>JAPQVY010000122.1:41107599-42506915 GCA_028535165.1 Quercus tomentella
CTGTCTCTTCGCAATTTCGAGCTGGGCCTTTCCGTGTGAGAAAGCCGAGGCAATCGAATCCGGGTCGGATAGAGTCCGATTCTGGCGGAACCCGTCAATGGTTCGGCGCTTGGTGTATTCCCTGATGTTGTAGTCGCTGAACTGCCTGGCCGTACGTAGGAGAGACCGAAATAGAAACAGAACCTCCGACCTTGTTGGAACAACCTTTGCCATTTCTATGTTGGGTTTGGAGATTTTAATGAGGAAGAGAGAGAGAGAGAGAGAGAGAGGTTTATGATTATAATCTAAAAATTCTTGACTCTCTTAGGCTGTGGCTTAAAAAGGCTGTGGCTTAAACATTTGCTTCAAACTGAATGTAAGATGAATAGAATAGAATAGAATCTCTCCTGAGTTTAGTTTTGCTTAGATTGGGCCTAACCCACTTTTATATCTCCAAAGTAAAGGCCCATGTGGTGATTTTTGCTTGGAACTGAATTGGATTGTGTAAATTTGTAAATAAGTTCATTTTTGAAAACTTTGTTGATTTGTGAAGGTGTATAACAGTTTACTCATGGTTTTGTTATATATATATATATATATATATATATAGGTAAAGAATAAGTTAATTGTTAGGTTCAGTGGACTAGATGTTAACAACCCATGACAAAAAAAAAAAAAAAAGTTGAGTCAATTTTGATGTATATTTATAAGTTCAAGACGAAAGCTCAAGATTTGTTGAAGAAAACCAAGTTTTTGTAATCTTGATTGCAAGTTCAATTGATCAAGCATCTTTTTTTTTTTTTTTGAGAAAGAGGTAAGTGAATTTTATTGATGATCAAAATCAAATTGGAAGACATCTTCCAAATCACTAGGTAGTTCTTCTACCCATACATCAGTGTCAGCAGAAGAAACTGCTCTACGGGCAAGAGAATGAGCAAGCTTGTTGCCATCCCTCTTTACATGCTGAAAACAAGAAAATCTAAGGCCTCTTCGTAAGTTCTTAATCTCTCCCACTACATGACCAAATAAAGTTAAACATGCCTCCTGACTGTTGACTGCCTGAACAATACGGAGACTATCACCTTCAAACACCACTTGTGAAAGACATAACTCCTGAGCAAAAACTAGAGCCCGATTGCAAGCCAAAGCTTCCACCATTTCCACAGAATGATGGCAGCGGACCTTCTGACTGAGTGCAGCAATGATATTCCCTGTTGAATCCCTCACCACAACACCCAGACCAGCCATCCCAAGATCATCAAAGAGGGCAGCATCAAAATTAACTTTGTACGTACCTTCTTGTGGAGGATGCCAATAGGTAGGAACAGATCGTCGCACTGGCTGGATAGGCTTCCGATTGATCTCGAAGAACTCTAGAACCATCTCTTTTGCCCGCCTACTCACCTCATGGAGAGGCCATGTCTGCTGCCTCTCTCTAATCCTGTTTCGTCTCTGCCACAAACTCCATGCAATTGTGGAGAACCAAGCCACCTTAAACACCGAACCCCTATCCAGCACAGCCTCAAACAAATCCATAAAGGTTCTGAACTTCCTTTGATACAAGTAGACAAAGCTAGCTTCAGACTTCCACACCGATTGAGCCTGATCACACAGCCACAGTGCGTGCATCGTGTCTTCCTTGGATTCATCATAGAGAGAGCAAGTGACATCCAGCTGAATCTGCCGTTTCTTCAGATTTTCCTTAGTGGGTAAAGAGTCCTTTACTGCCCTCCATATGAAATGTCTAACTTTATTCGAAGCTTGAATCTTCCACACACCCTTCCAGACTTGATTCGTGACTGTCGGACATGAGGAAGCTGGTTCACCGCTGGATTTTGCCATTGCCAGCATTCGATAAGCACTACGAACTGAATAATTCCCATCCGGAGTGAGAGGCCAGATATAAGCATCATTCTGTCCAAGAGCACAAACATGTATTCTTTTAATTTCTTCAGCTTCCCATGGCATAAAAATCCTATCCAGCAAATCTGAATTCCAAAGTCCAGAGTTAGGTACCAGAAGCTCTTTTACCCAGACTGCATCAGAACCTGCTTTCGGTGATAAGACAAATCCGCTAGGAGTTGATGGTAGCCACCTATGCTCCCAAATTTTAATCGAGGCACCATCACCTACCCTCTAGATAGCCCCTTTTAGGATGACCTCCCTAGCTTGAAGGATACTTCTCCACGCATAAGAGCAATTGATCGGTACCCCAGCATCAAATATGGTTCCACTAGGGAAGAATTTGGCCTTAAAGACCTTGAAGAGTAAAGAATCTTTTTGATGTGCTAACCTCCAGACCTGCTTCGCCAGTAAGGCTTGGTTAAACTGCTGTAAATCCCGGAAACCCATACCACCAACAGACTTTGAAGTACATAGATTACTCCATTTCACCCAATGTATTTTCTTCTTATCCCCCTGCCCCCACCAAAATCTTCTTATCATTACTTCAATATCTTTGCAAAGCCCAATAGGGAGTTTGAACACACCCATAGAGTATGCCGGAATAGACTGGATGACAGCTTTTATCATGACTTCCTTCCCGGCTTGAGAGAGGAGTTTCTCCTTCCAGCCTTGCATACGAGACCAAATCCGCTCCTTAATCTGAGTGAAACACACCTTCTTATTTCTACCCACAAAGGAAGGTAACCCGAGATACTTCTCATAGTGTTGGATGGCCGGAACCCCCAAGGAGAGTTTTATCGTCTCCTTAATCTCTTCATCAGTGTTTCTACTAAAGAACAAGGTAGTCTTATCCTTGTTTACCATCTGCCCTGATGCCTTCTCATATAATGCTAATAATTCCTAAATTTTTTCACACTCCTCTAGTGTCGACCTGCAAAAGAGCAAGCAGTCGTCTGCAAAAAAGAGATGGGTTAACTTGCGTCCTCTTCTACAAATAGAAAACCCCTGAATGTCTCCAACTTCAGCAGCCTTTCTTAAAATGGCATTAAGCCCCTCCGCACAGAACAGAAATAGATAGGGAGAGAGGGGATCACCTTGCCTGAGACCCCTTGATGGCTTGATCATACCCTTCGGCTCACCATTTACTAAAATAGAATACGAAACCGTTGTAATACATTCCATAATAAGAGAAACCCAAGAAGCCTGAAAACCCATCTTTAAAAGAATCTTCTCCAAAAACAACCACTCCACCCTATCGTACGCTTTGCTCATATCCAGTTTAAGAGCCATGAAACTCTTCTTGCCAAAACAACCCGTCTTCATGTGATGTAAAGACTCAAAGGCGATTAATATGTTGTCGGTAATTAATCGACCAGCTGTAAAGGCACTCTGCGTCTCCGAAATAAGGGAATTAAGCCAAGGCTTAAGCCTATTTGCTATCACTTTACTAACAATCTTATAGATGACATTGCAGAGACTTATCGGTCTGAACTCAGTTACTCTTTCAGGGTTTTTAACTTTCGGAATCAAAGAAATGAATGTATGGTTAATTGATCTTAAAATAGAACCAGAATTTAAACAGGACAAAACGGCTTGAGTTACCTCTGTACCAACATCAGGCCAATATGATTGATAAAACAGTGGTGGCATGCCGTCTGGACCCGGCGCCTTTAAGGGAGCCATCTCCTTAATAGCAACAACCACTTCCTCTGGTTTTTACTCCATCGCAAGACTAACATTAATTTCCTCTGTTACCACTTCTTGAACACCCTCCAGCACTTGGTCCAGCTCCTGTGACCCAGATGAAGAAAACAAACTAGTATAATAATCAATAAACAGATTCGAAAATACCCCCTCATCACTCTGCCAAACCCCTCCTTCATCTCGAACACCCCTTATAAAATTTCTTCTTTTCCTCTGTGTGGCTGTACCGTGAAAGAATTTCGTATTCTGATCCCCACTTTGAATCCATTTCACATGAGACCGTTGATGCCACATTTGTTCCTCCCTATCAATCAACAAATTTAATTCAGACTTCAATCTCACTACCTCTTGGATATCCCTCATTCTAACTGATTCCTCCTCTGCCTTCCACAAAAGCTCCTTTACCTTCTTAATCTGCCTTGTGACATTTCCAAAGTGGGCTGTGCTCTATTTCTTAAGCATCTTCTTACACTTTTTCAGCTTTTTTGTTGTTCTGTACATTGGTAAGCCATCTGGATTGGATTCCCATGCACGAACCACCGTATTATGACAGCCCTGATCAGTCAGCCACATCGCTTCAAATCTAAAAGGTTTACGTCTCCACCTCTGTTTTTCCCCTTCTGCATCCAATGTCAAGAGAATCGGTCTGTGGTTCGAAGTAAAACAGGACAAAACCTGCACCCTCCCTGTCGGAAACCATGAAAGCCACTCATAATTGGCAACCCCACGATCCAGTCTTTCCCAAATCAGCTCTCCCCTCTGTCTGCCATGCCAAGTGAACGCCGGACCAGAGAAACCCAAATCCACAAAATCACATTGGTCTAATGCCTCCCGAAACATTTGCATCAAATGATGAAACCGTGGTACACCTCCCTTCTTCTCTTCAACCCTTAGAAGCTCGTTAAAATCTCCAAAGCAACACCACGACAACTTCGGCTTCGAGCTTAGCATCGGCAACATATTCCATCCCTCACTCCTTCTGCTAGTCTCAGGCTCCCCATAAAACCCTGTTAGTCGCCAAGCATCTTCTCTACCACCATTCACAATCGATCGATATGATAGTTGGAGAAACTATCCACCCACAGAACTACCTCAGATTTCCACATCATAGCCAAACCTCCACCTCTCCCATTATTAGGAACAGTAAATAAACCATCAAATTCCAAATCATAACATACCTTTTTCATATACTCCTTGTTAGACCACGTTTCTGAGAGAAACATGATCTTGGGACCCTGCGCTTGGACCATCTCGGCAAGCTCTCGGACTGCACGGCGGGTCCCTAAACCCCTGCAGTTCCATGCCAAAGCAATCATTGATATCGGCGGGGCTGGTGGCCAGCCTCCGCCGTTGGTTCTGGTAAGTCCATAGCTTCCTTCTTTTGTCGCCTCCCATCCTCTGATTCTTCTATCAAACTCTCTGAGTGTTTTCTTTTCCTTGCCGTGTATACCCTTTGACAAATAGCAGGGTCATCACTAGAACTATCCTGCTGGAGTCGGTCAAAAAACACGATCTGATTCCCAACCTTCACTTGGTGCTGATTTGGAATTTTTGTGAGCCCATAAGTAAAGGCTGGGCCGTTAGCCAATGAAGGACCATCAATTACTTTAGCACTCGGCCCATTAGTAACCAAGGTACTCGAGCCCATTTCCACTTCAAATTTTGCCAACTCAGAGTCAATATCCGCCAACTGTTCTTGGAAAGTAACGGCATTCTGCCCCTTTTCTAAATTTGAATCACCACGTAATGAAAACTCATTACTCGAAATTGATTGAGTGTCGTCCGTTACCCCCTGAACACACGCCCTTTCCAAACCAGTAATTTCAGAGTCAACTCCAACGTTGTGCTCCACCTCAGCCCTAGGAAGAGCCCTGGTCGTGGCCATCGCCGGAGCAGATGGTGCCGGAACGTTTCCCCAACTCCTACCAGTCAACTCTGCACTGTCTGAAGCGTTATCTGTACCGATATTATGGTCGGTGCGAAGGAACTCCTCCTCGAAACCCGCCACTCATATCACCTTACTGCGTGATGGATTTGGGGTCGTCGCACGTAACCATGCACCAAATTGCCTATCATCTTCCTTAAGTGTCCCATTGCTGCGTATCCATAAAGAACATTCCCTATCACTGTGAGTGAGCCTTCCGCACCAATAGCAGATGTTTGGGAGTCGTTCGTACATGAAACGAACCCAGCTTTCTTTCCCATTTGCCAAAGATAACCGTCGTCCTCGGCACAGGGGTTGTGAATTATTGACAATCACCCGCACTCGAAGGAAGTTGAACTCCCTTCTCTCCCCGTCACCGCTCGCACTATCATCCACCTCTCCCACTACCGAACATATCTCCATTGCTGTCTTATGAGACATACTTCCAATAGAAGGCCCATGAAGTTGAACCCAGAAGCAGGTTCTGCTAAAATCCAGGGAGGTAATATCCTCGTGCCCTTCCATTGGTTTGATGGCCACCAAATGCTTGTCAAAAGACCAAGGTTCTCCCTGCATAACTCTCGCCACATCCGAGGAATCGAAAAAGGAGAAGATCACTAGGTGGTTACCCATGTCTCTCACCTCAAATCCTTTTTTAGTCCTCCAGACCACTTTAAAAGTTTTTGCAATCGCCGCCGGACTAAGAATTCACCTGGTAAAGAACTTTGCGGCTAGAAGGTATTCACCCAAAATGGGTTCATCCTTCACGGCATACTTACTCCCTTCTGACTCCGTGAGCAATAGCTTCTCCCACAAAGCCAACATGGCCTCCATTGCTATCTCTCGTAATAGGAAACCCGAAAAAAAGGAACTACACTTACTCAGACTGATCCCAATACTAGCATCCACACAACGAAAGGCGGCACTCTATTCCACTGACTACTAGGAAAAGGAGAGCATGTCCTAGGTCAGGGAAACTTCTAATTCAATTCCAGTATTACCGTTAGAGACCTTAACTAAGGAAAAAGAAGAAAAAGCAAGTTAAGAAAAATATTGATCAAGCATCTTAAGTGTCTTTGTTAAAAATATTAAAATATGCTAGTTGGGCTACTTTATATAACATTGTGCTAGTTATCATCTTGTGTTAGATCCTAAAAGAATAACTTTAGATACGTCTTTATCATTCTTTATTTTTGCATGATGTGGGTGTTCTTAACATAATTATTATATGGGGTTCAAGTGGTAATGCAATAGTAATAACATTTTTTGTAGTGTCTTGTGTTTGTAATTTAAATCTCACTTCTCTTTTCCGTCACTATTTACCTATCCCTCCCCCCCCCCCCCCCTCCAAAAAAAAAAATAAATAAAATTGTATCTTATAAAAATGTATCTTGAAGGGGTAAGAAATCACGCAACATTGGGCTTGACGGATTCGGACTCATGGGCCGACATTAAGGAAGGGCCCAGGGCTTAGCATCACTTGAAATACTTGGTGTGCACGTTTGAAATCCAAAGGGATCCTAGGGAAATCAGAATGTCCGCACAAGGATAATTCTAGAAGATCCGCCTTAATGAAAAACCCACTCTACAAGGAAATGTTTGTCCATCACGTTTGGGGATTGCTCAAAGTAGAGTCCCATAAGGAAAAGACTTCTAGTCCAAGGAAGAGAAGCCGACTTTCTTCTACTATAAAAGCTTCAATACCCTCGCGAATTAAGGTACGCATAATTTACCTTCTCTAGCACTCTAGAGTGGAGAATAATTCTAACTTGACCGTCGGAGGGTACTTGGTCGACACAACACCGGTGCCCACAGCGAGATCACTTCTTTCTTCTTGCAGGTTGTTAGCTTAAGTGAGCGTGGATTGTGCAGCTCACTGGTGATATCATGGCATCATCATATCTCATAGATACCATACATGTGTTGGATGTCTGTAAGTGAAATTTTACTTTAGCATAGAGTGGTCCACACTCTCTCTAGTCCACACGGTCCTTGGTCCAGGGATATTGTCTGCAAAGATTTTGATGTGTTTATGATGAGTGCCAAATTTTGCAAATCTGTAGAGAATTCAAATTCTATGAAGAATAATTAATTTCTGAATCTTCACTACAGCTTGAAGAGTCACAGTGTTTTCTATGCTACTAGGCCATGATAGAAAATATATTAGTTGAACGCCAAATTTTTGTAGGGATTTTACAAAGAAATGCATCTAAATGATTGAGGTATAGATTTGTCAATAGATTGCATGGAGTGTTTTTGTAACATTGGAGATAATAACTGAATAAGACAATAAATGGGATGGGTATCTCTATGTGGGATACCTAGACGTTTGATATGCTGACTACTGAACTGCAAATGGTGTATAATTGATTTTGTAGGTGGGATATTCTCATATTCATCACTTGCTCAGTCCGGAATCATGGATGACCTGGGTCTTACTGTGGCAGAGGTGGGTGTAAAACTATAAAGTGCATTTTTACTCTTAGCAAATGATATTATCACTTTTAAGCACTTGAACTATCTTGCTCTGGAAACATCTTCTGCGATGAATATAACATTTGTATTATTTTAACCCTTTTTCCATTTCTATATTAATTTCATTGAAATTTTGTATAAATTTCAGTATTTATGCTTCTGTTGTCTGGGATTATGGTGATTTATGACAACAAATCTTCATGTGAAGATACCACTATTTGAGCTCTACTACATGGAAAAAAGAAGAAAGGTTATGTTCGGAAAATCATGTCCGCATGGCAATATCACAAACACGGTTCATCACCTAGCTTGTGTTTTTCTGATCTGAAAATTAGAATAAAGTTCAGCTATAATTTAGAGAAATGTTAAATACAATTAAAAGGCGTATTAAAGTTTGAGTGCAGAGAATAATTTTAGTTGGCAGTAAGGACTATATGACTTGGAGACGCTGATCCGATCTTCATAGAGAAGTCACTGTTTGAGGTTTCAAAATGAAGTGAAATGTTGTATCTTGTTGTTTTATGCAAAATCCATTTTGTTGCATTGCTTCGTAAACTATCTTTTGCTTTCCTTATACATTTTTGTATATGATTTTCTCAATATCTTTTGGTTATACTGCAGTATTCACTTTTTGGTTCAATATTGACAATTGGAGCAATGATAGGTGCAATAGGGAGTGGCCAAATAGCAGATTACATAAGTAGAAGAGGTGTAAGTACTTCACCCTGGAATCATTGCTGGTGGTATTATTAAGGTTCAAACTCCACAGCTCACCAGTTTTTCAATTTGTTGGTTGTTTTGCAAGGCAGACAATGGGCTTTTCAGAGATATTCTGCCTGGAAGGGTGGCTAGCCATAGCATTCTCAAAGGTTTTAAATCCCATCTCTCTGTTTTTTGCGGTTCCAAACATCAATGTTAATGTTACATGCATGACAACCCCTACATTTTATCTGAAAAGATGTTTACATAAGGATAATGGAAATCGTTGAGGCAGCATCACAACTTTGTAGTTGCTCTTACATAAAACTAAAGTTTAGATGATCATACATGATCAGAAACAACTATGTCACAAAATTGTTTCAGGAATTAATTTGTTGTATGTAGATATGTTATCTTAGCTTTAGGGATGGCAATTTCTACCCGATCCACGGGTACCTGGCCCGACCCGACCCTAATGGGCCGAATTTTACCCGGTCCGATAAAGAATAGGGTCGGGTTTGGGTTTTTTTTTTTTAAAAACCCGGACACAACCCGACCCGGTTACATAAGAAATAGGAAATCACTTAAATACCCTCTTTTATATATATATATATATATATATAGTTATAGTTATAGTTATAGTTATAGTTCTAGTTATAAACTAACCCTAACCTAACTCATTTCATTTTTCCTCTCTTTCTCTCTCTCTCTCTCTCTCTCAAATCTCAATCTCAACAGCACCTCTTTCTCTCTCAAGCTCTCACGGCCTCGCTCATGGCCACATGGCCTCGTTCAACCTCACGGCGTTGGCTCTGTTCGTTCAGCCTTACACCCATGAATTTTCTTTTTTCTTTTTTGGTTCATTTCGTCTTTCATTGTTTTTTTTCTTTGTTTGTGTTTTTGATTATTGTGTTTGTGTTTGTGTTTTTTATTTTGATTTTGAAAAAGAAAATCATAAATATGAAATTTTTGTGTTTGTGTTAGGGTTTCGGTCTTTGTGTTTGTGATTTTGAAAGGGAAAATCTGAAATTTTTGTGTTTGTGAAATCTGTATTTGTGTTTGTGTTAGGATTTGTGTTTGTGATTGTGATTTTGGAAGATAAAATTTGAAAATTTTGTGTTTGTGAAATCTGTTTATTTTTGTGTTAGGATTTGTATTTGTGTTTGTGATTTTGAAAGGGAAAATCTGAAATTTTTGTGTTTATGAAATTTGTGTTAGTATTTGTGTTTGTGATTTTGAAAGGGAAATTCATAGATTTGAAACTTGTGTTTTTGATATCTGTGTTTGTGTTTGTGTTGTGATTTGGGGATGGGCAGGACGGAATGGGGCCCGTGGAGTCGGCGGGGCGGGTTTGGGGTTGGAAAAAAAAAACCCGTTTATTAAATGGGGCAGGTTCGGGTAACGGGTTTACGCTTGCAGGTCGGGTTTGGGCATAAAGAAACCCGGCCCGAACTCGACCCGTTGCCATTCCTACTTAGCTTCACTTCATAATGTCAAATGTTTGGTGCTTGTTGAAAGGGTGCTTGGTGGCTTGACCTTGGGAGACTGTTGGTAGGTTGTGGGATAGGACTCCTTTCCCATGTGGTAAGTTGTTAGATTGCAATTTCAATGATTTATCATTCATGTAAACAGTAAAATCAATTGTGTTCTCGATAGCAATCAGGTACCTATATATATAGCAGAAATAACACCTAAGAATCTTTTTGGGGGGGGGGGGGGGGGTTTACAATTGTTCATCAGGTAAGGCAAAAGTCTTGTGAATATGGAAACCGTGTAAGTCATTGCCCTGTTCACCTACTAATTCCCACTCATACAGTTGATGATTTGTTGTGGGGCATCATTAACATATCTAATTGGAGCTTTTGTGAATTGGCAAACTTTGGCTCTGATTGGTAAGCTTCCCTGCTCTTGTCCTGTATTCTTGTCATTTGAAGGTTGTTTCATAATAAGGCTTCTTCCTTTTTTTCTTTAATTCAGGAATTGTACCATGTCTAGTACAACTTCTTGGTCTATTCTTCATTCCAGAATCTCCAAGATGGCTAGTGAGTTATTCAAAATTTTATTAGAAGATTTTTTTTGAAAGGAGTTAGGGAGATAACACATTGGGAAGACTCCAATTGAGGAGTTAATATAACATATCGCGACAACACTTAACCCAAAAGCTTGAGACAATGGGTTTAGGCTCAATTATGTTATATTTAATCACTCACTTTTGTCATTATTATCCAATGTGGGACTTCACTACTTTTAACTAAACAACTTACAACTAACCACACCACTCGCACGTAAATATTCTAACAAAAGGTGCTCTTTGGATAATGCCTTTGAAAACAAAAAAAAAAAAAAAAAAAAAAAAAAAAAAAAAAAAAAAACAAACAAACAAACAAAGAGTTAAAGTTTTGCTAATCATTGCCTTTTCCATTATTCTTCTTTTTAGCCAAGTACATGTGATTTGACTAAGATGTCTAAATGCTATAAAGTGGCAAAGCAAATTCAAGCATTGACTGACATGCTCATATGATTTTTTTAAGGCAAAAATTGGTTGAAAGAAAGAGTGTGAAGCTGCTCTACAGCACCTTAGGGAGCAGAATGCTGATATCACTCCATAAGCTACTGAGATTAGAGTAAATTTTGGACTTCAGATGTCAATGAGAATATAACTCTTTGTTTCCTCTTTAACTATAAAAATTACATACTACAACATAGTCTTGAATATTTTCCAACAATTTTGCTTAGAAACAAGTATTGACATGGTTTTTTGAATCATTTTATAGGAGTACACAGAAACCCTTCAACAGCTTTCTGAAGCTAGAACTCTTGACTTATTTCAATGGAAATATGCTCATTCACTTATTGTAAGCTTTTGTATCATAATCTTTGTAGCACATTTTTTAATTTTTTAGACAGGTTTCTGTTGACACCCCATTTTGCAACCTGCATTTAACCTCACATGGAGGGTAAAAGGGTAATTTCACCTTGGAAATATGCATCTTGATTTTGGTCATTAGATCCTTAATCTCATTTCACCAAAATGATCTTGATGTTGTAACAATCAAATTAACTGGTTATAAGCCCAAATCAGACCATCAGATTGAAAGTTATCATCAAATCAAGTTTTAATGGTTGAGATGCACTATCACAAATTGAGTCTGACTATATGTAATTATGAACAATTGATTTCAATTGGTTATAAGTATAATCAATTTGAGATCGATGATGTGTCATAATTTGATTGGTTAGGAATACATTTTATGGTAGGGTTGCACACACCTAATTAACTAGATAATTAAACATTAATCATTCAATGAGTAATTTGTGCAATTATCTTTTAATTAAGGTAAATTTGGAACTAATTAGGTCTGAAATAGGAGTGATTGGAGCCTATTAGTGTTAATTGGAAACTAATTTGGGACCTATTAATGCTCATTGTGCTGAAATTGTTTTCTAACAAATGACCTCTGCTCACCATTTCGTTGATATCTCTCAGAATATTTTGAATCTGTGAATGAGGTTAATTTTCTCAGAAATTAGACATCTGGGGCTTCAATTTGAGCACAAGAACGAGACAATTTCGATCAGAATTGAGTCAGATATGATTTTTCGAAATTGGCTCTACAAGCTGTTACACCAGCTACGGGAAAACCGAATTTTGGCTTGCTCCTCACTCCCACCAATCTTTCCATTTAATGCACCAGATTTCCTCAAATGCTAAAATGAGGTCTAGGTTCATGATTCTTTGTCAACCCTCATTAAATGGTCTTCCATTCATATTTCCTCAACCACTACTATATAAACCCCCCTCTCCTCCATTCCAAGACACACAAAAACCCCATCTCTTCTCCTCTCTTGAGTTCTAAGAAGTTGAGTAGTCTTGTCATATCTTGGTCTTCCTGAGATTCAAGGTATTGAGTGAGACTCACTCTCCCTCACCTAACTCTTCTTTTCCTCCACCCTTAGGACCTCCCTCAAGAGTCTCCTCCTCCACTATATGGATCTTGCATAAAGGTATAATCCCTTTCCCTAATTGTATTTTTGTGCTGCCATGATGAGAGTTTAAGATTAAAGTATGATAATAATCATTTAAATTCCTTTGAATATGTTTGAATGTTCTTAATTGTTCTTATATGTTCTTCACATGTTCTTGGTTGTTCATCACATGTTCATGCATGACACTAGTTTTGATCTTAAATCCACATCAAAAACATGAAAAAGATGTTTGTTTAATAATTATTTTAAATCCTTGAATCTAGGATATCACCATCCACACACATTCACTAGAATTTATTTTTCAATCCAAATGTAATGCTTAATAAATTGAATTAGGGTTTATCACATGCATACACATTAAATTCAACATGTAAATTGATTGACATATTGGATGATATGATATGAATGTTGACCACCATAGTCTAGAAGACCGGTTTCACCGGGCAAGGTGGGTGCCTAACACCTTCCCACCTTGTAACATAGCCTCCGAACTTAGATCAAAGGTTAGTAGATCAAATGCTTGTCCATGTAATTTTCGATTTTTAGATTGTAACTAGGAAACAAAGTCATGTACTTTATCTTAGATTGTATTTAGGACCAAAGCCATGCAATTTCCTATGATCAATGTAAATTCAATTTCAAATAAATAAAATGAGGAATTTTTCAATTTTGGTTTTCTTATTTATTCCAATAATTAAATAAGTGGCGACTCCATTGTAAAACCCTTAATCTAAAGGGGAAAATATAATTAGTTGAACCTTTATTTTGAGAGGCAACAACACGACTCCACCCATTCAAGTGAGTTTGGCCCAACATCCTAAAAAGGGAGTCGGGGGCGCGGTCTCTTACAGTGGTGACTCCATTGGGGATATTGAGGGCTAAGTTTCAATTAGATTATGGTGGCCAACCATGTCATTGTTTATTTATTGCTTTTTTGTATATAATATGTCTAATATGTCATTATTTTGCATGTCATGCATCATTTGCTTGAATAAAATTTATTTTATTTGTGTGCTAGCCCGGAAGCCCGGTAGTATTAGCCGTGGATTGTGGTCTTCCTGAAACTCACATACCCAACAGTGAACCTACCACCCATCGCGACAAGGATCATCATAGTTATGCCATGGTGGTTCATAAGGACAAATTGTACCATTCGGACCAACGCGGCGCTCCTGGCATCACAAGTTGGGAGGTACGATGCCCTAGCTTATAGGGACCTTTAACCTACCTTCTACCCATGTTGTGATGACCAATAGAACCTACCTTTAGGTTGGTCCATGTAAATTGCATTACATTACACATGTGTATGGACGTTGTTTGAACCATGATGACTCAAGTCCAACGCTTGAGTCCATCATAATTGTTTGAACCTTGTATGTTATGAATGAACTCAAGCCTAAAAGCCTATGGTTGAACTCTGCTTGGCATGGAAGGCCAAAATTGTTTCTTGAATGAGTCTAAGCCTAACACTTGAGCCCATCGAAGGTGTATAGACATGGTCAACATCAAAGGCCAAAAGCTCACAAGATGCGTGTCTTCCAAGTGTAAGCCCAAGCCATTTCAAGCAAATACCAAAAGATCATAATCAAGGTTCAAGCCTTCCAAGTGCAAGCCCAAGCCATTTCATCATAATCAAGGTTCAAGAATACCCAGTTTCAAGCATCCTGAATGGACCAAGAAGAAGCAAGTGGCCTAACTTTGCCTCACTCCACATTTGGTTTGCAACATCATGGTTAAGCTTAAAGTTTGTTTGTTTATTCCATGTTTCTATGTTTCTTTGAATTTTAAAAATCCATGTAGCATTTGATGTACTTTGTTAAAAAAAAAAATTCCAAAAAAAAAAAAAAAATCAAGATTCCCAAATCTTCCCAAAAAAAAAAAAAAAAATGAGAAAGTATTTGGACTAGTGGCATTGGGCCTGAGTTATTTAAAAAAAAAAAAATCTTTGAACTAGGACCATTGAACTTCCTAGTGACTTTTTCAAAAAGACCTAATTTTTTTCTTTCAAGATTTAAAAAAGAAGAAGAAGAAGAAGTCTCCTTTTCAAAATGGTACATGAGGATCCCTTAGACAAAACCTAAATCTTGATGTTTAAAGGCTTGAGCAATCAACTTGTACCAAGGAATGATTAATTTCATTTGATTCATGTAAGACTTTTGCTACTTGACTTAGAATATAAGAAGAAATGGTCTTAAAGGCAATAAAAAAGAATCCATCCATCGGAAAATCCCAAGAATCCATGCACTTGATCCAATTTTCAAAATTCTTTTGTTTCACATCATTAAAGCATTCATACTTTTTCTTTTAAGATGAGTTTATTAAAAGAGCTTGAATCACTATGCCTACAAGCAAGCATTACTAGGGATAGGAGGCCATCTTTGGTTAAACCAAATTATTTCCTATTACCTAGAATGTTCATCATCTATTGCTAGCTCATTTGAGCCTTCAAACATTTAGCCTTTTTTTTGCATGAACCCACTAAAATCTAAACTTGGGGTGGGAAAAATTCAAAGTATGCATGCTTAAATCTCATGTTGAGGAGGAGTTGACCTTGTAGCTTTGAAGCTAATTGATAAAACTCTCCTAGAAGACATGAAAGACAAGTAGAGAATTCATTAAGCTAAATGAGCTTTCACTCAATCAAGGAAAGAGAAATGAAATTCCATCAATGTGAGAGAAAGCAAAATGTGCATCAAGTTTGAAGAACCTAAAATTCATCATGCCAAGAAGAGTAGAAGGTTCATCCAAAAGAAAGTTCATCAAAAAAGGAAAAGATTCATTAAGTATAGAAAGGTGCAAGTGCATTGAGGCAAGAAAGAAGTCTAGAGAGTGCATCAAAATGACCAAAAATCATTAAGCTGAGAAATACAAGGAGGGCAAAAGGTCCCCAAAAGTTCATTCAATCAAAAGATGAAAGACCAAAAAAAAAAAAAAAAACCCCGCTAGGTGTAAAACCCAAAAGGGCAGTCTAGGCAAAAGCTAAGGCCAAAAAAGAAAAAAAGAAAAAAAAAGAAAAAAAAAAAGAAAAAGAAAAAGAAAAGAAAGCCCGCTAGGTTGAAAACCCAAAAGAGCGGTCTAGGCAAAAGTTAGGGCCAAAGAAAAGAAGAAAAAGAAAAGAAAAAATTGGAAAATCCTATCAAGTTGGAAACTTGAAGATGTAGTCTAAAAAGAGAATAATTTTACAAGATGAAAGTTTAGATGTATGATTCAAGAGGAATGAGCATAAAAACAATTGTTGATACAAGTGACCAATGAAGACTAGTGAGAAGATGACAACGAAGAAATGAGAAAACTCCTCCAATACTTGATTTTTGAGTAATGCATACTAGGGGGAACATCATAGGGAATTTTGAGCTTTTTCATATCATTCATTTCATAACCTAAACCCGGCCTACATAACAACCCATGAATAAGACCTCCTTGAAGTCTTGCTAATTGTAGGCGCATCTTAGGCTGTGTTTGGTTCGTGTAAAAGCATTTCCGGAAAATATTCCATTTTCCGGAAATGCTATTTTCCGGAAAGGAAAATGTTTTCATGTGTTTGGTTGCATTTCAAAAAAATTTCCGAAAAATATTCTCTGGTGTTTGGAAAAGAAGAAGGAAGAGACAAACCCAGAAAAACACGGACAAAACCTAGAAAAAAAATCATCAACGATCGACGCTCGACTGGCTAGTTCGACGAGGGGCGAGATCGCGATCGACACTCGACTGGGTTCAGCGGCGCGGGGCTTCGCGAGATCGCGATTGACGCTGATCTCGCGAAGCGTCGATTGCGATCTCGCCTTCGCGCCGATCGCGATCTCACCTTCGCGTCGATCGACACTTCGTGAGATCGCGATCGGCGCGCGGTGCTTCCCGAGATCGTGATCGACGCTGATCTTGCGAAGCGTCGATTGCGATCTCGCCTTCGCGCCGATCGCGATCTCGCGAAGCGTCGATCGATGCTTCGTGAGATCGCGATAGGCGCGAAGGCGAGATCGCGATCGACGGCGCGATCTTTCTCCCTCGGCGCGGTGCGTTCATGAGATCGTTCTTTCTCTCTCTCGTTCTCCCTTTGCGCGTCTGTGAGCTCTCTTTGCGCGTCTCATTTCCAGAAATCATTTGAAGTGAAAATAGGAACAGTAATGAATTTCCGGGGTCAACGCTGCTTTTTTCCGGTCAACTAAAAATGATTTCCGAAAAATTCGATTTTCAAAACCAACCAAACAGCCTATTTTACGGAAAATGATTTCCTGAAACCATTTTCACCCAAAACAAACACACCCTTAAACTCTAATAATATTTTTCTCTTGAATTAAAAAGGAAAAATGCTTAAAATTGTCAAACCCCACAAGATGATATGTCTGAGGATAAAATTTCTCAAATTCTCAAATCCTCAAAATGACTCAAAAGAACTTCCAAACCTGGAGCACTCTCCTTATTTGCACCCAAAAATGTGATTCATAAATATTATCACATTTCATTTCTTGATTGCCTTTGGAAACTTAATCTAACGATGTTCAAAAGGATGAAGCAAATTTGATTACATGAGTTTAATGATCTTGATCCTTCCTAATCAAAGAGATTTGTTTGATTCTTAAACACTTCGATTTTCCAAAATGGTTGTTCAAAGGATCACCTCTTGTTCATAACCAAAAAAAAAAAATCTTTTCAAAATCCAGTTCTCTTGAACCACGTCTTGACCTGATCCTCTTCGAGAGAGGTATGTAGGCAGCCTTTTAAAGGCCTAGTCCCAATCACCCAAACAATCTTGGGGAACAAATTCAAAATAATGTGACAAAATTGTTTGGGTGCATGTTAGGCTAAGCTCATTTGTTTTGCATCAAGCATGCTCAAACTTGGGGCATTAGCCTATTTATATTGTGTGCAGATACGTCATTCTCGCATGAAAGCATGTTTTTATTTGAGGCATCAATCCATTTTTTTGCAAGCATGTCCACACTAGGGGCATTGGCCAAAAATGTTTTCAAGATAATTGGTTTCTAACAAGCTAGAGAAAGAAAGCCATTTTACAGGTACTAATGATGGCGGACCGTGATCTTCTTTCATGTTCCCCAATGGTAGCAATATCAAATTAACCCAGCTTCCATCCAAGCAAGGAATATGCCCTAAACTAGGGGCATTGGCTAAGTGCTTCCAATTTCTTGTAATGAATGACTCCATTACTGATTAAAAATTGCTTTTTTGTAGGAATCAAAGTGAATGATCCTTTATCTCATTCAACACAAGTTATCTCAGATATGCACCCTTATATAGCCAGATAATAGCATGACCTATACCATGTAGGATCGATAGTAGCTCTCCTACTTTCAAAGGATCGACCTTAGTTCTCCCAAAACCCATAGGATCGACCTTAGCTCTCCTATACACTGTAGGATCTATAGTAGCTCTCCTACCTCCAAAGGTTCGACCTTAGTTCTCCCGAAACTCATAGGATTAACCTTAGTTCTCCTATACACTGTAGGATCGATAGTAGCTCTCTTACATTCAAGGGATCGACCTTAGTTCTCCCGTAACCCATAGGATTGACCTTAATTCCCCTATACACTGTAGGATCGACAGTAGCTCTCTACTTTCAAGGGATCGACCTTAGTTCTCCCGAAACTCATAGGATCGACCTTAGCTCTCCTATACACTGTAGGATCGACAGTAGTTCTCCAACTTTCAAGGGATCAACCTTAGTTCTCCCTAAACTCATAGGATCGATCTTAGTTCTCCTATACACTGTAGGATCGACAATAGCTCTCCTACCTCCAAGGGATCGACCATAGTTATCCTGAAACCCATAGGATCGACTTTAGTTCTCCTAACTTCCACAAATCCTTCGGACCTCTGGAAAGCATGTCCAAATTCAAATCCATCTGACCTCTAGGAAGCATGTCCAAACTTCAATCCATTGGACCTCTTGGAAGCACATCCAAAATTCCAATCCATGGACCTCTAGGAGGCATGTCCAAAATTCAAATCCCTGGACCTCTAGGAAGCACGTCCAAAATTCAAGATCATGACTGAAATCCTCAATTTTTTCATGACCACTAGTAAGCATGTCTTGTACTCATCTCATTCAAAAAAAAAAAAAATTAAAAAAAAAAAAAATTTGCATGCATGAACTATGTTTGGACCTAATCCCCCCACCAAGAGGTATGTAGGCAATCTCCCTCGAGATTCGGTCCACATTTTGATCCACAGCATGACCATCTGCATTTTTATCTACATGCATCATACATTCATCACGGTTAAATACTGATTGCAAAGTTAGGTGTCTCTTTCATACATTAACATTCGCTTTTCAAGCTCTACCAATGAAGGGCATTCCATTGACACCCCATTTTGCAACTCGCATTTAACCTCACATGAAGGGTAAAAGGGTAATTTCACCTTGGAAATATGCATCTTGATTTTGGTCATTAGATCCTTAATCTCATTTCACCAAAATGATCTTGATGTTGTAACGATCAAATTGACTGATCATAAGCCCTAATCAGACCATCAAATTGAAAGTTATCATCAAATCAAGTTTTAATAGCTGAGATGCACTATCACAAATTGAGTCCGACTATATGTAATTATGAACAATTGATTTCAGTTGGTTATAAGTATAATCAATTTGAAATTGATGATGTGTCATAATTTGATTGGTTAGGAATATATTTTATGGTAGGGTTGCACACACCTAATTAACTAGATAGTTAAACATTAATCATTCAATAATTAATTTGTGCAATTATCTTTTAATTAGGGTAAATTTGGAACTAATTAGGTCTGAAATGGGAGTGATTGGAGCCTATTAGTGTTAATTGGAAACTAATTTGGGATCTGTTAATGCTCATTGTGTTGAATTGTTTTCTAACAAATGACCTCTGCTCACCATTTCGTTGATATCTATTATATTATTTTGAATCTGTGAATGAGGTTAATTTTCCCAGAAACTAGACATCTGGGGCTTCAATTTGAGCACAAGAACGAGCTAATTCTGATCAGAATTGAGTCAAATATGATTTTTCGAAATTGGCTCTACAGGCTGTTACAGCAGCTACGGGAAAACCGAATTTTGGCTTGCTCCTCACTCCCACCAATCTTTCCATTTAATGCACCAGATTTCACTAAATGCTAAAATGAGGTCTAGGTTCATGATTCTTTGTCAACCCTCATTAAATGGTATTCCATTCATATTTCCTTAACCACTACTATATAAACCCTTCCCTCTCCTCCATTCCAAGACACACAAAAATCTCATCTTTTCTCTTCTCTTGAGTTCTAAGAAGTTGAGTATTATTGTCATATCTTGGTCTTCCTAAGACTCAAGGTATTGAGTGAGACTTACTCTCCTTCTCCTAACTCTTCTTTTCCTCCACCTTTAGGACGTCCCTCAAGAGTCTCCTCCTCCACCATATAGATCTTGCATGAAGGTATAATCTTTTTCCCTAATTGTTTTTTTGTACTGCCATGATGAGAGTTTAAGATTAAAGCATGATAATAATCATTTAAATTCCTTTGAATATGTTTGAATGTTCTTAATTGTTCTTATATGTTCTTCACATGTTTTTGGTTGTTCATCATATATTTATGCATGACACTAGCTTCGATCTTAAATCCACATCAAAAACATGAAAAAGATGTTTGTTTAATAATTATTTTAAATCTTTGAATGTAGGACATCACCATCCACACACATTCACTAGAATTTATTTTTCAATCCAAATGTAATACTTAATAAATTGAATTAGGGTTTATCACATGCACACACATTAAATTCAACATGTAAATTGATTAACATATTGGATGATATGATATGAATGTTAGCCACCATAGTCTAGAAGACCGGTTTCACCGGGCAAGGTGGGTGCCTAATACCTTCCCACCTTGTAACATGGCCTCCGAACTTAGATCAAGGGTTAGTAGATCAAATGCTTATCCATGTAATTTTCAATTTTTAGATTGTACCTAGGAAACAAAACCATGTACTTTATCTTGGATTGTATCTAGGACCAAAGCCATGTAATTTCCTATGATCAATGTAAATTCAATTTCAAATAAATAAAATAAGGAATTTTTCAATTTTGATTTTCTTATTTATTCCAATAATTAAATAAGTGGCGATTCCATTGTAAAACCCTTAATCTAAAGAGGAAAATATAACTAGTTGAACCTCCATTTTGAGAGGCAACAATACGACTCCACCTATTCACGTGGGTTTGGCCCAACATTCATAAAAACGGGCCAGGGGTGAGGTCTCTCACAGTTTGATCTTTTTGGCTAACATAAAATTGGGTTAGGTTGGAGTTGGCCTGATAGTACTCAACAATTTAGAGGAGTCAATGGAATTGTATTTTATGCAAGTGCTATATTCATAACAGTTGGTAGAAAATGGATTGTATCTTTTCTTTCTCTTATTTTTTTTCCCTTATATAATGCTACTTATAGTTAACAAGAAATGGAAGTTAAATAGAGGAATACTTTGTCAATGACAGGGTTTTTGGGTAGTATTGGGACCATAGCAATGGTCATTGTTCAGGTTCTTGACTCTCTATGACGAATTCCAACATTTGCTTCTGCTTAATGCTTTTTAAGTGATTTACATGACTTTGTACAGATTCCAATGACGGCATTAGGGGTAATTTTGATGGATAAATCTAGAAGGCAGCCACTTCTATTGGTAAGAAGGTTAAGAAATCTCTACTGTGTAATGGAGTTGAGTGAAAATAATTTTGAATCCCACTATATTCACAGGTTTCTGCAGTAGGAACATGCTTAGGTTGCTTTGTTGTGGGATTGTCATTCTACTTGAAGGTATTTTCCACAGAAAAATCTAGTCTTCTTGAAAACTAGTTTCATCGGTTTTGTTGAATATTTCTTAATAGAATAAAGATTCAATTATGCAAGATATTCAAACATGGACCAAGACAATGCCAATTTTAGCACTTGTTGGTGTACTGGTATTGCAATTATCCCAAGGACAATTTTTTTTTTTTCCCTTATAAAACATCCAAAGAGAGAATAGCCTGTGAAAAATGTTATTTTTCTTTTATCTCCAACTTTCGTCATTTTATCCATGGTCTTTGAGTACTTTTGAGTGTGGAAATCCTATAAAGTTTAAAAGCTCATAAAATGAATGTTGTTTAATACCATTACCATTGGTTGTATTTAACCAATTAGTAGCAATCTGGAAATAGTTTTTGCTGCATTGAAAGCATGAGCATTTCAGAAGGTCTTGCATAAAGTCATGGATTTTTATGATCTGATTTTGGTCATCTATTACAGCTCTCAATCTATATTCATGGTGCAATTGGCTTGAGGGTCACAATTCCAACATTGTACACCAATTGATGTTAACTGTTGGTTTGAACCAAATTCTTAGTGGTTTAAAGATTGGTTAAGTTGAATTTATCTGTTTGGTTTTGCAATTAGGTGTACACAGTATCTTTCTCATTAGGCATGGGAGGAATTCCTTGGGTTATAATGTCAGAGGTAGATTTACCTTATCATACTTGAAACACCATCTTTTATTATTAAAATAATTGCTATGAAGGCCTATGGTTGGCTAAAATAGAGTTGATTATGTCTCAGATGTTTCCCATTAACATGAAGGGCTCAACTGGAAGCCTTGTTACATTGGTTAGTTGGTTAGGTGCTTGGATTGTATCATATGCTTTTAACTTTCTAATGGATTGGAGCTCAGCAGGTAATGCCAAGCTAGTCTTATCTCTCAATATTGTTGTTATATTGGATGCAAACTGCAATATGATCACTTTAATTTTTAATTTATGTTTACCTTTTGTCAGGAACATTCTTCACATTCTCAAGCATATGTGGCTTAACTATTTTGTTCATAGCAAAGTTAGTACCAGATACCAAGGGGCGAACACTTGAAGAAATTCAAGCATCATTGAATCTATTTTCAGCAACAAAATGAATTTTGCATGCCTGTAAGACAACACTAATCCATGTTCAAATAAACAAAATAGTTTCTAAAACATCAACTCCATAAATTTGTGGCACTGAGTGCTAGACTAATTGGTGACTGGTTGTCACAATAAGCAAGGTTTTTTCCAAAAGTCAAGATATATTTGCAGCTTAGATCATCCAAGAATTATTTTCTAAAACTGTTGTGGGATTGATAACCATAGCTTGAAACTTTGCATTGCACTTGGAGAGAAACTACCTATTCACCACCTAATTTAGGGAATGTGAAAGGTAAATCTTGAATTTTTAAACATTTAGAGACCATTTGGCTTGTGGAATCTTTCATTCCTCAAATCATATTCATGGAAATATAGAATTATCAAGTTTGGTTTGTTAGATGCATTCCTATCAAATTCGTGAGAATATAACATTTATGTTTCGAGTTAAATCATAATTTTGCATCAAGAATCTTGTAGTTCAATTGACACCAGCTGGTGTTTCCAACAAAAATGTTCAGAGTTCAATGCAAATTAAAAACATAAAGAACATGTAATCTAACCCTAGGTATTTTCAAAATTTATATTTTATTAAGTGGTATAACATTGCTTAGAGTTACAATAGGTGTTGATAAACTAGAACATAATGGACTAACTGATATTTTATGCTTATTGGAGGTACCAAATATTAAAGGCAACTTTTGACATGATTAAGTCACATTAAAGATAACATTCAAGTTTGGAATCACCAATTTTTTAAAATGATTAAGTAGAATTTATGCAAAGATAAAGAAGTGAAAGTTACACAAGATTTAGTATTCAAGTTTGGAATAATCAATTTTTTTAAATGATTGTGTAGAATTAAAGCAAAGATAAAGAATTTCATTTCTTTAAATTATTTTTGTCTTTATTCTTTTTCTTTTTTCTATCTTCTATCCTTTTCTCTTTTACATCAATCTAATGTGTGGGTTTTTCTTTTTTTGACCTCAATGTTTATGTTTTTCAAAAACAATGAAAATGGAAAGAGGAAATACACACACAAAAAGGAAAACAATCTGTTACACTTTTGAAGCAAAAGTTTTAAATGTACTAGAACTCAGGTTACATATTTATTGCAATTACTAATCTACTCATCTAAAAGAAATCAATTATACATTAATTAATATAAAAGACAACAAAATAAATTCAATTATTTAAGTCGTATGAATAAAGCTAGGGACACAATATATTTACAATAGGTGGTAAACTGTTAATAGTTGGTAAATAAATGATGTCTTTGATGGTCCAGATTAGAACCACTAACAAATTTTCATCTATAGTTACACATATAATTAATAAAATATAATACAATATATGATGCTTCTTTTGGGTGTTGAATATATGACATAATTAGGATTGATTTATCATCATCAAATTACTATCTTATTGCCAAAAGGTGTGTATCTCAATTGACACGTCTTGATGTTTTCAAAAAAAATATCTAAGGAACAAAAAGATAGAGTTTCATGCGTGCGTGTATAACCTAGATAGAGATGCATAAAGAAATATAATAAATGAATGAGAAATAAATTGATTGTATGGACATGTTTACAAAAAAAGAAAGAGGAAATGTTAGTATGAAGTCTAGATATGATAATAATAATAATAATAATAATAATAATAATAAAAGGATAAGAGAAAATGAGAAAGATAAGTATAAACATCTTAAGCATCAAATTCCTTGCCCAATTTCTTCTCATGTTCTTTCTTTTCTGTTGGAGGATGTTTTTATATGCCAAAGGCATAATAAGCCAATATATATATATATATATATAGAAGAAGTTATGCATGACCTCCACATGAACATTATTTGACAAAATTGATATTGAGACTAACTTGGGAGCTTTCCTAGGTGCGTTTTGAAGTCAATATTGGATAATTCTTACAGTAAGTAATGATGGTTGTTTTTGCAATTTATTTATATGCATGTGTGTTTTTCTATTACTTTTCATAAATAATATGTTGATTTGATTGCTTAAATTTTGTTGTATAGATGTTAAATAAAGTAAAATTTTTGGCTTATTTAGTACTTGAATTAACATTATATTTTTGTGAGATATATATTATTGCTAAATGGGTTTGGTTCATGCTACATTTGACTTTACTTTCATAAAAATTACATCAATTAGTTACTTTTTTTAAATTTCTATTTTCTTGAATTCACATTCTTATTGAATATCTATTATAGATTAATCACATGCAAGAATTCACAACCAGTTGCGATCTACTATTAAATCTATATGATTATTTGTTTAACATATTTCATAATTCAAAAACCTATAAGATCTCTTTATTAATTAATGAGTTTCTAATGCCTAATTGCTTTGATATTCAGAAAGAATGATAGATCATAATAATATTTGGTAAACCTGATAGTTCGGAAATAAATTCATTCCAATTGTGAGTTAAGCAGAAATTTTTGAATATTCCAAAAGTAACAATCCCTGCTTTCATATAAATGTAGATCCTCACCAAGATTTTAATTAGTGTGACCTACTATTATGTGGGAGGAAGGAACATTAATCTTAGTGTAAAGAATTTGACATGAGGACCCTAATAAAATCTCATTCCTTTTGAAATGTAAAGAATAACTTATACATAGTGCCTATTAAATATTTATTTTATCTTTTATTAATAATTTTAGTTGAAAATTCATAATTTTTTTTATACTTATTTTAAAGAACTTTTATCTATTTCAATACTTAAAAATTTTCAACACTGTCTTCCACATTTTACATTGGAAAAAAAACAATAAACATTTACTTTAGGGAACTAAATCACTACCTCTATTTAATATTTATTAACAGGTGACAAAATAGTGAAAATACACCTCCACCCGGTCCACCCCCAATTTGACAAACCATGAGTTTTATTTTTAATTAATCACTTCTTCCAAATCCAACAACTTTATTTTTACAAAACTCCAACCAAGCCCAAATATTGAGCATCCACCTCCAAATGAACCCGAATGCCTCCCATCTTACTTATGCAAAGAAATTTATTTTAACATTAGATTTGATGAAAAATATTGAATACTTTTGGAGCAATAATCATTTCCCTACAAATTTGTAGGTTCCTACCATGAATTTAAATAGTAGTACCCTCTATTATATGAGCGGAAAGAGCATTACTCTCAACAAGTAGAATATTTTCTTAGGCTTAGAAAACTATTATTATAAAATAAAGTTATTTGGTGGAACAACTTTCGTAAAATTACCCAAAGTCTAACTTTTTTAATTATAATGAATATTTATTGACATAAACAGGTGAAACTTAAAAAAATTCCACTTCTCTAACATAATAATAATAATAATAATAATAATAATAAAAATAATAATAAAAATTGTGGTATCAATTAAAGACATGATTGAAACTTGTATTGTGCAAGAATAATGTCTCTATTTTTTTTTTTTTTATAGAATTAATGTCTTATTATTTATCCCTACCCTTTAGGCACATTTTCTTTAATTCCATAATTTTATATTTGAGTGTGAGACCGCCAATATTAGGGGATATTTGGTTTAGAACTTTTAGATGGAGACCCAAATCAAATCCAAGTTCTTTTGTAAAGGGTTACTTAAACCCATTATGTCTATCAAATATTCATGTTATACTTTTATTTTTTTTAATAGAAATATTCATGTTATACACTTATACTAATACCCTTAGTTTTCTATATTTTAATTATTAAAAAAAAAAAAAAAAAACCTTTAGATTGTAAGTAAGCATTTTATTTTATTTGTTGGCAACTTCTATTTTCTATTTTTATATTTTAAAAAAACTGTTGCACTTGTCCCAAACAAATAATTTTTGGTACAAAATAATGAGTCATAAACTATTATGATTATTTTTAGGAGATGACATGTGTCCTGTCACACATATTGTGCATGACTCACTTGATTGATTGGGTCAATTAAGTTATGTGCATTGCACATAGCAAGGACTAATGTGATTTTCCTATTGGTGGTTGGAGCCAAACTTTGTAACCCAAATGTGTAGAGAGAGAGAGAGAGAGAGTGTGTGTAACAGTGAGTGTGAGTGTGATGTGCAGTGTGAAGAGAAGGAAATAAGAGGTTTGATAGTGTCATCTCTCTTGCCACAGTGATGAGTTCCTTTGAGGGCCCGCCGTATGTCCAGCGTAACAACAAAAACGATTTGGAAGCCAGTGGAAGCCATTCCGATGTCGACTCAAACAAAGATGAAAATGAGTCATCCTCCTCTAATTCCAACAATAAAATTGAGAATGCATCTATTTTGGATACGGTATGTCTCCTCTCTCTATTTCTCTTTCTATTTCTATTTCTTACTACAAGTACCAAACTTAAATCAATACTCATTTATAATAATAATAAAAATCTTATCTATCTTAATATTTAAAACTTTTCTACCTTTTACAGTGCAAAAAAAAAAAAAAAAAAAAAAAATTAACAATAAAATAAAATTTAAGGAAACTATATTACAAGCTATGTTTATTAACTGACAAAATATGCCACCAGCCGGTCCAGTCCCAATTTGACAAACCCCCTAAGGCCCAATGCCTATTATTTTTAATTAATCACTTTTTCCAAATCCAAAAACTCAACTTACAAGACTCAAATCAAACATTTGATGTGCGTGTGAGTGTAACAGTAACACTCACTTGACTCACGCCTCCAAAACTCCAACCAATATCAAGCCCAAATACTGAGCATCCACCTTCAATTTTTTTTTTTTTTTTTTTTGGAGAAATAGTAGAGAGCATCCTCCTCCAAATGAATCAAAATGGTTCATATCTTTGTTAAAATCTCACAATTATATGAGATGATGGAGCATTGTCAGAGTTTTGAGTTACTCGGGTTTAGAAAACTTGTAGTATTATATATATAAATAAAGGTATTAAGGAGTATAACTTTTGTAAAATTACCCAAAGTTTGGCTTTTTAAATTTTAATGAATAATGAAAATGACATAAACAAAAGAAAATGAAACAAATTGACACTTTTTTTATCATAAAAATTGGGGGATCATTTAATTAAGACATAATTAAATCTTTTGTGCAAGCATAATGTCTTATTGTTTATTCCTAACATTTTCCATTTTTATTTATTTATTCCTCTCATTTTCATGGAGAGTAGAGCCCTTCAAAAAAAAGATGATCTAACATTCAAATATTTGACGGAAGGACACTAATAAAATCTAATTCCTTTTGTAATGTAAAGAACAATTTATTAATAGTGCCTACTGCCTACCAAATATTCATTGAAAATTCATAATATTTTTTTGATACTCATTTAATATAACTCTTATTTATCTCAATATTTAAAACTTTTTGACATTGTCTTAGACATTTTACATTGAAAAAAAAAAAAAAACCAGTAAACATTACTTTAGGGAAACTAAATCACTAGCTTTATTTAATATTTAATAACAGCCTTTTATTTGTAATTAATTTTTTTTATAAACTTTATTTTTAATTAATCACTTCTTCCAAATCCAACAACTTTACTTTGACAAGACCCAAATCAAACACCTGATGTGCGTGCAAGTGCAACACTCACTTTAACCCAAATGCTGAGCATCCACCTCCGAATGAACCCAAATGTCTCCTATCTTTCTTAAAATCCCAGAATCCTCACCTCAAATCTCACAAGCTGAAATTAAAAATTGGATTTCCAAATCAAATTGAGCAAGCCTAGCCAGCGAGAGCATTAGCATCTAAGCTTAGTGGAGAAGTGCGAGATTGTCTTTTAGATATTGGTCTTTACTCTTTATACAAAACTTTACTAATTGTTCCATTTTGACTTGATGATAATTAGTGAGAAAACAAATGCTACTAGACTTCAATCAAACATCTCATGTGCTTCTCTCTCTTTCTCAGTTTATTTTGCACTGTGATTATTTTCTAACCAAGTTTGATGTTGTCCAGACAATGAAGCTTCTACATTGGTGGCATCCATTGGTCTTTAACGAAGACGAGAGAAGTGGACGTATTTGTTATGGGTGTAGGGAACCAATATTTGGTCCTAGCTATAGTTGTATAGTAGGAAATTGCGATGAGTACTATGATCATCATAAATCATGTGCTGAACTACCCCTTGGGTTGCACCATCCCTCACACCCAAATCATCCTCTTATTCTCTTTGACAGAATTTCGTTGCTAAATAACTGTAATATGCTAAGTATTTTGTTAGTTGTCCTGTTGCGAAAGAATTTGTAATAATAGCATCTCGAGTTTCTTAAACTCGAGATTTAATTAAAAATCGAGCTTTTAAGACTCGTTTTTGTTGTTTTTCAGTTGCTGACATGGCGAAAGTTTCCACTTGGATAGCGAGTTTATAAAACTCGATTTCCAAAATCGAGTTTTATAAACTCGGTTTCGCTTTAACACTTTTTGCCCTTCCCACTTAAAACAATCTACAGAGACCCGTTCAAAATCTCTCAATCTCAAACTCCGCTCTCTCAAACTCCGCTCTCTCAAACTCTTCCCCTCACTGTGAAAATTTCAAAATCAACTCACTCTCAGACACTCCGCTCTCTCAAACTCGCCGTGCCGAAGGTGCTGCTCCCATTGACACTCAGCCACCGAAACTCAGTTCTGCTTCCATTGACAGTCAGGCACTCAAAGTCAGTACTGCTCCCATTGAACCACCGTGCGCCTAAGGTACTCTCTCTTTCTCCAACTTCAATCTTAGGTTTTGGAATTTCATGATGTTTCCTATTTCGTTTTTCAATTTCGGATCTTTCTGGGTTTTGGTGGTTCATGTTATTTCAGTGAATGCATGTATATTATTCTGTTTGGTTGTTTGGGAAATTAAATTTTTTTAACTGATTGAGCATTTGATTGGGTTTCATTAGTGTAAAAAGTGTTAATATCTGGATTACATTGATATTTAATCTAGTTTGTTGGGGTTTCATTTGATTTGTTTGTGGGTTTTGTTTGATTTGTTTGTGGGTTTTGTTTGATTTGTTTGTGTATCTTGTTTCATGGTATTTTCACTGATTTGTTTTGGGTTTGTTTTAATTTTCTGTATGATTTTTCGTTTGTGGGTTTGTAAAGCAAATTATGGGATGAAATGCTTCTATGAACGGTGTATGAGTTGTGAAGTAATAAGTGAGAATATTCATTTGAAAAAAATGAGAACTTACACCAGAACATTTGTATTTGAGCGTGGACAGGGTTTTGGGGTTGTGCCCCATTTGGTTCAGCCATGGGAATAAGGAATGAGTCATTGTTTGGTTTCCATAGATTGATATCTGTCAATCTTTATCATTCTAAACAGAAAGAGACCAAAGAAAACAAAGAAATCATTGATAAAACTCAATTTCTAATAGTTCAATGGGTTAAGTGTAATGAAGATAATAGTTTAGTGTGAAAAAGTGTAATTTGCTCTTGTTTTTATAGGGTTATTGCTGTTAATTCAAGAGCTAAAGTAGCTTCCTCATTCCTTTCTTCATATTGTTAGGAATAAACCACTTCTTTTGATAGTATATATCGATTTCGATGTTGAGAGCTTCAATTTGTCCATCATCATTGTGAAAATTAACTTTAGCTATAATGCTCTTATAGTTAATTTAAACTAGATGATGTCCCGTGCGATACACGGACTATTTTACAATTTCACTTGAACGTGTTACATGACAAAACCATAGGCTACCATAACCGAATGAATTATATATATATCCCCTAACCAATTCGAAATGAGAATGAGGACAAAGAGAATGAGAACCTCTTAATCTCATTCTTTGAATAAATATGCGAAGGTACCACAATGAAAAATTTGAAATAATTTTCTTTTGTGTTGTCCCTGTTCTGTTACAACTGCATTGTTTAATGTCAAGATGTGTCTCCTCTTTTTTATTTTTTTGGATAGTATAGATATGTCTCCTTTAGTTGCATTGTTTCATTCTTGTAGCTGTCTTTGTCACTTCTCTACCTCTCTCTCTAAATGAACAAGCTTATTCTTGTGGGGGTATAAACCCAATTCTAAAGTACATTGATTCAAAGAAAAAGCAGAATTAATGAAAGTAGTAATTTAATTTGGTACAGAATTCAATTTCTTTTAATTGTAAAAGTTTACAAAATTATTCCAACTCCAAAAAGGTTAACAGTTTCATGATGCCATTCCTTAGCCCTTATTAGCTAGTAGCCTCCTAGTACTAAAATATAATCCATATTCCCACTCCAGGTTTACTTCGACCAAACCAATTAAATCTCAATTTGGTCAAGCTTGTGTTTAATTAAATAAAATGAAAAATTGAAGAATCAATTGCCTTGTTCTACACTGGTACTCTAGTAAGACCATTCACTATCACACTCACATTGTGTAGGTCCCACATATAGTACATAAATCTTTATTACTTATATATATATATATATATATATATATATATATATATATATATATATATATATATTTAAAGCATTGCAGTTAGCCAATGGCATGCATCCTTGTGTAACTATAAATAGACAAGGTAGTGCATATTGTAGTCATCTGTTATAATTACTTATCAAAAAAATAGTATAGTCATCTTTTATAATCAACAAGAAAGAATAACTGAGAGGCATTTTCCAAGATTTTGTCTCTTGAAGAGTTGAAACAACCCCAGCCTGCTCTAATAAGAGACTTAGCCTTGCCCATCTTTCCAAGTCGTAAACTCATTCTTTCTATCAATTTGGTACTGCATTTTGGTGCTATCCTTTGCCATCCTATGAAACTGGAAAATTAGAGGATCCTTTAACAGTTTTTACTAGTCTGAAGTAGTTTGAGTTGTCAAATGTGCTCAATTCTTCCGCCATTACCAGAAAGGTCCGGAGGGTTACTCTGTTTTTTACATTGGAACTCGAGTTTCATAGACTCGAGTTCCAGTGGAAATTTTTTTTTTTTTTTTTTTTTGCTCTGTTTACTCCGAGAGGTCCAAGAGGGTTGCTCTGTTTTGTTCTGTTTTTTCCAGTGGAACTCAAGTTTCATAGACTCGAGTTCCACTGGAAAATTTTTTTTCTTGGTTTTGCTCTGTTTACTCAGAGAGGTCCAATAGGGTTGCTCTGTTTTGCTCTGTTTTTTCCAGTGGAACTCGAGTTTCATAGACTCGAGTTCCACTGGAAAAATTTTTTTCTTCGTTTTGCTCTGTTTACTCAGAGAGGTCCAAGGGGGGTGCTCTGTTTTCCTCTGTTTTTTCCAGTAGAACTCGAGTTTTATAGACTCGAGTTCCATGGAAATTTTTTTTTTTTTTTTGTTTTGCTCTGTTTTCCTCTGCTCATTCCAGGAATCATTCACTGTGGAATTTTTTTTTTTCTTTTTTCCTGGTCATGCAGACAAACCAGAAACTGAAACGTGTGCATGCACCTGCTGAGAAACAGAGATAAACAAACTGCGAATATAATCCATAAACACTCATTCAGAGGCAAAGAAGCTGAGAATGTAAATACACGTACATTACATCAAAACGCGTTTATTGTACGCACGAAACTATAGAAACTTTTACGCTCTCTGTATAAACATGGTTTTACAATGCAAAATGCAGTTACATCGCAGGAAAAGGCATTCTCAATATCAACATTCTAAACATGCCCAACCACGCTTAATTTGCAGTTCTAACCATACTACTCAAATCACAATCTTCATAGACATACATTGAATAGAGATTTACAAGTACATTCAACAAAAACCAAAAAGTTCACATAGAGCCAATACAACGTAGTCACTTTTCCTAACATCGGCTGTCCGCACAACAAAAACATCGTCCTTGGAAGTATGCCTGAAAAACGTAGAGTAATCACATTAGGAGAGAAGATAGTAAACATTAGGTCAACATGGAATGAACAACAAATATTTAACCAATGCATAAGTATTTGCCATCTACCTACCTAGTGTGGAACATGACCGCTTGTGGAAGCGCCACGGGACTGCGGACATTTTCTGCGGTTATGCCCGGAAGCATGACACAGTCCACATGTCTGCTTGGACTGACTCTCTATCAAATCTGCATCCTCCCTCCGCCATCCCGGTTCTCGATCCTTATTCCTCACTCCATCCATCTCATTCCTTATTCTCGACTTCACTGGTCGACCTTTGGCCCGCAACAATGCTGGATTAGGCAACCACTTTGGCCCTATGGGATCCCTCCACAATGACTGCGACTTAGGAACCACAAATGCATGCTCATAAGTGTTAATGGCATTGTTCAAACCATAACATGGGTGAATATATGTGGTCGAATCAATATGTAAATAGTCACATACTCTAATTGCATGTGAACACAGGATCCCTATGTTTTGCCATTTCCCACAACTGCATGTTCTTTCCTGTAACCGAACTTCATAACTGTGGTTTCCCCCTCCTGCACTACACGTGTTGAGTTGGGTAACTATTTGAAATATCAGCTCTTCATTGCTAAATGGCTTGAGATAATGTTTCTCAGATTTACTCTTATTCTCATCCCACTTGGAGAAGGCATATTTACTCCATTTCTTACCCTCTGAGAACTCAAAAAGGTATTCTTTGCGACAGTCGTGGAAATATTGAACAAGTTTGTTCCAAGTGAACTCAACCAACGCGGCAATAGGAAGGCCCTGTGCACCTTTCAATACACCATTGAAGCACTCTGATATATTGGTTGTCATTGCCCCAAAACGTCTCCCACCATCATGTGACTGGGTCCACATATCCATAGACTCGCCCATTAGGTATGTGTATGGAAGATACTCTTGATTCTTTTCCTTGCCATCCTTCCCCGTTAACTTCTTCTTAGTTCTAATGGCCTCAATTTCCGCCTGCTTAATGGTCTCCATTATGGTATAAAATTTCACTGGCTGACTAGCATATCCGGCTTTCAACGCCGCTGACTTTAGAGTCGAGTTCTGAAAATGTGTGTTAAAGTTGCTAGCAACATGTCGAAGGCAATATCTATGAAATACCAGTGCTCTTCCATCATCCCTTCTAGGCCAGTTTGCAATGGCGTTTTTGATACCGAGATGTCGGTCAGAAATTATGCAAATGCCTTCGTTAGGTATCACGCGGCCAATCGCATCTCTGAGGCATTGTAAAAACCACCTCCAACTAGACCCTGACTCAGAATCCACAATAGCAAAGGCAAGAGGGAATACCTTGTTGTTAGCGTCGGTTGCCATTGCAACCAACAACTTTCCCTGATATTTACCATATAGATGGGTCCCATCAATACTGATAACCGACTTGCAATATTTGAATCCATCAATGCTTGGATCGAAAGACCAAAACACATAATTCAAAAATACTGTGTCATCTTCACCGGTGGATGTGGTACGATAGAACACCTGGGTAGTCAGATCTTGATCAATATATGCTATTAGCAACTTTTGCAACCTTTGATAAGACTCTTCCCAATTCCCAAACATCTTCCCAATCGCCTTTTGTTTCGCATCCCATACCTTGTAGTAAGAAGGCTTTTGTCCCTCATATTTCGACTCTATCATAGATCTGAGATGCTTAATTGGGGTAGTGTGATCCTCACATAACTTCTTAAGGATGTCATCTGCAATAAATTTACAATTCATCATTCTACCATCATTTCGCACCCCAGTCCGTATACACGTGTGAGGACCCTTGTACACGGTGACCATCCATAGATTATGGAACTTGGGCTTCATGACTACGCAGACATACCACGTGCATGACTCATCCACGCATTTCGCACAAAGTTTTGTCGTGGTTGACCTACTGATCATAAAATGTTTGTTTTCCTTGAGGGCACACTTTGTTAATACGCGTTGCACCTCCATTTTATTGGCAAAAGTCAAGCCTTTGCACAAATTCATCCCCTCTCTCCAACTAGACACAAATGGTGTCTCAATATGTGAAGGATCAACCAAATATTCCCAAGTATTTTCATAAAATGACAAGGCAGGTGGTGAGTACACAAGGATTGTGTCTGTAATGTTTTGGACACTAAGAACATTGTATGCATCAGGTTGACTACTGTCCAATGTCTCATCGTCATCAATGTCCCTCTCAAAGTCCCTAAAGTCCCCTTGTTCAATCCTGTCTTCAATCTCATCTCTATCACCAAAATCTTCACCGTTAATGGCAATATTTTCATCAACATAGTCATCATCCTCATCCTCATCCTCGTCCTCATCATCATAATCATCATCATTCTCATCCTCATCCTCATCATCATCATCATCGGCATGAACATCTTCATCGGCATGAACATCATCATGCTCTACATGTGTAAAATACTCATATTGAGCATCTGGAACTGTAACTTGTAAACTTGTTTGTGTTTGTTGGATTTCCTCAATACCAACTTCTGCACGTGGCTCCAACTGTATGTACAACTCAATGTTAGTTACTTCAGGTATTCTCTCCAACTTGTCAAACATGATCTTCACATGTTTGTCTGCTTCTATCGCCATGTACTTGTAATTAATCCGGTGCTTCAGGATTTCATTTGGCATGCGATAAGTAATGTGTATGTTGTGCACAGCAGGGTTCTCACACAACTCTTCCATAACCATCATTTTCAATTCGTCAAGGGTCTTCAACCTACGATCAATTTGGGTATAATAGGTCTTTATACCCGGCCCTTCAAATGGCAATCCCTTGTTCGCATTGGCATTCTTCAACGGACCACCGTGGTATATGATTATATCAATTTCAGGCATTGTGAACTTGTTACAGTCAAGTTACTATGTTAGTTAACAAACATTTTCAAGTTCCCTGATCTAAAAGAAACTTGAAGTAGGTCTTTAACTTTCTAATAAAAAGATGCGGCCGAGAAACTTTTATAAGTTGCTTTTCATCATACATAATTTCCAACATAGTAACCTGTACTAACCTATACACATCTAAACTCAATCTGCTACACCACTATAAAAAGTGTTAGGGACCTTAAAGGTTTCACTGGAAAAAAAAAATGTAAACGTCCACATTATTTACCTATAACAAAATCAATGTTCTTAAGTTTGCATCTTGTATAGAGGCAGACAATTCCTAAATAAAGGAACTGTCATGTTCTAGTGCTACGTTTACCATTTACTAAACTGAAAAGGGGCAACTCAAGCAGTTAAAATTACATTAATGTCTCTAGCACCATGTCAGAAAGCAAAATGAAGGAAATATTAGGCAGCCCTTAAAGTTAGAATTAGTCACTACACAAATAATCCTCTCCAAGTTCTTTTTTTACTATATTCTGAGATGTTCACAATTTCCAGGCATGGCAAACAACACAGTCAACTCCAAAGCAAGACTTACATCCTAGCATCCATACCTAAATCCCCTGAGATATCTGCATACTCATGTCTAGCTAGTCGTTTGTACGCATTATTTCAAGAAGAAGTTTTGTAACTTCAACAATTACTATAACCATGTGCCCATTTTCTTTGTCTTTTAACAATAAATTCAAACAATCCACTAGCTCCTTCAAGATAAAGTGGTGACTCCACAATCAAGCAACACTCCACATCTCAGATAACAAGGGAAACGTACATTGCTATGAATCTTTCATAAAAATTTCTAACCTACAAGAATTTGGTGAATCTAATTCAAGAAAGATTGATTCTCTTTAAAATTGGCAGATTTGATCAAGAAGAATTAATGCAGGGAAACACCTCAAAAAGAATAAAGTTAATGAGAACAGAATTTTTTTTATTTCACCAAAATGGCTAATGCAAAAACATATTTTTATCAAGATGGTTAAGATTAATCACATTAATTACTAATAAATCAAAGAAAATATAACAAATAATATATAGCTCAAATGACATGCAAGCCAATAAAAACACGGAATTGAAATCAAGAACAAAAAGATACTACAAGAAGAACATCTTATATTAGGAAAAAACATGGAGTCATTGGAAAACCCATAAAGTCATTGGAAAGTTCTCTTAGTGGCAAAACCCATACACAACTAATACCCAACTACAATAACAATCAAATCAAAAAACCCATACCTGAAATACGAAATTGTTGAGAGGGAAGAGCAGTGAGAGAGGCAATGTGGTGAGTGAGAGTGAGAGGTGTGAGAGTTAGTGAGGCTGAGTGAATGGGTGAGAGTTGAGGATGCTCTGTTTTTGGGTGAGAGTTTAGTGAGGCTGAGTGTGGAATACCCAGGAACACGTTAGTAAAATAATACTGCTATCTGTTTTTGAGTGTGGACAGAACGGGTTAGTAAAATAGTTCCACCAGAACTAGAGTCTATAAGACTCGAGTTCTGTTCAAAATTTATTTAGAACAATGTTTGGTTAAGTAAATCTTGAGTCTTATAGACTCGGATTGTGCCAGGCAAAACTCGAGTCTCTAAGACTCGAGATCTGTTGAAAGTTTCTTAATCCTCTAATCCAATCTCGAGTCTTATAGACTCGGATTGTGCCAGGCAAAACTCGAGTCTCTAAGACTCGAGATTTGTTGAAAGTTTCTTAATTCCTCTAATCCAATCTTGAGTCTTATAGACTCGGTTTGTTCCAGGCAAAACTCGAGTCTTAAAGACTCGAGATCTGCGTGGCAATTTTTGCCACCTCAGCAGTTCAGAATAAATGCAAAGCGATTCTATAATACTCGGTTTTTAAGTTGAATCTCGAGTTTCAAAAACTCGAGATGTTAGTTTTCTTAATTGTTTGAAAACGTTCCTAACTTACTATTTTGAATGGCTGAAGACATCTGTTATGCACAATACCTCCTCTTTGACATCTATACATACAACGATGAAGAATATGACAAATTTAGCAAATGCGATGTCTGAGGAGAAAAGAGTGGGGAATACAGTTATTGTTGTTACCGTTGCAACTTCAACATTCACATCAGATGTTCTTCTTTATCACTCACCATCCAAACTGAAGTCCATGACCACCAATTGACCCGCATTTGGAATCTATTGAAGTTCACTTATGACTTCTGTGGCAAAGAAGGCAATCTGCCCTATTTTTGTGTCCAATGCGATTTTGTTATACATTCACATTGTGCTGCTTGCCCACGCATACTAAAAGTTGATTGTCACAACCACCCACTCCACCTCACCCTTTCTCTTAAAGTCCATCAATCCGACTCTCCAATTTGTCGTCTTTGTGTTCGAAAAGTGGATACACTCTGGCTTTACTATTGCTCAAGTTGAGATTTTGCTGCCCACCTCTATTGTGCTATGCTCCCCTTGAATCGGGAGCACATAAATTTGCAAGAACTTAAAGAGGAGTAGTCCACCGATTCAAAATCTAAAGATCCAGAGCTCCATCAATCCATTGACTCAAAAATTTGTGAAGTTAAAAAAAATCACTGTGGGGGAGGATGGAACTAAAATAGCCACAGAAATCCAACACTTCAGTCACGAGCATGATTTGAAGCTTACTGATGAGATTCCGAATAACACAAAATGCAACGGGTGTGTACAATCCATTCTCCCTCCATTTTACAGTTGTACCCAGTGTAGCTTCTTTCTTCATAAATCTTGTTCTAAATTAGCCAAAACAAAACGACACTCATTTCATGATCACCCTTTCACCCTTAATTATTAGCAAGATTCTTTTTTCTGTGGTGCCTGTGCCCAGTGGTGCAATGGCTTAAAATACAACTGTCAGATATGCATTACAATCTTCAATGTATTTTATTATCAGACACCCTTACTCATGCTTGTCATGAGCATCGTCTTTACCTCTCCATGACAAACTCTCCACAAAAATGTAGTATTTGTAGTTCTAAAATGTATAGAGTATTTCGTTGTGCCACTTGTGATTTTGTTCTTGACTTCAAATGTGCTACACTACCACTAACCACATGGTACAACCAACATCAACATCCATTCACTCTCTGTTATACTCCTGAAGATGACTCTGGTGAATATTTCTGTGATATCTGTGAAGAAGAATGAGATCCCAAGTAATGGTTCTACTATTGTGCAGAGTGCAGCTTTCTTGCTCATTGCGACTGTATTCTTGGGGAAAATCCAAATGTCAAGAAACACATATAATGGCCACCAATTAGGAGGTGCTACATAGTAATTTGACTTTCACCCACACACAATTTACTTTCACTAACAAAATAAAGACCAATGACAATGTAAAAAGTGATCTATCAATGTGCCCAGTGTAATTTCAACATTCACAATTATTGTTTATAGAAAGACCAATGTTGTTTTAATTTTTATATGTTTATTTTCATTTGGGTTAAGCCTTTAGTTCTTTATTATTGAATCTATTATGTTATTATGGCTGTCTATTGGTGTAGTTTAGGAAAAATTCCTTTTTATTTTTATTTTTTATTTTTTTATGAAGCTTATTAGGCTGGCCATTAGTTTGTGGCTAATCTGTGTGTAATTTGAATTGGCCGTGGGTGTGCATGTATAAAACCTGCAATCTAACAATAATTTGTTTTCATGGGAGATAGGAAAAGATGTTACCAGACAATACGTTTTTGGTTGGGGTTAGATCTTATTATTATTTTCCCATAATGATGTTATTTCATCTAGTTTATTGCTCGAGTATGAAAGACGGTAGGTGCATATTGATAAGAACTGAAAATTCCTGTAACAACCAAGCAGACAACCATATGAGTAGAAAATTCTTGTCAAAACCAAGCATACAACCAAAATGAGACAAGTTATTGTCTATGGATGCTTGAAACATTTTTAGTGAATAGTATCAGTGTGATAATTCATTGTGTGATATGTTATATGGTCTAGACTTGTTTCGTTGAAAGTGGGTGGCACATAAGAATAAAGCTTATGATTTTATGCAGCTTGTGCGCACCCCAAACTAGTTTAAAAGGTCTGTCTCATTCTTGGGCTCACAATATATTTGTAATGTGGGATTTGGATTTCCTACTTTGGGTGATTCTAACCTAGAGACCCAGCAAGATCTCTCCAATATATGTATCGTTTTCCTCTCACTTTTTATGACTATTATTCTTGGTTCTCAACTTTCTTCCCAAACTTTCAACAACCCCTTTCCTTTCCTTAGCCTCATATATTTATAGCCCAAAATTAGTGGAAAAATCATGATTACTCTTATGGCTAATGGGAATGGAGGTCCAATATTGTTATCGCTAAGTGGATGTTTAGTTGGGAGTGGGGTGTGGTGAGAGTGGCGTTGGAACTGGTTCCCACTTCAAAAAGGGGGGGGGGGGGGGGTGATCTTCGGCGGCGGAATTTCTCAAGGAGTTGCCGGGCATTCGGGATATGGCCTTCCCGAGCAGACAACTTCCCAGCCATAAATTAATGAGCATATATTTTAACGACCGGCCCAACGGGTTCTGGGCCAAACATGAGGCCATAGCATCTGCACCCCTGGCCCTAGTGGGCCTCAAGCCCAGTTTCTGACATGGGCGTCATGGATCGTGGGTCATACTGTAGAGCTGGGGTCTAAGGCCCAATTGGCTCTGGAGGCTTGGTGTCGTTCACAGCTCATTCATGACAGTTCTGTATTTGAGAGAAAAAGAGGAATCACAAGAACAAATGTAAGGGTGTCTTGGTAATGAAAATGGACCAATGCACTGGGTGAACTTCTGAAGGTATGTTTAGAGACTAGATGTGAACATGGTGGGAATTTTATGTTTAATTGGTGGTAGTTGAGAGGAGCCTTACATTTATAGAACAAAATAATTTTGTTTCTAAGGTACTTGACATTTTTATTATCGCAAGGATAGTGTTCTGGCATGTGGGAATGAGGTATTTGATAATGGGAAGTGATAATGACAATAACAGTGATAGAACTAATAATGTTAACGGTGAAGTCTAGAAAATCTCATTCATGACAGTTCTGTATTTGAGAGAAAAAGAGGAATCACAAGAACAAATGTAAGGGTGTCTTGGTAATGAAAATGGACCAATGCACTGGGTGAACTTCTGAAGGTATGTTTAGAGACTAGATGTGAACATGGTGGGAATTTTATGTTTAATTGGTGGTAGTTGAGAGGAGCCTACATTTATAGAACAAAATAATTTTGTTTCTAAGGTACTTGACATTTTTATTATCGCAAGGATAGTGTTCTGGCATGTGGGAATGAGGTATTTGATAATGGGAAGTGATAATGACAATAACAGTGATAGAACTAATAATGTTAACGGTGAAGTCTAGAAAATCTTGTGGAAAGTTAAAATTTTTGCAAAGTTTCACTTTTTATCTGGAAAATACTGAATGATGCTATACTAGTTAAGGCAGTCTTATTAGATAGAAAGCTTAGCTGTGATGCTATTTGTAAACTCAGACTTCATAACAGAATCAAGGATTGACAAATTATTTTAGTCCCAGATGGAATTTGGAAGAGAGATACCAAATGGGGTGGCACGCTTTTGTTGCAAAGTCTAGAGAAGGAAGAAGACTCTTTGTTGGATGCTTTAACATCACATGCTTCAACAGGAAGGTGGCCAAATCTAATATGGCACTAGATTTACAAATAATGACTCTTGATATCAGGTCCATTACTAGAAGATTTGGATAATGGCTCTCAATAAAGATTAAGGATTTACTTTGGGAATTAAGTTTCTATAATTTCTACACATATTTATTCCACTCCTTTCTCTACTAGAGTATTTGAGGTTAAAGTATTCTTAGAATCTGTGATAAAACCATGTGGCATCTCATTTTCTATAAACTTATTTGTGAGTTGGGTATGTTGCTTATTATAATGATAACTTCATTGCATTAAGCTATTAGTAAAAGAATCTATATCAAATTATTACAATGATAACTTCATTGCATTAATCTATTAGTTTGAAATTTTCGTTGTAATAGATTGCAAAAATAATTGGTATTAATTTATTGCGACGATTTGTTTATTTTAAGTTATTGCAACTTTTTCCTTAATGTATTAAAGCTTCTATTGCAACTGAACATTATAGGTTATTAAAACTTATTATTGTTGATTCAATAATTTAACATTTTAAGTTACTATTGCAACAAGTTTTACTTGTAGATGCAATATTTTCTCTAATACCACTATACCTTTTATTTGTTGTATTAATACTTGATGTAATAGACTTATTTTCATGTAGTGTAGCCTTTTATCTTTTGAAGTTGCGATACGATTGCACCACAAATATGACTGCAAGCGATATTTCATTTTTGCTGCAAAGAAGGGAAGATGAAAATGATGGAGGACTTGGCTTTGTTAGCTGACTAATGTGAATATCTATATACTGTGAGTGACAATATGGGTAAGATCTATAATGGAGAATTCCATATGAGAGCAGGAAAAAAATCCATAATTCCATATGAATTTGATTTATTAAATTAAAAAAAAAATAGCCGTATTACTTTTATTAATTTGTATTTGGAATCTGTTGCACTTTAGTGCACAATTCTAAGCAATCTTCAATTTATTCATTCATAAAGAAGCTTTGCCTTTTTGGATTTTAATAGGCCCAATTCAATACCCAATTAATAAGGCAAGTTAGTTGGCAAGTTGTCATTGATGCATAATAATAGCTTATATTCTTGGCGTTGATGATTTTTTTTGAGTAAATAGTAATACTTATTAGAACACACACGAAAATAGTAATACTGGTGTTGATAATTGATTCTATCATATTCAGAGAACAAGACATGGAGCCAGCCAAAAATAATAGGCGGACCACCCACTCGGTGAGCACCATTGTTGAAGAGGAACTTTTTGTTTTTGGGTATAGATGGGAACAAGTGTTTAAAAGATTTGCGTATACTGAATACTAATAAGTTATTTTTTTTAATCATTAGCGTCTTGCCTATTTTTAATTATATGCTCCCCAATTTATCAAAAAATAAAAATAAAAATTATGTACTCCCAAGTTATGATGATTTACACATTTTCAATTATGGAGCCAAATTTCATTTTGTAGATGTAAATTTTTACTGAATTGTAGCTTCCCATACCGGGACAGCTCCATGCATCAGTGGTCATAAAAATGAGCCAAGAAAGCATCATATTTCAATGATTAAAAAAAAAAAAAAAAAAAAACTTATTAGTACTAGTTAATAGGAGAAATCTAAGAATTTTAGGGTGTGTTTGGATAGAACTTATTTTGCTGAAACTGAAAACTGAAAACTGAAAACACTTTAGCAAAATAATTTTTAAATGTGTAAATAGTACCGTGGGACCCATTTTTAATGAAAAAATTGATAAAAAATGAAATTTGTGGGTCCGTGAACAGTGCACGAATGCACTGTTCAGGGAAAACTGGCCAAATGTTGCGGCTACTGTTCATGTACAGTACATGAACAGTAGCCGCTTGTGAGGGGGAAAACGCGTGGAAAAAAAAAAAAAAAAAGAGAAAACGCAGAAATGGAAAACGCAACGCAGAGACGTGAACCCAAACACACACTTAGAAGTAGTATAGGTTTGATAGTATTGGTTAATCATAGTAGACTTAGTATAAGTTAATAGGATTGATAATATAGGTTAATAGGAGAAGTAGTTTATAATGATGAGAAAAATGAGTGATTAATATAACATAGTTGAGCTCTTTCAAATTCTACCCACAACAGATTTAAAATTTCAAAATTCCAATTCATTAACATGTTAAAGTCTTAAAGCTACTAACGCCATTTAACTTGTCATCTAAAATACAAGAACATATAAACATTTACAAAAAGAGGAGTAAATGTTTGTTTGGAGGTGAAATAGGATGGATGGAAAACTTTGGAGAGAAAATGGGAATGAAAACTTTTTCGAGTGTGTTTGGTTGGGTAGGGAGGAAGGAAAATAAATGATGGGGCTCAGGTGTTTTCTCCCCAGACCCACCAAAAAGTTCTCTCCAAAATGGAGAGAAAACTGAAGAGAGAAAATGTGGCTGCCTAATGGATAAAAATGCCCATGTTTGGTTCCTTTCTTCTTCTTCTTCTTCTTTTTTTCTTCTTTTTTTTTCCTTTCTTTTTTTTCTTCTTTTCTTTCTTGGATGTTCCCTTTCTTTCTTTCTTTTTTATTTATTTTTTTTATTTTCTTTCTTGGACATTCCCTTTTTATGTATATATTTTCTGGGTTGTGGGTGCGATAGTTGTTTTGTTTTTTTTTTTTTTTGTTTAACTAGACATGATTTTTTTTTGGGACATGATTTTTATTTTTTAATAAATTGGGTGATTGCTTTTTCTTTTTTTTTTTGGTTGTTTGTCACTTTTTTGTTTTAATTGGCCATCATTTTTTAACAAAGGGTGTATGGGTAAATTTATACAAACTCACTTTTTCCATTCCTCTACTTTTCCACTCCCAACCAAACAAAAATGAGAGAAATTAAAATCTTTTCTATCCTCTCACTTTTCCATCCTCTCACCATTTTCTATCCTCTCACTTTTTCATCCCTCCAACCAAACAAACCCTAAGTCTCCTTTCAATCCTATTAACCTATACTACTTCTCCTATTAATCTATACTAATTTTAAAGCTCCGACTATTAGGGAGATAAACATCTTGGGAAGACTCTTGAGTTAGATTAGCTAAAGACGAGTAAAGCAATAAAATAAATATATAAACTTTGAATCGTTCAAAATTTCAATTCATTAACATGTTAAAGGCTTAAAGCTATTAAGGTCATTTAACTTGCAATCTAGAATAGATAAAAATTAGAACAAAATGAGGAGTACTTCTTAAATTTCTATTTTTAAAAATAATTTTTTTTAAATATATTATATTTTAAATCTTACAATTTAGAATCTGTAACAATTTAAAATTTTAGTTTAAAAAGTAACAAATCAAACCATTTATTTTTAAAAGTAATAGATTAACATTTGGGATATTAGAAAAATAACAAATTAAAGTCTAATCCATTTAAGTAGGACAACATTGTGTTTGGGGTTCAATATAGATGAGTTCAATTTATTACTTTTTATAAAAAAAAATTTCTATTTGTTATTTTTGAAATTATAATATTTAATTCTTTCCTTTTGAAACTTTATTATCTAACATATTACATTGAGCACCAAATTATAAGTGAGAGAGAGGGAGTTTCAGCAATAGGATTTGAAAGTTGTCTCGATCATGTTAAGGCTCTTGCAACTTCGCATGCTAAAGAAACATCACAGCTTTTCACATTTGGGTCAAAATTTAACGTTACTCAATTCCTAAATACGACTTATCTTTTTATTAAGACCCTGTGAAATTGTTCATACATTTTTGCATTGATAAATTGATACATAATAATTTCAAATTAGTGAATCACTAGGAATAGAAAACAAGACATTTTATCTCCAAAACTATTGCGAAAAACCAACCCAAAGGTTGGTCAATTAAAAGAACTGGTACATTCCATTAAGCTAATTAAGTCTAACTGTATACAAATTAGCTTAGACAAAAGGTGAATTTAATTTTCTTTTCTATTTTATTTTTCCGATTATGATACAATGATCTTAATGCTGGCATTATATCTAAAGATGACAAAAATTCATTAACCCACTTAACTTGCTCTGGCAGCCAGTCTCCTTTCGCCTTAAATATATATATATATATATATATATATATATATATATATATATATTATAAATTTTTATTATTATTCCCAAAAAATACTGGTTTTCTCTCATTTTTCTTTTATTTCTTGGAATTACTTTATTAAGGATGACAATATATCTCCAACTCGCCTCACTCCCGACCTATCCCACTATGGTAGCACCAAATTTTCTTGCCTCAAAGAGAGGACGAGATGGGGATTGAATCTCTTCGATCCAACCCACTCCAACCTGCTGCCATCTCAAATTTATACCATAATAGGAATTAAGTAAAAAATTTGAACAAGTCTATCATTGCATTGGCTCAGTGCTTATCCCTCCTACCAAATTATAGAGAATTATTCCTGATGATGTAAACTGTTGGGAGAAAAAAAGGAACAAGAAAAAAAAAATATCCTTCATCCTCAGGTTTGTATCAAGTAGCTAATGTAATGCATGAATCATATGTCATTATTTTTCATAAGCACACAAATTAAGCCTAAGGTAAAGTCACTGATGTTATCTCACTAGAAAAGCTTACACTGCATGATTGACATGTTCATACATAGGCACATTCCATCCCAAAATCCATAGCAGGCCTAATTTCTTAAAAAGGATACCCACCTAGCATCATATTTATTTATTTTTTTAGGCATAAATGCACTTTTGGTTCTTACATTTTGGGCAATTTTTCGATTTGGTCTTGTAAGGACCAAAGATCTTGCGGCCTAAGCCCACTTAGAACAGTGAGTTGTACAGTTCAACCTTGGCCCAAATTAATAAAATTTGTAAAAGAGGAAAACGAACAACAAGAGGGGGCTCTATCCGAGGACGAAGATAGAGAAGAAAATGTTAATTTTATAGAATAGAAGAGCATATATCCCTTCACAAGCTTGCCCGAGGAGGCTAAGATTATACAAAAAGCTACACTGTTCACTTTCCTCTCTCTATGTTCTTCTTGTCTCTGTTTAGTACTTCTGTTTTTCTTTTTTTGATACTTGTGTTTCAGCCCTCCTTTTCTGTAAACCCCCATTTTCTTATATACTTCTCCTTTCTTTATATCTCAACCATCTATCCCTACCTAACTAGCTTCCTCTCATGGCACTTGTCTTTTTCTACATCTGAAGAAGATGGTGGAAGGAGTTTACTTAGTTGTGACTTGCACTGTTCAAGTCACTTCCTTGTTAATGCAGCTGCTAAAGCTGTTGCCCACCATTTAATGCGGAAGCGACAGGCTACTCCAAGCCAGAAACTTCCCCTACAACCACTGACTTTCTCTCTCTTCAAACTCTCGCTCCCACTTGGAGTCCCTTAGAGTACTTTGACTCATCACCTCCTTTCCTCGGGCGTCTTTCCTCCTTGGGCCCGTGGATTGTGACATTCCCACAATTATACTGCAACTCTTCAGATCCATCCTCGGTCCTCGAGCACCCACAATAGCCCCCTAAAATGTTCTCTATTGTTTCTAAGACAAAAGCGAAGTTTTAGTCACATAGGTAAACCATGCACATGACACATGTGTTCTCACGTGTTAACATCCTTTCACCTGTCTTCTGCACGCTCCTGATGCTTCGGAATCCACGTTCTCACATTTATGGCGTCAGGCGGCTGCTTGTCTCCCCACATTCTACGGCTCAATCAAGATCCTACGGTCCCTATTTCCCCTCATTTATGGGCGGGAAATTTACCGCTCACTTTTTCACTCCTATAAAATGAGAACTTGGGGCTGGCTAAGATTTTTACATTCTGGCAATTTAAGTTGAAGAAACCTCCCGATGAGCACTTTTCGCGTTCACTCATAGGCGTGTTGATTTTCCTATTTCTTCTTTTTCACAAGTTTAACATTTCACACCACAAAACTCTATGGGTAGATACGCTAAGTTAGTGGACACTCCTAAGGCTAGGGCAGTCTTTAGGGCACAATACAGGATCCCAGATTGTGTTGAAATCCGGCACTGTGAGTACGGTGAGTGGCTGGTCTTGCACAGACCCCTCGAATCCGTAGTGATTCCCATGATCGCCTTCATTGAAGGCGGGATGGAACTTCCCATGAGAAAGGTCACTAGGGATTTCATAATAAACTATAGGCTGACCCCCACCCAATGCTCCCCAAACGTCTTTAGGGTCCTCGGGTGTGTAGATATGCTAAATAGGAAAATGGGGACTAACCTCACATGGCATGATGTAAACTGGGTGTACAATTGCCAAAAAGGGGAAAAGACCAAATACTACATCAAGTGTAGGGTCCTAGCCGTTAGATTAATCTCCTGTCTACCTGATTCGAGCAAAGGTATGGACAAGGACTTCCTCATCGTCTCGGGAGACTATCACGATGGAATGCATTGTCCCACCCAAGAAGGGGAACCCGGTAGGCTTTCCGAGGACCGGAGTCATACATAAGATCTTTACTTAACTTCATTAAAATGAAAATTCGCCCTTTATTTGCTTTACTCATAACCATTCTTGTTTTACTTGGTAGACGAATACCATACCACCCCAACTAAGCACCTGGTGAACTTCAAAGACCTAAACTGGATCCTCAGGTCGAAGATATTCCTGCACAAGGGCGGCCAACTTCGAGCGGCCCACATCATCCATGGATACAAGCCCTCCACCAAACGTTTTCAAAGTCCAAAGAACGTCATCAGAGCCAGGGACCCCCGCTTGGCGTTGATTGACATAGCTGTCCCCGAATTTCTGCTGTCCGAGCCTTCTCCAGAAGGAACTCAAGACTCCCAAATCCCAGCTCCTCTAGCTACCAGGTTCCTCTACTCACAAGAACCACCTTTCCCATCAGACGACGAAGCCAGGGAGCCCATACCAAAGCTTGTCCAGCAGGAAGTCACTGATAAAGTCCTCAAAGTCTTCTATCAACAAGAAGACCTTAAGGACGCTCCCAACACTTCACACAGGCATCTAAAACCCGCACAAGTCAGTGCCAACCAAGAGGCCACAAACATCCCAGAAGGCATGGGATTTGAAGAGAAGACCCCTGACCTGCTGGCCCTGCTGACTGCCCACGCTGGGGGTTCCTCCCCAGCTGTGCCAGTGGTGACCTGGCCACCCATCCTTGCCCCTACACGCACCTCTTCCACAGAGGCAGCGAACAAAAAACAGAAGAAGGCACAGGGAGGCAAAGGCTCGGAAGGTACCGAGAAAGGAGAGGTTACCCAATCCTCCCACCAGCCCCTTGCCAAAGAAGCCCGGACAGGGAAGGGGCAACAGAAGAAGACCTCAATAGGGACTTCCAAGGATGGAGGGGACCAGTCCAAGAAGCCTGCCATCTAGAGGCCCCTGTTCACCCTCAGCTCAGGCAATCCAGTGCTTGATGACGCTAACTTGAGGGACCCCTAAAAGGGTAGCTCAAGTTTAGTGGCAGAGTGCCTGAAGAAGGCATTATGTCTGCCCGAGGATATGGCGGAGTTGAGGTCTTTTAGGAAGTGCGAGGTCTTCCTTGCTCTGAAGCAAGACCTTGGCAAGGTATATCTTTTTCCTGAGTTTGCATTGTTAACTGGTAACAATTTTTACCAACAATTACATTTTCTTTTTTTGTGTAAGCCGTCCAAGCTGCCTTTATGGCTGAGAAATGGGTGGACCTTTCCCTGGACATGGCCAGAGAGGCCAAGAATAAGTTGGAGGCTGCTGAAAGGGCCCACACAAACGCGGAAAAGAAGCTTAAGAAGACTTTTGCCCAGTTAACTGAAGTGGAGAAGGCTCATAGAAATGCTGAGTCCGCCCTCAAGGGCTACGAGAAACAGGTCGCCGAAGCCTTGGAGGCCTAGAAAAAGGCTGAGAATAAAATGGCTCTTATCATGGTGGAGCTAAAACAAGCAAAAAAGCAACTAGAGGCTAAAGAGGCCGAGAAGTCCCAGGCCGAATAGGCGGCCTATGACATGGGTATGACCAAAGCAGCTGAAAGCCTTACTGCCCAACTTAAGGACGTCGCTCGGGCCTTCTACTTGGAAATGTGGGGCCAGGCCCTAAGCACCGCTGGGGTTAGCACCGAATCAGAGCTCTAAGCTCCTAATAAGGTGTACTACTCCTCGACGTTGCGTTTGGCACCCACCCCTTCTCAACCTCCAGCAGACCCCAACCCTATTCCCGCCTCCTCTTCGGACCAACCTGCGCCTACTCCCTCTAATGCCCTTAACAAAGATAAGGTGCCAGAACAGCCGCTTCCAGCCGACATGGTGGACGTGGAGACAGAGGAAGTAGCGGAGGTGGCTTAGCTTAAAAGAAAAAAGGAGAAAGAATAGGAGAAGAAGGGAGGGAAAGGGAAGGAGACTTCAGCTTAGCTCCACCTAGGACTTAGGAGAAAAAGGCCAATTTTGTAACTAGGGTGATGCCCCCCATTTTGTACTTACTCTTTTACAAATTAATGAAAATGACTTAGAATTTATTTACTGTTACTTTTGGCTATTTAATTCATACTTTGTCAATTTCTATCTTACATTCCCGTTTTGCCATTATAAAAATTTCATCACACTAACTTATAACTTATTCATGGAACTTCCCTATCCCTTTATCTAATTTAGGTTGATTTCAACTACAATTGATAGACTGATTCACAAAACTTGAAAAAAACTACAACTAATACTTACCTTAACTTGGACTTGGAATCTCACAGCAAAACCATTGGCAATGGTACCAAAACCCGAGGAGATACTTAAGACTTAATTTCTGCTCAACACTTAGAGCATTCCCCAAAATTTTAATTTACCCTAGGCTTGTTACCCGAGGAGCCAAACAAGGCCTAGCTACTATTTAACACTTAGAATTTTTTCTGCAATATTAATTTACCCTAGGCTTGTGACCCGAGGAGCCAAACAAGGCCTAGGTTCTGTTTAACACTTAGAATTTTTTCTGTAATATTAATTTACCCTAGGCTTGTGACTCGAGGAGGCAGACAAGGCCTAGGTTTTGTTTAACACTTAGAATTTTTTCTGTAATATTAATTTACCCTAGGCTTGTGACTCGAGGAGCCAAACAAGGCCTAAGTTCTGTTTAACACTTAGAATTTTTTCTGCAATATTAATTTACCCTAAGATTATGACCCGAGGAGCCAGACAAGGCCTAGGTTCTGTTTAACACTCAGAATTTTTTTTGTAATGTTAATTTACCCTACGCTTGTGACCCGAGGAGCCAGACAAGGCCTAGGTTCTGTTTAACACTTAGAATTTTTTAACAGACTAATTGTTTCAGCAAACACATCCATAATAAGACACAACTATTTAAAATATGAGTTGCAAATGAAATCATTAATAATAATAACTCCATAGATTGTTTACATTCCAAGGGTGAGGAATTACATTTTCATCCAAATCTTCTAAACAATAAGCCCCAATGCCAGCAATGGAAGTGACCATGTATGGCCCTTCCCAATTAGGGCCTAGTTTTCCCCAGGCAAGGTTCTTTGCTGTCCCCACCACTTTCCTCAAGACCAGGTCCCTTGGAGCTAATGGCCTAGACTTCACCCTCTTATCATACCTTTGCTTGAGTTTCTGTTGGTAATATGCCATTTTTACCGTTGCCACTTCTTTTCTTTCCTTGGCCACATCTAGGCCATTTAGGAGCAAACAGTTATTCTCTTCAACATTGAATTGATCAGTTCTCAAAGTTGGGAATCCGAACTCAAGGGGGATTACTACCTATAACCCATAAGTCATTGAAAAAGGAGTCTCCCCTGTTGATTTTCGTTGTGTGGTACGATAGGTCCACAACATGTGGGGAAGTTCATCCACCCATTTCCCTCTGGCGTCGTCCAACCTTTTCTTCAGCTTGGACACTATAACCTTGTTGGTGGCCTCAGCCTGCCCATTCCCTTGAGGATAGGCAGGCGTAGAATACTCATTTCTGATCCCTAACTCCCCACAGTATCTTTAGAAGGCTTTATTGTCAAATTGAAGACCATTATTCGAGATTAGTGTGTGAGGAACTCCAAACCTTGTGACAATGTTCCTCTAGATGAACTTTTTAGCATCCACATCTCGGATATTAGCAAGTGGCTCAGCTTCCACCCATTTGGTAAAGTAGTCCGTGCCGACGATGAGCCATCTTCGATTCCCTATAGCTCGAGGAAATGGTCCCACTATATCCAAGTCCCACTGAACGAACGGCCAAGGGCTAGATAATGGATTTAGGACTCCCCCAGGCTGATAAATGTTTAGGGCGTACCTCTGGCATTGGTCACACTTCTTCATATAATCTTGGGAGGTTTTTTGCATTCTAGGCCACCAATATCCCTAGGAGAGGGCCCTATGCACCAACGACCTACCCCCTATATGACTTCCACATATGCCCTCATGTAGCTCTTCCAATAAAGGTTCCACTGCCTTAGGGTGTACACACAACAAATATGGCCCCAAGTAAGAACACTTGTACAACTTCTACTCCTTAGATAACTAATAGCGAGGAGCGCTTCCACGCACCTTTTTTGCCTCACACTTGTCCTCAGGCAATACCCTATTCTTCAGAAAGGTTACAATGGGGTCCATCTAGCTCGTCTCCACATGGAGGTTATACACCCCAATCGAGGATACCTTCATGAGATTTGAGCTATCCATGTCTTCAACAATAACAACCCGAGGAAGACTTGACCCAAGAGAAGTGGCCAGCATTGCTAGAGAATCTGCATGAGAATTCTATCCCCTAGGGATTTACTTCAATCCAAAACCCTTAAAGTGAGCTCGGCCATTCTGCACCTTAGCAAGGTACCCCTGCATCCTCTCATCCCGAGCTTCAAAGTCTCCATTGACTTGGCCCACGACCAGTCTAGAATCAGAGTACAACTCAACCACTTCTCCTCCCAACTGCCTGACCATAGCTACTCCTACTAGTAGAGCCTCGTATCCGGCCTCATTATTGGTGGCTAGGAAACCTAATCGTAACGATTTCTCCATTATCAGCTTCTCGGGAGTTATCAACACAATCCTTATTCCTGCTCCCTTTCGATTAGATGCTCCATCCGTATAAACCTCCTATGAGGGAACAGCAATGGCCGACATGACCAATATCCCCATAACTGCTTCCTCCTCTGGGAGGTACCCTTGATGAACTTCGCCACAAAGTCTGCCAGGATCTGTCCTTTTACGGCGGTTCGAGGCATGTACTTGACATCATAGGCTCCCAGCCTAGTTCCCTATTTAGCAATCCTGCCAATATAATTTGATTTCCTCAAAAGAGCTTGCAAAGGGAGCTGGGTGAGCACCACAACGGTGTGGGCTTAAAAATAATGAGGAAGCTTCCTAGTGGCATGCACTATAGCTAACACTGCCTTCTCCAAAGGTAGATAGTGCAACTCAGCCTCTTGTAAAGATTTACTTACGTAATAGACAGGCCTTTAGATTCCATCCTCGTTTCTGACCAGGACGAGGCTGACAGCATAGTCCGTGATTGCCAAATATGCATACAACACTTCCTCTTTCTCAGGCCTGGAAAGTATAGGAGGATTGGACAGATACTGTTTGAGGTCTTCGAAAGCTGTTACACACTCCTCGGTCCATCGAAAATCATTCCACCTGTGAAGTAGCTGGAAAAAAGGACAGCACATGTTCGCAGACTGAGAGATAAACCTATTTAAGGCTACTGCTATCCTAGTCAACCTCTGCACCTCCTTGGGATTTCGAGGAGGATGAAAACTATTAATAGCCTTAATCTACTCGGGGTTGACCTCAATCCCGCAGTGAGTAATCATGTAACCCAAAAACTTTCCAGAGCTGACCCCAAAAGAACACTTAGACACATTCAAGCGTAGCTTATGCTTTCTCAGAACTAAGAAAGTCTCCCCCAAGTCGGCCAAATGCTCTACCACCTGCTTGCTCTTGACTACCATGTCATCAATGTATGCTTCCATATTCCTCCCAATTTGCGATTTAAACATCCGTGTCCCCATTCTCTGATATGTGGATCTTGCATTTTTGAAGCCAAAGGGCATCACCCGATAATGATAGTTTCCATTGGGAACACGAAAGGTCGTTTTCTCCTGGTCAGATAATGACAGGGGTATCTGATGGTAACCCTAAAAGGCATCCAGGAAACTCATATGAGGATGTCCCACCGTGGCGTCCACCAGCTGGTCAATTCTAAGAATGGGGAAAGGGTCCTTTGGGCAAACTTTATTCAAGTCAGCGAAGTCCACGCACACTTGTCATTTCCCATTTTTCTTCTTAACCACTACTATGTTGGCTAACCACTCAGGATAGAAAATCTCCTTAATAGCCCCAGCTTGCTTCAACTTGTTCACCTTTGTCCTAACTGCCTCAGCGTGATCTTTGGATGATCGCCGATGAGGTTGTTTACGTGGCATGGCCTCAGGGTTAACATTCAGCTGGTGACATATAAACTCGAGATCAATTCCTAGGACATCGTAAGCATTCCATGCAAAAACATCAAGGTTAGCCTTCAGAAATTTCACCAACTCTGCCTTTTCCAAGGGTGGCAATTGAGATCCCACTTGGAAATACTGCTCTTGATCTAGCCCTATTATCACCTTTTCCAGCTCCTTTGATAATTCTCCAGATGCCTCGGTTTGCTGCCCCCTGCAGGCCCCTTTAGTTGCTATGGGACTGGATCTTTAATCATTGCAGCAAGATCTGAAGGCTGCCACGTTATTACTGACACCAAGCACTGCCTAGCCGTGGCCTGATCACCCACCAACTCTTCCACTCCCCCCTAAGTAGGATATTTGACCTTCAAATGTAAGGTTGAGGGCACGACACCCATAGCATGAAGCCAGGGTTTATCCAGGATAGCAATGTGGGGGGAAATGCTTCTACTACTATGAAATTAACCTTGACCTCCACATCCCCGACTTGTATGGGTAGTCTTAGCATTCCTCAGGGGACCACCATTCTGCCATCAAAACCCATCAGTGGTGAATCATACCTTTCCAGGTCCTCAGGCCTCAAGTTTAGTCCTCTATACAAATCTGGGTACATGATCTCTGGTTCGCTTCCCTGGTCAACTAGCACTCTCTTTACATCATAACCCCCAATCCTAATAGTAACCACTAAAGCATCATCATGTGGTTGAGAGTTCCTTGTTTATCCTCCTCGGAGAATCCCAGGGTAGGGGTGACCATCACCCTAGCTCTTTTGGGAGCCTGATCACCGGCCTCCATGTCACAATCCCCACCTATGAACATAACCCCAGTGCCCGAGGTCCCATTTTTCCCTGGCCTAGCAAGGTTCACATTGATGGTACCTAGTGCTGGCTGAGGAGAGCTACCCTTACGAAACTTAGCTCCTGAGTGACTGAACTACCTTGTAGGCTGATGTAAAAACCGATTGAGCTTCCCTGCCCTCGCCAACTAGCTTAAGTGATCTCGCAAGGTTCTACAATCCTCTGTAGTATGCCCTCGATCTTAGTGGTAATGGTAATAGAGGCTTTGGTTCCTCCTGGATGAGTCCCCGCCCATCTTATTGGGCCACTTAAAGTAAGACTCATTCTTAATTTTCTCTAGTATGTGATATACTGGCTCTTTAAACAATGAGTTGACTAACTGAGCTCCCGTGGATGGCGCTTGATTAGGGAACTTCCCTCGGGGGTGACTACCCTAGTATCCTCCTCTCCGAGGATCCCTTCTCTTAGGGAACATTTTAGCCTTACCCTTTCCCTGTATCTGGTCCTCCTCCACCCGCTTATACTTATCTATGCGATCCATAAGTTGGCGCATGTTCAAGGCGGACTTCATCATCAATGACTTCCTTAACTCGTGCTCGACAGGTAGCCCAACCTTGAAGGTTCTCACGGCCACATCTTCAAAGTTTCCATCAATCTCATTATATGTTTCCCAGTATCTATCCGAGTAAGTTTTGAGGGTTTCTCCCTCCCTCATCGCCATGGACAGCAAAGAATCTATAGGTTTGAGGACCCTACTGCATGTTATGAATCTAGCCTTGAAAGCCCTCGTTAGCTCCTCAAAAGATCCCACCGATCCTTCCTCTAAGGTGTCAAACCAACGCATAGCCACAGGCCCTAGATTGGAGGGGAACACTTTGTACATCAAACCTCATTGTTGGCCTGAACTGCCATCTTCTGATTAAAATGGCTGACGTGCTCCACGGGATCAGTCCTTCCATTGTAAATGGCAAACATCGACTGAGAAAACTGATGAGGAAGCTTGGCCTTGTTAATCCTTCTGACGAAGGGTGATTTAGAAATTTGTTGTAGGGTCTTACTCATTGCATCATTCCCCATGCCATGGTGGGAAGGCCTTTTCTCACGATTATGATACTCTTCTCTCACTTGTCCTTGTGCGAAGAAGCTGAATAGGACTCGCTAGATGGAGTTCTAAACCTGTGATAGTACGAACGATCTCTGCTTACTTTAAAACCATCACTTGGTGGGGCAGAGGGGCTTCTTCTTTCCTGTTCCCTACGCCTCAGCTTGCTACGCAAGCGATCTATTTCTTGCTGCAACTTCCACGTCTCCTGATCATGCGAGGCATGACTCCTAGTATTTGAATAACTCCGCTCAGTATGCTTAGTGTGGTAAGACTCCACCACAATACTTAGGGTATGTTGTTGCCTATCTCTCCTTCGCTCCAAGTTAACAAACTAGTTCTCCCTTAGGAAGCCAACTGATTCCTCCCTATCTTGGCCTATGTTAGCCATAAGTACTCAGGACGGATCCACCACACCTTGTTTTTCCCCACAGATGGTGCCAATTGTAAGGACCAAAAGATCTTGCGGCCCAAGCCCATTTAGAACAGTGAGTTGTACAGTTCAACCTTGGCCCAAATCAATAAAATTTGTAAGAGAGGGAAACGAACAACAAGGGGGGACTCTATCCGAGGAAAAAGATAGAGAAGAAAAGGTTAATTTTATAGAATAGAAGAGCATATATCCCTCCTCAAGCTTGCCCGAGGAGGCTAAGATTATACAAAAAGCTACACTGTTCACTCTCCTCTCTCTATGTTTTTCTTCTCTGTTTAGTACTTCTGTTTTTCTTTTTTTGATACTTGTGTTTCAGCCCTCCTTTTCTGTAAACCCCAATTTTCTTATATACTTTTCCTTTCTTTATATCTCAACCATCCATCCCTACTTAACTAGTTTCCTCTTATGACACTTGTCTTTTTCTACATGTGAAAAAGATGGTGGAAGGAGCTTGCTTAGCTGTGACTTACACTATTCAGGTCACTTCCTCATTAATGCAGCTGCTAAAGCTGTTACCCACCATTTAATGCGGAGGCGACAGGCTACTCCAAGTCAGAAACTTCCCCTATAATCACTGACTCTCTCTCTCTTCAGACTTTCGCTCCCACTTAGAATCCCTTAGATTACTTTAACTCATCTCCTCCTTTCCTCGGGCGCCTATGGGCCCGTGGACTGTGACATTCCCACAGGTCCCTAAACTGATTTTGCTCCTAAATCAGTCCCCGAAATCAAAAAATCGATTTTATTTTAGTCCCTGTTGTCAACCCACTAATAGAAAATACATACGTGTTAAACGGAATACACTGTTTGCTGACATGGCTAATAAAATTATAATAAAAAATATATATTTAGCATTTTTTAAATGCCATGTCAGCATTTAAATTAATAAAAAAAGCCAGCTCAGAAATTTAACAAAAAGTAAATTAATTTTTATCTTTAAAAACCCTTAAATCTAATTTAAACTAAAATCATTTCTTAAAAAAAAAAAAAAAAATCCTTATCTTTTTAATAATTTTTGTTTTTGTTTTTATTTTTCTTTAACCTCATCAGCTTTAAAAAGTAAAAATTATAGCAACTTCGACTAATCTCAATGGTCCTCCACCAAATATCCAAACAAATTAAATTCTCTCTTTGAGATAATCTCAAATTCTCTCTCTCTCTCTCTCTCTCTCTCTTCACCCTCCATGGATAGAATCTCTCACTCTCCACTATAGGTCCATCGCCGGAGCTCACTCAGCCTTCTTCTCCACCACGCATCGGAGCTCACAAGCAGAACAACAGCAAGCAGATTAAGGCGAGCAGATCATGCTTCTCTCTTGATGCGGAGAGAACGATGAGAAGAATGGATTTCGCTAGAAAAACGAACTCGACCTGCGTGAGAGAGAACGATGCAACGAGGCAAAACTCTCTCTTTGATTGATGAGGACGGCAAGGACAAGGAGGTAGTCTTTTGTCAGGACAGCGTCGTTTGACGGAGTGGCCGAGAGGCAGAAACAGTGGGGTTTGACGGCATCGTTTTGGTGGAGTTAGGGTTGGTGGTGTGAAATGGTTTCGTTGGATTTGAGGAGGCAGAAATGATGCCGTTGGATCTGCTTCTAACCCAAAAACTCAGATTTGCTCCAAACCCAAAAACCATAGAATTTTTCTTTGAGTTTGTTGTTACTTATGGTTGTGTTTGGTTGCTAAGAGATGGATTTGTTTGGTTGGGTTTGACTTGCTCTTAATCGATGGTGGTGGTGAGTTTGATTGTGAGAACGTGAGTTTGCTGGGTATTCTTGCTCTTGTTCTGGGTTTGATTGTGAGAATGTGAAGTTTGATTCTGTGTTTGCTCTTGTTCTCTTCGACATGCACTGTTGGTTTCTTTGATTTATTTCTTGTTTTTCTGGATTTGATGAGATTAGATTTGGTTGCTGGATTTTTTTTTGAAAACGATTTGGTTGCTGGATTTAGATTCGAGGTTTGTCATATATTGGTTTGGGTGCTGGGTTTATTTCTTGGATTTAGGAAGAACATGAAGAACAAGCTCTTATTTTCTTATTAAAAAAAATAATGAAATTAGATTTAAGGTTTTTTTTTTAATTTAGTTTAAATTTTCTAAGCTGGTTTTTTTTATTAATTTAAATGCTGACATGGCATTTAAAAAATGTTAAATATTTTTTATATTATTTTATTAGCCACGTCACCAAACAGTGTATTCCGTCTGCCACGTATGTATTTTCTGTTAGAGGGTTGATGGCAGGGATCAAAATTGAATCGATTTTCAAATTTCAGGACTGACCTAAGAGCAAAATCAGTTTAGAGACCAAATCGAAAAATCACCCAAAATATAGGGACTAAAAGTGCATTTACGTCTTCTTCTTTTTTTTTTTTTTAAGCTAATCCGTAATTCTCTCTTTTTCTCTTCCACACTCAAGCATCCTACAAATATGGTTAATTAGAGAATATAAATGTATTAAGAATGTAGACATGCATATCACACAAACCTTGGCACATGGAACGTGAAAAAAATTAGATGTTACACATATATTTTATTTGGTAACACTAAATTACCAAATCAAGTTCTTCAAATATAACCAGATCATTTCAACAAAGTAGGCAAGTGAAATGGAGCCCCCCCCCCCCCCCCCCCCCTCTGGGCGAGATGTACAAAACCAATTATGATGAGGCAGTATTCGAAGACTCAGAAAAGGCAGGAATTGGAGTTGTAGTCCGCAACGCCAGGGGAGAAGTGTTAGCTGCATTATCCGAGAAAATTCCTTATCCAGGCTCAGTGGATTTGGTGGAGGTCCTAGTGGCAAGAAGGGCAGTCCAGTTTATTATGGAATTGGGTATTTCACAGTCAGTCTTTGAAGGGGATTCAGAGATAGTGTATAAGGCTTTGAAAGCAACAGATGTGGGTCAGTCCTCAATCGGATAGTTTGTAAAAGACATTATGTCTATCGCTGGTTCACTTCGAAACTTTTCTTTCTCTCATACTAGGCGGCAGAGAAATTGTATAGCTCATGCTTTGGCTAAGAGAGCAAAATTTTCTTTTCCTTTATTAGTCTGGAAGGAGCATGTTCCAGCAAACGTGTATCCATTTGTAGTTTTAGACTTTTAGTGTTTTAATAATATCGCGCGGTCTTGATTCTCAAAAAAAAAAAAAAAAAGTGGGCAAGTGAAAGTAAAAGCAATTAACACCCACAAGAACTCCCTGTTCAGCCACCCAAAAAAAAAACCCACAATTCACTGGTTCATATACTAGTCAGTTGGCGTGTGAAGTGAATTTGATATTTTTTGGGGAGTGGTGATAATTACCCTTGTTTGCACGGGACAAAACAAAAATTGTATTTTTGAAACATAAATTTAACTAGAGCAAAGATGGAGTTAGGATTTTGAGTTAAAAAGCAGGACAATAAGCCCAAAAAAAAAAAAAAAATCCAAATAAACATCTATTTAGTATTAACAAACTATCAACAAAAAACAAAGATATCAAAATCATTCTTTCCTAATACATTACAATGCAATCATCTACTAATAAAGATAAAGGAACAAAATACTATTGTTTTTAACTATATAAGAGCACTTGCATCAGTTTGTGCAAAAAATTTTATCTATTTTAGTATAAGAACTTATGTTTTTTATTTTATGTATTCATTTTTCAAAATATCTTACATTAGATTATCTATTTTGCACTAAATTCATTAAAATACTATTTCCTTATCAAATTTATTATTATTATCTTAATTCATATTTCTCTATTCCTTAACCAAAAACCACTGCACTCAATCGAAAAAATTACTAATATATTCATTTGCATAGCTATAGTGACTAAGTAAATTTACATAGTTACTATAACGCAAATTTATTTTTGCACAATGATATATAGATTGATGTAAGTGTATTTTGGGATTGATTGGGCAAATTTGAAACCTTAAATTATTTTATAACAACTAATGCAAATACTCTTAGTCTCTTACTATGAGATCAATGTAAAACAGTAGGAGAGGTGGGCGACGCTTTTTGACAATGGGGACAATGGGTCCCGATTATAAAATTTAGAGAACATACCTAAATTTTTTTTTTCCATCCCTAAGTTAACGTGTGCGATAATGTATAACTTAGTACGTGCAATAGTAATCAGTGTTTTATCAGAGGTACATAACCACGAGTCCCAAAAGACATTTGGACTACGTACACACACTTTCTCATTCATGCGTGCTTCTAGTACAAGTCTCAGGTACAGCACAGTAGCACACAACATTAAGAAATGAGAAATTGAAGGCTTTAATGAGTGGTCTAGCAAACTAGTTCGTAGAGTCCGTATGTACTAAGTTGTTACAAACTTACAATAGGCTCAGCATTAAGGGGATACATTGTAATTAAATTTATGATCAAGGTTAACTCTTGTCCCATAGTTTATCCACTAGTGGATTATATAATATTAACGCATGTTCCTCGTTGTTTCACTCTACTCCCAACGTGTTCGACTTTTTTCTTGCTCTTCTTTCTGGTTGTTCTTTTTGTTTCCAAAGATAATAGGATATGGAGCGAAAAGACATAGAAGACAGAGACATTACAAGTTCCCTTCTTGCTAAAGAAAACCTTGACACTAATGGCGTTAGTAGCAGCAGAAATGTTGCAGCGAATAGTGGCGGTGCCGCCACAGCTACGGTGGTGTTCAGCACCTTCATTGCCGTTTGTGGATCCTATGTTTTTGGTGCTGCTGTGAGTATTATTATACTATTACTATAATCTCAGTCTTAATTTTATTACTATAATCTTAGTTTTAATTTTATTTAACATTTTTGGGTTTCATTCTGGGCTCAGTTAGATGGTTGGAGCACCACTTTAGTCCCAATTTATTATATATTTGGCCCCGTGTATAATTGTCATAATTCTTTCAAAGCCCAAAAAGGAACAGCAAGTTTATGTATATGTTTTTCTTTTTTTTTCTTTTTTTTTTAATAAATTTTAATCAAGATCAATTGAGCTTTTTGGATTTTTCCTTCCTCAATTTCACAAATATATATTGCAGCATGCAACAAATTTATCTCTAGTATTTGGGGTTCACATGAATTTCCAACCTGTCCCATTTGGATAATTTTGGAGCTGTAAATGTACTAAATGCCATGTGTGACCTAAATGTAGTTCTTTTGATATATGGTAGAAAACTTTTTGAAGTTCTGTGCCTTGTAAATGAAAATATATTCCATTTAACCAAGTCCTAATTTAGAAGATCACCTATCATAATTCAACTTAAGTGAACTCAGAAAACTTTCTGTTGGACAAATTACATTTTAATTTGGATTTTATGATTCAAGGAGTGTTCAGATTTTAAAACCAATCATATTCAATACTTACATTAAAAAGGCCTCAGTTAGTGGGTCCTATTTCTATGTACCTTATGTTTCATCATACACAGAAGATCATTAGTATGGATTACTGTGTTACTGTTAACCAAAAGAGATGCCATGAAGCATCCAAATAAAAAGGGATGGCATTTTAAAACTAAAGCAATGGATTTGACTTGTTTTACAGATAGGATATTCGTCACCAGCTATGTCTGGAATCATGGAAGACTTGGGCATCTCTTTGGCACAGGTAGGTAGCGAGTAATACTTGTTTGATAAATGGAAAGTAATGATGATATTTGTTTTGCACTATCTCTATGGCATTTCTTACTACTGCAAAGTACAAGATCTTTTAGTAGCTATAATATGGGACCCTTTGATTGTATAACACAGCTTAGACTCTTTAAATGGGATATTACTAAATTACAATTTTTTATCCTTGAAGTATGTAGTTGCTTTTATTTTGGTCTCGGTCTCTTAAGTTTGAGATTTTCCAATTTGGTACGTTAATTTTGATTCCTTGTTAAAATGGTATTTCCATCCATGTTCATGACTTGATATGGCCATCAAATACCAACAAAACAATGTCCTCTCTCTCTCAACGGCCAGATCAGTCACAGAGATGGATAGAAGGACCATTTTGAAACAAGATTTAAACTAGGTGGACTGGTGAACCAAAATGAAAAATCTCAGACTTTAACGAGCTAAGACAAAAACAACCCAAAATTTTAAGACTCAAAAGTGCAATTTAGTCTAATCTTTGTGAAAAACTCTCATAATCCACTATCATTCATTGCATTTCTTTTTAAGTTTCTGAAGTCCAATTTTCTTTGGTTTTAAATTTGTAGACCACATTTGTAATGTAACATTCAAGAGTGCTAGTAGAAGGTCTCAGTTTTTTTCTTCCAATTCCAAATAAGATGTTTGAGTGTAATGGAGGTCTTAGAGTCAAGGTCTCAGATGGTGTCTTCCTTTGTCTATGCTTATCACACAGGAAATACAAGTTAGTAATTTAAGTTAAGCTGTTTTGTTGAATAATGTTATGAATAAAGTTAATTAAGGTAGTGTTCTATAAAAGAAATTCCATTAGCACTTTGAAATGCACTTTTTAGTGCTTTACTGCATTATATGGCCTTGATTTATCACTTTGAAAGTAAGACAATAGCAATTTATTAGTTAGTATTTGAAACGAATAGATCAAAGCTAAATGCAGCAATTTGTTATTTGGTATTTTTAAACTAATAGATCAAAGCTATATGTATTTGAGCAGTTTGATATGATGAAATACAAGTCTGTACCTTATGTCACACTCAGGTCAAAAGCTGTATCATCTAATTCAAACGAATTAGATTTTTCTTCAACTGGTATTATATATTTAATTAACTATTTCTTGCTTCAAATTCTTTTATTCTTTTGTACATTCTTATTTGCAGTTCTCGGTATTTGGGTCAGTGATGACAATTGGAGCAATGTTGGGTGCAACATTTAGTGGGAGGATAGCAGATCTCCTTGGCCGCAGATGGGTATGTTCTGCTAAACCCCTTTACATGTCTCTAGGTCTGTATAAAGATTTTAGGTGCAACATCTTCATTAACTCATCTGTTCTTCTCAATTTTGGTTTTGATTGTGAGGCAGGCAATGGGATTATCTGAAATATCTTGTGTCGTGGGATGGCTTGCAATAATGTTCTCAAAGGTTTTTTGTGTTTTCCTTGTAACCCTATGTGATTCCATTGTTCCATTTATGCTCCATTTGACAGGAGGAAAATGCTGACTTCCAAACCAACACATGAGGTTTCCTATGAACAACTTGAGAAAGAAAGACTTAAAACTTGTCACATCTCATTTTTGAACTTTAACTTTTGAGATCAAGAAAATTAGCATATTATGGATCAGGTCTATAGAAGCCATCTTTTTTTCTCAGGAACCTTGCATCTAACACGTCACATGTTTATATATTTGCCTAGGAAATATAAATGGCAATTTCTCATTTTTTTTCTTTGATGAACAGATGTAAGGCCTTAGAACAACCGAGAATAATGACTATTGCATCTCAATTAATCAAACTTTAGGAGATTCATGGAGTCAATTCATATTGTTAACCAGTTTTTGGTTTTTTCATAGGGTGCTTGGTCACTTGACCTTGGGAGGCTGTTGATAGGCTGCGGGGTTGGGCTTCTTTCTTATGTGGTAATAGCAGTTGTTGAAGCTTCAAAATTTTTGTTTCATTACTCATTCATATGTTGGCTAAAGATATTTCTTCCATTAAAAAATAGGTACCTGTATATATAGCAGAAATAACACCCAAAAGGCTTCGTGGAGGTTTCACTACTGCTCATCAGGTATGACAAAACCACTAAGAATTTGTTCTAGTGAATATATTTATGATTAATGTGTATATTTATTGATTACTCTACAGTTCATGCTTTCTGTTGGCTTAGCGCTTACATATTTTATTGGAACTGTTGTAAACTGGCGCACATTGGCTCTCATAGGTAATTTCAGTCCACCATTTTCTTGTAGAAAGCTGAATATTGTAGCTTTATCAACTAGCTTTTAGTGGATTTTATTTGCAGGAACTATTCCCAGTCTAGTACAGCTTGTTGGTCTATTCTTTATTCCAGAATCTCCAAGATGGCTGGTGAGTCAAGATTTTTAACTCTTAGAAATTAATTTTAACATGGTGATTGGATGTATTATAAGATGAATAATTAAATAAATAAAAACAGAAGAGTATATTTAGCTACATCTTGTTGTTACACCTATAACACCCAGGCTGCTTTGTAGCCAAAAGTGTGTTAATACAAATAAAGAACCATATTAGAACAGAAGCATATTCTTGCAATATCACAAGGAAAAAAAATATAAGTTCTACTTGAGTTGTTTAAATGATAAATGTGAACTTTGTACAGGCAAATTTTGGTGAAGAGAAAGACTACGAAGCTTCTCTACGGCGCCTTAGGGGAGAAGATGCTGATATTTTTCAGGAAGCAACTGAGATTAGAGTAAATTTTGAACTTTTTATAATTAGAAAGACACAAATTTCCAATTTCTAATTCTGCACTTTAGTTTCTTTGGTATAAATGCAAAGAAAAAACGATTGGCCTTCTTTTCTTTCAGGAATACACAGAGGCCCTTCAACAGCTTCCACAGGGTAGATTTTTGGACTTGTTCCAGAGGATATATGCTCATTCACTAATTGTGAGTGTTCCAAACAAATACTAGTGTTGTGGCCTTTCCATGATATCTAATTTGTCTTCAGATCATGCAAAATTACAGGTTGGAGTGGGGATAATGATACTGCAGCAATTTGGTGGTGCTAATGGGATAGTATTTTATGCAAGTTCTATATTTAAATTAGCTGGTATTGAAAGATTCTTAAATATTTCACCATATATTGGGGTGGCAATATTAGGGAAACATAATAAAAAAACTTTATATCACTTACTTATTGCAGGTTTTCACTTATTTATTGCAGGTTTTTCAACTGAGGTTGGGACTACAGCAATGGCTGTTGCTCAGGTTCTTATAAAAACTGTAATTTCAAAGCCGGTTTTACTTGATGTGATTTGAGATAAATGTACATCTTCTTTGTAGATTCCAACATCCATACTGAGTGTAATTATAATGGATAAAGCGGGAAGGAAACCGCTTCTAATGGTACAATCAGGAAGCACTATTCGCAGGCTTGTCTATTGTTGAACAAAATGCCCACACTGACTTCTGCTAACATATACACAGGTTTCAGCAGTGGGAACATGCTTAGGTTGCTTGATTACAGGGTTATCATTCTTGTTGCAGGTTTCTCCAAGAATACTTTCCAATCCCAATGCTCTTCTCTTTTGGACACTCTTAGTTCACCTCATTTCATTTTCTAAAATTTATCTTTTCCATGATCAGGACTACCAATTGTGGAAAGAGGTCACTCCTGTGTTGGTGTTTGTTGGCACATTGGTAACATAATTCAAACTTGCAAGTCACTTTTCCCTGTTCTCCAAAGAAATATACACAAAGATGTATTTGTCCAATTTCTTTAAAGGGCACCCTTGATTAGAATATGGAGTAAAGGGCATCAGGCATCCTTGAATGAACTTGTTAATTTCTGATGAATGTTTATGCAGATTTCTGGGCTTTCATTTTTGTCATATTTTTTTTTTTCATATACTGAAAAATTTTGTTCTGCTTTTAGGTATATAATGGATCATTTGGATTAGGGCTTGCAGGAATACCATGGCTTATAATGTCAGAGGTTAGTTAATTCATTAATCATGAACTCTGTATATTGTTAATGAAATATTATTGTTTAATGTTGGATTGCAATATCAGATATTTCCCATAAACATGAAAGGTTCAGCTGGAAGCCTAGTGTCTTTGGTAAACTGGTTTAGTTCTTGGATTGTGTCCTACATTTTCAACTTCTTAATGGAATGGAGCTCTACAGGTGATACCTCTCCCATCCTCTCCAGCCCTCTCTTTCTTCCAGTCCATTACCTAATGTGAACATCTCACTCCACTTCTTATCAGGGACATTTTTCATATTTGCAAGCATATCAGGCTTAACTGTTCTATTCGTTGCAAAGCTAGTACCAGAGACGAAGGGGCAAACACTTGAAGAAATACAGACAACTATGAACCCATGCTCAACGAGGTAGACTGAGGCCTCCATGACAGTAGAAATCCATCTATTGCCGTATGGCATCATTGATGATGTTTAGCATACCATATGTAATTACTATTAAGATTCTAAACCTCATAGCTTTCCAATTCACATTCCCTCTTCAAGAGGTCATAAGTTTAAACCCAGTTCACAACTTCATTTGAAAGCTAACATTAATGGGAAAAGAATGAAGGCATTCATATAATTTGATGCCTATACACATTGGCTTATTAGGACCAGAATACACCAGGACAATCTTAAGGATAAATCCATTAACATCGATTTCCAAAAGCATGAACCTTTCAGCTAGAAATTCTCTTAGAGATCCTCATATAAAAGTTTATAAGTCATGCACATTGTTAGGCTCTAGTAGTGACATCAATTATCTAACTTCATGGCATTGGGAGTAGACTAGATATTTAGCAAACCATTTGAGAATTGGGTTTCTTCTGTAGTCTATCTGATTGTTGATGACTTAGGAAAATGAGAGAATCTGTAATGTTATAGGCATATTCAGTGTAACAAAATAGGGACAACAAGTTTTGAACGAAATGGACTCTCGCCCTAAGCACCGTGCTCTCTCAAGGGAAGAGGAAGCCAAACTTTTAAGAAGCAAGAAGAAGGTAAAGGATGTCCATCACGCTGATTTCAGTGAAGGTGTTAGCGAGAATGGTCTCTCTCCGCGAAGCAACAATGCTTGGGCTTCGCACAAGTCCTTCAAGGAAAAACTGGTAGGGGAAATCCTAGGAGCTTATGCTCAACCCTTCAATTTCTACGACCAAATGGAGGATGATGTTGAGTCCGACGATGAGGTTACCGGTTTACACAAAGGTTTAGCGGCGATAAAGCTGTCAAAGGAAACTAAACTGCGTATAAGGGGGTCGTGGTCGAAAGCTTTGATTGTCAAGCTTTATGGAAGGAAAATAGGTTTCAACTTCATTCAGAACAAACTCCAACAGCTGTGGAAACCCAATGGGAGGCCTGACTGTGTGGACCTTGGGAATGAGTTCTTCCTAACAAGGTTTTCAATGAAGGAGGATTTAGACGCAGTATTGAGAAGAGGTCCATGGTTCATAGGAGAGCATTTCCTATCCATAAGGCCATGGGAACCATTCTTCAAAATGAAAGTAGCTAACGTTTCGTCAATCGCGGTTTGGGTTAGATTACATGCATTGCCTATTGAACTCTATGAGGTAGAAGTACTTAAATAGATTGGGGAAGCCATTGGGAAAGTTTTGAGAGTCGATACTCATACCGCCATGGAAGTTCGGGGTAAGTATGCCAGGCTATGCATACAGGTTGATGTAGACAAACCGCTTATAAACACAATTCTCATTGGGAAATTTGAGCAAGCTATTATGTATGAGGGCATCAACAAGCTCTGCTTCGCGTGTGGCAGAATCAGTCACAAGAAGGAAATGTGCCCACACATTGTCCGGTGTGCTAAGCCGCCATCGGAGAAGGAGGCATCTAGTACTAAGGTCAGCAATACAAGCCCACGTAGAATGCATGAACCAGGTTGGTACGAGGCAGGCAGTGGCATGGCAGAGAGTAGTGTAATGGAGCATGGCATGGCAGAGAGTAGTGGAATGGAGCATGAAGAGGACAAGTACAGACCGTGGATGGTTGTTACACGTAGGACGGTAGGAGAGGAGAACAAAAAGGAACCACGAAGGGTGTGCAACAGTCTGACCCTATAAAATCAACCCTGAGCTCAAAGCCAAGAGCTTTTTTGGCAAAGAATAACTCCAATAACGGATATAATGTATGGAATGAGGCTACTAATATGGGCCTTGCACCCGAATCCAATATCGAGAAGGCTGGGCATGGTGGTTTGTTTTTGGGCCCAAATGTGAAGATTGGGGGATTAATGGGCAATCCTGGTGTTCAAACAAAAGCCCATGTTAGCCCTTCAATAAAGGGTAAGAAGGTCATTGCCAGGAATAGGGCTTTAATACATCTTAACAAAGAAGCCGCTAGTAGCAGCAAGCTCCTTTTCACCTCAACCTCACAAGCACCTTCCTTTCTTAGCAGCAATGGCACCGACGCAAACTCACCTTTTCAATTCTCATCAACTCCACACGCCCAGTTGGGCAATCATTGTCGAGGGAGGGATCGTGGAGCACTCAGTAGTGGTAATAGTAGTAAGCAAGGCGAGGCCGACGCAGGTAATGGGGTGGTCCAACCAATGCTTGAAGAAAGCTTGGAAGTTAATACTCCCTTGGATGGAAGAGAGTGCAAGATCGGGTTATCTACCACTTCTGGACCCATCGTGGAAAAGGATTGTATGGAGGGAGATGCCACAACTATCAAAGGTACCGATCTTGTGCGAGGAAGATCCAGCAGAGTCTTTAACGGAAAGAACGACGGCGAAGATGGAGAAGATAGGATGGAATTCGAGGAGGGAGGCGGAACTGTTACCTCCTCATGATAAGTGTCCACTCCTAATCACTCTTTAACCATGAATATAATAGTTTGGAATAGCAGGGGCATGCTGAAGCCCAACTTTCAAAACCATGTGAGAGAGCTGGCTAGGAATCATAATCCGGCCATCTTAGTAATTATAGAGACCAAACTTGGTGGAGCTCGTGCAAAGGAAATAACGGATAGACTTCCTTTTGATGGCGCCAATCACACCAAAACAATTGGGTTCGCATGAGGCCTATGGCTGCTTTGGAATTTTGATATTGTGGAGGTGGTGCAATTGGCAAATACAGCGCAAGAAATCCACGTGGAAGTGAAGGTACTTGCTACTAACCTCTCTTGGATTTTCTCTGCTGTCTCTGCTAGTCCTAGGAATGTAGAAAGATGTATTTTGTGGGAAAATTTAATTAAAGTTGCAGAACTTCATAATAAACCGTGGGTGATTGCCGGGGATTTTAATGAACCCCTGTTGAATGAGGATAAGTTTGGAGGAAGACCAGTCAGCATCTCTAGATCCCTCATTTTCAAAGATTGTCTAGATAAGTGCAATATGGTGGATTTGGGTTTTTCGGGACCTAGGTACACGTGGACAAACAAGAGGGAGTTAAACAATCTCATTCAAGAAAGAATGGATAGGTTTTTCATGAATCCTAGTTGGTGCCTCTTATATCCAGATGCTAGAGTCTCTCATCTCACTCAATGCCATTCGAATCATTGCCCAGTGCTATTGGAGAATGTCCTTAAACAAACCACTTTCCTAAAGAGGCCTTTTAGATTTCAGAGCTTCTGGTTGTCCGACCCTTCCTTTCCTCAAGTTGTGACTAAGGCATGGAATCAGGATGTGAACCTTTCAGCCTCTATAGCACGATTCACTAATGAAGCAACTCTCTGGAATAAAAATCAGTTCGGGAATATATTTGGGAAGAAAAGGCAATTAATGGCTAGACTTAATGGAATCTAGCGAGCTTTAGCCACCAATCCCTCCTCCTCCCTAATAGACCTAGAGAATCAGCTGCAAAAGGAATTGGAATTAGTTTTGAACCAAGAGGCGGAGTTGTGGGCTTTAAAATCCAGAATTAATTGGATGGTGATGGGAGACCGAAATACCTCTTTTTACCACGTTTCTGCACTTGCAAGAAGAAAAAGGAATACAATTACTATGGTAAAAAATGAGGTAGGGGACTGGTTATCAGAGGAAAGAGAAGTCATGAATCATTTCAGAGGGGGGTTTATCAGGTTGTATTCTACCAACCAAGTAAAGGTTGCTTGGAGTCATAATCTTCGGAATGGCTGGCAGATTAGACTTACGGAGGATGAGAAAAACAGCTTGGATCAGCCGGTGTCAGATGAAGAAATTGTCACTGCCTTGTGGTCTCTTAAGGCCTTTAAAGCCCCAGGACCCGATGGGCTTCATGCTGCCTTTTTTCAGCGATTTTGGCTCACTGGAGGGATTCAGTAAAAGAGGAGATAAGGAAAGTGTCCCTTAGTAGGAAAATACCGGACTATTTGAACAGCACAAGCATAGTCCTAATTCCCAAGATTCAAAGCTCGGAGTAGTAGTTACAGACCTATTAGTTTGTGCAACTCGGTGTACAAAATCATCACTAAAATTATAGTGGGAAGGTTGAGACCGTATTTGAATAAATTAATAGGCCCTTTCCAAGCAGCTTTTGTTGCGGGAAAAAGAGGAGTGGATAATACAATTATTGTTCAAGAACTGATTCACACTATGGGCAAGACTAAGGGTAGAGGAGGTTACATGGCGTTGAAGATTGATCTAGAAAAAGCCTATGACAAACTGGAGTGGAGCTTTATTAGGGATATGTTGATTCGATTCAATCTTCCAGGGAATTTAATTGATCTTATTATGAGCTGCATTTCTTCGGTCTCTACCTCTTTGCTCTTTAATGGAGGGGCTCTTGAGCCTTTTATGCCCTCTAGGGGAATAAGGCAAGGTGACCCGCTGTCCCCGTACATTTTTATTATGTGTATGGACTATTTGGGGCAACTAATTCAGGAAAGGTGTGAAGGTAAGTCTTGGATTCCTGTCAAAGCTTCCCGAAGAGAGTCGGCCTTCTCACATCTGTTTTTTGCAAACAATCTAGTCCTTTTTGCCAAGGCAAACATGGAAAATTGTCTAGTAATCAGAGAAGTGTTGGATGAATTTTGCAGCCAATCGGGTCAGACCATAAGTGAAGCAAAATCCAGGGTATTCTTTTCTCCAAATGTGGACCAAAGTGATAGAGAAGCATTGAGTGACATACTTGGCTTTCAGTCTACACCAAATTTGGGAAAATACCTTGGTTTCCCCATTAAACACAGTGGTGCTTCAAACCAGGATTTTAACTTTGTGTTGGATAAGGTTAAAAAGAAACTTGCAGGGTGGAAAGCAAACCTCATTTCCATGGTCGAAAGGTCAATTTTAATCCAAGCATCCACTTCAACCATCCCAGCTTATGTAATGTAATGCAGCCAACTCCCAGGGAAGATTCTAGATGGCATAGACCAAGTTAATTGGAATTTCTTGTGGAATTCTTCGACTAACAAGAAAAGCATGCGTTGGGTGGGATGGAAGAGGTCACTACCCTTAAGGATATAGGTGGGATGAGTATCCAAGCTGCCAAGGGCAGAAATATGGCTCTACTTGCTAAATTAAACTGGAGATTCCACACAAAGAGTGAGTCTCAATGGGCAAAAGTGTTGAGATTGAAGTACTGCACAAATCAGCGCTTAAACTCTAGGAATGAAGCCAGTTTACCTTGAATAAGAGGTAAATACATGTGTAGCCAGTACTGCAATGGCTTCTTCATCAAATTGTAACACAAATTGAAGTCATACAAGAACAAATTATGCAACAGTGTAGTTTCTTAAATTTTTTATTAAATTATTTTACTTTAACTTACAAATAGGTAGGTTCTTGTGCATAACACGGATTAACGACTAGTTTAATATATGCGGGTCTTTTTTTTTTTTTTTTTTTTTTTTTTGAGAAACAAACACATACACACACAAGGGAGAGGGAAATAGGTTCTAACACAAAGGCACACCATATATGTGGGTTTTCTAGGTGTGGGAGCTCTACACCAATTATGTGACATCTAATGCATATATCAGATATATTATATAATTTTCTTTTTTAAGCTTCAATTTGAACTTGTGCATGATAGCATGAGACTTACCATTCCAGATATCGAGTAAAAAAAGACTAACCAAAAGAAATGAGATAATAATAAAGATTCAAAATTGATCCCTTTTTTTTTTCATTTTAATACCAACTTTATTGGACATTTTTCAATCTCCTATCCCAATTAACTTGGGAAAATACTAAAGTTATTATCAATTTTACTGCAAAAGATTTACAAACTAACGTGATAATAAATACAATTGGTGTCATTACCATAACATGATAAATAAATGTTTAAATTATTTTTTTGTAATTAGTGTCATATTAATTTGTAGGGTGAAGCTTGTGTCCATTGCCTTTTGGTATTGGACACAATACAATTTGGACATGTGTTCACATCTTAGCGTATCCAGTGCAAAAAAACAATGAACACTAGCCGTATCCTAATTTGTAAGATTTATGTAATAAAATTTTTGGTATCACTACCATTGCTTTGCAAGTTTTGTAAGGCATGCTTTAAATTCAATACCTTCTCCCATTTTGCAATTTTTTCCTAGTATTGTTTCCTTGATTTACTACTTGAATGCAATAAGTGTTTACAACTCGTAGTGGGGATCCTGCGTTTAACATAACTAGGAAGAAATAAGAAAACGAAAAAGATATTGGGGTATCATACATGTTAATTTTACTTACAGAGAATCCAGTTGTCATTAAAAATAGGATTATATTGCACTTGCTAGTTTGATCCAGCTTAAGTGAAGTGGTGTACATTGCAGATATACACATTGTCAACAATATTTTACAATTGATAAACCATATCAAATCAGGTTACTCGGACAAAAAGGATTGGAAAAGATTAAGCAATGTCTACACGGATATTAGCAACATTTGAGAGCAATAACAGCAAATGATATATCATATCTTATTCACTCAGAAACATATTTTTGCAGAGGCTATGATTTTCTGTAATTACAACATAGCAAAATGAAGCTCAAGTGGTGAGCGCAGATGAAAATTATGCACAAGCAGGAGCCTCAAAGTTGGGAATTACTATGAAGGCAATGGACAAAGGCGAGATATATATTGGAGAATTATCATCATTTAGGACAGGGTGCAATATTGGGAGTTCTCCATTTGTAACATTCAATGGATTTCCATTTAGAACCGAGGTTTGGCTTTGAATGTCCCCATCTTTTGGAGTTAAGTGGTACTCTTCTCTGTATGATAATCCATCCGAAGCTTTCTTCTTCTTATCCCTTGAATTTTTTTGTTTATGACCAAACTTGGAAGACCTTTTTAGCAGAATGCTCTTCTTTCCCTGCATATTGATGTTCACGCGGTTGTAGACAGTGATTATGAATTCAGACTGCTTGCTCAAATTAAGCAGCAGCAAAGTTACACCACCCTGTAACAAGGTAATGACAATTAGTTAAATTATTGTGGTAAGACCAGGGAATAGAAATATCAATATGAAAAATTATTAGTGTCAAAATAATGTATCTTTTTATATGTTTAGTCGCCTTAAAAGGGTTTTAGGAACATAATATGTTAAAATCAAATGCAATGCTTGAATCCTCAATCTCATTCCAGCTAGGCAATACAAAAAATCTGATTACAATTGATTCATAATGTATGTTGGACATAAAGCAAGCCACATGTAATATATGCCTGGAGTGCTATAATCTAGGTGTGACCTTAGTCTGAAATGTGAAGCACAAAGGTGAAGTCTACACAGATCATGCAAGTTAGTACAATTATGAAACCTATGTGGTGCACATGCAATGGTTGGAACCCAACACAAATTGGGTTGGCCGATGTATATGTTCATGGCAAAGCTTGATCAGCTGTAAATGATCACAGGAGCAACTCAAAATGATTAAAAAAAAAAAATTGGAGGTTCTGAACATCTCAGAATGTTATAGATAAACCTATTGTTCTCAAGATCAAAATTAAGAAACTATTGTTTTGAGACTCCAACACTGTCCCTAAAATTTTCTTAATGCCTTAAAACAAAATCAACATATATAGAGCCTTACTCTTCCTTTTGAGCAGTGAGCATAAATACGTAATTCTGGAGAAGCATCAGTATCAACTTCAAGAACACCTGTTCCCATAAGTCGATGCCACAGAAGTGCACTACTCAGAAGAAGAAATTCATAATAAGAAAACACTGCTCAATTAGATAGGGCTGTCCTTTTTCTTTTTTTAAAAACCAACATATATGTTCTACATTATAGGTTTTATAAAAATTTCATGCTCTTGCCTGTAGTAATCAGGGTTGGGTTCAAATGTGGTTCTGTTGAGGATAGCGTAGTTGCCACCAACTAACGACTGCCTGCAATATACCTTAGTATTGTGCTTAGCTGCCATTCCAAGTTGATCTAAGTACCTAAAATTCATAAAAAAAAAATAAAGCAATGCTAGAATTGATTAAACAGAAACATTTTAGATTTAGTCTCTATTTCACTGACAAAATGAAAGAACAGGTAAGAGGAGATGATGCAAGTAATGTGGCAACCAAGATTACCAGAAGCTATTCACAAATCTGTCAGACACATTAGGAGCACCACCACCAAAGGCACCACCAGATTCTCCAACCCATATAGAAGCCCAAGGACCATGCTCTTGAACCGTTTGTTCAACATCTGTGAATGTGCCTAATATGGAGTTGCTCAAGTGAGATGGATCCAATATCTTATTTACAAGATTGCGATCGTTAGCTGAAAAGAAGAGGAGTTGTATCAGCAGAAAGCACTCTTCAACAAAGGCTAAACAAGACTAAAACTTTGTGTGTGTTCTTACTATAAACTGAATAGAGCTATGTCAAATGTCATTTATCTTACTAAATTGGATGATAAAGAGTTAGAAGTGGAAAAGTTTTGAGTTGATCCTCAATATCATTCCTGTGAGGGCTCATTTAAAAAGAATTGCATACATTGAATTACTGTTTCATTGCCTTCTAACCATTTACTGTGGCTGTCTTAATTTCAGGGAAAAGAAAATTTTCTGAAAAAGTAAATTATTTTACGTCTAAGCTATATAAGAAGATTTGTATATTATCAACTGCGGTAAGTGCATATATCAATGGTAAGAGAATTTTGGAACCATGATTGCATACCTGGGCCTAAATTGTAATTATGATATGTCACAATATTGACTACGCCTGAACCTGAATCCTGAAGAAGCCGATTAAACCAGTTCTTGTCATAGAATCCTCCAGGGGCTACAAGTTTAGGTTTGAAACTGGATTTCCAGTACAACTCGTTCATAATTTTTTTAAGGATGATCAGATCTTTTGCATACTGTGCAGCCTCAACTCTTGCACCAATGCCACTTCCACTCAACTCATTACCTACATTTGCCAGGGTGAGGATAGAGGTGAAGCACAATAAGATAACAGCAATAACAAAGAGCTTAGTCTATTGGTACATACCAAATTCCCATGAATCTATATGGTATCCCTTTGAAATGGTATACTTGATTAGAGCCTCAGCATTACTAGGGTCCCAATCTCCTAGCCAGAGAATACCTTGATTATGCCTCCCATTGAGAGCATTCAAGCCAAATGTTACAACTGCCCTGCAAAGGAAAGGTTCAAACTACAATCACAATAATGGAAGCATGATTGCACAATTTCAATCTTGATGTAGTCTCATAAGACAATCAGAGAACATTTAAAAAGAGTTTTGTATTCCAAAGGTGTTAAAGAATGTCATGAATCTTACCCTGTCTTACTGAAAAACTGGTTCAACTCATCCCATCTGCTCATGGATAAACATCCTGTTGTATATCCAAACAAACCGTTTCCCTTTCTTTGAAATGGATGGCAAGGTTTCCCTGGATTTCCAACATCGTAAATTACTTGGTCTTCCGGAGAACCTCCAACTCTAATCCTTAAATGCTTAAAAGCTGTCAATCCACCCGCATTGAAAGAGTAAGATTATTTTTTAAGTCAAAAGTGTTTACCAAAGATACTAATGTTAAAAGATATAGATCGCCATTTATCACTCTAAATGATACTAGAATGTCATGAAAAGCTTCTAAAATGATGCAAACTTATTGAAGTATACACAAACAAACCTTGAATTGTCTTGGCAAGTAAAGGATTAGATAAGTCCTGAAAAAACCAATCCATACTTCAATGAAAGATGTTTTATATTGGATTCTCTCATGTTCATGACAGACACGACTCATGTTGGTGAAATATCAACCATACTATGTTAAATGGATGGCTTTAATTTTACATAAAGGGGTCTGAAAATTTTGCTGTGAAATCATGACAATAATTTTATTGGTGTATGGCTGAGATTTCACCAATACAAATCATGTCATACACATGAAGATGAGAGGACATAGACATGTAAGTTTTCTAAATTCTCACCATGGTTATCGCAGATGCGTTTTGCCACGTACAAAAACCGTATCTACAATAATCACTGGGCCACCAATCAATAGTTGCACAAATGTAAGTATCATCAGTTTCAGCTATCTCTGTAGTTCCATCAACTACAATTTTAGCAAAGTTAAGTTCTTGAGACAAAATTACAGGGAGAGAAACCAGGATGAGAAACAAGGTGAGGCTGAATCCCATTGTTGGATAAATGACAACAGCCTCACCACCAACTTAACTTATACAAATTAACTGCAAAACAAAAAAAGAGAAAACATATAAATCAGAAACATATCTTCATAGGTGTGGTACCATTATTACATGCTTATGGAATTGGATTACATGACATCAAAGTATTTCAACTCAGTTTTAGGGAACTATAGGATTTATTATTGTTATCTCGTTGGATTTGCACCCTCCCACGTTCATGTATAACACAATTCATGTTGTCGAAATCTCAACTATACAGTATTGAATGTATGGCCATGATCTTGCAGCACCCTAACTATGTGTAACTCATAGTAGGAACCATATGTGGTGGTAGGATCATAGGATTCATAGCCATTTATTTAACATTCAAATGGCCTAGATTATATAACTTGAAAGTATTAAAGCACATTAATTTAGATATATATAGCATTTGTAACATGACCCTAGGAAAAGAGAGAGAAAAGAGAGAAAAAAAAAAAAAAAGTACAAAGCGAAAGTAACATCTACAAAGTGAAAACATATAACTTGAGATTCACATTTAAAATTGATAGAAAAAATTAATTTTAACTAAATAAATAAGAGTAAAAGAAAATTAGATACAATTTTTTTTTGAAAGAAATCCCAGGGCTAAAAAATATGAACAAAAGCTAGAAACAGAAACCATTAAAGAAAACTAACCAGGGATAGGAGCTAGGACATGCTAGAGCTTTGAAAAATAAGTTAGAAGAAGAATATTTATAGTCTTTGAGAAAGGTAACAGAAACAAGAAGTGGAAAGCAACGCCAATGTTACTCACATTAATAATTACAATGCTATACTGACCAAATTAAATACTACAAAACCAGTTCCTAAAATTAAAAGAGTAACATTAAAAACTCAAATAATTTTTTTTTAAATAATTATTAAAAACAATAAAAGAGTACAATGCACACTATTTTTGAAGAAGAGAACAAAATCCAATTATTAAAGGGACAATATTACAATAATTTTTTTTATAAAAAGAAAAAAAATCAGATTCAGAATTTCTATTTGTCACAATTTAGAAATTCAACTTTTCCCCAAAATAACTTAAAAACTTGACAAAAAAAAATGCATTAAAATTTGAATTTTCAGAAAGAACATGATTCACAGTTTATGGTGTAAAATGTAATGAATTTTAAAAGGGGGAGTTACTGAGTTAGGATGTTAATTGAGAAAGAAAAGCAATGAGAAAATAATGCCTTTTCTTTTCTTTTTTCTTTTTATTTTTTTGGAAAAAAAAAAAAAAAAAGAAGAAGAAGAAGCTTTTATCCGTTACATAGTTAAATCTTTTTCAAAGGCATTTGAAGAATGATTTCTTTTTTTTTTTATAGGAACTTTGCACTTTCATTTAACAAATCAGTTCAAACACAATACATCATGGTGAAGAGATTGCTCAATAAAGCAAGGATTCTCCTCCAACCAAGCTATAAAATCGACAATACCCTTGGCATGTTTTGCTAGCAAATGCGCTGGTGTATTACATTGTCGACGGACATGTGAAAAATCCACTCTTCTTAACTGACAACTCAACGTCTTAATACCGGATACCACTGCTGCCACTGATGAGGGAGGTGAGCTGTTGCCACAAATGGCATTAAACACAGTCAAGGAATCTCCTTCAAAGATACAATCCTGTATACCTATATCTCTGGCAAATTGAAGTCCTGCTTCTACAGCCTTTGCCTCAGTTTCCAAAGGCCCCAATGGTGCCTTAATCTTCTTGCTCATCGCTGCTATTACCTGGCCATGGCAGTCCCGAATTAAAACTCCAATCCCTGCTGCTTTCTGTGCTTTGAAGACCGCTCCGTCCACATTAATTTTATATCTATCCGGCGGTGGGGGTGCCCACCTTGCTACCTTCACCTCTGTGTCCGTGGCTGGTCGAAACAGAGCTGCATAATACTCCTTAAGATACCGTGAAGTCCATTGCACCAGTTCACACCCCGATTTCTTTTTTCCTCCATTCCGCACTTCATTCCTATTTCCCCACATTGCCCATGCAAGTGTCGCAACCAGCGCCACCTTTGACTCATCATATGCTCCTTCCATAATCATGTGCCACATTAAATCAAAGCAAGAACGGATATTCTCTGGGGCTATACAAAAGTGAAGCTTTGTGCAACTCCATACCTCTCTCGCCCTTGGACAGCTCCAAAACAGGTGGCCAGATGTCTCGGGCTCCTCATGGCACTCACTGCAACAGTCATCGTTAATCACCTTCCTTCGTACCAGATTCGTTTTTGTCGGTAAAATGTCACGGCATGCCCTCCATATGAAATGCCGAACCTTGTGTGGTGCTTGTATCTGCCATAAGACCTTCCAGAATTTTTTCATTTTGCTGTCATCTGAGCTTACACCATAGTTGGCAGACCGAGACAGGTTTACTGCCAATATATATGCACTACGAACAGTAAACATGCCGTTTGCACTTTCTGCCCATATCCTTCTATCTTCCGGTGGCTGTATACTCAGTGGTATACTTTTAATACATTCTGCCTCATGTGGGAGGAAGAGTGCATCGATCACCTGTGCCTTCCATTGTGAGGAATCCTGATCAATCAATTCACTCACTTTTGTATCCGCATTCAAGAACATTCTGGGAGATACTACTTGGTAAGTTGTTGAACAGGGCAGCCACTTGTCACCCCATATCCGAATGGATGTACCCTTGCCTACACTCCACCGACTCCCCTGCCTCACCAAAAATTGCGCCGCCATAATACTCCTCCACACGTAAGATGGGTTTGTACCAAGTGAAGCATGTATAAAATCTGTACGAGGAAAATACCGTGCTTTAAACAACCTATATAACAAGGAGTTCTGCATTGTCTGAAGTCTCCAACCTTGTTTGGCAAGCAGTGCAAGGTTGAATTGTTTTAGTTGACGAAAACCCATTCCACCGGCTGCCTTGGGTTCACATAATTTATCCCAACTGATCCAAGCCATCTTCCTCTCATTTTGTTTCTGACCCCACCAAAAATTGCGAATCAGACTAGTCAATTCATCACATAGAGAGTCGGGTATTTTAAAACAATTCATAGTGTACGTCGGTATAGCTTGCGCTACAGCCTTAACCAACACCTCTTTTCCTGCTTTTGACAAGAGTTTCTCCTTCCAACCTGCCAATTTCTTACTAAGCCTTTCTTTAATCTCCTTGAAAGAGCTTCGTTTATTCCTTCCCACAAGAGACGGTAATCCCAGGTACTTCTCATGTTGCCTAATGACTTGTGCCCCAAATCTATTTTTGATTTCTTCCTTCATATCTTCCGGAGTGTTCCTACTGAAAAATAGTGATGTTTTTGTTCTATTCAACTGCTGCCCAGAAGCCTTCTCATAAACTTCAAGAATTTTTTGTAAGGAGTTGCACTCTTTAATTGTAGCCTTGCAAAAAATAATGCTGTCATCTGCAAAGAAAAGGTGTGAGATTTTGGGTCCGTGTCTACAAATACTCAAACCCTCCATCTCTCCATTATCCACTGCTTTCTTTATAAGTGCTGATAAAGCATCTGCACATAAGAGAAATAGATAAGGTGATAAGGGGTCTCCTTGACGTAGACCCCTTGTAGGAATTATATGCCCTTTTGGTTTTCCATTTATTTTTACAGAGTAGGACACTGATGAAACATATCTCATTATTAGTCTCCTCCATTTTTCCTCAAACCCCAATCTAGTCATAATCCTTTCAAGGCAACCCCATTCTACTCTATCATATGCCTTACTCATATCTAATTTAAGAGCCATTTCCCCTTTCTTGCCCCCCTTTTTATAATGAATATGATGCATGGACTCGAAAGCTACCAAAACATTATCCGTGATCAACCTTCCCTGCACAAATGCACTTTGGGTATCACTAATAATGGATGGTAGTATCTTTTTTAACCTATTAGCTATTACTTTGGATGTAATTCTAAAAACCACATTACAAAGACTAATAGGCCTATAATCAGACACACACTTTGGCTCTTTAATTTTTGGAATAAGGACTATATGGGTTTCATTAAATTTAGGGGGTGCTACACCATTATTTAGAAAATCAAGAATGGTTTTTGTAACTACATCACCAATATCCGACCAAAAATGCTGATAAAATAAAGGAGGCATACCATCCGGCCCTGGAGCTTTCAAAGGGTGCATTTGTTTTAACGCCATCCTTACTTCATTTTCCGTAAAATCCATCGCAAGTTTCTGGTTCATGGCTGGTGTCACCTTTGGCTGAAGAGCTTGCAGCAACTCAGTGAAATCATCCGGTTGACTAGTCGTAAAAAGCTCTTTATAGTAATCCACCACCACCTCACCCATACGTTCTTCATCATCTTGCCAACACCCATTTGAGTCTAGCAGCCCCTCCATCTGATTTTTCTTGTGTCTAGCCGTTGCTTTAGCATGGAAAAAGCGAGTATTCCTATCCCCATCTTGGTACCAACTAATCCTTGATCTTTGGAACCACATAGCATCCTCTTTCTCATGCCACCCATTTAGCTCCATTCTTGTATTCTTCATGTCTTGAATCATGCTTGGAGATGCTGGCTGTAGTTCCAGCCATTCCAAGTGTTTTTGCAGTGCAGCTATTTTCTGCCCAACATGCCCAAATTCGGTCTTATTCCATGCGTCAAGCCTCACTCGACATCTTTCTAGACAAGATACTAATGGGTATTCTGAAACAGAGGTCAGCCCTTCTTTCCATGCCTCCAACACCACCGTCTTGCACCTTGGATCCTGTAGCCACATTTTTTCAAATCTAAACATCCTTCTCTGCTTTTTACTCCTTACTTTATTGGTGAACCGAAGTAGCAAAGGTGAATGGTCTGATGCTGAAGATGTAAGATGGTACAACTTAGCCATTGGGAATCGGTTTGTCCACTCATTTGTAGCCAAAGCTCGATCAAGCCTCTCCCTTATTTGAGTCCCATCCCTTCTCATATACAGCCATGTAAAGCATGGTCCTATAAAACCAATATCCTTCAACCTACAATAGTCAATCGCCTCAACAAACTTCATCATTTGCTGCCTTGGCCTAGAACTACCACCCTCCTTCTCGGACATTCCCATTAGTTCATTGAAATCCCCTATAACCAGCCATGGTAGAGAAGACGTGTGGCTCAGCTGCTTCATCTTTGTCCAAGATTCTGACCTCTTCGATGTATCCGGATTACCATAAAATCCGGTTAAGTGCCACCAACCTGCATCTTTTTCCTCCTCCAATAGTGCATCAATATGTGTTGGTGAGTAAGTTTGAATGTCTATCCGAATCTCCTCCTTCCATAGTAGCGCCAATCCTCCACTTGTTCCATTGCTATCCACAAAAAAACCATTTTTGAACTCACATGTATCCCGAACCATAACCATCCAATCCATGTTCGACTTTGTCTCCATGAGGAAGACTATTTTGGGAGCTTCTTTGTTTATTACCTCTTTCAAGGCATTAACTGTCCGGAGGTTCCCAAGCCCCCGGCAGTTCCAGCTTAAGAGATTCATTGGACCCGGCGGGGTTGCCTAGCAACCTCCGCCGATCCAAATTCAGAAGCTAGTAGCAAGCTTAAGTCGTTTGTTTCCTTCTCAATTCTAACCTTTTTTTCGTTTTCCTGCACCAGACCTTCCCCTGTAATCTGCATGTTATTTTTCCTCTTGGGCCCCTCTTTATTGTCTATTATTTCCTCCTTTCCCATAACCGGCCTATTTATTCTCACCCAAGTTCCTTTGGCCCGAGCCCCTGCTTCCTGCGTGGGCCTATTTAAGCCCAACTCAATACCTGTACTTTTGCTTTTGTTCTCACTTCTCCTACCCTTATTTGCTTTATTATTTTCCACCCATCCAATTTGAAAACCGGATTGTATTGATTCTTCCTGCTCCATACGTTTCTGAAAACATGGGCTGCCCTTAATTTCAGCATCTGTTGGATCCGTTACATCTGCCTTGTTTTCCACAACTTCCATATATATCACCTTTCCATTATTTGCCTCATTTACTTCTGGTTGACTTACGTGTGAGCATTGAAGTCCGGGATTTCCGTTGATTGCCTCATCAATTGCATTTAATGTATCCGTAAAATCCGTCAAAGATTGATTCTCCCCTACTGTCACGCCTACGCCGGTAACTGCACTGCCTGATCCGTCGTTGGCCACCTCCTCCGTCCTTATCATCCTCCTCTGTGACCCCTTTTCCTTGTCCACCCCTTTTGTAATTCCTCCAAAGCTCTGTTTCCTTGCTGCGTTTACAGATTCATACCCTTGTACTTCCACCACTGTCTTCTTCATCGGGTTATACTGGCTGGCTCGCATCCATGGCCCAAATTGTTGTTCACTTGGTGCTAATGATCCTCGACTCCGCAGCCATAAACTACACTCCTTGTCATCATGTGTGAGTTGTCCGCACCAATAGCATAGATTAGGTAATCTTTCATACATGAATGATACCCAACCTTCCTCATTCTCGTCAAACTTAACCCTTCTTCCCCTACAAAGAGGCTCTGATACATCAATGGCTACTCTCACCCTCAGAAAATTACCTCCTCTCATCTCCGTATGGTCTTTTGGCAGCGTGACCTCGCCTAATGTTTCACCTAAGCTGCTGGCCACCTCGCTTGACAGTAGGGAGTATGGCAGATTATGAATCTGAACCCAAAATGATACCTTATTAAACAGTAACTTTTCAATCGGTGAAGACATATCATACCTCTGGAAGACCACCAAATGTCTGTCGAAAGCCCAAGGCTCTCCCGAAGAATGATTTCTATGCTAACGGTAATAGAAAATCAAAATTAAAAGTAGGTGAAAAAAGAAAAGAAAATAGAGGAAATAAGGGTGTTACCAAAATATTATAACAGACATTTTGTTGTGCACTCGTGGACTTTCTCTTTACACTACTTCCAGTTAATAAATTACGAGTAAAGCGTTCACATCTTTCTCATGTCAACTGTCAAGTGTTAAGCCAATTAACATGGCGAATGGCCATGAAGTGTGTGATTGATCTCAGCCATGTTGAAATTAAAAGAATCCAGGTATTGAATAAAAATGATAGCAAAGGACTGATATTCACAGCATTTTAGGAATAAATCTTTTTTACTAGAATAATATCATATTATCATTCAGTTGATTCATTAACATTTTATGGCTGAGATCAAACAATCAAGACTGGTCAGAAATAGGCAAACTTGACAGAATACTATTTTTTATGAAGATATAAGATAGATTTCAGGGAAGAATGCTTGTAAAATTTTCCATAGTAAAGAACCTCATTGAAGGAGGAAATTGAATGGAAAATAGTACTTGCTGGGATTAAGCACAAACTTGTGGTTTTGCTCAATCCAATCCAAAAATACTGATGTGGGTTTAAACAATTCCTAGGCTCTGTGATAAGAATGTCATTTTAAATGAGAATTTGAGCCAAAAGGGAAAAATAATCACAAGAAGAAAAGGTTAAGATTCAGGATATGACACAAACTAGCAAGCAGAAATTTAAATGATAAATATGTTCATCAGAAATCATTACAAAAACTCAGGACTTTGATTAAAAAATAATAAGATTATAAATCAGCTAGATTATGAATAGTATCTTATTACATCAGAAATATCTTATTGAAGAGACTATTACTTACACTAAAGACATCAGAACCAAAAGCTCTGAGTCAAGAGTGAAGAGAAAATTATGCACAAGCAGGAGCATCAAAGTTGGGAAGTACTATGAAAGAAATGGAGTAAGGTGAAATATATAATGGAGAATGCACATTATTGAGGACAGGGGCCAATTTTGGGATTTCTCCATGATCTGTAAGCACTAATGGAACTCCGTTTAGAACTGAGGTTTCACTTCGAAGATTCCCATCTTTGGGGGTCAAGTGAAACTCCTCTCTGTACAATGGTCCATCTGAAGCTTTGCTTCCAACCCAAGCAACCGTTTTCTTAATACTATGCACGAAAGAATTTCGGCTTTGGATTTTTCTCCCATTTGCGGGCAAATTGACGTTCATTAGATTTTCAACATTGATGACGAACCTAGTCTGATTGCTAAAATTAATTAGGAGCAAAGTAATACCCGCCTGTACAATGTGATGAAAATTGTCAAAATTAGCATAGCAAGATCATGGAATACAAGATATAAAAAGAGCAATAAGAAACTATACTAAAGAAATGTCTAAGACTTTTTTTTTTTTGATTGGGGTGGGGGGGTTTGAGAATTGGGAGAAGATTGAAATTCCATTTCAAAAATCAAATTTTGTTTTAGTTGATTAAAAAAGATATGTTGAAAATAGACCAAGCCATATGTATGCAAGTAAAATAAGCTAAAGTATTGACAAATCAGCCTAGTTAGTACAATTATGAAGCCTATGTAATCAACATGCAAAAGTTGAGACCTAAGAAAACATGGGTGTCACTGAAAATATTGATGTTAAAGATCTGGGTTTAGATGGTCACAGGAATAAGGATGATAAAAGTATGATGCTTATAAACATGTGACCATGATAAAGATAGACCTACACCTCCTAGTCCAAAATTGCCTTAAAAATCCTACATTGCCTCAAAATTATTTCCTTCTGATTGGAGACAAAGTTAACGTATAATAAAGCCTTACTCTTCCTTTTGAACAGTGGGCATAAGAGCGTAGGTGTGGTGAATCACCAGTACTAACAGCAAGAACACCTTTTCCCATAAGTCGATGCCATAGAAGTGCACTACTCAAAAAAAAAAAGAAAAAAAAAAGCATCAAACAAAAGGAAATGATATGAATTAGATAAGCCCTGCAAGGACCTTCCCCTACAAAAAATAAGACTTCAATGATCTTGCCTGTAGTAATCAGGCCTGGGGACAAATGTGGCTGTGTTGAGGAGACCATAATTCCCACCAACTAAAGTCTGCCTGCAATATGCTTTAGTATTGAACTTGGATGCCATTCCAAGCTGATCTAAGTACCTAAAAATTCATATATAAATAAGTCATTACCGAATTAATGAAAGAGATAAGATGGAAAAGTAGTAAATTCTGATTTTGCAGCTATAAAATGCTTAAAGTTTAAAAATAATTTTTAAAAAAAAATGATGGAAGTAATGAGGAGACCAAGATTACCAGAAGCTGTCCATGAATGAGTCAGACACGTGGCGACCGCCACTGTTAAAGGCACCACCAGATTCCCCAACCCATGCAGAAGCCCAAGGACCATTATGTTGAATAGTTTGGTGAAGACTGTTAAATGTCTCTGATATCTTGCTTAAGAAAGAGGGATCCAGTATCTTCTTTACAAGACTGGGGTCATTACCTGAAATGGAGAGAGCAACTGTAAAATCAGATATGGACACACCAATAAATAGGAAGGAGGAGTGTATGTGAGTGCATGCGCAATCATGTGTCAGGGTATGAAAAATCTAATTTATTTCCATTAAGAAAGACATCATTCAGAAATCAGAGGTATTAAAATGCTTTTGACCTAAGCAACCAAAAGCAATGTATGAAACCAAAACAAACTTATAATTGTCTTTTTGCCTTGTTGGGTTTTAACTTCCATACCAATTTCCAGTCAGGATACAATTTATAAGAACAAAAGAAAAAACATTAATTTGCACATCAAATAATTTTTTGCATGCTCTTAACATGCAACACTCTGACTCTAAGGGGAGAAAAATTAATGGGAAAAAAAGACACTGGAACATATCCTCTGCATACAATTCTCCTATGCACAATCAATTTCAAATTATGCTATTTTTTAATATTATGCAAGTGCAAATTGTGTAGAATGAGCTTTTAATATCACCAGTAGTGAAATGTAGTGTACAGGTATCAACACTAAAAGAAGTTTGGTACCATGGTCACATACCTGCACCTAAATTATATATATGATGAGTCACGAAATTGACTACATTTGGACCTGAAACCTGAAGAAGTTTAGCGAACCATTCTTGGTCATAGAAACCTCCAGGTGCTATGAGTGAAGGCTTCAATTTGGATTTCTTATACAAGCTATTCATAAAACTTTTAAGCTTGATCAAGTCTTTCCCATACAGTTCAGCACCAACACTTGCACCAACACCATTTCCAGTCAACTCATTACCTACAGTAGCAAAGACAAGGATAGTGATGAAGAGGAACAAGATAATGGCAACAATAAAGAGCTTTGTCTATTAGTCCATACCCAATTCCCATGAATCTATCTGGTATCCCTTTGAAATGGAATACTTCATTAAACTCCTGGCATTGCTAGAGTCCCAATCTCCTCCCCAAGCATTCCCCTTAAGCTTGTGCCTCCCATAGAGAGCATTCAAGCCAAATGTCACAATTACCCTGCAAATGAAAGATTCACATAACAAGTAAGCATGCAAACCATACCCCCCTCCCCCCCAACACAAAGGAAAAAACCAAACAAAAAAAACAAAAAAAAAAGAAGAAGAAGAAGAAGACGAAGTTTTCCTTTCCTGAAATACCTCTAAAAAGAAATTCATAAATTCAATACCATAGGGAAATCTTGTGGAAGTCAAAAGACAATCATAATAATTTGAAAACTTAAGGAAAAACTTGAATTATGTTTACAAATGTTTAATCTGAAAAGACCATGGGAGAATGGTAAAACACTAAAACTTGAGATATAGAAACCCAGCATTCCCAATTGGTAGACATAAGGCATTCTCAATGAATTTCCATAAGGAAAATAAGACAGAATTTAAAAAAGAGTTTACTCCCTAGGTGGTATGGTAAAATGGAAGGAGTATCTGTACTGATGTTCTATATGTATTGTACTCAATCTACGTACACAGAAGTCCAGTTTAAGATTGACAAAATAACTTTGTGATGCATGTAACAATTTTGAATTGATCATGAGTTTAGGGCATCTACTTTGCATATTATGTTTGAATTAATAATTAAGTAGAAAAGAGCTAGGGTTTTTCGGTCACTATTAGGATTGACAAAACATAGACAAAACCTTGGTATGTAATTCTTTTTCTTTTTCTTTTTTTTAGAATTCAGGTTGAATGTAATATTCCAAAAATCTTTTTCTTTTTTTTTGGGGGGAGGGAGGGGTTAGAAAATAAATGTTCGAATGTCATAAAGCTTACCCTGTTTTACTGAAAAAATGGTTCAGCTCATCCCACCTCCTCATGTATAAACATCCCTTTGAAAATCCAAACAACCCATCCTTCATCTTTCGAAAAGGATGGCAAGGATACCTTAAATTTCCTACGTTGTACACCACTTGATCTTGCAAAGAACCTCCAATTCTTATCCTCAAATGATTGAAAGCTATCATTCCACCAAAATTAAAAGAGTAACATTATGTTGTCCATCAAAATATACCAACAAGATATCAATAATATAAGCAGAGGCTCTTGTTTATCATTATCACTCTAAATAATACTTGAATGACATGAAAATTTCCAAAATATGGATACATATTAAAGCAGACAGACAAACCTTGGATAGCCTTGGCAAGTAAAGGATGAGATAAGTCCTGAAAAAACCAAACCACACTGAGCAGTGATTCAAACTGCTTAACTGTTTTTCAGCAATTTAATGAAAAAAGTATGATATCAGTCTTTCAATGCTAATTTAGCCTTATACTGAGGTAAGTTTCTAAATCCTCACCAAATTAATAACAGATGTATTCCCCCATGGACATTGGTTGTAGTCACACTTATTACGAGGCCACCAATCAATAGTTGCACAGATGAAATTATCATCAATTTCAGCTACCCTTTTAGTGCCATCCACTAAAATTTTAGCAGTTCCAATATCTTGAGCTAAAATCGCAGGAAGAGAAACGAAGGCAAGAAACAAGGTGAGGTGGAATCCCAATGTTAGATCCATTGCAACTACCTCAGAATCACCTCAACTTACAGAAATTGACTGCAACAAAAAGCGAGAAAGTTTTTAATAAGAAACATATCTTCTAAAATGTGCTATAGCTAGTACATGTTTCTAGACATGAATTACAATACAGGAAAGATTTTTCAACTCAGTTGGGAAGAGAGTTACAGACTTTGCAATTCCCATTTGGCCCAAACTACACTAATCATCTTCATCTTTTCAGCCAATCAAGAACTTGAAAGTCTCAAAGCTAGCATTTATTTCATACTAGTAAAATACTAAAATCCTTAAAGATAATATAGAGAGAGAGAGAGAGAAGAAACCAAAACTAACATCTACAAACTGGAAAAAGGATAAGTTTAAAATCAAGAAAATAAAAATTAATATTGTATCAGAAATTCTTGTTAGATCCATGAATAGTATTAGAAAACCGCTGCTTTACCCAAGTTAGGGGCTTTGAGAACAGAAGAAGAGTTATAGTATCTGAGAAAGTGCGATAACCACAACATATTGGTGTTATTTTCATATATAACAGATAACGAAATGTGGAAACACCATTACTAAACAAAACCAGTTCTTTAAACTCAGAAAGCATCATTAACAGGCAATTCTGTCAACTTCCTCTCCTTTTTTTTTTTCCAGGGAAAAAAAAAATGCTTTTCACCTACCATAGGCAAAAGGACCATAATCCAAAGCTCTACCCAAATAAAATTTAGGATAGTTAAGGACAACCAATATGAGAATCAACTTCAATATAATCAAATAAGAAATAAAGACCACCATAGCTCAATTCTTAAAGTAGCTTTCCTCATAGACACATGCATAAGAAATCACTATATCAGGCACATAAAGAAGCAACATTTAAAGCAACCCAGATGGGATTTCAAGAAAAATAAGACTACCCCAGATGTAGACTAACCTCAAATGTATCAAAATCACCATTATTGATAACAGTGAAACTCAACTCTCAGAACTGGGAGTCTGAAGCAAGCAGCTTCGTTCAGACAAAAAGCACACAGATCAATAATGTGGATCTTTTTTTAGGTGAGGAACGAACCATGTGCCTTCCTTATCTTGGCGTTTGCCAGGAAAACCATAATGGGTGAAAGGGGTCGGTATCAGACTTGTCGGTTTTGTAAAAAAGTTCAGCTAAATTTAGCTGTGGATTTAAATCATTTTTACCTTTAATATAAAGTTTCTCATTCTCGGTGAGTTTTTAGGTGAGTTTTAGGTGTGTGTATACAGTTAAGTATCTTTTTGAGGAAAGAGTGAGATAAGAGAATATAAAATACATGTACATTTATGAAAATTTATAAAAGGTGAAAGCTTTTTGTGTGTGTGCAAGTGCTGCCATTGCTATTTTGCTGAGATTCCAAGTAGTGTGCAATGGGCTTAGCTTTGTTTGAAAGTTATGCTCATGCCCACCAAATCTTTCTAACCCAGGACTTAGATTTTGATGATGTTGTAAAAAAAGGTTGAAGATTGAAGAATGTTTTTTTCTTTTTCTTTTTTCTTTTGGGGTTTTGCTTTTTTCGAGACTTGACTATGGCTTGAATCAAACTCAACAGCAAAGATCCGTGTAAAATGGGGTTGTCATGTAGTGCTTGTATGGTTGTATTTTTATAAAGTTTCCACATGCACCAAATCAAGTGTTTGAAGAGTCATATAACATCTAGAAATTTGGAAGAGACATTCTACTACTAGACACTAGAGAATTTATGCTTCAATAAAAAAATAATTTTTGTTTTGGAATAAAGCATTCAACTTTTGAAAATAGCAATAGTTATTATTAAGAGTCAATTTTTAAACTACAACTTGATAAATTAAATTATTCATCAAAATAAAAATTGATAAATTAAATTTGAGCTTCTTGGTAAGTTAAAATATAAGTTTAGTGATTTTGTTTCTTTGTTTTTTTGTTTTTTTTTTTGGGAGCCACCCTCCTATCTCATTGATAGTTACATTATCTAATGACTAATGGTGTGAGAGTGAACGTGCACTTGCCTTCATCTTTGGTTAGTGCTCATGTTTTCATACTAGTCACAAAATCACTTGATACGTAGGAATATTTTTTTATATATATATAATTTGTCTTATATAATTTTTGAAGATAATTTGTTATCATTAAAAAATTTTAAAAAAAAAATTATATCAAAAAAAGTATTTTCCATATCTCTATCTCTACAAATATATCATTCTATTATTTTTGGTATCTATATAGCCATTTAGATTGTGTTTGATATAAACTCAAATTCTCACTTCCAAAATAATTAAGAATTAACTCAAACAAAACTCAAAAAACATAACACTAAAACATATCAACTCAAAGTAGAGTTAAAATAAATAAATTCAACAACTTAAAGTAGAGATGCAATAAAGAATAATCACTTTTTTCATAAGAGAATGTGAGAGAGAATAACTAATGTATAGAAAAGAAAATGAGAAGAAGAAGAGTCAAAATAAAAGGTATAGTTATAAGCATCAACTATACAAGTTATACTATGTAATAGAATAGCAACTAACAATCAAAGAAAAGGAAAGAACCTAGAAAAAAAAAAAAATATATATATATATATATATATATATGTAACAGCTAAAAAAACACAATCAATCTCATCAATCCATAGTAGAGATGAAACAAAGAATTAAAAAATCCACTAAAAGAAATATAAAAATAGAGAGAAATAGAGTAATTACCTTTTTTTTTATGTGGGAAAAATATGAATTAAATGTGAGAGAGAATAACATATTTATAGTAAAATGAAGACAAAAGAATTGAGGAAGTGTAACAGAAAAGTTAGAAAGTAGTGGGAAGATAAAGAGATAAAAGCGGGAGGGAAATGTTGTTTTAAGTGTAATAGTAAGGTGAGATGTCAATAAGGATAAGAAGAGACCAAAAAATAAATAAAGTGCTGAAAATAGATGGATGACACAGCACAATGAGAGTAACAAAATTAATAGCTTTGCTTTCATTTTTATACATCATTATTATGTAACTAGATTACTATTTTTCCTAAGTGTAATAGTAATGTGAGAAATTAATAAGGATAAGAAGAAATTAAAAAAAAAAATACTGAAAATAGGTGGCTGACATGGCATAATAAGATAATAGCAGAATTAATTGTTATGCTTCTATTATTATTGTTACTACTATTATAGATTACTATTTTTCCGTAAAATGACCTTTATTTTTTCTGATTCTCTATACTTTTTCATTATAAGCATGAGTGTATCACCTTTTTTTTTCTTTTTTTTTTCTTTTTTTCTTTTTTGAGTAGCATGATTGTATCACATACTTAGAAAGGTAATTGTCTATCAAATTTTGCGTTTGAATTAGCTTTTTGTTGATTTGTAAAAAAGAGATAAAAAATACAATTGTACTAAAAACAATGTAACTCTAAAAAATTGTATATAAACCAATAATTTAAATTTTAAAGAAAAAAAGCTAATTTAAATGCATGCTTAATTTGAATCAAAATCATCTGTCTCACACTCTTTATTCCACCCCCATACTCCACAAATCAAAATAAGCCACATGTCTCTTAATTCCTAATTTGAAGCTATTTTATTCAACTTACCTGAAATAAATTAGAAAGAAAAAACCAAGCACATATTCTTCCCAAAGTACGCAAACCCTCCCACCACCAACCTCTGCCCAACGCCCAACATCATTGACATGAGTTCACCGGCGCCGTCAACTCTAGTCACAGGCACTAGTTCCAAACAGGTCTAAATTCAATTTGAATGCCCACAACCACCACCATCATTGTTGACTTTGCCTTGTCCCTTATTCGCTCGCAGACCACCGTCCCTACCTCCTCTTACTTCTCGTCTTCTTGTACGCCCCCAAGGAGCACAACCTAAACTCAACACTTATAAGATTTTGATTAGGTAAATAGAACATGCTGGTGGTGGTGGTGGTGGTCCTAGGCCCTTATTCTTCTTAATTTTGATGCGAATGCTTGAAATTTCTAGCTATGTTTATTCTTCTTAAGAAATATATTAGTTGGAAACCTTCTTAATCATGATTCAAAATTTTGAAATTTTGGAGTTGAACCAGCGGCGAAGAATATAATCATCAGTATAAGAATAAGGGACCAAGACAAAGTCAACAATGACAGTGGTGGTGGGTATTCAAATTGATTGCAATTTTTCTTGGATTCGGTGGCGGTATGGTGGCTATGACTGAAGTCGACGAACTTATGTCAATAGCGTTGGGCGAAGGTTGGTGGTGGGAGGGTTGGGGACGAACATGTGCTGGGTTTTTTCTTTCTTATTTATTTTAGTTAAGTCAAATAAAATAGCTTAAAATTAGGAATTAAGAGACATGTGGCTCATTTTGATTTGTGGAGCATGGGGTGGAACAGAGAGTGTGAGACAGATGATTTTGACTCGCTTAATTTGGCCGATGGAATCGTTCATAATTCAACTATTTGGGGCTTAGGGCTATATTATGTAACAGCTAAAAACCAATCTTGTCTCTTTTTCTTTTCTTTTCTTTTTTTTTATAAAACTTGTCTCTTTTCTTTGATAATAAAGAAGTTGCTACAATTCTTGCCTATTTTTTTAATAAGGAATAAACAATATTTTACTAATAATAAATAATAAATAATAAATAAAACTCAAAAACAAATAGCAAAGAACAAGTAAAGCATTAAAAGGGTATGATTAGCTACTAAGTCATATGCAGTAGGACTTAGTCATGCATAATATATATCTATAAATAAATTCATATGAAAAAAATAATAATCATGAATGATCACAACTATCGCAAACAAATCTGGCCAATTTCTTGATTCCCAAAAAATAAATAAATAAATAAAAATCTGGCCAATTCCTTAAATCTTGCCATGTTATGTGCCTATCATTTGTGATTTGGGCCTTGTGTTTATTTTTTATTTTTGGCTAATTGGAGCAAAAGTACTTTATTTTTGTTGCAACATAACATGCACCTATCTTTTTGTTGTAAAATAAAGAGTCAAAAGTACTTTCTTTTTTGGGCTCAAATAACTGGTAAGTACATCGTCACTTCAGGACTCAAGTCTTATTTATTTATTTATTTTTTTTTTTTGGAGAAAAGGACTCAAGTCATTTAAAACTTAAATTATTATTATTATTATTTAAATAATAGGATCCATAATATGTATGGACTGCAATTACCTCAACTTTTCAAATAAGAGATCTGAAATTTAAATCTCTATTCTTTCTATAAAAAAAAAAAAAAAAAAAAAAATTTAAACCTCCCTTAATAACAAAAAGAAGATTTATAATTTCCAATAGTTATCTTTATTTCTTTATTTTCCAGTTCTAGATAGACATGATTAATGAAATTCAGATTGGATAATTTCCAATAGTTGGGTGTTGATTCATAAGTGTCCCAAAGTGTTTATTCTTAGGTTTATCCTTTAATTTTCTTGTTCTTATATATATTTCTTATTCATTTTCTTGCATCAATATATCTTTCACACTACGTATAATTGGGAAATATAGTAGTAATAATAATTAGGGTTTGAAAGATATATATCTTAATGGTTCCAATTTTTATTTTATTTTTTTTTATTTTTATTTTTTTGTGGTGCCTAACAACCCCTCCCATGTATACTTACAATGTTCAACAACAAAATATATAAATAAAATAGTAATTATTTATTTATAATAGGGACAAAACCTATTTTTCTTTACACCTATTAGTAAGTTAGTATGAACTATGACGTGCCAAATGTCTAGCTTGTCGGTGTGACTCGACTATAAATTAGAGATGGGACCATCGTAGAACAATTTTATGGTTGTTTAGGTCTTTTTCCTTCACAATCATGACCATAAGGTTTGACAAGCCCAGGAATATGGACTTAATTTATTTTTTTCTTTTTTTGAGAAAGACTTTTGTTTTTTTTAGAAGAATTTTTGAGAAAGAATTAATTGTTAATAAAGCATGGAGAACAGTATCACTAAAATAATTAAAAACCGTAATTAGAATTTAAAAAAAAAAAAAAAAACCACCCATGCAAAGATTAAAATTTATTTCTCTGCTTGTATATGTCATATTCACATATACATCATCTATTAATTATAGAATACATTTTTGCTAGAGTCTTCATGTTTGGTTGAGGATATCTACTGCTTGATTTGATAGATCTTAGGGTAGAAACTAGAAACACATTGAATGATCACTAATAAAGGCTTCAATTATAGAGCCTGATTTGTTGGAAATTATAAAAATTAATTTTTTAATAAATCAGTTTGTTCAAGGCATTTGGTCGTATTTCTATTTTTTATTTCTAAAAAGTAAAGACTACTCAAAAGACACCGTACAGAATGATTTTTAGAAAACTTTAAACCACTGTTTCTGGGTTTTTTTTTTTTTTTTTTTTTTTTTTTTTTTGTGGATTTAATTGCATCCTTTATAATACCTACTGGATCTCAATCCAGTATCTTTGGGCTTTGGTGGTGTCATGAAGCCTTTTTAGGGATGTATGTGTTGTTTGAGAAGGGTGGCAACTTAAGGCTGTGGATGCTTAAGATGTCAATGGACTGATATTTGGTGATAGGACGGGCTGCAAATGAACCCAACTACTTATAAACAATTTAGGCTCAGTTTGAGTAAAATTTGTTTATGCTAATTTATTTAGCAAATAAGTCAATTTTAAGTCAAAGTTTATACTCAACTATTGAATGCGCTAAACTCAAACATAATAACGTGTTTATAAATTAATGTGTGAGGCTAAGACTCAATTTAAGTACATATAATATTGCATGTTTATATGTATATAAGTGTTAAAAATATATGTACTTGGATTGTGCCAAATTGTAAATAAGTTTATATTATATCGTATTATTCTTATAATTGATTCGTAGTATAATTTTTAATAATACAAGGTTGATGAATTCAATTTTTATAAGTTCATAAATGAAAATCATTCTATATAACTAACTCAAATAATGTAATTTCAACTGTAATTTAGTTATAACTCATAAAAGAAAAACTATTATTTAATTATTATTAATTATCATTATAGATTTTGTGAATGGGTAAAATTTTGATTCATGATTTTACTGTATATTGGAAAAGAACAAATCAATCAAATAGCTAGTGAACAAACTCAATCTTGTTTAATAAGAAAATTGACCAAGTTTTAGTATATAATCTAATCTGTTGATGTTTATGCTCAAATCACATTCAAAATAAAATTAAATGAATAATTTTAAACTTTTATATGCAAAACATTTGTAGTCCTAAAAGTGGGTTTTGAGTCCATAAATGAAAGTGTGTCGGCCAGATCGTGGTTTGGCCCATTTGGGTTTGGTTGAAAAATGGATCTTGAAAAGTGAGATGTGGAAATTGAATGGGTGTTGGGTTGTTTTGTGATTTGCCATTATCTATTGAGTTGCATCTTCAAAACCCATTTGTTTATTTTGAAAAAAAAGAAAATTTACAATTTCCAAAACAAAATTTTCAGAGTTTTTGAAATTTAAAAAAAAAAAAAAAAAATGCTACCAATTAGGCCCATACCACTTAGCAAACTTCATGCAATAACTCACTTCTTAAATTTTCAAAAAATTATTTTTAAAAAAACTTGTTAGTGTTCGATAATGACGAATTGTAGAATTTAATAGGGTCGACGTTTTACATGTATTTATAATTCAACCAATCTTTAAAGCTAAGTGTGGTAGTAAGTAGTAACCAAAAAAAGAGAAATCTCACCTACCTTATTAATAAGGGTCAAGTACCAAACACATTGCTATTATGTTATTTTCTTTTATACTTTTAAGGTCACCGACGTTTCCAAGCTACTATCTTTGTATGTTTATGTGTTACTTGTTTATTAATGTGTTAGGCTAATATGGATGATCAAAACCTACTTGTACATGAAGCCACCGACAAAATCCTTAGCTTGCAAAGTGTGCATCTATGAATAAATTAACTATGCCATAAAAAATAAAAAATAAAAACTAATAAATTCAAGAATTTACATACAAGTTTTCATCACTAATCTATTTCAAATAATTACAAATAGTAATTTGCATTGTCACACAGTTTATTGAACAAAATTTTCACAAAATTATATTAAATGATAATTCTGTTCATAATGAAAAGGAGCAAAGAAAATATATACCTGTTATTGAAGTCTGGTTCTTTGTTGAATCTACCACTCAATTGAAAGCCGTAATGCAAGAGTTTAGAGATACCAAAACAATCACAATATGAACCAGTTCCAATTGTTATACTTATATAGTATTGATGCAGTTATCAACTGATTTTGTAATTGAATTTGGTTAGGCATAATTTGACAATTTCTCAATATGAGAGAACTATTCCAATCCAAGTAGCATAAAACCATAATAATAACAAGCGCCCACACCCCCACCCCCCCCCCCCCCCCCCCCCCCCCTTTTTATAATAAGAGTGTTGAACTTAGTAAATTAGGATTTATGCTAAATTAGGGAAAGATAACTCCCAGCCAGCTAATTGGATTAGATGAGTTACAATCATTGCCCAATTTTTTGTCTAATGGATAAGGTTGATATGGTAGTGCTTTCATTCATTGTGGTTTGTTTTGAGCGTCGACACTTAAGTTTTAGGTTGGAATAAGTCATAGACTAATAGTTGTGTCATATAAAGCTTCATCGATATTATCTTATCTTATGGGTTCTAATTAGCTCAATTAGTAAAATTTTTTGTCATTAGAAATGGATGCTATAGATTAAAACTCTTAAAAAAAAATAATTATTATTATTTTTGTGATGATTATAAACAAAAAAATATTTTTTAAAAACCTTGTGTGTCCAAAATTCTTCAGGCAACTGACTATTCCCTAATATATGTAGTCCTCTATCTTATACATATATATTAGATCATTATATAGAAGAATTCATCGAAGATATCTCAAGATGCTAGTTAGGTGTTTTGAAGCCAAAATTTCATAAATCTCGTAAAGATTTGGAAATCTCTAAACCAAACTTTTGAAGTTTTTAATTTTTAATTTTTTTTTGAAAAACAAACAAGTTTTTAATATAATATGCTTAACTTATCGTGAAAAAGGAGATCTAAAATAATTGTCATATGCCAAGACTTAACCCTTAAATCATCACACTTATCCCAATAATTTATGAAGATAAAAACACCATAACGATAATATATATATTTCTTTAATGTTTTTTTTTGACTTGGTCAATCTTAAAATCACTTTGTTTTTTATTTGAAGTAAAGCTTATTAAAGAAATTGTAACTATCCACCCTAAACTATAGTGAAAATTGTAACATACATCTTGAATTTTAAAAAAGAAAAAAATTACAATCAACATTCTAATTTGACAATAATTTACAATTTTCATCCACTATCTAAACTAGTGTTACACAATGTAAAATGATCTTTTTAGGATGAATTGTAAATGCTTTCATAGATAAGCACACTATAAATATTGTCATAGCTTAGGATGGGTAGTCACCGACTAAACTATTTATTGTTACACCAACTTAGAAGTTGGGAGAAAAATTGCAAATTATTATCTAATTAGGAAATTAATTGCTAAATTTTAAATTTTAGGGTACATAGTACAAACACCCCTATAGTATGGGGTAGATAATTATAATTAAAAAAAGAAAGAAAAGGAGAGTAGAACTTGTTAGTTGTTGCACAAAATCAAACAACTTGTTACAATGTGGTACCAAATTTTATCCAAAAGGAAATAATAAAAGAGACAAAGTCAAAAAAACACAGTCGTAGACAATCTTATTCAAGCTGGACCCCATTTATTAATTAATTAATTTATTTTTTACAAAAAAAAAAAAAAAAAAAAAAAAAGGGCCCAAAGGGCAAATCTGTAAAAACAGTCACTCTGTTGCCATCTCCCTCCTTCTACTCTTAACCTATATAACCTCACTCCCTACCAATCTTTTCCTTCTTTCCCTCCTATTCTTTCCCCCAAGTCAAAACCCTAGAAAAACCTTTTCCACCTCACACCTCAAAATTCCACTTTCCCATTTCAAATTCTCCGCAATTTTATTCAATCCCAGTGGAATTCAATTCCTTTTGGACTTCCTTTTCCCCACTCTCACTCCCCATTTTCAGTGATATCCGCAACCAAAATTTCCCCCAAATTTCTTTGCAATTCAAAAATTTCCAAGCTTTAACTTTTCTCCTCATTCAGCAATTTGATCACTGATTTGTTGAATACCCATTTCGATTTCAACGATCATGATCGTGTATCATTAGGAAATTTTTCATGTTGTTGTATAAATTAAAGGAATTTGTTGTTTTTTCCATTTATTTATTTGGGTCTGTAAAAGATTAGGTCTTTGGTTTAATATTTGATTATTTTGTTTCCTGTAAATTATGATTTTTTTTGGGGTTGAAAGAATAATTTTGGGTATTTGATAAAGTGGGGATGGAGAACAGTGAAGAAGCTGTGGATGATCAGGGCTCTGGATGGTTCAAAGTGAAAAAGGTGTTCTTTTGAGTTCATTTTCTTCCATTTTCTTCATCAGCATTGTTCTAATTTTGTTGTTGATTTTTTTTTTCTTATTAACATTAAAAAAAGAATTATATTTAGCTGCTGTTTGGTCTCTGGGAATGCTGAGAGAAACGAAAAGAAAACAAAAAGTTGAGACTTGATAAGGCATGAAAGTGGTTTAATTGGACTTATTGGAGTGAGTTGTTTTGATTTTGAAATTATAATTTCAATTTTGCCTTTTCTTCTCTAGCATTTTACCAGCTACCACACAGATCTCTTTCTATATAAATTGGGTTGTGATGATTTTTTAAATTAATCCAGTGTGATCAATTGTGTGTTGCACTTGCTACTTATGAAAGTTAGGACTTTGGAGAACACCTCAATGCATATCAATGAGAGATATTTGGACATGGAAGTGGTTACTTTCACTAATAACTTTTAAATGCTTCATTGTATCTTAAGTTGTTTATTTATCTTTTGGATTTTTATTTATGGTATAGAAATTTTTATTTTTATTGAACTGATTTATTTGGGCTTTAGGTTTTTACATTGTGATGCATAAAGTAACATAAATGGATCTGGATATCTATTCAAATCTCATATATTACTTAGAGAGGGTGCTTCCACCCCCACCCCAATGGACGCACACACACACAAGGAAAATAGACAGTGTTCCATCCCTTAAATTAAAGAGTAAAATATGAAACAGATTTTTGCTTGCGTTTGAAAATGAGAAATCTTTTTACTCTTTATTGTCAATACGTTTGAGATGACTTCTATTTTTATTTCCAAGGAACAAAAATGAACCATATATCTGCCCTCTTCTTTCAAGTTACCTGCTTTTTAGCTGAAGTGTTTATTATATGTCTTCTGTATTTTTTTTATCAGTTCTTTATTTATTTACATTAGAAAGTATATCAGTTCCTTATTCAACCCAATTCTCATATTTTTAGCTCTATTTTCTTCCTATTTTTTCTTGTCCAGAAGCATAGAAGTAGTTCAAAGTTTTCTCTTCAGAGTTGGGTTGGGGGATGTTCAGGAAAGAATGCTTCTAGTTCTTTACATATTCAGCCCTCATTGAATGAAAATAGTGGGAATTCAAGTGGCAAGCACAGACCTCAGCTTCCAAAGGCAGGGGGAAATTATGCTGTAAATAGCCATGGTAGTGTTGTAAATTCTGTTTCTATCTTGAATGAAGACAAAAAGGATGTGCTCTATCTTGACAAATGTGTAGTTCAACAAGATACTGAGTGTCCTGATTCGGTTCCATTGTTTGATATAAATTCTAATGGTGTGACTGGAGATATTGAGAAAACTCCCCAAAAGGATAAGCCTGACGTGGTTCACAAATTCAAGTGGGGTGATCTAGAGGATGATGCATTGCTACTGCATCATGAAAACACTGTTGGAGTAGGAATCAAGTTTGGTGATATTGGGAACGATAATTTGGTGGCCTGTAGGAAGAATGTAAACAATAACAATTCGGTTTCCCCTCTTACTTCTTGTGCTATTCCCCAAGAAAACAGCTTGGTGGCAGCTGCAGATGCAGATATATGCAGAAATGAGGTTTCTGAAAAGAGCTGTACAGAGGTGAATGAAATATCTTTAGAAGATGCTGAAGTTCCAATTGTGAATGAAAAAAAGGTTGACCCAGATGTTGAAGTTTCAATCTGCAAGGATATACACACTGAACATGTTGACCCAGAAAATAATGATCATTTAGATACTGGTCCATCTGGTGAAGATGTGGGGACAGTGGTGAAACTTCAGGCACCTGTTATACCAAAGGCAGGTTATTCAGATATTTCTGAAGTACCAATGACAAATGGGGCTTCAAGCACAGGTGCAGTTTCCCAAAATACCAAGTTAGCTCCTTCTAAAAAGAGTGGACCTGAATTTTCAGGTGATGCTACCTTTACAGGCCCTACTAAAGACCAAGGAAGTCCATCGCATGGTACAATACAAAATGAAATGCAAAACAGACAGATTATGAATGCCCTTGGAGAAGGTGAAACAACTGAGAGTAAAGAAAGATTTAGGCAGCGTCTATGGTGCTTTCTCTTTGAGAATCTTAATAGGGCCGTAGATGAACTTTATCTTCTTTGCGAACTAGAATGTGATGTAGAGCAGATGAAAGAAGCCATTCTTGTTCTTGAAGAGGCTGCATCTGATTTTAGAGAACTAAATACTAGGGTGGAGGAGTTTGAGAGTGTGAAAAGGTCCTCTCCTCAGCTAATTGATGGCACACCAATCACATTGAAGAGTGACCATCGTAGGCCTCATGCTCTTTCATGGGAGGTAAGCATGCTCACATTTTTTTCTGATGTTGGAAATGAAATTTCAGGCTCAAATTACTGAAAATTCTGTTAATCAACAACACTGAAGTTTTTATGGAAAGATATTTGTTGACATCATATACTTATTATAAATTAGTGTTTTGTACTAATAATCTTCACTCTGATTTTAATAGTCTAAGAATGTGAATTTTCTCGTGGCTTGTTCCTTCAATTTCTGAAGGCATTAACTCTGCAAAAATTTGCTTAATTTAACATCATCCATTCACTATTCCTAAGCTAGAGAATTCTCCTTTGGGAGGTCAAAATCACCTTCAGCATGTTAAAGAACAAAGTCAAAAGTAGGGCACTTGAAGAAAGGGTAATGATCGTGTAAAGAATATGCAGATGCCTGTGCATAGTTTAGTTGATGAAGACATTGCATGTACATGTGTCAACCATTGTAGGGCAACATATCTTCTTAAAAAACATTTTTGGCAACGTAGCTCATCAAAAACCATTGTAGGGCTACCTGGCTCTGACCTTATTAAAGTTCACTCAATGAAGGTTTATAAAAGAGCGATACCTATATAAAAAAAGAAGGTTTATAAAAGAGTGATGCTTTTAACCATCTACTTTCATATATCATTTGTGATCTTTTGTGCCCCTTTTGTTGGAGTAAGTTCCATTATACAACTTTGTGAGGATAAAAATTAGTTTTAATCACCTTTCTCTCTAATATAAAAAGGGTTAGTCTCTTATTGTTGAGTGCAGGTGCGAAGAATGACAACTTCACCGCACAAAGCAGAGATACTGTCTTCATCTCTTGAGGCTTTTAAGAAAATTCAACAAGAAAGAGCTAGCATGTGTACAGCTAATGATGTGAAAATCCTGGGGCCTGCATCCCCTAATTTTCAGTCTGTTGATAAATCAGCTGGGAAAAGCAATGTAATGCTCAATGCTAAAGAATCACAAATAAAGTCAAGAAAACAGAGTGGAAATTCAGATCTCATTCAAGGGAACCTGGGTGGAGAAAAGCGGATTATTGAGACTGGCAGGTCCTGCAAAGTAAACTTAGGACAAAATGGACGTGTCCCTCCCCAGAATTCATCCTCTTCTGAAGTTGGTTCATCATCTAGGACACCTTTTAGGGATAGTTCTTCTGCTGGAAAGACTAAGAGAGAACAACCTGGATCTGAAGCAGATAGGCTGTTTCCTAAGAAAGAAAAAATGTTGGCAGAAAGTGGTGTTGAGAAAAATCCTAAATCTACAGAGCATTTAAAGAGGCAAATTCCTCCATCTGAAAAAGAAAGGGATAAGGAAAAGAGGAATTCAGCTCCATGGAAATCAATGGATGCTTGGAAAGATAAGAGGAACTGGGAGGACATACTTTCATCTCCTTTTCGTGTCTCTTCTCGTGTTTCACATTCGCCAGGTATGAGCAGAAAAAGTGCTGAGCGTGCACGTGTATTGCATGATAAACTAATGTCTCCTGAGAAGAAGAAGAAAACTTCTACGGATCTGAAAAAGGAAGCAGAAGAAAAGCATGCCCGGGCAATGAGAATCAGAAGTGAGCTGGAGAATGAAAGAGTTCAAAAGCTTCAGCGTAACTCAGAAAAATTAAATCGGGTTAATGAGTGGCAGGCTGTCCGCAGTATTAAGTTACGAGAGGGAATGCATGCTCGCCACCAACGTGGTGAATCTCGGCATGAGGCTTTTCTAGCTCAAGTTGCGAAGAGAGCTGGCGATGAAAGCAGTAAAGTTAATGAGGTTCGATTTATTACTTCCTTAAATGAAGAAAATAAAAAGCTAATTTTGCGACAGAAACTTCATGATTCAGAGTTGAGGAGAGCCGAAAAACTTCAAGTGATAAGAACTAAACAAAAAGAGGATATGGCTAGAGAAGAGGCTGTTATAGAACGCAGGAAACTCCTTGAAGCTGAAAAATTACAGCGCCTTGCAGAAACACAGCGGAAAAAAGAAGAAGCTCAAATTAGAAGAGAAGAGGAACGCAAAGCATCCAGTGCAGCACGTGAAGCAAGGGCCATGGAACAGCTTCGTAGAAAGGAAGAAAGAGCGAAAGCCCAGCAAGAGGAAGCTGAACTTCTGGCCCAGAAATTAGCTGAGCGACTTAGTGAAAGTGAACAACGTCGCAAGTTTTACCTGGAGCAAATACGAGAGAGAGCTTCTATGGATTTCAGGGATCAATCTTCACCTTTATTGCGCCGATCTACGAACAAGGATGGGCAGGGTAGATCTACACCAACCAACAATGGTGAAGATTATCAAACAGACAGTGTCTCAGGCTTAGGAGGTTCTGCTCTTGCAATGGGCAATGTTACATTGCAACATTCATTGAAGCGAAGGATTAAAAGAATTAGACAAAGGCTTATGGCTCTCAAATATGAATTTTCTGAGCCTCCTCTTGGTGCTGAAAATGCTGGTATTGGATATAGAACGGCTGTGGGAACTGCAAGAATGAAAATTGGGAGGTGGCTTCAAGAACTTCAAAAACTTCGGCAAGCTAGAAAAGAAGGGGCTGTGAGTATAGGGTTAATAATTGCAGAAATGATAAAGGTACCAACCATTATTTTAAGGATTAACACTTTTTTTAACACAATATACATGTGATGGTTATGATGTTTCCAAGTTGGGTACACTAAATTGTTGGTCAGATTTTAGTAGTGAAAATTATCTCATTTGTCCATGATATCAAAACATCAACTCTTTTTAGCTGTCTATTACTTCTCAAATAGCATTTGATGAATTGATGGCTCTGTTAGTTAGTGGTTTTGGGATTGAATCCTTTTCTACTCTTACAGATGTAAACATTTTGATATCTCTATTGTAGGTTGACTGTGCCCTGGACATATAGATTGTCCAATATGGTCAGGTCTATACTAGATGAAAAATTCTAAAAAGTTATTAAGTTACTTGAGGAGCTCCTTTTATTGAAGTTTATTCACGTTTATAGTTGACAAAAGTTATCCATCCCTTGGTGATAGGACATCACTCATGATTTTCCATCTGATCAATGTATGCTTTAATTCCCATTAAAGATGGTGGTGTTATAAATACACATTGCAGTTTTTTGCATTTAATTCAATTTTGTAAGGTTCTGTTGATTTTCTAACTTAATGCATCCGATATTTCTATGTGATTAGTATTTGGAGGGAAAAGACCCTGAGCTGCAAGCTTCTCGCCAAGCTGGCTTACTTGATTTTATTGCTTCTGCCCTGCCAGCATCTCATACATCAAAACCTGAAGCTTGCCAGGTGACAATACACCTTTTGAAGCTTCTCAGGGTGGTTCTGTCTGTGATTGCAAACAGGAGCTATTTTCTTGCACAAAATCTTTTACCCCCAATCATCCCAATGCTATCAGCAGCCCTTGAGAACTACATAAAGATTGCAGCCTCCTTAAATGCCCCTGGTAATATTAACTTGTCATCAAGTAAAACATCAGCAGAAAACTTTGAATCAATCTCTGAAGTACTAGATGGCTTTTTATGGACTGTTACAACAATAATTGGTCATATAAGCTCTGATGAACGACAACTCCAAATGTGGGATGGCTTGCTAGAGTTATTGATTGCCTACCAAGTTATTCACCGGCTGCGAGATCTCTTTGCACTTTATGATCGGCCTCAAGTAGAAGGGTCACCATTTCCTTCTTCTATTCTCTTAAGTATACATCTATTGGTGGTCTTAACATCCAGACCTCAGATCAATAGTTCCATTGACTGGGAATCTTGTCCTAGTGAAACAGTGCTGGGAAATGAAAGTCAAGAAGCTAAACTTGCTGAGTTTGCTGATTCTGGATATTCCGCTGTAACTGACTCCTGTGGAGACTATAGACCTCCATTATCGGTGTTAAATGGTAGCACAGTTATACATCTACCAGATGTACCAGAGGATAGACCGTTAGATGAATCATGTAAGATAAATAAAAAATCTGAGTCAGTATCCATGAGCAAGGATGGTGAAAAGGAGCAGACTAGTAGTTTAGTTGAGGCAAATAATTCCAAGACAGATGTTCCAGAAGAACCTCAAAAAATTGATATTGCAGAGCCTTTTGTAGCTCAGAAGGGCGAGAAACATTTGGTTGCAGCAGAACAAAAGAAGGAAAATTTTTTGAACTTGGAGCAGCCAGTAGCTCTTCTTCTTTCTGCTATATCTGAAACAGGTCTTGTCAGTCTCCCTTCTTTGTTGACAGCTGTGTTGCTGCAGGCAAACAATAGATTGTCTTCGGAACAGGTAACTATGCTGGTTTGGGAAAGTTGCTACAACTGCACATGTTGTTATTGTTGAATACTCCCCCCCAACCCCTTTTTCTTTGGTCGTGGGTTCTTTTTTAAATTTTATGTCCAGGTTGTTGTAAGTATTATGAACATGATTCTTGAGTTCAGTAGCTATCATGATTAAGTTGTTATGTACTGTTATAGAATTTTCTTCAAATTTTTTTTATTTCAGTTTCTAAATGCTGATTTAATGCTTTCTTGGAAGGCTCCTCTTTATTTGTGACATGAAAATTCCCGTAGATAACTTTTGACCAATTAGCATTCTGAGAATCTTCTTTCTCAAGTTCAAAATTTCAACACCTTGTGTTAGTTTTACCTAAGTGGAGTCCAAGGAGGGGTGGCTTGGATACTGCCCTACCCTTCAATTTATTTTATTTTTATTATTAATTTCATTTTCATGAATGGTCACTTTCAAGACTTAAATCCGTGCACACTCACCCAAGCCTTTTACAATTGTACCAGAAAATGGCCCCTAGAACTTCTATCTCAAGTTATCTGTAAGAAAATGATGTTGAAATAACTTATATTCTGTTTCAGGCCTCATATGTCCTTCCATCAAATTTTGAAGAAGTGGCAACTGGAGTGCTGAAGGTGTTAAACAATTTGGCTCTTTTGGACCTTAAATTTATGCAAAAGATGCTAGTAAGTTGGTTAATATCACTTATTACCTTTGGAGATGTGTTTTGGTGATGGTGACATCTCAAAGTTACGCTTTAATGATTCTATGTATTCATTTTTATTTTGCAATATTCATCACTAAGCTCTTGCACTGAACTGACTCTTATTTTTGTCCTCGCTTTGCTCACAGGCAAGGCCTGACCTGAAAATGGAATTTTTCCATTTAATGAGTTTCCTTCTTTCCCATTGCACAAGCAAGTGGAAAGTAGCCACAGATCAGGTAACTTTATGCATGCCACTATTTTTGAATACACGGATGTAAGACACCCAAGAAAAATTTAGACCTTTTTTTTAAAATTTTATTTTAAATCCTTGTATTTTCAAGGGCTACTTTATTGATCCATGAGCATACGTTTTGTATGGGACCCAAGTGAATTTGGCATCCCATAGTTTTCGGTAGCTCTTTTGTTAAAGGTGACACAAAAATATAAAAGTTAGCTACATTTCAAAAAAGCTAGTTTTGTTGCTTATTTGGTGAAAGGTGAGACAAAAAGCAGAAAGCAAAAAGCTTATTTGAATGGGTATAGTCACTGTTTCTATCCTCTTTTTTTCTGCATCTTTAATGGTTTTAGAGAGCTGGCTCCCATACCAAGTGCAATTGGTGACTATCAATTTCAAGGTCACTTTGTGCTATTTTATAAGTCAATTTCCTCTTAGTTATTGTAATTTGTTCTTAACTACCATTAGCTGGGACAGAGTGGGCTTTGTTAGGTTGAACTGAGTATATATGGAATTTCAATTGCATTTTTTAATGACTGTAGATGAATTAATTTATTTGTGGACCATTTAGGGCAGCCCTTACCAAGTGCTTGTGCATTTTCTGTAATGTCTCTCAGGTTGGTTTGCTTCTGCTTGAGTCTCTATTGCTCCTTAGTCACTTTGCTTTGTTCCACCTGGGGAATCAAGCTGTCCTCCGATGGGGAAAGAGTCCTACCATCCTTCACAAGGTAAGTGAAATTCTTTATGGAACTATTCTTGTATCTAAAGATTATATTGACAAAACCTAATCAATTGAGCTTGAGGACAGGTGTGCGATCTGCCTTTTGTATTCTTCAGTGATCCTGATTTGATGCCTGTCTTGGCTGGAACACTTGTAGCTGCCTGTTATGGGTGTGAGCAGAACAAGGGTGTGGTTCAGCAAGAAATCAGTATAGATATGCAACTTTCCTTGTTAAGTTCGTGCAGAAATGTTTTTCCTTCTCTTCAATCCAATTTAAATGTAGACAATTCCATAAAAGATAATTCTAGTGAAAATAATCAGCTGGGTCCTGAATTTAAAAAGCCTCAAGTTGAGAGTTCCCTAAGATCTAGCCGATACAATGCCAGAAGCACTAAGATTTGCTTGGGAAAGGCTGGAAGTTTGGGAAACAGCATAAGGAATGGCAAGATGAGAAACCAAAGAGATGGCAAAACAATTAAGACTAGTGAAGAAATGGCTCTGAAGCAAAATCTGCTGGCTTCAGAAACTTCTACTGTAATGTTATACTGCAGATTCCCTAGCAGCTTCATTGATAGAGCAGAGCAGTTCTTTTCAGCTGGCATCCTGAAATTGGGTGATGAAGCATGAGTTCAACAGCGATACAATACAATACAATTTCGACAGACATCTGCTTTGTTGTTAACTTTTGACATTTCAATCTGAAATTATTACACGGAAGTTTCCACTGAAACTGCTAGAGGCAGGTGTTCGATTTTGCCACCGAGTTTTAAGCATCACTGACCTAGGAGAGCTTTTTCTGGGATAGCTCGGGCTATGTGATAATTATGTATTGAAAGAAATTATTCAAGATGGATTTTGATGATCATGAAAGAGTACTGAATTATAGGTGAGAATCCAGTGTTGTGTAATTCAGTTGCATTGGATTCTAAAATTCTCTCTTTTATTTAGCACAACTGAATGTCCAAAGGACACTATCAGGGTTGGAAAGATACAGCCTAGCCTTTTGTTCATGTATGAGCCTGTATAAGGTTATAACTCCCTATTCCCTCTAACTTGTATACTCTTCACTATTTATTTTTCTGAGGTACACTAAAATAAATAATAATAAAAAAATCAGTCGGTTTGCAAATGACTGCTAGAGAAAACGACTTGTAGTTGAGAGTTAGGTCATGACTCATGACCAGTAGTTTTCTGTCTGCATGTGAACTCACCAATTGCAGTATTTGATGACTTTTTAGTTTTTAACTTCTGGCCATATCTAGCGAATATGCTATTACCCACATAAAGGACTCAGTTATTTTTATCTGCTTCAACGACTTGTAGCAGTTTATACCCCATAAACCGCTATGGTTCTTTTTTTCTCCAGTCTCCAGATCTTCAAACGTCTGGTGGCTAGTTTCTTGTGTGTGACAGAATTGAGCTTTGAAAATCTAGCCTTCACAAAAACTTTAATTAGGACTGGTCTTAAGCCCAACAGGACTGTTGGGCCTAAAGGATGAGCCTAAGCCTACCTAGATGAGGACTGGCATTAAATCATCAATTTTTCTCAACCTTCTTTAAAACTTAATAGTGGACGACTGTTCTGTCTGACTTGATAAAAACTCAAAAGTAACAACGTCTTGTGTTTTCCTCTCAAGAATTGAATTACATGCAGTCATAATTTCTGTAACTAGTTCTCTTGAAGTTTTCAAAATCATCTGACATTAATAGCTCTATCCAAAAAATAGGAACAAATCAAGCCAGGGCAACTGAGCACAACCCTATCTGCTCAAGTAGCAGTGATTGTTAAACCTACAAATAATTCTCTCAAACTTACATTTAGAACTATTTGTACAATAATACAATGGAAAGGCTTGATGAGTTGGAGAATGTATGAACTGAATCTTGCTTGCAGATGCTTCACTGTTAGGATATGCATACCATCCTTCTTTGGGACACTTTTAAGTCTCACTTCCAGTACCCATCCTCCAGAGAAGCCAATACAAAATAAATATTTGAGTTGAAACTGTGGTACAATGATACACCAGACATCTAGGATACTACTTGCAGGAGCTTCTACATCATAGGAATTACTGAGATTTGTACTCTTCCAAGACTTCATTTCCAGTAATTGTACCTTTCTCTCCAGAATAGGCACTGCCAGGAACATTAACCAAAAGCTCATCCTCCAAAATGTTCTCCTGTTTCTGTAAATGCCCGTGGTCCTGACATAATTCCAATCAGGCTTTAATGTGAAGTAAATAATTATTAATTTTCTTACATATCCAAACATTGCTGAAGGTGCAGTCAGCTTTAACCATTTCAGACAAATAACCACTCATTTAAACTTGCAGATAAAAAAAAGCTCTTCATGTACATTTTCAATCTTAAAAATCATAATAAAAAGAGATCATGAAGTAGCAGGCATTTTACAAGAATCTTTAGCCAGCTAGAATGAAGACAAGAAACAAGCAACAATGTTTTAACCACAATGAAAAGAATAAATCACAAATTTCTTTCATAAAATCCACTTTTAATTAGACGTTCCCCTTAGAATATAGTATATGGCCATATAAAAAAAATTGAATTCTAAAACATTTGATCAACAATGATTTAACATAACTACAGCATATTATTCCATAATAGGTGCTCCAGAATGCCCCAATATTGATGGTCATATGCATATGAGGCATCCTAGGTTAGCAAAATCCATTCAAGGCACAACAAATTCAGCTACTTTTTCTGTAGATGGAAACCTTCATGAGAACAGGAGACCTGTACTCTCAGAACATACCTCAGAATTAGTATTTGTCCCTTTGGTGCTCTGAACATTTCTGAGTTCACTCAGAATAACTTTGAGTTGTTTCTTAGCTTTGGCCCTTGTTGAGCGTCGTTCAGCACATTGTGCTGCTGTAACTTCAGAATGACATGCAATACAAAGAGTCCTCATGTTCTCTAGCCTGCATTCGCCTGTATGAATTTTGTGGGGAGAAAGGGAAAGGAAAAAAAAATCTTAAATTTTTCTGCCTATAGTGGAAAAAAAAAAAACACATACACACAAGATTTGTATTGCCGAGACGAAAGGAGCCTTAAATAACGTACTAACCCTACCAAAGTTATGCTAAGAGTTAAAAAAGACTGGAGCAGCAACAAGTACGATTCTAGCTGATTATGGTCTACATTATGGCCGATGTCATCTGAGACATATCAGTATTAGTATGGTCCAATCAGAATTTGAGTCCTGTACACAAATCCAAGAGCTTAACTGTCTTCTTTGAGTGGATCAGGGGATATCAAGTACATGGTTGGCTTAAAAGTTATAGCAGGTGGAGCAAATATCTGATCTCTATATCAAGTTAGTAACATGATTTGACCAAATACTATAAATTAAGAATGTGGTCAGACTTTTTTTCAGCTAACCTCATACTATGATTTCCTAAGCAGCCCCTAAAAGAAGGCAAAAACTGCCAAAAAGATCCAAGGATACCAAGATTATTAGAATTAAGAATGTGGCTAGCCGATATCCAGCTTGGTATGACTTGGGTTGAAGAAGAGGATGGGGGGCGGAGAGGGTTACAATACATTTGCTTATCTTGACATATCAAAAGTCAAAACAGCCAGTTACTAAAAAAAATTCCATATACTATAATCAGTAGTAGCTGTCTTATAATCGGAAAGTTGTTAGAAAAGAGAAAGCACTTTCAATACCTTTTTTTATATGGTACCATTTTAAGGGGTTTTCCATATATTTGATATCTCTGAAGCATTGAATTTTTTCAACATTGTCCTATTATGTGTCTATAGTTATACTTACAGTTTTCTATCTTATTTAATTGCCTATATATTGTTTTGCATATTGACAGGATCAACTGCCATAGAGTTGTATTGTCATCACCAAGTCATTATGATGGTAATGAATTATGTTGGAGCCCATTGATATGATGACTGAGACCATTATATATTATCCATGTGTTGAATGGTTTACAACTAATTAAGGAGGACAAGATGGGGCAAGTCTCAAATCCAAACAGTAACTGGTACAACAGACATCAAGGAGACAGATCACTCCTCCAGGGAGAGAAAGTTCTTAAATATTAATCTCAAGATAAAACAGTGTAATACCTCCTCCTTGGTAGACAGGAACAATGTGGTCTGCATGCCATGCGTTGCCCTCAGAGGGATCATTAACAAGCTTATCAAGCCTGCAGGATATGAAACAGACATTGTTAGGCTATCAATGGTTACTGCCATTTGGAAATAACCAATCTCAGCCTATTTGCAAGTATCACAAGCTCATTGTTCTGTAACAACAGCCTAATTGGTTAGTTCTTCCACGTCTGGTGGAAAGTCTACTAAATACACTTAATACATGGACAACGCTATTTTTTCTGGAGATGGGATGCATACTAAGCATTAAAAAGAATATTTATTGACCTCAATGCATGCAGCTGGACAAACACAAGATTCAACTTGTATGTGATAGTGTACACAGTGCACTATTGTGTTCTGCAAAATTTAAAAGTAACACTGCCATTTTCCTTTCAGCAACTTACAACTTCTTTCGCCTAGCCACATTTGGTGCTACTTTCTCAATGTACTCTTGTCGTCTTGCCAATGATAAAGGTCTTATGTGCTTCACAAGCTTATGACAGTCTAACTGGCAATGTGTACAGACACCATGTTCTATTTCAAAAAGGCCCTGAAAATTTTAAATATGTTATTTGAAACAAATATGATTGAGAACAATGAGAAGAAAAGAAGTGAGAAATATTGAGAGTGCCCAAAATTTTCTTGAAAATATGACACGTGTGAGCCAAAAAAAAAAGGTATTGGAGACAACAATAGGTTCAAATTCATTTTAATGTATGATATAATTCATGTTCTAACCTGACGGATGGATTGGTTGCTAGTTCTTAATCGATATTCTTCATAGCAGCCTAGATTACAAAAAAGATCCTCAAAAAATTCTGGTGTCTTGGCATTGTTGCCCCTGAAAGTAAAGAAATCACTGAAATAAACCCATATGATTATAGCAAGAAAATTTATGTGAACTTACATGCATGGTTCCTGACAGAGTTTACAGAGAGGTTCATCTGTCAGTGTCCAACCCTGGGTGTATTCCTTCTCCTTTTTCCCATAGCTGCTACATAAATTAACCTTTTTCCACACAGCATTTGATGGTAAAGGCTGACTAATCTCATATAAAGGTGTAGTCCGTCGCTTGCTTCCACCCTTGAGCAGTCCCTGGGAGAGAAAATTATAGAATTGTTACCAATTCATATATGCTATAATATCCACAAAAGAATCAGAGTTCAAACTCAATTTGACAGACCCCATTGTTGTGGTTAATGCCTTCACTCAAGTAGCCCAACTCAACAGCTAGAGGAAGTTGCAAAGGTTTCCCGACTAACTTTCTTTGGTCGATAGGCCTTAAGCTATTCCACTCATTAACAAACGCGAGAAGAATATGCCTATATGCTGGGTTGCCCTTGAACGTTGCTCCTTTTTTATTCTCAGCAGCTTGAGAATTAAGTGAATCAAGTTCCTCCTGTCGGAAATTCTCAAAAAGTGGCCTTGGTCTCAGATCTGTCCCAGGAATGCAAGAATACAAGTGGATCCTCCCAGTATATTGACTCACCTGAAAAGAAAGAAAAGCTGATCATAATTTATTTAAGCCCATACAACTGTTTTCATATGTACTCTTAGAAGCACTTGTAACTTACAGAGTGCAAATTGTTCAGGCAACCAAGAAATTCAGAAATAGAGAAAGTATAGGTACATAGCTAATATTTATCCAATCAGAGTTGATTTTTGCCAGTGTAGTCAAAGGCAAGCTGAGCGCTTGCCAAGGCAATTGAGTGAGGCCAGGTGCCTTTGAAGCTTTGAGGCGAGGCATCTTTAGTTTAATAATATATATCTTTTACTTGAGTTTAAATTCTATTCTATATTTAAACCCTTCATTAGAATCTTACCACATCATATTTTTTTTAAATAGTGGAATAGATAGTTTCATATACAAACACAATTATAATAACTACTAGTTAATAACTACTATAATTATTAAAACTAGATGATATCCCGCATCGGATGATATCCCATGCGATGCACGGACTACTTTACAATTTCATTTGAAATTATTTTTATGTATATTAAAATCTACATATAATACTTAATACTTATTTTGTTGTATAATATTTATGTTTGCCCACAATATTGTTAAATACTTTGAAACTTGATTTTTTTTAATTCATAATTTATTTTAAAAAATTGTATAACATTGTAAGATTATAATATATTATAATATTTACCGTTAAAAGTAGATTTTATTTTTCAAACTGATTAAATGATTTTGAAATCTACAAATAAGAATTCAAAATATAAAATACTTTTATATCCTAAAATTACATAAATTTAAGCAACTTACCAAACACTTTCTCAATCACTCTATTCTCACAACCAAATATGGAGACCTTGATCATAAACACCCAATTACTTATCTCAATGGAATTAAGGAAATCATTTGTAAGTATCAACATAAAGAGAACGTGATTAAACAAAGAGAAATTTGCTAAAAACACATTCATTTATCAAAATTCAATTGATTTTAGTTGGGCTTCTGTATCCTTTAAAAAAAAAAGCGAAAAATAATTTTAAGTCACCATCGATTTTTGTTTTTACCAATATGGCTACATACAAAGAAACCTACAAATTATGAATTCTAACACAAAATTTAAAAAAAGAAAAAAAGAAAAAAAAAAGCTAACTTCATAAATAATCAATTAGAATGTTTCTTTTTCTTTTTCTTTAGTTCTAAAATAAAATACATTTATAACTTTCCCAAACCAAAATCTCAAACACCCAAAGACTCCAAGCGAATCATAACATTTACAAAATCTACAATGTCTAATTTCAACATCAAAACCGTAAGCTATCGTCATTGAATAAAAAACGCAAGCCCCCTTCCTTGGTCATAGCCCACTCATACGGGTTACAATCAAATGATACTGCAACATTGGAGTTATGTAGGTGTCATTGAAAGGTTGAAGCTAAATGACATCATTTTTTTTTTAAGTATATTTGAGATAGGATGATATGAAAGGCTATGGACATGTGTATATAAAGGAGTAAAAGTGAAAATGATGAATGGAAATGCAAAGAGTTTTTTGTGTGTGTAAGAGAGGAAGGTCTTGAAACATTGAACCAAATGAAATAAATAGTAATCTTAAAACATTGAATACAAAATGTAACAAAAATTAGTCTTGAAACATTGAACCAAAGGAAATAAAGAGTCTCCACTTTTAAATTTGTTCTTATCTCTAATATGGTTTAAAGATATCTCATTCTCTTCATAGAATGCGTCACATGACATAACCTCATGCTCTCTTGCATGAGATCTCTACTTTTATATATATATTGATTGATGATTATATTTTCTTTGAATGGTAGACTAGATAGTTCCATATCCAAATACAATCATAATAAATTATCAAATTTCATAAATAGAAAAAATAAATAAGAGAAAAAAATAAATATTTAAAAAAAAAACTTTCCTATAAACTTTCTCTTGCGTTGCATGGGTTACTGACTAGTTCCAACAAATAGAGAAGGTAGTTCTAATTGAAAATAAGCTATCTCTATATCTAGCTCACAAATAACTCCATGTACCCTGTCTCTGAGCCTACTATGAAGGCATTCATTAGCAATAAGAACCAAGTCTACTGTTTTTCCCCCTCCCACAAATGCATTCTCATACTTTGACTCTAGCTTTCCTAACACAGTCGTTAGTCAAATAAGAGGGCAGTTTTGCAATTTGATTAAAGTAAATGGGTGTAAACTGCTGATCACAAACAGCTAAGAGACAAGCAAAAAAGTAAAAAAAAGAACCAAAAAGAAAAGATGGTAACAAAACATGACAAACAAGCTTTCTTCTATGCTGTTAGGGCCTTCGAACCACATCTACCAGCCACCAGTTTTTATAATTCTCTCTCTCTCTCCTAGACAACTTTCTCGCTCTAAAAAAATAAGGGACACAAAAATTAAGTGAACTATTATAGTTTTTTTCCCTAATCAATTTAGAAATAGATTTAAAATAAAATAAAATCAATCACCTAATATTTTAGCTAAGAGTTTCTCTCTCTCTCTCTCTCTCATATATAAGCTTATTGTAAAGCCTATTCTTAGATTAATTAATTAAGCCTCTTATGACTTTCAAAAACTCAATTCTTGCATTAGATGCATTTGATCTAATTTCAGTTCATTATATATAAAATAACTATTTTAGAATTTGGCCTCCCTCCACTCAAGTGAAAGCCTTTTGGCCCCTCATGCCTCGGGCAATGCGAGGACTTGGCCCCTTAAGGTTGCCTTTCACCATTGGTTACATTGATTGTCACAACCGAAATTCTAGTAATGGATAAATGCAGTTTTCACCACTAGCTTTAGATGAGTTTTCCCTAGGAGTAAATGACCTTTCTCTTTCACAAAAAATTTCATTGCAAACTGCAAGTTTTAGAGGAATTTGAGGATCATTAGATGACTACGCAGTTATAATTATTCTAGGACCTTTGCTACATTGAGAGAGGATATAAAAAGTCATAATCTATGCTGCATCAATAAGATTAAACTTTTTTTCTTTTTCTTTTTTCAACACAGATGCTGTGTACGAGCCAAAATTAACCCAGGACAAAAAAAGCATGGATAATGTTCTGCAATGAAGAAAACTGCAATCTCACATTATAAACCCAAATTCTAGGTATCAAGATACAACAAACCACAGGGTTGTATAAGCCTGAATTGATGGTGCAACCATTGTGTGGCCAAAGAAAAAATATCCTCTTTGGAAGCTTAAGATTAAGCAAAGCCCTAGAATAAGTATCTATGACAATTAATGAGGTCATTAATATTTTATTTGGTTTTCCTAAAGTCAAGGGTATTTTTGTAATTCTGTTACTGTTGGTTGTAATTCTGTTACTGTTGGTTGTCAGTCTTATATGTGAGCCTTGATGTTTATTATTATTATTATTAGGTAAGTTTTATTTAGATTATGGGCTTTTATGTGTGGTCCAATTCAATTAGGAGTTTGTTTACTATTGATCTCTGAGCTCTGCAAGATTCATTGGTTTATGGCTCCACCAAAAAGATTTGTGAAGATAAAAAATAAAAATCAATTGCAGAGACATTAATTTTAGCAACTTTAATGTGCTATCTATAGAAATGTGAATTGACTAACAACTACCACACATTGGTTTATGACATATTAAAGGTTACAATAATTTATAACATCTTAGTCATAATTGTATGCAAAAGGAATCTCATAGCCAGGTATCAATGCCTTACCTCAAACCGCAAAAAACCTACTTGGTCAAAGCAGCTTTCATCAGGTTCAATTTGCTGAACAGGTCTAACATCATCTACTATTGTTGGAGGGTGGAATGTGAATTCCTGCATTATCAACTATATATAACAGTGTCCTTCAATTTTTTTTAAAGAAGAAAGAGTGAAAAAAGTTTACTGTTTTAGTAGTTCAAACACAACAATTACTCAAGTTGTACCTTTTCCTGTCTCCGTGTATCTTCACTGCCCTCATTCAGCTTACAAGGAGAGACTTTGCCAGCACTTCCAATTTCAGCGTCAGAATCATTTTCTTCCGATGTTCCCATTGAAACTGGACCTTTAGTTATAGCCATAGCAGAAACCATATGAGCCTGTTCTACCAATAAAATTTGTCTATTACAGGCTACTACAGGAACATACTTATAGCAAAAATGGAAGTGCAAAGAGACAAGGAAACCTATAAATTGTATAATAATAATAAAAAAAACCTTCAATGTTAAAGCTTTACATTATTGTGGAGGTCATCCTTTTCGCCTGAACTGCCACCATCAGATATGCAAAGTTCTTCAAATCTATCATTTATTTTTGGAGCTACTTCACCAGATGCTTCAAATGGCTGCAAATCCTTAGCTGAGCCAGAGTCTGGCAACTTCATTGTCTCTGCAGAGAGTGTATCACATGCTGCTTTCCCCAAAATCTGATCTTCACAACTTCTATCAGTCTTACCAGATGTTTCCAAATAAGAGATATTTTCAACCTGCCAACCAAAACATGATGCTGATCATACAGAAATAAGAAACGATAAACGATAATAATGAAAGCAAAACAAATGAACCATCTAAGGAAGTTTAAAATTTGCATTTCATAACAACAATGATTAACATGCTATGCAGAGAACAAATGATTTCTATTCAGGAAGATTGACATAAGCCAAAAGCAGTAGCCAATCATGCAGAAGGAAAACCAAGTTCCAAAACATCACCAAGCTCCCATGCTCACACCAGAGTACGATGCAAGATAAGGGCCACACAAACTTAAATAACAAAAAGCAGATGCTTGCTCTAGTTTCCATTATCATTATAATGCAGCTTAGCTCTCCTATATGAATACCCCATACTAACGCCTACTTTATCAAGTAAGCACCTTATAGAGTTAGTTCTTGGTATTTTTTTATATTAGCATGTTATTGTAAATTAGCATAAGGGTATTCTAGTAATCATGCCATAAACCATTATACAAATATGTGCTAAAGTGAGGGACTGATTAATGTAGCCCTAGACCTTTTCTCAAATCTCTCTCACCCTTCTTCTTTTCTCTTTTTTTCCCTTTTAAAGCTAATATCTAAAAACTTATAAATTGCCACTTATCCTCTTATTAAGAAAAAAAAAATAAAATTATCACTTATCCCAAAAGTTTAAGCTATTAAGAAATGACGAATCTTATCACTTAACCATTATTCCAACACTCCCCCTTAAGTAGGCCCAACACGTGTGACTTTTTAACTTTTTATATGGGAGATATAGTGGATACAAGGTTCAAACTCATGACCACCTACAATGATTCCATGATAAATTACCACTTGTTCCAAAAAGCTTAAACTATTAGGCACTGGCGATTTAATCAGTTAACCATTATTCCAAGACAACTCAACTCACTAGTACACATTCAGCAGAAAATAAAAAGTCTATACCTAGTACATTCCACCTCATATTCTTGGCCTCTGCTCATTGCAAAGCTAACAAATATTTTTGTTTCCAGAGAGTAAATTGAGGACTCAGAACTTTCAACTACATCTTAAGGCAGAGGGAATAACTTAAGGAAGTAAAGAGGTTAAGAAAACTGTTACTTTGAAATGAGCATTTCCAGCAATGTTGCTACTCTACGTAAAATTAAAGGCAAGAGGGGAAGGAAGAAAGTTTTTTTTTTTTTGGAGGGGGGTGGGGGCATACCAGTATCTCTTGTATGGCATCATATTTTCCATCTGTTGTAGATGAAACATGACGTAAACTTGTGTTTAACTTTTGCCAATGTGACTCATCTGTGGTGTCCTGCAATGTGAACAAAGCATTGGTTTATATGCATAGAAGATAAATATGTCTAAAAAATCTACTGAAAAACAAATGAGAACCTTTGCACAAAAAATGTACACGTTGACTGCTCTTGTTTGCCCTCGCCTGTGAGCTCTAGACTCACCCTAACAGAATTAGTTCAAAGAAAGTTTAAGCATCAGTCACTGATATAATGTCAGGGAAAACCACAAACAATCTCACTGATTAGTGGGAAAAAAGAATAAAATAGGATACTGAAACTTCCTTTTCCCATATTACTTGGTTGGAGGGTGAGGTCATGAGTTCAAGACCCATTGGGTGCTTGTGTAACACACCAATAGAAAAGGATACTAAAGAAAACATGCTTCTTTTCCTCAAAAATTAAATTAGTAATGGTAACCAATTATATTAATAACAACATTTTAATTTGAAATTATTACTACTTTTAGTGTTATTATTATGTAACACTGTAAAATAACTAATTTGTTTATCTAGTACATATTCATGGGTGTAACCAAGCTGCATTAAATATTCTAATTTACCACAGATTATTGAATACACATATGGATAAAGAAATTCCCTCATCATTTTCTAATTTCAGAATAGCCCATAGTCCAGACCTTTCTTCTTCTTTTTCATTTCTTACTTTAAATTTAAAAATATAATTCCCACAACTGTATCAGATTGAACCCTTGACCTCACCCTCCCTTTTGGAAGAGGAGATAATGTCACTTTGTCCAAAGACCATCAGCAGAAAACTCATTACTTCTAGTCTCTTCACACATTCATCTTGACATACAACTTTAGGTTTTGCTCCATTTATGGACAAGTAGATTCTAAGTTACTTATCATTAACTCAAAAGAATCCCAACCTTAAAGCAACCTTATAACGCTCCCCCTTTGTTTTGATGACTATCAACTTTTTTATTATATTTTTTCTAAAATATATTTCCAATATGCAGAAATGCTATATAACTAAGAAACCCCTAAAAATTGCATAAAGAATAGAAAACATGCTTGATAATGGGTGCAACAATAAGAGAAATTCAATTCTACAGAAGCCATTAGAGGCAAGACTGAGAGCAAATGAACTAGTATTATTCAAATTCAACTAACTAGATATAAACTGTCTGTGCCTTTAATAACACCAAAATATTCTTCATCAAAGAAAATATTTGTGAACATAAAATCAGAAGAATGATGTAATCAATTCTAACTTTCTTATTAAATTACTAGAGTTCACATTAGGGGAAGTTATTCAATATTAATGGACCTGATTCATCCATGATGGGTTCTGAGGCAACTCCAAGAACACAACATTTCGCGCTGATGACAAATCAAGTCCAGCACCTCCAGCAGTTAAACCAATTATTGCAATCTTAATCTGAAGAAGAAAGATAATTGATGCATTAGGATAAATAATTATATCCAGGCTAAAATATGGGGAAGTGGCTCAACTGCATTTACACAAGATGTAGATCTAAACTCCCCAAGACATGAGAACAATGCAGTGTTTAAAATTTCACATAGGAAAGAAATTTATATGCGCTTGTGGTATATGTAGGAAAAACAGCAAGTGAAAAATAAAGAAAGAATGAAATAAATATAAAGATAGTTTTTCCAAAGAAAAGATTTGATAAATTAGCTCTTATTAGTCATCTAACCAAAAAATTAGAAACATAAGTAAAGTTTTCAGGTCACTAGATCAAAAATCGTGTGGAAGTCACTTAATCAAAATGGGCGACAGTTCATTTCCTGATAAAAATTAAAATTTTTAAGAGAAGAAATTGAAGGCCAGAGTCTATAATAGTAGACAATATACAAAACTTCCACAAAAGAAAAAATCAAAATCAAAAAAGATAAAGCACATAAAAGAACTGTCCACCATTTCCTTTTCCATTCCTGAAGTTCAAAAGTCCACTCTATCAAAGTCTTAATAAACTTCAAAAACAGAGAATCTATCATAGTTTTAAATACAAGGAAAGCTCTTCTGAGACTGAACCAAGTTGTGAATGGTGAGACAGATAAGTTATGCTTGAAATGCTCCACACAATCAGTCCTTTCAAAGCATTTACACTTGATTTTTTTTTTTTTTTTGGGGGGGTGGGGGGGGTGGGTGGGGTGGGGGAGTTGGGGAAGCCAGAAAACCTTGAAGTCCAACAAACAACCGAAAGGCTAAGAAACACAGCAGAAATTGTATTCAAATCAGATAAATGAAGCTGATAAGGAAAATATACGAGCCTCAGCTGATGATTGGAAAGACTGTACAGCAGTTTGCCTATCTTTGTCAAGTGTCTTTCCATCAATGCGGACAAAACTGATCCCCTTCTCACATATGAACTCCTGACAATTCAGAATTAACAAATTTTACAATAGTAGTTACAACCAAATCTTGATGAGCACTAATGAGGCCATCAGATTCCCAGATAAACAGAATTAAATAATACTAACCCAGAGAAGGCAGATAAATACAAAAATACAACCATTACAATGAGCAACAAATACTGATAAGAACCAAAATATTTAATTGCACTTTAAAAATCATAGTAACTGAAGCTTTGTGGTATCAAACCTAATATTTTCTTCCAATTCAAAGTCAAGAAACCCACTATATTACAAACATAATAACAATATTCACAACTACAAAATGGAGCATCTACAATAACCAGATGGTTTTGAGATGTTTGCTTTCATTTTTAACGTATTATTGATCAGATTTAAGTAAATCTGTCTTGGATAGAATTTTTTTTTTCCTTTTTTTCCCTCCCTTTTTGGACAGGAAAACACGACTCACAAATCCACATGGTTTTGGAATCCATGATCTCACCCTCCATTCCCCTCCTTGGATATAGGATAGGTGTAGATCAACGTATCAGGTATCAACAGTCTTCTTTAGATCTTGAAATCTGGTTAAACTTTAAAGTAACTTTTCCACATGCAGGAGTTGTATCAAGAAATCATATCCCAATGATGCCAAAAGCCTTGAGTTACAGAGACCTAAGGGTTTGGTAGATTTCCATATTGCTTTGAATGAGTTCCACTTCCACATTATAAAATTTTTTTCATAGTATATTACACACACAACCAACAAGTTTTGAATCTCGGATGATACAAACCCATGGGTAAAAGTCACCCTAGAAAACCAGCTTGCAAGGGAGGGCGCCTAAGAACTTATATACACATGGTTAAGCTTGCAATTAAGTCATGTGGGACACTTGGATTGTAACATACCACCACACTCCACAGCTGACATCCATAATGGCTCACTCTATTGACACTGACCTATTAGTAGCCCTTTCTTCTTCTTTTTTGGTAGTTCCACTCACCTATCAGTTATTCAATGACTTAGCAAGACATTTTAATTTAGCCTTTAAGTTACCCCCCTTTGAGATCCAACTGCAAAGCCGCAGAACATTTGATCCCATACTTAACAAACTAAGTCTGATTACTTGACGTGGTGGGTGGCTCTAATACCAAATGATATAAACCCATGGGTAGAACTCACCCTAGAAAAATGGCTTGCAAGGGGAGGTACCCAAGAGATTATATACACATGGTTAAGCTTGCACTTAAGCCACGTGGGACACTTGGATCATAACATAGAACCTCACCTTCCACTTATTCTTATAGGAGGTATTCTTATAGGAGGAGGGAAGTGTGAGCTAGAACTTATTGGCCGAATTTGTACAAGTGAGGGAGGATCTAACTAGCTTCAATGCTTTCACACTTCCATTTGATTCCATTTTCCATTACTTGTACATAGAATTCATATTAAGTTTTCAAAATATAAAAATGAGTAAAATATTAAATCTATAACATAAGAAATGAGTATATATAAAAGCCTATAAGTTGATGTAAAGAAACAAGCCAAAGTAGATTCACAATGTTGATTTTTGTCTCAAAAGCAACTAGAGAAAACTAGTAAACTCTCTCTCTATTGTCCATTTCTTCACCGGTTACTTTGTCTATTATCGCACATGAATAACTGTGTAGATGATCCCTTACTGAGAAATGTCTTTGGCAAACAAAAATTTCATAAAAAAATTACATTGATTACTAGGAAAAAGTGAGCAGCTGAATGAATGAAATACAGATTGAAAATTATAAAACATTATATATAGATTCTCACGCAATTAACTTCTTTTGCATGCTATTGTCCAACGTTATCTCAAAGAAAAGGCATATTTTCTCTATGTTTGTAATATGCTTAAAATATAATATAACTGAATGAGTGATATTATTAGTAAATTCATAAAAGCTTCTACTACACCTGCTTGCTGCATCATTACAGTTCGACTTAAGCAATCACAAATTATTCCTCTTTTGTTAGTTTAATATGTGAGAGCAAAGTTGGGGGTATTGTTAATACAAGAAATAATAATGGTTTGAGACTCTCACCATCTCCTCCAGAATTTGAAGATTGTTAACTGATGATAGTTTCCCATACCCAAAAAAGTTGCCAAAATCTCACCAGCCTTAGATACTAAGACAATAAATAAATAAAACTGAGTGTCCTTTACCAAATATCATAGGAAAAACATAGCAGGACTATGATATTTTATTAGTTCTTTTACAAAGCCCTAAGTACTCATGCTCCTACTTTGAGAGCACATGGGACAAAGGTGGGGGACAGACAGAAGTATTAGAGGATAAAATATTATCTGAGATCAATATACCCCAGTAACGTTCAAACGAGCAGTAATCAAAAGTGGATTCAGGCCATTTTAAATAAGTAAAAAGGAACCATCGACTGAGAAAGAACCAAACCTGTATTCCATCAAGGACACTATGATGATGTGCAAAAATTATCATCCTCTGAGAACTGGGGTGTAAATCCAAATCTTCCACACCAACTGACTCTGCAAGAAGTGGATGGAGGGAAAGCCATTCACGAAACCCAGAGAGCTTGGCAACACCAATTTCTTCACCGGAGAGCTTCACTGATCTGCAACGATTCCCACTATCTGAAAGCAGAGGGAAAAGGAGACAAGTAAATGTGGATAAATTGTGAAGTCAAGACTGGCTTGTTCACCCAACAATCAATAGTTACTTTTCAAGGAGCAACCCATAAACAATTTATTACCAAGTAAAAATCTGATGAAAGCACTGAGAACCAGGCATCTCATAAACCTATCAAATCCTAATTGTGTTCATTTTTGGAAGATGAACCAGTTTGGAAAATAATGTCATTTCCAGATACAAGAAGAAGTCATCACATCCTATATATAGATATAACATCTTTATAAACTTAAGTGTGTCTGTATGTTTGTGAGTAAAGACAGGCAGAGAGCGTGTTTGTGGGTGAGTCCAAGTATCCACATGTATCCGAGTAAATTACTTTCTCCAGTAGCACCCATTGAATCCCAAAAGACCAAAGGGCAAAACTCCACACATCAAAAACAGCAGTACAAAGTAAAAATAGATGATCCATCGTCTCCGTGCTACACCGACACATACAACACCATCCCAGTAGCATGTAACTGCATTTAATGAGATTATCACACATGAAGATTTTCCCCCATGCCGCAGTCCAGACAAAGAAAGAGACCCTCCGTGAGGCCTTAACACTCTAAATACTCTTCCAGGGAAATGCTAATGTACATCCACCTTAAGGCAAAGTGGGATAATGGAACCAAGAAGGTTGAGAAAGCAAGTTATCCCAGTCATTAAATCTCAAAGAAATCTCATATACCAAGTCGTCCTCCACTCACATTTTGTCTCACCAGCATGGATCCCACTGACTCTTCTTTAAAGAGAAATTACACAAGACGAGGAAAGCAACCCTCAAACTTTGATCATTATACTATTTGCATGCCAAAACCGAAGCCGATTGCCATTTCCAACATCAAGATGAATGTACTGTAAGAACCTATCCAACCCCATCCTTATGCTTTTCCATAAACTACATCCATGATTACCCCAAACAAGATTTATACTCCCTCAACCCCAGTCCTCACCATACTTTACACCTAATCCATGCCACCCTAAGCATGTTTCCTCCATTCCAAAATGCCATAGCCATTTTCCCAAAGGGACCTGGTTGAAGGTAGCTAGCTTCCTAACACCCAAGCGCCCATTAACAATTGGAGTACAAACCGTATATCAATCCACCAACTGATTGAATTGTCTCCCTTGCAAACCCACAAGGAATTCCTCTTGTAAGAAGATCCTCCATTTATTACAAAATCTTTCTCATGGTGCATTTTAACTAACTCAGTGTGAAAAACAGAGCTTTCAAGCACTCTTCCCATTGTCTTCAACATAAAGCAATCAATTGTGATATGCTTACTTTGAGATTGGAATCCCAAAGTTTGAACCAGAAGGGAATATCCACAAACACCACAGTGCAATATCTTCAGATGTTAACTTAATTAAACTAAACTAAACTTTAGGCCCATTTTTGGTGGTAGTTTACTTCTATCAATTTCTTTTAAAATTCACAAATGTGAAATAAAAATATAATTAAATAGTATCCTTTGCAAAGCTAAATAAGAAGTATGCATTTTGAACAGATCACGTAAGCAACAATACACCAAAAATCTTGGTGACACAATATTATATCAGTCAACCGAATCACAAAGATTGCAATCAATATATTAGCATCCATGACATGATTGAATTATTAGAAATTCACTACTCAGAGCCTAATTTAAATGATAGGAGTCAGCCCGAAATAAAAATAGGAACCAATAGTGAATTGACATGCACCCATATAACAAAATCTTCCACTATACTACACCATAATGTCACTTTACTTAATCTATGAACTAAAAGTCAGAGCATAAATCAAATTGGATGAATCAATACCCATTACATAAACGATGTAATCAATGTGTGGAATAGAAGGTCTCAAATGAACACATGGTCAATTAATAAGCTATTGTGAATGACATGGGATTTATTTTCAAACCAACTCCTCTTGCCCATATTTTTTGATCCAATCTGTTATCAAACAGGACTCCTTGACATAAATTTTGGCAGAGTAGACACATAAAAAGTGTATAAATTACCATCTTCAACTAGAATTTCCGAAGTCATATCTTCAGCAACACTTTTTTCAGAAGCATTAGTATCCCTATTCACCACTTTTTTTTCAGCAACAGCAGCCTTGGCTGAAACTATATCTGAACTCTTCAACAACAATCTTACAATTTGCCGGCGTAGAGGTGGTAACTGTACTAGTAGATGTTGCTTCAGACGTCTTATCTACAATAGAGAAACAAGCATCAAAGAATCAGAATTTTTATTAAAAATAAAGGTGAGATAATGACTACTTGAATGTTTATTGCAACAGAACTACACTAACACTATCCCTCTGGATAGCAACATCTACTAGTACTTCATGCTAAATTAGAGTCAAGTATCAAATTATTTAAAAACTTACACATATGCTAAACACACTCTTAAATAGTGGATTATGTATAACCAAGAAAATGAGAGAACACTGAACCACAATTAATTGCTCTTGCATGCCAGGTGACAAATAAGCGTCCAAAAGTCATGGACCTAGATCCACATTCATGGTAACTGACTTAGATCCAAAACTTATTATCTTCACCACAATGTTTCCACATCATGGGAGATCCTACACAAGTGGATTGACTTGGTAAGATGGTAAGGCGCCTCTTGGAGAAAAAATTCTTCTACAAAATCTTCAACATCCTCTTAATGATCAGTTAAATACTCTTGCGAAAGACATGATTGATGACGGAAGGAAATATAAAGAACTATATACTGAGTCTCAAGTAGTAGAAAGTGAACCTATGAATATTGCTCAATTCAAGAGTGGGCTGAAGTAGTAAATTAAAAAATAGATGGCCTATGTATATTAAGAAATCTTGAAGATGATATAGAATGACTATTCAGTTAAAGTTTTTTGTTTCAAGACTAAACATAATGCTAAAATTGCCAAGATTGCATGTAAAAAAAACTGCACAACACAAGCAGCCAGTAACAACTCCCAAACAGTGAGGTAGAGCACCACAAAGGGAAACTGAAACACCAGAACAGGATGCTGACAAATCAAAACAGCTTGCTATAAAGGTAGAATAGCCAAAGGAGCACAAAGTGGACTCTAAACAGCATGTTCAATAGTAAAAAATTATGCAACAAATTCCAGATGGTCAGAAAAACAAGCAAAAGAACCTAATGGCCCTAATCAGCTAGTCATGACACCTAGATGACCTGAAGATGAACCTGAAAGTTCATGGAGGAAACTTTTGATAAAAGGGAACTCTTGAATTGCATGAGGAGAATTTTGAGCAAAAACATGAGGGCCAAGAAAAAGAGGTTGAATCTGCTATTGCAGGACAAGAAATCGACAAACCAACTACTATTCAGCCTATTGTTAAGCCAATTACATCTCAGCCAGCTATGTGTTATTCTACAACAAGCCAAAATTGAAATAAAAGAAGATAGTATGATGAAAGAACAGAAATGAAATGGAGAAGCTTGTTTCAATACTTTGACAGGATAATCATGCTAAGGATGTGTCCCTTGCGATGATAGTTCCCATTATTGATTATGTAACTCCCGAAAAGTTTTATGTTCCCATTGGAGACAAGGATAATCCATTGTCATCATGGTTTCAAGAAACAAAGAAAATAAAGAAGACTCAAACTCAGGCCTTTTATCCTATGTCAAGCATGCTATTCAAGAGGCTAGAAATTATACTACTTCAACATTTTAAAATTTGTGTATGAGTTTTCTCCAACCAAAGAGATTATTGTAGACAGTAAAGAGTTCCAGGAAAAACAAGATTAAGTACCAAAAAATTCAAGCATCGTGGTCTAGTTCAATGTGGTTCCTTCTTGGCACCTTTCAGAAGCTACTTTAGTTATTATTTAGTCATAATATTAGGTTTTTATGTTAGAAAGTAATGGTTCAGTTTTAATAAATTTTCTAGGATGTACTGTAGTGGGTTGTTCAAGAGGCCCATAAGTCTTATTTTATCTATTGAGTTGTTTTTCTATTTGGTTCACAAATTCTTAATTACTTTTCGCTATAATTAGGAGTTGTAGTCTTTCTAAGAAAAGGTTAAATCCTACTCCTTCTAGGAGTACTAATGGCAATAGCTTATAAAAGAGTCTTTATGTATTCAATAAAAGATAGAAATGATGAGATTGAATTCAATAAAATTGTAGAAAATTATTTTAAACTTCGAGGGTGTGATAGGCTTCTCCTTCCTATGTATGATTGCTTAAGGATTCTAGGTGTAATTGTCAGGGTTTATCCTTCTTCGTTTCTTGTTCTATTCATTTGTTTTAATCCCAAACAGCCATCAAACTCATTCAAGATCCAATCATTTTTTTATACATAAAAGATTTTATCCCATTGAAACTACCTCATGAGCAATACAAAGCATAAGATAGTCTAAAGAATTGTAGCCACAGAATTACAAGCCAAAAAAATCAAATTAGAAAACTCTGTAATATTCCCACTGTCACTAAAGGAGGACCATGAAGGTATTTGATTATTTCATAATGGCTTTTCCAAGCAGAGGATTCTAAAGGATGACATCAGAAGGTATTTAATTATTTCCACGAACATGGTTCATTTTAGGAAAGTATCAATGCTACTATTAGAATTATGGTTAAGTGATTAAATTAACCATTTTCTAATAGCTTAAGCTTTTTGGAGAATCGGTAATTTAATATAGTATCAAAGCAGGAGATCCTGAGTTCAACCTTGGCTTTACACTACCTCCCATTTAAAATGTTAAAAATCCCACATGTAGGGTCTCACTTGTTAAAGGGGATTTTGGGCTCACACATGAGGGAGAGTGTTAGAATTATGGTTAAGTGATTAAATTAACAATTTCCTAATAGCTTAAACTTTTGGAAGAATCGGTAATTTAACAGCTACCTTTATCGCCTAGAAGTGGATGTCAAGGAATTTCAATCCATCAATCTAGTCATTAGGGTTTACAAGATCATAGCCAAAGTACTGCCTAATAGGTTGAAAAAGCGGTGCTAGAAGAGGTAGTGTCTGTACCCCAAAATGCTTTTGTTAGAGGGAGACAGATTTTGGATTCTACTCATTGCCAATGAATACATAGATAGTCGAATGAAATCAGTTATGCCAGGGGTGTTGTGCAAGTTAAACTTGGAGAAAGCTTATGACCATGTACACTAAAATTTTCTCATTTATATGCTCAAATGATGAGGGTACAGTTCTTGATGGAGGAAACTGATATTCACATGTATTTCCACTGTCCGGTTTTCAGTGTTAACACTCAATATCTCATCAATCCTTTCCTTGAAAGAATCTGTGGAGGCCTAAATTTCTGACAAAGGTCAGCTTTTTCCTCTACACTTGGCTCACTAATGTTATTTATCTGTGGCTTTCAGATCATTTGGAGCTAAAGACTCCTCTTATTAGTTAAAATTCGAAAGAAAAGCTATGTTGGAAAATGATTTATATATTATTGGTAGTTGGGGTTGCTACGCATGACCCATTATGTATTATTAAGTTGTAGTTAGTTGATTATGCTGGAGATAAGACTTTGGAAGTTTGTAGACCCCAATATGTGATACTCAAAATTACTGCCGGTGTCCTATATCTGGGGAGGATCTTGACATTAAGACATTTATTGTATTTGATATCTTTTGATAAGTTGTATGTTTTTTTTTGGAGAAGTAATAAACTTCATTATAATTGATTGTAATAAGTTGTATGTTATTGGAGAAGGATTTAACGTTATGTATAGACCTATATGAAGATGTATGATTTGTAGTTTATAATAATTATAACAGTTTACAGAGTTCTAAATTGTATTGAGGAGATTTTAGCATAATAATATTTTACATTTTATGGAAAAGTAAATTGGCCTTGGAAAATTTATTACTGGTTTTACTAAAGTTGATTTCTTACAGTTTTCGTTAGTTGAGATTTCTCATGCACTAAACTCTAATGGGTTTTAGCCATGACAGTTAATTTGATGAAAACAAATTAAAGCATGATAATTAATATGTTTTTATATTATTAGTATTAGTCTCTACTATACAGGACCCTAAAATATTGATGAAAAGCTAAAATGAAGTCTAAAACAGGAAGTAGTTATAAATAGCCATCATTATTTTTTTTCATAAGTAATGAAGTTTTATTGATTCAAAAGAAAACATAAAGTATGCTAAATGAATGGAACACTTAAGCTCTGAAAGTACAATGAAAATAGCCATAATTATAGCAGTTCTATTTTCTAAATATAAAGAATCAAGGACTCATGTCTCTATTCCAATTGGTAGTCGATCTTAAACCCTTGATGGTGGCATGGATTTTCAAAGATAGAATAATGTGAATAACCCATCACAAAAAAATATTGCTAAAACGAGCATCACACTAATTGGTCTGTTTGGTTCAGATTATTTTCTTCATAATAAGGAATAGACAGCTTTTTGAAACATCTCATTTTTCATGGTACAACTGACTTTTACACAATAAACAAAATAAGTTCATCCAAACACACACTTAAGCATATTGAGAACAAGAGCACAAACCATAATAGTTTGCCTAAGTAAGACATTCAACTCTTCCAAGCGAATTCCCTTCGAGAAATCCTACAAGAACAACATGAAATGTTTTAAAAGGTTCATTGCAACAGCAAAATATGAGAAAAGCTTCTGATTAGAACACTTATAGATATCATTACACAATTCTCTAGATAAAAGATATGGCCTCTCTGTTTGCCAACCACATGGCATACCTATTACCAATGTCTATATAGATATCCCTTATAGGATAAGAATCCACAAAGTGGTCAACTCTATCACCCAAGAAATAGAGTTAGCCACATGGTCTTTCATCATCTTCACGAAAAGAATGCTCAGCATAATGCTTTTTGTTTTTTGCTTATTAATGGGTTGTTAAAACAACAACTTAACCACAAGGCAGTATGAAAAGTAATTTATCCAAACCACATAGTGCCATTCTGACACAATTCTAAAGACTACCTGATAAAATTTCCCATGAGAATCACGGACAACTCTGACAGCACAGTAAGTTTTTGCAAACTCATATTTGTTCATTCCCAGTAGACCAGGCCTATTACCAACAGAATTGCCAAGAAAAAATAGATTAAATTAACAAACTGTGTAAAAGAAAATCAATCTTGTAAGACATAAAGGTGTAAAGAAACTTGCCATAGCATGTTTATCTGATGAAAAATGTCATATGGCCTATGATCACCTAGGAAATATACAACTAAGATATTAGAATTCATTAAACAAAAATTGAAAAATAAACCCACACAAAACATTAGAAAGCCAAGCAAGATAGAGTATCAATTAAAAAGGAATGGTCGCATTGTTTAAATGTGCCACAACCTCGACAAAGAAGGTGTCCCGGATAGTAGAACTATTCGCTTGATCTTCATAGCCACATCAAGGACAGCTTTTATCTGTCAATACACCAAAAAAGAACAAAGGAAAAAATTAACATATGGCAAAAGGATCCTTGCAGATGATAAGTACAATTAACTAACCATAACAATAAAAAAATTGAATATGAAAGCAAATTACGAAAGAGATTGTTCATGAAAATGAGGACTACCTTTGGTTCATACTCACTATTTTTTCCTTTTATAATGTCTTGTGGAAGAGATGATTGTATGGATAAACAGCAATAGTGAGGACTACCCTTTTAAAAAAAATGTTTTCTATATGTTTTCATATTCTTTTTTTTTTTTTTAAGTAAAAAAAAATTATTAATAAAAAAGTATAGCCCAAGCTAGCAACCATGGGTACATCAAAATCAAACTCTTAAAAGCACAATGATCAAGAAATTTTTTTTTTGATAAGTAACAAAAATTATATAAATCAGAAAAAAACAAGTCACCCACAATGATCAAAAAAATTTAATTGGGTGGAAAAGGAAAATGAGCTTAAAGCAAGCAACCATTCATACAAAGATTTGAAAAAACAGCAGTTTCAGATCCAAAATAGTCCTTTCACGTCCCTCAAAGCCACAAGCATTACTTTCCTGCCAAAGACACCACATTAAACAATAGGGTTCCACCCTTCGAATTTCTATATTTTGATGTCGTCCAAAATGCCCTTGCCTAAAAGCCAACAGCTCTAGGACGCTTTTCAGCATAACCCACAAAAGCCTGAACAGGCCAAAGAGCATAGTCCACAACTCACCAGCCAAAGAACAACGAAGTAAATGACCCACAATCTCCCCACTTCTTTTACACATACAAAACCAACTGATCACAATAAGATTTCTCTCTCAAATTATCAATTGTCAAGATTTTTTCAACACTATAGTCCAGGAAAAAATGCAACTCAAGGTGTCACTTTAGCCTTCCAGATACTTTTCCAATAAAAAAAAAGAAAAAAGAAGGTCATCTTCTGAAAAATCAAAGTTTGATAATAGCAATTGACCTCAAAACTCCTTCTCTAAACTGCCTCCCGACAAAGCTTGTCCTCCCCACTCTCCCTTACTAAGATAGAATAAATTAAATCCATGAAAGTGATAAAAACTTCAACTCCCGATAACGCACAATTCTTGAAAAAATTCAGATCCCAATAAACGTCATAAGATCTGCTAATGCAGCTTCCATGTCGCGTGTAATGGAAAATGGTTCAGGAATCCTCCATCAATGAAAGGTCACCACACCATAAGTCATGACAAAATTTTACCTTCGTCCCATCTCCCATCTCCCACCTCAAACTATATGCTTTCATATTCAATGAAGTTTGTACAATACAGTTGCCAAAATTTCAACCTCACATTCCTACTCAAGTCTTGACAAAATTGAATTTGACTTTCAGGAAGTAAAGAACAATGAAAGTTGCTTCTGTTGACTAAAAGGAGTATATATTTCCATCACTTATCATACTTGTTCAACCTATGATTATATTGGTATTTAGAAATATATTGAACTGTTACTAGCATTTTGGTAAAATTTTATTTATCAATTGGTAAATAAAATTTTAATCAATGTTAGCAAATATTTTGGAACAGAAAAAAAATAAAAATAAAAAATAATAGATCATATGCATCCAAAGTAAAACTTTTTTTTTAATAAATAACATAAGAGCTTTTTATTAAAGAATAGCCAACCCAAATACACTGGAAATGTACTATAGTGGCAGAAATTAGTAACCCAAAATACAATGATCAAGAAGAACAGGGAGGCATCCAAAGTAAAATTATATCTATCGTACTGCAGACCAACACAACACAAAAAAACAAATATATATATATGGACAAAAGTTAGGTACAGTACCTTAAGTGTTGGTCTTTAAGTTCCCCTCTTAAGATTCAGCTATGTAGCTATTTAACTAAGAAATATACTTCTATCCCATGAAAAAAAATCTACATGGCAGAATTTTAAGAAGGGAACTTAAGGAACAGTACCTAAGTATTGTACCTAAGTCTTGCTCTATATATATATATGTTGTGTTTGTATATTTCAATTATTTTGCGAAATGCCCCCAAGTTTCAACAGTCTTGTTGGCCATTTTTAGGCAATAGATCATACATGAAAGTATATTTTTCATCATGCATTCCAACTTTTCATGCATAAAGTTTTATTATTTTTTTTAATACATAATTTCTGCATATAATAGCAACAAAATATGGTCCTATGGTGCATGCACAGCAGGTTTAGAACCTATATAAATCAAAAACAATCATATTTGAATATTTAGGCAATATATTTTCCACTGCAGGGGAGGTTCCGTGTTTGGATGTATCAAATTTCAACAACAAGAAGTCAAAAAACTAAAGCAGCAAAATAAATGCTCTGGAATATCACAGTAACTCTTTGATGCAATGGAAGTCTCATTTGAGAATTAGATGTTATTGAGGCATAATTATCAAATTTTATTTAACAGGTAAGAAGAAAATATCAAATCCACCCAACTGCTTTCACATATGTCAAGACATAGGAGAGTGATTGTACCTCTTCTGGTTCAGACGCTTTCTTAGAACACCGAACATGGTGAGATTCATCAATAATTAAAAAAGCCCATTCTCGATCAAGCATGCTTTTCCGCAAATGGTGAAGCATTTTGTAAGATATAACCACAACTCTAGGGCATCTCTTTAAATGGGAAGGATTATCTCGATGACCAAAAACTGGAGTCAGGAGGAACATGTAAGCACTAGTCACTAAATATAACAAAATATTTCCATTTGATGATCTGAATCATGGACCAAATGGGAGACTAACTTTTATATTGTTTTTTCTCTACCCCACAAGAGTCATACACATAAGTGCAATGATTACAATAGTTATAAACATTTGAATTTACGAAAGACCAAGATTTTTCTGTTCTCCATTATTAATTACTCGATAAAGATTTTTAGTACTTATAAACTCCACAGATTGATAGAAACAGAACATTAGGGTTTGTAACTTAAGATATCACTCTTGCCTTCCATGGACCCTAAACTTCAACCTCCACCTCCACCCCCCACCCCCCCCCCCCCCCCCCAAAAAAAAAGGAAACATATGGTGAGAGAATATAACCAAGATGAATATCAGAAGTTGAACATAAGGGAAGCCAGCGTTCCAATTCTTCTGCCCATGGAATGCGCAAAATAGCTGGGCAAACAACAAGTATAGAACCTTCATTCATGAAACAGCTTGCAATAGCAATAGCCTGCAAAGAGATCAGGCATATAAAAAAGTTAAAGTATCATGCACTCTTCTAAGAAAATTTCAAACAATAAGGGTACATGTACGCCTATAATTGCGTATAAATAATCAGAACATTAAGATTTCCCGATTACACATGTAATCTCTAATTTACTTACTCGTTGTTAAATCAATGTTCAAATATATCTTCCAAATCAATGTGAGTGCATACATAAAGTCATATTATCCATTCAATACATACCTGCAGTGTCTTTCCAAGGCCCATTTCATCTGCAATAAGGCACCGACCACCCCTCCGCAAAGCAAATCTCACACCATCAAATTGGAAGGGCAAGAGCGTATCATGCAACGACTTTGGCATCTTCCCAATCAAGTCCTCAACCTGCTCATCAGACAAGTGTTCCGGCCTGCACGGTAACCACCTTCCAGCAATAAAGGAATGAGAAAGCCTCTCGATAACATTAAATGTCCCCCAAGGTATCTCTTCAACCTCAACGCTTTTCCAACTCTTTAAACATCTCAAAATAGAATAATAATCCCCTAGCTTATAAACACACGCCTTCCCACCACTGTGATTTTGCGTGTAGTGCGATGGCATGACCTAAGAGAACACCAAATAACCAAATATGTAAAAGAAAAGTTAAAGTATAAACATGAAATGACAGTGCTAAGGAAGACCAAATGTGAACAATGACTATACATAAGCAATAAATTTTTTTTTTTTAAACAAAAATATTGTTTCCGTCTTTGCATGGATTTTGTTTTTTGTCTTTGAACTTTTTAAAGAACTTTTTGCAAAATTCTAGTGATGAAAATATGGATGAAAAAAAAAAAACAACTTTTTTTTTCAATAGATTAGGTACGAAAAAATATATATTTTTAAAGTTTAAAGACATATCTGTTTGGGATTAGTTTATAAGCTAGCTAGCTGTTCCCAAATGGACACAAATGTTGCATTTTCAATAAATTAGTGACAAAAAAAAAAATATATATATATATATATATATATATATTTTTTTTTTTAAAGTTTAGAGACGAAAAACGAAATTCATGCAAAGTTTTTAAAAGTATAAACATGAAATGACATTGCTAAGGAAGACCAAATGTGAACAAGGACTATACATAAGAAATGAATATTGTTTCCGTCTTTGTGTGAATTTCATTTTTCGTCTTCAAACTACATAAAGAACCCTTTGTTAATAGTTTAGCAGCAAAAATATGAATGAAAAAAGAACCTTTTTTTTTCAATAATTTAGGAACAATATATATATATATATATATATATATATATATATATATATATATATATATCTTTTCAAAGTTTAAAGACAAAAAGTGTAACATTTTCAATAAATTAGTGACAAAAGATAAGCTTTTTTAAAGTTTAGCGATGAAAAACGAAATTCATGCAAACTTTAGGGACCAAAATGTTATCTTGACGCATTGTTTATTTCGTTGCAAAGGAAATGCGAGTAAAGAAGATAAATTCCGAATCATATATATTCAAATGGAACTAGAAAACCTAGAATTCGATTTTGTACAAAAGAAAATCGGAAAAAAGCACATACATTGGACAAGCAATCGGCGAGTCTCTGCAAGCACTGGTCGTCTCCGGGATACGCAAAGTCCCGCAGGGGTTCGGGCGCGGCAAAGAACGAGTCGGGCGAGCATATCTCGAGCCTGACCCGGAACTTATCGGGCGGGCGGGGCGGCGGAGGCGGAACCGGGTTGGATAAAACAGTAGGTTCGGGCCTTGGTTTGGAGAATTCGGCAGCGTCGGTCTTGGTAGTGGTATTGGAAGCGAGTTCGGGGGAGAGCTTTCGGCACTTGAAGAGCTTCCACGGATTTTGCGGCGGCGGTTGTTGTTGTTGGTGGTGGTGGTGGTGAGAGGAAGATTCTAGAAGGGCCTTGCGTTTGGCTAGGGCGGCGAGGCGGTTCGACTCCGCTCGCTTTCGCTGCTCCTCCGTGACCTCCATTTCTTGGTTTGGTTTGGTTGTTAGGGTTTTGGTTTCATTTCACAGAGCAGAGAGAAGAAGAAAAAGAGAGAGAGTTTTGAAGTGAAGGTACGATCGCAAAATTGGGCGGGGAAACAACAGAGGGAAAAGAGGTTTTTTTTTTTGCACGTGCGGATTTTGGCGCGTATATACACGCGCTAATTACTGTGGAGGAGTGTGGGCTGGGCTGCAATTTGAACTTTGTTGAGGGAGTGTGCCTATAGCTCAAGCCCAAACAATGGCCATTTGTGTTGGACTCGGTATGGTACAGAGATATATATATATATATATATATTTTTTTTTTTTTTTGGAGTTAAGGGAAAAAAAAAAAAAAAAAAGCAAAATTCTTACTAAAAATAAAATAAAACTAATGTTGTTCACATTAGCTTTCTTTTTCTTTTCTTTTTTTAAGATTGAAGTATACATTTGGGCCTTAAATTTGAGATTGTTTTCATTATGTTTGTTTATGTTTGATTATGTTTTCATATTCGTTTGTAATTTGACTGATAAGTGTCCTTCATGTTTAACTATTTTTATGAAATACTAGTTTAAAATGTTATACAATAAATGAATTTCATTGTTGTAAGTAGAAAAACATATTATAGACAGTCAGATTATTAACGGAAATAAATGACATGGCCAGTATGAAAACGGAATCAAACATTAAGGGCTAAAGTAGAAAATTTAAAACGTAAAGGGTCAAAATAAAAAATAATCTCAAACTTTAAGGGCTAAAAGCCTAAAAGTGTATTTTAGTCTTCCTTTTGGTTTTTGTTTTTAACTTATAAAACCATTGTTCCTATTTCATAACACATAGTTAGTCAATTTCTATTTCCTATTGTAGTATTATATCTTTAAAAAGAGAGAGACATTGTTTAGCAAGAGTGGGAATCACTTCAAGTAGACCACCTTGTCAAAACTGCAGCCTATATATAAAAGAGTTAAAAACCTCAAAGCCAAGCAACCCAAAGATGCTTCAAATTAAAAAATGAGCCCAATGAACTGTTTCCCGCCTTACAAAGCAATAGCATTAGCAGTGAAGAGACTGAGGGTTAGCCAAGAATTTGCTTCCTCAGGTGGGCCACACAAGAATCTATCTTTCGGCTTAACTGGGTGTACAACATTATACACTGACCATTCAAATGGAATAAGGAATAACTGCATGAAATGTCTAAGTGGGGAATATGATGAATAGGTTCCATTCAAGTTCATTGCAAACTTCAGCATCACTTAAACACAGAATATGTATATATAAAAAGATGTCTGTGCGCCAAAGATGTCTTTAATAGAAAGATGTCTGTGTGCCAAAGGACTTAAAAAAATGGAAACAACTTGCAAACACAGGTTTATGTGTGCATGTGCATCTTCCATTGGAGGGAAGAAAATGCTTTGCTTCCTTCAACAGTTGAATGCAAAGCATATTCTACCTTGCTTGACGCCTATCCTGTTCACCAAGCTAAAATCAGTTCAACCTGCATTGTGATCAATTCTTGCTTCTAGTCTTCTTCACAGACAGACACCATTGAATAATCAGGCAAATCAGATTGGGAAATCAACAAGAAGAGTTTTTGGACAATGGATCTTTTGGTTAAGGAGCAAAGGAGGTACCCTCTAACCCAACCCAAAATCTGTATTTTCTTGGCAAGTCTTTGTGAAATTTTCTTGAACTTAGAAATAAAAAGGAATGCAGAACATATATAATAGCTATAAAAAATATGGCATGTAAGTCTTCATTCATGATAAATTACTGATTTAATCATTTAATCTAACACCCGCCCTTCACGTTTGGGCATAAGGCGGAGATAGGGTTTGAACCCAAGACAACTTGCTTTGATACCTTGAAAAATGATCAATTGTCTCAAAAGGTTAAGCTATTAGGAAATTGTGAATTTAATCTTTTAATGTAACAATTGAAATGTACATAATAAAGTAGACTTAAGTCTCTTCCATACCTTTTGCATCAATCGTGGTTGAAGAACTATTAACCACTTTGTTCTCATTAGAGTGAAATTTTCTGGCCAAAGAAAAGAAAAGCAGGAAGAGTTCAGTGGCACTGGAGTAAGAACACCACTACATCTATCTCAACAAACAGATTCCTTCAATGAAGGTACTAGTGTTTTCACATCATCAAAATACACATATATGCACAAATTTTGCGTAATTCTACACCATAAATGTGGAGCATAAGTTCAAAATCTTGTGCTTTCTCTATCATTCATGCTTTCTCTGTCAAGATACTTTTTTTTTTCATCAATGACGTGTGTGAAAGCAGATTCCAATTTTTTTTCGGTGGCCAATCAATGAAGCACAGACAAATGAAAATGCTTCATTGGTGAATTTATTTATTTATTTTTAAATCTCATTTGCTAGCTTTTCTAGATAATGATGAGCAGGGTTGTACCAGAGGCGGCTTTCGGGTCAAGTGAGTGAGGATAATGATTCAGGAGACACTGAGTTTGCAGCTGCTGTTGCAGCAGCTGCATTTGCTATTCACTCACTTGAAGAAGCTGAATTAGAAATTCAGAAGAAGAGGAGAGAGGATCTTGAAACGTCACGGAACAAGATTAAGAGCAGAAAGGATGATAGCTCAAGTGCTGGTAGAGCAACCAGGATATTCTCAAACACAGAAATGAAGAGTGCTGGTAAATGTTACAGTTAAAAAAATAAACCATGATAAACATTGTCCAATAATTAACAGATTGTATGTATTAGGCACAGTTTCATTAAATAAGTCAATAGGGCAGGAAAGGGAGGCACAAGAGAGGGCTTTTCCAACTCCGAATTCAAGTCATACATCCTCAATGAGACCTACACCCTCAGCAGATGGATATCAGAACCAGATGAGAGATTCATCACGACGCAATGATGTGGAAACCAAAGCAGTTGCTTGGGAGAAAGCTGAGATGACAAAGATAAAAAAGCGGTAAATGATTATACTTTAAGATGGTTCACTTTCTTGGAATCCAAGTTAATTATCATGTATCGATTCCAAAAATTTAATACCTAGTCTTTTCATAGTCAACAAGTGGCTTATAATCCCACATTAATAGAATATGGATTTTAGTTTCATTTTTTTTTCAAAATTATTTTCAATAATAAGCACAAATTTCAGGTATGAGAATATGAATTCCAAAATACTTGCTTGGGAGGATGAGAAGAAGACACAGGCCAAATTTAACATGGAAAAAAATAAGGTTTTGCCTCAACCTTTGATGTTCACTTGCTAAGTTTTTGAATTATTATTCACAACACAAAACTTGTCCAACTCAAATTTAAAATAGGGAACAACTATCCCATACCAGAGCAAAGGAAACACCCCTTTAACAAGCAAGCTGCACACTTTCGAGTTGATAGAGTAATTATAGAAAAACCTAGCCTAACCTTAACCTAGAAGATTATGTTACTTGTTCTACATATGCAGGCTTAAAGAGGCATGACCTTACAACGAGTTCCCTAATTGTTGAAATTTCAGGGTGAGTTGGAGCAGCGAAGTGCTTTAAACTTACGACACTACCAAGAAAAGGTAGCAAGGATTGATCAGATAGCAGGAGAAGCAAGACAACAGTTGGAAGAGAAAAGAAGAAATCAAGTCTCTAAGGTGAAAGAAAAGGCAAATAAGATCAGGTCAACAGAAAAGGTTCCTGTCAAATGTTGCTGCTTCTATTTTCACTAGGAATGTAATGCACACACAGACCAAAAAAAAAAAAAAATGGAATGCGAGGCATTTGGATTCAGTAGTCTTCACTCAGGAATGTAACAGTAAATTGTAGGGACAAAATGTTGATCAAGTCAGCTAGGAAATTGTGTGTCATGTTAATTACTTAAATCTTTTTAATCACTTTGTGATTATTTGCTCTATTTTTTTTTTTTTTCTGCATAGAACTATTATAATTCATTGCACTCGGTACAACCAGAATTACTTTGCTCTATCATCGTGAAGACAATAAAAACAATGAGAATTCCAACACAGAATTCATTGCAAAGCTTGGGAGAATGGCTTTTCTGAAATAGACAGTTCCAGACACTCTTGATTGATTGTCAGGAGATAAGTAAAAACCATTAGAACAACAAAGAACATGCAGGAATAGCAGCTTTTTTTGGAAATTCTAGCAACCCAAAATCAGAGGTAGGGCAACAAATCTCCTTGACCACAAAATTCATTGCAAAGCCAATTGAAGTGAGAACACAATGAGTCCACAAGATTGAGGTGCCCACACAACATAAGGAGACCAGCTCTAAATGCATGCCAGCACAACAGCAATGGTCTGCAACCACATAGAACAAAGTTACCCCAGCCGCCACGGTGTTGAACTGTTATACCACATGCAAGGCCTAGCTGTGTAGGGAACCATCTTGGCCAAACCTTGACAAGACATGATAGTTACGTGTCTGATACATCATACATGCCTGTTTGATTAAGCTTAAAAATGAATATAAACAAGCTTATTTCTTAGGTATAATTTTTTTGGAAGTGCTATGCTTTTTTAGATACTTTTACACAATAAACATTTAAAAAAAAGAAGAAGCTATCCTTAACACACTTATGCAGTCAAATTCACGAAGATATGATGCCAGATAAAGATAATGGAATCTGGACAACAGATAAAAAATAAGAAAGAAAAGGAAGAAAATCATGAAGTGGAAAATTTTGCCTTTTTCTCAATTCAAACTTCATCATAAGCCACAAAAGCTGTGCATCTGACACATAATTCAGGACCACAACCAGCCAAGCAGGGACCTCTAAGTTATGACACTATTAGTCATTCATTAATTCAATGAATATTGTGACAGACATTAGCCTATGCGAAGAATTTCTGTGTTCTTTCCCGTTTTCTGTTCCTAATTTATGGTTTTGATTCTCACTCACACATCTACTATTTTACATCTCACACATCTGCAATTTTTTGTCTACTATTTTAAAAATGTGGACATTATCGCATCAATTGTGGATGTGTGTGAAATAGTGAATGTGAACGAGTGTGAAAGAATATTTTTCCTCTAAATTATTACTTTTTTGAATGAGTTGTAAACTAAGAAACACGGACACTTCATTAGTTGTTGTACTTGTCGTGTTATGTTATAATTTTTCAGAAATTGCTTGTATCACAATGTCATACTTGTACCCATACTTGTGTTTGTGCTTCGTAGGTTGTAAACCTCAAGTTTGTAGCTAGAACATCCCATATATATATATATATATATAGCACAGTACATTCAATTTTCAATAACAAGTACACATCACAGATACTCACAGCCATCAGTATTTACTGCTTTGCAAGCAATTCAATCCACAAATGATTCTAATGCGTAATAAGCGGGAATAGAATTTAAAATAGATAAATACTATGACGAGTGAGGACAGTTTACTGTGGTTGTAATAATATGCACTGCTCATTTCATATCGCACTCATTAGTAACTGAAGTTGGGCTTTTGGGGTCAGCCTTCCATTTCCTAAAATGCTCCATAGCTTAACTTTTATTTTTTTGAGAAATAGATAGAGCACTAGCATCCATAACGTAAAAAAAAAGTGTCTATTTTATATCCTCAAAATATATTTTATTTATTTTACTATTTCATTTTACAACTCACCTAATATTCTAGTTTTTATTATTACATATAACTCATTAAAATAATATAAACTATACCAACAAATAATATAAAAAGTTTAATTTCTCTTTCTTCTCTCTTTCCTCTCTACCTTTTTTTCCTATCTTTCCTCATTAAATGAGAACCAACTGTTCACAGTTGGTAAAAAAAGTTAAAACCCGAATGTGGGTGGGTTTTGGCTTATTGGTTGCTAAAATAGCAACTGGGGGGTTTTTATACTCCCAATGCTAGTGTTTTAAGACATGAGCTCTAATAAAAATCAAAATGCCTACGACCACACCCTATGTCACAACTTAGGTATTATTTTGTGATTAGATTTCAACACTTGCACACAGGACCCACACTAAAATTTGATTAAAAATATATTTTGAGTGCACCAATCACGAGATGACACTAAAGAATGTTGTGAATTTGGATGTAGAATTAGATATATCCCTAAACTTTCTCAATAAAAATTTACTTCTAAGTCCAAATGACTCAACTCTTAACTCATAACCCATCTAATTAAAATGTGTTTATGTGTGTGTACAAATCCGCTGTGTCTATAGAAGTGACTAATTGTGTGTATATTTATGGCCCGTTTGGATTGAGGGGAAAGGAGAGGGAGTTGAGAGAAGTAGAGTAAAGTTGGTTGAAAATAAATTAATTTTGAGTCAAATCTACTTTACTCTCCTCCCCTCCTTCTCCCTCAATCCAAACGGACTATTAATGCATTTGTGCTAATGTGTGTGGGATCCTGTTGTGTGAGCATAGGTGGAACTAGGGGGTTGAGAGGGGCAATTGCATATGACTATGATGATGCATTGATGTGTATTGCGTGTGTGCTACGGTGTACATTTTGCGCATGATTGTGCAGAGTAAAACACGTTGAAGAGAATATAAAAGATGCTGAGGGATTTCAAGCATTATCTTTTTTATTTTAAATTTTGTGTGTTATGAAGACCTAATAGACATTTCAAATTTAAATTACATTTTCTATTAAAAATATTTACACAAATTTAGTAACAACAGGGGCTACTTGCTTATTCCCAAACAAAAGATATATATAATATTTTATTTTTATACCTTTTATTAAACACATATGATAAAAAACAATAGTTTTAGAACTACAAATTATTTTACGAATTTTTTATCACAACTTTGACATGGAAAACTATAAGTGATTGATCATCACTTACTTATAGACTCACAATCTTTTTTTTCACCAATCACAATCTCTAACGGTATAGTAGTGGTAAGAAGTTGCAAAAAAAATTTGTGTTCCTAAACTTTAATTTATTTATTTTTAACATGATATATTTTATCTCTTTTCTAGTATTTTCCATTTCCCTGTCAAATGGACCCTAGAAAACAAGTGGGAGATGGGACTTGGGATTGTTCTTAGGCTCTAAATAATAAAACTAATGACAGAAATTGATTGCTGACAAGTGGTGATCAACGAGGACAATGTACACCACTATGGGAAGTTCCAACATGGCAAGGGATGACTGTATCAACGTGTGCACGGCTGATGCAGAAATTCATAGTCCCCATGTCTGGTACAGAAGTAAGAACTATTAAATTGAAGGTCCACAATTTAGATACGAATCTCTTATGGTAGATGTGACATCTATATGATTGGAAACTTTATATCTGCCATGGACATTATAGTCATTATTTATTTCATTGCAGGACAGTTTAGGAAATTTGGTATATCTTGTTCACATATCATGAAATTGGAGATAGAAAAAAAAGTTAGATATTTTACAAAAAAAAAAATTGAAAAATAGACCCAATTAGGAGCAGATCAGCAGCTAAGTGAGGGGCCAAAACTGCTACAATTTTCAACCTAAACTTTTAATCTCCCCTATTTTGATATGTCAACTTGCCGATACGAGATTGGACTATATCTAAGACCTAAGCTAAATTCAAATGAAAATCCGACTTTAATTTAGTGCATAAAAACATTAAACCCGTTGAAATATTGACACATGTGAAATATCTTTACTTACCTAATCTACTAGGCAGTAGGCATAATCCATGTCACTATATATGACATAAATATAGCAATGGGTTGGGAACAGAATCCAACTATAGTTTGATTGGGAAGAAAATTTCTTCAGTGTCACTAACATTAAGGGGCCTTTTGGCCGACATTTATTGCAATAGTCTATGACAGCAAGTAAAATTTTTGACTTCCTGGCCTGCCTCAATGCTCAGACCCTTGGTATCACAAGATTATCCCCTTACAGTATGTGAAATTTACATTCTTAAAACCAATATATGTGAAAGAAATGTAGTTGGATTGGGAAGACAAGACACTTGCACCGACCTTACTTTTGGGGCATTTTGGCCGACATTTATTGCAATAGTACAGCAAGTAAAATTTTGTCCTCCTGGCCTGCCTCAATTCTCAGACCTCTTGGAATCAAGTTGATTTATGGTTATATACATATTGAATATACATGACAAGGAGTAAAATTTTGACTTCCTGACCTGCCAAAACTTCTTGTATATTTGTAAATAATAAGAAAAGTTATTAAATACCCTAAAAATATTTGTTTATAAAATTTTTTATGAAAAAAAAGTACGTGGAATCTACATTCGTAAAATCAATACATGTGAAAGAAATGTAGTGTGTTTGGCTAAAATTATTTTTGTCTACTTATTTTACTATTCAGTTTATATTTGCTACTATTTATGATCCCACTGCACTTTTTGATATTATTTATGGGTTTTACGGTAATATTTCATATAACTTTTATATTTATCTACAGTATTTTCAACAAAAAATTTTCAATTTCAATAAAATAAGCGGATCCCAAACAAAGCCGGATTGGGAATTGAATACAATTATAGTTGGATTGGGAAGACAATTAATTTCTTCACTGTCACCAACCTTACTTTTGGGGCATTTTGGCCGACATTTATTGCAATAGTACAGCAAGTTAAATTTTGACCTCCTGGCCTGCCTCAATTCTCAGACCTCTTGGAATCAAGTTGATTTATGGTTATATACATATTGATTATTGAATATACATGACAAGAAGTAAAATTTTCACTTCCTGACCTGCCAAAACTTGTTGTTAGGACTGTCCACGTGGCTCGCCAACCCGCTCAATCCGGCCAACCTGCCTGTGTCTGACTCGCCACCACTTGATCCGACGACTCCGGTGGTCGGACATGGGTTCTGAACTCGCTAACTCGACCCCACGTGGGTCGGTTGTCGGTTTTTTGTTTCAAAACCCGTGACACCCGACCCAAACTGAAACCTTTATCCTTTCAGGCGAATTATTACGAATTTCGGACCAAATTCGGCGAGATTTCATCGAGATCTAGTCCAGATCCTTCAAATTCGGCAAGATCTCGCCGTTATCCGATGAAATCTAGGCCAGATCTCGACGAATCTGGCCAGATTTCTATCCGATCTCAATGGATCCGGCCAAATTTTGGCCAAATCTTGTCGGATCCGGCCAGATTTCGATCCCGGTGATAAAACCCGAGATCAACCTGAATCAACCCGAAATCGATGAGACTCGAATTGAAAAATCCGACCAAATCTTCGGGTCGATTTCAGGTCAAATTTTCATCCACCCGCCTCATTCGGGTCGAGTTTGGGTTGGGCACAAACTCGACCTGGCCTGACCCGTGGACAGCCCTACTTGTTGTATATTTGTAAATAATAAGAAAAAGTTATTAGATACCTTTATAAAAAATTTTATTGAAAAAAAGTAATTAATTTTTTTGACAGTTTTTTAATATTTTTTTTTTATAAAAATAGTATTAAATTTCTTAAAAAATAATCCATTAACAAATGCCCTAAAGGTTCTTTATAATATGTAAGTCATTTTATCTTGGAAGTAAAATAGTAAATAAAGAAAAAAAAAAAACAAGAATCAGCGGCTATAGCTTATTCAATGCCCACAACACTAATGAGAACAAGACTTGCTCAAGTGAAGTTGCTTTACTTGTGAGTGCAATTTGGAAAAATTAAATGGTCATATCGATGCTTAAGTAAGCTCATTCGAGTAAGGCTTGAGCATAGGACAAGTGAGCTGTAGTCGCGTAGAAGTGAGACTAAAGGATATCTCATGAGACGGTATCAATGTGGAATCTACATATGTGAAAAGAATACATGCGAAAGATATATCTCATTAAATATATATATTTTTCTTTTGGGAAGGGATGCGCCTTAAGGCCCTTAACTAAACTAGAAAATTTAGGGTTAGATCATAGATGCCTCATTTAGCTAGACAATTAATGGGCAATATGACTGGGTTTACCCATGAAATATGTCACATATATATCATAGTCTTATGGCATAAATGACCCTGGCATATAAATGCATGGACATAGTTGAGATAGGAGTTAAAGCATATCCAATTGCCATAGATACTTTTTTTAGGCACCACATGTTTTGTGTAAGATCTCCATATCAATTAAAAAGGGACCCAATAAGCAAATTCCAAAAGGGTGAATCCAAACCGAAGCTCTTGTTCATTGAGAGAGAGAATCGAGAAGAGTCATAAAATGAGTCAGTATATAGTACCAAACTGGAACCTAAAGCACCAAAGACAAGAACAAGTCGAAGGAGAAGAGGGAAACAGATCTTCGCACGTGCACAACCAGCAGCAGAACCACCCCAGTAGTACTTCTCCTCTTGTCCCCAATATGTACGCTGGTCCTTTCTTGTGTTACTATATTTTCTTTCTTTCTTGTGCTTATGGAGTTATTACAGCTTCATTTGAGAGAGACCCTCTAGCTAGTTTGTTGTTTATATATTCTACTTATGGTTTTTCTGTACCATTCTAATGAGTTTCTGTTTCAAGAAAAGAAACTTGAAGTGCATCTTGAGAGCCACATTACTTTTCTCTAGTTTAGTTTTCTTCATTCTCGTTTGGTTAAAGTAGTTTCTATAATTGTCTGGTGAATACAAAGCCCAATTAGCATGTTTTCAGCTTGGAAAGCCACATCTGGTTTTCTCTTCTCCATTAATTCTCTGTTTTTACCTTGTGGGAAACCATTGTCAAATTTTGAATATATCTTCAAATTATTATTATTTTAATTTTCCATCTTCTTGTGTGTGTGTTTTTTTCATTACCTTCATTGTTCATACATTAATTTTTTGGTAGGGTTGTCCATATATACATCTTACTTCCTCTTTTTAAGTTTCACTTTGGTCCCCCCCCACCCAAAAAAAAAAAGTTTCACTTTGGTCCAAATCATTTCATATATATATATATTTGTTTGTTTATTCCTTCTCTAATTGGTAAGTTACACCTAAAACTTATGAGAGAGGAGGTACTATTTGAGATAGACCACATTGGCCATTATCCCTTTTTTATGATCTATAATAATTTTGGTAAGAAAACAATCAAGCCATCAATCATTGGGTTACTTCTTACCTAACTCTTCTTTCAATTAATTAGTTTATTGCTACAATTTTTTTAAGCAAACATTCGGTATTTTATGTTTTGGGCCTTGGAGAGTAACCATACGAATGAATTGCTAAAAATAGAAAGAAGTAGCCCAACTTGTACCGCTCTTTATAGGAGTAACTGTACTAATTGGAAGAACTGAGAAAATGGGGTCTTGAATATTCATCATGGGTCAAGACTTAAAACCAGAAGGCCTTTCATACTAAATCATTTGGAATTGATGAAGGATTTCAAAAATTCCAAAACATGTTTTAGCCTTTTATTAGGGTAGAATATATAAGACTTGCTTATTTCTTAAATTGGATAATCCATCTTTAATAATTCACATTAAACTTTAAAATATTGGACCATGAATTAATATTTTGCTACATAAAATTTCCAATTATTATTAACAATATTTAAGCAAATTAATCAATTATCTTATACTTTTGGTTTAGCTTTCATCTAAAATTTGTTTTAAAATTCCCATGTGTGCTTGAAATTCAGGTCTAGCTATAAAGTTGCAGAGCTAATTTGGGAAAATGGTCAGCTAGCCATGCATAGGCTTCGTGGGCTCATTCCCACTACTCCTACAAAGCCCACATGGGGTAGGGCTGGTGATACACTAGAATCAATAGTCCACCAAGCTACATGCCACAAGCAAATCTCAAATGTACTCCAACATGACCATGCCCCGGCAGCCAATATAGTCCCTATTGATGCTGTTTCCACCGGTGCGACATGGGCTGAGACTGAGAGTTCCGGCCAGGTACAGGTGGCGCTGACAACGCTGATGAGGAAGAGGAAACGTTCGGATTCAGAGCAACGTCATGGAAGAAAAATTTGTGGTAGTATGAATGAAGATAGTGCTGATCATACTAGTGCAAGTGCAACATTTTGTAGGGACAATGATACAACCATGATGACATGGGCTTCCTTTGAATCTCCTCGGAGCTTGAAGACCAGAACCACTGAAGGGGACTCGTCTTGTCACGATGGATTGGTACAAATTCATTAAGCACTACTGTAATGGTCAATTTATGTGAAACATTGGAGTTTTAGAACAAAAAATTCACTAATAAATCATGAATACATTTTCAACAAATGGCATGCCTTTAGAATATAAGTTTTTCAAAGGTACATTGAACATTTCTTGACAATTTGAGACCAGCTTTTATTAAATCTTAAAAGATATTTATCAAATTATCTTCTTCCTGGCTAAACTCAGGTAGCATATATATGAGATGATATTAAGGACTCACAAGAAATGAAGGGAGAGAGTAAGTCATCTTAAATAAAAAGACTCCAATTTCAAATTTCACATAATTAGAAGTTGAAGTTTTTTCATGTTAAAATATAAGCCTAACGGGCTTAAGCCCATAGTTGTAGGTCATTTATACAACACACCTTATTTACCTATATATAAGGCAGACCATTATTACATACAATTTAATACACAGTTGTTCAGACTTTAACATTTTTTGTATTGCAAGTTCAAAGAAAGTCTTATTGTGAAGCTTTAATTTGTCAGGAAAAAAATGGTGGTTTTGGGGGTTCTGTATGCTAATTTACTTTTATTGCGTAACATGCCTTTTTCTTATATCATGTATCATGATGAACTATGTATGTGTTTCAGTTTGCACAATAATAATTTTGGATTTACTTTTAATAGGGAAACAGAGATGATGATGAAGAGCATGAGACCAATAATATTGAAATGGGCCGCTCCTACTCAACAAAAAAAACTAGAGCAGCTGCTATCCATAATCAGTCTGAAAGGGTAACAATTTAAGCTCTCCATCCTAGAATTATTAGTGATAAAAATAAACTTTTGACCATTATAATAGTGTTTTTAGTAACATTTACTATGAATATTTTTCATTGAATTTTACTTGATTAGAAAAATACATATTTGAATTCAAGTGTATTATGATGAAACTATAACTAATGATAGCATTATCATTGGTATTCTTGGTGTAGAGAAGAAGAGATAGGATTAATCAGAAGATGAAAACCCTGCAGAGGATGGTGCCAAATGCAAATAAGGTCAGAAAACCATCCTCTAGGCTACATCTGTGTCGGAAACAAAAAAGAGAGAGGTTAAATTTCTTTATTTGATCCCAGCCTTTGACATTTGTTTTAAAATCATGCTTATACTTTAAAATGTTTCAAAAAAATCCCCAGTATCACATCATGGACAGAAAAAATGTTGATATTGCAAAAGAAATTCATGAAATCAAGATCATTGTGATGGTGTGGCATGAATTCTGTTTGTTATATCTACATTTTTCATCCATTAGATGACGATAAGTTCCTTTTAAAATAAATTTGAAAGTATATATAGGGATTAAAGTGAAACATTTTAAAGCATCGAGATAATAAGCAATTGCCAAAGGTCAAGGATCAAATATGCAATTTTAAATAAAACTTGATTAATTGTATTTTAAAGGTTTTCTTTTCTAATACCTTCTTGGATATTAAAAGGTCAAGAATGTATATTTATGCTATTTCTAAACTTTGTAAATTTTTTTGGCTTTCAAAAATGCAGACAGATAAAGCTTCAATGCTTGATGAAGTGATTGAGTACTTAAAACTACTTCAAGGACAAGTTCATCAACTGATGAGTATGAGAAGTATGCCCCAGATGATGATGCCTTTAGGCATGCAGCAACATCTTCAAATGTCTCTATTAGCACGTATGGGCATGGGCATGGGCGTTGGGCTAGGGATGGGTATGGGTATGCTTGACATGACTACCATGTCACACAGTGCACCTCAAACTCTTGCTTCACTTATCAATCCAGCTTCAGTTTCTGCCACAGCTCCTACACTAGTTTCGCCTCCATTTGTGCTGACCTCCATGATTCCAACTGATGCTTCAGCTCAGCCGAAGCCTAATTCCGGAACCAATGCTGCAGTTCCATTGCCTGATCCATATTGTGCATTACTAGCACAAGTAAGTTGAATACATTAGGGTAATGATTATCACACATTAAAAGTGAGGATGTACACTTATATACACTCACTTGACACAATTTAAAAGTGAGGATGTACAGGATGTGTAATTAATAATGAGTGTGTAACAAGATTTCCTAATACACTATTAATAGTTTTATAAGCAATTAACGCGAAGAAAGATTTAAATTTAAATGCTTTCAACAAGCCGTTGGAAATGTGTGTAATGTTAGAGATATATTAGCTCATTAGCATAAACCCAAGCCTAATTCTGCTTTGTGTGCAAGCCAAGTTTCCTACTTGTACTAGAAGTCTATTAGTTTAGGGTTTAGTCTACTATATATACACATGTTATAATTCATTGTAACACATAATTTGTATTACACTATAATATATTATTGATGTAACCCTTTAGGGTTTCTTCCGTGGATGTAGGCCGTTAGGCTGAACCACGTAACTCTCGTGTGTTATTGTGTTCTATACTTTATGCTTTCGCTTCCGCATCCATACTAGCATATTCAACATGGTGTATCAATGCTAATATTTAACATGATATCAGAGCCACCTTCTTGTGGACATGGTTTTCTGTCCTTACGGTATATTTAAGAGCAATCTTTGTCTTTCTTGGTGTTTTTTTCGCTACGTTCATCTTCTTTGGCTTCCTACTATTGCCGTCAAAACTCTCCGGTATAGTCAAGCCACCGTTAGAAGTCGCATCAACACTGCAAGACCATTGCCTTCCTCAAACTACCGTCACAGAGCCAAACTTCATTCAAGGGATCTTCTCAACCTTATCAAATCTCAAGATTTCATCAAGCTTCCATCTTGAGTTTGAGAGGGGGTGTTAGAGATATATTAGCCCATTAGCATAAGTCCAAGCCTAATTCTGCTTTGTGTGTAAGTCAAGTTTCCTACTTGTACTAGAAGTCTATTAGTTTAGGGTTTAGTCTACTATATATACACATGTTATAATTCATTGTAACACATGATTTGTATTACACTATAATATATTATTGATGTAACCCTTTAGGGTTTCCTCCGTGGATGTAAGCCGTTAGGCTGAACCACGTAACTCTCGTGTGTTATTGTGTTCTATACTTTATGCTTTCGCTTCCACATCTATACTAGCATATTCAACGTAGTGTATCAATGCTAATATTTAACATGTAAGAATTGGGCAATGCCACTAAGCTAAAAACACTCGTCGAATAAAGAGTTAAGTGATTAGCAAGTGTAGGAGCCCCAAAATTTTGGATTGGAGATCATGATTAATGCGATCCTTTGGAGAAGCATTTCACCCAAAGTTTCTCACAAAATGTAGTTTGCACAAAGACTTACGTTTCATGAACCATTCCCAAGATATAACCAGACATTTTGAGAATAAGAAGTGAATCTTTCCTACGAATACACCCTTTAACATAACTATGTCTATGTCATTATCTATTGTGTTTGCAATTGAGATTCTTTAGTTGTGCTTTTATTTATTACTTTCTTTATAAGAATTTTCTTTTTTAATTAATTGAAGAAATTTTTTTGACTGCAGTCAATGAATATAGACCTCTACAACAAGATGGCAGCAGTCAATCAGACCACAGTCACTACACAGTCAACTAGTTGCCCATCACAGTCACACCATGTTCAAAGTGGCTGAGCGAGAAATGAATTAGTCATTAATTTTTTTTTTTATTCTAGCTAGATTGTACAAGGCTTTATTAGCCTTCAATTTTTATATATATAACTTCGAATATTATCTAAACTCTACCCCTGACAATCTTGAGTAATTGCCCTTGTTGATATGATTAGGTCTAACTTATTATCATTCTTTTGTATATTTTGTATATTGAAACTCACTTAGTGTGTAAAACACTAGTGAATGTTCAGACCCCTAATTACAAAATAACCAACACAAGTTTATACTCAAACAATATATGTGTGGAATGATAAATATAAGCTATACCCAAACATGCAAACTACTCTAAGCCATAATTTAATCACAACACAGCAGTAATTAAAAACAAAGAGTAAGGGATAGAGAGAAGCAAACGCAAGATAACACTGGCACGTGTTATTGAAGAGGAAATCGAAGAATTCAGCGAAAAACCTCTCCGCCGCCTTCCAAGCGGTAAAATGATCCACTAGAAAATCAGTTGGGATACATGAATAGCAATAGACCCTCCAAGCCTAATCTACCCGATGCACCTAAGCCTTCAAAGCTTCTTACTCTAACAGGGTTACTCCTAACCTTGTCTTTTCTAACTTACCGGATCCCTTAATTAGCCCATTGCATTAACCAAAATGAATTGATTCTCTCTTGAATTGCTTCCTAAACACCAATAACCTACTCACTGCTCTGAATGTGGTGAGGTAAGGATTTGGCTTAACATCCTCTCAAGGGTATGATAATGGAGAGGGTGAGAGTAGAGGAATTTGGAGAATCAAAGGTATAAGATTATTGACGAATCAATCTTGTTGTTCTATAGGGTTTATCTCTCAAAATTCTCTCTGGAAGCTCTCTACATTTCGTGGGTATAAGAGTATTTATAGTAGAGTATGAGAAGGAATGTGAAAAGTCATTTTTCTGCAAAACAAGGTGCACTGGCTAGTCACTCGCGATTGGGACAAGTCGCGAGTTCCAGTCACCAATTAACAGAATGGCCAGACTGTATTCTTTGTCCTGTAGTGATCCAGCTATTTTGACCCTTCAACTTCCTGCATGCTTCACACGTGTGTTGGATTCTGGCGAGTCACCACTCGCGAGTCAATCGCGAGGTCCAGTCGTGAGAAGCCTTTTGATGTACACACTTGATCAATTTTTCACACTCTCTCACACACAATCTTTACATTATTCTCACCTAAATACAAGGTTTTTAAATGCTAAATTACAAACAAATTTGGCATAGAATAAATCCAACACATAGTTGAATAAATTCAACTTTACATATATAAAACGTATTATGAACTAGTTTCAAAGATAAGTTAAGAGTCTTATAATTTAACACTATTGTTTGATTTCTCCTATATAGAGAAATCAGGTTCAAATACCCCATCCCTACTCGTTACATAAAAAAAAGTATTAAAAATATGAAAATGGGGTATATGGAGAGAGATAGAGAAGGGTGGGAAGTGGAGAATTGTCACGTCCCAAACTCGTATTTCAAATTTGTAAGCATGACCGACATGTTAATATCAAGTCCAACTCAAGAGTAACATGAACTGACATGCATTAGGAGAATGCAAGGAGGTCAAATTGGTTTGGTGGCTAAGGGAAAATAAAAGACGAGGTAAACATTATGGTGCAGATAAATAAACTTCAGAAAATAGTTCCGGGGATCAGATTGTTGACAAATTCCAAGCCTTTTATCCATATGCTTTATAGGTGTCAATCCTTTATAGGTGCCTTTTATACATGCAGTGGTTAAATGTTTTATTCTAAGCTGGTACTACTGAAGCTAGCTAGTGGTTGCACAACATCATATAGAAGACACATTTTCATCATGAATGATGAGCTTCTTGATTTCTTTAGTGAAAAATGTGGCCAGAAGTCATTCTCAAACAGCACATGGCTTGATATTTTATGTCGGCATGCTTATTGTGTAAGAACTGTTGGTATCTGAATGCAAACTCAATATTTTGTTTGCTCCATCAATATGTCGTGTAATAGGGGACCGTAAGGGATACTCATTGTATTATCGATCCAACTCATGCACGTATATATACCCACCACAAAAGCATGCATAATTTTATTTATTTATTATATAATTATATAAAGAGCCGTGTTTATTATACACACTCACTACAAAAAACAGATCTATACCCGTGCTTCAAAAATGCCGCCATAGCTCTTGAAAGCGCTGGCATAAATCCATTTGAACTATATCGCTTTCTAGCGTTGGTATTGAATTGTCGCAATAGACTCAACTGGGCTATACTGGTGTTTGAAAAGCACCAATATAGGTCCAGGCAGTTTTGTGAACCTATACTGGCGCTTTTCACAACTATTGTAACAGCCCAAAAAACCTATCCTTGCGCTTTAAAAATGCCACTAAAGGTTATTTAATTATTTATTTATTTTGAAATTGGCTTTAGTGGCGTTTTTAAAACATTGCTATAGATATTTCTCAGATTGTAACTTTTAGTGGTGCATTAATATGTCTTTAACCTATAACGGTGCTTTAAAATGCTGGGATAGAGTTTTTTTTTTTTTCCTCGTAGACAGTTAGGCTACGTTTAGGAGTTCATAAGGCTCTGCTTGGGAGTTTATAAAGGAATGATCATTAAAGGAATGGAATGGAATGAAATGGATTTAAGCAAGGGAAAAGAATGGAAAAGAATAGAATGGAATGAAATTAAGTAACCTTGATTGGATGTTTTAAAATAAAGGAATGGAAATGAATGGAATGTAAGTAATCTTGTTTGGGAGCAATATGAAGGGAATGAAATGGAATCATTTTATAACAATATTACTATTAGACCCCTATTTTAAAATAAATAGTTGAATATATAGGGGTATTTTGGGAATTTTAATAAAATTTTCATTAAACCTAAATCCATTCCCTTCTATTCCTCCCAATTTCGAAGGGAACAAAAATTTGAGATTTTGAGGGCTTAGGAGGGAATGAGTATTCCCTTTTAACTTTTCTATTCCCTCTCACCTAAACTCGTAAACAAAGTTCATTCCCTTCGTTAAAACTCCCAAACAAGAGGAAGGGAAGAATATTCTAAAAATATTCTTTTTATTCCATTCCATTCCCTTCTCCCAAGCAGAGCCTAAAGGAATGGAATTAAATGATTATAAGGGAATGGAAATGAATGGAATGGAATGGAATGTATTTAAGTAAGGGAAATGAATGGAAAAGAATGGAATGAAATGGAATTAAGTAACCTTGATTGGATATTTTAAAATAAAGGAATGAAAATTAATGAAAATAAATGGAATGTAAGTAATCTTGTTTGGGAGCAACATGGAGGGAATGTAATGGAATCATTTTATGACAATATTACTATTAAACCCCTATTTTAAAATAAATAGTTGAATATATAGGGGTACTTTGAGAGTTTTAGTAAAAAAATCATTAAATCTAATTCCATTCCCTCCCATTTTTCCTAATTTTGGGGGGAATGAAAATTTGAGATTGTAAGGGAATAAAGAGGAATGAGTGTTTCCTCCTACCCATTCCATTCTCTCCCACTTAAACTCCTAAACAAGAGAATAGACTTTCCATTCCCTCCATTAAAACTTTCAAACAAGGGAATGAAAGAATATTCTAAAATGATTCTTTTCATTCCTTTCCATTTCATTTTATTCCCTCCTCCTAAACGAGACCTTAAAGAATTGGACATTCAACAAAATTCTTGGGCAGTTTTGTCACCCAATTTGTAACTCCACAAAATTCAATACTAAACAAAGAATTGGACATTCCAAACTATCAAATTAATACAATAACATGATATAATATATAATTGTTATGCCAAATTAAAGAAAACTATCAAAATGTCTAGAAATGACATATAAAAAGTTAAGTATCCTATTTTATAGATTGAATAGAGAAGTAAATAACTAAGTACTCCTCAAACCAAAAAATTACCACAAGTGTCATATTGACAATGTTGTAAGATAATTTAACAACAATGTTGCTAATGAAGTGACATCAAACCACTTTCTAGCAAAAAAAAAAAAAAAACACAATACAACTAATTTTTTTTCCAACTCAATGCATTAAATTAATTTTAATTACAGTTAATTTTTTTTATTGAATTTGAAATAAAGAACACATATGTTGCCTAATTTGGACATCATTTGTTTCATTTGCAACAGTTCTTCCCACCTTTCATTTCTTTGTTCAGTTAATTGCTTCCTCAGAGATGCTAACTCAGTCTCCAAATCCTTAACCCTTGTTCCATTTCATTGGATGGTGGTGGAGTCATGGTATACTATTGAATGTTTCTTGTACGTATTTCTACCAAATGGGGTTCGTCCAAAACCCACCCCACGTACACGTCCAGGCACTCTAGACCCATCACCCGAGCATATGCATCATATATTGCCCATAGGATTCCTCCACCACTGGTCTCTCCATGTAATTGTGTTCCAAGAACATTCAAAAGTTCTTGCATCATGGCCTTTTTCACAATTGAACCAAATAACATATTACTTTCTATAGATAATACAAAGAGTTCTGTATATTTATAATCAACAATTACCTAGTTGTTTACGAATATAAGTAAAGCAAGAAGGATAAATGTAACTATAGATAATACCTACAATGTTTTGTCCCGCATGGGCAGTAATTGAGTCCCATTGTTTGTGGCTATATACTTTTTCATAAAATACTGAACGCTTTACTGGGGCTCCTTTTTCTTTTTCCTACAATATGTTCAGTAGATTCATTAAAATAGTTATATGGTGAAGACGTGTTTAAGTCTATATACTGTCATCTTTGTGGTGTAGCTACCCATATTAAGATATATAAGAGTTAATGTGGAAGATAGCAAAATATATGGCATCATTTAAGTACAAGATATATGTAGCAATAAAACTACAAAAACAAAGTTAAATGTATAGTCTATGCAATTTTTTTTTGGTTGTTGTTTAGCAGAACCAATGTAAGAAGTAAAATTCATACAATGATAACAGTGGTTTGTGCATAACTTCTGGATACAATTGTTTGTATTTCTAATTAGTTTGCATGACAGGTTTTGCTCTTCTCACACAATGTCTACAAAAGAACATTGCATGCAAAATTTTTAAGAACATTCTTGTTAACGTTCTATAGCTAGGCATAAAAGTTATTAGTTTCTTCCAATATCCCAACAGTGGTATCGTTGAAAACTTCTTTGCAAAGCCATCAATTTGAGATATATATATATATATATATATATATATATATATATATATATATATATATATATATATAACTTTATCATTTAATGAATTGGTTTATTTGAACTAAGACCACTATGATCATGCCAAAATCATGAAATATTAACTATGATATTGGCATGTTAAATGTATTTCATGCAAAATATGAATATTTTTCATATGCCTATAGTATTTTAAATATAACATAAAAAGTTTTAAAAATTTGTAAATTCTAAATGGTGTCATTTCTATTGAAAATTAACCTCAATTGAGTTTCAAACATATTCTTTTCAACCCTTACTCAAATTCACGATCCCAAAAATAGGGCTTAGTCTAGGGCAAACTCAACACATTTTGGGGTCAAATGCAAATGTAAAATGTATTATTACTTAATATTTTATAAGCAGATTAGAAAATAAAAATCCAAATTTTTTATATAATTTAATACATTAATTGGACTATTTTCATATATTTATAAAACATATTTTAAAAATTTTAATTCTAAGAATATTGAGACAATCAATATCAGAACAAATATTATATTTTAAATGGTCACTATCCCTCTTAATAATGTTTGATTTCAGTTATTGAACAATTGATTTCAATAATGAATTTGTCTTGAGAATTATTAATTCTAATATTAATCTTGATAGAGTGAGAAAGGAGGAGTGAAATTTTTGGGAGATTGAAAATTTGTACACTCTTAAACTACTGAAAATATAGTAAAATGTATTAATAAAATGTTGAATATTTAAAAAAGAGTATAATATTTTAAAAACAATTTTATTTCTTAAATTTTTGGTCCTTAATTAAATATTTTTACATCCTATGACAAATAGACAAGACATTCTATCATCCAATAGAAGATGTCTTTTTTCTTTTTTATAAATTTTTTTTCCTAAGTGAGAGGTCTTACATTTTTATTATAGTATTTTCAATACTATAAGACAAATAGATATATTATATTTTAAGGTGTCTTTTCTATTTGAGATCGCATTAAGCCATTGCCTAATAAATGGCTTGAGCTACCCCTGTTTTAGGAAAAAATATTTTGTATTATATGATACTATGTCATCTGTAATAAAATTCAATAAACGAGAGACATATGTGAAAAAATAACTACTTAATAACACATGTCTTTCAACTGTTAGTGAGATAATTATTTTTTGCTGATATATCTCATACTTATTGAATTTTAATACCGTTCACATGGTATCATTTAATACGCAAATACCTTCTCCTGTCCTAGAAAGCAACATTATCATTCTTTTAAAGTTGATAATTCGTGGGAGAATTGGAAACCTAGTGCCAATGCCAAAATAACGAGGAGGGTACATGAACAGTAAAAATATTCTGATTTTTCAAAATGATTATAAACGTGGGGTTCTAGTCTTCTGTGGAGTCCTGGTTGAAAAAAAAATAAATTATTAGGATGTTAATATTAATGACACACTACACCGACTTAATATTTCTAGAGTCTAGTTCAAGTTGAAAAACGTAAATTCTGTAATTATTAATGAGATTAAACTTTTATAATCTTATCTATACAGATTTATCGTTACAGAGTTAGCATTATACTATAAGTCTTGTTTAATATAAACTGTAAAGAATACTATATATATATATATATATACACACGTGAGTTGTGTGTGTGAAAAGGCATTGTTGAATATGGAAGACTCAAACTCTAAGGAAAGCTCTGAGATAAAAAAGATGAAGAAAAATATGAAGAAGGCTGATGATGATCACTCAGAGCAGCAGCAACAACAGAAGATTGGTCGAATCTATCACATGAACCAATCAGCGGAAGAATATTATGGTGGACTCATGCAACAATATGAACAACTGCTTCGACTTTCTAAAGAGCAATATAAACAACGTGAAGCTCGATTACATTATGAGCTTTTGCGAGCTGATTATTCTTTTCTTTCAACGTGGATTAGGAATAACCCTAGTGCCAATGCCATTGATGAAGGTAGAGAACAACAACAACAACAACAACCACAAGGTCAACAACAACAGTAACAACAAAGGCGCGCATGAGGTTTTCAATTGGGTCATTCTTAGTGGAGTCAGAAGTTTTTTATTTATTTATTTATTTATTTATTACAACATTTGGCAATTAATATGAATTTTTTTTCTTTTCTTTCATTAATTAAGTTCTTATGTTATATATATGTTCATACAGTGTGACTATGACAATTGATAGAAACATATTTTTTTAATTAAATTTGAGTGAAACTTTTTTTTTTGAGTGAAACTTAGGTATACTATATTAGGTTTTTTAATTAAATTCAAACACTTAATATATTTTTTTTTTAAAAACACTTGATTGCGTTGACCCATAAAACACATTGACCCATAAAACATAAATAGCGTTATATTTTTTTTAAAGAAAATTAAATTCAAAATAATCAAGTTCAATTAGAGAAGCAACTAGATTCTATATATATATATATATATATATATATATATATATATATTTTTTTTTTTTAATTTATTGTTATGGGTTCATGTCACATTCTTCTTTTCATTTTTATATTAAGAATGAGAGAGTTTCCTGGCTAAAAGGAATCGATCTCGCTCTTGGACCTAGTTTTCCGCGTATAATAAAATCAGTGTCCCAGTTTAATGCTATTCTACAACTCCTATATTTTTGTATATTTGTATAAATTAGAGGGATCCCTCTAATTTATACTATCTCCCTTTCCTTATCTTCACCTTACACGTGGACAGTAGATCGCTCATGTTGATCCTTGTCCCATCAGCACCTTTCTGAAGTTTTTGGGGGTAGCTGTAATACTGAAAAATACTGTTCAAAGATCACTTCCTCATTAATGCGTCCAGAGGATTAGCTACAGAGTATTCAATGTGGTGTTAGCAGATTTCTCTTAGATATTTCTGAGCTTCCATCCCTCCTGTACGTTCATAATTCACGTCCCTATCAGTGGAATTTCCTGGAAGGTCACTTTGAACGATAGGATATACATTTGGTCTGTGCTTCGTTTATCCGAGGAGATACTCCTCCTCGAACCACCTCCCTCAACCTTTCCATTTGCAACATACTCATGGGACTTTAAACTTAACATCCTCACTAGTGTTTATTCATCCTCGGACCAACCAATGTCCTCGGTCAAGGCCCAATATATAATTTTGGGCCCTTATCCCTACATATATATATATATATATATATATATAAATACCCAAAATAAATTCCTAAAATATAATTTTATGTTAGAGTTATTTCAAATTTTCAACGATCATAATCAATTTTTTTTTCTTTTTCTTCTGAATTACAAGAAGGAAGTTACCAGAAAAACAATGGAAGTTTAGATGAAGCTGAAGCTATGAATTGCCAAATCGTATTCAACTACTAAACCTTTTTTCTTTATTTTCTTTGTATGTTGGTCAGGCACGAAAAATCATCATTAATTATCCCTATACATAATTTGTCAGTATAAAATAAAAAGATTAATTTTTATTTTTTATATATACAACTTCCATAATATATATATATATATATATATATATATAATAATTTAAAATACAATTCCATATTTTATATATATATACACATATAAAATAATCTAAAATAGTATTCAAAATACAATTCAGTATTCAATATACAATACAACTATACAATAGTTAAAAAAAATTATTAATAGTTTAAAGACGGGTAAAACAACAACTGTTGAATGCATGAACAAATATAATTAAATAACTAATCATACATTTTTGTCAAACTAGGAGTAAACTTGAAACTAAGAAAAGAAATACTAAATAATATAAGTTTTTACTTTTTAAAGTGTCTTTTTAACTATATATGTAGTCACTCTCTTGGAATTTGAACAAACAGTAAAAGATTTCTTGAACTTGGAAATTTGTATAGCACTTATCAAACTACTTAATTAGGAATAAGAAAAAAAAAAAAAAACTAAGAAAATATAGAAGGGAGAAAGAGAGATAAAGAAAACAAGAAAATAATTACAGATATAGAAAAATATGTTAGTTGTATTGGTTGTGTAAGAGAGAGATAAAGAGAATGAGGAAAGAATTACAGATATAAAAAGATATGTCGGTTGTATTGGTGGTGTAAATTTTTTGCTGATGAACAAGAAAAGTGTAGGGAAAAACAACTTTATTCTACTGTCAACGTGAAAGCAAGCTAGTAAGCTAGAGTTCTCGTGAGAATGTTTTTTATTTTTTATTTATTTTTAACGCATGCAGCAAAATTTGAAACATTTGTTTTTCATTTAAAATAAAATATTTTATGAGTTTATTTTTTTGGTAAACATCAGATATTAAGAAAGCTAAAGAGCTAAAACCGGTTCAGGACAAAGCTTGATTAAATACAAACCATTAACATCAGAATTTAGAATCTCTAGAATGTCCACAGGTGGACTACTAAACAAAATGAAATCATTAACTTGATTTGTTCCCCATCTTGCTAAGGCATCACCTATTGGCTTCCCGAAAGCAATGCTTGATCCGGACTCGGGGATTCTGGGAAATTAAGTGCCTGCAATCATCCACCAAAGGAGAGACAACATTGTTAGCATAGTTTGGATTGTCCAGCAGATCAACTATAGCTTTCACATATATTTCTATTTCTGCAGCAGGTATATGGAAGTTATGTGTTATGACATTGAAAAAGTCTTTCTTTAAGGCTCTACAGCTCAGCTATAAAGCTGGTTGTAACTCATATTTTCTTGCATATCTGCTAATCCACTCGTCCGTTTCATTTCTAATGAGACCTCCACTGCTTGCAGGCCCAGGCCCATGGTTACCCAGAGAAGATCCATCTGAATTGAGTCTAACCCACCCATGGTTGGGTTTCTCCCATCTAACTCTTCTAGCCACCTTATTACAAACCATTCTAGGGGATTTTGCACAATGTTCACTTTCACAACAAAATTTAAGTCGCAAGTTATTAACTGTAAGTAAAAAAGTGATGTCAGTTGCGAGTCCAAACAAAAATCAGCTATAACTCGTCATTTAATCTATATTGTGAAAATATTGTGAAAGTAGTACTAAAATGTTAATAATCAAACTTATTTCAATTGAGCTTAAAAAAAATTTAGGGTCAGAGTATTCAAAATTTTATTTTTGGGGATCAAAATATATATTTTTTATAATTTTTTTTTTTACTAGGTCAGGGGGTTCACTCGTCTTAAGTTTTAGGGATAAAATAAAATCTGATTGATATTTCACTTTTCAGGGAAAAGAATAGAACCTAAAATATAAATTATATTTTAGGTTCTATTTTTGTCCCTGAAGATATATATTTTTATCAAATACGCTGTTAACAAAAGTGAATATAAAGACAAAATGAGTGACACTCTAACCCTATGTTTGGAAGTTTTGAGAGAGAGAGGAGAGTAGAGGGGAGTAGAGGGAAGGAGAGTAGTGGAGAGGAGAGTACAGGGGAATGGTTGTCCTCAACCTTGTTTGGATGTTTTTAAAATGAAGTAAGGGGGAGAAGAATAATTAGTCTTTTCATTTGTAATTTTGTTAATATAGTAGTAAGGGTAAATTTGATAATTCATTTGGTCAACCATTTTTATGCTCTACTCTCCCTCCAAATCTCTCCAATTTGGGGGAATTAAAAATGGGGGGTTGGAAGTAGTTCAAACCCCTCCAAATCCCTCCAAATCCCTCTCCCTCATTCCTTAAAAAACATCCAAACAAGGTATTTAAATTACTCTCCCTCCCTCTACTCTACTCCCCCTCCTTCCCCCAACATCCAAACATAGCATAAATCTTCATGGATGAAAATATAACTTTCTTAAATTTTAAAGATGAAAATAGGACACGTAGAAAATGAGGAAACTTTGACAATATGTTGAAACGAAGGAGTTAAAGGATATATGTGAAGCGCATAGAATCATAGATATATGGGATGTAAATATGGATTTTAAACGAGGACTGCTTAAGTTACTACCATTATTATCACATCTGTAATTCCACCACACAACTATGTCTATGTCTGTTTTTATCTTGTCAAAGGCTAGATTTTGAACAGCTTAAGACTTTTAACTTGTTCTTAGCATAAATTTCCTACCCAATTATTTTTCACTTCAGTTTGGAACCTTTTTATTTATATAAGCCACTTATAAGTCTTCTTGTAGCCACCTAACTACAGAAAGCAAGAACACTTACAGCTAGAATTGAAAACATCCAACTCTTATGTCTATGACACCTATTTGAATATTCCAGATTCATGGCAACGTGCCAAATGCTGGGGTACTCATGCTAATTTTTCTTTCAATGCCTTTAACTTGGACGAGCCAAAGCCATGATTTATGATGCCTGTATTAGAACAGAGTAAGATTGTCATAGATTGAATATAACATAGAACAATTTATATAACAGATACACAATTTTGTTTTTTGAGAAACACACACACATACAATAGAGAGAAAATAAGATTCTAATAGAAAGGTACACCACAAACTCCACTCAAAAGCCGTAGTAAGAGACAAAGAAATTCTGATTGAATAGAAGCAGGAATAACTGACTAACTTTGCCAGGATACAAGAGTCATTCCCACAAATGAAGGGAAGAAGTAATAATGCAGATCATTAAGAGATACTTAACCTCGTTTAAGCACAATAGTCTACATTCAATCACAAATCTACCATGATCATAAGGTTTCAAAAGGAAGAATAAAAAATCCGACACAAGCAGAAGAATATGAAACAAAAAGGGTATATTACTCTTGATCAAACCAATAAGTAGCAGGACATGCAATAGAAGAAGCTTCTATCTCTGAAATACCTTCCTCAATCAGATATCTCTCCATTAACTGAGGACTGAGGGCAGGTATCCTGAAGAGATATAACAGTTTCAAAAGCACCAACCAAAGCCTTGACCTTACTCTTCCTGGCCATAACCAGCTTACTTGCAGTCTCTTCAATCACATTATTATACAGACTCTGGGTATCTTTCTTTTCTTCCACATTTTGGTGTCTGAGAACAACTTCTTCAGACTTGATTTCAGTACCATCCTCACTGTCACCAACTTCCTTGCTCTTGGAGTTTCTCCTTCTTGTACCCTCCAGATTTTGGTCTCTCTCAAAATCTTTCTCCAATTTACCATCATCAACTTCCTTGCTCCAATTTCTGGTATGATCTTTACCATATTGGATCTCACCAACTGATCTTACTCGCTTAAATTTGAGTCTCCTTGAATTACTGTTCTCAGATTGAAGTTCAACCACCTTTCCTCTCCTAAATTTCAGATTTTGAGTTGGGGAACCTTTAACTTCTGAGCTAACCATTCCATCCCTTCCAGAACTACTCCTGAATTCCAACTTTTGGTCCTCACTTCCAGTTATCTTGGCACCATTTTCTTTGCTATGGGAAGACGAGGATGGAGACGAGGATGATTTAGCTCTATGAGATCCATATTGTGTGTGTGTCAAGCTTTTTTTCCCAAAGGAAGGAGAAGAGGATACACGTAATTTGTTGGCATCAAATCCAGTTCCAGTCTGTCTCAAGTTATTCTTCTTAGAAGAATAAGGCAATTGTGAGCTAAGGATACCCTTTTGAACTTGCTTCAGGCTTTTGTCCACAGAGGATGGAGATGAAGAAACACTATTTTGAGAGGGTTCCACAGTTTTGTTCTCTGTACCTGCTTCAATGACGTACAAAGTCTTCTCAGGAACATCGCTGGGTTGGTTGGGTTTGACCTTTGTAACACTGTTTTCGTTCTTGGTCTTCATGTTTGAAACTCCCTTGACAGAATGTTTGGGAAACAAGTTAACGGTGTGTGGAATTGAAGCCTTTTTCTCACCCATTTTGGAGGTGCTCAACTCGTTGCTAAAGATTTTGCTTTTTCTTGAGCTGGCTGAATCTCCTTGTGGTTCCTTGCTTATTCTGATTTCGTTGTTTCTTTGAAAGCTGAAACTCCAATCCACTGGGTGAGAATATGACTTTGATTTCCTATGCTTCGGCTTTTGATTGCTAGCATTTTCTATAGAAACATCTATTTCCTTGGAGGATGTTGGAACCTTTTGTAAAGTGGCAGTCTCCTTTTTTGTTGATGAGGAGACTTCTCCCTTGATGACAACAGGATTACTAGGTTTCTGCACTTTGGAATCTAAAGAAGGCCTAGGACCAATTGCTGATTTCTTCTTCCCCTCAATTGAAGTAGCAGCCTTTTCAGGAGACTGGATTTCACCTTCCAAAGTTGTTACCCTCTTCGGAAATGAACTCCACGGCTTTAATGCAGGTTTTGTTCCATATTTGCAAGCATCATGGCAGGAACCTGTTGAAGCACTGAGATAACGGGAACGAATCTTTATGTCACCAATTGGGTTATCCAACCTCCCAGTAGAATTCCTCCTCCTTTCACGGCCACGTTCAGCCTCAGTTTTTTCAGGAGTCAGTGGAGTCTCAGTGCTCTCCTCGGCCATTATTTACTATAACTGGCAAACTCACAACCCTGCAGCATATGAGAATTTCATTAGAGAGGGAAAGGTGGGAGAATGAAAGAGGGAGCAGAAGCACTACACAGTCCTTCAAACTTTTTAAATTACTTTTTTACATTATAATATTTCACAAAAATTCAAATCAAGGTGCTCACAAAGATAGCATATCAAGTAGAGATTATCTTGAGCTTCAAAATCTTCTTAAGATTTTTAGCCTGAGCTAAAACTTGAACAAAGGAACTTTTCTGACATATCACTAAAAGTCCTATTAAATTTTTTATAAAATATATATATATACACACACACATACAAAAGCTTCCTTGCAACAAAATTTTATAGACTTTTCTGATAGATTGCATGAATGGTTGAAAATGTTGATTAACTGATCCATACACCATTTACATTGAACAAGTTTGCTATGTTTTCAAAAGGTTTAGATTAACTAATCTGATTCTGCCATAAATTTAATTTAAGGGCTTGTTAGTTTTCATCAGAGTTATTTTTACCATTCTATCTTTTCTTTTTCTGGATACAAGTAAGAACTTCGCATCCAACCTCAAAAACTGTGGTCAGAAAGGAAGCCCTGTGGTTTTACCAGTGGGTGTGCATGTGCCTGTGTGTTTGTCTGTATTTCTGAAATATCTATGCAATCAACCAATTCATTACTTCTATTCATATCCAAACACTAGCTTAATTTTTCTTTCGAGGGTGAGAAATATTTTCAGAACTTAGTTTGAAGGCTTCTAATTCCAAGATTTAAATACACAATTACCAGTGAAACAACACAACACCTTATTATAAATTTTTTTATTTTTTTATTTTTTTTAAAGGGAGGAGAAAAGTACAAAACTATATTATCATAACAATTACCGTGAGTAGTCTGGCCCCGAGGATCCATTTCAGATATTTTGAGTGCCTGTGCAGAACCTGTAAAGCTTTAGGAAAAAGTATAATCAAAATCAAGGGACAAAGAAATAAACAACCTACTCACCAGCCAATATCATTAGATAGAAAGGGATTCTTCAGCTCTAGTCAAATGAATCCTTGAGCTTTTAAGTTTAAAACAACATTTACCTGCTTCTACCAATTCAGGAAGAGCCAGAGCAAAAACAAGAAAACCATTTTAAACTTGGAATCAGAGAAGAGAGATAAATGGACAAGTAAGTCCTTTAATTCAATAAAACAAATTCTTGAATGGCAATAAATTCATACATTTACAATGCGTTTGAAAATCTCAGAGAAATATATATATATATATATTTACCATTCATAATCTTTTCCACAAATTGATAATCTTGTGAAATGATATGTAAATTGGTAGCCATAATAAAACTGATACTGAAAATTTCAAACTGTAGCAACCCCTTATACAATCATCATTTCATTATATGCAAAAGTTTATACATTCACCATTTCAATTAAAAAGATATCATTTTATGTATTCAATTCCTTATCCATTCACTTTTGATCAAAACAGACACTAGCCCATTTACAATTTGCTTCAATAATGTCCATTTTGAGAGAAAGTTCAAATTAAAAAAAATAAAAATAAAATCATGCATTTCCATCAATTAACACATCCATAAGCAAAACTAAAACAAACCCATTTCTCAAGTGCTAACAAAAGACATTTTAATAAGACAATGGGAACAAAGATCATAGTTCCTCATCAAAAGCCCGATATGTCATCAACCATTCATTCATGATCAAAACAGACACTAACCCATTTACAATTTGCTTCAATAATATATGCCCATTTTGGTAGAAAATTCAAAAAATAAAATAAAATAAAAATTAAAATCATGCATTTCCATCAACTAACACATGCAAAAGCAAAACTGAAACAAAAACATTTCTCAAGTGCTAACAAAAGACATTATAAAAAGACAAATGGGATTTAAGATCATACCTTGTTTTCTTTGTTTGTTGTCAACAAGAAAGCAAGCAAGAAGAGACCCTGAAAAGGGTCTCTACTCAACATAAATTTGGCACTAATAGTTCAAAAAAATGGTTGGTTGCAATACAAACAGAAAATGCAGTTTTTGCGTGGCACTGGCTGGCTTTGGGTTTGAGTTTGCTGTGTTGACACCGAAAATAGCCTCCCCTCAACAACTCGGTTTTACTACAAATTAACAAAAGCTCTTCTTATTAGGCATTTCCCTCCCAAACCAAACACCAACCTCAAAAAGAATATTCCTCTTAAAGAAACAGAGAAAAGAGTGGAAAGAGAATCAAAGAGAGAAACTAACTATCTTTGTCAGCAAAACTTTATCAAGCTAGCGAATGATTGCATCACCACCAGTAATTCATTTGACTAGACCCAGAAAACACGTGACCTTAAAAAGGTTAAGTTTTGACTATCTTCTACTAAAAAGGAATTTCAGTTTTCTACTTACATGCATTGAGCATTTGGCACATCACATGTTTGTTTCTCTCAAAGTTGATGATGCTACATATAAACCCACTTCTTTATACATGTATATAAATGGTTATAAAAAAAAAATTATACATGTATATAAATATAAATACACCTCAGCAAAAAAAAATATACATAAATACAAGAGAAGTGTTTTTTTTAAGAAACAAACACACACACAAGGGAGAGGACAATGTGTTCTAACACAAAAGTACATACAAGAGAAGTGTTATGTTCACAAGATTTTTACAATAAATCATAGGTGATTAATTGTTATTGGTTCTAATTTGAACATACCACTAAAATTATTATTATTTTATCCTACTAATAACAACTCGTAATAACCCACTACTTAGAATTTGCTGTGAAAGTATTGTGGACATAACATTTCTATATATATATATATGTACACACACATACATACTAGCCTCTAAGCATGCACGTTGCGCATGTTCAGGGGTTCTTCTATTTTTTTAGGTAAAGGTTAATAATTTGCATCTATTATAATTTGGAAATATTTTTTATTTTATTTTTCAAACAAATAAAAAGATAAACTTTAAAGATACGCAGTAACTGTAATTTCTTTTTTGATCATGAAGGTATTTTTGAACCACATAAAAGTCCAGTTTAAAGATGGGAATCCTCTTATATATAGTATAGATATACATTTTTAGTGAAATTAAGTTCTATTCTATATTTAAACCCTTAATTTATTGTTAAAAAAAAAAATCCTTCATTTTGTAAGTTTAAGTTAGTTCAATCGAATCAATACATTGAAATTCTATTGAATCTAAAAAAACAAAATTGTTTACAAAAAAATTGAATAAAAGAAAACCCTCAATTAGAATCTTGTCACATCATATTTATAAAAGATGTGAAGTAGGACAGAATCTACAATTTAATTATTGTAATTTATTAATTTTGGTGTGAAAGTATTGTGGACATAACATTTCTATATATATATATATATATGTACACACATATACATACTAGCCTCTAAGCATGCACGTCGCGCATGTTCAGGGGTTCTTCTATTTTTTTAGGTAAAGGTTAATAATTTGCATCTATTATAATTTGGAAATATTTTTTATTTTATTTTTCAAACAAATAAAAAAAATAAACTTTAAAGATAGGCAGTAACTGTAATTTCTTTTTTGATCATGAAGGTATTTTTGAACCACATAAAAGTCCAGTTTAAAGATGGGAATCCTCTTATATATAGTATAGATATACATTTTTAGTGAAATTAAGTTCTATTCTATATTTAAACCCTTAATTTATTGTTAAAAAAAAAAAATCCTTCATTTTGTAAGTTTTAGTTAGTTCAATCGAATCAATACATTGAAATTCTATTGAATCTAAAAAACCAAAATTGTTTACAAAAAAATTGAAAAAAAGAAAACCCTCAATTAGAATCTTGTCACATCATATTTATAGAAGATGTGAAGTAGGACAGAATCTACAATTTAATTATTGTAATTTATTAATTTTGGTATTTAATTTGTAATTTTCGTTATTTTAGGTTTAGGGTTTTTATTTCCTTGTTTTTAGGTGCTTTTAATACTTTTTAGGTCAAATTTGGTTCTTGTTATGGTTAGGTATCAATTAAGAGTTATTTTAGAATATATTTTCTGGTCTGTCAAGTTTTACGTAGCCCTTTAATAGGCCTCTAAGTCTGTATACATTTTTTTAAGAATTATTCAATTAATAAAAATTCAGACTTTTGTCTATTGTTTCTTTGGTGGATTCTAGAACCATTTCTCCTTCTGGATTCAAGAAACCCTCGTGTATTTGAGGTTATTTTTAGAAACAAACATGTTTTGTTTTTTGTTTTCTAGAAGTAGACGTGTTCTACTTCTTGATACTTCCGCATCCCGCATCAAGATGGTTCCATAAACAAACAAAATTATAGTAAATATCTACTATAAATAAATACCAATATAAATTTTTTATTTCCATTTACAAACACAATAATCAAATGAAATACCTATTAATAACTACAATAATTATTAAATTTCATATTTAATATTCCATATACAAACGTACAATCATAATAAATATCTATTAGTAATTATCATAATTATCAGATTTCATATTTATAAAAAAAAATAAATAAAAGAGAGAGAAAATCAATTTCTTTTTATAGATAAAATTATATTTCATTAAATTTTTATGTACTTTGCACTTGTTATTGACTAGTATTATAATATACCATAAAAATCATCAACAAAACCTGAATTTATGGGACAAATAATAAATTACGTTTTATTAATATGAAATTTGGCATGCTTGTGAAGAATAAAACGAAAGTGTAATTAGACATGGATTTTCAAAATATTAATCTTATATCGTCTGCCTATGGACACACCCATTCTCACAGCCGATTTCACGACATGCTGACTTGTGCAATTGTGAGCGGTTGACGAAAAGTGGAGGGTCCATATAATCAGTAGTGGGTGTTTATATGAAAATGCATTTTTATACTTAATTATGCCATACGTAAAACAAAGGATGCCACTTTTTCAATACAAGAGAAGTATGCAAGTTATTTACTACAAATAACCCCCACTCCCTTGATTTGTGAGGTAGTTATTGGCAGGAAATAACTAACATCTATTGCCTACAAATTAATTGAAGACTTGATTCTACAAGAAAACACTCCTTTACAATCCAACATCCAAGACAAATCAAAAAATTTAGATCTCTATCAAGAGAGTCCTATCCATCAATGTAGGCTAACCAATGTAGGCAAGTGGTCATTAAGCTTGTTAATTTAGACTTTTAATCTCCCTTGTACTTGCATTCTTATTTAATCAAGTGAGTTGTAATATTTTACATTTAGCTTGCTCGATTATTTGTGCACTTGAATTTTCTCATTTTTTTCGTCAACTAATGCATTTTTTGAAAAGTTCTATTAAGTTAGGCGTTATCAAACCCATTATCCCATATCATCTTTATTGAAGTCAAATAATTGTTCTTGAGTAGTTTCTAATCATACCTCAAGCAAGAAAAATCTGGTTTGTACTCAAACAATAATGTTTTGTGTAAGTTTCATTCAGCTTGTTGGCCTCATTTAAGTTAATAATCAATATTATTTCAAAGTTTGACCTTATTTAATTTTTCTTGGGATTTTTAGTAATTTTTTTATATTAATCCCTAAGGAGTTTACTAATTATAGTTAAAAGGCTATCATCTTCATTAGAGTGATCTTGAATTAAGTCATCATGTTTATGTATTTTATGACACAGAAGTTTATCCATGACAAATAAATATTAATAATCATACTAAGAAATTAATCCTATATTTAGAGTGTACTTATGCTCTAATACCAATTGAAAAGATTATTTAGGCCCTTGGTAGATTATACGTTGAATTAATCAACTTTAACCAATTAACCATTTATGTAAATCAATTTGATTATCAATTAATTACCACATTCAAATATAAATTATAAAGAAGGAAAACAAATAACACAAGTTATTGTTTGACGATGTGGAAAAAGCCTATGAACATAATTACAAGAAAAAAAAAATCACTACGAGGGATAATCCTAACCCAAGAAGATTTTCTCTATTTAGTACTGAAGTTTACAACTGAGATATACTCATATCCCTAGTCTCTCAACCACGTAAAAAAACTTACAAACGCTACCCCACTTTTTGTTCCAAGTTGCTTGGACTCTTCTAAACTAAACTTCTTCTACTAATCAAGTCTGTGACACAAAGGACCACCTAGGAGATATCATTGCAATAGCATCGGGATGACTCTATTGCTTGAACCTTAATCTATACTATATATGATAGTGACAACGTCGTAGAATATCTTCTATATTTGCTTATTTACTCACGGTTTGCACAGAATTTCCGTGTCAATCTCAATTGATCAAGCCTCAATTGAAGGTGAGTCAATATTCCAAAGACTTCTTTCTCTTGAGATGATTCTTGAACACTAGATCATGTACTTGTGATTTGACTTTTACAACTCAAACAAAAATATCATGGAATTTGTCAAAAGCTAAACCCAATATATTTTACTTGTCCCTTAAATAATTCTGACTTGACCTCTGTTTGGTATGTAAGTTGAACTTTGCTTCAAAGGGTGAGGATTTTTTTTCAAAGGCTTTGGGACCCAAAAGAAGAAAAAAAAAAAGCCTTCAAAAAAGCAGTTTATCGTGGTTTTAGGCTTTTTGCATTCGTTTGTGGTCTACAAATAAAAAGAAAGGTAGCCGTAAGAATAGGTAAAAAGTTAGACCAAAAAAGAATTCTAAAGAGTTTTCAAAATTGATAGAACTTTGGATTCTCTCTCTCTCTCTTTTCTTGCACATTGATATCGTGTGCTTCCAATGTAATTATGTCATTACAAGTGCTAATCCTCTTCTAATCAAGTGCTGACCACAATACTAATAATAAATTAAGGGCTTTGAAACTCCATCAACTTTGTTAGATGACACTCCAACCATCAATTAGCTTCATTTTCTATAATAAGAATCATCCTTTAAATTCTCTATTTGACTTTCCTTCAAGTAGTAGAAACTAAAAGGCGACAACATACTATTTGCATGGAAATTCTTCCATATCAACCACCTCAAGAAATCTTTTTTCATTGGAATTTGAGTACCATGATGAACTTCCTTCTCTCTTGTTGAATAATGATGTATTATAGCATCCTTTGGACCCCATTCACAATAGTTGATTCCCATCTTCACCTATTGCAGATAAATTATGTGCAAAACCCTTTCCAGCTGGCCAAACAGAGGACCATTCACCATTTGCACTTGCGTGAAGCAAGCAGGGCTTTTGTTGTTTTGTACCGGCATTAGCAAACAGAGAGCTGAAATAATAGGACTGATAAAATGCAATGTAAGTTAATTGTTGGTGCCCCCACGTATGCTATCAACTTCACTCAATGTGCATTGAAAGCCAAGAATTAATGCTATTAATTACTAGGAAAATTAACAGCAACTTGTGGCATGCATTCCTGGTACTACAATGTTAGAGTGACAAGGGTACAAAGATGAAAACCAAATTGGAAAAGAGAAATCCAGGAAAAGTCATTTTTTTTTACGTGCCCTTGAAAACCTGTAAGGAAAAAAAAAAAAAAAAAAAAAAAACCTTCACTTTCCCTTTTCCCTTTGAAGTAAGGTTCCAACTGTTTGTTATTCCTTTGCTTGTAATTTTTGCATTTAGATTAACTATATTCAACTTCAATCAAACCGGCTGGTTGGGCCAAAGAACTAGGTGATGTAGTATTTAGTCTGGTTTGATTTTTAGACCATTTGAACATACTACCCTTATCATACACGCTTCGCACCCTTATCATACACGCTTTGCACGTGTGATGAAGCTTTTTTTGTAGCCAAAAAAAAAAAAACATGCGTTTTTATTTTATATATATAATTTTTATTTTGAGAATCTAATTTATAAGAGGATAAAGCAATTTGAAAATTAACAGAAGAGTGGTCCTATTTTTTAGGCAATATTTTACTGAGAGTTAGAGTTGTATTTTTACCAAATTATCCTTTAGTTTTGTCTCCGTTTAAACATAAGGGTGTAAGGGCATTTTTGGAAAAAAAAATGAGAATCTCAAACAAGAGAAGCTCCTTAAATAGCAGTACAGATGATATAGTCAAATTAATCCAATAAGTTTTTGTAACCCTTTCAACTCAGATGGGTTCTTAAAAATGGGCTACTTCAAGGGTCTAGCCTTAGATATTCTTTTTGTTAGGGTCCTCCTTTGCATCGGAGCCGCACCCTCTTTCGGTAATATGATGTCACCTATTGGGGCTGAATCAGGCTCGTCTATTGTATTTTCCAAACTCGAGAGGGAAGTAATTGGTTTATGGATGAGTGCTCTTGGAGTAGTCGGCTTGGTTTTGAATGTACGCGTTATGACTTTGTTTCTTAGGAAATCCATGCATTAGAAGATCCTGAATTTGAGATGTTCTACACCAAAAATATTATTTAAATGAAGGTATTTGTGCTTGGATGGCTACTCAAGATCAGCTTTATAAAAACCTTATATTCCTTGAGGAGGTTCTACTTGTAGAAACAATTTTTAATGGAACTTTGGCATTAGTTGGTCGTGACCAAGAAACCATTGGTTTCGCTTGGTGGGCCAGGAATGCCCACTAATCAATTTGTTCGGTAAATTACTCTAAGCTTATATATGTAACCCATACTGAATTAATTGTATTCTTGGCAAGAGCAATGAACTTATCTGAAGTGGCTCATTTCTTATAAAAAAAAGGTCATATATGAACAATGATTAATTTTATTAAATTATTTTTACTTACATATGTGTTGACATTTCAATATATGTCTGATTTTTCTTTCATAATTGTATTTTTAGTTATATATTTTCTTAATAAATTAAATTAATGATTTATTTATGATTTATCATCATCAAGTTATTTATTTGAATATGGACTTTTTTATTTATATAGTATAAATTAAATATTCTATCATTATAAATTTTTATAATAAAAAATTATTGAGCTCTTTAATAACTTATACAAAGAGTGTTCTATAATTATTCTTGTATTAATTATTTATGATATTAAGTACGTCTTTATATGAGAATATCATAGTTAGTTGAGTCAAATCCTAATAACACAATTCCAAAACATAAAATAAGTATATCTTTATATGAGTATATCATAGGTAATTAGCTGAGTCAAATCCTAATAACACAATTCCAAAAATGAAAACGTCGTTCAAATAACAAATCAAATTATCCGTCCAAAAATAGATTAATCTCATAATCGCAAAGATCGGTCGATTGATCTTGAGCAATACCTTTATCAATTACCATGAGATTGTGAGATCCTCCTAATGTGAAAATCTCTATGATCCCGCTCCGGCTGAGTAAGGAAACAAAACATTTCTTAAACAAAAAGCAATTTTTTAATCCCTAATGTCAAATTGGCATTAAAGAAAATCGGTGTTTTGGGCATATCTAACTAAGATATTGACTCAATTAAATATCATACGTGACAAGTTTTTATTGGAAGGGAGGACCATTATTGGGCATATATAGCTAATGTCGTCTTATTGAAAGACTGAATGATTTCTCTTTATTTTGGAATGCTCAATGGAAAGACTATGTTTCTTTCTTCCCTTAATGAAAGTTTGGATTTATCCAAAAAAAAAAAAAAAGACTACTAGATTAACTATGGGACAAAGTTTAGCTACAAAATTGGATGTAGCCTTAGGCAATAACTTTACTCAATAAGATAAACATTACTACATATTTTGAAAATCTAACTGTTGAATTGCATGTTCTTTATGCTCTTAATACACATGTCAAATTTTGTGTCAATCAGATAATATTTACTATATGATCTATAAGTTTACATTTTATGCATAATTTTAAACTACAAAATTTTGCAATTTAAACAATTTATTTATGACATAGCTATTGATATTTAAATTTCTAGAAATTTTGTAAGTATGAAGAATATAAGAAGAAGATGTAATCCAATGGTAGATTTGTCAAAATTCACCACCAGTAAAAAGGTATTAAGTAAGGTTGTAACCTTACACTACAACCAATTTTATAGCTAAACTTTTTCCTTAACTTTATCTTTATCACAATCCGTAGGGTTAATGATTGCATGCATTTTATCTGTCCAAATAGATTAGGATTGTGTTTTGGTAATTGGGAAGTCCAATTTCAATAGTTGGCAGCTGAAAGGTTCCCATATACAGAAATCAACTGAATATATACAAATAAGCATGTCCATGATTCAGGGGAATCCTTGGTTACTTGCTATGTACATATAACCATTGGGAAGACCCCTAGCTACAAAATTGACCATGTTTTTTAGAAGGAAAAAAGCTACTATGATAACAAAAGAAAAATGATTGTGGCCAGGCATGTAGGAACAAGTAATGAATTACTTACTTTCTCTCACTTTCAAGCTCCAATGTTTCCCTTTAAGTTTTCCATCCATAATAAAATTGGTAGGTAAAAGTATGTAAAGAATCACTATTCCTTATCAAGTAGTACTCTATATATATATATATATATGTGTACTGCTTTCTTTCACTCAGTGGCTCAACAAGAACGTACGCCACGTCCAAATCCAATGCAGAGAAATGTACTACAGTCTACAGCTACAGTTGATGAAGTGTGACATAATTCGTTTTCATTTTTGTATATTTTGTTGGTAGACTGTAAAATACATAGCTTCAATTATTGGTATAACCAAAGATTTTATTGCACAAATAGAGTCTAATTTACCTTTGAATGTGACGTATACTGATTAATCGTAAAGTACAAAAAATGTATTATTACATGATATTGCTTGTAAGCATACTCAGAGAAAGCAGTGTATTAACAACAATTACTTGTATATCTTTGTATTTCTCCTATTTGAAAGCTTAAAAGAGAGCATCACAACTAACATTGTAATTGTGTCAATCTCTCCCTCAAGTTTTGTATATATATATATATGGTTCTTTTTTTTTACTCTTCGTTTTTATACACGGTCAAAAATATATATTATGCTTCAAAAAAATAAAAAAGAAATTGTATGGTTCATGAACTATTTGATTTAAGGTTATAGGGTCAAATCAAATCTCTCTTAGATAGAAGATCGTTGGCAATTTATATTCATCAATATTTTGGGGGCAACAATTGGATAGAGACATGGCACTATGATTTGGAGATTTAATTAGAGGATGATAATGACATTTACAGGATGATATTTGGTATAACTATGAGATTGGACCAATTAGAAAACCATGTCCTCATTATAGTTGTGGATTCAGGACTTTTCACTTAAGAAAATGGCCCTTCTGATCACTCTAAGGATATTGTAACTGTGCAATTACAGAAAATTTAATTTTGACCTAACACATGCGTGTGTACTATTCACAATTCTTAATAATTAATTGACTTTAAAATGAATCTTTGCTTGCCTTTTGAACAAGATCTAAACCAAGCAAGGACATGTGATACACAAAAATGTGCTATACAAAGGAGTTCCAAAGAGAAATATTGCTTTTCCTGCTTAAGCAATTAAAGTGTATAGATTGCTTCTGCAGCTAATCACCGAAACCCGCATGTTTGGTAAACCTGATTGGGCAAGCAAGCAACACCTAATCCATTAGTACATATCATGAAAATCGTATCTTTTCAGATAGTGACAAAAATCATTGCTTGTTTCATACTTGATGTTTATTTTAGAAACTTACAGATTTTTTATCTTAAATTTTGTGTTAATAGTGATTAGCAAGTCCAATGGGGACTAGTTTTAGACAAAAACTTATCGATGAAGACGTAGGGAGCTTCTCAAATCATGGCATGCAGTAGGGTTAATTAATCATACTTAATTTTACTGAGCCTCTCATAGTTTATGCATAGATTTGGATCTCTTTATCTTTAATTAACATTTTTTGTTTACGTAGTTCTAACAATATGTCAAGATTTTGTTAGCTTTGCTTTTGGAAAGATGAATCAGCAAGAACCCATATAAGGATAAGAGAAGAAAACATAATTAAGCTTCACTCGCATGCAATTGAGATTCTCAATCATTTTTGGTTGTTGGGATTAAAGCCAAATTGTACTCTTGTATTCTTGTCTCATTTGGTAAAAATTTTAAAGCTTGGAGAAACTTATTGTTGACAGGTTCACCAATTTGGAAAATCAACAAAATTTAGTTCATTCCTACGTGTGTCTTATAGTGCATTAGACACTATAAATGCCCTATAAAACCTCACCTAAAATAATGTATAATTACGCTTCCATTATTACATACACGTCTTCTGAAATATATAAACCACCCTCCAAAATTTAATATTATATGCTTAACCAACAAATAATAAGTGTGAATCTTACGAGAGGGGTTTAAAAAAAATACTACTTTTTGAGCCCATGTACCATCATCATATCATCAATTTGTTTTGTCTTGCAAGTTTACCATCCTATAAACACATTCAATTGGCTATTAATCGCAAGCTAGTCATACATGCGCTAACTCATCATTTCTTCACTAAATAAACAAGAATTTTGTCTTAGTCTTTGACCACTGTGTAGCACAATATTTTTCACAATTGCTAATATTACCTGTTAAGATTGGTTGGTGTATAATAAAAATATTGTCAATAATTCTGGATTTAGATGAATGTGATGTTACTCTAATCATAACAATTCACATTAACAGTCGTAAAAAATGCTATATTTGTAATAACCTTATTGCTTCAAGCAACCTTTTTCTTAAAAAATTATTTGGAGAAAGAAAAAGAAAAGAAAAGAAGACCTGATCTTGCTCAAACAATAAAGTAGTAAACATATAATGAAAGCCAAACTAAAGACCGCAATCTTTTCTTTTTTCCTTTCGATTCTTTTGACAGCCTTTTCTAGTTGTTGTAATCAAGAAGCAACAAAGTCGGTAAAGGAAGGAAAAGGAGGTTACTTGACCAGAGTTAAAAGTCAAGATGATAACAGGAAAATGTGTTGAATGAAAATGATCAATGTTCCATGATTGTTCATGTTCCCATGGCTTGAAGAAGGGGCATTCTTCCATTGTGGGGACCTAAACAGTGGGCAAAAAGTAGAAACCACAATCATACTTTCTTTTTTGTTCTTGTTTCTATAACCTAGTACCCTACACCTCTTCCATGGCACACTTTCATGAAAAAAAGAAGAAGAAGAAATGGTGGATCAGCTATATATATAAATTAATTAAACCTACTTTATGTTTAAAGTACATATAAGATAACCTTATAAACTTCCATGACAAAACAAAAGAATTAAAGAAATCTAAAGTATATATGAGTCTCTAGGAAATAATATTTTGGGGGTCTCAAGGCAATTGTGAACTCCTAATAAATAGTTATAAAATTGGATGAGAGTTTGGATTTCTAGGCATATTCAATTTTTTTGCAACAGTTTATTTAATTTTATATACATGGACCCTTTGTTTTTTGTTCTCCTTTTCACTATTTGGGCAAGACTAATATTAAACGGAAAAAAGAAAATTGGAAACCCCATTTTATTGTCCTAAATATGTTAAGGTTCTCCTTTTTTTGGTTGCAGCTCTCCTTTCGGCCAACTACATTATTAAATGTGAATTAAACTTCATCTTTTCAGGCCTATTTTTTTTCTTTCATTAATTTGATCGATGACATTGTAAAATTACAACTACAATCCATTTCTTTTTTCTCATTCTAATTCAATTAATTGTTATGGTGTGGGTTGGACTACACCTACTAGTAATTAACTTGTGAGCAATATGGAAAAAGGGGAGAAAATGAATGTTTCAAAGTAGATCCATTTATGCCAATATACGTATAGACCCTCTACTTATTTGTTATTTATGATCGGTCTCTTCTAAACAGAAACTTTTCTTTTAGCAATTACAAATACACCAATTTTCTCAAAATTTTACTTTTCTTTTATTATTATTATTATTATTATTTTGCAATTTTCAGGATGATAAATTGCGATAGAAATTTTTATATGTGTTTACTATTAATTTGTGATCGGTCTCTTCTAAACAGAGACTTTTTTTTTAGCAATTACTGTTAGAAATACTGAATGAATGTATTATATTTCTCAAGTAATGAAATATACATGAGTGCCTTTATATAGAAAGCAAAGTGTATAGTACAAGTATGTGTGCTATACAAGTAAATAAGGTGGGCCTAAAGCCCACAACATATTACACGTTAACAACCCCCCTCAAGCTCAAGGTGGGTGTGAGACCAACTTGAGGTTGTCAACCAAAGCACGAAGGCGTCCCTTAGGATATGACTTGGTGAAGATATTTGCAAGTTGATCTTTAGAGGAGACCGAGAACAGCTTGAGAGCACCATGGACAAGATGATAACGGATAAAGTGACAATCGATCTCGATGAGTTTAGTCCGTTCATGGAAGACATCATTGTGAGCAATATGAATGACACTTTGGTTGTCACAATAAAGAGAAGTAGTAGAGGAGGTGGACACACCTAAGTCCTTAAGAAGCCATCAAAGCCAAATGAGCTCAAATGTGGTATCAGCAAGGGCACGATATTCCGCTTCAATACTAGAGCAGGCCACAAGGGTTTGTTTCTTGCTTCGCCAAGAAATCATAGAAAAACCAAGAAAAAAGCAATAACCAGTGGTGGACCTGTGATCAGTGGGATCTCTTGCCCAATTAGCATCAGAGAATGCACGGAGAACAAGAGGAGACTGAGCAGAGTAGAAAAGGTAATGGAAGAGAGTGCCCTTCAGGTATCCAAGAATGCACAGAACAGCAACATAGTGAGTCAATCGTGGAGCAGACAGATACTAGCTCACCTGGTGAACAACATAGGAAATGTCTAGACGAGTGACAGTGAGATAAACTAGGCTGCCAACCAAGCGTTTGTAAAGAGAGAGATTGGACAAAGGTTTCCCCCTTGAAGGAGTTAGATGCGCATTCAGTTCAACTAGAGTGTCAATAGTCTTGCTATTAGTGAGTCCAGCTCGAGACAAAAGTTCAGAAGCATACTTGGCTTGAGTAATATAAAGTCCATATGTAAAATGAGTGATTTCAAGACCCAAGAAGTAGCTGAGATGTCTAAGATCTTTCATCTCAAACTACTGACTGAGAAAATCCTTAAGTTCTTGAATGCCACTGAGGTCATCACCAATTATGATCATATCATCCATATACAGAAGAAGTAAAATAGTGCCTTTGTCGGTGCGACGAAGAAATAAGGCAGAATCATAATGACTGGCAATGTAACCCAAGCGAGAGATAGTAGAGCTGAACTTGGCAAACCAATCTCGTGGAGCTTGTTTAAGGCCATAAAGAGCATGTCGAAGGTGACAAACCTTGTTTGCTTCAATAGAGAGACCATGAGGAGGTTGCATATAAAATTCTTCACTTAAATTCCCATTAAGGAAAGCATTTTTGACATCTATCTGAAAAGGTCCCATTTACTGGCAGCAGCAACAGCTAAAAGGGCATGAACATATGAGATTCAAGCAACCAGAGCAAAGGTCTCTTCATAATCAATCTCATACTCCTGTGTAAAACATTTTGCAACAAGATGAGCCTTATAGCGCTCAATGGACCCATTAGAGCGAATCTTGATCTTGTAGATCCACTTACAATCAACCACAGATTTCCCAGGGGGGAGAGTCACCAAATCCCAAGTATAGTTTTTAGATAATGCATCAAGTTCCTCTTTCATTGCAATCTGCCATAAAGGGTTAGTGGAGGCCTCATGATAGGTGTGAGGCTCGTGCAGTGTAGCAAGGGTAGTGTAACAATGATAGTCAAATAAATGTGCAGGAATAGATCTTACCTGAGTTGAGTGACGAGGTGGAATGTCTTGTGCAAGATCTTCAGGCGGAGCAGGAGTAGGGGACCTAAGCTCAAGGTTGGATAGCTCGTCTTCGACCTGTTCATCTTCCACTTGTTCATTAGAGAGTGATCCAAGTGAGATATCAAAAATATCTGGTGGTTGGACAGAAAAGTCTATAAGAGGACTGGGAGCAACTATAGAAGGAAAATGTGGCTCATCTGGAAAAATATCTAAGACAGAGGAGGTAAATAGGGAGGTACGGAAGTAAGAGAGCTCAACAAAGGAGCGATGTTCTCAAAAGACAACAGTGTGGGAGATATGAAGACGATGAGAGATAGGATCATAACAACAATACCCCTTTTGAGTTTCGCCACAGCCAAGAAAACAACAAAGCCTAGACCGAGGTGTAGATACCGCATTTTGAACCCCTTACGACTCGGGCCCTCGTTCCCCAATGATGCTCGAATTCTAAGGCTCAAGGCCAATTTAGAGCCCAATTAGATATTAAATTGACTTGAGGAGTATTGAAATGAAAAATATAACCTTTAGAAATGAGCAAAAAAATATTTTTAAAAATAAAATGACCAAAGTAGCCCTTAGCTTGTGTTCGTGGGTCGCGGCCTACGTACGCGAGCTAAAGCATGCGTACGCAGGCACGTTCTTGCGTGCACATCTAAGGTTTCAGAAGCATAAGAAAGACAAGTTTTCTACAATAATGGCTGAGGTTTTGGAACAAATCCCACATCGTCTGGGAGCCGTTTCAAATCCCATTTTTTCAACTATAAAAGGCCTTACATAATACATTTTCACAAAACACCCTTAAATCTCTTTTTATTTAATTAGGACCTTTTTCTAGCCCCAATCTTTTGAGTTTAAGATTACTAATTACTCTTTCATTGAATTGTGATAGATTTGATTGAGGGGAACAATAAAAAATCAACCTTAGAAGCTTTTGCTTTAAGGTAAGCTTTAAAACCCTTTTTTTTTTTTTTTTCCCTTTTTTGCCTTAATCTTTGTTTTAATTTGCTTCTTTTGTTTAGTTTATGTTTGCTTATGTTTTTCTAGGTTAGTTTTAGGTTTTCTTTATATCTTTTAGCATGATAGATTGTTAGATTGTACGTTTTGAGTTTCTGCACTGTTTCTGTGTTGATTAGGGTTTTTCTAGGTAAGGATCTGCGTATGCATGATCTAGCCTGCGCACGTAGGCTGAACTCATGCGTACGCAGGCCTGTTCTAGTGTGCGTGATGCCGTTACCCAAAAAACCCTAATTTTTGTTTGTTTTGATTTTGCCTTCACATGTTTGTCTACATAGCCTCCTTTTCACATGTTTTTAAGCCTCATAAAATGCTTGCTCACCTTTTTAACATGCTTGTTTGTTATCACATGTCTAGATTAGGGTTTAGTCTAGGGTTTCTTCGTTTTAATGCCATTCATTCACATGTTCATGCATTGATGCCATAAGTGTTGTGTTGCTAAGAGGTAAGTATAAGGGTAAGTCATGCATTAGCAATGTTCATGCATTTGTGTTAGGTTTTCTTAGATGTATGGTTAGGGTTTCTAATATGTTAACTTTTTGTGTTCGATATGTTTTGTTTAATGATATGCTTGCTGCCATGTTTTGTTTTAGATAGGGTTTTTCATATGTTAGATGTATGATTAGGGTTTCTTTTGTTTGGCTCTCTTTTGTTTAGGTAGATGGATAAGTATGTTTGTTTAAGGTTAAAGATGCCATGTTGTTTGTTAGATGCATGTGTGTGTGTGTGAGTCTAGAATACAAGTATTTAGATGGTTTTTAATAGGGTTAAGACATAGGACACAATGATGGGAGGCCAACTTTAGGGTTGGGCGATCTTGGGTGCCTAACACCTTCCTAAGAGCATACCTAAACTCCGAACCCAAACTCTGGTAGTAAGATCAAAGGTCCTTCATCGTAAGGATGCTATATTCATGGTTCCTAGACCATATAACAAGGTGACGACTCCAAAAGACCCCAAATTTCCCTTGCATCCACACGAGGCTCAAGTTTGTTATGCTCATGTAGCTGAAGAAAAACGAAACAGGCAAAACCGAAGGAGCGAAGGTGGTGATAGTCTGAAGGTGACCCAAAAAGGCACTCATATGGAATTTGATTTTCAATGACAAGACTAGGAATGCGATTAATAGCATGAACAGCATGAAGAGCAGCTTCGCCTAAAAAAGGAGCAGGAACTTTGTCAGAGAGAAGGAGAGCACGAATAGTGTCAAGAATATGACGAAGTTTTCATTTAGCTTTACCATTTTGTTGAAAGGTACCTGGACAAGTTAGTTGATGAATAGTGCCATAGGAATGTAAAATAGCTTGGAAAGTATATTGAGTGTATTTAAGAGCATTATCATATCGAAAATTTTGATGTGTTTGGAAAATTGAGTTTCAATCATTTTTGCAAAATTACAATATACTTGCAATAACTCAGAACGATGTTTCATATGAAAAATCCAGCTATAGCGAGAATAATCATTAACAAAGACAACAAAATATCAAGATCCACCAATACTAGACAGAGGAAGGCACCCATACATCAGAATGAATTAGGTCAAAGACATTAGTGGACATTGATTCACTAGTATTGAAAGACAAAGTTGGTTGTTTTCCTAACTGACATAAAACGCAATCAAAATTTTCGTTGGACACTAAACCTAACAAACCTCTAGATGCCAAATGTTGTCCCGAGAGGAAGATGTGTGACCAAGTCGAGCATGCCAAATTGCAAGGGAAGGAATAGAAGAAACTGCAGCAGCTGCAACAGCAACAGAAACAGGAGCAACATGTGGAAGACGAAGATTGTCCACGGGAAACATACGCCCAACTTTAGGACTGGTCCCAAGCTCCTGTCCCGTCCTCGGATCCTGCATAATACATCCAGAATAATCAAAGGTAATGTGATAACCCAACTCAGCTAATTATCCCACATAAAATAAATTGTAAGAAATGTTAGGAACATTAAAAACCCCAGGAACTGAGAGGTTGGAGGTCGAATAGAACCTATATTATGACCAAAACATTGTGGAACCATTTGCTGTGCGAATATTAAGAAGGTGTGGTACAGGTTCAAGTTGAGAAAATAAGGATGAGTGAGGTGTCATGTGATTGCAATAAGCAGAATCCATAAGCCAAGAGGAAGGAGACATACCAGATTGAACTGAGAGAGAAGAGGAATAGGATGCATTACCAACCATACGAATGGTATTAGTGATGATGTTTTGAAGGTCGACTATGGAAATGGTGATAGTGGATCCAGAAGACTTGGACTGTGTGGAGATGGGAGTCATTGGTTGGATACTCTCAGTGTTAGCAACAGTAGCAGTAGAAATGGAAGCAGCTGATTTGTTGTGATGATAGTATGTCTCAATATTATGGCCAAGATGTTTGCAAAAATTGCAAAAATGTTTGTTGGATTGTCGGCGACAATTGTTGCAAATACACAAATATCTCAATTGTTCCCTTTCCTTATTTTTATTTATATTTTTTGCAATTTTTAGGATAATAAATTTTGATAGAACTTTTTATATGTATTCACTATTCAAATATATTTTTATTATGTGTAATGTTGTGTCCATAACATTTTCACAATAAATCCTAAATGACAAGTTGTTACTAGTTGATAAAAAAATGAAGTTATGATGTGCCAAATTAGAAAAAGTAAATGAGATATAGCTTACCAACTAGGATTTGTTATAAAATTGTTGTGAATGCAGCATTACTCTTTCCTATTTTGTGTTCCTTTAACGGCTACATATAGTTAATATTATGAGAAAATCTGGAATCATGATCTTTTGTGCTACAACTTTATTACAACTCTGATGTGGTAGATTGTGATTGATGGAAAAAAAAGTGGTAAGTCCATATAAAAATAACAAGATAGCTAATCACAGTCTACTACTACATAAAATAGTTGTAGAAAAAATTGTGATAAAAGTTATGATCCTAAAAAAACTCTTATATTAGGAGTTTTTTAGGATCATAACCTTATTTATGCAAGTATTTGAAAAGACTTAATTGCTTGAGTTCAAATCACCATCTTCATAATAAATAGGGAATTATAAAAAAAAAAAAAAAATTAGAAAATTTTTTATTGATCATTTTAATTAGAGATATCTATATCTAAATCTATGTTTTACTAAAAACTGAAGCGTAGCATTTAATGTTGTTACGCTTAGGTTAAGCCACATCAGCAACCATGTCATTACCATTCTTTTTCTTAAATTTGTCCTACAATTTAAAAATAGTTTTCCTAAATTTAAAAATACTAATAAAAAAATAATAATTCCCAACCCTATCTCTTACACGGTTACAATCCTCACACTATATTAATACTAAAAAGCAGGATGATTTCGTTCAAGTATCTCTAAATTCTAGTTGCTCTTGACCTCTATTCTTGTGACTGCCCCTGTATAATAGTTCAATATAAGGATTAGATTAATAGTATTGTTTTTTTTTTTTTTTTTGCTTTTTTTTTGCTTTTTTAATTTTGTTACTACCTCTTTTGTGTTGTGGGTCATATATGGGTTTTTATGTATTTAGGTTGGGTATTTGTACTGATATATGATTGTTTGTTTCTATATTTAAAATTGATTTGGGTTTTTTTTTTTAAATGTTTGAGACGGTAACATTATTGGTTTATATTGTCTAATCCATGTGATAGAGTTTTAGTAGTTAGAAAATTGAATGATAGAGCTTTAGTAGTATCCGTGCCTACAAAAATTCAATTGAATGGTGTAATCCGTGCCTGCAAAAATTCAATTTGCTAAGATGTTTTAGTAGTTAGCAAATTGAATTATAGAATTTAAAATTCAATACTATACTCAGAACATGATACATCTCCTTTTTTCTTGGCCTCCTCATTTAAGTGAATCATCATTGGAATCGATTTAAAATTCCTTCTATTAGCTTTGATTGTACTCTTGGCCATCACATGGATATAAATAAAGCGATTACATGCCTATTGCTTTGGAAGGAGATTCCATTGTTGGCCGAATAGTTTAGGTAACCAAAATAATATTTGGCTACAAAGTGGATGATATGTAGAGTATCCTTGACATTGGAAAAAAATTGTCTACTGATCCAGAAACTACAAGTGAGAGAGGCTGAATAGTTTATGTAGATATTGTTTAATGAGAGAGGCTGAACAGTTCATGTAGAGTATTGTTGACATTGGGAATTTGTATTGTTGTTGCATTAGTATAACTCAAGCTTGGCATGAATTACCAGAAATTTGTATTGCAACTCACCGCTGTTGGTGACCAGAATTTGTATTGCAACTCACAGCTGTTGGTGAGAATTTTTATTGCCCTCTTTATTTGTTTGGGTTGATTGAAATAATTAAAATTTACTGGTGTTATTAGGTTCTTTAGCGTGGTGAATCCCACAAAATTGGTAGTTACATATCAGAAGTTCTTGATGTTGGCCTTCTTGGGCCACTGTTTAAGGTGGATTTGCTCAGTTTTTACGAACTCAATATATGTTTACAAAATGAATATATAGTCTGATGGAAATTAAATTGTACTAATTTCTAATAGAAATTGAATTTGAAGAACTATGGGTATTCTCAAATACTAAAAATAATTGGGGTTGATGATATTCTCATGAACTAGCTGGTATGAATATCCTTTGCTATAAGTGTCTACGTGGAACATAAACTTATGTCCTTTGTGGCAAAAGAGAAATATCAAGTTTTGTGCAGAGCATCAAATATACAACAAAGAAATAGAAAACAAAATTTTAGCACCTCATTGTCCTTATTTATTTTGGTGGTGTTGAAGTTGTTTAATTTGGTTTAGTATGCAATATTATGTATTAATCCAGCTCAAGTGAAAAAAAAAAAAAGTAAATAGGATATATTCTTAATGATATGATGTAGAGCATTAGATCAATTATATTTTGGTATTGATCAATTTTAAACTCATCCACATATTTATATCTTAATTAAAAAAAATGTATACTAATTTTAAAATTTAAGTATTATTGCAAATTTGCATAAGCATATGCCAGAAGAAGTTCATGGTGTTCCACATCTTTATCCAAACTAATAAAGGAAAAGAAAGTCTTGCTCTCTAGGCTAAAGCATGTGCAACATCATTACCTTGCCTTACAATATGAGAGAAAGAGAAACTCCTTAGGGAGCTAACATTAATTAAAGTATCTCCAAAAAGAATGGGTTTCCTAACATATGTATCATATGGAATGTGGCATACATGAGAAAAAAATAAAGCTGTCATTTTACAATTTCCTTTGAAGTCCAGTTGGAAAGGTATACATATTCTTTCTCCTTTATTTAGGAGTAATGGTTGAATTAAATAACAAATTGAGACAGAGGAAGTAAATATTATCATTATTACCCAACCTTTGTTGTGAAGTATCACAATGTCTTTTTTATCTTCATAATTTTTCATTTAAAGGCTTGCTGTGACTTGAACCACATTGTCTAAGGAAATGAAACACTTTATTGGATGTTCTACTTCTGTTTATATGTGTCTGCAATTTGTTTAGTTCATAGGTTTGTCTACAATTTATTCCCCATTGATGTACTATATCATAAGTAGCTGTTTTTTTATATAATTTTTTTATGGTAATTGATGAGTCAGAAATCTATGATTGTCATTAATCTGAGATTGTCATTAACCAAGAGAAGACATTACGCATTTATTACACTCATTGATGACAAAGTGTAACGGATAGAGCAACGGTCAAAGGGTGAGCTGTGAATTTCAGACAAAGATTTTGTAACGCACTAGCCATTGAGCGTAAATACAGCAATTCATTGCCAATTAATGAGGCACGCAACTAAAAAAAAGAGAAGGCAACAGAACTTAAAGGCACATAAAAAAATCCTCTACAAAAATCACTCTCCAGTCAATTCTCTCTAAAATCTTTCTCCCTTACTGACTTAAGCATCGGAGGTGGTTTGGCTAACGCCACACTGGCATGTTACTCTTCCACCCAGTTCATTTTTGCAAGTTTTCCTCCAACAGAGACGACCCTAATCACAGCTTCGTCCATCCATTACGACGAGGAGCTCAACTACTGATTTTTTGCATCATCAGTAATTATCGTCATTTTTTTTTTGTTGTTGAATCAAAATAAGTTTATGCTAGATTTGCATAATTAGTTGTAGTTGCATCTTCATCATTATCACTAGTTTAAGATAGAGATTACTCTCATCAATAACTGCTGCATCTTCTTCATTGCCAAACCTGATCATCTTGACAAACCTATTATTTATTTGATTGTACCACATGTATTTATTTACTTTTAAGATGGATTCTATTTGATTGTAAGATTTTTATGTCTTTTGATATAAATTAACTAGTTGGTATGCTAGCCAAACTGCTTGCTTCTTCAGTTTTTTTTTAATCTTTTACGTTTCCTCCAACACTATTATAATTGGTTCTCTCTCTCTCTCTCTCTCTCTCTATATATATATATATATATATGGTTGGGTTCAAGTTACACCTAGTGTAACCTTAAGTAATGTTACACTAACCAATAACTTATTATAAAATTCATGTTTTGAAAATTCCACTATTAAATTACATGTTCTATATGTTCTTAACATTCATATAAATTTTCATGCCAATTGAATGTTATTTACCATTCGATCTATAAACTCATCTTTTATGCATTATTTTAAACTACAAAAACTTGAATTTAAACAATTGATTAATGACATGGCTATTAATCTTTGATCACCTTGAAATTTGGCAAGTATGGAGAATATATGAAGGTAATGTAATTTAATGGTGGATTTTTCAAAATTTACATCCAATTAAAAAATATTGAATGGTGTAACATTGCTTAAAGTTACACTAGGTGTAACTTGAACCAACTCATATATATATATATATATATATATTTATATTGTTTTGTAGGATCCAAGCAAAAAAGAGTTTAAGATGCTTACTGTGTTATTCTATCAAATTTTTTACAGCATGAACAACTTGCAGTATTGAAGGCTTACTGTGTTATATAAATAGCTATTTGTTAATAGGTGTTTGACAACTTTAGAAAATGAAAAGTTTTAGGTTAAATGGGTAACAACTTTAATTTTGTTAATTTTTGCTTTCTAAATTACTAATAGTGATTTATCATGTTAAATTGGTAGTTTATTTGTATATTAATCAGCTACAATGTTGTAATGTTATTTATTTTTTCTTTCTAATTTGTGAGGTTTAATTCAAATAATTTTGAATAAGTCCTCTAAAATCAAATTCAATACAAAAGAAATTTTGTTAGAGACTCCATAAGGCTAAAGGGAGCTTGAAGATAATATAAGTTTTGGCCTCATGTAATATACTTATATTGTGAGCTTCAGTTGCTACAAGTAGTATTGTAGTAACTTAGATATGAAACTCTAGATGTAACACAGACAGCTAAGGATAATATTCACTAATATTTGTCTTTTAATTTAAATGGTATTTTGCATAATTGCTTAGTATTCATTAGATTTCATTTTCAGTAATTTTCTCGTGCATCGCACGGGTTAGCAACTAGTTATATATAAAGACAAATATAAAAAAATTATGCATTTTATCTATACTATTAATAACAGGATTTCTTGTTTGGGTTTCAACATTTTGCACACTAAAATACCCTCACACAATTATTAAACTCTCTAAAATATTCATATCTTTTAGTTAAATAATTTTAAATTAAAAAACACAAACTGGTTAAAAGAGTAATTTACTGTTCATTTAAATATTTACTGTTCATTTACGTTATGTTTGTTTCAGCATTCACGTTTTCTAGAAAATTGTTCATTTTCTAGAAAACTATCTCATTTTCTGATGTTTGCTAACAACCTTGAAAATGGGCTTGAGAACGTTTTCTGTTGTTTGGTATCCACAATTTTTATAACATTTCTTGTATAATTTAAAACATGTATAATATGTGTATTGTGTAAACCCACCTAATGTAATCAATATAAATAAATAATAAAAAAAACTAATAATGAATTTGGTTTTCAAACTAAAATTTTGACAACGGATACAATCAAAATTAGTTGTCCAATTTTCATGATCTCAAATACTCATCTTGTTTATGTATATAAACAGAATTTTTGATAAGTAATGTAAGAAATTTTATTAGAAAAAAACCAACCAAGTACACTGGAAGTGTACTATAGTGGCACAAATTAGCAGCAATATATATATAGATATATTAACCATACTTCTCATAATTCAAAATAACCATTATACCCACAAGTTCCATTTTAAATAGTTCAAAATGCCACATAGGCCAAATAGTTTGATAAATACCAAAAATTGTTATAGAACTATTGACAGATCTATGAGGAGAAAAAAAAAAAAAAAACGGTGTTATAGAAGGGAGAAGAAATAGGGAGAAAAAAGAGAAGAGAGGCAGATAGAGAGAGAAATCTGTGGGAAGAGAAGAGGCCAGAGGGGGTGATAGTGAGGGTGTGAGAAGAGAGAAAAAACAAAGGGAAGAGAAGAAATAAGAGAGTTTATTGTGAGAAAGACTGAATGAGCGAAAGAAAATATTGTTTCTTGAGTCAGAAGAAGATAATATTTATAGGAATTATGCGTCACATGAGAGAGAGATTGTTTTCCAATTTTTTTTTTTTTGGAAAACAATCTATAGAAAATAAGCCTTATTTTTATAAGAGTTTTCCGTCGACCAAAGATAGTTTTCCGTCGACCAAATTTTTTTTTTTATGTTACCAAACACTGGAAAATGTGAAAAACTATTTTTATAGAAGGTTTTCCAGCGAAACAAACAGAGCGTTAGGAACATTTTACTTTAAAAAAACACAAACGGTTAAATGACTGTTCATTTAAAAAACACAAACTGGTTAAAAACAATATTTAAATGAACAATCATTTAAAAACACAAACTTAGGATACTATCTCAATCTCATTTTTAAACATTATTCTACGTTACCTTACATTTTTCTTTAAAAAAAAAAAATACAAACGGTTAAATTTATATATCACTTTTAAACATTATAAGAGCATTCCCATCAAGGGAAGTAAAATTTTTAGCATATACCACCTCAAAACCCAAAATTTTAGTTTTTTACATTTCACTTTATAATATATCATACATCAAAGGTTCTAATTTTTTTAGCACTTCATTTAAATATTATTTTTTTATTCTCTGTTTCTTTCTCTCCGTCTCTCCCTTTCTCTGAAAACCCACCCCTTTCTTTGCAAACCCACACCCACGGCTAGCCGCTACCAGTCACCACCATCGAAAACAAAAAATAAAAATAAAACCACTCGCCGGCGCCACCACAGCTACAACAATTGCCACTATCACCACCACCCACAACCATGACCACCAACCACCAAAATCATAACCAAATCACAAAGCCAAACCCACAACCTCATCACCTTTCACCACCAACAACCGGAAAAAGAAAAGAAAAACAATCCTCCAAAATCACAACCAAATCACAAACGCACAACCTCATCACCACCAACAATCGGAAAAGGAAAAAGAAAAACAACCACCGAGAGAGACCCACGCGATCAGAGACCCACGCCGAACTCTTAGCCGATGACCCACGCTGATCTACCCTCAACGTCGATGCCCACGTCGATCAGAGACCCATGAACCCACACCGGTCAGAGACCCACGCTGATGCCCATGCCTGTCAAATCCAAAACGCCAAATCCATAACCCATTGATCGGCTTGCCTTGATGCTCCAGCCTGGGTTTCGTCGAAAAGGGAGGCAGAGACATCGAGGAGAGAGAGAGAGAGAGCAAAGAAATGGTTGGAGGCTCTCAGAGCAAGAATGAGAGACGGAAGAAAGAAAAGGAAATGAAAAAGAAAAAAATAAGAAGAAAAGAAAGCGGGCCCATTGAATAAAAAAATAATATAAGTTTTACAATTGGTGAACAGTGCGGTCTCAAATTTGAGATTGCACTATTCATCAATGCCAAATATTATAGCATTTAAAACTATTGATGGAAGTGGGTTTTTTGAGTTTGGTGTGTCAAATGTCAAATATTTGGGAATGCTTTACTAAACCAAATAAATAAATAAATAAAAAAGAGCATTATTACACGCGCAAAACCCATATGATGAATTTATATAATAATAATAATTTATTTAGTTAAAAACAAGTTCTAAAATTATGTAATAATAAGTCATTAAGTTAATATTTCTCAAAAATAATATACATATATATATATATATATATATATTTCACTAGTAAAAAAGAAGTTCTTAGAACAGGTAGGGTCACTTGGTCCTCACAACTCACGACTTGAACTATTGGGCAAATGCCACGTATCCAAATCCTTTCAAGAGGGACTAACATTTTCTATTATGGGCTCCTACCCATACTGAGGCATAATGATCTTGATCCCAGCCCATGCATGCAGATAAGAGTGCCAGTTCAGAGAGTTGAATCATTTGATTCTTGCAGGAGATTAATAATAAGTATTCAAAAAAGTTTTAAAAGATTTGAAAGTTTCTAATCAAATTAAACACTAATTATTTCCTAAAAAATAGTAAAAATTAAAATTAAACACTAATTAATTATTAATTCCAAATGTAACTTCTTCTTTTTTGAGGGGTTCAACCACATGTAGCTTTTAGTAGAACGCAGACAAATCCAAAAACCATCATTTTAATATGTCACGTGTGTCTCCTAGCTAGCCAACCATCCCTATTTCTTAACATTATTTCTCTTTCTTTGCGTGTAGAAAATTCAACTATATAAACCCCCACATCACACTTATAATCCTCGCAATCTCTCCAACACCAACAAAATACATTTTCAATTTGAAAGACTTAAACTTATAAATCTCTCTCTCTCTCTCTCTCTCCCTTGCTAGCTATACAAAAAATCCAACAACAATGGTCTCTGTGAGGACCCAATCTAAGCATGTGTGTGTGATCGGGGCTGGACCATCAGGGCTAGTAGCTGCAAGGGAGTTGAGTAAAGAAGGCCATAGTGTGGTGGTTTTGGAACAAAACCATGATGTTGGAGGCCAATGGCTATATGATCCAAATGTTGAGGTTGAGGATCCTCTAGGAAGGAACACTTTTCTAAAGGTACATAGTAGTATTTATAACTCTTTGAGGCTCACATCTCCTAGGGAGATCATGGGGTTCACTGATTTTCCATTTTTGGTCAAGAAAGGTAGGGACATGAGAAGGTTCCCTGGCCACAAAGAACTTTTTCTGTACCTAAAAGATTTTTGTGACTGGTTTGGGTTAATTGAGATGATAAGGTTCAACACAAGGGTGGAGTATGTGGGTTTGTTGGATTCTGAAGCCATTGGCAAAGATTTGAGATGGGTTGTTAGGAGTAAAGAGAAAAAGACTGAGAAAGTAGTGGAAGAAGTTTTTGATGCAGTGGTTGTAGCCACTGGTCATTACTCTCAGCCTAGGTTGCCTTCCATTAAAGGTATGTGAAAACAATAAAATGACTTTCTTTCTTTTCTTACACAAATCACGTTTACATCTTTGTTTTTTTAAAAAAAAAAAAAGCACATGCACATCTTTCTAAAAGTTAAGCACATTTACATATGTACTTTTGAATCAAGTTCAAAATAGTCAAAGAATGAGTCCCTATGTAAAGCAACTCTATTCATGAATTTTCTTCAGGTTCATGTCATGTCTAGGCACAATAAAAGGAAAGACACATGACTTCATTAATCTTTTAGATAGTTGCATATATGGTATCTTATTTCACTTTTGAGTAATATTATAGTTACAACCATTTTTACAAAACTTTCCACAACAGTTGAATTTGCAGATTTTTATTGGTTATTGATTAGACTCATTACTTACCTCACTTTATTGTAAAATATTTTGTGATAATTATTATGACTAATGCTTTTACGTGCTTTTATCAATGTCATTAGGCATGGATGCATGGAAAAGGAAGCAAATGCATAGTCATATCTACAGGGTTGCCGAGCCATTTCACAATGAGGTAATGTAATAGAATGATAGAACATTTTTAAATGGTTTAATCATATTAAAATGGCAGAGTACTATATATCATTAAGAATGCAAAAGCTTCAGGATTAAGAATTCGATCTGATTAAAAAATTGTAGTCTAACAACACATTCCAATTAGTTTAATTAGTTTAATAGTTAAATAAAAGGACCATAATTAAGCATCTCATTGTACAGGTTGTTGTGGTGGTTGGAAACTCCTTAAGTGGACAAGATATATCAATGGAACTTGTGGAAGTGGCAAAGGAAGTTTACCTCAGCTCCAAATCTCTTAACATTTCAGAAGGTCTATCAAAAATTCTCTCCAAACATGACACCTTGCATCTTCGTCCACAGGTATCAATTCCTCATTTTTCAAGTTTTTACTTACAGTAATTTTAAAATACATAAAAGCAAATAATTTTTACTACAATTATAATAAACCAAACTAAATTTAAAATGCAATATCATGCAGATAGAGTCTCTTCATGAAGATGGACGGGTTCTATTTGTAGATGGCACTTGGGTTATTGCTGATACTATCATATACTGCACAGGGTAAGACACCCAGGACCAAATGAGTTAAAATCTAATTTTACATAGTAAATTACCATTTGATTTTGACCTTATTATATTCACTTAGTGACTCCAAACAAAGAACATTCCCATGTCAAAAAGGTTGTTGCCTGATTGGTTGATAATGGCTATATTGACTGGGAGATATGTAATGTGGGACCCTTAAGTTTACAATATCTAGGTGTTTGTAAATATATTGATCCAACATATGGTCCAATCCACTATGATTAACAAATTAAAAAAGCTTGGTGCACTCTTTATCAGATATAATAATAATAATAATGGTGTGCTATGTGTAGGTATTCATATACGTTCCCATTTCTTGACACCAAAGGGATAGTAGCTGTGGATGATGACAGAGTGGGTCCTTTGTATGAGCATACATTCCCTCCTTCTCTTGCACCTTCTCTCTCTTTCATGGGTATTCCTAGAAAGGTATAGATCTAATATTTTATATCTTATACCTATTTCCACATTTATTCATTTGAAAGTATTACTTATGGGTTTTTTTTTTTTTTTCATTTTAATGTGTGTGATGATGTGAATGTGATGCAGATTATAGGGTTCCCTTTCTTTGAGTCCCAAGCAATATGGATAGCTCAGCTTCTGTCTGGGAAAAGAACATTGCCATCATGGGATGACATGATGCAATCCATTAAGGATTTCTATCACTCTAGGGATCTTGCTGGTGTTCCAAAGCATTACACCCACGATATAGCAGAGTTTGAGGTAAGAAAAATGGTTATCTTCTGTAAAGTTTCTTAGAGATTGTATATCTTAGATTTTTCAATTAAATTCAATCGTGTATCTACGATGGTAAATGAACTAAATAATTGAATTTAATTGTGCTAACTTCTTTGGTAAACATAATATTTTTTATGTTGTTTTGGTCAATATAGCAACGTCATCATTAAATATAATATCTAAAGAATTGTTTTTAAGTTTTTTACTTTTAAAAAATTGCATGGTTTTTATGTATTGTAACAAACTAGCAATTGTAAAACTAGGTCTATATGTATATAATATATATAAGCAAATTCTATAAAAAAGTAGATAGTTTAAATACATATATTTGTTAATTTGGACACCCACCAAAACATGGCTTGCACTCTAAGCTGTAATATATGTGTGTAATCCTAATTGCTTTTTGTTGCAGTATTGTGATAGATATGGAGATCATGTTGAATTCCCACATTTAGAAGAATGGAGGAAAAAGCTATGCGTTTCAGTCTTAGTAAATGCTGATGTAAACTTAGAAACATATCGTGATTCGTGGGATAATGATCATGAGCTACTTCAAGAGGCTCTTCAAAGTCCTCATTTCACTCAACTTGGGACTGAAGCTTTTACTCTGTGAAAAAAGCCTATTGTTTTGCTTGGACCACACAATTTAAGTACTAGTATATTTTCGTTTTGGGATTTTTTTTTTTTTTGGGGGAGTGGGAGAGAGGAAAGAACTACTATTATGGTTTATAAAAGTTCTAAAAGAAAAGGAGAGTATGAAACTTCCTTTTTTTTGTGTTTCTTTATTATTTTGATCAAATATAATTTTTTGATCAAATATTTAATTTAAATCATTCTATTCAATGAAACAACTTGATGAGATTTTAGATGCTTAAGATACTTAGGGTCTGTTTGGATAGAACTTATTTTGCTGAAACTGAAAACTGAAAACACTATAGCAAAATAATTTTAAAATGTGTGAATAGTGCTGTGGGACCCATTTTTAATGAAAAAGTTGTTGATAAGTGAAATTTGTGGGTCCGTGAACAGTGCACGGATGCACTGTTCATGGACAAAAAGTCAACAAGTGCGGCTACCAAAAAAAAAAAAAAAAAAAGGGGGCTGAAACGCATTGAAAGCAAAACGTGGACGCAAGAAGCCGAATCCAAACAGTCACTTAAAGTGTTACTTGTTAGCATTAGGTTATTTCTCATGTCAATGAAAACAAATATTGCTTTATTTTCCATTTGTTAGTGATAATATAATAAAAATTTACAACAAATCAAAATTATAATGAAATCAATCTGAAATACATAAATAAAAAAAATTAAAACCAGCCAGAAATATCTATTTTGTGACTTATCCCTGATACAATATCCCAATTGAATCGTTGTATAGCTAGCTCAAACCAACTCTACACAAGTGGTTGATTTCAAAGCTCCACCAAAGAGACACTTTTCTTTGTCTACAAAATAGTCTATACAAAAACCACTCTACACACATATTTCTCATCTATCCCACCTTACATTCGTGGGAGGGTGTTAGAGATGTTAGGACCCAAGAGGTCTAAACTTACCGTAGGTTATATACTTGTAGAACAGGAAAACTAACATTAGGGTTAGTCTATGATTAGCCCAAAATTCTCCCGTATATAAACCTTACTATAGATTCACTGCTATCAAAATAAACATAACGCAGCTACCAAGAGCTTTCCATGGTGTGGACATAAATCACTGGGCCAAAACACATTAAATTCTTGCTTCCACTTCTCTCTTTTCTCTATTTCAGTCACCCAATCACTCATCAACTTTACCATTATTGAACACCATATGATTTTCCTGCATTTATTGGGAAACAAACGTACCTTAGAGACAACTTCCTGCAAGTCATACACCTATTAAAAAATAATAATGCATCAAGTTGGATATAGGTGAAAGATTACAGAGTAATCGTGGTTCCCATATGACATAATTGGTTTTATGATTTTCTTGAGTAAAACACATGCAATTTTTTTTTTTTTTGTTTTTTAAGGAAAAAACATATGCTAACTTATTTGAGACAGAATCTCATATCTTCCCTAGGTAATATGATGTTGGCTAGCCATGATGCTTCACATTATCTTTTGAATAATTGAATGTCACACACACTACACCAACTTTAATCCTTGCCTATTCTGTCATGTTTTCAATAGCCACTTTTTCTGGCTTTATTATAAAAGATTTTTTTGTTTTTTTCCAGAGATGTACCAAACCTGGAAGCACATCAAGATGTATGTTAACATTAATTGCTGTGTATTTAGATATACAAAAAAGCCTTAAGCACAATATAGTTTAGCTATAAAATTGAATAAGAGATGTTGACTTGAATCAGAACTTCCCAGCATAAAATTATCTGTGCTTTATCATATAGGTCCTTCCCTATTTCTTAAAGTTCTAACTTCTAACCATTATGTATTAAAATCGGTCTGACTTGTCTGGAAAATTAAATAATGCAACAATCAGAACATAAATGATATGACGTGGACTTAAAAATTAAAAATAAAAAATAAATAAAAAGGCAACTGAAAATTTATAAATATATGGCAATAACATTAGCTGAAAAATCATCCTTTTCATGAGCTTATACTTCACGCTCCTTTCAACGCATAATTGATATTCTCTTTCTCTTTCAAGTTTCAACTATATCAGGCGAAAGGTATGTGGTCCAAAAATTATGTGGTCCAAAAATTTCACTACTTTTAGGTACCAGACTGAATTGTGATTAAAATCATGTTTTGTAAATACGATTTCAAATGCTATGCGGTTATATGTAATTAACTGTGTGTAACAATAATTAACCTTGTGATTTATGTACTCACGACGATCATCACTTTTTCACCGAGTTACAAAAAGTGCATAAATTATATTGTGTACCTAAATTAATTGACGAGGAATAAGAATTGAAGAGAAAGAAATCTAAATATTTACCACAATTCACCATGTGAAAAGTTGTGGTAAAAATTATATGTGAAAGCAAAAACAACATCAGTAGTTATATCAGTGATGGCATATTGTCAAGCTTAGTCAGGAGGGCATTGAAAATTAGACAGGTTGGACGTTCATCATGGATCGGGTGGTAGGTCGCTGGGTTAAGAATGAAGACTTGGACTTACATGCTTTTCATGTCACTTCTTCACTTTGCTCTCGAAATTATAAGGGAATCCAATCCACCCACCTTGATCGACAGCCCAAAAACAAGCTAATAATTTGACAATCCACCAACCTAGGTAGCATAATAATAACTCTATATATTTTACGTTAAATGAAGTGATAGCATAATAAGTCCAAGTTAGGATGTTTAAATATGACATGAAATATTGACTACCCCAAGAAGAAAGAAAGAAGGAAAGAAAGGAAATAAAATTAAAAATTAAAAAAAAAAAATTATGACATGACATCAATTGAGTCCCATTCTTCATTACAGTGACAGATTTAGGATTTCAAGCTAAAGGGCTGGAGTAAAAAAAAAAACTCTAAATAGGCATCTATATAGTACTAACAAACAATCAACCAAGATAAATACAGTAATCATTAAGATGCAATTATTTACCAACAAAGATACAGAAATATAATATATATATATATATAAATATAAAATAATATTATTTCTTAATACTGGACTGGCTAGGTTTTTTAAATTTTTTAAAATTTTATTTTTGTTAAGTTTTTGTGTTGGGTAATTGCTAGTTGGGCTAGGTTGACTAGGTTGATAGGAGGGAAGGGGGACCTAAGGTTTTGGGAAAGGGGGCCCAACTGCAACAATAAAAAATATAACTAATAAAAAGAAATTTCTTAGGGCCAGGTGGGACCTGGGCCCCCTTAGGTCCATCCCTACTTCATTGACATGCTCTCATATGCACAAATTACTTAAGTTTGTTAAGGTTTGGAGAAAAGTCGGAGATCAATTTTTATTTTCAAAAATGACAATTTAATACTTAAGTTTGTTAAATTTCCTTATCCTATAATAAATTTGGTTAGTAAAAATATATGAGGTTATTTTTGGATGGGATTTAATCTGAAAAATATATAGTTTGACTCGATTTGTAATGGCATGTGAATGGTTGTATGAGGTATTTGTTTAGAAGTCTTTTTTTTTTCTTTTTTTCTTTTTTCTTTTATGAGAAACTTTTTGTTTCGAAGTCAATTGTATTTTTTTAGTATAGGCCCACTGGATTTTATTTTAGGTCTTATTATAGCTAATTATATTATTAGTATTTTCTTTGATTCACTATAGTCAAAGTTCTTTTCGTAATTCAATAATTGGGCTTTGACTCAAGTCTATTTAGATTAGGATTTAAACATATTGTCTATATAAGGATGCTATTGTATATTCTTATAGAGACTTATATAAGGAATAAAATTTCAATTAGAATTTTACAATGGCTTGGTGCTAATTCCATCCAACTTTAGGTGCTAATTACTAAAAATTATATCTTCCTTAGTGCAAATTCAAAGCAGCCCTAAATATTAATTTCTAGGTTTATCTAATTTTTCTATTTTACTATTTCCTGCAAATTTCTTTGAAGAATTTTGTGCTATATAACAATTTTGGTATTAATACTACAATTATATATTAAGCTTGTTGTCCTACGTCAAATAGGTTTATGGAATATCCTCAAACTTCAAACGAGAATAATATAATTTAATCTTTTTCTTTGCATGTTAACTGTAGAACATGGAAGTATGGTTTAGTGTGCCAATCATTCCCCCCCCCCCCCCCCCCCCCCCCCCCCCCCCTCAAAATCTTGGCAAGTTACATGAATTCATCTACCACTCCAAAAGTAATGACCTTCAACCAATGGCTTGAACATTGCTATGTACTAAATATTTGACTTTTTTTTGTTAAACTGCCAAATATTTGACTCTTTTTTGTTAAACTGCCAAATATTTGACTCTACAACTCCAAAAGTACTTTAAAATATTTTTCCTAGAAATTACTTGTCACACACGTCACTATAACAACCCAATACATCATTTATGGGTAATACTAATTATTTTTTAAATTTCTATATGCGTATGAGCATTCTAACAAGATTACTTACATTCTATTCATTTGCATTTCTTTCCATTTTTTTATTTTAAAATATCCAAACAAAATTACTTAATTTTATTCCATTCTTATATTTTTCATTATTTTCCCTGGCTTAAATACATTTCATTCCATTCTTTTATGATCATTCTATTTTATGCTCATTTCATTACATTCCTTTATGAACTCCTAAACGAAGCCTAAATTAATCTAGGTGTATTTTTCCCACAAAAAAATTAAGGACCTTAAAGTTGCTCTTAAGGTGTTTGTGTTCACATTGATGCCTACAAGAACATCAAATTATATTCAAGATCATTTACAATTTTTGATCCAATAGAAAATAAGTATCTAGTGACATCTTAACGAGCATGTGATTTATTACATGAGGTTTTCCATTTTCAATCACAAGCAATTTCATTAACCATGTCTGATTCTCTAAAAGACAGAAAATTCATTTCACTTGTAACTAGACTACTTGAGTTAGCAAATTTCATTCTTAAAAAAAGCTTAAACCTCCATATACATATAAATATCAAGGGGTCCATTTTCTTATCCACCAGTAAAGTTGTTTCATATACCATGGCTTAGAAGACATTTACAAGAAATCCGATGGTCCACAAAACACCTCACCCAAAAACCATTAAAACAAAGAGAGATAAAAATCACTCTTGCTATACTTGGCCTAAAATAAGCTGTGGGTTACTAACTGGATGCCTCTGCCCCCTACGCCGCCTAGTGATCTTTCCCCAGCCTATTAGGTTCCTCTCCTCAATGCCCTTTTCACTGTTGGCAGTTTGCTGCTTTAAGAGTGAGCCCACCGTGTTCTCTGCAACACTGGAAGAAGGGGCACAAGACCGTCTCCTCCCCCTTGTCGACCCACTTCTACCTGCATTTCTCAAAGAACCTGTTTCCCAATGACTACCAGCAGCTTCCATTAGTCCTCCTATTGTTTGGAGATCCTCAGTCACTTCATACCTCGACAAAGAGGCAAGGCTTGGTAGAATTTCCCTTTGGAAGTCCTTACGCTGCCTCCCCCTCCTTGTCCGGCCCTTCCTTGGCTGACTTTGTAATAAAATCACACCTCTTTCTTCCTCTTTTTGGACATTACACTTACAGCAGCACTCTTCCTCTTTTGTCTCGGTAAGCCTCAATGTCATGGCCTCAAAGTAATCAATTCCGTCAGGCAGAAACTCATCATCATCATGATTACTATACTTACTACTTAAAACCTTTCCAGACTCATTCTCTGGTTCACCTACCACAGAAGAAACTATCCCAGCAAACCAATGTAAGGAGTCACTTGAAGGAGCTTCAGACATCTTGCAAGTGGTCTTCTCAATACAAATTTGAACGTCTGATGATGAAATGGAAATTATAGCCTCTGCAGCAATCCTCATTAGTTCCCCTAGAAGATCTGCATCTTCCTGTCTTGATGATTGAGAAGGTGTCTCAAGTAAGGTTTCATTAGACTCTCCTCTGGGTGGGGAACACTCCTTGTTCTCTGGACTGGCAGGTGCCTGAAGATCAACTTCTGTTGAGAGAGAGTGCATTGGAGAAGACTCATCCTCATTAATACATGAGTTCAGGTCAATGTGACTTCCAAAACCTTCATGTTTTTTGTCAAGTCCATTCTCTAGTACAACCTCACTTGCAGTAAGACATTTTCCTGAGGCAGGCACAGAGTCGCAAGTCAAGTTTATGTCAAGTACATCTTTTCGAGTATTCTCTATATATTCATCTCCATTCTGATGGGTTTCTGACTGGGAGGCATGAGAAGAACACTGATCACTTGATATATGAGGCTTTTCATAAGTGGGAAAACCAAGGATTCTTCTATTACTAGGGGAGTCACTGGCCTCAAATTTCTTTGGATCAACATCAGGGATACATTCTGAATAAGCTTTTAAAAGGACAGATTCCACCTGGGTTGAATCTTCACTTCCTTTTTCGGGTCTCCCATCATGTACTTGCTTCACTTTAAGCAGCGCCAAACCCCCTGTTAATTCTTCAAGCTTCTCTATTCCATCTGTACTCTGGATACTCTGCGAAACTTCCACATCTGAAGAACAGCAATTAGGCATAAAATTCAAGTTTATGCTCTTAGAAGACTTCATGTCAGTTGAACCCTGAACATAGTTTGAAAGGCCTTGGTGTTCAGATGTTAACTCATGGTTGTTATTGTTGTTCACATTATCAAAACTGAAGGATGGTGGGTGAACCCTAAATCTCTTGGGCTCTGATTGGTAGCTGTTGCAAAAGCTATCCTGAACAGAATGAGATATGTCTCCAGTAAGCCCAGGCCTCCCAATTGATGATTTAGAACTACCCAGTGATACAGAGGTGTTAAAACAGGGTAATGCTTGAACAGCAATGGGATTTCGCACCATGTCACGTACAGGTTTTCTACAAGATGCAGCTGGAGATGACCCAGAAATGGCCACATCAGCATGAGGAACAAGCTCACGTGAAGTGCACATGTAAGAAGCACTGCTTGGTCCAGGTTGGCTATCATTGAGGGAACCACGATTCCTTCCAAAGCTCTCAACACTGAAAATTGTTCTTTTAGTCTGCACTTCATGGTAACTCTTAGTTAATAAATGAAATGTTGGAGGCTGATGAGCTTGCTGAGGCTTTTCTTTTGATGATTCAGGCAACATGGATAAGTTTTCTGCAAAAAAACCTTGAGGAAAAGAATTCAAGTTAAAACTCTTACCTAACGATAGATGTTCATATGATATAAAATTAACAGTTATCATGATACCAATTAATAAGAAATACTACACGTCATTATAAGAGACATACGAACTAGCTTAAAAACTCAAAGAATATCAATTGCACAGAAAAAGGCAAATTAACAATGAAAATGAAGAAGTATTAAATTAGTGCAACATTGCAAAAAGATTCTCACCAGCTTCATCACTGAAGGATGACCACTCTCGTTTTCTTTCTTTCTTTTCAGGCAGTACAACATCTGAGTGAGATTCAAAATCCCATCTGGTACAGGTATTTTGGATATCTTCCTCAGAAGAAATCTGGAAGGTTGATTTTGTCCTTTGGGAAACATCAAGGCATGGGCTCTCCCTGCAACTGGTAGGGCCAACAAAATCAGATTTAGAAGCTGCTTCTTCCTCAAACTTAACTGGCTCATTTAAGTCAGCCAGAGCTGTGGATTTCTTCAATACTGAAGTGGAGGCTTCCTCACAAAAAACATCCTTAAGTTCATTACTGCCATGAAATGGATTTACATCACCATTGCACACAACCTGAGTAATTCCTTTCAAAGTATAATTTGACAGATCAAGCACTTTAGGAACCTTTCCATCTCCCAATGATTCCTCTTCTTCACTGTCAACGTACACATAAGCTGGAAGTTGAAGATCCAATACTTTTTTCCCAATTTTCTTGCACTTGGATTCCAATAGCTCAAAGTCTTTTAAACAATCTTCAGTTTGAACAGGATCAGGACATGCTTGAGTGCTCTTTCCTTGAATAGAACTCAAAGGAAATTGGACATTTTCAGCACCTGAAACTGATAATCCACCACAAGTAGGGTTTACCCAAGGCAAGCTAGGGGCATGACATGTCTTTTGTGCATATTCACTTGAGACGTGAGACAGAATAGAATTTGACTTTGATGTCTCCAACCTTAGTTCAGGTTTATACAATTCATTCCTTCTCATTTCATCCATCAATGCCCTCTGTCTACTGTAAAGGCGATGAAGCTCATGGATCTGGACACAGAAACATTTTGAATAAACAAGGGTTTAAAAACCATAAATAGGAACTAAAAACTATCAAGGATTAAATGACTAGTATGACATGCCAAAGGAATGCAATTGTGATCCATATGGATGATTCAAGGAACAATGGTTTTATTAAAATCAGAAAAATGATACCTATGATTATTTCTATTTCTATTAACACCAAAAGTAGAGATAAAACTTACCTGATCCCTAAATATGGTTTCATGCTTGAGAATCGTCTGCTTTAATTCTTCCTTGTGGTACCCCAAAAGCGGATCAAGAGGAAAAGATGACAAAACACCATTGTAGAAGGGTCCACGATCAAACATTTTATCCATACTGTTTATGGGCCATGTGCTGCTATTAGCCTCCATATTAAGATTTATTCTGGAGCAATATCCTGGGAAATTGCCATTATACTGCATATTTGCTCCCATTCCCAGCAGTGCCATAAACAATAGAACAGAAGTGTATTTAAAAATGAAGTACAACTTCAGTTAGAAAAAGCAACCTGCAATAGAACAAATTAAGTTAGTTGGTTAACTTGATTTGCATAAAGAATACAGGAATACCCAACTGAAACCTTTCTTCATTCTCTCTTTTTTTATGTTTGAAAAAAAAAAAAAAAAAAATACTAGACTCAAGTGAATTTGTAAACTTATGTCTTTGTTTATACATCAATATCACCAAAAAAATAAACAGAAGAGAAAAGTAAGGAAAAGAAATGAAATCTGGATTTAATTCAACCATTTAAATATTGTTGATCAAGATAATAAGAAGATGAACGGGGATAAAAGAATCTGCAGATTTAATTTATCCATTTAGGTAATGTTTCTATAAAAATGTTCCCTAATACTGGCTATCTGTACAGATATTCTCAAAGTTCCAAACAAACCTCATAGGTAATTAGAAAATAGAATGATCCCTAAACTCATCTTCATATTCCACTTAATTGAACAAATATTGTATCATGTACAACCCTGATATAGTTAACCTGCTTTATAAATCAAAGTATCTTGCACCTCCAACATATCCTCGATTCAGAATAAAGTAGCATGATATTACAACTAATGAAGTCCATTTCTCTTAGCACTATAAGCACTCATAAGTTACAACCTAATCACTCACAAAGCTGCACTAAGATGATGAAAATCCTAATATTTGAGCAATGAATTTCCTTTTCTCTAGGATTTTCATGCGAGTTGTACAAATAAGAAGAGAGAATAGAACTCCATGATTAGCGTAGGCTCAATTGAAAAGTTCTACATCACAGGATAGAGTTCACAGCCAAAAGTTTGACCACATTGTCAAAAAAAGAAAAAGAATCTAAAGAATTTTCTTACAAGCATCCCCTAAGCACAAATGATCTAGAGCACACCCTCCAAGTGATGCTAATACCACTAGAGAAGCAATCTACAGGTTGCACAAATTTAAGTAGATATCATATGACCAAGTAATTGCTTAATGCCATGAAATATCTTCATACAAACATAAAAACTCATCAAAAGATAGATTTCATGAAAAATAGCAAAAAATTAGCATAGAGAAGTTCCTACATTTCACAGCCGTTCAACTACAAGAATTCAGAATGGATAGCCAAATCAGAATAGTTTGATATTAAACTAAACTTGACACAGCATGCAATGCAGATTGAGAGGGAAGAATAAAAAGTTCTCAATTCTCATCTAAGAAGACTCAAGTCCATGTCACAACCTCTGATAATTCAACATATTCATCAGGAGTAGAAACTAGGGCCACACATTATCAAGCCCTCAGAATAATCTTGGTACAATGAAATGTACTTGAAATTTGAAAACCATCCAATGCAATCAGAATCAGAAGCTCCACAAATTAAAGAATCAATTGCATAATACAATGGGCAAAAAGCTAATACTAATATCCAAAATCAAACAGTGTAGGACTAGGTAATATGGTCTCCACCCTCAGAATCAAATAAAGCACCATTCAAAACTGTTTATTTGGATTTTTTTTTCATGTACTAAAAGAGTGGAGTCAGTGCAGGAAAATCACATATGAATATTAATCAAATATTATAACAGACAAGAATTCCAACGGAATACAAATTCAAACAATTCCAGAGATTATTAAATAGGAAAGGTAAAGTATATTAACTAATAAAAACCAATCCCCTTCAACAGAGTTCCATTAAAGCAATACTAAAATTAATAATGAGTTCAAAGAAACAAAGTTAACTGCACAACCCAATTGTCAAAACCATCAAAATACCACAATCCACTTTTCTTTTTCTTTTTTTCTTTTTTTAAGAACAGTCCATGATCAAACAAAAAGAAAAAAATCTTCAACAAACCCATTGGAAAAAAAATGATCTTGAAGCATAAAATCAGTTAAAATCTTAAAACTTACCTTAGAAAAAAGTGAAAAAAACATTTCTCTGCCATCTCATCTTAAAAAATCCATCATTGGGTTCACTCATTCCACAAGTCATAACTTAGCTCTGCAGCACAAAAAAAGCTAGCAAAACCAAAAGAAACCCATTAATCAGGAAGCAACAAAAAAAAAAAAAACAGCAACCCAAAAGAGCTTAAGAATCCAAAAAGATTTAATAATAAAAGGGTGTCATTCGATTGGCCATGAAAAGCTACATAAAAATGGGGATTTGGATCTACTGGGCCATTCTCTGTAAGAAGATTTAGAGAGAGAGAGAGAGAGAGAGAAGGAGAGAAATCCCAGATAAGAAAATCCACAGAAACAAACGAAACTTACATGAGAAGGGACATGGAAGTTGTCAACACCCTTCTTTTTCATCTCCTTCTCATTTATGTTTTGTTTTTTGGATTTTTCAGGCACACTGTGTGTGTGAGTATATTGAGGTATGTGACTAGGCTCTAGATTCTATCTATCACTTTTGTTTCTGGTACCCAATTAAAAATCATTTAAAATATTTTATTTTGTAAAATATAAAATAATAATAATAATAAATATATTAATTATGAGAAAATTGAAATTAAACTTAGATAAAAAAATATGTTAAGGACATACCCATTTTCACACCCAAATTCACGCGCGGCTTATATGTCAACTCTTTGTTGGATTTTAATATATTTTTCACATAGTCTATCCCATGAACTGAAATGCAGAATTGACATATAAGTGGGATATGAAATTGGATGTAAAAGTATGTGTGTTCCTAACATTTCTCTTAAGATAATTTTGTGTATACTTTAATAGTGTACTCATTGGTCTAAAACTCGATGTAAATCCAGAAATTTTAGGTTGAATCCATTCCGGTTTAAGTAAATGATGTATTTGGAATATATCATAAATAAACAGTGAAATAATCTAATAAAAAAACTGATACACCACTTTCTTATATAAAAAATAAAAATAAAAATAGAAATAAATAAAATAAGACAACGTTACAATACACGCCAATTTAGACATAAAAACAATCTCATTCCTTAAACAATTTTAATATCTAGTTCAATTGAATTTTAGTAATATTTTATTATAATAATGCTCTGTTTTTTTTTTTTTAAATAATAAAAACATTAATAAACAAATACTATAGTAGTCAGCAATGGGGCCCTTTTACGAGTTTCAAACAATCAAGCAAAGCATGCTGATTTTGTAAATTTCCATTTTCAATACCTTAGAATTACTTAATTGACCCTATAATTTTGAGTTTTATAACTTTTATTTCAGAAATAAGTAGTGGACAATTTGGGCATTATCTGAGAATTTCCTTTTTTCAATAAACAAAAAGAAAAGAAGTAAAAGAACTAATAAAAGCGACGTATCTTGTTGTTAGCATTAAATGGAAGGTGACCTATTCTAATCACCTCATTTATGAGTAACCTTAAAACTTATCAATATTGATTAAATGATTCTTCACTCTTTCTTTAACAAATTATAATTGAAAGCACTGCTGGCTAGTCAATTCAATAATTTCTATTCAGCAAAAATAAAATAAAATGAAATCTCACCATTCTAAATTATCGCATCAAATTTTGGTCAGCATCCCATTTTTTTTAGTAAATATTACTAAATAATAAAGGAAAAAAAAAAGGTTAAAGGACATTGTTTTAGTAAATATTTATAGCAAAATTTTGTGGAAAAAAAATTGACTTTTTTTTACATATTTTTATAATTTCCGTCAAAATAGTATTAAATTTAATTCTAAAATTGTCTATTACCAAATGTCCTAAAGAAACATGTTAATAGGACCCAATAATAAATTAGTAACATAAAAAATTTTACAATATTTTTCTTGAATCTTGACAACTTCACACGATTTAAATATAATAAAAATAATATTAGCTGTGGCCTGTGGGTAATGTTCTAGTAATGTTTTATCACTTACAAATTTAAATAATTGTGATAAAATTATGTCTCTATTATTTTTTTTTTAAAGAAAAGAATTATGTCTCTAATATTACTCAAAGTTGATAAAAAAGAAAAAAGAAAAAAAGAAGAAGAAGATATGTTATCATTTTTATGGTACATCATCATATTATATCATGATTATCATCTCAATAATTGGAATAATTGGAAGAAGAAGAAGAAAAAAAAAAGAAAAAAAAAAAAGAAGAAGAAGAAAAAGAAAGAAGTTAGTTACAACTACACTTATGCATTGATTAGAACAAGCATCCACGAATTTGAAGGAGTATAGAACACGTTATAGCGACTTCAACCATTAAACCCTTTAGCCTTTGCGATGTTCATAATTCTAAGACTTTGTCTGCACTCTTTTTTTATTTTTTATTTTTTATATAATTTTGCAATAAAAAACCTATTTGGCATTTGGTAATTTTCGTTAGTATATTTGTTAATGGTGAGACACACCAAAAAAAAAAAAAAAAGTTAGCTTTTTATTTATTTTTTATTTTTTATTTTAAGTCTTGTTACTTATTAGAAAAAAACTAAGGTGAAACAATAGACAAAAAGCTAGACGGACAAGAGGTTTCTTATCGTTGTGCTATTTTTTAGATGAAGATTTGATTTTTAGAAAAAAAATTTTAACCCACTAATGAGAATGGATGTTAGAATATTGATTAAATGATTTTTTTTTTTTTTTTATCTCTAATAAATTTTAATTAAGCTTTTGGGCCCAAATATCAAAGTGAGTAACTACACCCTAAAAATACCGTCAACGTGTCTAACATGCATAGAACTCGAACTTAACGGTTGCATGCATTTATATTACATTGAATTGTTTGTTCAATTTATAACTGTTGAGTTATTCTGCTATAGACTATACTATCAAGCCGATCCATGTTAATTATGTTGTTTCCGCTTTGCTTATATATCTCTAAATACATCATTATATTATTGTCTTCTTCATATTTTAGAAAATATTCCACTTTAGATAAGAGACCACTTGCATGCTTTGACTGTCAACATTCCCCAAATTTTAATCCGAAAACTAAGCTTGCCCTGCAAGAAAAGTTAAACAATATTGCCCTATATATCCATATATCTACTCTTCGAGCAAAGATATAACAAAATTCTTTTGCATCAATGTAATAATAATAATAATAAAACATTATGTAGATAATTACGAATATCTTCTCGTGTTAATGAAAAGAATAAGCCATGTTACAGCTATTAGAATATAATTACACTGTTTTTTTGTCCATATAATATTCTTGTTATTAGCATTTGATGTGAATTACGTTTATGTAATCTATTCTACATTATTTTTTGACTTTTCGCATAACGGTGGATCCTACAGTTTAGATATCTAGACGGATATTTCAAATTAACACAAGTAGTGAGAAAGAAGATTACAACGACTGATTACCAACAATTTTGTGACTAATCAGCCAAAAGCAGTCGGCCAATTAACAGTACTAGAGATGTCATTTTTAATAGATAAGTTATTTTAGTGACTAATCATATCTATTGATGTCATATGTCTACTAAGAATAAAGTAAAAGATTAAACAGGACAATGAGATTAATGCTGTAGAGTTGTTAATTTGTTACTTCAACTAGTTACAAATTAAAAATTGGTATAATAATAGTAAGGAAAAAACAAATACAGAGCTAGAGCTAGAATTCAATATGCAATGAAATTGGCAAGGAATAAACAATGAGTCCAAGTTGAAGGCAGTACGTGACAAAGAAAAGACTACAAAAGAAGTAAGACAAGACCAACACCAAATTTCACATATTTAAGGTCAACATATTTGGAATACTATATCTATATATATATTATTTACCAAACTTTTTTTTTTTACATTATGTAATAAATTTTTTATAAACTTGCAAACAAAGAAAGAAGCTCTAGTACTTGATGACCAAGATATGCCCAAATCTGCTTCCAGAAAAAGATATATATATTCTCAAATCGAACTTTTTTTGTTTAACAAAGAAGCTTTTCATATCACTCCACAAAAAACAGGTTTTGAATTGACCTATTCCTTCACACTTACATTTTCTATAGACTTTTAGCCCAAATTGGTTGTATGGTTGGTACAAAGTGTGGGAATCTTTCCTTTTTCATGTATTATATATTTTTTACTTGGCCTAAATTTTATAGCAAAGTTTTGTGATCCTCCTAAGAGCATCCACAGCCCAAATGGTATATCTTATATCTTGATATGTTTTACCATCACAACCTAATCCATTGTAGCCTTCTAGTTGTAGGGTAGTCTTTATGTCCATGATGTGATAATATTGGGGGCTAACATAGTAATTTCCATTATATCTTTTTTTAAGGATTAATTAATTAATTAATAGGGTATGATTAGTTTTTACTAAATAAATAAATATCTTGTGTACTATAAAGTTTTGGATTGATAGAGTTGGCTTTGTTCTGCTATCATCATTTTTTTTTTTTTAAATCTTTGTGGAAAGTCCTCCACCAAATCTCTCAATGGTGTTGTGTATACATCAATAATGGTGCATGTGTAATGACACTAATTAATAGTTTTGATAAGGAGTTGGTGTAAAATCAATTGGTTCAATCATTTTTTTTTAATAAATATTTTAAGGGTTTTGCAAGATTCTGGTTAGTTAGCAGTAAAATATAATATATTGGAAATCTCAATGTTACCCAAAGAAACCAACCATATTTAATCCAAAACATAATTAATTTTTCATTATTCTTGGGAAGTATATGGGACCTCACAAAAATAATGAGGTCCGTTGTGTGGTGGGTTGGTTCCTAGCTTGTTTGAGGGTATTACTCTTGGTCATGTGGTATCCAAGCAAAATTTCAATTGCAAAAATCCTATTGAAACTCACATTATTTTCACCACAAAAATGAAAAATCTAGTGGCGTTATGCATTTGCATGTACATCTTGTTGATGTCATATTTTGTTTAGTATCGATATGTGTGCCAAAATGTCAATTTAAACACTAAAAAGCCAAAAATTACACTTTTAACAAAGTTTGACCAAGCAAATTAATAGTTAATATAGCCCAAAAATCATCCAACCTCCAAATTTTGTCTCTTCATGTAAAACTATTTGACCAATTTAGACCAAATTTAACCAATCTCTAATCAATCTTTGACCAAGGTTTAACCAAAAATCTGACCATTAGAATAAATTTGTGCTTATGAGAAAAATCAAATTAATTTCCTTTAAAATGACAACTTACAGGCCTAGATTGGCGTCAAAACGAACAAGATATCACTCAAATATTAAAACTTTGCCAAAAAGACCTAGCTATTTTTGCATGTCATAAACTTGATTACAATTTAATCTTGATTAAATTATAATCAAACAACCACCAATTGACCCAAATGATGAATTGTTCAAAAGGTCCCACGATGTCTTTGATTGGACATGGTTATATGGAAAAAATTCCACTTGAATAAAATAGAATTTACAAAAATATTAAAGCGGAAACTTTCAAATACAAACTTGTGTTTGAAACTATTTTCTAAATCCTCCAACTTGCCAATTCTTAAAATTTGAGCTATAAACTGGATATTTTTATAAAATAGACATCACAACCTTTCTAGTGACACCTTAATTGACAAAAATGGAGGTTTGATAGGCCATAAAATAAGTTCGCAAAGTTAGAACAAATTGAATAAAACCCATTTTTCAGGTCCAAAATTGGCTTTTTAGGGTATCTTTGTGCAAAAATCTGTTTCTGTTTCAGCCATGGATGATCCGAAAAGACAGTACTTTCATGGAGTATGATCAATTATTTACATCTTGGAACAAACGGCTCATCAAGATTATCTTTGAATTAGAAGGTATTGCATGCATAAGATAGGCAAAAAGTTATCATTGCAAATTTACACGTTGAACCACCGTATTTTCTACTAAAATATCTCCGCAACCGCTGCACCAAATGGAATAAATCAATTAGCTTTGGAAAGTAGGATGCAAGACCTTTCCAATGGCAATAAGAACTCAAAAATTGGAGTTCTACGGTGCCTTTAAAGAGTGCTCAAAGATGAGACTTGAAAATGGGAAAAATGAGACTAAAATTGGCTGGAATATTGTGGAAGGTTGTGGAAACTTGGGCTGAAGATTTTGCCCCTCCCCACCATGCACCTGGCTCATGGTGGGGATGAGCAAGATCTTCGCCCATTTTCCCTTCAAATAAATCATCATTCCGCCATCAATTCTCATCAATTTTAACCCTAGACCTAGCTCCAAAAATTCTCTCCCTAAAAATTCCAGCCCTTAATTAATGCCTCCATTAGCCTCCTAATCACCATCTTAGGTAAGCTTCTTAGTCTCATTATTTCTCTATTAGTTTCAATGCTTTCTAGTTTTTTTTCCCCCTTAGAGATAGTTTCAACTTATGACGTTTATTTTTTATGATTTTCTTTTATCATTAAACTAAGGCACTAATTAGTTTTTGGTGTAGGCAGGAATCAAACCCCAAATCTTTTATTCAACTACAAGAGACTTTACCAGTTGAATTAATTGAAACCGATTAATGCTTTCTACTCCCTCCGTCCCACTTTGTTTGTCCTGTTTGAAAAGTCAAACTTTTTAAGAGAACATCATTTATTGTCTTGTCTACCTTTTAAAAATGTATAAGTTTCCAAAACTACCCTTAAATAAATTTATCAAAAAATTGAATTAGTAAATTAATAGGGATATAATAGGATCATTAGTAAATTAATGACTTTTATTTTTAGAAACAAGACAATATTTTGGGACATCCCAAAATGGAATAGAGGACAAACAAAGTGGGACGGAGGGAGTAATTAAATAAGGACATGCTTTGTTATTGTGATTAGCATATATAGATGTTTATGTTTGTGTGATTAATGTGTTATTTCCCTGATTCAATGCTTAGATCAATACATTAATTACATGCTTTGATTATATTTGCTAAATCACAAGCTTCCATATGGCTACATGCTTGCATATGCAACAACATGCATTCCCCTTTTAGTATTTCTAGATTTACACTTCCATGATGTTTTGTATAGCATTTTTACATGGTTTTGGTTATGATGAAAGTATGCAATTAGTCTCTTGCTCATTAGATTAGACATGTATTTGTGAAATTTGCTTGGAATACATGTTGATATGCTTGTGAAATTGATGGGTATGAGATAATTAGTACTTGGATGAATATGGTTATATCTATTGTCATATAAATACTTAGTTTGGCCCTTACATTCATAGATCTATCTGTATGTGTGGAGGCAGGTATGAAGCCAAATAATGCTTGAGCTAGTGCTTGCTTAGTTGCAACTTGCAAATAAAGCTATCCATATTTATTTATGTACATGATTAGTTCATATATCTATGTTTGATACGTGTAAATAGCTTGAAAATGATAGATTTTAAATTAGTGTGTTATAATAGATAAATATGTGATAGATTCTATTAATTTTCTATGCTTATTTACTTAGATTTATGTGTTCCATGTTTTGCTCAAAAAAAAAAAAAAAAGATTTATGTGTTCTACGTGAAGATTCTCATGTGGGTAACTTTCTAGTTAGTGTAAAGGCTTGAGCTAGAACTCTCTAAAAAAGTTTTACAAAGAACTTTTCAAAATGCTTTTCAAACCCTATTTCCAAAGATGGATTTCCCAAGAGATTTAGAACTTGTTTTCAAAAGATGTTTAACAAATTGTTTCCAAAGTAAGTTCTCAAAAATGGGTTTCAAAAAATAAGTTCTTTGTGCTTTCCAAAACCAACTTCCGAGTAAATTTTCCTTAATGAGCTTAAAATTAAAAAAATAAAATAAAATAAAATAAAATAAAATAAAAAAATAAAAACTTTGTTTTCCTTGAAAAAGCATTGTGAAAAATTTTCACTACATTCCACATTTTTATGATCTTTTGTTAAATTCAGACAATCCCGAGGGAACAGAACAGTGAATATAAATAGTTAGTTGTTTACCAAAAAAGAATATTAATAGTTAGTTCGTAGTACTTCGTACCATTTTTCTTTCTAGTTTTTACGTATTGCGGTCCGAAAATTCCAAACTGGGCCCACCATGTCCAATCCCAATGTGGGACCTTCGTGGACTAGCTTTTAAAAAATAACTAGACACCAAATCTACACAAAATTACGTGAATGCCACTGTATGTGTTAGATTACTGTTTTGCCCTCCCAGTCATCATATTCCTGTGACCTGGCTGTGTCTCACTCACTTTTCTAGATCTTCTACCCCTTGGGCCCTGTGGGCCCCCACTTGACAGACAGAATATTGCATTTCCAGGAGGTGTAATTGGGTGTGGAGACAAGTATTTTAATGTGGTGGACAAGCCTTTCTTTGTCAAACACTTTGGTTGGCTCATGGATGTTCAAGAATTTATTGGAACCAAGCACTACAGGGTAAGAGGACCCCATCTACTTTAATAATAGTAACAATAAATAACACATTTTCAAATATAATTAAAGACTATATAAAATTGAATGTTGGTGCTGCTATCTCACAAGGTGGTGGCTAGAAATGAGTTTGGAGAGGTATTAAAGGTATGGACTAAAATTCATGACTTATATGCACTCTTACTCAAGTTGAAGTGGTTGCAATTTGGTGGACATTAAACTTGACTATCTTTGAAAATTGGTGCAACATTATAGTTGAAAGAGATAAAAAAAAAAATGTTTTGATGTCCTATTTAAAGAGGAAGAACCAACTGACTGATCTATCTCTTCTATCATTCGTAACACTTTTGATTTAAGTGTATCTTTTGTTAGTTGTGAGTTATGCCGTGTTAAGAGATTTATAAACTCAGCAGCTCATTCTGCTGCTAAACATGCTGTTGCTCTTAAAAATAGGTTTCTCTTGTAATAAGTTTAATTTGCCTCCTCCTATCTTGGAAGCTTGTAGGCAAGATTGTTATACTACCTCTTTTTCTTTTGTTTGGTCTTTAATGAAGGCAGTTTATCAAAATAAAATAAAATTAAAGTTAAAAAAAAGAAGAAGCAAATTGCACCCTTGCTCTAACTTTACTTCTTTTAAATTTTATTCAATTTAAGTCTTTTATCCAATTCTATTAAAATATTACCATTAAATATGCAATTAACTAATAAAAAAAATATTTATTCAAAAAACAAATCTCACATAAGAAATCTATAAGATATGTTTATTAATTTTATAGATTTTTTTATGTGAGAAAAATATTTTTTTAATGGCACTTTTTTTAATGAAATTAGATTGAAGACCTGAATTGAATAAATTTGAAATTTAGAGAACTTAATTGAATTAAAGTAAAGTTAGAAAACTATAATGAATTTCAGTTAAACAGAGGGTGCAATTTGCATTTTCATCTTTTTTATTTGGTTCAACGAGTAAAGTTTTTTGTTATTGAGCAAGAGATTTGGCGATCGAATTTTGCTAATACTAAAAACCAATTGGTACTTTAACATAATGATAAAGAAAAATCATTATAGAGTTTCCATATGTTGAAGTTCCATTGTACCTATATAAAAAAAAAAGGTTTCATTCTCTATTTTTCATACATTTATGACTTTTTAAAAACTTTTTATAGAAAAAAAAACTAAATTTTTTTTATAGCTTTTATGTTTCCTTAGAAAGTTGTATTAAAACTTTTATAAAATGGTTCATTAATAAGTCTCCTAAGTCCATCCATTAAGTTGTTTCTCAAAAAAAAAAAAAAGTCCATCCATTAAGTGGGCCTATATTTAATATACTCTTTGGGCACTGTAGGACCAACATTGTAATTACCAGAGAGAGAAAGAGAGAGAGTTGAAACAAAAAGCCGAAAAGCCGGAACTTTGATCACATATCACTTGGATTTAGCTTTCGGCAGAATGGCCCATGAAATCTGAAGGCCCATTTGACATGATCATCACTCACCTCTTGTCAATTGGTTTTCAGAAAGAAATCTGAAGGCCCATTTGAAATCAATTGGTTTTTAGAAAGAAAATAAAATCAACTATACTACAAATTAACACAACAAATTTCAATTTTCTTTTCATATTATTTTGAAAGTAGTAGTCTAGTAGATTGTGATTAGTGTAATATTACTAACCGGTTAATATTGTGATTTGTGAAATTTGTCGTGGCATTAGACTTACACTTAGTTTGTTTCAGCATTAACGTTTTTTTGGAAAATGATTCATTTTTCAAAAAGCATTTTTTAGAAAATCATCTCATGGAGAGAGAGAGAGAGAGAGAGAGAGAGATCTATGGGAAGAGGAGAGACCAGGGCTAGTGACGATGAGGGTGTGAGGAGAGAAAAAGTAAAAGGAAGACAAAAAAAAAGTGAGAGCTTATCGTGAGAGAGAGAGAAGGCGCCAACAAATTTTGTTTACTGTGGTTACAGATGAAAATAATATTTATAGGAGATGCAACGCATGAGAGAAAGATTGTTTTCCAAAAACAAATTTTGGAAAACAACTTATAGAAAATAAACCTTATTTTTATTAGGGTTTTCCTTTGACTAAAAATAGTTTTCCGTCGACCAGTTTTTTTTTGCACTACTAAATAATAGAAAATGTAAAAAACTATTTTTACATCAAGTTTTTCAGCAAAACAAATAGAGCATTATTGAAAAAAAAAAATGAGAAGGAATATAGATTAGCTTTTTCTCAAACACAGGACAACTAGTTTTGTTTTAGCAACAACAAAGCCTTTTATTTAACTCAGTTCCCCAAGGTAGCCCAGGAAAAGCAGGGACTGGAGGCCTCATTAGGGATGAAGTGAACATTGGGTTTGTTACTATTGTGACTTTCTCTCTAATCATTGTCCGAGTGAGAACAAGTATTCTAGTGGAGCAATGGGCTGTTGTTGTTTATGGACTCCTCCTGGGCCTGGAATTTGGGCTATAAACATAAATATATCATTTTAGAATCCGATTCTCAGCTTATGTTGACTTCAAGTTATCCTCTCACAATGAAAACTATCCTTAGCCGTCCACTCTTTGAGATTTTATTCTGTGTACTTTTATGAAGAAGAATCCGATATTTCTGCAATTTTCAAAAATAACATGTTTGTTTTCTTGTCATTATTTTCTTTGATACATCTATTTTATTCTTTGTTGTTTAATTTTTTTGTGTGAAAAGAAGGGTTTATTTATATATAATAAGAGCAAGTGTAGCTATCCTAGAGCCGTATCAGATAGATGGCTAGTTACAAAAGGGACCATATGATAAGATTCCATACATAATTGGATAATACAGAAATTGGACGGTGATTATATTCTTTTAGTCTATAAACCTGCTCTTAGTCAGGCTATCTCCACTTCATTAGCCTCCTAGAAGACGAAACATAGATGGACGGTCCAATCAGGCTCCAATAGGGTCCTGCAATAAAAAATAAGAGGTGCCAAAAATGGGGCCATCACACCAAAAGAAGTTAGCCAAGATAAAGCAAGAACAGAGTCAATATCTAAGTTTCTATGTCATTCTTTGTATTTTTTAATGAAGAAGTACCTAATGTTTGGCAACCGACCTTTCTGCATTTTTAAAAAAATAACATGTTTGTTTTTCCTTGTCTTTATTTTCTCTGTTTTTTTTCCCCTTCACAAAAGGGGAAAAGTAGTCTTTGATGTATTATTATTATTGTAATAAAATCAGAATACATATTGCCAGAATCACAGTCCTAGCTACTCTAATGATGAAAAGCTAGTCAAGTAGACCAATGCCATTATATTGGCTTTTTCCTAAACTTTCTTCATTTCATCCGATGGTTCATTTCATTGGAAAACGTTTCATTTTTCCTTATGCAAGAGTTAACTACGGATTACCTATCATATCATTGCTAATGCTGACATCAGCACAGACTAAGAGGCTGTTTGGCCAATCAAATTTGATAACTCAATTCTCAGTTTCCATAACTCATAACTCAAAAATGGTGGGACCCATAGCAAAATGGTTGTTTGGCCAAACGATAACTCTGTTTCCATTACTCAATTCTCTTATTTTTGAGTTATGAGTTATGGAAATTGAAAACAACCAAAGGCTGTTAAGTTTCCATAACTCATAACTCAATGGTATTTTCGTAAATAAACACACATGGAGAGACCCACAGTTGCAACTTTTGACCACCTTTTGACTTTTTTTTTTTTTTCTCATTTGTTCGGTCTTCAGTTCTTCTTTTTCTTTTTCTTTTTTTAATTTTTTTTAATTTTTATTTTTTAGCTTCGGTGAGTTTGGGTACTGAAAAGAAAAAAAAAAGAAAAAAAAAAGAAAAAAAGAAGAAGAGAAAAAGCTACACCGGCCGACAGGTATGGGCCCACAAATAGTGTGAAAAATATTGAGTGATGGAAATTGGGTGATGATGCCAAACGGGGTGTGAAAAATTGAGTGATGAGTGATGGAAATTGAGTGATGAAAAATGGTTGGCCAAACAGGCTCTAAAGTTCCAAGGTACAAGGTATAAGTTTGTTTGTTTATTTTTTTTTTAAGAAAAGGTTCAAGTTAAAAGGGTCTTATTAACAAGTGTTCTTAGAGTATTTATTATTGGACAATTTTAAGAAATTTTTTATAACACTTTTATGAAAAATATAAAAAGCTGTCAAAAGGGCATCCGTTAACATTTTCCGAAAGTTAAAATAGAATAGAGAATGTTTAATGAAGTTGTGATCGCTAATTGCAGGATAATAATGATTTTAGGATGACATTGCAATGGGGATTATGATGATATTAATGACGACAATGAAGGCTAATGGCGATTATGATGATATATAATTATGAACTGATGAATCTAAGTTTTACAAAATGGAAAAAATGAACCTTGATCATTCTTTGTGGTATGCCAAACCATTATTAGGAACATTCCCATATATATTTCCCAGTTTCAAATGATGAGTTCCAGCAAGATCTCCAAAGTAAATCATCCCCACCAAACACACTTTTTGGATAATTATTATCTTCATAATTTCAAATGCTTTTTGGGCCATTACAACTTCAAAACCGTATCTAGTGATTAGTGGCCAGTTTAAACGATTAAAATTAAACTTAGTCAATAACCATGTAGATAAGGAAAGGCCATTAATATTAATCAACAACCCTTTAACAATTATTATGATGTTCCATTTCGAATCATTGTAACTTGATGATGGTTATGAATGATGATGATTGGGAGGATAAAGATATCAACAACCATAAACGGTAGGGATTCAATGACAAGGAGAAATGGATTACCAGACATTACCAAGGCAGGAAGATCCAGATCGATAAGTTAGCATGCGGATATGCTAGCTCCAAGGCACCTAGAAGGATATAATTTTTTATGTAACGGAAAAGTTAACGGATGAACTAAGGGTATAGATTTAGAAATTATTTTTAGAAACATTTTATAGAAAAAGAAAAAAAGTAACTAATTTTTTTTATAGCTTTTTTATATTTTCCCATGAAAGTGGCATTAATTTTTTTTTAAATGATCTATTAACAAATATCCTAAGTGCACCTGTTAACCAAACCCTTTATATAATTCGATATATGGGAGAGAGGGAATTTAAACTCTAAACATCATTTGAAAACACTAGAAAGTACCACTTAAACTACAAGGCTTTTAACACTAGCTAGCAAAATTCTATCTGTACTAGAAAGTATAAATTCCCTGAAAGGCATGTCTTTGGAGGGAGTAGAGGGTATAAGGGAGAATGAAAGGGGAGGATTGAAGAGAATATACACGAAATTCTTAGATCTATGAGATGCAAAAATAGAGAAAAATATGCGCCAAAGAAAACAATCACAAAATACAATATTTACATGGTTAAACAATATAATTACATCCACAAAGTTACAGTGATTTCACTATTTACAGGGAAAAATAAAGATGCAGCAATAAAATTTTTTTTCCTCTCAAAACAACACACCAAACCCTAATCTGAAACAACCGTATTTCTATCTTGCACAGAGGATTCATAATGGATTTGGATGAGTAAATAAAATCCCCCATGCCCTTTTCCCCTCCCTTTACATTCAAGTAAGGTAAATAAAACCCCCCAACCTCATCCCTTTTCTCTTACTCCACTCTCCTCCCAATCCATCCAAATACACTGTAAGAGAATAAAACCCCTAAAACCTACAAAATAGAAAAAGTACCTAATAACTTTCAAAATGACAAAAATACTCTCAAAATCCCCAAAACAACCAAAATGACTAAAATACCACAACAACCTTCAAAATAATAGAAAGACACTTCAAAATGACCAAAATACCCTTAAAAACCTCTTAAATGACAGAAATACTACAAGACATTTTAAATGACCAAAATACTCCCTAAAAGGCACCAAAATGACATAATACCCAAAAATCTCCAAAATGATCCAAATACCAAAACTCCAAAAATACCCCTAAAAACCTTTAAAATGACAAAAATGAAAAATCTTTAAAATGAATAAATACTCCCGAAAACCTCTAAATTAAATAACCAAAATACCCTACGAACTCTTAAATAGATAACTCCCACTCTCCCCAAATCTCTAAAATGATCAAAATACCTTCAAAACTTCCAAAATGACTAAAATAACATTGAAACTTCCAAAATGACTCAAATACCTTCAAGATCTCAAAATATAATTGAAACACTCCAAAAACCACTAAAATGACAAAAATATCCCCCAAAAAAGAATGATTAAATACCTCCTGAACTCTCCAAAATGACCACAATATACCTCAAAACTTTTGGAATCATCCCAAATATTTAAAAGTTGCACAAACCCAACTTACAACTAGTTTTTATTTTTTTTTATTTTTTTATTTATTGAAATTAAAAATTAATAATTTGATGGTAGTTTTTTTTCTTTTACTTTTATTAAGCTTCATTGATAGTTTTTATTAATTTTTTTAGTAATTTATCGGGTTGCACTTTCATTGTGCTTATTAGTACAATCTTCAATAGTTTTATTTTTATTTAGCTTATTTTTAAGTTAAATTTTGTTGATCTATATTAATGTTTTAAGATGATGAATTAAAAGTTGTTATTTAATATCTACACAAATAAAGGAAAATTTGTGATTTTTTGTACGAACTAAAAGTAGGAAAATATTTTTTAGAACACTTTCAAGAATACAACTAAAACATAGGAAATAATTAAGTATTTTTAGAATGTTTCCAATAGAAAAGGTTTTATGCCAAAACAAACAAAGCCTTAATTCAATTTTGCTTCTCTCTTTTCTCTATTCATTAAATGAGGTTAATACTGGTAATTATTAAAAATTGAACTTTTATATTCTTCATAGAAATGTATATCAATTTTTTTTTGGACAAATGAGAAATTTTGTGGGAATCATCTAGATGTTTTTAGCAATTTACCACCAATTAAAAGGGCATCCAAATTCTACTTATTAATATTGTTGAATCTTGAAAAATGTTTGACATAAGTCATGAACTAAATGACAAAAATTGCCATTTCTCTTTTTTTCCCCTTTATAATAAGTGGGGAGAGAGAAATTCAAATCTAGGTTCTCATCACTTGGTATTGACATTTGACAAGTTGATAAGATTTTAGGTCATTAAGCCAAATCACAAAGTTGAGAAATTATTTCATACACCTGGTATATTGTCTTACCCTCTTAAATAATAGTATGTCTCATATGTGGACCCATAAGTAAGGTCCATCTTTATACGAGAGGAAGGCATAATACACTAGCTAAGTGCACTGAATAATTTCACCGGATAATATCATAATCCTATCTGAACAACGAGTTTTGAGGTCGTAGCTCGACAAGCTAGGAGAGAGTACAACGAAGATATTCAAGTAGAGATTCACTCCCAACATGCTGGATAAATTAGTTGCACTGTTTTCTCCCACACATTAGACCTCATAGTTCTAAACTTCTAATACTTAGAAGGGAAGGGAGAAAAACATAAAGGAAGTGCAGTAAACCTAAGCACATATAGTATATGAAAAGGCCAGAAGGAAAGCTCCTAGTTGTGATTCATAACAGGGTACTTCTTAGCATTCTTGACTATTTTTGTCAGAGCAGCTTGTCCAAGATCTAGCCCACAAACATCAGCAAGACGTACTAGATAGAGCAGAACATCTGAGATCTCCTCTTCTAAATGCTCCTTATCATCAGAACTCCAGTTGGGTAGACCTTTTGCAACCTCTCCCTTCCACTGGAATATCTCTGATAGCTCTCCCACCTCTCCCACCTGCACTAACCAATCCAAATATTCATCAAACAACAATCTTACATACACAACTTTTTTCAAATGTTCTTGAGGTGATCAAATTGTGGTTAATACAAACATTATTTTTACATGAAACAACCACATACACTACTTTTATCGTACTACTAATAATAACTTGTCACGTTAACAGTTGTAAAACCAATTTAAAAACTTATTGTTCATCAAAACGACGAAAAAAAGAAAAAGAGGAGGGGGGGAGAGAGATTGTATAAGAAAAAATGAATTGAAATGGTTATTTAGTGTATCATTGCATTGGCTAATGATAATTCGTACTTGGTTTAGATATACACTAAGTGCTTACTAGTGCTAGAAGGAGATTTCTAGGACTGTGATATTGATCCCATCCTCGTACTTCAGCAAACTCAGCAAGCCTATCTCTAAGCTCTTGAAGAGAAACATCCTTTGATTTTCTTGAGCACCCATTAGAGTTCTCCATCTCCTAGCTAGAGTTTTCTCTTAGTTTTACACTTTACCCTAACTCATGCATGTGTCCAAATATAAAGACAAGGAGAGGGGGCCTCCTTTCTTTATTTTCTTTCCTTTTGTTTTTATTTATTTATTTATTTATTTTACTTTTTGTAATTTAAATGTATTGTTGGGTATAGTGGAGAAGCGCTTGAGTGCTCCTACAGAACAGTAATCATGTGAAGTATGGCAAGGACACCATCTTTTCTTTTCATCCATGACTTGAAATCACTTATTGGCCTGCAAATTCTTTTCTAGGAATACTGCCAGCATTTTGCCTATACCAAAAATGGCTATATGTTAGATCACACTTATAATAATTTACCTTGTTTCTAGACATCTAATTTCAAATCCTTCATTAGAACCTAGCTTTGCTCCACTGAAATTTGGATAAAAAGAGAATTTTAGACTTATATAATTGAAGAACCCTAGAGGGATTCTGTTTTTGTTTGCTTCTTGATTTGATATGGAGAAAAGAAATAGTTATCTTTTTGTCGCTTTGTGTAACTAGACAATTGGATTCCAGTGTGGACAGCTTTACGACATAAAGTGTTAATCAAATCCACAAACTCATTAAACATATATAATATAGGAAACAAGCAATGATGTCTCTATGTGACAATCAACATGTCGGCTATGCTCTCTCTGCCATGGAATTCTACCCATAACAACACTTTGGAATTCAGTGTATTCCAGAAAAATTATCCACATGTATTAGCCTCAACCAAACAATACACATAACAATGCCTCAATTTTGTAGAGAAAACTTTTTTGTTGACTGCACGCAACATGAAGCTTTCCACATAAGCAAGCACCAAGGTGTCCATGGACAAAGATCCTCTTCAGTTCCGTTTTTGTTTTTGTTTTTTATTTTATGCTCAAATAAACGAAATTTTTTGTACAATTGATGTGAATGTTCTTAGTTTAGATTTATAATTTTCGATTTGAAATATGAAATAAATTGAATTCTAGTCACCATTCAATGCATGCATTTATATCCTTTTCCCTTCTTTCTTTTTCCATTCTCGCATTAATTCCACAATTTGTTAACTTGTGTGACCATGATTGAACGATGAAAAGTAATGGGCTATATAATCAATAGTGTTAGAAAAGTGTCATGTCAACTAATCACAATCTCATAAGTTAATAGGTTATGAAATTGGGTGTAATTGCACTGATCCTTAGAATTATTCTTTTGGTTAGTAGGAGCAAATGAAAGGAATTCATGTTTAAGATTTTCCATTTTTCTTCTCCTTCTAGTCCAAAACTTGTAGAATCTTGGATGCTTCTAGTATGCTTTCCTTTCATACTCATCCCCTTCATAAGAGGATCTTCTTTGTTTATTTTAAAGCGGCAAAGACTATTTCATAGTGAAATTTTGATTTTTTTTTTTTTAACAAATCTAAATGTATGTCATTCTTCTGAGTGGGTAGATCGAAAGGAGGAAAGTATTTGGACAAGAACCATGTGCAAATGGACTTGAGTACGTCCAAGAAGAAAAAGAAAAAGAAGAAGAAGTGAAGGGCTTGAATACGTCCAAGATCAACTAGTGCAAAGTAACTTTAAGCTCCACTTTTTCTCCCCCACAATCTATTTATAAAAAATAAAAAATGTAGAGTAACACTAATTTTAGTGTGCATACCTTTGTGTTGGAGTGATATGGAAGGAGTGAAATTGCTAGAATTCCCCCCCTGAACTCATATGATAGGTTTGTTTAATTTAGTTGATTTTCCCCCTAATTTCAGCTGAGGGAACATATGCTATAGAACTGTAGTCCCAAAAATCTACAAGCGGATGGAACAAGTTCAATTTTATTTAATGCAATTGATGATTAGCGAGATACAATAAATGGTGACATGAGAGAAAGTCGATGATTTTCGATGCATGGTATCTTGGTTTATGCCCCAATGATGGAATCTTACTCATAGAAGAGTTATTTTTGCCTATGAGTAAGTTTCTTAGTGGTCAGGAAGGTTCATGCACGACAATTATAGGTATACTCGATTGTGCTTGTAGAGGTATTGTTTATGCCATGCATGCACATCCTTTATATTTGCATTCACCAATTATTACCTATCTAATATTTTTGGATTTTATCTTATTAATATAAATATATATATATATATATGTTTGAATATTAGCTATAATATATACCATGTTAAATATGTTAAAAGTAGATGCGGAAGAATAAGAAATAAAAAATATAAGAATACGAAGAGTTAAATGGTTCAATCTAATTGCTAAAAAAAACATCAGGATTAATGTTTTCTTTGATTATTGTATTTTGAAAAATAAAATATGATATGATAAATCCTTGTGGAATATATCCTCATGATAAAGAGATTTCTAAAATTTTAAGGGTTTGTAGTGTCTAGTCGCTCTCACGCGGTGAGAGATGACTCAAAAAAATACCCCATGGGAACCATAGAGTCTGGCCACAATGTGTCAATGTGGCTTTACCACTGGACTTCACTAAAGGGTTTGGCAATGACAACTCGAAAATGGCACGAAAGTGAAGAAGTGAACAAAATGTTTGAAATTGGAAGAGTTGGTGTAGGTCTTCATCATTCAAATCCACAAGATCCAGAAGCAGAGGTTGTCGCCACAATGAGCCAATGCTTGGAGGGGTCCGCGTATGGGAGTGTCAGTGTCTAACGTCTCCACATCCTGATGCCTATCAACCACGTCTGATCACTGTCTATATAAATAGCCACAAATCTAAGCACTGAAAATCAACCTTTATACTCAGTACAACCCTTTTTTTTTTTCTTTTTCGCTGTGGCTATATAAGTACAACTACTGTTTCAAGGTACACGCATAAATTATTTACAACTGCTGCTATGTGCAAGTACAACTTAGTGTCGATTATAGTACAACTTAGTGTCAAGTGTAATGTACGAATGAAATGATCAGGGTGGGCTAAAACACAAACATCTATTACCGTACTTTATTATGCCCTAATATCCATTAGGTATTTTAGTAAAACCTTTTTATTATTAGGATTTTACTAATATAATAATAAAATTTTTTATGAAAAAATGTGAAAGTAATTAATTATTTTGATAGTTTTTTCAATTTTTTATAAAAATTTTCTTAAAATGAATGATTAATGAATGTTTTAAATGTATTTATTAACTGGACCTTTATTATTGTTACATTTGACTATGATTTTAAAAATGGTAAAATTATAATGTTAGTCCTTCAAGTTTATCTTATGTGCGCAATTGATCCCTCAAGTTTTAAAATTGAGTTGTATTAGTTCTTTTACTAATTGCTGTCAGTGGTGTTATTTATGTGGCAAACGGAATAATGGCTTGACATTTATTTTTTATAATGACGTGGCATTTTTTATTAAAAAATTACAACATAAATTAAGTCAATTTGATTAACAACCCGGTACCAATTGCAATTAATAAGGGAAGCCATCAAAGTCTAGAGGGAGAGAGTTTGTTCAAACAGACCAGGTAGTGAAGAGCTCGAGGAACTAGGCGAGAGCGCCGACAAGAGAGGGAGATTCCGAGGGAGCAACAAGAAGGATGGTGTTGTTGCTGTTATTGTTGATGCTGACTTTGTTGTTTATTATGAGATGGAATGACTTTGTTTATTATGAGATGGAATGATTCCCTACCCCTGCGCTCACCTCCTCCATCTCCGAATACCAATGGAATGGAATGACTTTGTTTATGATGAGATGACTTTTGTTGACTTGTTATATGTCCAATTCAACCTTAATATTTTTAGGGAAATGTTAACTAGCACCGTACAGTATTTGTTAAGATTTTCTTATATGGGTCCCACTTAATAAAAATGACAAAAAGTTATTAAAAGAGTTGTAAAAAAGGATAGAAAATTGCTAAAAAATTGTCAAAATTGACAAAAAGCTGCAAAAAAAGTTGTTATTAATGGACACAATACGGTGCCTGTTAACACAACTCATATTTTTAAGTCCCTCAAAAAAAAAAAAAAAAGCGTTATATTTTTAAAGAGAGAGAGAGAAAGAGAGAGATGTGAAAGAGGACAAATATAAGAGAAGAGAAGCAAGCAGGTCAGGCAGAGTGAGGTGGATTCTTTTGAGTTTTTGCTAAGAAGAAACAAACAGAGAATCTTGAGGGGGGGGGGGGGGTAGGGCTTGTATCTTCCACTTTCTCCTTTTTATTTTTTTTTTCGCCGAGTAACTCTTATACTTGCACATGCTAGAGAAATTTATTTTGTGATTTTTAATATAAAAAATGCCACATCATTAAAAATACGTCAAATCATTGTTCCGTTAGCCATATAAATAACACCACTAATAATAGTTTGTAAAAAAACTAATATAACTCAATTTTAAAACTTGAGAGACTAAGAGCTTGTTTGGATAGTCCAAAAATTGGGTGATATCACTCAGTTTTCATGATCCATCATCCAAAACTCGTGGGTCCCACAAATGATGCAGTGTTTGGCTTGGTTTTGGATGTTTGTTTCCATCACTTAAAAACTCAAAATTTTGAGTTTGGATGATGGAAACTGAAAACACAATTTTGGTGTTTTCAGATTATGGATTATGAGTGATAGTGGCAAAATGGTAAAAAAATCAAATTTGTGGGACCCATTCTCTTGACTTGTCACTGTCAAGAAACAACGTCATACCACTTGTTTTTTTCTTTTTCTTTTTCTTTCTTTCTTTCTTTCTTCTTCCACAGAGTTCCACCGGCTTCCATTTTTTTTTTTCTTCTCTACTTCTTCTTTCTTTCTTCTTCATACCCACTCCACCAACATCAACCTTTTTTTTTTTTTTTTTTTTTTTTTTCATTCTTTCTTTTTCTTTCTTTCTTCATCAGATCCACTCCACCACCAACGGTTTTTTTTTTTTTTTTTTTTTTTTTCACCTCTTCTTCTTGGTTTTGTCTTTCTTTCTTTTCTTCTTTTTCTTTCTTTCTTCTTCAGACCCGCTCACCATGTTCATCCATGCATAAATATATACCCAGAAACAGAAACCCATTCCCTATTTTCGGAAAATTATTAGGTACTCCCAGAGTATCATAAATGCGTACTCCCTCTTCTCACATAAATAGTGGGACCTACCATGAATTTAATTAGTGGGGTCCACCATTCATGTGAGAGGAAGGAGTACGCATTTATGGTACTCCAAGAGTACACAATAATTTCCCCTCATTTTCATGATTTTGGTCTTCGATCTAAGGATTCCTGGGTTTGGGTTGGCAATTTTGGATCACCGATCTGAAGATTTTGTGTTGGTGTCTTTGGGTTTTCTGTGTTTGTAGTTGTGGTTTGAAGCTTGGGCTGTGATGGAGGTGGGTTTGTGTGGTTGGTGGTGGTATTGATGATTGAAAATTTTTTCTTTTTATGGATGTAGCTGATGGTTGGATTTTTTTTTTTTTTTTTTTTTTTGTTTTGTTTTGTTTTGTGGCTGTTGGTGGTGTTGACAGTGGTGGGTTTTGAGTTTTTCGTTGATGGTGGTGATGGACTTGGGAGAATATGAAAGAGGGGAAGAGAAAATAGAGCGGGTAGCAACCATAACCCTGTGTAGTGTCAGTAGGGTGGGTTCCGCAATTTTGGCAAAAAGTGGACTTAAAAGTTGAGATATGTGACTGAGTTTTGTAACCAAATAACAATTTTGGAGTTTTTGAGTGATAGTGGGGTTTGGGTTATGAGTTATGAGATTTGAGTTAGAGTTATGAGTATTGAGTTATGAAAACTGAGTCATGTCTAAACCAAACGGGCTCTAATTGTGCTCGCTTCAAACTTGAGAGAATAATTGCGCACACAGGATAAACTTGAGAGATCAACATTGTAGTTTCGCCTTTAAAAATCGTAACGGTTATTAAATTGGAGTCATATTAACTTTGAGGGTGATGCTAAAACCTGCTTTGACCCCTTCTCCTCGCCTAAATGCACTCCTAAATAGACTATTAGTAATGTGATTTGTAATATTTTAAGTTTGAAAAAGTCTTTTGTTTCTTGTTCCTTTTGCTGGACTATTAGGCTTTGTAACCTTGCTGCTCATAAGGCAGCTAGGATGTATTTTTCGTCTAAGTCTTTTTGCTTTCATCACCGCAACCTACTTGAAACTCTCTTGGAGGTTTGTATGGCAGATGGCTGTCTTTGTTAGTCTTTTCCTCTTTCAATAAAGATTGAAGTTTATCCAAAAAAAAAAAAAAATTGTAATGGTCAAAGAACCGAAAATGTATTTGGTTCCTAGTTAAACCGGTGGTTTTCACGATTCAATTGTCAATTTTTACTAGATCGGTCTTTGGTTGAATCAATTCAACTGGCCGATCTAGTCCGATTTTTAAAACCGTACTTTTTACCGTAAGAGTTATTTTAGGTTATTTTAATGTTTTATATGTTAAAATAGAATCTGCGATGTAAGGTATATTGTTAAATAGTGTGTTAAAATAGGAAAAAGTAAATTTTTGGTGCACTAAAATAACAATTGTTTTAGCACACCAAATACTAATCCATGTGATATTGCAATAATGCCATATTCCAGCCAATGATTGTTACAAGTGAAAAAAAAAACGAAAAACAAAAGTAAAATATAAAATATAGTCCACTAATATACAAATATATAGTAACATATAAAATATAAAATATAGTCCACTAAAAAAATTAGCAATTGGCTAGCCAAAATTTTAACAGAAACTCACCTCTCTCTCTCTCTCTCTCTCTCTCTCTCTCTCTCTCTCTCTCTCTCTCTCTCTCTCTCTCTCTCTCTCTCTCTCTCTCTCTCTCTCTCTCTCTCTCTCTCTCTCTCTCTCTGCGCGTGCATGTGTGTGATGGATAGTGGGGTCATTGAGCTACAAGGATCTTTGTACGTAATTAGATACATTATTTTAGGTGTAGTATGTTAGATTCCTAATTAAATTCTAATTAAATTCAAATGTTTAGTTGCATTGGCCAAATAAAATACAAATAATATAATCATTTTCAAGGGCAGTTTTTTATTTTTATATTTTTTCAAATGTCTTTCTAAAGAAAATTAATTTTAATACAACTAGAGGTTATTGGGGAATTAATATGCTGCACCTAAGTTAGTGTTATCTATTTTTGGACAATTGTCATTTTTATTTATTTATTTTTATATAATTCTATAATATTAAAACATAAGGTAGGGGATTTAATCCCTAGATGTCTCCCTTAGAAACACCTGGAAGTGTCATCTAGTTGAGCTATAAGGGTCATGACATTATTGCTGAAAGGACAAGGTTTAGTAATAAACTTGGTTGTATTACAACTTCACTTAATATCTTTTTATTAGAGATGAATTTTGAGAAATTCAATATTGAATTACATTTTCTTCTTATATGTTTCATGTTTGCAAAATTTAAAGAAGATTAAAGATCAATAGCTATGTCATCAACTAAATGTTTAAATTCCAAATTTTTGTAATAAAAAATTGTAAATGAAAAATAAGTTTGTGAATCGAATAGTAAATAACATCCAATTAACACAAAATTTGACATACATGTTAATAACATAAAAAACATGCAATTCAACTTGTAGCCATTGACTACAACTAAATTTGTAGTCAAACTTTGTCATTGCTGAAATCCATTTTTGTTTATTGGTTTATAATCCATTGGGATTGAGATAAGGTAGAATAGGGCATTGCACTTGATACTATTACCCACTTTTCTCTCACAATTTTTTTTACATTTATAATTTTTTAACTTTAACTTTTTTACTACTTTTTAATATTTTTTATTTAATGTTTGAAATTGAAAGTTGTTTTTTTTGAACTCTCAATTTTAGCGATTACAATTGCATTAATTAGGTGCAATGCAATACCAGCTATTGCACCGGATCTCAATTCAATCCACTGAATCATATTTTTTGACCTTATTTCAGCTGCGATAGCAATTTGCCTAGACCATTCAGACTCGTGGGCCATGGGCCATAATTTGTTAAAAACTAAAAATGCTTTCGGCCTACTACTTGTCTACTGGATCAATGAATGTTACACTGGCTATGAATCTACGACACAGAATCTGGAGCATAATTGGAGTTTGGAGGGTGATAATTCCTCATAACTCAAAAACCATTGCTTGTGGAAAGTGCTGAAAAATGACAAAACAGGTGTGGATTCTTCCCATCCCTACTCTAGAGTCTAAACAGACCAATCAATGCTCACTAAGAAAAAAACCTTATTGAGCTCATTTCAAAATGTCGGGATAATGAGTAAACTGTGACAATTTTGTAACCAGCACGCCATTATAGCATAGTTCAGCAACCCAATTAGCTATGGAATGGGCGAAGATTCATTGTATGGACTCATACAATGTGAAGTTCATCAGTACACGATTTGGAGTGGTTTTATCAATGCAACCTAGTCAAACATCTTAGACCAGTTTAAGGTACAAGTAGTTCATCCTATACCTCTCCTGAGGTGGTATGATAAGAATCCTTTCACACGAGTTGGATCCCACACTTATGAGAACCTCATGTGATTGTGTCCAGTACATTGAATGCGACACGTACTGATGTCCACAATTGAATGTGTCAGCATCCTGTAGCCTATTCACTAAACTTTGTCCCGAAATAATGAATAATGTTAGTATCACAATTTTGTCATAATTTACTCACATGTGTTGTGAGTGGAGAAGTTGTAGAACCACATAAATCACCATTTTTACTCTATCACCCACAACTTGCCGCATAACAAATTGTGACAAAGTTGTGAGTTTTGTTGTTTTACTAGCATTTTTCCGAAACGATAAATCCTTCATTAAAGTTTTGAAAGCTTTGTATATTTTGTTGGCCAGCTCTTTGAAAAGTAAATTTTAAGTCGCACAAAAAATGAAACTTTTTTCTTTGGACTTTATGCCAAAATGCAGTACTTGTCTGAAGCAAATCATTACAAGAAGAAACTAGAAAAGATCCTTTCCGTCACATTTGCAAATAGGAACCAAGCACTGTTGAGCGTATGGTGTTGTGTTGACATGCCCTTGGACCAGATTGATATGGTATAGATCTCCACTTCAATTTGTTATTAAAAGAAAGTGTCTGACCAGGTGTTCCAGGGTTAATTTGTAGCAGTTCTTTGTCCTCCACTTTAGCTTGCATTTGCTGGTCTATTTGGAAAGCACAGAACTCTAAGCTTTTGAGAATTTGGGTCCGATACCTGGTATACACTATACACTAGCCAAAGTTTTGAAAAAAAAAGTATAGGACCACAAACAATTTCACACCCATTTTCACCATTATCCAATGTACATTGTAACTAGTGGAAAAAAAAGTTAAGTTCATGTGAAAATAATAGGTAGTTAATTATGGTCTACGACATAGGATAATTGTGAAAATGACTGTAAGATTGGTTGTGATCCTTCTCAGCATAGTACAATGATTATCAACTGGCAAAGCTAGTACCTCAACCCAACAGTCCAGCACTATACACATTATCAATCATGAACTGCTCCACCTAAAAAATTGGTTTGAAGTTAACATGTGAAACTTTCCTTTTAAAGTATTGGTGCTTCAACCTTCAGGTGGTGTTTTTAGGTTCAATTTGAGGCACTTCATAGCAGATTCAGCTTTATTTAATGTTGTGGCTGCTGGTTCATCTCTCATAAAATAGCTTTCTACTCCAAACTTTTGAATATTAATAATGTTGTAATTGTTCAATATTGTTTAAAATAGTATGTTGTTTGTATTGTAGTAAAATTTGTCTTAACCTCACTTAAAACTTACCATAATTTTAAGTAAAATTTGTGTTAGAATTTCCCTTTCCTTTTTGTACGTTTGTTTCTTTAAAAAAAAAATGTTGTAATTGAATTAGACAACAATGAAGGAAATATCAAGGAAGTGTCAACCGAGCCTACCTAACCAAGTAACCAACGCTGGGTCAATGGACTTTTGTTCCAACCAACTGGGCTGGTCTGGGCTGGGTTTAATAACAATGTCCTGTATGTCATGTTTTTAATTTGCCAAGATTGAAAGAGATGAAGATAGGCCCATTTGTGTTACAAGTAAGGTCCAACCGTTCAAATTATTAGCAAGATTGAGAATTGAGATGCTATTAATATGGAGGTTTTTTTTTTTTTTTTTTGATACTCCTAATAATATGAAATTAAAACACGTCAAGTGTTAGCGACCATGTTATAACTCCAAAGGGGCTTTAACAACAAATGGTTTTTGTATTGACACAACTTTTGTTATAATTTACTAAAGTGATATATTATGAGTGATAAACAATCACTTTTATATCAACTTATCATTTTTTTTCTTTCACTATTCATCGTCGATCACTTCAAAAAATTGAGGAAACTGCACTTTTCTATTCGTAATCTTCTTTGCGACCTGTTCTTTCTAAAAAGTCTTCAACAACATTAAGTCTAGAGATGGGCTCTTTGTTTTCTGATGAATTTTTGAAAGTCATCCAATGGACTACTCAGGATTGCAACGGGCAAAGGCCTAGGATTCAATTCTTTCTCATTTGCATTGTTTACATCTGAATAGTTTATGAGGGTGTTTCTTGTTTAACAAGGATGCTAGGTTAATAAAAACAAAATTTTTTAATACTTTTCATTTGTATAAGAAACTACCTAGCAAGACTCTAGTTGATGTTTGCTTACAAGTTTTGTGGTTTCCAAACTAAACTTCTACCATGTTTGACTCTTCCTTACGTCTCTTTCCGTTTTCCTCATGAATCATGATGTTATGTCAAAACCAGCCTCTATGAGCCAAAGTGGTCAAATCATGATGGTAGGACATATCCTTCTGCTTCTAGTTTTACCCATGTTCTTTCTTGCCTCTCTTTCACATCACTTTGTCTTCTTTTTCAGCTTCTAGAATTTCAGCTTCAAAGAATTCAAACCAGTTGGGGGGCCTGCCTTTGCAAATAGCCAGGGTCCATATCCTGTAGGACCAAACTTGAAAATGCGTCTCTATTGGAGAAAATTTTTCATCCCATAGTCAATTAATTTTTAGGACAAAATGGGCTTATGCCCTTTTTGGGCAAATTAATTAGCCTTTTGCTATTTTTCCCAAACTAAATAGGGAAATGACCCTCTTTTGAAAATCGAGTTTTTCAAAATCGATTTAAGCCCTATAGTGACGTTTTCAAAGACCTATAGTGGTGTTTTGTAACTTGATATCCATGAAATCGAGTTATAGGCAATTTGATTGCCTATAACTTGATATCCAAATTGCCTATAACTCGATTTCATGGATATCAAGTTATAAAACGTCACTATAGGTTCTTAAAACGTCACTATAGGTCCTTAAAAACGTCATTATAGGGCTCCAAAATTTTTTTTTTTTTACTCGATTTTGAGAAACTCGATTTTCAAAAGAGGGGCATTTCCCTATTTAGTTTGAGAAGAAGGACAAAAGGCTAATTAATTTGCCCAAAAAGGGCAGAAGCCCATTTTGTCCTTAATTTTTAGATGGCGTAATCTTTTGCATTAATAACACAACAATATATATATATATATTTTTTTTTTTGTACATATACATTTTATAGCATAAGAAAATTATTGCTAAATCTATTTAAAGGCTTACTTATCAAAATAAAATAGTTTCAAGCAGGAATAATAAAATTGGAGCATTGTCATTGTCAGTTGATAGAGTAAAAAAGAATGTAAGCCAATGAGAGAACACGATTTTGAAAAATTAATTTGGTTATTTTTGGTGTGGAAGAAAATGCGCTAGAGCCTTGGAGTGGAAGGAAAGTTTATTTTTTGTAAAAGAAGTGTTGTATACCTTGTCCACACAGAAATAAGAATTAAAGTCTTATAAATAGATAGTGTTATAAAGAATTTGATAGCCTTGGCTCAAGGGTCCTCCCTATGGGAAGAGGACAAAAATCATAGAATTGGATGCGAAACTAAGAGTAGAGAAAAAAAAAAAAAATCGTTTGAAAGATGACGCAATGAGAGAAACAATAAGGTTTGTGTTTTTTCTACAAAGGTTTTGTAAAGCGCACAAATAAAGGAGAATTTGTGAAACTTTGATTAATGTTGTGAAGTAAAGAAAAAGAAAAAGGTGTTGCCACAATATGAGCATAGTGAAAAAGAAAAATAGTGTGTAAATAGAAAAGAAACCATAGCAAGCAAAGTGAGTGTGTGTGAGTAAAAAAAAAAAAAAAAAAACGAAAAAACAAAAACAAACAAACAAAAAAGTTTTTCTTTAGCCATGAGACATACACAGGGGAGATAAATTTGAGATTTCTTGAGAAAGATATTGTAATGGATTAATATAATAGTGGATTTATTTAGTTTGTCTAGTGATTTTTTCCCTTCAAGGATAAAAGGGATTTCCATATAAATATTTGTGTACTTGTGTGTAATTGATATTTTGGCTCGGTAAATTTAATGATGTTATTTTTGGAGATTGGTTTAAATTTTTAATTGATTTTCTTATTTCACATAAGACTAGATTAGTTCCCAAATAGGTTGTACATGAAAAGGGCAGCAAAATACACTTGCCCAATCTTGAAAGCCTTGGATGAACTTTCCAACAGGTTGAATGGGAGTTGGTCTAGCAACACGGAAGTCAAAATTGGCTTCAAATTAAATTAAAGCTATCGTTTTGAGGGATTATATCAGTAAATTAAAATATGGGAAATGCTAATAGATGCCTTTAGGGCAATTGTTAATAATCCATTTAAAGAAAGTTTTTATGGGAAAAGAAAAGAAAAAAAATTAATATTTTGACAACTTTCTTCATTTCCCATAATAGTGGTGTCAAAACTTTCCTAAAATAGATTGTTAACCATTGCTTTAAGGGCACTCGTTAGCATGACTTAAAATATTTATATTTATATAAAATATAAAAGTTTAAGTGTATAATTTATTGTTATTATGCTCTTTCTGAGCCGCATCAGAATAGTATTTTGGTTCAGTTCAGTCCAGTTAGGTCCATTTTAGTTCGCTTCACTGTAGTTCGATCCACTTTGGTCCTTTGGTCCTATTCAATCCAGTCGGGTCCATTACAGACCAGTTTGGTCCTCTTCAGTCCATTCATTCTAGTTAGGTCCATTTTAGTCCATTTGGTCAATTTCGATCCACTTTGGTCCAATTTGGTTCACTTCGGTCCATTCAGTCCAGTTCGGTCCATTTGGTCCACTTCAGTCCATTTTGGACTAATTAAAAAGTACGAAATTTTATGCTATTTGGAGCAAAATCTTTAGTTTTTGGTTAAAAAATACAAACAAAATAGGCATTGCCCCAAAAAATTAATAAAAATGATAAATATTCAAAAGATTACCTTAAAATTCAAGTTTCAATAATATAGGCATTATACTTATATTTGGAAAGGAAAAAAAAAAAATGCTCCAATTCTAAACTTAAATAATAATGGACAAAGTTTGGCTGCAAACTGGTCAATTTTGATCCACTTTGGTCCAATTTGGTTCACTTCGGTCCATTCAGTCCAGTTCGGTCCATTTGGTCCACTTCAGTCCATTTTGGACTAATTAAAAAGTACGAAATTTTATTCTATTTGGAGCAAAATCTTTAGTTTTTAGTTAAAAAATACAAATAAAATAGACATTGCTCCAAAAAAGTAATAAAAATGACAAATATTCAAAAGATTACCTTAAAATTCAAGTTTCAATAATATAGGCATTATACTTATATTTGGAAAGGAAAAAAAAAAAAAATGCTCCAATTCTAAACTTAAATAATAATGGACAAAGTTTGGCTGCAAACTTGGTTGTAGTCTAAAACTACAACTTAACAGAAAATTAACATTGCTAAATATTTTGAAAATCTAATCGTTAGATTACATGTTTTTTACAATCTTAACACACATGTCAAATTTTATGTCAATCGGATGTTATGTGCTATATGATGTTTATATAAACTTATTTTTTATGCAAATTTAGACTACAAAATGTTGCTATTTAAACAATTAATTGATGACAAAACTATTGATATTTGATATTCTGGAAATTTTGATAAAATGGAGGATACACGAAGAAAATGTAATCCAATATTGGATTTGTCAAAATTTACATCCAATAAAAAAATATTAGGTGATTATAGCCTTTTGTAGCCAAACTTTTTCCTAAAATAATTTATTTATTTAGAACGAATAATAATTTAAACTTAATGTAATATGTTACATGTGTTCTATGGAATGGAGTGTACATTTTTTTTCTTCTTCTTTCATTTATATAAAACAATATATTAATTATATATTTAATTTTTTAAAATTATGTTTTTCATATATACATAATTTATAATGCCCCCTAGCTTGTTTAAAGGTTGAAGCTTTTGAGAATCCTTGGATTTGCTTGGCCGACATTAATGGCCAAGTTTTATGCTGAAATACAAGTCAATACGTTATTGGAGTGTTGGAGGGATATATGATAAAACATTAGGCATCACAGTCCAGCTAGACAATTTGTGAAGAAGCTTTTAGTGACAAAAGGAAGGAAGAATACTTTAAGTGTTTGTTTGACAATAGCCTTTTCTTTTAGTTTTTAATGTTAGGTTTTTTAGTGTTGGCTCATTCCAATTAACCGTTTTCTTTAAGTACATTTTAAGTTTGTTGGTGTAATTTATTCATTATAAAAGTAGGTTGAGTTCAAGCTAGAAATTGCCCAAAGACAACAAAATTTCGATACACTTAAGATTAGAAGCTCAAGTTTTTTGGCCCATATATTTTGTATTGAAGTGAACGTCTGAGTGAAACTTATTTAATTGGAACATATATATCAAGAGCTTCAATTTGGACACAAATAGGACCCAATTTGCATTTGAAACGAGTGAGTTATGGCCAATTTATGTTGACACAAGAATGTTGACTCTAAGATGCACTAAATTTTGATTGACTCTCATTGACTCACGATTGATCAAGACTCGGGAAACCTGTTTTATGTGAAACTTTTTCCAATTAGGTTTTGGTGTTTTATTTTAAACCCTACATAAGTCTAGGATATAGTCCTCATAAACACAATTTTTGGGAGGCTTTAAGAGGCAGAAACCTTGGGCTATGCGGAGAGAAAAGGCCAGCCCCATCTTGTGTACTCAAGTGTACTCATGAGTTTGAAAGTTATATTCCTAGATAGTGGCACTTATAGGAATTTTTTTTTAGGGTGGTTACTAAGAAATTTAAATTATACAAAATCTAATAAAAAGACGATAATTTGAATATTTGCTACAACTGCGAGTTGAGTAGCTAAGGAGAGCAAAATTGTTGCGACTACAAAGCCAAAAAAAGTATAACTGTCGTTATTATCAAGAAAAACTTACAACCAAAATATTTTTCTTGGTACCACTTTTTAAGGAAAAATGAAATTAGAGATTATTTTTATTGAATAGGTTGAATGAGCTACAAATTTGAATGATTGGCAATTTTTATCTTTTTGTTTTATAATAGGCTTGTTGTTGAATAATTTGCTCACTTGTTGTTTGGTCTTGTTTTGTTTGGTTTATGTTTGTTGTTATTTGGGCTAATATTTATTGTTGTTATTTAAGCATTTTTTTAAGGGTTAAGGATTATGTTTGGAGACATAATTAATTTTGGAGTAATGTTATGTCCATAACATTTTTACAATAAATCTTATGCAAAAATCTATTATTGATGGGTAAAAAAATAATATCAATAGTGGGCTTAAATTCAGTAACAGCTTATCATGTTAAATTTGTTGTGAAATTATTGTAAAAATGTTGTGAATATAACATTACTCTTATTTTTGTTAAACCCAAAATTTTTTAATTCTCAAATTAGGGTGTTCAATATTTTTATTAGGGTGCTTATAATAGATTAGTTTAGCATATAATTTTTTAGGTAAGTGTATATATACATCTTTTTTGCAAGTAGGGTGGTCCTGTGACCACCTTGGCTTGCATGTGGAGCGGTCACTGCTCCTAATGCATATTGATTGTTGATTAAGAAGTTGACTCCATAGATTCATTGTGTCACTGTGGTATAGCAAATCTTTAAGAGATTCTTGGAGTCAATAAGGGGTTTTAGTCATGAACAGGAGTGTCATTCGCGAAGACATCCATCTATTAAAGAGTTTAGACATTTTGACATTCTAGAAGTTAGGTAAAAAGGTTATATATTTTATTATATTATAAAACTTCTCTAATTCTAGTGGATTGTCTTGATAAAATATGTTACCCTTGTATTGATTTATCCTTTCAACTTTTGCCCCATATATATATATATATATATATATATATATATTTTCATTTATGTTACTTTATTATTATTGCTTTACATATGTGATCATTAGAGTATTGTTAGAAATACAAACTTTTTTACAAAATGTTTTACAAGCTGCTGATATGGTGAGTAATTATTAGTAAATTAAAAAAATAATGTTAATGGTGGGTCTAAATAAAAACCAATGAAAAATTGGTCAAATCAACAGTTTGTAAAAATGTTGTAAAATAGTTTGTGACTATAGTATTACTTGTGATCACTAATCCTTATTATTAATTAACACATGCTAATTGATATTACACAATTGGTTAATTTAGAAAGTTACTTAATTTCGCTATAAAATCAACTATGGGGTTAAGGCATTCCTTTCATTTTAGTTGATTTATTTATGTAGAACTTTTTCAAGCCTCATTTTTTTTTCTAGATACATTTATATTTTAACTGATTTTTAGCAAATAAGAAGATAATTTCTTAACAAAAAAGTTACATATCCAAACGCACACTAGCTTCGAACTCTTTACGCTTAACATGCTCTCCATACATTCAGCCAGAAAAAGAAAAGAAAAAAATTACAACAACACAACAACATGCTCTCCATACATGATACAAAGATAAGAGTCGCATGTATGGTTTTTAGTAACAAACTAGACCTACTCTCCAACATTAACGAGAGAGAGAGAGAGAGCGAGAGAGTCTCCAACATTGAGAGATAGAAAGACGCACTGTTTTTTTTGAAGCTAGACTTATTGTTGATGATAAGCTCGATCAGCTCAACAATTGAAAATACATAGTAAAGCTGGTTGATGGGGGTGCTTCTAGTTGTAGCTAGGTAGAGGTCTGATTCATAACAGGGTACTTCTTAGCATTCTTGACTATTTTTGTCAGAGCCGCTTGTCCAAGATCAAGCCCACAGATATCAGCAAGTTGTACTAGATAGAGCAAAACATCCGAGAGTTCCTCTTCTAGATGCTCCTTATCATCAGAACTCCAGTTGGGTAGTCCTCTTGCAACTTCTCCCTTCCATTGGAATATCTCAGATAGCTCTCCCACCTCTCCCACCTGCACAAACCAATCCAAATATTTCACCAAAATGAAAGCAAGAAAAAAGGGTAAAAATTGTTTGAAATCGTCACACTAAGGTGTGAAATGACTATGATAATAGGGTTAAATTTGTTACATACAAACTGTTTTACATAGTTTTATTCACACACCTTAAAAAGTAATTGAAATCGTGATAATAGTTTGTGTGTAATAAGGGCTTACTAGTGCTAGAAGGAGATTTCTAGGACTGTGATATTGAACCCATCCTCTTACTTCAGCAAACTCAGCAAGCCTATCTCTAATTTCTTGAAGAGAAACATCCTTTGTTGTCTTTGATGAACAGCCGTAAGTGTTCTCCATCTCTCCTATAGATTCTCTTCTCTATGCTTCACCTGAGCTCATGCATTTCCAAGTCACTCCAAATTTATAAAAGAAAAAGAGAGAGAGAGAGAAAGATTTTGATTGGCTCTTTCATTTTCTTGGCCATTTTTTTTTCTTAAAGTTCTATGATTCTATCTCCTAACTAAAATGCATTGTTGGGTATAGTGGAGAAGCACTTGAGTGTTTCCTGATCAGACACCAAATTGATCACGTGAGGTATGCAAAAGATGTCTTTTATCTTTCCATTTTGTGACATGAAATCACTGAACACTGGTTAACCCCACCCGCAAATTCTTTTGTTGGAATATAGGTAGTAGCTACTAGCTTGGCTCCAATCCTTTACTGGAATGAGGAATCTAGCTTTTTCTTCCTCAGCAATTTGGATTCGTCTTCATCCAATTTGAAGAATGATAAAATCTAGAAAAGTATGATAGAGTTGATTTAGAACGATGCAAGATTTTTGCTTATAGATTTGATATAAAAATGGACAAACATACATAATCCGATAAGCATGACTGAATGTATGGCCAAATTTTGCGATTCCAACGTGGACTATCTGCAACAATATGTAGTGTGATCAAATCTACAAGCTAGGAAACATATATATTACAGCACTCATGTCCTTGACACACACAGCGTGTATTGTCACGTTTAACAAACAGTAGGCATATATGCTTCATATATTTTTCTGAGAAAACGTGTATGATATTTCTCTCTCTCTCTCTTACGCACATATACGTACACATAACATAACAAATTTTGGAGGATAACTTTTACTCTTCCTTCTTGGTGCTTAAATGTCCGAGGAGATCAATGAAAGGAACAAAAAGTTAAAATTTTGAGTGAAATTTGAGGATGAAAGGTTTGATTAGACTTCAGTTGTATGTTATATACGCAAGGGATTATTTGAGATTAGTCAATTAAGCAATTATGTATTCAATAAATCATAGGTTAATTACCACAAGCATGCAAGTCACCATATATAAAGCAACATACAACAAAGCACATAACACAGGATATAGTGATGAAGTGAAAAACACAAGGAAAAAAGAGATATCCATTACAAGGAAAACCTTCCCCAACAAACAATCCGCTATAATCAATAGAAGTTTACAATTTAGAGTAAAAACCTTTACCTAAATTCCACCCCATAGATGAACTTATTATAGAAACTTTCTAATTCAAAACCTTTGAACATTTTGTTAGAAAAAATATTATGGAGTGAATAAGAAATTAACTTCTAATGTGTCCACTTGAACATGATATTAATTAATTAAAGTAATGAAAATCCTTGAATCCAACATAGGAAATGATAGAGTATATGAGTTTATGTTCTCATGGGTTCGACATTGGGTTGGGCTTTAGGCATGTGTAGATTGAGCCCTTTTGTTCAAATAAAAATAATATTTATTATTTTATTTTTTGAGTTAGTAAGCCTGTATAAAGTAGTTATTTTTGAACAGTGTGTTTGTTCATTAAAGTATATATTCATAGCCTCTCATTAAAAAAAAAAGATATGACCTTCTATTCAAACTATTCAAATTATTTGTTTTTTTGAAAGGAATCAATAGAAGAAAATATTTGAATCTGATTAGATTTGATTTAATTTAATCAAAATGTATTTGTCTAAGAATGAAAGGAACTATTCCGATTTCGTCAAAGTTGAAGAATCAAAGAATTTATCTTATTGATTAGGCTAATTATAGAAGGTTTAATTGATATGACCCAAAGGTTAAAAAGACTTGAATAATCATTCTATGATGAAAATAGAATAACAATCTGTTTTGTGTTGTGTGCATTACATAGTGGGTATAAACTATATACAATCAAATAAAAAAATTTCTGGGATGATTCATGAATTTGAAATAGATTCATGGGAGTAAGGAGTTAGTATTGAAAGATCTAAAATTGGAAATAAATCTTATAAATTTTATGAATATGGAATCATGCTCTAAAAAAGAAAATATAATCATGATCTAAAAGAAACGTATCCATTAGAAACATAGTAAAAAAAAAAAAAAAAGGATCGATTGATTTGGTCTAATTCATTGATTAAATATTCTGGTATAAATATTGTAATGTAATAAAGAATAAATATTGGAAAAAGACGTGACTTTGCAAAAATGAATAGATATACATATAGTCAAAGAGAGAGAAAGAGACAGTTTAGTTTGCAGAACACGGACCTTGTAGTGTTACTTTTCCATACTGTAAATCATTTTATCTTGAGAGACAGACATCTGTGAGTCTCTAAGTACCACAGATTATGTAAGGGGCGAAATATGTTTAAGGAAATTGTGAACACAAGACTTGATCTGTATCATTCATCCTTCACATATTTGGTCTGTGAGTTTGTAATTATTTTGTAGATTTCTTCTTATATATACAATATCTATTTATTGTTTTTGCCTATCACATCTATTTGTATTATTGCTTATAATTAGATCTGTATGTTGTTCATATTTGCTTAATCACAAAAGTAAATTGTTGAAATATATCTGTTTGCTCACTCCCAAGTGCAGGAGATCGTAACAATATAATTCTCGGAGTACCGAGGTCAAACCACAAGGAGTAGGGTAAATTCAAAGACAATGTAATTAAACAACACTTTTGGTGAAGATGAAAAATATTTTTTTCTTGGTGATTGTTAACAATTAAATAACGACTGGTTTAAATAAATACTTTAAATAATAGGGCATCGGGGTATTTTCCTATATCGATATGAAATTCTTTGTGATCTAAGAAAATATATATTTCATAATTGATTGTTCTTAGACAATGAAAAACCTATGATTCGGTTGAACTGAGACAATTCAAGAACGCATGATAACTTAGATTAATAATGTAGTTAGAATAGTTTTCAAAAAAATCCATTCACTTGAAAACTTGATTTCTATTTGAAACTATTATAAATTCATCTAAACAATATGAAAAACATGATTGAACTTATTGAAAGCATGGAAGAACTAATACATCAAAAGAAATCTAATTGAACAATCAAATATGTTGTTGTCTAAAATCTTAGAAAGAATCACATTGAATATTAATACCGTATAAAAGAAACATAACCTCTAGCCCTAACTAAGAGTTTAGGCCGCCATTAAAGAAAAGAAAATACAAGTTTTTCTCTGCAAAATTTGTTCTCCACAGCCTCCCTTCAAAAACCCTAACGTCAAAAGTGTACAAAGAAAATAAAACTTTTACTATTTAATTTTTGTCCAGATTTTCAGTAGCAACTTGTGAGTTAATTTCGGCTTTCAAAAATTGGGAATTTCAAAAAACTCAAAACTGGAAAGTTGTAGATATTTAAGTCATGGTTCTAGTCCATCTAGCATTGAGTCAATTGGATTTTTGAGGAGAGAGATATGCTCAAAATACTGATCAGTGCTCAAATCTGATTTTTCATTTTCATATTATGCTTCTTTGATTTCTTTCCTTATTTAAAACTTCCAAACATGATAAACGGCCCAAGTACTCTAGCTACACAATTTAATCATGGTCCTTTAGCTCCTCTTTACTTCTTGGCCTCCATTCTCTCACAAACTCTTATAAGCTCATTTTTTCATATAATTTTTTGAAAGTAAAAAATTACACACAATGAATGACATCTTATTTAAGAAATTATGTAAAGATAAATAATAGGGACTAATATAAATCATAGCTTAATTACACAAATTAATCATATTAATAAGGAGATAACGGCCACATAAATATATAACAAATATATATATTTTTTAAGGCGTTATCAGTATCCAACACATTTTAATTATTTGGATGTTCCACATATGACTCACTCGCGCTTCATGACCGGAACCTCTAGTCAACTCCAAGAAACTCTTGAAGATTTGAACTACATAGCAGTAACACTGGGATAGCTATGTAGCTTCAACCTTGATCATCAACTCCAACAATATCGTTTTCATATCTACTTCTTGAATCCAATATGATGGTGAACAATATAGAATTAGGGTTTTGGACTTTTGATCTATGGCCAAGTGCTATCCCTCTCTCTATCTTAGTGAACCTTAGCGAGCCTTTACATAGTCTAGCAAGTAAGGCACATAAAATACATCATTAGCCAACTTAATTAACAGGCCTTTTTATAATAGGTTTCCACGATTGATTGAGAGGTATGTTAGGAATGCAGAAACTACTTCCTTTTCCTTGAGCTAATTTTGGATCTATATTTTGGAATTGAAAATGTATATGACAATTTATCAAAACTTACAATCTATCATGGTTTGCTAACACTTCTTATTGAACCTCACAAACTTTCCTTTTGGCAGTCCATGACAAAACCCAAAACTTTCCTTTTGACAGTCCATGACAAAACCCAATACAAGTATAAAATCCCACTTACAAACAATGTTGTAGCATTTTGTTGCATCCCTAGATGAAATACACTTGTTCTTATCAAGCTTAACCAATCGGTCCAATCCCAAAAAGCCACATTTCAAGTAGGCATTGCTGCAATATTGAATAATGAATACCAGTAAAAGGTATAAAAAATTAAAAATCAATAATATTTAATCTTAATAATAGGATTTCCAATGTAACATCCTTTCTCTCCTTGGATAGGAGCTCTCTCTCTCGTGACAACGAGTCTTGCCTCCCTTGGTATGTCCAAGGGCTCTCTCTCGATCAATTTGCTTCTGAACGATTAGGGGTTAATAGTTAAACAATGGATGAGGATGTTGTTGACCGAATGACCAGTTTTAAGTTAATGGCTGAAGAGGAAGAAGATATCCAGGTCTCCGAGGAGGGACGATTGGATGAACTCGAGGGTTGTGCTCTGAGTTTGATAGGAAAGTTCTTAACATGCAAACCTTTTAACAGGAAGGCAGCAAAGAACATGCTCCGACGAGCGTGGGAGTTAGAGAAAGGGCTACAGATCTCTGAAGTGGGCAGTAATCTTTTTCAGTTTAAGTTCCAGTCGGAGTATGAACTAAACCGGATCTTGAAAGGTGGCCCGTGGACGTTTGATAATCAGCTTCTAATGCTCACTCGATGGAGGGCGGGCATGAGCGCTAACAATGTAGCCTTGGAGCATGCCTCACTGTGGGTCCAAATATGGGGAGTTCCATTTGATTTGATGTCTCCTAAAGTGGCGGCAGAGGTGGGAAATAAAATGGGGTCGGTTGAGGATGTGGAGCGTCAACGGCACACAGATGACCAGAAGCTTTTCTTGAGAGTTAGGGTGGCCCTTCCTATATCCAAACCGGTTCGGAGAGGTGGTTTTTTATTGGGATCGGATGGCAAACGTCACTGGGTTACATTTAAGTATGAACGGTTACCCATGCTCTGCCATTTTTGTGGGATCCTTGGTCACGATCTTCGTCATTGCCCGGCGCACTTTGCAGCAACTAAGGAGACCGACAATGTTGACTACCAATATGGTGAGTGGCTTAAAGTAGACAGTGGTAGGGCCAAATCCCCGCCACGACGAAGCAGAGAGAATCCGATAAGGTCTGATTCGGTGGGAAGAACTGATACACCGGCATCGGAGAATGATGATGAGACGGAAGTGGTGACGGCGGTGAATAGGGTTTCGAAGTACAGGGCAGGCCAGGAAGCTCAGAATGGAAACTGCGTGGTTGAAGGGAGTGTTGCAGAATCTCCGGAAAAAATTTCGGTAGTTAATGCTGCTATAAATTCTAATGAGGATGATAAGGTGCCGTTACTCCCGTTGAATGAAGCTGGGAACCAAAATTTAAATTCTGTGGCCAACGGTAAGTCCAACATGGATAACTCTAGATTGGGCCATGCAGAGGCTAAGCCCAATAAGCTAAAACCAACGTGGACAAGGTTGAATAGAATGGATATTGGGCCATTAGTGTCATCTAATAATAATTTGAAGTCCATTATGGGTAAAATAGGGTTGGAAGAGTTTTTGTATGAAGATAATTCCAGGGAGGCAGAACCTACGTATTCTAAACGTTCTAAGGGAGACAAGGAAGATGGCAAACCAGACAACACAGTGGCGGGGGTGGATGACCACCCTTGCCGGGAGCAATGAAACTGTTGAGTTGGAACTGCCAAGGGCTTGGGAACCCTTGGACAGTTTGTAGTCTTCACAAAATAGTGAAGGATCAAGCTCCTGAAATATGTTTCCTCATGGAAACGCGGCTCGATATCGAAGGAATAAAATATTGGTGCAAGGAGTTACCGTACAAGAATAAGTTTGCTGTGAAAAAACCAAGAGGGGGTGGTGGACTTGCTATGCTATGGAAGGAAGATATAAGGCTGGATGTGTTTAAATTTTCGGAGAACCAAATCTCTGCTTGGGTGACCGAAAGTGATGATTTTCGGTGGTTACTTACCGGATTTTATGGATGGCCAGAAACAAAAGACCGCTTCAAGTCTTGGCTCCTTCTTTCTCATATTTCTTCATTTGCTGATGGTAGTTGGATGTGCATTGGAGATTTTAATGAGATGTTGTGCTCGACGGAAAAATTAAGTAGTCGACCAGCTTCATCTAGACAACTTGATGCGTTCCGGGATGCGTTGGAGAGGTGTCACCTTGCTGATCTAGTATTCATTGGTTACCCTTATACTTGGAATAATAGGAGACCAGGGGCGGCAAATACTAAGGAAAGGCTGGACAGGGCTGTAGCTAATGAAGCTTGGAAGTTGAAGTTTCCTGAAACTACTGTTACACACATTAGCTTGCATGCGTCGGACCATCTTCCATTGATACTCTAGAACCATGCAGCTCCAAGAAGACATGTAAGGAGAGAACGTGGTTTCAAATTTGAAGAAGCATGGCTTTTGTGGGATGACTGCACCAAGGTAGTCCAAAAGGCTTGGGAAAACAGTGGGGTGGGGGAGTCGGCTTTGGAGACAGTCAAATTAAAGATAAATGGGTGTAGTGCAAAGTTGAAGGCCTGGGGTGCTGCTAAAACCCATCCAGGCACAAATGAGATAAAGGCTTTACAAAAGCAAATAGAATGGCTAAATAGTGCTCCTCCCACTATACAGCACAGAAGTGAATTTATCCAAGCAAGCAGGGAGCTGGATGAATGGTTGAGAAAACAGGAAGTATACTGGGCTCAACGGTCTCGAGTAAATTGGATTAAACATGGGGACAAAAATACAAGCTTTTTTCACTCAAAAGCATCTCAGAGAAGGCAGAGAAATTATATTAAAGGAATCTTAGACCCACAGGGCAGTTGGCGGGAGGATATAGAAGAAGTGGCAGGAGTAGCTGTGGATTATTTTAATAATATGTTTTCTACAGGTTCATGTTCCCGGATTGAGGAGTGTCTAGAAGCAGTACAACAGAAGGTGTCCACTGAAATGCAACAAACTTTGACCAGTGAATATACAACAGATGAAATTAAAGCAGCCTTGTTCCAGATGGGACCTACAAAGGCGCCTGAACCAGATGGTATGAATGCCATTTTTTATCAAAAGTTCTGGCATATTATTGGTGATAATGTTGTGGCTGCTGTTCTTGAATTTCTTAATTCTGGTTATATGCCTCCTTCATTGAATCATACTTTTATTGTGCTTATTCCAAAGATTAAAAATCCTGTTAAGGTCTCTGACTTTAGGCCTATTAGCCTCTGTAATGTCATTTATAAAATTATTGCAAAGGTGATAGCTAACAGGTTGAAGCAAATTCTGCCCCAAATTATATCCCCAACCCAGAGTGCATTTGTGCCAGGAAGACTAATTACAGATAATGTGCTGGTTGCCTATGAAGTCCTACATACGATGCAGGGAAGAAAGAAAGGCAAAACTGGAGCACTTGCCTTGAAGCTGGATGTCAGTAAAGCCTATGACAGGGTAGAATGGGATTTCTTAAAAAGGATTATGATCAAGATGGGATTTCCAGAAGTTTGGGTGGATAGGGTTATGAGTTGTGTCTCTTCTACTTCATTCTCAGTTTTGATTAATGGAAAGCCTTACGGTTTGATTCATCCTTCTAGAGGAATCCGATAAGGTGACCCTCTATCGCCTTACCTGTTTCTTTTATGTGCAGAATGGTTCAGATCTCTCTTGCAGAAGGCTGAATTAGATGGGATTATCCATGGTGTCTCTATTTGCAGGCGAGCGCCTAGCATTTCTCACTTGTTGTTTGCAGATGACTCCTTACTATTTTGCCAAGCCAAAGATAGGGAGACAAAGGTAGTTATGGAGATTTTGAAATTGTATGCAGAGGCGTCGGGCCAATGCATAAACATGGATAAATCATCTGTCTATTTCAGCTGTAATACTTCACTACAATAGAGAGATGCAATCAAATCTTTATTAGGGGTGCGTGAAGTGGACAGATTTGAATCATATCTTGGTCTACCTACTCTAGTGGGCCGGAAGAAAGACCAGACTTTCTCTTTTATTAAAGATAGAGTGTGGAAAAAGCTTCAAGGATGGAAAGGGAAAATGCTTTCAAGAGCAGGTAAGGAGATACTTATTAAAGCTGTGGCTCAATCGATCCCAACTTACACGATGAGTGTGTTTCAATTGCCGGTCAAATTATGTGAAGAACTCCAAGCCCTTTGTGCTCGATTTTGGTGGGGGCAAGTTGGAAATGAGAGGAAAATCCATTGGTTGAGTTGGGAAAAATTAACTAGACCAAAGATGGATGGGGGAATGGGATTCAAGGATTTATGGCAATTCAATTTGGCCATGCTGGCTAAACAAGGGTGGAGATTAGTTCAAGATCAAGAGTCTTTACTTAGCCGTTGTTTCAAAGCACGCTATTTTCCTAGAAGCAGTTTTTTGGAGGCCACTGTTTCTCCCAATTGTTCGTTCACTTGGAAGAGCATTTTAGCAGCCAAGCCATTGATTCAGAGGGGGTCTTGTTGGAGGGTGGGTAGTGGAAATTCAATCCGGGTTCTTACGGATGCATGGATTCCGAACTACCCTACCAATAAAGTGTTACATCCAGCCCATGTTGTTGACGAAGATTGTATGGTTGCCGACCTCATAGACCCGGATACTGGGTGGTGGGACAGAGAGTTTGTCATGCAACACTTCAACCAGGAAGAAGGGAAGGCTATTCTGAGTGTGCCGCTAAGCAGAAGGGTTATAAATGATGCTCTGTATTGGACTTTCACTATGTCAGGGGAGTACACGGTAAGGTCTGGGTATTATGTAGCTCGGCAAGTGCAGAAGGAAGTGAACTGGGCAGAGTGTTCCAACAGAGCGGTGGGAGGTGCTGTTTGGAAGGTTCTGTGGAAGCTGAAAGTGCCAAACAAAATCAAAGTATTTGGCTGGCGTGCTTGTCGCAATATACTGCCCACCCGGGTCAATTTGGTGCACAAAAAGATATTACAGGATAATAGATGCGAGCTGTGCAAAATGGAAGCTGAAACGGGTATACATGTTCTCTGGAACTGTGGTGTGGCGTAGGATGTTCGGGCAGGGTGCTCGGCTAGGCTGCAGAAATGTGTTGGAGATCAAGGCGATATACTTCAGCTTATGGAGTTGCTAATTGACCGTTTATCTACTGAAGAAATGGAGCTTTTCCTAGTCCAAGCGTGGATCATTTGGAACCAACGAAACGGTATAATGCATGGGAAATAGATTCAGCCACCTGAGATGTTGATCAAGCGTGCGCAAGATTTTCTGGCGGAGTTTCGGCAAGCCAACGTTTAGCTCTCCGCATCACCTCACATACCGTGGCCGTTGAGATGGAGACCACCACTTGTGGAACGCTTCAAGATGAACTTTGACGCGTCTATTTTCCAGGATGGTGAAAATTCCGGGGTCGGAGCCATCATCCGAAATGACAGAGGAGAAGTTATGGCGGCGTTATCGGCAAAGGGTCCACCGGTGACAGGCAGTGACGAGGCGGAGATTTATGCTTGTCGTAGAGCAGTGGAATTTGCGGTGGAGTGTGGTTTTTCAGAGTTGGTTCTTGAGGGTGATAACCAAGCTCTCATGGATGCATTGCGTACGAGGCAGGGGATGTCGTCTTGGCTGGGACATATTCTCCAGGATGTTTTGTCTTTGCTTGATGGACTAAGGTGGGTGCAGGTTTCTTTTGTTAAGAGAAGTGCAAATAATGTTGCCCATGTATTAGCTAGATATGCCAAGGACTTAGTGGAGGATATTGTATGGATTGAGGATTCACCCCCCCCTGTGGTGGAGGCTCTGTACTATGACTCTATTCCTGTTGAATGAATTATGAGGATGTTATCCTCTTCAAAAAAAAAAAAGGATTTCCTATTTGGGTTTTATCATTTTGCATACTAAAATATCCTCACACAAATTCTTAAACTCTCTAAAATACCCATATTTTTTAGTTAAATGATTTTAAATTTAAAAACACAAATTGGTTAAAAGATTAATTTACTATTTTTAAAAAAGTTCTTAAGTTTTAAGCTTTTTCTTTTCTCTTCTCCAATCTGAATTACCAATTTTTATTTTAAATTCAAAATTTCAAACTTTTATCAACTCTCACGTAGAGAAAGATCCTAAACATTACTATTCTATCTTACTTTTAAACATTATTAAATAAATACTCACAATTATCTATATTAATAATAATAAGATTCCCTGTTTGGGTTTCATTATTTTGCATACTAAAATATTCTCACACAAATTCTTAAAATCTTTAAAATACCCCTATTTTTAGTTAAACAATTTTAAATTTAAAAACACAAACAGGTTAAAAGAGTAATTTACTATTTTTAAAAAAGTTCCTAAGTTTTAGGCTTTTTTTTTCTTTCTTTCTCTTCTCTAATCTGAATTACCACTTTTTATTTTAAATTCAAAATTTCAAACTTTTATCAACTCTCAAGTAGAGAAAAATCCTAAAAATTAAGACAGTATCTTTATCTCACTTTCAAACATTATAACACTAAACCCAAAATAAATAAAAAATAAAAAAGAGCCTCATCGCAAGTGCGCGTGATAAAGCAAATAATGTGCGTGTGTGTGTGTGTATATATATATATTAAAATATGAACTCAATAACTTGTTATTGAATTCATATTTTGAAAATTTCACCGTTGGATTACATGTTCTATATATTTTAAAAATGCATACCAATATTCATGCCAATTAGTTATTATTTATCATTCAATCCATAAACTCATCTTCCCTACATTATTTTAAATTACAAAAATTTGAATTTAAACAATTGATTAAGGACATGACTATTGATATTTAATCATTTTAAAATTTTGCAAGCATGAAAAATGCACGAAGATATTAATCCAATTATTGATTTGTTAAAATTCGTATTCAATTAAAAAATATTGAGTGGTGTAACATTGCTTAAAGTTACTTCTGGTGTAACTTGAATCCGATCCTATATTGAGTGGTATAACATTGTTTAAAGTTATACTTGATGTAACTTGAACCCAACCCCATATATATATATATATATATATATGAAAAGCCATCCAATTAGATTTTAATCAGAGTTTCAATTTTGCGCCGCGAGTCCGTTTTTTTTTTTTGTGCTAAGTGAATTATTGAGTATAAAAATTGAAGAGTCCAAATCTAATTAGATTTCAATTGGAGTTCAAATTTGCGTCACATGTCCATATAATTTTTTAATTTTTGTGGGAAGTGAATTATTTGGTGCAAAAACCGAAGAGTCTAAATTCAATCAAATTCTAAATCATATATATATATATATATAATGAGAAACTATTACATACTTTAGAAATATATAGTTTAAAAAATGTGTAAACTAATACTATGTAGAATTGAATATCTTCTAAAAAGAATATATAATATAAATTGTATAATTGTGATTTTTTTTAATTGAACCATCGCATTACATTAATAAGCACAATGGATAGGGCTTAATTTTCTTTGTGCATGTACAGGAGTCTAGATATGAGGAAAGGGAGGAACTGACTCTAGAGAAAGGAGCCGTATAAATGATTCTGTACTTTTTGATCTTTTTTTTGGCTGAATCTGTACTTTTTGAGCCGGATCATGGATTGCAAATCTAGAAGATATTTGATATGCATTCCTCGTTTATTTGATGGATTACAATTGATTTCTGTGATAAGGGAAAGATTTCTTTGCCCCTTATTGACTGTCCGTTTGATACAGTTTATTTTGTTAAAATTGAAAACTTTCTACTAAAGTTATTATAAATAAAAATAAAAGTTAGTTGAAATAGTATAGTAGAGCCTATAAATAGTACTAAAAAGTACAGTGAAACTTATAAATAGTAGCAAATATAAATTAAATAGTAAAATAAACTGGCTTTTTAAACCATGCCTAACGCAACCTTATTAAGGTAAAAAATGGCTAAATGTTTTTTTTTTTTCAAAAAATAAAAAAAAGGGCTAAATGTAAATGGGAGCTTCAGTAATTTTTGTATACAAGATTACTTTTCAGCAAGGGTGCTACATGACATCCCATATGGAAATGTTCTTTAACACTTGAATGGTGGAAGTATTTTCACTTTTTAGTAGTTGAAAATTCATATTGGATTCCTTATTATCGTTGTAGGCTTGCTGCGCATTAGGTTTTCATTGTGAGTGGCACTATCGCTCATGGAAAAATATTGTTTCACACTCATTATACATCTAGTGTTTTACACAATATCCATAATTGATGCACAAATATTCACATTTTAAACACTTAAGTGGACGTGAGAGAAGATTCTCATAAAAAAGTGGATGTGAGAGAATCCATACCCATGAGTTTTTTTTTTGTTGCAAAAATGCATGTGTGACATTCTTGGCCTGCAGGTACTCTAATATGAACTACGTGTTTCTACCCTTTCAGTCAAAAAAAAAAAAAATGAAGTATGTGCTTATGCTTACTTCCTACCAAAATCAAATTGCCAAAACTTGTGGTGTGGCTTCCTTTAAAGAAAGCATTGCCTCCAAAAGGCCATTGAACTTCATTGCAGTCTACCAAACGACCATGAACCCATAAAAATTTACCATTTTTTGAATGATTCGCAACTCCACTAGAAAAGTCATGCACTAGCTGTGTTTATGTGGTGCAAAAATATATAGTAGTTTTTTGTTCTTGCCAGTCAAGCTTTGCCAACTCAGCCCTCCTGGCCTCTTCCTCTATGGCCCTCTATTCCCAGGAAAACCATGGACTATTGAGGGATGCTTTTGGCCTTTGAGATGCATCTTAAATGAAGACTCATCTATGCACCAAATATTACACACCTTGCACCACTTTCTCTGCTTTACAATTTGCCCTCCACCTTCCCTTGCAAGCTCCGACTTTTGTAGCTTAGACGTGTGCTGTTTACCTTCTAAGTGTTGCTGGAGTGCATCATCATCCATGCACCAAACATTACAAAATTCACACTTCTTTCGCTCGCTCCTTACCTCAGCACCATCCTTCCTGCCAAATTTCAATTCTCCTACCATAGCCCTATGCTTGTAACCTCTTATGTGTGATTTATAAGTGACAGCACTTGAGCAGGGCACTTGGCAGACCTTGCAAAAAAAGGGATCTGTCGGATTTTCAAGTGGATGACTAATGTAAATTGGGTGCCGCTGTTGATGTGGCAGGCATTGTTTGCTGAAAGTTGGTGCAAGCCGTTTAAATCCTGATAGACTCGGAATTGGCCGTGGCTGTTGATGTGGTAGGAATTCTTTGCTGCTATTTGGTTCAAGCCGCTTCAATCCTGATAGACCAGGACATGGACTTCTATTAAGCCTTGTACTTGGACTCAAACTTGAACTTGAAGCCTGTTCCTGGTTTGAGGAAATATTATAGGTCAGCAGATACCAATAAAGAACAGAGCCAGTGAATGAAGCACCAGCAGTTGGTCCATCAATATATACAAGATTCTGAATACAAAAAAGAATGGGTGCTGCATTCCAATGGCTATGGCAATAACCTCATTTAAAAAAAAGAAAAAAAGAAGAGAAAACACTGAAATGCTCAGTGACTATTTTCCATATGGGTGTGTGCGTCCCAAACCCAACTCAAAAGGAATACTCTAACCATCAAGGTCGTGTAGGCATTTATGAAGCCAACATCCTTCTCACTTCTTAACAAAATGAGACTTTTTTGCTAATTAATCAATTGAGTATGAAGGGTTGAAAGGCTTTAATGGTATGAATCCCAAGCCCGCCTCAAAAGGACTACTATAATCCTAGCTTAGACATTTATAATCATAGCCCCAAATGATAAAAGCTTTGTTGTTGTATCACAAGAATGATAAGTTTAAAGGGTGAATGTAACTACCATTAAGTATATTCAATCAATAAAATCAAGATGCAAAAACCACAAGGGGTCAGACGGTCAGTGTTATAAATGAAGCAATCCAAGCTAATTATTAATCACTTGGATACTTCTCTAGTTACAATAAATAATCAGTTATATTGTGTTACCTGCCTAACAAGAAATAAGCGATTCTCTTACCTCAGCCTCTGGCTGGTTACCAGTATACTCACCCCTTTCCAGTCTATAACACATATAACCTCCCTTCTCAATATTAACCAAACCAGAAGAAGTATCAAGACTCTCTCCACTTGGCTACGAAGCTTTGATGCTGTTCCATCAACCATCTGGCTGGTTATCACTATCACTGACCCTGGGAATCCTCCTAACAAAAATAACTTTCCTCGTATATGTCAACCAAGAGAAAAGAACAGCATTTATTAAAACTTGTGTGTCTGCACTTCAACTTCATTTGTCATGTCCAGAAAGTTTTTCATTAAAAAGTCACCATGGGATTAAGTGTTAGATGTAAAATATAAAAGGGAGAATGAGAGAATGTTGGATATTGATGAGAAACCCTACCCAACGTATATTTATTACTCAACTCACCTAATCCTTGAACCCAATTAAATTTGGGTTGGCTTGGCCATGGATTCTCAGCAACTAGTTCAACTACATGTATTCTTTTCCACCACTCTATTCTACTTAGAAGCATTCTATGTCACCCCTCTAATTAAGATATCCTTCTTCATTACTTCTATTCATGTTATTTTAAGTCTCCCTTTACCTCTATTCACTCCTACTTGAGTAAAATAACTCTTTCTCACTAGCGTATTAAATGGACTCTGTTGCTTATGATCAAATCATCTCAAAGGACTTTTCCTCCTTTTTTTTTTTTTTTTTTTCCTTTTCTTGATAGGATCCCCCTCAACTTTTGAAAAAAATTACTTAATTCCTTTTCCTAGTATTTCCATTTATCCAACTTTACAATCTCATTTTGGCTTCATTAATTTTATGAACATGTTGCTTCTTCAACAACCAAAATTCTATACCATAAAGCATAACTGGTCTTATAGTAATCTACAGAATTTTACCTTTAACTTAATAGGTATTCTAAAGTCATATAGTACTCCCAATACACTTCTCCACCTTATCCACCCTACTCTTATTCTTTTAGTGGTCATTATAAACTTTGTGTCATGCATCACTGGCAGTAAAAGTTGATTAAAACCTGTGATGAAGATGCATGCCACACATTCCTCAAGCCTTCAACTTGTCCAAGGCAAAAAGTCAGACAAACACAATTATCACATAAACAGTTCGTGGGAAGGGAATCTGAAAGTCAAATCAGAGACTTGTGAAGGTAAGTTAGTGTTATTTGAGACCTATTAAAAAAAGTAAGTGCTATTTGAGAAATCACAGGAGCTGTCAACATATTGGCCTGACAACAAAACACACTTGGTTTTGCATGCAATCTAGTCATCTATGCTTAAACATCAGACTGCAATTAACAACACCCATTTGACAAAAGTCTACTAGGCATGTACACTTTGTTAATTGAATTTGTTTTATGAGATTGAAACACAATATTGGGTCACAATTAAGTTTGCAAGCAACTACTACTTATAAAAAAGATTCTATGAACTGAAAGGACTACGGAATAAAACACAGAATTTCACGGAAAAATATCCAAATTTAGTGAAACATGATACTAAGAACTCATTAGGCCATCATTGTTGTCATCAATTACAACATACTGCATCGATGAAAATATGACATATCCTCACCAGAAATGCATCGATACCAGTCTTCCTCTGATATGACAGCTCCCGTTTGATCGCTAGCTCCACTGGCATTATGTCTTCCCTCCTCTCATCACCCATTTTCCTTTTTAGTTGTAACCTCTGCAATATTTGACCTGTAAGTTTCCTATTGGTGCACTCACATTATAGATTCAAACTTAGGATGGTGTCCAAGTAGCACAGCTCCAAATTTGAATATGGAAAAAAAGAAAAAAAAAACAGCAATTTAATTACCTAAATTTGATATTTAAAACCAAGCTAGGAAGTGTTTCAAATGATTATACTATAAGATTCACTGAGTTGAAGGTTGTATCAGAAAATGATGTTACTTAATCAAAAGATAATCCTAGGTACAGAACACAGTTGATTGAAATCACACAATAAATCCAACTTGAAATGAGGAATTATATACGTATCGGGGCATCTCATAAATTAGTAAACAGAGGGTATACTATTTTTTTCTTCATACTTAAGTATCATTAAACCTAAGAGAGAAACAAGCATACAAGTCAAAAATCATATCCTCTTTGTGCAGAACTTGTTCACTAGTAATTACTAACTACCACTGTACATAAACTATAACATTTAGGGTAAATTACAATTTAAACCCTATAATTTAGTGGGTGTAACAAATTAAACCCTATAGTTTCAAAAAATAACAAATCAAATCCCACCCATTTGAGTTGAATTACAAAGTGTTTGGAATTTGATATGGGTTTAGACCTGAGGGTTAAATTTGTTACTTTTTGAAAACCCCAGGACTTAATTTGAAACTATAGGGTTTAATTTGTTACACTCTTAAATTATAGAACATAAAATGTAGGCGTAAATGCTCTTTTCGTCCCTATATTTTGGGGTCATTTCTATTTTGGTCCCTACATTTCTATTTTACAACTTTTAGTCCCTAATCCAATTAACGCTTGTTATTTTAGTCCTTTCCGTCACTCAATTAACAGAAAAAGCTGACGTGGCAAACGAAGTGCACTGTTGACACAATAAATGCTGACGTGGCGAATAAAATAATAATAAAAAAATTATTTATTATTTAATAAATGCCAAGTCAGTATAAAATAATAATAAATGCCACCTCATATTCATGTCAGTTTAGAATTTTAAATTTTAATTGATCAATTTAAAAAAAAAAAAAACAGAATTAAAAAAAAAAAAACACATGAATTTAGATCTAACATCCTCTTCATCAAGAACACAGAAGAGCACAACCCAAAAAAAATCATACAAACCCAAAAAATCAAACACAAGAACACAAGAAAATCAAACTTAGAAAAATCATAAATGAATATAGAAATTAAATAAAAATAATATAAATAAAAAAGTCTTCGGCAAGCTCCAAGCTCTCTCTCCGTGAATAATATAGAAATTAGAATCTCTAATTTATCAATTTCTAATCTCCAAGCTCTCTTTATGTCAGTGAGAATCTCAAGCGCTCTCTCAAGGTGAAGGTGGAGGTGGCTGATGGTGGTTTCGGGTTAAGTTGGATCGGAGGTGACTGAAGGTGGTTTCCATTGAAGGTGAGCTCTCTCTCTCTCTCTCTCTCTAAATCCATGGCCAAAATCTCAACTCTCTCTCTCTAAATTCATGGCCGAAAACCCAGCTTTCTGTCTCTCTCTAAACCTTAGCCAAAACCCAACTCTCTTAGACCGAAAACCCGGCCCTTTCTCTCTCAACCTTGGCCGAAAACCCAACTCTCTCTCTCTAAACCCATGGCCAAATACCCAACTCTCTCTCTCTAAATCCGTGGCTATTTGTAGTTTCGGATCTTGGGTTTTGTTCATCGATTTGGGATTTGAGTTTTGAGTTTGGTTTCTTAGAAAGCATAAGAAAATCTATGTTGAGTTTTGTGTTTGGGGCCAAAAAATCTGGGTTTGAGTTTTGTCTTTGTGTAATTGTTGAATGTCTTTGAGTTTTGTCTCTACGTAATTGGTGAAAAAAAACTGGGTTGAGTTTTGGATTTGGGTTCTGAAATTTTGTCTATGTAATTGTGGGTTATGATTTTGTTGATTTGGGTTTCCACCTTGTTCAGATTTGGTTGTAATTGTTGTATTCATGGGTTGCTATTAGATTCAAAGCCCAACTTTAGATTTGTTTTGTTTCTTTTCTGTGTTTGAGAGAGAGAGATGAAGATGGAGAAACCAATGAATTACCAGATCTAAATTCAAGTTTTATTTATTTATTTATTTTTTAATTTGGTTTATGTATATATGTGGATTGATTTTGTTTTGTACAATATTCATTTATGATTTTTCTGAGTTTGATTTTCTTGTGTTCTTTGTGTTTGATTTTCTGGGTTTGTATGATTTTTTCTGGGTTGTGCTCTTCTGTGTTCTTGATGAAGAGGATGTTAGATCTAAATTCATGTGTTTTTTTTTTTTTTAATTCTGTTTTTTTTTTAAAAAAAAATTGATCAATTAAAATTTAAAATTCTAAACTGACATGGATCTGAGATGGCATTTATTATTATTTTATGCTGACTTGGCATTTATTAAATAATAAATAATTTTTTTTATTATTATTTTATTCGCCACTTCAGCATTTACTGTGTCAACAGTGCACTCCGTTTGCCACGTCAGCTTTTTCTGCTAGTTGAGTGACGGAAATGACTAAAATAACAAGCGTTAATTGGATTAGGGACTAAAAGTGGTAAAATAGAAATGTAGGGACCGAAATAGAAATGACCCCAAAATATAGGGACGAAAAGAGCATTTACGCCTAAAATGTAATTTTCCCTAGCACTAATATGGGAAAACACAAAATGAAGCCCTTAAATCTACCCATAATGTGCATTGGATTATAAAATATATGGCTTTCAAAAAAAACAGAACACCCACATAGCCAAAAGTTGTGTAGCAATGAAAGAATACAAAACCAAGCACAAGTTAACAATAACACAGCCAAAAGACACCCAAGAAAACAAAAAAAAAGCAACTTGATAATAATCTCTTACAAGAATTTATTTATTAATAAATGAGAGTGAGAGCATTAGATTGAAGCTCAGTTTCCAGGAAAATCAAATCCAATAAAAAGTGGGAAAATGTAAAAACATGGTCATACATGATACATGCAGAGTGAGTGATCATTTTTAAAACTAAGAAAACCATAAACAACCCAAGTAATAATAATAAGAGTACATTACGTTTTTATTAGGAAATTTAATAATGGCAAAATGGGAGACCATAAACGAAGAAGCTCATTTTAGAGAAACAAAAATATTAGAGAAAGACAAAATGTTTACCAAGTTGATAGTTTGAGAAATGAGGAAGGACTAGTAATTTGTTTGGAGCAGCGAGGTGATCATCAGAGTCACATTTGTTACCATTGGATTGAAGTTCAGGAGCCGGAAGGACATCTCTCACTCTCAGTGAAGAGAAAGTGTACAGCTGGCACATTGAAATAGTGTGTCCTACTTTCTCTACGAGAGTCTGGCTAAATATTGCAAAAAACGGAGTTTATTGTTGTTATAGGCATTGTTCAAAGTTATTTAGCAAAATGAGAAGAGAGATTGAATTTTGGCAATACCGTTGCCGAAATTATAAGAAAAAGTATGAGAGAGAAGAAAGTTGAGTGATATAATTTGGAGGGAGAAAAAATGAATTTCGGTAATGATATTAGTTACCGAAATTCATTCCACTGCCCAAGCTCTGCCCGTGAAGTGCCCCAGTGGGAGTGCCCGAATGATTTACCAATTGTGGCAACCAAGTTGCCGAAATTGTAGGGAATTGAGGAGAGAGAAAATATGAATTGTGGCAACCAAGTTGCCGAAAATGGGAGAAAAAAAAAAGTGGTTGTCGAAATCTGGGGAGGAATTAAAAAAAAAAAGTGCTACGTCCATAATATTTTTACAACATTTTCACAAAAAATCACAAGTGATTAATTGTTATTAGTTCAAATTTGAATTTAACACTGAGATTACTTTTTTAATCCAACAATAATAACTAATAACAACCTGCCATTTATGATTTGTTGTAAAAATGTTGTAAAAATGGTGTGCACATATCATTTCTAAAAAAAGAAAAAGTGGCAATTGATTTGTGGCAATGGCATTGCCGAAATAGAGGGGAAAAAAAATTGTGGGAATGGATTTGTGACAATGGCATTGCCGAAATAGAAGAAAAAAAAATTGTGGGAATGAATTTGTGGCAATGGCATTGCCCAAATAGGAGGGGAAAAAAATTGTTGCAATTGGTTTGTGGCAATGCCATTGCCACAAATCAATTTCCTTTTTTTTTTTTTTGAGAAATGATATGTGCACTCCATTTTTACAACATTTTTATAACAAATCCTAAATGGCAGGTTGTTACTAGTTGTTATTGTTGGATTAAAAAAGTAATCTTAGTGTTAAATTCAAATTTGAACTAATAACAACTAATCACCTGTGGTTTGTAGTGAAAATATTGTAAAAATTTTGTGGACGTAGCACTTTTTTTTTTTTTTAATTTCTCCCCAGATTTTGGCAACCACTTTTTTTTTCCTCCCATTTTCGGCAACTTGGTTGCCACAATTGGTAAATCATTCAGGCACTCCCACCGGGGCATTTTACGGGCAGAGCGGAATGAATTTCGGTAATATCATTACCGAAATTCATTTTTTCTCCCTCCCAATCATATCACTCAACTTTCTTCTCTCTCGTACTTTTTCTTACAATTTCGACAATGATGTTGCCGAAATTCAGTCTCTCTCCTCATTTTACTAAATAACTTTGAACAGTACCTATAACAACAATAAACTCCATTTTTTGCAATATTTAGCCAAAAGACTCCTTTAAGTAACTATAAAATAAAAATTTTAAAACAAAAATGAGGCAGTATAATAAAAATGACATGAAATTGTTTTATTAGATAAAAAGTGGATGTTTTGGGAATAATTATAAACCAGCTTTTTGTTTATTTTATGTATTGTAATCTCATATTACTTTTTGTTGTCTCAGTTTTATTTTATGTATTATTGTCTCAGTTTTATTTTAAATAATTAATCTAACTTTCAGCATTTTGAAAATGAGTTAGCTTTTAGAATTTTTTTTTAATTTTTTTAATTTTTAATTTATCTTACATCATGCAAATAAGCTACTAAAAATAGGCAATTTTCAAACAAACATTAAACACTTATGACAAGCTTATGTAGCATTTATAACAAAAAATATGAATGGAAAGACCGCTGATGCAAATGAAATATATTTTCTAGGAGGTGAAATTCAAATTTTGAAACTTCAATATATAAAATCTAAAGAGCCCTAAATTATATGGTTTTACTTACTTATCTAAATGAATGCATTAACATCTAGACTTGTTGAGACTACCCTAACTTTGATTTTACGAGTCAAATTGTCACTCTAGACTCTAGACTCTAGAGTTTCATGTTGATCACATCTTGCGTATTTTGTTGTGTTTTTTATTAATTGACTTCTCTCATTTGAACTCAATTTATTTCACCTTGGTGTAAACTTTTTCAGCCCAAACCTAATTTGTCTTAACTCAAAACCTTTGGTTGTCAATGCTTTCCTTTACTGTTTTTATTAAAGTGTTTTCCTTTACTTTAGACCATACAACAATCACAAACGGAAAATACTAGGCTTTTGCCCCTATTTTTAAAAAAATCTAGCACAATGTCTTTATTTTGAAACCATTTAGGCCCGTGTCCTTGTTTTAATACTCAATTTAAAAAAAAATCGAGTTACAAGTGGAACTCGAAATTGCTAATGTTGAGTTCTACGCATATTTTGCCACTTAATTTAAAAAAAAAAAAATTAAGTGAAATTCGACTTTGCTAAAGTAGAGTTTCAATTAAAAATTTACATATAACTCGATTTTGAGGATATCAAGTTTTATACCGAACTCGATGTTGTTAAAATCAAGTTTTAAAAACAGAGATACGGACTTAAATAGTTTCAAAACAGGGACATATTGCTGTTATTTTTGCAAAATAAGAGCAAAAGCCCAATATCCCCACCACAAACTTGAAACAAGCACAAAAAAAAAAAAGGAAAAAAAAAAAGAAAAAGAAAAAAGAAAAAAGCATCTTCTTAGGTTATCTAACTTAATGAGCTTGCATCTTTGCTTGGAATTACAAATTGATCATATCTTTGTCTAGAGACATATATACCATGTTTAATGAGCTTGTATTTCCCTAATCCACTTTGCAATATGTCTGTCACTGACCATCTTCTTCTTCAGCTACTTTTGATGCCTCATCTTGGCTTGCTTCTCTTCTATACCTTCATTCTTTCTTTTAAGTTCTTCACCCTCTTCACTTTTTACTTCTAATCCACAGCTCATTTCAACTTCTTCTTCTACTACTCAACCAATCCCTACTCCAATAATACCTCAAACTTAGCCACAACATTCTCCTAACATTCATGCTATGTCAAGTAGGTCTAAGAGTGGTATGTTTAAGCCAAAGCAATGCCTTATATCTCACATTGATTACACTTTAATGGAACTGCTTTCATTTAAGATTTCCTATCAGCAGTTTCCACAGTGGTGCCAGGCCATGTCAGATGAATACTCAGCTTTACAAAGACAACATTCATGAACTCTTTTACTTTCACTAGTTGATAGAAAATATTGTGGTATAAAAATGGGTCTATAAGCTTAAACATAATAGTGATGGATCCATAGCTAGGTACAAGGCCAGTTTGATAGCAAAGGGATTCTATGAACAAGAAGGCATAGACTTTGAAGACACAATCAATCCAATTGTTAAACCCCCAACAATTCGACTAATTCTACCTTGGCAGTTTAATTCATTGGCCTATCAAACAGTTGTATGTTAGTAATGCTTTCCCAAATGGATTGGTCCGAGAATATGTCTACATTGCATAACCTCCAACTTATGTTGATCCTCAATTCCTTCACCATGTCTACAAATTACAAAAATAATCTATGACCTTAAACAGGCCCGCGGCAGAGCCTAGTTTGAAAGGTTTATGCTTGTTAAGCAAGCTCTCATGCAAAACAGCATGCAGCTCAACTCAAGTGTTGTTTTCTATCAGGATCACACATGGCAGGTTGCATTGTCAAAAGCCTCTGTACTACAAGTCATGGTCTTAGCACTGTAATATACTATTAATGAAACAGTGTGTTTTGAAGATAAGTTGGTGGAGTCAATTAGAGCAGTTTATTAGTAGAATTACTTATGCAATGGCCAGCAGTTGCAATAGACTATTACTCTGCTGAGTCTGCTCTGCTATAAAAGAAACATAGCTCGTTTTGTAATGATAATGAAGCAGTTCATTCTTGATATTCATTAAAGATTTCTTCGCTCACTTTCTTTCATTCCCCTGTGTTTCTTACAAATCCAGCCACCAAATTTGACTAGTTAATTACAAATTAAAAACCTTAACTTGACTAAGGGACCGGGTTTAAAAAGTATGGGTGAATTCTGCAATGCCTATATCCATCTCAACCATAGAAACAAGCAAGTCCTGGTCTATTCTAAAACTGTTCTAAAACTTTAATTTCCTGCATTAATTTAAAATGATTTATTAGTTGCTTGAAAGGTATTTTGGAATAAATGGGTATTACCATGATGACTACAAGATGCGATTGTCTTAGCTCTCCCAACATGTTCTGAAAAAGAGCAGTTCAAGTAGGCATTGCTGCAATACTGAATGCTACAAGTTTCAAAATATTTGCTCATATATAGGGGATTTTAGGAAAACAGGGCTAGTTGTCTATAAGATGTATTAGGCATAACACAAGTACTATTTAATCACAAAAATATACATATTGGTTCAAAATTACTTTTTTTTGCAGTGAATTTTTTTTGATAAATCGATATTTACAATGGGGAGGGGGGATTTGAATCCTAAATGTCTCTGTTGAACACGCCAAAAGATATTAGTTGAACTACAAGACTTGGCTTTTTTTCTTTATATTTATAGGTGCCTATATATGAGAAAAGGGAGAAAAAAACTCTAGAGACTAGGAGTCATATGCACTAAGTTCAAACAGATTTTCACCGTTTTCTTGGCAAAAATAAAATTCTCTGTCATGACTTTAGCCAATCTCAATTATCTGTTTGGCCCTCTTTTCCTTCTGAAAAGCATGTAGCTGAACAATATGCTTTTGACCTTCAAGGTGCTCCTTCAAATTATGATCACCCATGCACCAAATTTTACACAATCCACACCACTTCGGTTGGTTTGGGATTTCTTCTCCATGTTTTAATGATTCCAGTTCTTGCAGTTTGTCCTTGTGTTTTTTTCCTTGAAAATGCTGCTTCAGCAAAGTTTCATTCATGCATGTTACTTTACACAATTCACACCATTGTGGCTGGTTTGGGATTTCTTCTCCATGTTGTAACAATTCCAGTTGTTGTAGTTTCTCCTTGTGTTTTTTTCCTTGTAAATGCAGCTTCAACAAAGTTTCATTCATGCACGTTACTTTACACAATTCACAACATTGAAGCTGGTTTGCTTTCTCTCCTCCATATTTCCTATTAAGTTCCAACTCTTCTACTTTCGCCTTGTGTTTTCTTCCTTTAAAGTGTTGCTTGAGATTAAAGGCACCTGAGCACTGCACTTGGCAAATCTTGCAAAATAAGTTATCTATCTGATCCTTAAGCATGACACTACCATGAGATAGCCCGGGCTGCTCAGGTTGCAGGTATTGAAGGCAGTTAGTCAGCTCTTTTCGCTTTATCCCTGAAAGATTTGTGCTTGGAACTGGACTTGAACTTGGACTTGGACTTGAACTTAGCCCTTCCAATGGTCTTGGGCTGTGGCTGGGACTTGAAAGTGAAGATAGCACTGAATGATTTGTGCTTGGAACTGGACTTGGACTTACACTTGCACTTGGCTGTTCCAATGCTCTTGGGCTGTGAATGGGACTTGAATGTGAAGATAGCACCTGAAAAGAGAGGGGGGGGGGGGGGGGGGGGGGTGTGTGAAGTTCCCATTACAAACAACTTAGCTGAAGAACTATACCCTAGCAATGCATCTACTGAAGAAACCTATTGTGTAAAAATCAAAAACTTTGAAGACACTAGACAACTTCGAGTAATTTACACCATTATATCATAGCAAAATGTGCTCGAAAACGAAATTACTAATAACCAGATCAATTGTATGCACATGAAATTTTCACTAAGCATATTGTATAGCTAGCTTCCGAAACTCAATTTAGACTCTACCACAAAAATTTTATATGCATTTCATAATATATATTTTCATTGTGAAATATCTCTGCTTCTTATGTGATGGGTGCCATTTTAAGATAGAACAACTGCATATCTGGTCATTCTTCAATGAAGACCAATAAACATATGACAGCATCTAATAATTTGGGCCATACGAAACATTATAATTAACAGAGATATTAATTTTTAGTGCCTAATAAACCTTCCTTCGAATTCTCATGCATTCTCTGACAAAGCAGACTAATTAAATGTAAGTTGGGTTCGACATCAACTAGATATGGACTGTATCTTCAAATCCAACTACAGGCCTTGATTTATATGCAAGTCATTTATGCTGTTGAACAAAAGTTGCACTTGAATAAGGAAAAAAAGATATTCACAGCAGAGCCTCAAAAGTAACTTGGTTAAAGTTTAGGGTGTCTGAAAGACGAGAGAAAGAATATAAAAAAAAATCTTTAGTTGAGGCAAAGGGATATAAATCATTTCCAGTGAGAAAAATTCAAGCAATCTTCTATTTGAATCCTCACCTGCAAAGGCATAAGATCTTTCAAATCTTCATCTAATGTAAACTGCAACATAGCTACCTTCCTCCTATATGCTAGCTCTCTTTGGATTGCTACCTCCACAGGCATAATGTTCTCCCTTCTCTCCCCTACCATTTTATATTCGGTTGTCCTCCGCAACATGTTGTTTACAATTTGTTCATCAATATACTCAGTCAGTCAGTCAGTCCTTATACCCTATCAAGAAGATTGGCCAAAGAGCCATTATAATTAACATCATAGTAATCATAGATATGCAGTAGCTCAAAATTTTCTATTAGAACTTCTATAAAGAGGAAGCAAAAAACATGTGACATTATTCTTAGTGCAATGAATGAGAAAAATGTAAGACAAATCTTAAACAATGAAACAGTAAACAATCATGATACTAAAGCCATTGCATTGCCGTCAAGGGCTATAAGATTGTGAATTTGTGATCCTCATCCATCATATAGATGAGAAACCCAAGCATACCCATTAACAAATTACACTGCACAAAACAAGCAAGGCCACTTTTTTACTCACAATTTCAAATCAAACTCCTTGAAGAGAGAGAGAGAGAGAGAGAAATATAAATATAAATATATATAAAATACTGCCCAAATGCCAATATAAGGGAAAAGCAAACTCTGAATCTTAATCTTCTATATCTAACTAAAATCTATATAAAAGTCATTGAAAGAACACATATGAAACATAACCCATAAATTATTTCATCTAGATGATGTGTATAATCACATTCAACAGTTATAAGACAGCTCATTTTTTTCAGGAAACAAATACCCAATAAATTTGGAAAAAGAAAAAAAATAAACAGGAATACACATTAGGCAAAACTAATAGAGTTTTCACTAGAATGAACAAATCAAACACCTAGATAAGAGTTGAAAATTGAAGCCCATTTTCTTGGAAAACAATTTCCTGGGAAAAAACTGGAAAGGAGAAAGGAAATGTCATCTGGGGTTGGGAGTTGCTAACTCTGTTGAGGATGATAGAGAAATTAGACTCACCCAGATAAAATTTTGGGCCACTTTGATTTTTCTCTTCCTTTGCTTTCATGTTTTTGATAACATTGTTGCACAGAGTTGGAAGCTAAAAAAAAATGGGTGAAATTTGTCACTGAAGAGAGAGAGAGAGAGAGAGTGTATGGTATGAATGAGAGAGCAGGGAAAGTACATGCAATGCAATGGCCAAATGTTGGTTGGGAAAAGCTAGCAGGATACTAATTTTGGGAAATTCGAAGGAGGGATTGGTCATTAGGAAATGAGTAAACAGGGCTATTATGGTCACTTAGTTGAACAAATAATGAAACTTTGGGTCCAGGTCCTTTTCCAGGTGAAAATAATGTGATTCTTTAATACCCTCTTAAAAAAGTACACTCCTTTATTTGCTCCCAAAAAAAAAAGAAAAAGAAAAAAAAGTACACTCTACTACTGACAAGGAATTTAAAAAAAAAAAAAAAAATCTACTTACAACAAAAATGTTCACAATTTTTGCTATAATTTTTTATGTGTTTAATTGTAATTGGCCAAAAAAAAAAAAAAAAAAGGTAAATGAATGTAAAAGTAATATAGAGCCAATCACAACTTGCCATGACAAGAGTATTGTGACAAAAATTGTGAGTTTGTTTGCTTGTGATTTTAGAAGACCTCTTTTAGAATTTGATATGTTTTTCTTGTTTATTTGTGAAGTGCAATTTAATTTTTGTGATTGGGTCAAGCTTTTTGACTGTTTGGATCAGTCGTCGGATTGGACTTTTTAGGGTCCATTTGGATGTCGCTGAAAACTGAAAATACTGTAGTAAAATAATTTTAAAATATGTAAATGGTGCTATGAGACCATTTTTAATGAAAAAATTGCTGAATAAAGAGGTTTGTAGGTCCTGTGAACAGTGCACGAGACTTACTAATAGACCACTTTCCAGCTGAAACGCGCTTCTCAATGTGCAAAAAAAAAAAAGGAAATGCAGACACAAACGCGTCTTTATTGCAGCTATATTAGTGTTTTTTTTTTTTTTTTTTTTGTTTTTGTTTTTGAAAAGATGCAGATATATTAGATGATTGTATAACTTCAATTGTTGGTGCATATCTGTTATTTGGAGAGGTTCAAAACTTTGCTGCCCACAACTTAGCTATGTGGTAAACCTGTTTAAAACAGTTACATGTCAAATTGAGTATAAATTAGAAACTTATTGAATTAAAATAAGTTGTTATTCCTCTACCTTTTACTTGATTTTTTGAAAGGTTGGGTCAACTTGGTATGACCTGAATTTTTTTTTCAGGTTCCTTTAACATACTTTCTAACTTTATTATTATTATTACCAATAAAGATAAAAGAACAAAGAAGTACTTAAAAATGGAAGTTATACATAAATCCTTGAGTTTATATTTCGATAATTAATTCTACTAGTCTACTAGGCCAATAGTTTCACAAAAGAAGAAAACAAATCATGTATACATTTTATATAAGAAAATGAAATAAAGTTGAATTATCTATAAAAGTAACTAAGTATGCATTTGGATTAGTGTTTTACTAAAAACTTATTTGTTTATTTGCCTAAAGTTGGCAAAAGTATAGTTGTACCTTAAAAAAAAAAAGCTTCAAAAAGTTATACATCAGAAAATAACCTTAAAAAAAATGAAAAAAAAAAATTAATTCAAACTCACACATATATAAAGTTTTAAGAATAAAATATAACATGTTATGTAAAGGAAAGAAAATATATAATTAGGAAGAATATATATAATGAACTTATAAAAAAAAACTACTCAATGTTTGTAATAGATTTGACTCTGAAAATATTTATATTTGAGAATTGCGTGTCAAGTTGACAAATAAAGTCATTAGTATTTTCATTTACAATAATATAGAAAAACCGATATACTTTTAATCTACAAATGTACATTGAAAATGAGTTAATAATTTTTTTTTTTTTTCAATTTATAATAGAAGCTTGATAAACATGTCTTGTCTGGTTAGAGTTCAACCAGACCGGGTCAAGTCAAAAGCAAATTGACAAAAACAGATTACCATTTACAAGTTCTACTAATTAGACATCTTGGCCTAACAAATTTGGTTCCCCCACCCCCCCAAGATTGCCATATTACTCATTCTAGTTTTTTTTGTTTTTTTTTTTTTTTTTTTTTTTTTTTTGGTGTGTGTGTGTCTAATTTTACAAGGTTTACTAATTAGACATCTTGGTCTAACAAATTTTTTTCTTCTCTCCCCCCCCCCCCAACCCTTCCCAATAGCTACAATAATAGAAAAGGAAGATTTGAACTTTAGTTCTCCAAATAAAGGAAAGAACGTTGTACCACATTGAGTGACAAAACCCTTGAAAACAAAATTAGTTATTTAAGCATCTCTTAGTGTGCATTTGGCTCCAAATTAAAAAAATCAGCTTATTTTATTATTTAGCTTATTTTTGTAACTAATTATGGGTCTTGCTACACTTTTTGGTACTATTCATGAGTCTCACTGTACTATTTCAGCTAACTTGTACTTTTATCTACAATACTTTCAACAAAAAGTTTTCAGTTTCATGCGGGTACTTTGTATCCTCTAATAGATTTCACAGTGATTCTGATGGACTCTTCACTGTCAAGCAGACTATGAGTGACAAGAAGAAGAAGAAGAAGAAGAAAAGCCTTGCTCTCAAATTTTGGGGCCAGCTATGACGATTATGAGTGAGAATAACCCAAATGTTAAGTAAGTCACTGTCAAAGCTAGGAGCACCAAGAATACAGAAGAGCTATTAGGCCAGCTATTAGGCCTTTCTGTCTTCCCATTATGATTGGTACTGCGTGGTAACTTATCTGAGGTGTTGTCAATGAAATTTGGTAGTTCCAAAAGGGGGTCACCGAGATAGGACGACTTCTCAAACGTTGAAAATTGCCCGGTTATTGGAATTACACCAGAGATCAGTGGATTGTATGAGATATTGAACTTGCTTAGCTCACTCAGGTTGTTAAAGCTTGCTGGGAACATGCCAGAAAAATTGTTGCAGGACAAGTCCAGATTCTGCAGGCACTTAATGTTAATTACCAATCTCCCCAGGAATTTCACCAGAAAACTTGTTATTGGAAATGTTTAGGACTACAAGCGGCATTTTTTCAATTTGAGGAGGGAGCTTCCCATAGAATTCATTGAAGCCCAAATTTAAGATAATGAACTTCTGCATCTTACCAATATCTGGAGGGACCTCACCTGAAAGCCGATTCCCACTTAGTTGAACATAACCGGGGATTTGAAAGGTCCTGACTGACGAACCAGCTGCACATATTGGGAAAATGCCATTTCCTTCAAGTATCCAATCCCATAAGCTTCTACAACTCTTCCTTGTGAGGATGTCATACGCAAAACTGAAAGGAGGGTAGTTTGCAGGAATCCACCTCTGCATCGCCAAACACTCCCCTGAGCCACCAACAATCCGGTCATTTTCCCGGCGATTAGACTCGAAAGTTGCAGAGGCATTTGTACCAATATTTGTCAATTCAGGCGGGGTTTTCCCAGAAAGCTGGTTGTTGGCAAGGTTCAACCACAACAAGCTTGTACAATTTCCCAAATCTGGTGGAATCTCCCCTGATAGGGAATTATTTGCAAGCATCAACCATAAGAGTGACCTCAATTTTCCAAAGGTGGGAGGTATTGATCCATTTAGCCTGTTAAAAGAGAGGTCAAGTGCTTGCAGGCGGGACAGGTTTCCATATTCTGATGGTATAGTTCCAGAAAATTCATTGTAAGCAAGGATCAAGAACTTCAAACTTGGCATTTCAGAGATTTCAACTGGAAGTGGACCTGAAAATTTGTTGAAGCTCAGGTCTAATATAGAAATGTTAGGAAGCTTGAGAATTCCCGATGTATATATCCCACCGATATACAAATTGCTGTGCAATACAAGAAACTTAACCTGAGTGAATTTCCCAAAAATCTCTTGTATATTTCCTCCAAAATTGTTCCTACTCAAATCCAAGAAGGTTAAATTATTCAAGCTGAGAAGTGAATCAGGAATGTCATTGGAAAAGCTGTTGTTCCCCAAGTACAAAGTTTGAAGACTAGAAATTGATCCCATCTCGGCTGGTATTTTTCCTGTAAAATTATTACTCAACAGATTCAAAATAACCAAATTGCGACAATTTGATATATTCCCTGGAACCTGACCAGTAAAACCATTTTCACACAGTTCTAAAACTTGCAGGTTACAGTTAGTACCAAACATTGACGACAAAATAGGCCTGTTAAAATTGTTTTCTGAGGCAGAAAACTCAAGCAGCCTTTCAAAACCAATCCATAATTCCCCACTTAACTTGTTTGAGCTCAAATCCAAGAACTGCAAATTCTGGCATGTATCAAAACTGCCATTGATCACGCCCATGAAGTTATTCGCCGATATATTCAACACAACCAACTTGTCACAGATTGTTGGGAGGCTCAACTGGACCTCCCCACATATTCTATTGACAGAAATATCAAGGTTCTCAAGCTTATTCAACCCTGTCAAGTTCAGGTGGCCGTCAAGAATGTTATGTGAGAGATTGAGATGCACAAGGTTTAGGCACCGGTTTAAGTCCTCAGGAATCACTCCACTGAGAGTGTTCTTGGAGAGGTCGAGGAAAGAGAACTCGGTTAGCAACGAGAAGTTTCCGAATAACTTGCCGGAGATTTTGTTGTCTGAGAGGTCGATGCTAGTGACTCTTGCTGTTCTGGTAGTAGTACTGCAATTTATTCCTGGCCATTCACATGGGTTATTGCTCTGCTTGTTCCACTGTGAGTATTTTCCTCGGTTTATTTGATTATTTCCTTCAAAGAATACTTTCAGATTTAGCAGGACTTCTTTGTCTGTGTCCAGAGAATCTCCAGCAACAAGCGTACCTGCAAAATTTAATGAATTAGATTCCCATAACTTAAAACATATTTGAGAGACAGAATCGTCCTTTAAAAATTAAAACATGTTTTGGTTCTAAGAAACAGGAAACATCTGTGGTGAATGTGAATTTTATTATTAAATGTTAACAAAAACAAAAACAGAGAAAGACCCTTTAAACTTTTTTGTAAGTTTGAATATTTCATTAGACAGATATAGTTCGTACTAGTATTGAGATTCAGGATGTCATGAAAGATGAACTTGGTATGGTATTGCAAAGTGCTGAACTTTCATGTTAAAAAGGCAGAATTCAGAGTTATGAACCAAAAGAATCTCTCTCTTTTTTAATAATTTTTTTATTAAAAAAACACAGTTTGAACTAGTACCTGTGATCAAGATTAAGAAAACAATTAACGCAACCGGCCATGAATTAGTTTCCTCGTCTGACATGCTAGTTCAAATATGGCCTTCTTCTTCTTCTTTTTCTTGGTCTTTGTCTTGGTTCTCTTTATAGAATTTGTAGTTAAAGATTAGCTTCTTAGAATCCGATGAATAAAATTGAACCAAAATTGAAGTTATGGATTCTCAATAAGAGAATGTTATTCCAGTGTTGTTGACACACACCGCCTGCAGATAGACCAAAACAAACTTGCAACTAATAATGCCTTCTAATTTTGTTCGCTTTTATATTAAATAAAACTAGTCGCTAATTCATGCAATGGATGAGATATTAAAATAAAAATTACAAATATTTATTAGCTCATGGTAGGAATTTGGCTTTATTGTTTCAATTCTCTAACCACTAACTATATTCTCTAGTAGCATATTTAAATAGGAGATCAAGAAAGGATTGATGTGAACATGGTAATGGAAGGGAAAAATAAAGTAATGTAAACAATTTTTTTTTTTCATTTAAAAAAAAAAGGCAAAAACTGAAAAGCAAAGAGAGATACATACTGGTAACCCAGATTTAAGATTTTAGCAATTTGTTCATTTTCACAAAGATCCGTACAAATATTCTAAAAAGATCAAACTTACTAAAAACAAAAGATACTGACCAGATAGGAAGTAAAAGCTTGTTAGCACCACCCTCCTCTCTAAATCAACATAGGTAAATAAGCATCCATATATTGAAGAATTTTTGCATATGCAATGCTTATCTGCAAAAAGTTCGGCAAGCTCAGATGACATTAATGCAACTAATCAAATAATTCAGAAAATTTAGTCCCTACAAATTGCACTCCAAAGCCTCACATTTGGGAACATAAAAAAACATGATGCAATTGCAAGCCCATAAGACATTTTATCAAACACGTAGGATGCTGCAAACTCAACAAAAACACACTAAACTCAATGCCCATTACACATTACACAGACACAATATCTTGATAAATGCTAAGAAAGATGAAAACTATCTTATATAATCTTGAGAAAAATTTAGCCCAACAATTGAAGTGTATCACATAAATCTGAACTACAGCCACGGAAAAAGAGAAAGAATTAGAATTCCATTCTGTAACAAAATTATTTTATACCACAATAGTACTAAGAGCATCAGTATAAGAGCATCTCCAGCAGAATCATCAAATTTTTGTACTGTTTGGAGAATGAACAGTGACTTTTACCTTTATCTACCCACTTTTTCAAATACACTTTCCAACAGACTCTCTATCTTATTCTCTATCTCATTTAAATATTATTTCTTCATTCATTATTTATTCTTTTTTGAACAACTACACATCTTCCAACATTTTTTTATTCAACACCTAATTATTATGATACTAAAAAAGGATTTGAAGAATGAACAATAGCTCATCAGATTTGATGAGCTATTGTTCATTAGCCAAAAAAAAATTCATGTATAGAGAGGCCATTGGAGCAACATTTTGTGGTTATACTCTCTAAAATAGAGAGTATTTTGTGTTTGCTGATGCTATTGGAGATGCTCTAAGAATACCAAAACAGCAACTACATTGCCAAAAAACCGAAAGCTTAGGGCATTGCATCACCCAACAATACAACTCAAATCTTATACAATCAGACCATCAACCTTTTTTCTCTAGTCTCAACTAAGAATAGTAATCAAATAGCACTAAGAAAAAAATTGCACAAGAAGAATAAGATAAAACCAATATGAGTTCAATGCATTGAAAAAATTAATTAAATAAAATATCCATAATAAAGAACAAACATAGAGCAGATCTAATTAATTAAGAAATCAAATAAATAAAATCCTAGTAGTGTTTTCTACAACAAAATCTAAATATTCAAACAAATCCTGCAATTATATCGCAGCCAAAAGTACCCATTAGCCTAAAACGACACCTGTGTCCTTGTTCTTAGAATAAGGAAAAAAAAAAATTACATATTTAGTCTCTATCCTTTATACTGTATTTTAATTTGGTCCATACCCTTTCAATTGTATTAATTTGATTCCTAATCTTTCAGTATTATTTCAATTTAGTCCATATCGTTATTTCTTTGATGGAAATTAGTGACGTGACAAATGACCAAAATAAAAAATTAGTTTTTTTTTTTTGTTAGACGTTTGCTATATCAGCAATTTTTATCCAAGAGATAACGACAAAGACTAAATTGACATGACACTGAAAGGTTGTCGGGGGCAAAAAAAGTTTCCTTTCCGACAAATGAGATTTATGTTGGGTTGGAGGGTCTAAACCGAAACTCAACAATGAGCTTGATGCACGGCCCAAAGGCTATCGGTGAAGATCCAAGGAATCCACTATATTTTATGCCTTGGGCCTAGATTGGGATTGACAAGAGTAGCCCATAAACAATCCCTATAGCAGACACGTTAGCACGGTTAAAAAACATACTGTAAGAAATAACCCAACAGTAAAGTGTTTCTGCAAAAAATAGCCTAGCGGTAAAATGTTTCTGCAAAAAACTGCCCAACGGTAAAATATTTCTGCAGAAAACAGCCCAGCAGTAAAATGTTTCTGTAGAAAACAGCCTAGCGGTAAAATGTCCCAGCGATAAAGTAAGATAAAACAGTGTAAATCTCCAGCTGTTAGCTATTTCACAGATTAAGGAAAATGTCTAAATTTTCAGACTCATCATCAGTTATTTCTGGAGAAGAGTCTTCCAATACAATAACATGAGAGAAAAATGCTATAGTAACAGTTACATCATAACCATCAATAGTAAATGAATAAGTAAATATCATGGGTTCCATTATGACAAATAATGAGAAAAGCTTAGTGTGGGATGAAGGGGGAGAGAGAGATCCCAGCTAGCGCAGCAAGATCATTATGGTGCCAAGACATGCTCATGAATATAGTGAGTAGTGAGGGATATTTCAGGTAGTATGAGTAGTAAGAGTCATTTCTAAGTAGTATGAGTAGTGAGAGTCATTTGTAAGTAGTATGAGTAGTGAGTGGGAGTGTATAATAAGACTACTGGGACTTTCTGCTGGGGGTAGCTAAGTGTTTATGAATAGAGCTATGAGCTGGGGAACTTAGTTTCTAAGCTTGAAAAACTAAGAATTTAGTTTTTTTAAGAACTTAGAGAAGACCCTTTTACAGAGAGGTTAAGGAAAAGTCTTGGTGTGTAGCTTAGTGTGTTCTGAAGCATTAATGGAGAATTCCATTTATAGTTGGGTTTTAGGGGGTAATTAGCAAATAATCTTTGCTAAATCTTCCTCAATCTTCAGAAAATCCTTAGAGAATCGTTTTTAGGATTTTAGCTAAGAGTAGTAAGCTTACCTTTAGAACGTTCTTGCTGTTTTGGGTAATAATAGCTGGGATTTTGACTTAATATTGAATGCTGATTGGCCTTGGCTGATGGGATTAGAGCATGCTTTAGGCTAATGATCTTGGTTGTGTTGTAACTAGAATCGGAGCTCCCTAGGGCAGATTGGACCACCCCAAGCCAGGTGTCAACCTTGGGGCCCTTACTGGGAACTCTGCTGGGATCCCCTTAGTGCCCTCCAAACCACATTTCCCTAAGTTTCCCCATTTGGGGTTTATGTGCTTGGTCCATGAACCAGAGAATACATATTTTTAGTATGAAAATGAGCTGATTTCATGTTGTTTCAGGAGCTTTAGTGGTCTGATCATGGCTGTTCTTGATTTTTGACTGGCTGGGTTGGAGAAGAAAGAAGGGACAGCTGGCTGAAGCGCCCCAGCTTTCTGTCACATTAGTTTCAGCTTTATGTCACATGAGAGATGATGGAATTTCAGCTTGTGAAGGAAGGGTTCAACCCCTGATGGACTCGTGTCCTCTTCTGGTCTGATTGGATAAGTTGGGACTTGATGGGAAGGGGCTCCAGCTGTTCAGTTGTTGCTAAAATTTGGCTTGTCAGTTCACGTGACCTCCAGTTGCTGGGATTTGTTTGTGGGCTGGCCTGACTCAGCTGAGCTTTGTAGTTAAGCTTCCTTGGGCTTGGTTATCCCTACAAAATGAATAATTTTGCCATGGGTGATATTCATGGGCTTTTATAAATCTTGTAAGAGAGGTATTTCTTGAGGGATGAACAATTATATTTCCCATGAGTGAGGGATTTAACAAGTGTCAAAATAATATTTGAATTTAGTAAATATGTGTCAAAGTAGCATTTCGGCTTTATGAAATAGTTGCCAAAAGAATATTCGGGCTTTGCAAAATAAGTGCCAAATTAGTATTTGGGCTTTGAGCATAAAGTAATTGTTTTTGTCAAAATATTATTTTGGACTTTGTAAAATAGTTGCCAAAATAGACTTGGGCTTTGTAAAATAAGTGCCAAATTAGTATTTGGACTTTGAGCATAAAGTAATTGTTTTTGCCAAAATATTATTTTGGGCTTTGTAAAATAGTTGCCAAAATAGATTTGGGCTTTGTGAAATAAGTGCCAAATATTAATGTTTGGGCTTGACAAAAATAGATGCCAAATTAGCATTTGGGATTTACAAAAATAGATGCCAAATTAGCATTTGGGCTTTATAGGATTTTGTAAAAATATCGCTGTATCGTAATGGGCTTTAGAGATGGCGCATCGTAACGGGGCTTTAAAGATGCCGTATCGTAGCGGGCTTTGTAAATGATGCTGTGTAGCAACAGGCTTTAGAGATGCCACATCGTAGCGGGCTTTAGAGGTGCCGTGTAGCAACGGGTTTTAGAGGTGCTGGATCGTACCGGGATTTAGAGGTGTCGTGTAGTAACGGGCTTTAGAGGTGCCGCATCGTAGCAGGCTTTAGAGGTGCCACATCGTACCAGGCTTTAGAGGTGTCGGATCGTACCGGGCTTTAGAGATGCCGTGTAGCAATGGGCTTTAGAGATGCCATATCGTAGCGGACTTTAAAGGTGCCGTGTAGCAACGGGCTTTGTAAAGGTTTTGTTGGGCTTTTGAGCTTTGCCCACAAGGTAAATGAGCTTAGGCTTTTTATAGAGATGGTATAATTTTGTGGCCCAATTTTGGTAGTAACATGGTGAGTATTTTTTTTTTTTTTTTTGTGGGATGTAATGAGTAATATTTGTGAGAGGACCCAAGATAATTTATGGGGCTTTATATAGGAAATATTTGTGAGAGCCCAATATCATGGAGAATATTCAAATAATATGCGGGAAATATTTATGTAGGCTTAAAATAATGTGTGGGCTCATGTGGCTATTTTTGTGAGTGGGCTAAAGAATTTAAGGCCCGAAAATTTGTACCTCAACAAAGGTTAAAGATCAAATTAACACAATTGAAAGGTTATGAACCAAATTAAAATACAGTGCAAAAGATAGGAGCCAAACACATAGTTTACCAAAGAAAAAATCACACCCCAATAAGCACCACCCAAGCAAGCAACAAAAACTTTAAAACCTAAGAAGCACAGGCACAAATACGACATGCACAACAACATGACAATAGGTATGGGCATAGGCAAATTTCACCCCCTAAAGTTTATTATGCATTTGCAATAGTGTTTGTTCTTTGTTTAACTAACTAAATTTAATAAAAGAACTGAATATAAAACAGTACCTCACGCAACTTTAGCAGCAGATCCTGTAATTTGTTTTCACGCTAGCCTATTTATAATGTGGTTTCCTCTGAATCAGAATTGAAGGGTATGCTTGGTTACTGTTTTTTCTCCTTATTTTCTGTTTACAAAAACAATTTTCTATTTTTGAAACTAAAAAAATTGTTTGGCAACTCAAAATGGATAGAAAATAAAAACTATTCTCAAAACTCAATTTGTAAAGGAAACTAAAAACATGCAAAAGACTGTTTTCAAGTTCTAATTTTTAGAAGTTAATGAAAACACGCATTTAATTCAATAAATCTATCTCATTTAATGAGTTAGTCTTAGAGGTCAAATCCTAGTAACAACATATTTAAGTATTTTATATTTTTTTCTTCAAAAAACTATCTTATTAATTTCAACTAACTAAATATGTTTTTGATTTCAAAAATACAAGAAATTTTTTCTAAAAAAAAATACAAGAAAATTGTTTTTCTTTTTTTTTTTTATATTCCCAAAACAAGTTTTTAAAAATAGAAAATAAAAACTGTTACCAAACATAACCTAATTGTTGTAATCCCCAGAAATCAGAAAGTTATAAAGAGGTATGCGGGAGTAGTTAATACCACCAATGAAAATAAATTCTGAATGGTTCATAAAATTATTGGAAACTTGGAATTGGTAAGGTTGGAGAGAGAGAGAGAGAGAGGGGAAGTCGTTCAAGACAGAATAAGTTAGGAGAAAATCTGGTGAACAAAATTGAGAGAGAGGGGAAAAGATGGGACAAAACATGATGATCAGAGCACCTTCTTCGCTGAGAGAAGGAAATTGAGGATGAAGTTTTTGCGTTGCATACATATAAAAGACTTCTGCGTATAGCGCATGGTTGAACGTTGAAGTTTTGTTTTTTTGGTTGTTGAACGTTGACGTTGAACTGATCTTTGAACATTTTTTTTTGAAGGCTTTGAACATTCAAATCACCATGAAAAAATTTATATTTATTTTAGATTAATAAAAATATAAATATAAATCCGACTTTTTCTACTTTTTACTTAACTATTTAAAAAAAAAATATTCACATTAAATTAATTAGGGTAAAGTGTAAATTACACTCTTTAAAGTTTAAGAGTCTTTAGATTTTATACCTTAAAATTTCAAAATTTGGATTTTATTACCTGAAATTTGAGGGTATTTGGATTTTATACCCTAACGTTTCAAAATTTGGATTTTACTCCTTAAATTTTAGTAGTGTTTGAATTTTACCCCTTAAAGAATTTAGAGGTGTAAAATCCAAACACCCCAAAACTTTATGGGGTAAAATCCAAATTATGAAACGTCAGAGTGTAAAAACCAAATATCCCAAACTTTAGAGAGTAAATTTCAAATTCTGAAATTTCAGGGTGTAAAATTCGAACACCCCAAATGTTAGGGGTGTGATTTGCAATTTACCAAATTATTTATTCTAAACTCTATTTCATCAAAATATCAATTTTCTTGATCTTTTTAATTGTTTTTCTTCTTTCACATACAACAACTACCATCTACTTTATTTCTTCATGTAAAGAAAGAATAAAAACTAAATGCAAAATGAATATTGTCATTGTAAATTTACATGGTTACGATAGTAACTTTGCAAATTCACATTTTCTTTTTTGACTGAAATTTACATATTTTTAACTTGACTAATTTATGTGATTTTTGGGGGTTGAGTATCTAACATTGAGCCAATTTTTATTTTGCATTGTCTGATACAAATGCTCTAACAATTATAAAAGTAGTGGCTAACCCTGTGAAGAAAGCATAGTTAACCAATGTTAAATATTTTCACTTTGCTTAACACAATAATTAGTTAAAAATTAATATTTTAAAGACAAAAAAAAAAAAAAAAAAACATATCTTGAGAAATAACCATATTGTGTCTTTTTTATGGACAAGGTTTCTCTCCATACTCAAACTCATCCTATATCTTTTTATTTTATGTAAAATTTGAAAATCTTACCATTAGATTACATATCCTTTAAGTTCTTAACATGCATGTAAAATTTCATTCAAATCGGATATTATTTAATATTTGATCAATAAACTTATTTTTTATGCATAATTTTAAACCAAAAAAATAATAATAATAAACTTAAAATTTAAATATTTGATTAATTACATAGATATTGATGTATGATCTTCTTGAAATTTTGCAAACATGAAGGATATCATAAGAACATGCAATCCAACAATTAGATTTTCAAAATTCCTATCCAATAATAATATATAGGAGGAGTTTAAGTTTGGAGAGAAAATTTTTCCTTTTCTTATGAGATGAAACAAAGGAATCATCCACATCTACATATGCATATTTTCTACCAAGCTTGAGCATAACTCATATAGGTGTCTCCAAAATATCTATCTATTTGAAGAAACAGCAACATGACAACCTATAAGCAATTCAACAACTATATTCAATGTAGTACATGTGTAGATATACTTGCACCATAAAAAAATATTTACAAATTTCATATATAATATGATGATTTTAGACATAATTAAGGACAATAATTATAAAACAATGTGAATTAAAATTATGATGCTAGAAAATATGGGGAAACATTGGACAATGAAACCTTGATGGATTTGGAGAAAATGTTGCCTTCTAGTTAAATTAAATTAATCCTTAATGTTTCCACATTCCACGAACAACAAAATCATATAATTCTAATGAAAATTACCAATAGCTAATTTTTATTTTTATAAGTAAAATTTCATTAAAAAAGCTGAAGGGCGCTAGCCAAGTACTTAATAACAAATCATAATAGCTGTAAGGATTACTAATGAAAGAACAAAAACTTAGGTAATGTTTGGTAACAGTTTTTGTTTTCTATTTTCAAAAACTTGTTTTTGGGAATATAAAGAAAAAACAATTTTTCTTGTATTTTTGGTTAGTTGAAATTAAAAAGATAGTTTTTTGAAGAAAAAAATAAAATATGTTATTACCAGGATTTGAACTGTAATGCTAACTCATTAAATGAGACAGATTCATTAAATTAAATGTGTGTTTTCATTGACTTTTGAAAATTAGAAATTGAAAACAGCATTTTGCATGTTTGCAATTTTTTTCACAAATTGAGTTTTGAGAATAGTTTTTGTTTTCTGTTTATTTTAAGTTGACAAACAAGTTTTTTAGATTCAAAAATAGAAAATTATTTTTGAAAAAAAAAATAAGGGGAAAAAATAATTACCAAACATAACCTTAACTTTCTTGTATAGATTGATTCAAAAGTTCCTCAAACTCTTTTTTCACCATTTCTTATTCTTATATTGCCATCCTAGCTTTACATTTACTTTAAATCTCCATAATCTTTTGTCTTATTTTTTATTCCAAACAAACTTTTATAAAAAAAAGAACAACAAAATATGACAACTCCATGACAAAAGAAAAACTTTTAAGTTCCACTCAACCTTTGAGGAAAAAAGAAAAAAAAGAAAAAAGAAGAAGAAACAAATTGATCAGATGCATATCTGTTATTTGGAGAGGTGCAATCTTTTCTGCTCACAACTTAGCTATGTGGTTGACATGGCAAATGGAACCGGTCAAATTGAATGGGTTTAAGTAGGGGTAGCTCTAGGATTTTTATTTTAGGGGGTCAATAATGGCGAAGCTATGAATTTATTGGCAGGGGAGGCGTGAGTAAAAAATAAAATGATTTTTTTTTTCTCTATATATAACTTTCACATTATATACAACACAACTATATTGTACAATAATCTTAAAAAATATTAACATTCGAAAGATCGTTAAGACAACAATCATTGGATGTGTAAACGAATAGAATTAAATAACTAATTATACAGTTTTATCAAATTAATAATAACTTATTATATAATTTATATTTATAAGTTATATCAATTGAATAAAAAATATTAAATAAATAAGAATAGTAACACACTTAGGAGTAGGGTTGGGGCCTGGGAGTAAGTGTGAAACTAAGAAAAATAATACTCCAGTAATAAAATTTTGCTTATGAAGTGTATGGTTTTTTAAATAGGGAGCGGCTCACCTCCAGTTTTTATTTCTCCTGTTTCCTCCCGTTTTAAAACAAATGAATGACATCCAGCATACCAACCATCCAAAGGTAAAAAAAAACCCACGTCTCTCCCTCAATTTGTGCGTTGCTTTCCCTTTTCTTTTTCTATCTCTTTCTACAGCTACCCATCCTTCTAATGGAGCTTTCTGGGCTATCACACACCTCAATCTCCCTTCTCTCATTTTCCCTTTCTCTTTCTCTTGTTTCGCGCCTCCCTCTCTCTCTCTCTCTCTCTCAAAAATCTTTATTCAGATTTTTTATTTTATGCTCCGTTGAAGATTTAAAGATTGAAGGGGTTTTCAAAATTCACAAATCTCTGAATTCCTCAAGTTGAACATCATTTTAAAACTAGAGAATTAAACACAACAAGAAGAGTGAAAATCATTCGATTTTCACCATCTGAAAAGCAAAAAAAAGAAAAAGAAAAGAAAAAACACATGCAGATCTGAAAAATTTCAACGATGATAGATTTTGACAGAGAGGGGGATGCGAAATCTAAAAAATTTTGTGGGTAAGCTTTTAATGAAAAGCATCTGAGATTTGAAACCTCAATGATGAAAAGCTCACTGATTTCGAACTTGATTTAAAAATCGAAAATGGAAAACAATTGATTTTCTTGCAAGCACACGATAGGGTCGTCAATGGTGAGATTTAACTTTTCACAGATGGTTTGGGATTTTAGTTTGACTAATATGGTCGGTTTTGGGCTTTCCATTTATGCTCCTCATTTTCAGTTTGGCGTTGTGATGCTGCATAGTTGCAGAGTGGTGTGGTGATGCTGCACAATTGCATAGTGAGAGGAGAGCCAGAGAGAAAAGGAAGAGGCAGGTAAGTCACTGTTGTATTTTTCCAAGTTGGCTTCTTTTTTTTAATCGTTGGATCAGTTTGCTTCCAGGTGTCATTCATCTATCTAAAAATGGGAGGAAACAGGGGAAATAAAAACTGGAGGTGAGCCGCTCCCTTTTAAATATGCACTCTGTCACTCTCTTGGAATTGGAGTAAATAGTAAAAGATTTCTTGGACTTGAAAATGTATAGAGCACTTATCAAAATACTTGATCAGACATAGAGAAAAACTAAGAAAACATAAATACAAATCAAACATAGAGAAAAACTAAGGATCATGTTCAAACTTATTTCAATTGGGTTTAACAAAAAATGTGAAGTTAGGGTGTTCAGATTTTTATTGTAGGGGTAAAAAAGAAATTATATATAATTTTTTTTTTAGGATCAGGTTAGGGGGTTCATTTGAACATCCTGGGTTGGTCTTGGAGCCGCCCCTGGGTTTAAGTTAGGTACAAGTCAAGCTGAGTACAAGTACAAGTCAAAAAATGAACCCCCTGGGTTGGTCTTGGAGCCGCCCCTGGGTTTAAGTTAGGTACAAGTCAAGAGTAAGGAATCTAGAGGGGGCAATAAATTCAAGTTCTTGTTAAAAACATACTCCTCTCATGAGAGAGTATTAATTTAGGAAAAAATCGGGTTCCACATGCATGGGACCCACATGTCAGTGAGACAATGGGCGCATGCGCCCGTCTCACAAGATACCTTCTCTTAATTTAGATGAGGTAGATGAGGAAGATAATGAGAAGAGACCATTAGTTTACATGAAATAGATAAGGAAAATAATGAAGATTTAAAACCTTGTGATGACAATGGTCATATGCTTAATGAGGATGAGGATTATATACTTTAGGATTGCATTGCATTGCTTTTGTTAGGCATAAAAAAATTATTACTTAATATTCTAGTGATTTTTTCTCTTTTATCTAAAAGCCTTTTAGATATTCTATGATTCAACCATATATATTTCATGTCTTTATTTTGATCATGACGATCAAATATAATATTTGTGTATATTTTGTAAGGTACAAGAATTATACAAAATTTTATATTTTGTTTTTATATGATTACTTGATTAGTATTAATAATTAATTTTAAACTAATTACATTATTTATTTATTTTTTATACAAGATAGAATTTCTACTCTAGCCTAATCTAAGTGTATATGTGTGTGAAACTCTCTCTTGGAGACTTGAACCTCGGCCCTTGCCCCCCACACCCTACAAACATTTATACTTGTGGAGTAACCACCGCACCAAGGGTGTGCGGTGTTACATTATTTCTAAAAGTGTGCGGTTTACTTCAATCAAACACGTATTTAAGTCCCCCCTCAAAAAAAAAAAAAAAAAAAAAAAAAAAAAACGTATTTAAGTCTGGAAGAGACATCTGCGCTTATGCCACTTTTAATCCAATGCTGGATGAGCCCAACAGGCTCCAACTCCACTACTCCAAGTTTAAGCCGAATGGGCTCCTAAATAAGGCCTCTATATTAATTTGGAGGTTAAAATTAGTAGTAGAGTACCAAAATTGCTTGAGATCTGAAGATAAACCCAAGCATACGCGCTGCATACCCATTAGCAAATTACACTTCACAAACAAGCAAGGCCACTTTTTTAGTCACAATTTCAAATCAAACTCCTTGAAGAGATAAATAAAGAAATATATTTATTTATTGAAGGGTTCTTTTTGTTTTTGGCATAAAAAACTAACATTGATTTGCTATTCTCTTAATAGCTATAATACTGCACAAATGCCAATATAAGGGCAAAGTAAACTCTGAATCTTAATCCTCTATATCTAACCAAAATCTATATAAGTGTACATTTGTTTCAGCTTTTAGGAGCTGAAACGCACGTATTTATAAAAGCTGAAGGATTTTATGCGTTTGGCTCAGCCCAACAAAAAGTTGCGTTTTGGGCCAAGGCAAAAAACGCGTTCAAAACGCGCAAATATTATGGACCGCAGGAGGTCCATAAACCAAAACGCGCATGCGCGTTTGAACTATACCGTTGGGCTGGATGGTCAATTACGAAAATACCCTGATAAAAATTCGTTAGTTCTCACGCCTGAAGCTGACTCTCACGCATCTCATCTCATCTCTCTGCTCTCCCTTTGCACGAAGCTCACTCTCACGCCTCCCATCTCAAGCATAATCAAAATACAAACTCAAAAACATAATCTTAAAATTAATCAACCCACAACAATAAAAGCAAAAAAAATTCTTGCTCTCATAAAACTGATATAATTTAAACAACAAATCTAAAATCAAAACAACAACAACAGCAGATTCAGAACAGAAAAAAAAATTAGAACGACAATAAATGATCAAGAAAAAAAAAAGAAAAAGAAGCCAACATGACCCCTGGTTGCATGCACTCCGCAATGAGGAGGAGGAGCAGCGGTGGCGGTGTGGTGGAGCAAAGACGATTTCTCCTCTCTCGATGCGTGTCTGTGTGTGTTTGAACTTTGAAGATAATGACACCAAAAGGCAAGCAAGATTATGGAATCAAGTATCACAGAGAGAGCTAGAGAATTTATGGAATCAAGTAGAAAAAGAAAAAAAAAAAGAAAAAAAAAAAAAAAAGAGAGAAGAAAATGAGAGAGCCGGAGAACATTTGGAATCAAGTGGAAGTAAAGAAAAAAAAGAAAGAAAGAATGAGGGAGCTTCTGGAAGTGGAAGTAAAGAAAAAGAAAAAGGAGAGGATGTACTAATGGTATACGTGTGTGGTGGACAAAATGCAAGAGAAAAAAAAAAGAAAAAAGAAAAAGGAAACGTATGGATGAAAGAAAGGCAAAGAATTAGAAATCACAATTTAAAAATACTACCACAATATTTTCACAATATTTTCACAATAAATTTTAAGTAATTAGCTAATATTGGTGAGTAAAAATATAATTTCAGTGGTGGGTTCAAATTAGAACTAGTAACAACTTTTCATATAAGATTTTGTTATGATTCTTGTGAAAGTATTGTAAAAAATATTGTGGATGTAACACTTTTTGTTGAAAAATATAATTGTTGAGAATGAATAGAAAAAGAAAAAATAAAGATTAAAAAAGTGGGTAGGCAAAAGATAAATGTCACTGTTGATTGTCCAAACAGTACAAAAATTTGTCTAACCTGCTGGAGATGCTCTTATATATACATTGTCTTTTTTGGTAATTTATCCCTCAAACTGCCACTTTTATAAGTGCTAGCCAAACACTCAGCTTTTTCAAAAAGCACTTTTTAACAGTTTTTACCAAACACTCAGCTTTTTGAAAATGCACTTTTTCATTATGCACTTTTTGAAAATTCTTCTTTTTCATTATGCACTTTTATAAAAAGCTGAACCAAACTCACTCTAAAAGTCATTGAAAGAACACAAATGAAACATAACCCATCAATTATTTCATCCAGATAGTGTGTAAAACCACGTTACACAGTTAAAAGACAGCTCTTTTTTTTTGGGAAACAGATACCCAATAAATTCAGAAAAGGAGAAAAATGAAACTGGAAGACACATTAGGCAAAACTTGTAGAGTTTTCACTAGAATGCACAAATCAAACACCTAGATAAGATTTGAAAAATGAAGCCCATTTTCTTGGAAAACAATTTCCTGGGAAAAAACTGGAAAGGAGAAAGGAAATGTCATCTGGGGTTGGGAGTTACTAACTCTGTTGAGGATGATAGAGAAATTAGACTCACCAAGATACAATTTGGGCCACTTGATTTTTCTCTTTCTTTGCTTTCATGTTTTGTATAACATTGTTGCTCTGAGAGTTGGAAGCTAAAAAAAATGGGTGAAATTTTCCATTGAAGAGAGAGAGAGAGAGAGAGAGAGAGAGAGAGAGAGAGAGAGAGAGAGAGAGAGAGAGAGAGAGAGAGAGAGAGAGAGAGAGAGAGAGAGAGAGAGAGAGAGTGTGTGTGTGGTATGAGAGAGCAGGGAAAGTACATGCAATGCAATGGCCAAATGGTGGTTGGAAAAAGCTAGCAGGATGCTAATTTTGGGAAATTCTAAGGAGAGATTGGTCATTAGGAAATGAGTGCTTGTCCCATTGAACATCCTCACAGGCCCTCTGTGAGTTGGGGCAACCAAGACAGAACTGTTCAGGGGTCTTCTCCACATAAATGCGGCCAGTTGGTTTGGTGCAGAGTATTTAATGCGATGGTAGCAACTTTCCCTTAGATATTTCCTAGCTCCCATCCCTCCTATATATTCATAATGCATGTCTTTATCAATAGTACTCCTTGGAACGTCATCCTAGATGATCGGACTCACATTGTGATCTTTGCTTTCTTTAGCCGAGGTGGTATTCCTCCTCGGACCACCTCCCCCAGCCTTTACAGTCATAGCTTACCTGTGAGGTTCACAGTCTTACGTTTTTCTTACTATTGATATATTCTCGGACCACTGAGCCTCCTCGGACAAGGCCCAAGGCCCAATATATATTTGGGCCTGCGTCCCTACAATTATTATTATTATTTCTTTCAATAAAGATAAAAGAGCAAAGAAATAATTAAAAATGGAAGTTATACATAAATCCTTGAGTTTATATTTCGATAATTAATTCTATTAGTCTACAAGGCCAATAGTTTCACAAAAAAAGAAAACAAATCATGTATACATTTTATATAAGAAAATGAAAAAAGTTGAATTATCTATAAAAGTAACTAAGTATGCATTTGGATTAGTGTTTTACTAAAAACTTATTTGTTTATTTGCCTAAAGTTGGCAAAAGTATAATTGTACCTTTAAAAAAATTGAAGCTTCGAAAAGTTATACATAAAAGAAAAAAAAAACCCTGAAAAAACTAAATAAAAAAAATTCAAACTCACACATATATAAAGTTTTAAGAATAAAACATAATATGTTACGTAAAGGAAAAGAAAATATATAATTAGGAAGAATATATATAACAAACTTATAAAAAAACTACTCAATGTTTGTAATAGATTTGACTCTGAAAATATTTATATTTGAGAATTGTGTGTCATGTTGACAAATAGAGTCATTAGTATTTTCATTTACAATGTAGAAAAACTGATATACTTTTAATCTACAAATGTACATTGAAAATGAGTCAATAAAAAAAAAACTTTAAAATTTATAATAGAAGCTTGATAAACTTGTCATGTTTGGTTAGAGTTCAACCAGACCAGATCAAGTCAAAAGCAGGTTAGACAAAAACAGATTGCCATATTACTCATATTAGTTTTTTTTTTTGGATCCAATTTTACAAGGTCTACTAATTAGACATCTTGGCCTAACAAATTTGGTTCTTCTCGCCCCACAGATTGCCATATTACTCATTCTAGTTTTTTTTTGGCAAGTTAACGGGTCCAATTTTACAAGGTCTACTAATTAGACATCTCGGACTAATAATAGAAAAGAAAGATTCAAACTTTAGTTATCCTAATAAAGGAAAGCATGTTGTACCACACCAAGTGACAAAACTCTTGAAAACAAAATTGGTTCTTTCAGCTTCTCTTATATTCTTAGAAATTATGTTTTTGGGAAGGGCAAAGAAATTCAAGACCTTGTTTTTTTGTGGACAATAAAATCATATTCACTCAGGAAAAGAAGTGGGGCAAACTTTTTGGTGCCAGAATAAACCAGATGCCATGAAATCCTCGTTTGGTGCTTCCCAAGCCCAGAGGTTGAAATTGAGAGATTCTGTCAGGGGTAAGAAGGACATTGCTCGGGGAAGATTAAGCTCACCCAATACAAAGAGTGCCGTTGACTCCCATCCAGGTACATCTCCTCTCCAACTTGCTTCCATTCTCAATAATGGTCCTGAGCTACTCTCTAGAGCTCCTTTCAAGTTCACGGCCAATTCTGAAGCTGAGGTGGGTCACCAATCTGAAGGGAGAGGCGTTAGAGATGCCAGAGATCATAAGGTGGAGATTTCTAGTGAAGGGCCTGTCACCAAAGGAGAAAAGAGCGCAGAGGTGATTGGTGATTCCACTACTCACCATGATCCCGACTCTATGCAATATGGACCCAGCCATGGGGATTTGTCTCTTCATCAAGTTGATTCTTGTATCCAAGTTATCTGTGATGCTCAATCTACACGCTCTAGCTTGGGAGGTAAGGAGGGGACTGTCTCTCAGTCATGGGTTCGGCCAATTGAAGGGGTTGATGGAGATGATAGGATGGAAGCTGAGGATGGGAGCGGAGCTACTCCCTCTTGCTGATGTTTATCTCATTCTGAATCATCTATTTATCATGAATATTATCATTTGGAACAGCAGGGGCGCTCTGAAGCCCAATTTTCAGAACCATGTTCGTGAACTCGCTCGCAGTCATGATCCGGCCATTTTTGTGGTCATGGAAACTAAATTAGGAGGTGAAAGAGCTAGGGAGATCACTGACAGACTCCCCTTTGATGGGGCCATACACACGGACACTATCGGCTACGCGGGTGGTCTCTGGTTATTATGGAATTCTGATAAAGTGGAGGTTCAAGCTCTTGCCAACACGGAACAGGAAATTCATGTGGAGGTTAAGGTACGTTCTGCTGACTCTGCTTGGTTATTTTCAGCAATTTATGCTAGTCCTAGAAGTGAGGAGAGGCAGGTCTTATGGAATAATTTGGCTAAAGTGGCTGAGCTTCACAATAAGCCCTAGATCATGGCAGGGGACTTTAATGAGCCTCTGATAGAAGGGGATAAATTTGGGGGGAGAGGCGTGAGTCTTAATCGCTCCCTCTTATTTAAAGAGTGTTTAGATAGGTGTAACATGATTGATATGGGGTTTTTCGGGTCCTCGTTATACCTGGACAAACAAAAGAGACATAGATAATCTTATTCTTGAAAGGATTGATCGGTTCTTCATGAATCCTAGCTGGTGTGTCTTGTATCCGGAAGCCAAGGTTTCCCATTTGCCCAGGTGTCATTCTGATCATTGTCCAGTCCTCATGGAAGCCTTTCCAACCCAAGCTATCAGACTTAGTCGACCCTTCCGCTTCCAGAGTTTTTGGTTATCTGATCTGTCCTTTCCGAAGGTAGTTTCTAAGGCTTGGAGCCACAATAGAAGTCTGGTTGATTCCATTGATACTTTCACCAAAGATGCTGCCCTGTGGAATAAAAATAGCTTCGGGAACATTCATGCTAAGAAAAAAAGAGTCCTTGCAAGACTCTATGGGGCTCAACGAGCTTTATCAAATAGGCCGAGTGCTCCTCTTATCGAGCTAGAGAAATCCCTCCATCTAGAATTGGAGACTCTTTTGGATCAGGAACGAGATTTATGGGCTTTGAAATCCAGAATTAATTGGATGATTCAAGGAGACCGCAACACCTCATTTTAACATATATCTGCTCTAGCCAGGAGAAAGCGGAATCACATTGCTTCAGTAAAAAATAGTGCAGGGGATTGGCTCACAGAGGAGAGGGATGTTATGGAGTATTTTAGAACTGGGTTTATTTCCCTATACACAACTTCTCATTCCAAAGCTGATTGGGGTACCAAGAAAATTTCAAGTTGGCAAATTCAGCTTTCTGAGGAGGATAAATGCAATCTTGCTGAGATGGTGTCTTCTGCGGAGATAAAAGAGGCTCTTTGGTCTATGAAAGCTTACAAAGCCCCAGGTCCGGATGGTTTGCATGCTGGGTTCTTTCAAAGATTTTGGCTTGTAGTAGGAGACTCGGTGAAGGAGGAAGTGATGAAGGTGTTTAGGGATAGGAAGGTCCCTGAATATCTAAACCATACCCTTATAGTTCTTATTCCAAAAATCCAAGGGCCCGAGACTATTGGTAATTATAGACCAATAAGTTTATGCAACTCGGTTTATAAGATTATTACAAAAGTCATTGTTGCTAGGATAAGACCGCACTTGGATAGCTTGATCTCTCCGCTTCAGGCGGCTTTTGTCCCAGGAAGAAGGGGTGTGGACAACACCATCTTGGTTCAAGAACTTATCCATTCTATGGGGAGAGCTAAAGGGAGGAATGGATATATGGCAATAAAAATAGATCTAGAGAAGGCTTATGACAAACTTGAATGGGGTTTTATCAGAGAGATGCTTATGCGGTTTAATTTTCCAGAAAATCTTATTGAGCTCATCATGAGCTGCATCTCTTCAGTGTCTACCTCCTTACTTTTCAATGGTGGCTGCATGGACCCCTTCCGGCCTTCTAGGGGCATTAGACAAGGAGACCCGCTATCTCCGTATCTCTTCATTTTGTGCATGGAGTTCCTTGGGCAACTTATTGAAGAAAAATGCAGTGAAAAGCTGTGGGCAAAGGTTAAAACTTCAAAGAGCGGGCCTGCCTTCTCCCACCTTTTCTTTGCCGATGATTTGGTCCTTTTTGCTCATGCCAACCTTGAGAATTGTAATACAATCAAAGGGGTCCTCCAGGAGTTTTGTGCCAAATTTGGACAGGTTGTTAGTGAAGCTAAGTCTCGGATTTATTTTTCTCCAAATGTAGATCCTGACCAAAGGGTTTTCCTAGTAGACACCCTCGGGTTCCAAACCACCCCCAACCTTGGAAAATATCTAGGATTTCCTTTGAAGCACTCTAGGAGCCGTAGGCATGATTTTGATTTTGTCCTTGATAGAGCGAAACTAAAGCTTGTAGGGTGGAAAAGTAATCTTCTCTCAATGGCTGGACGAACAGCCTTGATCCAAGCTGCTTCCTCCACCATACCAGCCTACACCATGCAAAATGTTTACCTCCCGAACAAAATACTTGAGGGTATTGATAGAGTTAACAGAAACTTCTTATGGGGGTAGACTGAAACTGAAAGGAAAATGCATTGGGTTAATTGGGAGAAGGTTACTAAGCCAAAAGACCTTGGAGGGTTGGGACTCCAAACTGCTAAAGGTAGAAACACAGCCTTGTTAGCCAAACTCAATTGGAGGCTTAACACAGAACCTGACGCTCTGTGGGTGAGAGTTCTTAAGAAGAAGTATTGCACTCAATGGAGAATTAATTCTAACCGAGAAGCAAGGCTACCAGCTTCCCCCACTTGGAAAGGTATTAGAAGAGGTGAGGATACCTTTATGAAGGGGATTAAGTGGAATCCGGGTCGGGATAGTATTTTAAATTTCTGGACAGATGCTTGGACAAATCTTGGTCCTATTAGGAATCTCATTCAAGGTCCGTTGCCTCAATTGAGTCTTGATCTCAAAGTAAGGGATGTCATCACTCCCTATGGTTGTTGGGATTGGTCCTTGATTCCATTTGAGCTGCCCCAGAATATTAAAGTAGAAATTCAAGGCACTCCTATTCCTATCATGGCGAGGGGAGGTGATAAACTGGTTTGGAAATTCTCTCCAAAAGGTGGTTTTGAGATGAGAAGTGCTTATTTGCTCACCACAAACTCCCTGGAAGCCCCCTCCTTCTCTGAAAGCTGGATTTGGAAAGCCCATACTCTCCCAAGAATCCAAACTTTTGTTTGGAAATGCATGCATGAAAGCATTGGAGTTAAAAATTGTCTAGCTAGAAGGGGTATGATGTTAGATACTACTTGCCCTTTATGCCAATTAGAGGCAGAAACGATTACTCATGCCCTGCGAGATTGCAATATGGTTAAAGCTGTCTGGCATCAGTTGGGAGTCCAAGCTTCTAACAGTGCCTTTTTCACTCAAAACTTAAGGGATTGGCTCAATACCAATGGCAAATGGATGCAGAACCATAATCCCACGAGCCTACCATGGAATGTAGTTTTTCTGTTTGCTGTTTGGGGGATTTGGAGACAAAGGAACAACCATGTGTTTAAGCGCAGTAGCAGCAACCCGAATCTAGCTCGAGACATTGTAGCGCAAGCCTCAGAATTCTTCCTGTGTGCTGATCAAGCTAGGAGTACCAGCGGCAAAAGCATCAGAAAAATCAGGTGGGAAAAGCCGGAGGTAGGCTGGATGAAGTTTAATACGGACGGAGCCTTGAACTCGTTGTTGGGTCTAGCTGGTGGAGGAGGTCTGATAAGGGATGAAGCTGGCAGATGGGTTGTAGGATTTGCGAGAAAAATTGGGAAGGCTAATAGCTTCCTTGCGGAGCTATGGGCTCTTCGAGATGGCCTTTCGCTGTGCCAACAGATGAATGTGACTGCCCTTGTTATAGAAGTGGATGCAAAAGCTCTAGTTGACGCTCTCATTAACCCAAGCTATTCAAATGCCATCGTTTATGGTCTGTTTGAAGACTGTAGGCAGTTGGTCAACCGGCTTCCCCAATTTTGAATCAAACATGTCTTCCGCGAGGCCAACATGTGTGCTGATCAACTTGCTAGATTAGGCTGCTTACTAGTCTCAGATTTCACCTTGTATTCTTGTCCGCCTGTGGACATCATGAAAATTTTTGAGGCTGATAGCCAGGGTCTGTTTTCAAGCAGGCTTTGTACTGATCTTTTTTAGTTTAATGCAAGTCTTCCTTCTTACCAAAAAAAATAAATAAATAAATAAATAAATAAAAAAAAATAATAATAATATATAAATGCTTGAATGGTTAGTCACTCCACTAGAAAAATCTTGCGCCAGCTGCATTCGTAGATGGGTCAGACGACTTTGTGTTTATTTGTTGCAGAAAAATATTATTTGAAAATGCATTCTCAAGCACTATGATCACTCGAAAAGGTGCTTGGGAGTAGAACATAATCTTATGCTCAAATGAAGATTATTATAACTAGCATTTGTCCTTAAACTGCTTTGAGGAGTCACATAACAAAATTGAAAAATTTTTCTTTGACATAATGAATGATGAATGATTTGTGTACAAGAAGAATTACATCAGTAAAAACTATGCGTATTATATGTGTGAAAACTATGTAACATCCTAAAACTCTGAACATTTTTCTAAAAACCTCAAAAAATTATAAAAGAGGAGAGTGGCCATAATTGAACTCCCCTCTAATGCAGGAAATCTTTATTAGCATAGCTAGCACTTCCTTCATGTTTGGTCTAGCACTTCACTCATTTCCTCTGCCCCCTCAGCCAGCCCGGACCCCAAAAGCACAACCGGTATGACTGATCTGCTCAATCCTTGCCCCCCATTTGCCATCACCCGTTTCGCCCATTCCACTACACTCTTCCCCTCCATCCAAAGCTCTCCTCCCAGTTGCTAGTTCCATTGCCAATACCCCCAAAACTATACACATCCCCTTTGGTAGTAGCATGCCATGTTTGCCCATATTCAGGAGCAACATAACCAATTGTCCCAGCCACCACTGTACTAACATGACTATCCCCAGCATCAACAACTCTAGCTAGACCAAAATCAGTAACCCGTACTTTCCCATCCATATCAAGTAGGACATTGCTAGCCTTCACATCACGATGCATAATGGCAGGGTAACACTCATGGTGTAGAAACATTAATGAACACACTACATCAATTGCTACATCAATTCTTTTCCTCCATGTAAGCTTTATTTGGTCTGATACAAGGTCCTCCAAGCTTCCAGCTTCCATGTACTCATAAACAAGAATTTTCTCTGAGCCATTCAAGCATCAATCTTGAAGTGTGACAAGGTTTGCATGTGGCAAACCAAAGCCATTGCCACTCAGAACTTACATTCCAGTTCGGAATTCCCTTTCACCCTCTATTCCTTATCCTTGAAGCTTCTTTACCGCCACTTCTCTCTCATCAGGCAATACTCCTTGGTACACTGCCAAAATCTCCCCTTTCCAATAATCCTCTCCTCTGAAAAGTTACCAGTCGCTTTTAAATTGTCTGCATGTATGAAAGCTGTTTTGTCAAAAGAAGATGACCCAGAAAGCGCTTGATCATGGTCAACTTGTAACCCTACTTGGGTATTGAGCATTAACCTGTAAAAACATGTAACTTGATGCTTTGATCCCTTGGTTCACTCCAGCCCAAAAAGGGTATTTTAGTAAATAACCAAATATGACACTCGTTGGAATATGTGTGTTTCAAACACTTAAATATGTTTGTGTCCCACATTGGTTAGAGATGAGTTTACATATATGTTTATAAACCATAATATCACTTAAAGTGTTAGCTGAAAGATAATTGGCTAAGGGTTGGAGTTGGGCTTGGGTTGGAGTTGGGCTTGTCTCTATCTCTCTTGTTCCTCATTCTATTTCTCTTCCTCTGGCCCATTTTGGGCTCTTCACTTTTTCAGCTACAACAGCCGCCTCTTCCCTCTGTTTTTGCTCTGTTTTTTTTTTGCTCATCTCCACTAAAAATTTCAGCATCAATTTTTAATTTTAAGGAAAGGCAAATTAAGGTTGTTCCTAGTTCTTGCTTGAGTGTGTGATCAACTTGAAGAAATTACTATAGTCTAATTTTGGGGGGTTGTTCGGCCAAGAGAGCCATTCATACCGAGTTCTACTCCGGGTGGCACGAATCAACCTTTAAAGACAATGCATTTTGCATGATTCTATAGTTTGTGAGATCTTTCTAACTCTATCTATTTAGTTTTGTCATTGCTAATTTTTTAGGGTTTGTATTGTTGAATCAAAACTTGTTTATTTAGCCATATTTTCCAACAACACTTGGGCTAAGGGTCAAGTTGGTATCTGACAACCATGGTCATGAACAGCTAGAACTTGATGCAAGATCATGCCGGTACTTTGTATCCTATAATAGATACCACAGTGATTCTGATGGGCTCTTCACCGTCAAGCAGACTATGAGTGACAACAACAAACAAAGCCTTACTTCCAAAATTTGGAGTCAGCTATGCAGATTATAAGTGAGAATAACCCAAATGTTAAGAAAGTCACTGTCAAAGCTAGGAACACCAAGATTGCAGAAAAGCTAAGAGGCCTTTTTGTCTTCCCATTATGATTGGTACTACGTGGTAACTTATCTGAGGTGTTGTCAATGAACTTTGGAAGTTCCAAAAGGGGGTCACCGAGATAGGACGACTTCTCAAACGTTGACAATTGCCCGGTTATTGGAATTACACCAGAGATCAGTGGATTGTATGAGATATTGAACTTGCTTAGCTCACTCAGGTTGTTAAAGCTTGCTGGGAACATGCCAGAAAAATTGTTGCAGGATAAGTCCAGATTCTGCAGGCACTTAATGTTACCAATCTCCCCAGGAATTTCACCAGAAAACTTGTTATTGGAAATGTTTAGGACTACAATCGGCATTTTTTCAATTTGAGGAGGGAGCTTCCCATAGAATTCATTGAAGCCCAAATGCAACATACTGAACTTCTGCATATTACCAATATCTGGAGGGACCTCACCTGAAAGCCGATTCCCACTTAGTTGCACATAACCGGGGATTTGAAAGGTCCTGACTGACGAACCAGCTGCACATATTGGGAAAATGCCATTTCCTTCAAGTATCCAATCCCATTTGCTTCTACAACTCTTCCTTGTGAGGATGTCATACATAAAACTGAAAGGAGGGTAGTTTGCAGGAATCAACCTCCGCATCGCCAAACACTCCCCTGAGCCACCAACAATCCGGTCATTTTCCCGGCGATTAGACTCGAAAGTTGCAGAGGCATTTGTACCAATATTTGTCAATTGAGGTGGGGTTTTCCCAGAAAGCTGGTTGTTGGCAAGGTTCAACCACAACAAGCTTGTACAATTTCCCAAATCCGGTGGAATCTCCCCTGATAGGGAATTATTTGCAAGCATCAACCATAAGAGTGACTTCAATTTTCCAAAGGTGGGAGGTATTGATCCATTTAGCCTGTTAAAAGAGAGGTCAAGTGCTTGCAGGCGGGACAGGTTTCCATATTCTGAAGGTATAGTTCCAGAAAATTCATTGTAAGCAAGGATCAAGAACTTCAAACTTGGCATTTCAGAGATTTCAACTGGAAGTGGACCTGAAAATGTGTTGAAGCTCAGGTCTAATATAGAAATGTTAGGAAGCTTGAGAATTCCCGATGTATATATCCCACCGATATACAAATTGCTGTGCAATACAAGAAACTTAACCTGAGTGAATTTCCCAAAAATCTCTTGTATATTTCCTCCAAAATTGTTCCTACTCAAATCCAAGAAGGTTAAATTATTCAAGCTGAGAAGTGAATCAGGAATGTCATTGGAAAAGCTGTTGTTCCCCAAGTACAAAGTTTGAAGACTAGAAATTGATCCCATCTCGGCTGGTATTTTTCCTGTAAAATTATTACTCGACAGATTCAAAATAACCAAATTTCGACAATTTGATATATTCCCTGGAACCTGACCAGTAAAACCATTTTCACACAGGTCTAAAACTTGCAGGTTACAGTTAGTACCAAACATTGACGACAAAATAGGCCTGTTAAAATTGTTTTCTGAGGCAGAAAACTCAAGCAGCTTTTCAAAACCAATCCATAATTCCCCACTTAACTTGTTTGAGCTCAAATCCAAGAACTGCAAATTCTGGCATGTATCAAAACTGCCATTGATCACGCCCATGAAGTTATTGGCCGATATATTCAACACAACCAACTTGTCACAAATTGTTGGGAGGCTCAACTGGACCTCCCCACATATTCTATTGACAGAAATATCAAGGTTCTCAAGCTTATTCAACCCTGTCAAGTTCAGGTGGCCGTCAAGAATGTTATGTGAGAGATTGAGATGCACAAGGTTTTGGCACCGGTTTAAGTCCTCAGGAATCACTCCACTGAGAGTGTTCTTGGAGAGGTCGAGGAAAGAGAGCTCGGTTAGCAACGAGAAGTTTCCGAATAAGTTGCCGGAGATTTTGTTGTCTGAGAGGTCGATGCTAGTGACTCTTGCTGTTCTGGTAGTAGTACTGCAATTTATTCCAGGCCATTCACATGGGTTATTGCTCTGCTTGTTCCACTGTGAGTATTTTCCTCGGTTTATTTGATTATTTCCTTCAAAGAATGCTTTCAGATTTAGCAGGACTTCTTTGTCTGTGTCCAGAGAATCTCCAGCAACAAGCGTACCTGCAAAATTTAATGAATTAGATTCCCATAACTTAAAACATATTCGAGAGACAGAATCGTCCTTTAAAAATTAAAACATGTTTTGGTTCTAAGAAACAGGAAACATCTGTGGTGAATGTGAATTTTATTATTAAATGTTAACAAAAACAAAAACATAGAAAGACCCGTTAAACTTTTTTTTAAGTTTGAATATTTCATTAGACAGATATAGTTCATACTAGTACTGAGATTCACGATGTCATGAAAGATGAACTTGGTATGGTATTGCAAAGTGCTGAACTTTCATGTTAAAAAGGCAGAATTCAGAGTTATGAGCCAAAAGAATCTCTCTTTTTTTTCTTATTCTTTTTTAATAATTTTTTTATTAAAAAAACACAGTTTGAACTAGTACCTGTGATCAAGATTAAGAAAACAATTAACGCAACCGGCCATGAATTAGTTTCCTCGTCTGACATGCTAGTGCAAATATGGCCTTCTTCTTCTTCTTCCTCTTGGTCTTTGTCTTGGTTCTCTTTATAGAATTTGTAGTTAAAGATTAGCTTCTTAGAATCCGATGAATAAAATTGAACCAAAATTGAAGTTATGGATTCTCAATATGAGAATGTTATTCCAGTGTTGTTGACACACACCGCCTGCAGATAGACCAAAACAAACTTGCAACTAATAATGCCTTCTAATTTTGTTCGCTTTTATATTAAATAAAACTAGTCGCTAATTTATGGAATGGATGAGATATTAAAATAAAAATTACAAATATTTATTAGCTCATGGTAGGAATTTGGCTTTATTGTTTCAATTCTCTAACCACTAACTACATTGTTCTTTACCATGTTGTAACCAAAATGGAAAAACATCAGATTAAAGAGAATTAGAATATCAACATCAAAGACCTACAAATGAATAGGCAAATAACTTTTGAATTTTAATGCCACCATTGAAAAAATTAAGCTCTCAAGTACAACATGAGAATGAAATTCTCGAGTACAAATAATATTTTATGTCAATCTAGACAATGGAGAAACTATGTAATGATAGTATACAACAAGAGAAATGAAATTCTCAAGTACCAAATATATTCTCTAGTAGCATATTTAAATAGAAGATCAAGAAAGGATTGATGTGAACATAGTAATGGAAGGGAAAAATAAAGTAATGTAAACAATTTTTTTTTTTTTTAAGAAAAAAAAAAAAAAAAAAAAAAAAAAAAAAAAGGCAAAAACTGAGAAGCAAAGAGAGATACATACTGGTAACCCAGATTTAAGATTTTAGCAATTTGTTCATTTTCACAAAAATCCGTACAAATATTCTAAAAAGATCAAACTTACTAAAAATAAAAGATACTGACCAGATAGGAAGTAAAAGCTTGTTAGCACCATCCTCCTCTCTAAATCAACATAGGTAAATAAGCATCCATATATTGAAGAATTTTTGCATATGCATAGTTTATCTGCAAAAAGTTCGGCAAGCTCAGATGACATTAATTGCAACTAATCAAATAATTCAGAAAATTTAGTCCCTACAAATTGCACTCCAAAGCCTCACATTTGGGAACATAAAAAAACATGATGCAATTGCGAGCCCATAAGACATTTTATCAAACACGTAGGATGCTGCAAACTCAACAAAAAACACACTAAAATCAATGCCCATTACACATTACACAGACACAATATCTTGATAAATGCTAAGAAAGATGAAAACTATCTTATATAATCTTGAGAAAAATTTACCCCAACAATTGAAGTGTATCACATAAATCTGAATTGCAGCCACGGAAAAAGAGAGAGAATTAGAATTCCATTCGGTAACAAAATTCTTTTACACCACAATAGTACTAAGAGCATCAGTATAAGAATACCAAAACAGCAACTACATTGCCAAAAAACCGAAAGCTTAGGGCATTGCATCACCCAGCAATACAACTCAAATCTTATACAATCAGACCATCAACCTTTTTTCTCAAGTCTCAACTAAGAATAGTAATCAAATAGCACTAAGAAAAAAATTGCACAAGAAGAATAAATAAAACCAATATGAGTTCAATGCATTGAAAAAATTAATTAAACAAAATATCCATAATAAAGAACAAACATAGAGCGGATCTAATTAATTAAGAAATCAAATAAATAAAATCCTAGCAGTGTTTTCTACAGCAATATCTAAATATTCAAACAAAATCCTGCAATTATATCGCAGCCAAAAGTACCCATTAGCCTAAAACGACACCTGTGTCCTTGTTCTTAGAATAAGGGAAAAAAGAAAGAAAAGAAAAGACTAAATTACATATTTAGTCTCTATCTTTTATACCGTATTTCAATTTAGTCCATAACCTTTCGATTGTATTAATTTGATTCCTAATCTTTCAGTATCATCTCAATTTAGTCCATATTGTTATTTCTTTGATAGAAATTGGTGCGTGACAAATGACCAAAATAAAAAATTAGTTTTTTTTAATTGCCAGAAACTAATTTTTTTATTTCGGCCGTTTGCCATGTTAGTAATTTTTATTCAAGAGATAACAGCAAAGATTAAATTGACATGACATTGTAAGGTTAAGAATCAAATTAACACAATTGAAAGGTTATAAACCAAATTGAAATACAGTGCAAAAGATAGGAGCCAAACAAATAGTTTACCAAAGAAAAAATCACACCCCCAAGAAGCACCACCCAAGCAAGCAACAAAAACTTTAAAACCTAAGAAGCACAGGCACAAATACAACATGCACAACAACATGACAATAGGTATGGGCACAAGCAAATTTCACCCCTAAAGTTTATTATGCATTGGCAATAGTCTTTGTTCTTTGTTTAATTGACTAAATTTAATAAAAGAGCTGAATATAAAACAGTACCTCACGCAACTTTAGCAGCAGATCTTGTAATTTGTTTTCACGCTAGCCTATTTATAATGTGGTTTCCTCTGAATCAGAATCGAAGGGTATGTTTGGTAATTGTTTTTTCTTCTTATTTTCTGTTTACAAAAATAATTTTCTATTTTTGAAACTAAAAAAATTGTTTGGCAACTCAAAATGGATAGAAAACAAAAACTATTCTTAAAACTCAATTTGTAAAGGAAACTGAAAACATGCAAAAGACTGTTTTCAAGTTCTAATTTTTAAAAGTCAATGAAAACACGCATTTAATTCAATAAATCTATCTCATTTAATGAGTTAGTATTAGAGGTCAAATCCTAGTAACAACATATTTAAGTATTTTATATTTTTTTCTTCAAAAAACTATCTTATTAATTTCAACTAACTAAACATGTTTTTGATTTCAAAAATACAAGAAAATTTTTCTCAAAAAAAAAAAAAACAAGAAAATTGTTTTTTATTTTTATTTTTTATATTTCCAAAACAAGTTTTTAAAAATAGAAAATAAAAACTGTTACCAAACATTTTGATAGAGTTCCCAAACATAACTTAATTGTTGTAATTCCCAGAAATCAGAAAGTTATAAAGAGGTATGCGGGAGTAGTTAATACCGCCAATGAAAATAAATTCTGAATGGTTCATAAAATTATTGGAAACTTGGAATTGGTAAGGTTGGAGAGAGAGAGAGAGAGAGAGAGAGAGAGGAAGTCGTTCAAGACAGAATAAGTTAGGAGAAAATCTGGTGTACCAAATTGAGAGAGAGGGGAAAAGATGGGACAAAAGACTTCTGCGTATAGCGCATGGTTGAACGTTGAAGTTTTTTTTTTTTTTTTTCGGTTGTTGAACGTTGACGTTGAACTGATCTTTGAACATTTTTTTTTGAAGGCTTTGAACATTCAAATCATCATGAAAAAATTTATATTTATTTTAGATTAATAAAAATATAAATATAAATCCGATTTTTTCTAGTTTTTACTTAACTATTTAAAAAAAAAAAAATATTCACATTAAATTAATTAGGGTAAATTGTAAATTATACTCTTTAAAGTTTGAGGGTCTTTAGATTTTACACCTTAAAATTTCAGAATTTGGATTTTATTACCTGAAATTTGAGGGTATTTGGATTTTATACCCTAACGTTTAAAATTTGGATTTTACCCCTTAAATTTTAGTAGTGTTTGAATTTTACTCTCTAAAGAATTTAGAGGTGTAAAATCTAAACACCTCGAAACTTTATGGGGTAAAATCCAAATTATGAAACGTCAGAGTGTAAAAACCAAATATCCCAAATTTTAGAGAGTAAATTTCAAATTCTGAAATTTCAGGGTGTAAAATTCGAACACCCCAAATGTTAGGGGTGTGATTTGCAATTTACCAAATTATTTATTCTAAACTCTATTTCATCAAAATATCAATTTTCTTGATCTTTTTAATTGTTTTTCTTCTTTCACATACAACAACTACCATCTACTTTATTTCTTCATGTAAAGAAAGAATAAAAACTAAATGCAAAATGAATATTGTCAGTGTAAATTAACACAGTTACTATAGTAACTTTGCAAATTCACATTTTCTTTTTTGACTGAAATTTACATATTTTTAACTTGACTAATTTATGTGATTTTTGGGGGTTGAGTATCTAAAATTGAGCCAATTTTTATTTTGCATTGTTTGATACAAATGCTCTGAAAATTATAAAAGTAGTGGCTAACCCAGTGAAGAAAGCATAGTTAGCCAATGTTAAATATTTTCACTTTGCTTAACACAATAATTAGTTAAAAATTAATATTTTAAAGAAAAAAAAAATACATATCTTGAGAAATAACCATATTGTGTCTTTTTTATGGACAAGGTTTCTTTCCATACTCAAACTCATCCTATATCTTTTTATTTTATGTAAAATTTGAAAATCTTACCATTAGATTACATATCCTTTAAGTTCTTAACATGCATGTAAAATTTCATTCAAATCGGATATTATTTACTATTTGATCAATAAACTTATTTTTTATGCATAATTTTAAACCAAAATAATAATAATAATAAACTTAAAATTTAAACATTTGATTAATTACATAGATATTGATGTATGATATTCTTGAAATTTTGCAAACATGAAGGATATAATAAGAACATGCAATCCAACGGTTAGATTTTTAAAATTCATATCCAATAATAATATATAGGAGGAGTTTAAGTTTGGAAAGAAAATTATTCCTTTTTTTATAAGATGAAACAAAGGAATCATCCACATCTACATATGCATATTTTCTACCAAGCTTGAGCATAACTCGTATAGGTGTCTCCAAAATATCTATCTATTTGAAGAAACAGCAACATGACAACCTATAAGCAATTCAACAACTATATTTAATGTAGTACATGTGTAGATATACTTGCACCATAAAAAAATATTTACAAATTTCATATATAATATGATGATTTTAGACATAATGAAGGACAATAATTATAAAACAATGTGAATTAAAATTATGATGCTAGAAAATATTGGGAAACATTGGACAATGAAACCTTGATGGATTTGGAGAAAATGTTGCCTTCTAGTTAAATTAAATTAATCCTTAATGTTCCCACATTCCACGAACAACAAAATCATATAATTCTAATGAAAATTACCAACAGCTAATTTTTATTTTTATAAGTAAAATTTCATTAAAAAAGCTAAAGGGCACCAGCCAAGTACTTAATAACAAATCATAATAGCTGTAAGGATTACTAATGAAAGAACAAAAACTTAGGTAATGTTTGGTAACAGTTTTTATTTTCTATTTTCAAAAACTTGTTTTTGGAAATATAAAGAAAAAACAATTTTTCTTGTATTTTTGATTAGTTGAAATTAAAAAGATAGTTTTTGAAGAAAAAAAATTAAATATGTTATTACCAGGATTTGAATTGTAATGCTAACTCATTAAATGAGACAAATTCATTAAATTAAATTTGTGTTTTCATTGACTTTTGAAAATTAGAAATTGAAAACAGCATTTTGCATGTTTGCAGTTTTTTTCACAAATTGAGTTTAGAGAATAGTTTTTGTTTTCTGTCTATTTTAGGTTGCCAAACAAGTTTTTTAGATTCAAAAATAGAAAATTATTTTTGAAAACAAAAAATAAGGGGAAAAAATAATTACCAAACATAACCTTAACTTTCTTGTATAGATTTATTCAAAAGTTCCTCAAACTCTTTTTTCACCATTTCTTATTCTTATATTGCCATCCTAGCTTTACTTTTACTTTAAATCTCCATAATCTTTTGTCTTATTTTTTATTCCAAACAAACTTTTATAAAAAAGAACAACAAAATATAACAACTCCATGACAAAAGAAAAACTTTTAAGTTCCACTCAACCTTTGAGAAAAAAAAGAAAAAAAGAAAAAAGAAGAAGAAACAAATTGATCAGATGCATATCTGTTATTTGGAGAGGTGCAATCTTTTCTGCTCACAACTTAGCTATGTGGTTGACATGGCAAATGGAACCAGTCAAATTGAATGGGTTTAAGTAGTGGCAGCTCCAGGATTTTTATTTAAGGGGGTCAATAATGGCAAAGCCATGAATTTATTGGCAGGGGAGGCGTGAGTAAAAAATAAAATGATTATTATTTTTTCTCTATATATAACTTTCACATTATATACAACACAACTATATTGTACAATAATCTTAAAAAATATTAACATTTGAAAGATCGTTAAGACAACAATCATTGGATGCGTAAACGAATAGAATTAAATAACTAATTATACAGTTTTATCAAATTAATAATAACTTATTATATAATTTATATTTATAAGTTATATCAATTGAATAAAAAATATTAAATAAATAAGAATAGTAACACACTTAGGAGTAGGGTTGGGGCCTGGGAGTAAGTGTGAAATTAAGAAAAATAATACTCCAGTAATAAAATTTTGCTTATGAAGTATATGGTTTTTTAAATATGCACTTTGTCACTCTCTTGGAATTGGAGTAAATAGTAAAAGATTTCTTGGACTTGAAAAAGTGTAGAGCACTTATCAAAATACTTGATCGGACATAAAGAAAAACTAAGAAAACATAAATACAAATCAAACATAGAGAAAAACTAAGGATCATGTTCAAACTTATTTCAATTGGGTTTAACAAAAATTGTAAAGTTAGGGTGTTCAGATTTTTATTGTAGGGGTAAATATATATAAATATATATATATATATATATACTTATATATATATATATATATACTTATATATATATATATATAAAATTCTTTTTTTTTAGGATCAAGTTAGGGGGTTCATTTGAACATCCTGGGTTGGTCTTAGAGCCACCCCTGGGTTTAAGTTAGGTACAAGTCAAGCTGAGTACAAGTACAAGTCAAGAAATGAACCCAGGGGTTGGTCTTGGAGCCACCCCTGGGTTTAAGTTAGGTACAAGTCAAGAGTGAGGAATCTAGAGGGGGCAATAAATTCAAGTTCTTGTTAAAAACATACTCCTCTCATGAGAGAGTATTAATTTAGGAAAAAATTGGGTTCCACACGCATGGAACCCACATGTCAGTGAGACAATGGACGCATGCGCCCGTCTACCTTCTCTTAATTTAGATGAGGTAGATGAGGAAGATAATGAGAAGAGACCATTAGTTTACATGAAATAGACGAGGAAAATAATGAAGATTTAAAACCTTGTGATGACAATGGTCATATGCTTAATGAGGATGCGGATTATATACTTTAGGATTGCATTGCATTGCTTTTGTTAGGCATAAAAAAAATTATTACTTAATATTCTAGTGATTTTTTCTCTTTTATCTAAAAGCCTTTTAGATATTCTATGATTCAACCATATATATTTCATGTCTTTATTTTGATCATGACTATCAAATATAATATTTGTGTATATTTTGCAAGGTACAAGAATTATACAAAATTTTATATTTTGTTTATATATGATTACTTGATTAGTATTAATAATTAATTTTAAACTAATTACATTATTTCTAAAAGTGTGCGGTTTACTTCAATCAAACATGTATTTAAGTCCCCCCTCCAAAAAAAAAAAAAAAAAACGTATTTAAGTCTGGAAGAGACATCTGCGCTTATGCCACTTTTAATCCAATGTTGGATGAGCCCAATAGGCTCCAACTCCACTACTCCAAGTTTAAGCCGAATGGGCTCCTAAATAACGCCTCTATATTAATTTGGAGGTTAACATTAGTAGTAGGGGATTTTTTAGAAAATAACTACAAAACCCAAACAATATCATTAGTTAGGAAACGTTTCAAACTAATTTGCTTTCTAACAATTCGAGTTTAGAGGATTCGATTTCTGGTTTGTTAGACTGGCCACGTAGGCCAAAAATTGAGTTCATTGGACTCGGTTTCTAAGCATAGAAATTGAGTCTACTGGACTCGGTTTTCGTTCATGGAAACCGAGCCCAATGGACTCGATTTAGTAACGCAGTGGTGAGATTTTCCAGCAACCCAAAGAGTTCAAAATGAAGAAGAAAGAAGCAACGAATGAAAACCTGCGCCGATTCTGACCAAACCCAGCCGGCGAAAGCTTCAGGCGATGCAAAACACAGAGATCGGACGTGTCTCGCCGCCGATCCGATGCAAAAATGATGAAACCCAGGCGTTGATCTGACCAAACCCAGGCGTTGATCTGACCAAACCCAGGCGTCGATCTGACCAAACCTTCATCGTTTTTGCATCATCGCGGCGACAAAACCTTCATCGTTTTTGCATCGTCGCGGCGGCACATCCGATCTCTGCGTTTTGCATCACCTGAAGCTTTCGCCGGCTGGGTTTGGTCAGAATCGGCGCCTAGGTTTCATTCGTTGCTTCTTTCTTCTTCATTTTGAACTCTCTGGGTTGCTGGAAATATCTCACCACTGCATTACTAAATCGAGTCCATTGGGCTCGGTTTCCATGAACGAAAACCGAGTCCAGTAGACTCGATTTCTTTGCTTAGAAACCGAGTCCAATGAACTCGGTTTCTATGCTTAGAAACCGAGTCCAATGGACTCGATTTCTGGCCTACGTGGCCGATCTGGCTGAACCAGAAATCGAGTCCTCTGAACTCGAATTGTTAGAAAGCAAATTAGTTTAAAACGTTTCCTAACTAATGATATTGTTTGGGTTTTGTAGTTATTTTCTAAAAAATCTCTAGTAGTAGAGTACTAGAATTGCTTGAGATCTGAAGTGAAACCCGAGCATTCCCATTACAAAATTACACTTCACAAACAAGCAAGGCCACTTTTTTAATCACAATTTCAAATCAAACTCCTTGAAGAGATAAATAAATAAATAAATATTTATTTATATATTTATTGAAGGTTTCTTTTTCTTTTTGGCATAAAAAACTAACATTGATTTGCTATTCTCTTAATAGCTATTATACTGCACAAATGCCAATATAAGGGGAAAGCAAACTCTGAATCTTAATCTTCTATATATCTAACTAAAATCTATATAAAAGTCATTGAAAGAACACAAATGAAACATAACCCATCAATTATTTCATCCAGATAGTGTGTAAAACCACGTTACACACTTAAAAGACAGCTCTTTTTTTTTCTTCTTCTTCTTCTTCTTCTTCTTCTTCTTCTTTTTTTTTTTTTTTTTTTCTGGAAACAAATACCCAATAAATTCGGAAAAGGAGAAAAAAGAAACTGGAAGACACATTAGGCAAAACTTGTAGAGTTTTCACTAGAATGCACAAATCAAACACCTACATAAGAGTTGAAAAATGAACCCATTTTCTTGGAAAACAATTTCCTGGGAAAAAAACTGGAAAGGAGAAAGGAAATGTCATCTGGGGTTGGGAGTTACTAACTCTGTTGAGGATGATAGAGAAATTAGACTCACCAAGATACAATTTTGGGCCACTTAGATTTTTATCTTACTTTGCTTTCATGTTTTGGAATTTGGATAACATTGTTGCACAGAGTTGGAAGCTAAAAAAAATGGGTGAAATTTGTCACTGAAGAGAGAGAGAGAGTGTATGGTATGAGAGAGCAGGGAAAGTACATGCAATGCAATGGCCAAATGTTGGTTGGAAAAAGCTAGCAGGATACTAATTTTGGGAAATTCTAAGGAGAGATTGGTCATTAGGATACGAGTAAACAGGGGTATTATGGTCACTTACGTGTACAAATAATGAAACTTTGGGTCCAGGTCCTTTTTCAGGTGAAAATAATGTGATTCTTTAATACCTAAGTACACTCCTTTATTTGCACAAAAAAAAAAAAAAACAAAAAAACAAAAAAAAGTACACTCCTTTACTACTGACAAGGGATTGTGGAATTTTAGAATTAAAAATAAAATCTACTGCAACAAAGATGTGTATAATTTTTGCTACAACTTTTTATTTGTTTAATTGTAATTGGTGAGAAAAAAATAGTGGACCATTATAAAAGCAGTACACAGTCTAGCACAACAAGAGCATTGTGACAAAAATTGTGAGTTAGTTTGTGATTTTAGAAGATCTTTTTTAGAATTTGATATATTTGTCTGGTTGTGAAGTGCAATTTAATTTTTGTGATTGGGTCAAACTTTCTGACTGTTTTGACCCAGTCTCAACTCAAGGCCGGATTGGACTATTTATTGCAGCTATATATATATATATATATATATATTTGTGAGAAAATGCAGTTATATTAGATGATTGTATAAGTTCAATTGTTGGTCCGTATCTGTTATTTGGAGAGGTGCAAAACTTTACTGCCCACAACTTAGCTATGTGGTAGACTGGTTTAAGACAGGTACATGTCAAATTGAATATAAATTAAAAACTTATTTAACTAAAAGTGCAAGACTTAGGTATAATACTTAAGTACTATTCTTTAGGTTTCTCTCTTAAGATTTTGAATGGAAGTGTATTTTTTAAGTTAAGTAGCCACATAGCAGAATCTTAAGAGGAGAATCTAAGAAATAGCACCTAAAGTATTGTATATAAGTTTTGTCCTAACTAAAATAAGTTATTATTCCTCTAACCTTTTAATTGATTTTTTTTTATAGGTTGGGTCAATTTGGTATGACTTGAATTTTTTTCAAGTTCCTTTAACATACTTTCTAACTTTTACTATTATTATTATTATTATTATTATTTCTTTCAATAAAGATAAAAGAACAAAGAAATACTTAAAAATGGAAGTTATACATAAATCCTTGAGTTTATATTTCGATAATTAATTCTATTAGTCTACTAGGCCAATAGTTTCACAAAAGAAGAAAACAAATCATGTATACATTTTATATAAGAAAATGAAATAAAATTGAATTATCTATAAAAGTAACTAAGTATGCATTTGGTTTAGTGTTTTACTAAAAACTTATTTGTTTATTTGCCTAAAGTTGGCAAGAGTATAGTGGTACCTTAAAAAAAAAAAGTTGAGGCTTCGAAAGTTATACATAAGAAAATAACCTTAAAAAAACTAAAAGAAAGAAATTAATTCAAACTCACACATATATAAAGTTTTGAGAATAAAACATAACATATTACGTAAAGGAAAAGAAAATATATAATTAGGAAGAATATATATAATGAATTTATAAAAAAAAAAAAAAAAAACTACTTAATGTTTGTAATAGATTTGACACTAAAAATATTTATATTTGAGAATTGCGTGTCAAGTTAACAAATAGAGTCATTAGTATTTTCATTTACAATATAGAAAAACCGATATACTTTTAATCTACAAATGTACATTGAAAATGAATCAATAAAAAAAAAACTTTTAAATTTGTAATAGAAGCTTGATAAACATGTCATGTCTGGTTAGAGTTCAACCAGACCGGATAAAGTCAAAAGTAGGTTAGACAAAAACAGATTGCCATATTACTCATATTAGGTTTTTTATTTATTTATTTTTTGTGTGTTCAAATTTTACAAGGTCTACTAATTAGACATCTTGGCCTTACAAATTTGGTTCTTCTTCCCCCACAGATTGCCATATTACTCATTCTATTTTTTTTTTTTTTTTTTTTTGCTAATGGGTCCAATTTTACAAAGTCTACTAATTAGACATCTCGGTCCAACAAAAATTTTCTTCTCCCCTCCCTCCCAACCCTTCTTGATAGCTACAATAATAGAAAAGGAAGATTCAGACTTTAGTTCTCCAAATAAAGGAAAGCACGTCGTACCACACTGAGTGACAAAACTCTTGAAAATAAAATTAGTTCTTTCAGCTTCTCTTATTTTCTTAGAAATGTTCTTTTTGGGAAGGGCAAAGAAATTCAAGACCTAGTTTTTTTGTTGACAATAAAATCATATTCATTCAGGAAAAGAAGCAGGGAAAACTTTTTGCTAAGCATAAATACTTCAACTATGAGATTTTTTTTTTTTTTTTTTTTTTCAATAATTCATATTGGCCTCCCTTTCCAATATGTGTAGGTTTCTTGAACATCATGTTTTGATTGTGATTTGCATTATTAGTTATTTTCAAATGGACAAATGACAATGCGCGTGGTGCCAGTTTTTGGGCTGCCAAAAATTGATTGGCACCTATTGTTCATGCTGGAAAAGCATCCATTCTATGATGTTGAAAACTGGCCATTTTGTGGCGAATCAACACAAGTTCTCCCAATAAAACAAAAGGAACAAAGTTACTGTAATATGAAGTATACCCTTATGCATAATTCCTAATTCAATCAAATGTCGAAAACTTTTCGCTTCCTTTAAAGAACGCATTGCCTCCAATAACTCCTTGGAGTTTCTGTGCAGTCCACCAAACGATCATGAACCATTAATAATTATTACATTTTTTAATGAGTGATAATAATATATAAATGCTTGAATGGTTAGCCACTCCACTAGAAAAATCATGCACCAGCTGCATTCTTAGATGGATTAGACGACTTTGTGTTTATTTGGTGCAGAAAAATATAATTGAAAATGCATTCTCAAGCACTATGGTTACTCGAAAAGTTGCTTGGGAGTAGAACATAATCTTATGCTCAAATGAAGATTGTTATAACTAGCATTTGCCCTTAAACTGCTTTGAGGAGTCACATAACAAAATTGAGAAGCCTTTCTTTGACATAATGAATGATGAATGATTTGTGTACAAGAAGAATTACATCAGTAAAAACTATGTGTATTATATGTGTGAAAACTATATAACATCCTAAAACTATGGACATTTTTCTCCAAACTTCAAAAAATTAAAAAGGAGGAGAGTGGCCATAATTGAACTCCCCTCTAATGCAGGAAATCTCCATTAGCATAGCTAGCACTTCCTTCATGTTTGGTCTAGCTTGTGGTGACTCGGCTGTGCACTTCACCCCAATCCGAAGAAGCTCACTCATTTCCTCTGCCCCCTCAGCCAGCCCGGACCCCAAAAGCACAACCGGTATGACTGATCTGCTCAATCCTTGCCTCCCATTTCCCATCACCCGTTTCACCCATTCCACCAGACACTCTTCCCCTCCATCCAAAGCTCTCCTCCCAGTTGCTAGTTCCATTGTCAATACCCCAAAACTATACACATCCCCTTTTGTAGTAGCATGCCATGTTTGCCCATATTCAGGAGCAACATAACCAATTGTCCCAGCCACCACTGTACTAACATGACTATCCCCAGCATCAACAACTCTGGCTAGACCAAAATCAGTAACCCGTGCTTTCCCATCCTTATCAAGTAGGACATTGCTGGCCTTCACATCACGATGCACAATGGCAGGGTAGCATTCATGGTGTAGAAACATTAATGCACGAGCTACATCAAGTGCCACATCAATTCTTCTCCTCCATGTAAGCTTTATTCTGTCTGATATGAGGTCCTCCAAGCTTCCACCTTCCATGTACTCATAAACTAGAATTTTCTGTGTGCCATCCAAGCACCAACCATAAAGTGTTACAAGGTTTGGATGTGGCCAACCAAATCCATTGCCACTTAGAACCTCCATTTCAGCTCGGAATTCCCTTTCACCCTCTATTCCTTCTCTTTGAAGCTTTTTAACTGCCACTTCTCTCCCATCAGGCAATACTCCTCGGTAGACTGTGCCAAATCCCCCCTTTCCAATAATCCTCTCCTCTGAAAAGTTACCAGTCGCTTTTAAAATGTCTGCATGTGTGAAAGCTGTTTTGTCCAAACGAATGACCTTAATCGTATCTGACAACCATGGTGATGAATAGCTAGAACTTGATGCAAGATCATGCCGGTACTTTATATCCTGCAATAGATACCCTGGTGATTCTGATGGGCTCTTCACCTTCATGCAGACTATGAGTGACAATACCCCAAATATTAAGAAAATCAGTGTTAAAGCTAGGAACACCAAGAATGCAGCAAAAGTACGCCTGTTTGTCCTCCCATCATGATTGTTACCATGTGGAAACTTATCTGTGGTGTTGTGAATGAAATTTGGAAGTTCCAAAAGGGGGTCACCGAGATAGGACTTCTCAAACGTTGAAAATTGCCCGGTTATTGGAATTACACCAGAGATCAGTGGATTGTATGAGATATTGAACTTGTTTAGCTCACTCAGGTTGTTAAAGCTTGCTGGGAACATGCCAGAAAAATTGTTGCAGGACAAGTCCAGATTCTGCAGGCACTTAATGTTACCAATCTCCCCAGGAATTTCACCAGAAAACTTGTTATTGGAAATGTTTAGTACTACAAGTGGCATTTCTTCAATTTGAGGAGGGAGCTTCCCATAGAATTCATTGAAGCCCAAATGCAACATACTGAACTTCTGCATATTACCAATATCTGGTGGGACCTCACCTGAAAGCCGATTCCCACTTAGTTGAACATAACCGGGGATTTGAAAGGTCCTGACTGACAAACCAGCTGCACATATTGGGAAAATGCCATTTCCTTGAAGTATCGTATCCCATGTGCTTCTACAACTCTTCCTTGTGAGGATGTCATAGACAAAACTGAAAGGAGGGTAGTTTGCAGGAATCCACCTCCGCATCGCCAAACACTCCCCTGAGCCAGCAACAATCCCGTCATTTTCCTGGCGATTAGACTCGAAAGTAGCTGTGGCATTTGTACCAATATTTGTCAATTGAGGTGGGATTTTCCCAGAAAGCTGGTTGTTGGCAAGGTTCAACCACAACAAGCTTGTGCAATTTCCCAAATCCGGTGGAATCTCCCCTGATAGGGAATTATTTGCAAGCATCAACCATAAGAGTGACCTCAATTTTCCAAAGGTGGGAGGTATTGATCCATTTAGCCAGTTAAAAGAGAGGTCAAGTGCTTGCAGGCGGGGCAGGTTTCCATATTCTGATGGTATAGTTCCAGAAAATTCATTGTAAGCAAGGATCAAGAACTTCAAACTTGGCATTTCAGAGATTTCAACTGGAAGTGGACCTGAAAATTTGTTGAAGCTCAGGTCTAATATAGAAATGTTAGGAAGCTTAAGGATTCCCGATGTATATATCCCACCGATATACAAATTGCTGTGCAATACAAGAAACTTAACCTGAGTGAATTTCCCAAAAATCTCTTGTATATTTCCTCCAAAATTGTTCCTACTCAAATCCAAGAAGGTTAACTTATTCAAGCTGAGAAGTGAATCAGGAATGTCTTTGGAAAAGCTGTTATTCCCCAAGTACAAAGCTTGAAGACTAGAAATTGATCCCATCTCAGCTGGTATTTTTCCTGTAAAATTATTAGTAGACAGATTCAAAATAACTAAACTTCGACAATATGATATATTCCCTGGAACCTGACCAGTAAAACCATTTTCAGACAGGTCTAAAACTTGCAGGTTACAGTTAGTACCAAACATTGACGACAAAATATGCCCGTTGAAATTGTTTTCTGAGGCAGAAAACTCAAGCAGCCTTTCAAAACCAATCCATAATTTCCCACTTAACTTGTTTGTGCTCAAATCCAAGAACTGCAAATTCTGGCATGTATCAAAACCGCCATTGATCACGCCCGTGAAGTTATTCCTTGATATATTCAACACAACCAACTTGTCACAAATTGTTGGGAGGCTCAACTGGACCTCCCCACATATTCTATTGACAGAAATATCAAGGTTCTCTAGCTTATTCAACCCTGTCAAGTTCAGGTGGCCGTCAAGAATGTTATGTGAGAGATTGAGATGCACAAGGTTTTGGCACCGGTTTAAGTCCTCAGGAATCACTCCACTGAGAGTGTTCCTGGAGAGGTCGAGGAAAGAGAGCTCGGTTAGCAATGAGAAGTTTCCGAATAACTTGCCGGAGATTTTGTTGTCTGAGAGGTTGATGCTAGTGACTCTTGCTGTTCTGGTAGTAGTACTGCAATTTATTCCAGGCCATTCACATGGGTTATTGCTCTGCTTGTTCCACTGTGAGTATTTTCCTCGGTTTATTTGATTGTTTCCTTCAAAGAATGCTTTCAGATTTAGCAGGACTTCTTTGTCTGTGTCCAGAGAATCTCCAGAAACAAGCGTATCTGCAAAATTTAATGAATTAGATTCCCATAACTTAAAACATATTGGAGAGACAGAATCGTCCTTTAAAAATTAAAACATGTTTTGGTTCTAAGAAACAGGAAACATCTGTGGTGAATGTGAATTTTATTATTAAATGTTAACAAAAACAAAAACAGAGAAAGACCCGTTAAACTTTTTTGTAAGTTTGAATATTTCATTAGACAGATACAGTTCATACTAGTATTGAGATTCAGGATGTCATGAAAGATGAACTAGGTATGGTATTGCAAAGTGCTAAACTTTCATGTTAAAAAGGCAGAATTCAGAGTTATGAGCCGAAAGAATATCTCTCTTTTTTTTCTCATTCTTTTTTAATAATTTTATTAAAAAAACACAGTTTGAATTAGTACCTGTGATCAAGATTAAGAAAACAATTAACGCAACCGGCCATGAATTAGTTTCCTCGTCTGACATGCTAGTTCAAATATGGCCTTCTCCTTCTTCTTCCTCTTGGTCTTTGTCTTGGTTATAGAATTTGTAGTTAAAGATTAGCTTCTTAGAATCCAATGAATAAAATTGAAGCTATGGATTCTCAATATGAGAATGTTAATTCAGTGTTGTTGACACACCGCCTGCAGATAGACCAAAACAAACTTGCAACTAATAATGCCTTCTAATTTTGTTCGCTTTTATATTAAATAAAACTAGTCTCTAACTCATGCAATGAATGAGATATTAAAATAAAAATTACAAATATTTATTAGCTCATGGTAGGAATTTGGCTTTATTGTTTCAATTCTCTAACCACTAACTACATTGTTCTTTACCATCTTATAACCAAAATGGAAAAACATCAGATTAAAGAGAATTAGGATATCAACATCAAAGACCTACAAATGAATAGGCAAATAACTTTTGAATTTTAATGCCACCATTGAAAAAATGAAGCTCTCAAGTACAACATGAGAATGAAATTCTCGAGTACAAATAATATTTTATGTCAATCTAGACAATGGAGAAATTATGTAATGATAGTATACAACAAGAGAAATGAAATTCTCAAGTACCAAATATATTCTCTAGTAGCATATTTAAATAGAAGATCAAGAAAGGATTGATGTGAACATAGTAATGGAAGGGAAAAATAAAGTAATGTAAACAAATTTAAAAAATAAAAATAAAAAAGGCAAAAACTGAAAAGCAAAGGGAGATACATACCAGTAACCCAGATTTAAGATTTTAGCAATTCATTCATTTTCACAAAGAACCATACAAATATTCTAAAAAGATCAAACATGCTAAAAACAAAAGATACTGACCAGATAGGAAGTAAAAGCTTGTTAGCAACACCCTCCTCTCTAAATCAACATAGGTAAATAAGCATCCATATATTGTAGAATTTTTGCATACGCAAAGCTAATCTGGCAAAAGTTCATCAAGCTCAGATGACATTAATTGCAACTAATCAAATAATTCAGAAAATTTAGTCCCTACAAATTGCACTCCAAAGCCTCACATTTGGGAACATAAAAAAACATGATGCAATTGCGAGCCCATAAGACATTTTATCAAACACGTAGGATGCTGCAAACTCAACAAAAAACACACTAAAATCAATGCCCATTACACATTACACAGACACAATATCTTGATAATTGCTAAGAAAGATGAAAACTATCTTATATAATCTTGAGAAAAATTTAGCCCAACAATTGAAGTGTATGACATAAATCTGAACTGCAGCCACGGAAAAAGAGAAAGAATTAGAATTCCATTCGGTAACAAAATTCTTTTACACCACAATAGTACTAAGAGCATCAGTATAAGAATACCAAAACAGCAACTACATTGCCAAAAAACTGAAAGCTTAGGGCATTGCATCACCCAGCAATACAACTCAAATCTTATACAATCAGACCATCAACCTTTTTTCTCAACTAAGAATTGTAATCAAATAGCACAAAGAAAAAAATTGCACAAGAAGAATAAGATAAAACCAATATGAGTTCAATGCATTGAAAAAATTAATTAAATAAAATATCCATAATAAAGAACAAACATAGAGCGGATCTAATTAATTAAGTAATCAAATAAATAAAATCCTAGCAGTGTTTTCTACAGCAATATCTAAATATTCAAACAAAATCCTGCAATTATATCGCAGCCAAAAGTACCCATTAGCCTAAAACGACACCTATGTCCTTTATACCATATTTTAATTTGGTCCATAACCTTTCAATTGTATTAATTTGATTCCTAATCTTTCAATATCATGTCAATTTAGTCAATGTTGTTATCCTTTTGATAGAAATTGGTGACGTGATAAATAACCAAAATAAAAAATTAGTTTTTTTTATTGCTAGAAACTAATTTTTTATTTCGGCCGTTTGCTACGTAAGAAATTTTTATCCAAGAGATAACGGTAAAAACTAAATTGACATGACACTGAAAGTTGAAGCATCCAATTAACACAGTTGAAAGGTTATAAACCAAATTGAAATACTTTGCAAAAGATAGGAGCCAAACAAGTAGTTTACCAAAGAAAAAATCACACCCCCAATAAGCACCACCCAAGCAAGCAACAAAAACTTTAAAACCTAAGAAGCACAGGCACAAATACGACATGCACAACAACATGACCATAGGTATGGGCACAGGCAAATTTTATTATGCATTTGCAATAGTGTTTGTTCTTTGTTTAACTGACTAAATTTAATAAAAGAACTGAATATAAAACAGTACCTCACGCAACTTTAGCAGCAGATCCTGTAATTTGTTTTCACGCTAAACTATTTATAATGTGGTTTCCTCTGAATCAGAATCTAATTGTTGTAATCCCCAGAAATCAGAAAGTTATAAAGAGGTATGTGGGAGTAGTTAATACCACCAATGAAAATAAATTCTGAATGGTCCATAAAATTATTGGAAACTTGGAATTGGTAAGGTTGGAGAGAGAGAGAGAGAGAGAGGGGAAAAGATGGGACAAAACATGATGATCACAGCACCTTCGCCGCTGAGAGAAGGAAATTGAGGATGAAGTTCTTGCGTTGCATACATGAAAGACTTTTGCGTAAAGCGCATGGTTGAACGTTGAAGTTTTTGTTTTTTTTGTTTTTGTTTTGGTTGAACGTTGAAGTTTTTTGTTTTTTTTTGGTTGAACGTTGACGTTGAACGTAACTGATCTTTGAACATTCAAATCACCATGAAAAAATTTATATTTATTTTAGATTAATAAAAATATAAATATAAATCTGACTTTTTCTACTTTTTACTTAACTATTCCGCACAAACGTGTGTTTTTGGGTGATGACCAGCCGAATTTGCATGTGAGTGACTTGATTGATAGTACAACAATGCAATGGGATAGGGAAAAGATCTTTGATCTCTTTGTTTATCAAACTAGAAAAAGAAATACTAGCCATTCCTCTGTCCATGACTGCCTCTCAGGACAAGCTGATATGGAAGGAAAATTCAGCAAAGTTGTTTACAGTGAAGTCTGCATATCAGGTTGCTTTAAAGCTAAAGGAAAAAAATCGGGTTGAGCACTCTAGAGCAGTAACTGATCGGGCTCTCTGGAAAAAAATATGGACTCTTAAGACTCCTCCTTAGGTTAAGATGTTTGTGTGGCGTGCCTGCTCAAATATTTTACCTACAATGTGAAATATGCTGCCAGAAACCTGAATCCATTGGTCATCTTCTTTGGGAATGTCCCTTAGCAAGGAATGTATGGGCACTTTGCCGAGGGAAAATCCAAAAATGTTCGAATGCAGAACATGACTTCTTTGCACTCTTTAGGATGATGGCAAATAGGCTTACATAGATGGAGTTGGATAGATGGGCAACGATATCGTGGGCATTATGGAATGCTAGAAATAAATTCTATTTTGAGAAGGTCCAACAACATCCTAAAGCTATATTGGAAGGGGCAATTGGCTACTTGGAAGAATATTAGAGATTATGTGCAACAATGGGGAACCGTTAATAATGTTTTTGGACCTTGTTATAATTTGTTGTGTGTTGTTCTGGTATTTAGTGTAGTTCTCCAACAGTTCTGTAATTATGCACATGTGCTGTGAAATTGGAAGGGGCAATTGGCTTCTTGGAAGAGTATTAAAGATTATGTACAGTAATGGGAGGTTTTTGGAACCTTGTTATAATTTGTTGGAGGCTGTTCTGGCATTTGATGTACTTCTCCAGCAGCTTTGAAATTATGCACATGTGCTGTGAATTTGGAAGGGGCAATTGACTTGGAAGAGTATTAATGATTATGCAGTAATGGGGTTGTTTTTGTATGCTGATCTGGTATTTAGTGATGCTGAAACTCTGCACTTGTGCTGTGATACTGGAAGGGGCAATGGAGAAACATTAATTCTGTTTTGTGAAATTGGAAGGGGCAATTGGCTTGGAAGAGTATTAAAGATTATGTGCAGTAATGGGGTTGTTTGTATGTTGGTCTGGTCTTTAGCAATGCGTCTTTAGCAATGATGAAACTATGCACCTGTGCTGTGATATTGGAAGGGGCAATAGAGAACCATTAATTCTGTTTTGAATATTGTTATTGATGATGCTGTAAAAATCACTAGTGAGCTATACGATCCTTGCACGCTTGAAATAGCGACCTGCAAGAAGAAGGAAGTGACCAAATAGAGAGCACCGGTGTAGTGCCGGCCAAATACCCTCCGAAGGTCAAGTTAGAACTATTCTCAACTCTAGAGTGCTAGAGAGGGGGTTAATTATGCGTACCTTGATTTGTGAGGGTATTGGGGTTTTTATAGTAGTAGAAGATTGACCTCTCTTCCTTGGTGTAGAAGTCTTTTCCTTATAGGAATCCCCTTGAATACTTCCAAACGTGATGGACAAGACTTTTCCTTGTAGAGAAGATTTTCATTAAAGTGCGTAAATTCCAGAATCCTCTTTGTACTAGGACTCCTATTTTCTTTGGGATTCTATGATGATTCAGGCGTGGGTAGCAAGTATCTCCAAACAAGGCTTCCGCCATGCCTTGGACTTACCAATTATCGGCCCATGGGCTAGGATCCGTTAGGCCCAATTTAACAGGGGTCCGTCATGTCATATTTTTACTCCTTCAGTTGCCCCCTTCACCCTATGGGTCCATCACGCTTGAATGGACGGACCAATGGGGTGACGATTCAATATGGTGGGATTGCCGGTTATATATTCTAGGGTTGACGGATCTTAAAGAGGACGATTCGAATCTGCGCCCATTCCTGACAGGTTGTCAAGCAATAATGATGCACGACATGTGTCGCTTTTTGATTGGATTTTTCCCCGGATCGAAGCGTCGCTTCGTCTTCCGTGCACTTCCTCTATATATATCACACTTCTCCTTTCTCATTTCTTCATTTTCAACTGAAACAAATTGTCAGAGCGCTACCGTCAACCTTGTCAGAGAGCGATCCGTTCAATAGCTGTACCCGTCATCATCATCACCGTCGTCCTTCATTTCTTCACAGACTTGGTGAGTATTCTCTTTTCATAAGTCTTGCAAATTTACTTTTTATTTTCCTAGACTTTTATACACACTCGTCAGTACTTCTAGATCCGTCAGTCTTAGGTTTTGTCGTCACGTGTAGGCAATGTCTAGTGCATCGAGTAATCAGTCAGTCGTTCGTGACGGGGCAGATTACGAGGAAGTATACCCGTTCGGTCACAAAGACCAAGAGAGTCCAGGCGAAGAGAGGAGTCCGTCCGCCTCTTCCTCGTCCTCAACAAATGAGGATTTGGAGATGGCTAAACCAGAGGAATTTTTTGATGACGGCGAGGAACAACCAATAAGATCCGTCGTAAATGCTGATGGACTTAGGGAGTTCATCATGCTACCAGAGTGGACGGTGCATAACTTCACATCCACCATCAAGGAGAATCACTTCAAAACTTTTAGGGCTAATTTTCAGATCCCAGAAAATATTTCAATCCGTCTACCCTATGTATCAGAGAAATGTTATTACAAAGGGGTAGAAGGTGTCGGGGTATATGAACAGATGCTGAAGGCGGGACTTAGGTTTCCGCTAAATACCCTTCATCGAGAGCTTCTCAAGTATCTGGGTCTATCCGTCACCCAAATATCTCCGAATGCCTGGAGGGTCTTCATAGCAATGGAGATTCTGTATGGTGCTATGACCGATGGTGCTAGGAGGCTGACGGTGCGGGGATTCCTCCATTGCTACCGTCTAGATGAAATAGACAGGTCAAGGGGGATGTACAACTTTACTAGTAGGAGTCCGTTGTTGAAGGTTATATTTGAAACCCCCGACTCCAATAGAGACTGGAAGAGTTGTTACTTCTTCCTAGAGGGTGATGAGTGGATGGGTCGTCCAAGGGAGACGGAACATATACCCGTCGACACCACTTGGGGAGTATTAAATCCGTCCAGTATGCACCTGTCCTAGTTTGTAGATTCCATTTACATCCGTTCAGTTATAATTTCTCTAACAATTTTAACCGTCCTTTTCTTTTGCAATTAGACGGCGTCCACAAGTTAGTATTGAGGAGTTTAGCTTTCTTGAGAAGATTTTTTCAAAGACCAAGTCGGAGGAAAGGACTTGGGCAAAGTTAGTGAATCCTGATACAATTCACTGGTATTGCGACGGTCCTGAACCAACGCCAACAGTCGTCAAATATAACACAAAAATTCGCAGATGTAAGTCCGTCAACCTTATTTTGCTTATGGCTTTTACCCTTGTTAGTTGATAACTTCATCTATCCTTTTTTACAGAGATGGACGATGCTAAGAGGAGGGCGTTGATTAAAACACAGGCTGCCAAGAAAAAGGAGTCCAGCGATGTGGTTCCTAAGGGGACGGCTCCGTCAACAAAAAGAAAGTATTCGTCCAAAGGGGACCGTCCACTTAAGCAACAGAAGGTCCCATTGGAGCCCGTCGTAGGGTTGATGGCTGAGGGTGTGAAGACCGTCACCCCAGCCAAGCATGGGGTTGGCAAGGGTTTTATGAAGGCCCCGTCCACCAGCCAGGAGAAACCACCTCCCTTCCTTTGTGATGACTCCAAGTATGCCCTGGAGCAACTTTCGTCTATCATCTCGTCGGAGGATTATGATGATTTGGGTAATCATTCGACGGAGGCAATGGGGGAGACGGGGCTCTTCGCGATTGCACAGGTAATCTTTGTCCGTCGGCTTGTGTCCGTCCATTCCATTTTGCTTTTATCTAACACTTCTAACTTTTTGCTTCAGTCCATGATTATGATGAGGGGCTAATGGATCAGTGCCTTAACCGTGAGACGGCTTTGGAGCGTGTCCAAGCAAAGGCAGAGCAGACGGAGGATGAGCTGGGTCAACTTAACAAATGGAAGTCCACTATGGAGAAAAAGTTTGAGCTTTCGGAGCAGGTGAGGAAGGAGCTTGAACAAAAGACGGAGGAGGCGAGGAAGGCCCTGGAGGCCAAAGACAAGGAAATCAAGGACCTGAAGGAAAGCTCCGTCAAGCTAAGGATTCGGCGATAAAAGAATATCGTGACTCTGACGCGTTATTGTCCGAACTGGGAGACTCGTTCCTGCAAGGTTTTGATGACGCGCTCCGTCAAGTTAAGAAAGTCTACCCTGCCCTGGATGTGTCCATGGTTAAAGTTGACGACCAAGCCCAGACGTCAGCTGTGCCCGTCGCCTAAGAAAACATTGATGACCTTTTTGCTGAGGAAGCCGCTCAAGGAGACGGAGAGTCCGCTCAAGTGCAGAATATTCAAGATGCAGACCCTAAAGAATAGAGTTCTACTCTTTTTTTTTTTTTTTTTTTTTTTTTTTTTTTTTAAAGTTTGAGGACAATCTGTCATGTGTATTGAACAATTGCCCCTTGAGGGTTTTATCTGTCAATGTTATTTTCTTTACTTGTCTCATTGTTGCTATGAATATAGTAGTTTATCTGGTTCGTCCGCTATGGGAGGCCTTTTAATAATTTATTCCTTACTGTATCTGCCCACATTGTGCTATAATGTGTCCGTCTTAATGCCTTTGGGGGGCCGTTCATGAATTGGTCCTTCGTTTTGATCATCCTAGGTTGTCCGTCTATTTTGGACATCCTTTACGCATTGTCCTTTATGCATGAACTTCCAATTTTGCAAGATTCGGTGTGTACCCGTCCACTTTTTGGGACTAAAAATTTTTATGGAATGACCCATCCAGTTTAATCCATATTCGTCCACTTTTTGGGCAGTTAGTTTATGTCTGTCTAATTCTTTGGACTAATTTTCATCTGTCTAGGGTCATCCATCCAGCTTGTGGACTTTGTTTGTGTTCGTCCATGTTTATGGACTTCAAAAGATTTCACCCGTCTAGGGTGATGCGTCCAGCTTGTGGACTTCATTTATTGTCCGTCCATTTTTATGGACTTTGAACTTCACCCGTCTAGGATGGTCCGTTCAATTTTGTGGACTCTATTTATTATCCGTCAATTATTATGGACTTAAGAGATTTCACCCGTCTTGGATGATCCATCTAGCTGGTAGATTTTAATAGTAGTTTCCACCCTATGAGTGGTCCGTCCACTTTGTGGACTTGATAATGTATTTTCACCTTATAGGTGATCCGTCCACTTTTGTGGACTTGATAATGTTGTTTCACCCTATAGGTGGTCCGTCCACTTTGTGGACTTGATAATATTGTTTCACCCTATAGGTAATCTGTCCACTTTGTGGACTTGAAAATGTTGTTTCACCCTATAGGTGATCCGTCCACTTTGTGGACTTGAAAACGGTTTTCACCGCATGTGTGATCGGTCCAGTTTGTGGACGTTATTTTCTCCCATCCACTTTAGGACTTTGTAAGGATTCAAGTAAAAAAACATGGTTGTGTCTGAATATTCCTCTTAAAAATAAAAAATGTGTTTTGTAGAAAAAAGTACCTGCCCCCTTGGGCTTAAAAAGGCACAAAGTATTGTAGCGAAAATTGTCAAAAAAAAACTAGTAATTGTAGCTAAGATTAAATAAACTGGGAAATTAGGGATCGTCGTTGTTTTTCATATTATCTCTACTGATAGTATTTTCGTAGGTGCTTCGCGTTCCATGGGTGCTGCAGCTTTTGACCCTTCAGCGTCTCGAGGTGGTAGGTGCCCTTCCTCTGCCATGATGTGATCCTGTAGGGTCCTTCCCAGTTGGGGCCGAGCTTCCCTTGCGAAGGATCTCTAGTAGCGCCCATTACCTTTCGTAGTACAAGATCACCGACCTGAAAGTCTCTATGCCTGACGTTGGAGTTGTAATGTTTCGCCATGAGATTCTGGTAACGCGCCAACCTTTGCTCCGCTACCACTCTGACTTCGTCCAACAGGTCGAGCTGAAGGCGCATGGCCTCTTTGTTCTTATCCGTGTCGTAGTTCTCCACCCAATAGCTTGCAAGCCCCACTTCTGCGAGAATGACAGCTTCACTTCCGTATGCTAGTCGAAATGGTGTTTCTCCAGTGGGTGTTCTTGCTGTAGTCCGGTATGCCCACAGAATGCTTGGTAACTAGTCCGGCCAGATACCCTTTGCCCCCTCGAGCCGGGTCTTGATGATCTTGAGCAAGGATCAGTTCGTGACTTCGACTTGCCCATTAGCCTGAGGGTGTGCGGGTGACGAGTAATGATTCTTGATCCCTAGCTCCGAGCAAAAGTCTCTAAATGCGCCGTTGTAGAATTGCTTACCGTTGTCAGAGACTAGCACTCTGGGTATCCCGTACCTGCAGATGATATTTCTCCAGACAAAACTTCAGATGTTCTTCTCCGTGATAGTGGCTAGGGCCTCTGCTTCTACCCACTTAGTGAAGTAGTCGATGCCAACTACCAGAAACTTTAGCTGTCTGACCACTGTCGGGATTGGGCCCATGATATCTAGTCCCCATTAAGTGAACGGCCAAGGTGCCGTTATAGGGGTCAACTCTTCGGATGGTTGCCTGATGAAATTGCTGAACCTCTGACACTTGTAGCAGGATTTGACATAAGCTTGCGCGTCCTTCAACATTGTGGGCCAATAGTATCCTGCTCGCATCAACTTGTGTACTAATGACCGTGCACCTGAGTGGTTTCCGCAGATACCTTCGTGGATTTCTCTCATTACGTAATTTGCTTCCTTATGGCCCAAACATCTCAAGTATGGTCGAGAGAACCCTTTTTTGTATAAGACATCTTTTATCACCACAAATCGTGATGCCTGGACTTTCAGCTTTCTAGCGGTGTCCTTCCCGTCTGGTAACACGCCATTTCTCAGATAGGATATCAATGGCATAGTCCAATCACATTCAGCATCTACTTCCTGCATGTTCGCTCCGACATCAATAAGTGAGGAGACTTGAACAAATGATAATACCTATTCGGGGACAAGCATAAATTCAGCTGAGGCAGCTTTGGCTAAATGGTCGGCACATTTGTTTTCTTCCTTTGGGATTTGAATGAATTTAACTTCGAGGTTGCTGATTCGATACTTCACTTCTTCTAGATACCTCTTCATCCTTTCATTCTTACACTCGTAGCCACCGTTAATCTGATTTGTTACTACTTGTGAGTCGCAATGCACGACCACGTTTTCCGCACCTGCAACCTTTGCGATGTCTAGCCCTGCCACCAAGGCTTCATATTCTGACTCGTTTTTGGTTGTTGGGAAATCTAGTCGAATCATACACTGGATCTTATCCCCCTCCGGGGTTTGGATCACCACGCCGGCCCCTCCGACTCGTCTTTTTGAAGATTCGTCTGTATAAACATTCCACTGTCTTTTCTTCTTTGCCCCCTGGCCGTCTCTGAGGGTGAATTCGGCGATGAAGTCAGCCACTACTTGCCCTTTCATAGCCGTTCGCGGACGGTACTGTATGTCGAACTCGCTAAGCTCCATTGCCCACAAAGCCATTCTTTCTGCTGCCTCTGGACTACTCATAGATTTTCTCAAGGGCTTGTCTGTCAAGACAACGATGGTATGTTCTTGGAAGTACGGTTTGAGTCTTCGAGCTGCGATTATCAACGCGAAAACTAACTTCTCCATCTGAGGGTACCTCTCTTCTGCTCCTCGGAGCACTCGGCTTGTAAAGTAGATTGGTCTCTGAGTGGCGTCTTCCTCTCTTACCAAAGCTGCGCTTACAACGGCTTGTGAAACAGCTAAATATAGGTAAAGCTCTTCTCTTGGCTTGGATGGACTGAGTAACGGTGGAGACAAAAGATATGCCATTAAGTCGTCAAATGCCGTTTGGCATTCGTTTGTCCATTCGAATGATTTTCTCAGAGTACGAAAGAAGGGTAGACATATGTCCGTCGCTCTTGAGACGAACCTGTTCAGGGCTGCGATTTTTCCATTCAAACTCTAGACCTCCTTAACCGTCCTTGGTGGCTCTAACTCCATTATGGCCCGTATCTTCTCCAGGTTAACCTCTATACCTCTTTGGGACACCATGAAGCCCAAGAATTTCCCTGTTGTCACTCCGAATGCGCACTTGTTTGGGTTCAACTTCATGTTGTACAACCTGAGTGTGTCAAAGGTCTCCCTGAGGTTGTCTAGGTGATCATCTTCGTGCAGACTCTTTACTAACATGTCGTCAACATAAACTTGTACGTTCCTCCTAATCTGGTGCACAAACATTTTGTTCATTAGCCTTTGGTATGTCGCCCCAGCATTTTTATGTCCGAATGGCATCACCTTATAGCAGAATAGCCCTTGGCTTGTAATAAAGGAGGTCTTCTCTTGATCAGCTTCTTCCATTTTGATCTGGTTGTAGCCCAAGAAAGCGTCCATGAAACTTAAGAGCTGGTGTCTTGCGGTTGAGTCCACCAAAGTATCTATCTGTGGGAGTGGGTAGCTATCTTTAGGGCAAGCTTTGCTGAGGTCCGTGAAATCTACACACATCCTCCAATTTCCGTTGGCCTTTTTAACCATGATGACGTTTGCTAACCAGTCGGGGTAGTATACTTCTCGGATGAAATCTGCCTCTAGTAATTTTCGAACTTCCTTTGCTATGGCCTTGTCCCGCTCCTAAGCGAACACTAGTTTCTTTTGTCGGATTGGAGGGAATGAGGGCGAGACATTTAATTTGTGAACCATGATTGAGGGGTCAATTCCTGGCATGTCTTCGTGACCCCAGGCGAACACATCTCGGTTATTTCTGAGGAAGGTCGTGAGTGCTTGGCGTACCGGCCAACTGGCTAGTGTGCCAATTCTAGTCGTCCGTTCCGGCCGTGTGTTATCAAGGTTCACCTCCTCCAATTCCTCAACCGGCTCTGCTAGTGCTCATCGTTCTCCTATGCACATCGTTTACTGTTGTTCCTCCATCTCTAACATGGCAATGTAGCATTCTCGTTCTGCCACTTGATTTCCTCGCAGTTCTCCCACTCCGTAATCCGTTGGGAATTTAATCATCAAGTAGTATGTTGAAGTCACCGCCTTCCAGGAATTGAGAGTGGGTCGTCCGAGAATAGCATTATAGGCGGACGAGCAGTTGATTAGGAGAAACGTTACCTCCCTGGTGATCTATTGAGGATAGTCACCTGTCGTCACAGATAATGTGATCACGCCTAGAGGGAACACCTTCGTTCCTCCAAATCCCACGAGGGGGGCATTCGTTGGGATTAACCGTTCCCTGTCAATCCTCAATTGCTGGAATGCCGGGTAGTATAGGATGTCCGCTGAGCTGCTGTTGTCGACAAGGACCCGATGCATGTTATAATCTCCTATTTGCAAGCTGACCACAAGTGCGTCGTCATGCGGATGGTGAAGTCTCCGAGCATCATCTTCTGAAAACCCGATGATGGGGTTGTCTATTCGTGGCATTTTAGGTACGTAGCCTGTAAGTTGGATGCTATGGACCATTCTGAGGTAGGTTTTGTGGGCTTTTTTTGGAAAATCCCGCAGCAGTTGTACCTCCTACGATCATTCTTATGTCCCCTATAGGTGGTTTAGGGCGCTCGTTCTCCTGTCATGGGGCCTGCTCCTGGGGCGGATCAGTTCTTTCCTTGTTGACGAACCTCTGTAGCTTCCCTTGTCTAATAAGAGCCTCAATCTGCTATTTTAGATCGTAGCAGTTGGCTGTGTCGTGCCCGTGGTCACGGTGGAAGCGGCAATACTTGTCCCTTGGCCTCTTGCTGGGATCTCCCTTTAGCTTACTAGGGAACGTTAGGGCTCCTTCGTCTTTGATTTGCATTAAGACTTGATCTATCGGGGCGGTTAATGGGGTGAAGCTCGTGAACTTCCTTGTGGGTCTAGAGCGCCTTTCATCTCGTTGATCTCCGGTTCTAGCCATCTTTCGCCCCCTATCCTGTCATGTGTCCTCCTGTCATTCCCTCTTTCTGGGTTTCTCCTCGCGGGCCAGCAATGCATCTTCCGCGTTCATGTATTTGGTGGCTCTGTAGAGCACATCCAACATGGTTTTTGAGTCGTTTTTGTATAAAGAAAACAAGAACTTACCCTTCTGTAACCCATTCATGAATGCTGCTACGAGTATCTTATCATCCGCTTCGTCAATTGAAAGGGCCTCCTTGTTGAAACGAGTTATGTAGGATCTCAGCATCTCGTCTTCTCGCTGCTTGATGCTCATCAAGCACGCAGTGGACCTCTTGTACCTATGTCCCCCAATAAAGTGCGAGATGAACTGGGCGGTTAACTCCTTGAAAGTGTTGATGGAGTTCGGCGTTAATCTACTAAACCAAATTCTCGCAGGACCCTTCAGCGTCGTAGGAAAGGCCCTACATATGATCTTGTCTGGTACTCCTTGAAGGTGCATCAGTGTCTTGAAAGTCTCTAGGTGATCGAGGGGGTCCTTGACCCCGTCGTAGCTTTCAATCTAGGGCATGCGAAATTTCTGTGGCAGGGGGAAAGAGTTGACGGAGGTAGTGAATGGTGAGTCGGTTCTATTTACTAGGTCATCAAGATCATTGGATACTCGTCCCTTGAGGGCATTCATCATGACCTCCATCTGATCCTTCATCGCCTGCATCTCTGCGACAATAGGTGGGGGGGCCGTATCCATGAGAGATGGAAGGCTCATGTTTTGCCGCTCTGGTCTGCTTGGGGTGTTACTGCCCTCTGGCCTTTCTTGGTCCCTTCGTTCGACATTGGTACCTTCTTTATTTTCCTCTTAAACGTTGTGTCCTACGTCCCTTTGGCGTAGCTGTTCCTCCAGATCATGGTTCTGTTTTGTGAGACGTTCCACTGCTGCCATGAGGGTTTGGACCTGCCTCTCCAATGCAGTGGATCGCGGCGGCTCGTCTCCTTGAACGTTGTTAGTGGTAGCCATCGAGCGAGTGAGTACCATGCAACTCTTATGTCCGAGAAGCGCTTAGTCTGGCTAAACAGTTTTATCGTTCCCCATAGACGGTGCCAACTGATGATGTCGTAAAAATCACCAGTGAGCTGCACGATCCTCGCACGCTTGAAATAGCGACCTGCAAGAAGAAGGAAGTGACCAAATAAAGAGCACCGGTGTGGTGCCGACCAAATACTCTCCGAAGGTCAAGTTAGAACTATTCTCAACTCTAGAGTGCTAGAAAGGGGGTTAATTATGCGTACCTTGATTTGTGAGGGTATTAGGGCTTTTATAGTAGTAGAAGGTTGATCTCTCTTTCTTGGTGTAGAAGTTTTTTCCTTATAGGAATCCCCTTGAATAGTCCTAAACGTGATGGACAAGACTTTTCCTTGTAGATAAGATTTTCATTAGAGTGCGTAAATTCCGGAATCCTCTTTGTACTAGGACTCCTATTTTCTTTGGGATTCTATGATGATTCAGGCGTGGGTAGCAAGTATCTCCAAACAAGGCTTCCGCTATGCCTTGGACTTACCAATTATCGGCCTATGGGCTAGGATCTGTCAGGCCCAATTTAACAGGGGTCCGTCATGTCATATTTTTACCCCTTCAGTTATAATTTGTTGTGGTATTTGTTATTTTGATGTACTTCTTTCTAGTAGGCTTGGAGTTTATGCGCCTGTGCTGTGATGGCTATGGTGCTATACCTTTATACTTTTATATAAATAAAAGTTTCAATCTTTATCTCAAAAAAAAAAAAAAAAAAAAGAAAAAAAAAAGGTTTAATTGTAAATTACACCCTTAAAATTTGTGGGTGTTTAGATTTTATACATTGGAATTTTAGAATTTGGATTTTACTACCTAAAATTTAAGGGTGTTTGGATTTTACACCCTAACGTTTCAAAATTTGGATTTTACCCCCTAAATTTTAGGGGTGTTTGGATTTTACTCCCTAAAGTTTGGAAGTATTTGGATTTTACATCCTAAAATTTCAAAATTTGGGGGTGTAAAATCCAAACACCTTGAAACTTTATGGGGTAAAATTCAAATTATGAAACGTCAAGATATAAAAACCAAACATCCCAAAACTTTAGAGAGTAAATTCCAAATTTTGAAACTTCAGGATGTAAAATTCAAACATCCCAAATGTTAGGGGTGTGATTTGCAATATACCAAATTATTTATTCTAAACTCTATTTCATCAATATATCAATTTTCTTGATTTTTTTCAATTGTTTTTCTTCTTTCACATACAATGACTACCATCTACTTTATTTCTTCATGTAAAAAAAGAATAAAAACTAAATGCAAAATGAATATTGTTAGTGTAAATTTACATGGTTACAATAGTAACTTTGCAAATTCACATTTTCTTTTTTGACTGAAATTTACATATTTTTAACTTGATTAATGTATGTGATTTTTGGGGGTTGAGTATCTAAAATTGAGTCAAATTTTATTTTGCATTTTCTAATACAAATGCTCTGACAATTGTAAAAGTAGTGGCTAACCCTGTGAAGAAAGCATAGTTAGCCAATGTTAAATATTTTCACTTTGCTTAACACCATAATTAGTTAAAAATTAATATTTTAAAGAAAAAAAATACATATCTTTAGAAATAACTATATTGTGTCTTTTTTATGGACAAGGTTTCTCTCCATACTCAAACTCATCCTATATCTTTTTATTTTATGTAAAATTTGAAAATGTAACCGTTAGATTACATATCCTTTAAGTTCTTAACATGCATGTAAAATTTCATTCAAATTGGATGTTACTTACTATTTGATCAATAAACTTATTTTTTATGCATAATTTTAAACCAAAAAAAAAAAAAAAAAACTTGAAATTTAAACATTTGATTGATTACATAGATATTGATGTTTGATCTTCTTGAAATTTTGCAAACATGAATGATATAATAAGAACATGCAATCCAACGGTTAGATTTTCAAAATTCATATCCAATAATAATATATAGAAGGAGTTTAAGTTTGGAGAGAAAAATTTTCCTTTTTTTATGAGATGAAACAAAAGAATCATCCACATCTACATATGCATATTTTCCACCAAGCTTGAGCATAACTCGTATAGGTGTCTCCAAAATATTTATCTATTTGAAGAAACAGCAACATGACAACCTATAAGCAATTCAACAACTAAATTCAATGCAGTACATGTGTAGGTATACCTTGCACCATAAGAAAATATTTACAAATTTCATATATAATATGATGATTTTAGACATAATTCAGGACAATAATTATAAACAATGTGAATTAAAATTATGATGCTAGAAAATATGGGGAAACATTGGACAATGAAACCTTGATGGATTTGGAGAAAATGTTGCCTTCTAGTTAAATTAAATTAATCCTTAATGTTCCCACATTCCACGAACAACAAAATCATATAATTCTAATGAAAATTACCAACAGCTAATTTTTATTTTTATAAGTAAAATTTCATTAAAAAAGCTGAAGGGCGCCAGCCAAATACTTAATAACAAATCATAATAACTGTAAGGATTACTAATGAAAGAACAAAAACTTAACTTTCTTGTATAGATTGATTCAAAAGTTCCTCAAACTCTTTTTTCACCATTTCTTATTCTTATATTGCCATCCTAGCTTTACTTTTACTTTAAATCTCCATAATCTTTTGTCTTTTATTTTTTATTCCAAAAAACTCTTATTAAAAAGAACAACAAAATATAACAACTCCATGACAGAAGAAAAACTTTTAAGTTCCACTCAAGCTTTGAGAAAGAAAGAAAAAAAGAAGAAGAAACAAATTGATCAGGTGCATATCTGTTATTTGGAGAGGTGAAATCTTTTCTGCTCACAACTTAGCTATGTGGTTGACATGGCAAATGGATCCGGTCAAATTGAACAAGTCAAGCTGAGTACAAGTACAAGTCAAGAGTGAGGTCACTAGAGGGGGCAATAAATTCAAGTTCTTGTTAACAACATACTCCTCTCATGAGAGAGTATTAATTTAGATGAGGAAGATAATGAGAAGAGACCATTAGTTTACATGAAATAGATGAGGAAAATAATGAGGATTCAAAATCTTGTGATGACAATGGTCATATGCTTAATGAGGATGACGATTATATACTATAAGATTGCATTGCATTGCTTTTGTTAGGCATAAAAAAAATTATTACTTAATATTCTGATTTTTTTTTCTCTTTTATCTAAAAGCCTTTTAGGTATTCTATGATTCAACCATATATATATTTCATGTCTTTATTTTGATCATGACTATCAAATATAATATTTGTGTATATTTTGTAAGGAGAGATTGGTCATTAGGAAATGAGTAAACAGGGGTATTATGGTCACTTAGGTGTACAAATAATGAAACTTTGGGTCCAGGTCCTTTTTCAGGTGAAAATAATGTGATTCTTTAATACCTAAGTACACTCCTTTATTTGCTCAAAAAAAAAAAAAAAAGTACACTCCTTTACTATTGACAAGGGATTGTGGCCAAAAGCCTTGTAGCTGAATTGACACTTTCCCATGTACAAAGTATTTGAGGGTTTTCTAGGGGAGAAATGGTTCAAGTTGCGGGATTAACAGCATGTTGTAATTATTTCTCAAAAAAAAAAAAAAAAAAACAAGGGATTGTGGAATTTTAGAATTAAAAATAAAATCTACTGCAACAAAAATGTGTATAATTTTTGGTACAACCTTTTTTTTTGTTTAATTGTAATTGGTGGGAAAAAAAAATGGTGGATGAATATAAAAGCAATACACAGTCTAGCACAACAAGAGTATTGTGACAAAAATTGTGAGTTTTTTTTTTTTTTTTTTTTGAGAATAACAAAAATTGTGAGTTAGTTTATGATTTTAGAAGATCTCTTTTAGAATTTGATATATTTTTCTGGTTGTGAAGTGCAATTTAATTTTTGTGATTGGGTCAAGCTTATTAATTGTTTTGATCCCGTCTCAGCTCAAGGCCGGATTGGACTATTTATTGCAGCTATATAAATATATATAAATATATATATATATATAAATATATATATATATATATATATATATATATATATATATTTGTGAGAAAATGCAGCTATATTAGATGATTGTATAACTTCAATTGTTGGTCCATATCTGTTATTTGGAGAGGTGCAAAACTTTACTGCTCACAACCTAGCTATGTGGTACTCCTGATTAAAATAGGTACATGTCAAATTGAGTATAAATTAGAAACTTATTTAACTAAAAGAGCAAGATTTAGGTACAGTACTTAGGTGTTATTCCTTAGGTTCATCTCTTAAGATTCTGCTATGTAGCTTTTTTCTCATGAATGGAAGTGTATTTTTTAAGTTAAGTAACTACATGGCAGAATTTTAAGAGAAAAACCTAAGAAACAACACCTAAGGTATTGTACATAAGTTTTGTCCTAACTAAAATAAGTTGTTATTCCTCTACTTTTTACTTGATTTTTTTGATAGGTTTGGGTCAATTTGGTATGACTTGAATTTTTTTCAAGTTCCTTTTACATACTTTCTAACTTATTATTATTGTATGGTCTGAGGAGGGACAAATAATGGTCTGAGGAGTGACATTGAATGGTCTGAGGAGGGACAAATAATTATGAGGGGTTCCAATTTAAAGTCTTATGAGTAAGGAATGAATGGAAGGTGGTCCGAGGAGGAACTCCTCCTTGGATATGATGAATGCAGCTTAAGTATGTATTCCAGCAATTAAAGTGACCCTCCAAGAAGCTCCAGTGATAGGGACGTGCCTTATGAACATAAGAGAAGGAAGGAAACCCAAAAATATCTAAGAGAAAGCTGTTACCACCACATTAAATACACTGCAGCTACTTTTCTGGCCGTATTTATGTGGAGAAGACTCCTGAACAGTGCTATCTTGGCTACCACAATTCATAGAAAGCCAAAGATGATGTCTAATGGAACAGACACTCAAGTAAAGGCTCAAATGATCAACAAGTGTAGGATCAAGATGGTCCAAAGGGAGCTATATAATGTGAGAGACCCTCCATGAGATCGGATAAGAAAAATAGAGAAAGAATACTGTAGCAATCAAAATTATACTTGTTATTGATTTGTATGGAAAAATACCTCCTCGGACAGTGAATTCATTCAGCTTTATTTTCTTTGTTCTTTCTTGATCATCTTTTAAATCCATACTAGCCGTTGTCAAATTCATTAAGGCCTAGTTCTTCGACCTACTCTCTACAAATTTATTGTACTGGGCTCATTAGGTCAAGATCCCATACATATGGGCTTGGGCTACAAACCGTGTCCCTACAATTATTATTATTTCTTTTCAATAAAGATAACAGAACAAAGAAATACTTAAAAATGGAAGTTATACATAAATCCTTGAGTTTATATTTTGATAATTAATTCTATTAGTCTACTAGGCCAACAGTTTCACATAAGAAGAAAACAAATCATGTATACATTTTATATAAGAAAATGAAATAAAATCGAATTATCTATAAAAAAACTAAGTATGCATTTGGTTTAGTGTTTTACTAAAAACTTATTTGTTTATTTGCCTAAAGTTGGTAAAAGTACAGTGGTACCTTAAAAAAAAAAAGTTGAGGCTTCGAAAAGTTATACATAAGAAAATAACCTTAAAAAAACTATTAAAAAAAATTAACTCAAACTCACACATATATAAAGTTTTAAGAGTAAAACATAACATGTTATGTAAAGGAAAAGAAAATATATAATTAGGAAGAATATATATAATGAACTTATAAAAAAAACTACTCAATGTTTGTAATAGATTTGACACTAAAAATATTTATATTTGAGAATTGCATGTCAAGTTGACAAATAAAGTCATTAGTATTTTCATTTACAATATAGAAAAACCAATAAACTTTTAATCTACAAATGTTCATTGAAAATGAATCAATAAAAAAAAATAAAAAATAAAAAATTTAAATTTGTAATAGAAGCTTGATAAACATGTCATGTCTGGTTAGAGTTCAACTAGACCGGATAAAGTCAAAAGTAGGTTAGACAAAAACAGATTGCCATAGTACTCATACTAGTTTTTTTTTTTTTTTTTTTTTTTTTTTTTTTTGGGATCAAATTTTACAAGGTCTACTAATTAGACATCTTGGCTTAAATAATTCATATTGGCATCCCTTTCCACTCTGTGTAGGTTTCTTGAACATTATGTTTTGATTGTGATCTGCGCTATTAGTTATTTTCAAATGGATAAATGACAATGCGCGTGGTGCCATTTCTTGGGCTGCCAAAAATTGATTGGCACCTATTGTTCATGCTGGAAAAGCATCCATTCTATGATGTTGAAAACTGGCCATTTTGTGGCGAATCAACACAAGTTCTCCCAATAAAACAAAAGGAACAAAGTTACTGTAATATGAAGTATACCCTTACGCATAATTCCTAATTCAATCAAATGTCGAAAACTTGTCGCTTCCTTTAAAGAGCGCATTGCCTCCAATAACTCCTTGGAGTTTCTGTGCAGTCCACCAAACGATCATGAACCATTAATAATTATTACATTTTTTTATGAGTGATAATAATATATAAATGCTTGAATGGTTAGCCACTCCACTAGAAAAATCATGCACCAGCTGCATTCTTAGATGGATTAGACGACTTTGTGTTTATTTGGTGCAGAAAAATATAATTGAAAATGCATTCTCAAGCACTATGGTCTCTCGAAAAGTTGCTTGGGAGTAGAACATAATCTTATGCTCAAATGAAGATTATTATAACTAGCATTTGCCCTTAAACTGCTTTGAGGAGTCACATAACAAAATTGAGAAGCCTTTCTTTGACATATTGAATGATGAATGATTTGTGTACAAGAAGAATTACATCAGTAAAAACTATGTGTATTATATGTGTGAAAACTATGTAACATCCTAAAACTATGGACATTTTTCTCAAAACTTCAAAAAATTAAAAAGGAGGAGATTGGCCATAATTGAACTCCCCTCTAATGCAGGAAATCTTTATTAGCATAGCTAGAACTTCCTTCATGTTTGGTCTAGCTTGTGGTGACTCGGCTGTGCACTTCACCCCAACCCGAAGAAGCTCACTCATTTCCTCTGCCCCCTCAGCCAGCCCGGACCCCAAAAGCACAACCGGTATGACTGATCTGCTCAATCCTTGCCTCCCATTTCCCATCACCCGTTTCGCCCATTCCACTAAACACTCTTCCCCTCCATCCAAAGCTCTCCTCCCAGTTGCTAGTTCCATTGTCAATACCCCAAAACTATACACATCCCCTTTTGTAGTAGCATGCCATGTTTGCCCATATTCAGGAGCAACATAACCAATTGTCCCAGCCACCACTGTACTAACATGACTATCCCCAGCATCAACAACTCTAGCTAGACCAAAATCAGTAACCCGTGCTTTCCCATCCTTATCGAGTAGGACATTGCTAGCCTTCACATCACGATGCACAATGGCTGGGTAGCATTCATGGTGTAGAAACATTAATGCACGAGCTACATCAAGTGCCACATCAATTCTTCTCCTCCATGTAAGCTTTATTCTGTCTGATATGAGGTCCTCCAAGCTTCCACCTTCCATGTACTCATAAACTAGAATTTTCTGTGTGCCATCCAAGCACCAACCATGAAGTGTTACAAGGTTTGGATGTGGCCAACCAAATCCATTGCCACTTAGAACCTCCATTTCAGCTCGGAATTCCCTTTCACCCTCTATTCCTTCTCTTTGAAGCTTTTTAACTGCCACTTCTCTCCCATCAGGCAATACTCCTCGGTAGACTGTGCCAAATCCCCCCTTTCCAATAATCCTCTCCTCTGAAAAGTTACCAGTCGCTTTTAAAATGTCTGCATGTGTGAAAGCTGTTTTGTCCAAACGAATGACCTTAATCGTATCTGACAACCATGGTGATGAATAGCTAGAACTTGATGCAAGATCATGCCGGTACTTTATATCCTGCAATAGATACCCTGGTGATTCTGATGGGCTCTTCACCATCATGCAGACTATGAGTGACAATACCCCAAATATTAAGAAAATCAGTGTCAAAGCTAGGAACACCAAGAATGCAGCAAAACTACGCCTGTTTGTCTTCCCATCATGATTGTTACCGTGTGGAAGCTTATCTGTGGTGTTGTGAATTAAATTTGGAAGTTCCAAAAGGGGGTCACCGAGATAGGACTTCTCAAACGTTAAAAATTGCCCGGTTATTGGAATTACACCAGAGATCAGTGGATTGTATGAGATATTGAACTTGTTTAGCTCACTCAGGTTGTTAAAGCTTGCTGGGAACATGCCAGAAAAATTGTTGCAGGACAAGTCCAGATTCTGCAGGCACTTAATGTTACCAATCTCCCCAGGAATTTCACCAGAAAACTTGTTATTGGAAATGTTTAGATTTACAAGTGGCATTTCTTCAATTTGAGGAGGGAGTTTCCCAAAGAATTCATTGAAGCCCAAATGCAACATACTGAAATTCTGCATCTTACCAATATCTGGAGGGACCTCGCCTGAAAGCCGATTCCCACTTAGTTGAACATAACCGGAGATTTGAAAGGTCCTGACTGATGAACCAGCTGCACATATTGGGAAAATGCCATTTCCTTGAAGTATCGTATCCCATATGCTTCTACAACTCTTCCTTGTGAGGATGTCATACACAAAACTGAAAGGAGGGTAGTTTGCAGGAATCCACCTCCGCATCGCCAAACACTCCCCTGAGCCAGCAACAATCCCATCATTTTCCTGGCGATTAGACTCGAAAGTTGCTGCGGCATTTGTACCAATATTTGTCAATTGAGGTGGGATTTTCCCAGAAAGCTGGTTGTTGGCAAGGTTCAACCACAACAAGCTTGTGCAATTTCCCAAATCCGGCGGAATCTCCCCTGATAGGGAATTATTTGCAAGCATCAACCATAAGAGTGTCCTCAATTTTCCAAAGGTGGGAGGTATTGATCCATTTAGCCTGTTAAAAGAGAGGTCAAGTGCTTGCAGGCGGGGCAGGTTTCCATATTCTGATGGTATAGTTCCAGAAAATTCATTGTAAGCAAGGATCAAGAACTTCAAACTTGGCATTTCAGAGATTTCAACTGGAAGTGGACCTGAAAAATTGTTGAAGCTCAGGTCTAATCTAGAAATGTTAGGAAGCTTGAGAATTCCCGATGTATATATCCCACCGATATACAAATTGCTGTGCAATACAAGAAACTTAACCTGAGTGAATTTCCCAAAAATCTCTTGTATATTTCCTCCTAAATTGTTCCTACTCATATCCAAGAAGGTTAAATTATTCAAGCTGAGAAGTGAATCAGGAATGTCATTGGAAAAGCTGTTGTTCCCCAAGTACAAAGCTTGAAGACTAGAAATTGATCCCATCTCAGCTGGTATTTTTCCTGTAAAATTATTAGTAGACAGATTCAAAATAACCAAATTTCGACAATTTGATATATTCCCTGGAACCGGACCAGTAAAACCATTTTCAGACAGGTCTAAAACTTGCAGGGTACAGTTAGTACTAAACATTGACGACAAAATAGACCCGCTGAAATTGTTTTCTGAGGCAGAAAACTCAAGCAGCCTTTCAAAACCAATCCATAATTCCCCACTTAACTTGTTTGTGCTCAAATCCAAGAACTGCAAATTCTGGCATGTATCAAAACTGCCATTGATCACGCCCGTGAAGTTATTCCTCGATATATTCAACACAACCAACTTGTCACAAATTGTTGGGAGGCTCAACTGGACCTCCCCACATATTCTATTGACAGAAATATCAAGGTTCTCAAGCTTATTCAACCCTGTCAAGTTCAGGTGGCCGTCAAGAATGTTATGTGAGAGATTGAGATGCACAAGGTTTTGGCACCGGTTTAAGTCCTCAGGAATCACTCCACTGAGAGTGTTCCTGGAGAGGTCGAGGAAAGAGAGCTCGGTTAGCAACGAGAAGTTTCCGAATAACTTGCCGGAGATTTCGTTGTCTGAGAGGTTGATGCTAGTGACTCTTGCTGTTCTGGTAGTAGTACTGCAATTTATTCCAGGCCATTCACACGGGTCATTGCTCTGCTTGTTCCACTGTGAGTATTTTCCTCTGTTTATTTGATTGTTTCCTTCAAAGAATGCTTTCAGATTTAGCAGGACTTCTTTGTCTGTGTCCAGAGAATCTCCAGCAACAAACGTACCTGCAAAATTCATTGATTTATTAGATTCTCGTAATTAAAAACATGTTTGAGACAGAATCATCCTCGAACAACTAACACATGTTCTGGTTTTATCATATAAGAAAACATCCTTGGTAAACGTGAGAATTCTATTATTTAATGTTAACAAAACAATACCCATTAAACTTTTTGGAAGTTTGAATATATTTTAAGACATATTAATGTTCTGGGTGCCATGAAAGACGAACTTGGGCAAGATATATGGTATTGGAAAGTACTAAATTTTCATGTTAAAAAGCTGAATTCAGAGTAAAAGAACCAAAAGAATCAAGTTATAGAAACAAAAATACAGATTCAATTAGTACCTGTGATCAAGATTAAGAAAACAAATAAAGCAACCGGCCATGAATCAGTTTCCTCGTCTGACATGCTAGTTCTAATATGAACTTCTTTATCTTCTTCTTCTTAGTCCTTGGTCTTCGTTTTCTTTGTAGAATTTTGAGGTTAAAGAATAGCTTCCTATAATTCCATGAATAAAATCAAAGAACCAAAAATTTGAAGTGTTGTGAATTTTCTCAATATGAGAATGTTATTCCAATGTCGTTGAAGGACACCGCCAGCAGATAGACCAAACCAAACTTGCAACTAATGCCTTCAAAACTTGTTTTTCTTTTTCTATTAAAAATTTTTTATAATAAAATATTACGACCTTTTTGGTCCAAAATAAATATTGTATCTCTATTAATATCACTTAAGGACTATTCCTTAATAGAATCAATCAGTCTTTTTTAATTAAAAAAAATTGGAAATAATAAGATAAGTCTTTTAGAAAGATAATTGAGAATTAACTTCTCACTTTTTTATTATTATAATATATTGATTCTTTTATAGAAAAATAAAGTTATTTCAATTTACATGAACTTTATAGGTCTCTCAATTATGATTCTTCATTAGATAAGTGTGTTGTTATAGTCACACTTAGACAGGGTTTCTTGAACGAAAAAAAAAAAAAAAATATGAAATTTGTATTACATATAAAATAAAATTATTAGTGTAATATTAAAAAGGAAAATTAGGAAGAAGAAGTTTAAAAAATGAAGCCAAGTAAGAAGGCGCATCCTTCCTTCTAGAAAAGACGGAGATTACAAGCTAGGAGCTGGTGAGCCGCCCATGTTGACCATACTTCGGCTCCGGGTTTGACTATGACTTCATATATGTCCTCACGTTGACGTTGATTGTAGATTTTTTTTTTTTTTTTTTCAAAAGACAAAGCTTTGAATTTGAACAAATAAATCAAATTGCACAATCAATAAAAACGAAAAATAAACTCACCCTTTTGCTATAAATGAACCAAGATATTTATGATTAAAAAGAGCTCAAATCGGAAAAAGACTTGTTTAGATTTGATCATTAAATGATCTAAGTTTAAAAATAAATAATGTGTTTGTAAACAAGCTTTTGTACATGAGACTTTTTTTTTTTTTTTAAGTCTACATAATATTATATGTTTATAAGTTATATGTATATTTTTGGAAAAATATACTTAATTATATAGGCTTGAAATTGAATGATATATCTGTATAAATGAGTCTATATGATATCAAATTATTATTTTTAGTTCATTGATAATCATAATTCTACAATATTTTTAGTAAAAATTTGTTGATTTCTGAATGGGGTAAAAGATTTCAATCATTTTTTTACTATATATCAGAGAAAAATACTTTTAAAAAAAATTGAACATGTAATCTTATTTGGTAATAAACTTGAATTTGGTTTGTGTTCAAAATAAAATTAAATGAGAAAGTTTGTACTTTTATTACTCAGCTCAATTATAGTCCTGCCAGTTTGTGGGTTGGTAAGTTGCTCTACTAATTTATTTTTTTAACCTGGTAAATTTTTAAAAAAATATACATCTCCATTAAAAACAATAGGAGGTGTCATTTGAGCTACATAGCTCTAGAGACTAAAGTGGTATGTTGCTTTAATCATTTGTGTGAATTTATGTAATAATAATACCATAATAAAATAGGATCAATTACATTTATTGTAAATATTTATTAATATTAAATTTTTTTATAGTATAGAATTAATATTATGAAGATGACATCATTTGACACTCTCTCTTTCATTTTAACATATACATCAAATTTTGTATTAGTTGAATATTATTTATTATCATAGTACATAATAAGTATTTGAAATATAAATATTTTATAGATAAAATATTTATATCTATTCATCTTCATAATTTAACTGTATATTTGTTATTAAAAAAAAAAAAAAAAACACACATGTTTACAAAAGTTATTTCACCTCCATCTTGAACCTAACCCCTTTACCAAATAAGGAAATATAAACAAAGGGTTAGGAAGTTGGAGAAGGAAACCCATGGTTTTAGAATTTGCTATCATAAGTTTCTGGACTCCCATCATTCTATTGGTGCTCAATAAAATTAATAAAAATATAAAACTAAGTTGAACCACTTTCAATTAAGTAATTAACTATTGTTATTTGAATTGTATGCATTATAAACTTCTTTATTTAGTCTCTTAACAAAAAGTTTGCTGTCAAATTGCCAATGACTTTCTCCTTTTTTTAATTTTTTAACCCCTAAAGATTTGAAATGTAATACCTCTCACTATCTCTCTCAGGATTTATTTTGTTTCTTTGCCTTTTTTAAAAAATATTTTTGTTTTATTGGAAGAGAAATTTTCATTGTTTCCAAGCAATTAGTTTTCATGATCTTCATAATGGGCCTCCAAGGCTTCAAAGAATGTGGAAAGCGTTAGATATTGCAAATCCCTCGCGTGCCAAGAATCACATAGAAAGCTTGGAAGTGAGGGTAAGAATTGGTTGAGAAAATTATTACATTTTTGGTTATGGTGGGGACTTGCCTAACGAAAACCATTAAATCCAAAAATATAAAATGGACTAGCAATTTCAATGGGTTTGGTGAGACTGGGATATCCAAAATCTTTATTCAATTGCCAATTCTGTTTCATGAGCTCTTTTAAGGTAATGGATAGTGGATACTAGCAACACAATCCGATATATATGATTATCATAGATTCTATGTTGAGAATGTGGTTTGGTCTTTTTGGTCAAAACCAACTAGTAAGAATCAAATCTATAATTAGGGTGGGTTTCAAACTTTCAATTAGTTTAATTGATAAAGTCTCTTATCGTTAAATAAAAAGTTTGGGGGTTAGAACTAAAAGTCTGTTTACACCAATAATCAATTGGTGTCTTGCGGCAAGATGATACAGAGCAATTATCATGAAATATACGTCATAGGTTTGAAATTCGATTAAAAAAAAAAAAAACAGGGAGTGTGCATAAGTTGGGTTATATTTTCATGGATTGTACTTAGATGTTTCATCTCTTGTAAAAAATTGTATTTTCTTTCATCAACTATTTAAACATTTTTTTAATAAAATACAATTCATATAATGTTCTTAAATTATATTCTAAAATTCCAAATTCTTCTAAAATAGTTCTCAAACTCCCAAAATGAATCAAACTAAAAAAATTAAATTGAGAGTAATTAAATAAACTTATATATATGATGGATTGGGTCGAGTCAAATGAGTTGAAACAATTATCAACCCGAATTCGACCCAATTGAAGGATCGAAATAAAATTATAACTCAAACCAACATAATGCGTCAAGTTAGGTTTGGTTAGGCCAGTTTTGTCTGGTTGGGGGTTTTAGATGCACATGGACTACAACCCTTCTTCCTTATTGATGTCATGGCTAATAAATCTGGCCACTATAAGAGAAAATATTTTGTACATCGGTAGATTTCATCTTTATGTGAAATCTACCGATGTACGAAGTATTTTCTCTTAGTTACGATTTGACATTGGATTCCATCTTAGTTACGACTATGGAGGTTTATAAGTAAAGAGAAAGCTATTGCTCGAGTAAATTTGGTTAGAGCTTGAAAAGTGATCTCAATTTAGATTGGGACTTTTAGCTAACCTGTCAATATTATTGTAAAAGCAAAACCCAAAATCATGTCATACTCACATTTCCAGCAATTAACATCATCTCCGGATTCATGATCAAGCCAATTTTGTCATAATCAGAATCTCCTGCAGCCCCTAAAATGGTGAAAAATCAAAGTTTACTGTTTTTTTACCCCTTTATTTTAGAATAGAATATTTGTACATCCAAGTTTTGAAAAGTAAAATACTAATGTTTTACAATTCAACACCACACTTTTGTCATGTGTAACTGATTTATATAATGTGCTGATGGTTTGCTATGCCAATTCTCAATAAAAATTTTTTTTTTTTTTTTTTTTTTTTGAAAATCAACTAGTAAAGTTTCTTGTCGTTGAATAAGAAAATTATGGTTTAATTTTTACCTATACAAAAAAGCAATTGGTAAGCGGACGCCATAAGTTGGATCTCTATTGTATCCATTATAAAAAATAATAAAAAATCCTCAATCAAAATTAAAAATCATAGATTAAATACAAAATAAAGGAAACAAGCTTAACTCTTTGCTCATCCAAGCATCATGGTGGTGTACATAGGTCTCTAATAGGATTTGTTGGGACCTCATTTACAAGTAGGAAAATGCTTCTTGAAACTCTTCAAACGCTTCCTATATCTTTTTATTAAATATGAATATTGAAAATTTAACCATTAGATTGCATGTTTTTATTATGTCATCAATCAAATATTTAAATTTCAAGTTTTTGTAATCTAAAATTATGCATAAAAAATAAATTTATTGATTGAATAGTAAATAATATCAGATTTAAACAAAATTTGACATACGATTAAAAATATAAAAAACATGTAATTCAGCGATAGGAGTAGTTTGGAGGGTTTCTCTCCAAACTAATTTAGATAGAAACCTTGTCCTTACATGCATGCTTTAAAGAAAGCGATGAAAAAATAAAATAAATTCATGATTAAGACTTTATAACAAACCAATATATATATATATATATATATATATATATATATTTATATATAGGTTTTCCCAACATTTTTTATCAAGTGGGGTCTGCCTATCTTAGATGGAGCAAATGAGCTTGCACGTGTGCTCATATGTCATATCTAAGATTTTCTTTTTTCTTTTCCGGGAAAATAAAACCCAGGAGACACTGAGTGGTTTTGGGGAATTGGCAAATTAAGTCAAAAGATGTTATAATAAATCCAATTAGAGAGATTAGAATGACAACATCCTACTCAGCAGGCGATCGAAACTTCATTTACTAATAATAAATTCCCTATCTTTGGTTTCATCATTCAAAGACGAAGTTTCCTTTTCTTGATTTCCCTTTTTCTTATCAATTTCCTTCAAATTTTTCTTCTGCAAGTTTCAATGGTCCTATTTGTACCATTGTCTTAAACAAAACTTAAGCGTGGGTCCATATGTTTTTTTTTTTTTTTTTTTCCTGTTTGAAATAATGAGAGAATATTTACTTTTGTCATGTTGTTATATATATATATATATATATGAAACATAGTAGATTAATTGTTTTTGCTTTTAATAAAGTCTTTTATTCATCCAATATATATATAAAACAGATGTTTCTCCTAGGAGGGTTTTGGATCAAACCAATTAAGTAGATTTTTAGGGTTTCTTTTTTATCATCACGTACGCATGCACTCACATTAATATTATTTATAGAGTTAGAAAAATAAAAAGAACATAACATTGGTATCACTCAATTAAGACTGTGTTTGGGAGTCTTTTTCTTAAAAATGGAATGGAGTGAAACACATGATGTATTTTCTCTAGAGTATTTGGAAGTTTATACAAAAAGGAATGGAAAGGAAATAATATATAATTTTACTATTATATCATTCATTCACCTTCTACCCTTTTTTCCCCTTCTTAGAAAAGGAATAAGTGTTCCTCCACTTTTTGAAGGAATGCTCATCTTCCCTCATAGTAATTTCATTTCTTAATATTTTTTTTTTTGAAACGATTTCATTTCTTAATATTAAACTACCAAAAAATCTTCCAAATAGGGGAATATATGGAATATACTTTTAAAAAAATTCATTAATACAATTCCATTCATTTTCCCCTCTCAAACAAACTATAATAGTATAGCAAATAACACTCAATTCATATTTATATTAGCTAAGTGTAAAAAAAAAAATCTTGGTCGTTGATGAAAAAGATTCTCAAAAAAAGAAATCCATCAATAATTATGCAAGTACACACCAATGGCCCCAAAGTATCATTGTGAATCAAAACGATCTAGTCAATATCACATTTCTTGTTTGCTCATATATGAGTTAACTTATATGGGTTTAGAATAATACAAATAGCACCATAATAAAACAAGGCAAAAGTACCTAACAAAAGTTAACACAAAGTTTTGTAAGAAAAAGACATGAGAAATTCTATTTTATCATGTCTTTTAATTATTTTGTGTAATTAAAATCCTCTAATGGTCAAAGGAAAATGATGTTTTCCTCCAAGAGTTGTTGCACTCATTTTCTCCTATTGTTTATCGTCTAAGACAAGATGGGGAATCTCTAGCTAAATTAGTCTTCTTTCCTAATTGCCTTTGTGAAAAATGTTGAGCAAAGACAAATAGGGTTTGTTGAGTTTAGACACGTGTCTTCCATCAAGTCTCATTCTTGGATTTGTCTTCACGGCAAAGGTAGCTTAGTCCATCACACACACGACGTTGTCACACTCAAATGTGTAATAGTCATGTTTTAAGAACAAATCAAAGTCTGTTTCAAAAAAATAAAGAACAAATCAAAGTCAAAATGAAGGGCTATATACTCTCTAATTCTACATGTCAACTATTGTGTAATATCTGATTTTATGGGTGAGCTAGCCTAGTTCTTGTTGGGGTGTTGTTTTCACTGCTCCTAACACCTTCATAAGATTAATCCAACCAATCAAAGTGGTTTCTGTTAAATCATCATGCTAATATAATAAGCATTCAAATTAAGAATCTAGACTACAATAAACTTCATAGAGGAAGAGAGTCAAATATGTTAATAAATTTTATTACCAAAAAGAAGAAGAAGAAGAAGATATACATATATAATGACATATATCAAAATGTACATCATGAATTACTCATTTTTGTAAATACGAAGAGAGGTATTCAAACAACGCCCATTGAAACCAAATGCCACTAACTTGTTGCTCAATCTTGAAAACCAAGCTCATGGAACTTGATTTGAAAAAGAAAAAGGAAAAAAAAGGAAGATATTTTATGAGATCTCTCTTTCATAGCATGTGAGACACACATATGTAAAACTCATATATGTTGTGAGAGAAATGTCTTATAATTATAAGACCGTCTTATAAAATAATTTTTCTTGTATTCTTAATTCTATGACATGAAATTTCTTTTTTTGGATAAAGTGCCATGTAAGAAGGTATTTTGTATGTTCATTTTCCTAATTGATGAACTAGCAAAAATGGAAATACAGAGCAAAAAAGGATTTTCTATTTTGTTCCTACTATATGCGATGTGGTATTAAATGTATCCATTTTCTCACAAATGTGGGATCCACCCCATGTGAAATGGTGGATATATGTATTCAATACACGATAGATTTTTTATTTTTATTTATTTATTTTTTAAATATGCAGCTGGCCCTCTCACAACATGTGGACTCTACACACTGATGAGACACACATGTTGTGAGAGATCCACTGAATACAATGAATACAGGAGATACCTTCTCATGCAGTGCACAATATGGCAATATGCATCTTGGTGGATTTGATTACTAGGTAAAACACTTTGAGTTTGATAACTTTGATTATCGGGCTATAAGGACCTTAACACTATAGTAGTAAGTTTTTTAGTTTTTTAGTTTTTTTTTTTTTTTTAATTTAAAATATGGCTTAATAAATCAGGAATTTTAATATCAAGTTTTTAAGTTTTTTTTTTTTTTTGGTAAAAAAAAAAAAGTTGTTATAATTATTATTACATGAACGATCCTTCTCTAAAAAGTAAAAAACAGTTCAGAGTAATTGCCATAATATGTTCATATTCCTACAAAATTCTCACCACTTTTAGCTAACACTCATAAAAGTCATAAAGGAGGAAACACAGCATTAGTTTTTTAAAACTAAATTCAAGACTCAAGAGAGGTTTAAGCCATTTAGTCAAAGACAAAGTCTGAACAATTAAAGAAATTGAGTAGGCAATGACTATGTGCCTAACCCCATTATAACATGAGATCCACGATCTTATAGCCGTGGCCCACCATAGACCTTTTCAGGTTTATGTAATCAAAAGCCGAAAAAAGAAGATGGTGAAACTACACATACAATCCATGTATATACCATACTCACTATTGAACTATTCAATCAAAAAAAAAAAAAAAAAAAACTATAGAACTATTTTGAGTTTTCTTTTGGTTAATTTCCTATCTTTTGGTTAATTTCGTGAGACATTTCTATTAACTTTAAAGGAATCTAATGATGTGAAATGTCATTATCACTTAAAAAAGTCGTTTTATTTTTCAATCCTTATCTGGATTTATATTTATTCAAACGACATAAACTTTAAAATAGAACAGTCTTTCCGTTCAATTGTTTCACAATAAGTGATGTCGGTAATTACCGCGCCATTGCTGTGGGGCTATGCCTATGAATAAATACTTCATAAAGCTAATCACAAGGAGGTAAGTGTCACGAAAATAAAACATACTATAGCTTTATATTTTAAAAATATACCACAAGGATGTTATCTACTATCTATAAATTACAATCCCCTTCTCAGCAAAAAAAAAAAAAAAAAAAAAAAAAAAAAAAAAAAAAAAAAATTAAAAAATTACAACCCCAAAAAATAAATAAAGAAATAAACCTTACTACCAATTAATGATTCACATGTTTAATAAATAAGTTGAGTGCCGTGTTCAAGAATGCCTTCTAAGATTTTTTCAGTCAAATTTATTTTATTTTGATAGGATCAGTCAAATTTATTTATTTTGAGAATCCAGTCAAATTTATTTATTTAAGGATAAGTTAGTGCCTTAATTAAACTTTGTTAACACTTCGCCCAAACCACCAATGTGCACAAATTCTAGAATCTAGACCATTGTGATTTATAAAATGTAATTATAATGTTATAAATTCATACTTGAACTTTTCAAAAAAAAAAAAAAATTCATACTTGAAAGTTGAAACTGGACCTTGAATTCCAATCACGTGTGGGTATTCTTCACATCGTGAGTGATCACTGAACATTAGTTAATAAAAGCATCTATGTTCACACACACACACAGACAGAGCTCACTATGTTTCTTTTGTTAAAAAATTAAAATTTTTAATAGTTTGATCTCCTAAAAATTATGAATTGGCTCCTCCTAAAAAAACACTAATATTTTATGGAACTTAAGAAAGGCGACAAAATTATAGTATCTCATCAAAAGAACAAAATTATAAATAACTTATACAAGATTCTCAAAAAAAAAAAAAAAAAAAAAAAAAAAAAAAAAAAAAAACTTATACAAGTGGTATAAAAAATCCCACTCAAATTCATTATTTTTATGAAAATAATACATAACTGTTCATTGTCAAATCTAAAATAAAACAACAATTAGGTATGAGTAATAAAATATTGTCTTAAAGAGGTTTAAGTTTTGTTAACCTAGTTCCAATAATTCACTTTTTGGACTATTTAATATGCTTAGTTATTTGTTTTATTATTTTCTTGAGTACTTAAGTATTTTTTTCTTCAACTAATTTTTTTTTCCTTTTTTTTATTAATTAATTTTTTGATCTTTGGAATAAGAAAGAGAGTAGAGTTACATGAGATGTCAATTGTGAAGAAAATTAAGTTATTTTAGAAATTGGTTGGAATGATAGTTTCCTAAAATGATTCTTGATTGATGTATTGCTTTGTTATTTATAGGTCAAATAATTGTTATATATGCTAAGCATCTAGTGTATTCCACAAATTTGTTAGTATTATGAGTGATAAGTGATATTATTTTTTTTAAGTAAAAATTCAAATGTTTAAAATTTTAAAAGTTTCACTAAAGCAACAAGTATCTCATAATGCATGAATAAAACTAAAAATATATTACAAATACAACGTAAATGCTCAATTTAAATTCTTTATATATATATATATATATATATATATATATATATATATATAACTTATAGATCTTTCAACTACTTGAAAACATGTGACTTATTCATTTTATATGAAAGAAATTAGTATATAAATAAAATTTATGGTGTTAAAACATCTAAATTAGAAATTATATCAAAACTTTTTTCCTATACTTTAGCTTAGTTGTCTCACAAAACATAAAAAGTTTTGCTCGCCTTTTCAAGTTTCACCTTTTCAAGTAAAATAACAAGAGCATGCATGAGCATCCACATTGATGAAGCCATAAATTTAGTAATATGGCTCCACAAAAAACTATTTTATCTATTTTACTTTCTCACTTTACAATACACTCAACATCAATGGATTTATTTTTTTTGCTTTGATTGAAATGATATAAAAAAAATTCATTAAAAACCAGTGTGAATACAACCAAAAGAGAATTTTTATTAAAAAGCAGTGTGAACACAACAATTTAATAATTTTTTTTTTTTACCACACAGTCAAAAGTAGCTATGCACGGTAACAAGCAAAAAAAATATGGCTTTGGCTCCGCCAATGTAGCCACATTTTGATATTTGATAGTGCTAAAAATAGCAATATAGCTTTTTAGCACTACCAATACTAGTGCTCAGCATGTGTGTGTAAACACAAATATTTTCATTATGTGATATGAGTTTATACAGTATCATTTTGGTCCTGATCAGGTCGGCTCCAAAATAAAATTTCTGGCTCTATCACATGTCTCTGTTACTCTAATCATGTCCATGATCTCAAAGTCACACCAATGTCCAAATGGCCATTTAGTTTTCCTTTAATAGGCAAGCACACTCAATCACCCTCAACTGTTTTTGATGCTCACATCCTAAATGACGTTTCCTACATCCTACTATACTCCAAAGTTGATAGTGCAATTATGCTCCTTATTCTTTGTTAAATTCCTAAGACAAGACAGGGGAGCTTACAGGTACTTTTTCTCTTTCGCTAAAGAGCTTTATGAATGGTCAATATTTTTTTTAGCAATTAATTTTTTGATCTTTGGAATAAGAAAGAGTGCAAAGTTACATGAGATGTCAATTGTAAAGAAAATTGAGATATTTGAGAAATTGGTTGGAATGATAGTTTCCTAAAATGATCTTGATTGATGTATTGCTTTGTTATTTGTAGGTCAAATAATTGTTATATGCTACTCATCTAGTGTATTTCACAAATTTGTTAGTATTGTGAGTGAAAAATAAAATTATTTTTTGAAGTATAAATTCAAATGTTTAAAATTTTAAAATTTTCACTAAAGTAACATGTATCTCATAATACATGAATAAAACTAAAAATATATAACAAATACAAAGTGTACATATAAAACTTATAAACTACTTGAAATCATGGGACTTATTCATTTTATACGAAAGAAATTAGTATATAAACAAAACTTATGAGCATGTGTGTGTAAATACACATATTTTCATTATGTGATATGGGTTTATACAATATCATTTTGATCTAGAGGTTGGCTCCAAAAAAAAATTTTCTGACTCCATCACACGTTGTGTTACTTTAACCTTGTCCATGATCTAAAAGTCACACCAATATTATCTCCAATTGGCCATTTAGTTTTCCTTTAATAGGCAAGCACACTCAATTACCATCATCTGTTTTTGATGGTCATATTCTAAAAGACGTTTCCTACATCCTACTATACTCAAAGTTGATAGTACATTTATGCTCCTTATTCTTTGTTAAATTCCTAAGACAAGACAGGGGAACTTACAAGCACTTTGTCTCTTTCGCAAAAGAGCTTTATGAATGGTCAATTTTGTTATACACCTTAGTTTAGACCAAGGCCCAAAATGCCATACATGCCGGCCATCAGTCACATCCTTGGATTTTAGCTTCATGGCAAATTAAGCTGTACTATTCCACCACCCGTGTGGTTGATGTCACCTTCATGTAGTAATCATGTTTTAAGATAATCAAACCCAAAATGGAGGACTCTGTTTGTCAACTTTTGTGCAATAAGATTTTATTGGTGTGGTATAGGAAAGCTTTCTAGTAGGTATGTTGTTATCTGCTTTACAAATAAAAATGACACCACCAATCAAATTAGAATTTTTTATTTTATTCTATTTTTTTATTTGAACCTATAAGAAGTAATAAGCCTTCAATCTAATAGGCTGTGGCCAAAACAGAAACTTTCAAGCAAAAGAGGGTCAAATAGATAATAAATTTATTAGAAACATGAAAAGGATGTTGCTTCTTGTTTCCATATAAATCTCTTTGTTAATAAGCCTAGAAAATATTTTAAAGTATAGGCATCTCATCAAGCAGGCTTAGCCAAAGTTTGAAACAAGGAGCCATTTTAATGAGTAAAGACACTTACTATTGAAAACACGATTTCAAAGGAGCGTGCGCAACAATAAATTTGTAACAAAGTTTAATCTTTAATAAATCACTTGCCGAATCACCGTAAATGATAGTTTCTTGTTAAAGGTGTTCTCATTCTTTCCAGTTATTGGTGTGTGTTTGGTTTCTGTAGGCTTTCCCTTTGTTTATCTTTATAGGATAAACTTTTTTACGCCAAGAATTTTGTAATTCAATTGTTACTTCCTAATGTTTTCAACAAAAACATTTAATTTCTCAAACTATCAAAATATCAAAAAAATAGGATAAACCTTCTCACATACTCGCATATGTCATTAGACCCAAAACAATTGGCTTACTAATTTACTAATGCATAATAAAATCTTAGTCTTCATTTCTTCTTTTAAGTAACTTCTTTATTTTTGTTTAGCCGGCCAACTGTAATCTAGAACATGTTTTTTGACTGAAGGTTCAAGTTGGCAACTAATTAAGCTAACTAGCTGATTACTCATGCAGAAGTGACAAATTTGTCATCCATCTCCAACCATCATAATCCCTAGCTATGCGTTGCTTGTTGCAATAAAATTTTCTAAAATTACCCGTAGACTTGGACTAAATAAACGAAATTGAATAAGAACCAAAAAAAGACAAATTTTAAAGCAATTCAAAGTTACTTTTTGACTTAAATCACACATTATTTCCGGGATTTTTTTTCTTTTGTGTCCCTTCTGTGGATAAAACTGCATCACACTCTCATTGTTGATCTCAGTGACACCCCATTGTTTTGCTATTTTTAAAAGAACTATAATACAAATTTGATACATCTTTATGATTTTTTTTTTTTTTTTTTTTTTTGGGGGGGGCGGGTAAATACATCTTTATGTTTCAGTTCACAATACCCATAGAAGATTTTCTACCATATTATGAGCATTAGGCCATTGATCGTTTCTCGAGAAAATAGGACAGTTAAGTTGTTGAGCTAACAAGTAGAGTTAATCATAGTTAATCATGACCTAGCTATGAGCCTATGAGTTAGATATATTATTCCTTTTTCCATAAGCTAACATGCACACTGTTAACATAGTTTTTGTGTGGAGCTTAAATTAAGTTAGATATATAATTCAACCCAAAAAAAAAAAAAAAAAAAAAAAAAAAGAAGAAGCTAGTTAAGCCAAGTTAAAACAGTTGAAGGCTCATCAAAAAGAAGATTAATAAAATGAATAAACCAATTAAGCCAAGCTCTTTGTAAACCAAAACCACAATCACCATAGCCCATTGTAATAAAAACCTGTTTAGACTTTAGAGTTTAGCTAGATAGAGTACGTGATTGACATGTTTTAGATGACCCAAAAAAAAATTTATTCACATGTTTGGAATTGGTGCTCGTGATGCATGAGTTGTATCTGATTGAACACTTCAGGTCAAATTTCACGTTTAATTATTATATCAAATTTTTCTTCTTGATTAATTTTTATTTTAAATAAGTAAAAAAAAATGTGTTCTTAATGGTTAGCTTGTAGGCTTCTTCTGTCTCCACCCCTACACACGTTTACAAATTTAAAACATCATAGTCTTCTTGTATTTTAGCAAGAAGACCATTCAAGTCTTCGAAATGCACTTATATATAAAACTAGTCAGTAAAAGTCTCACTAATGGAAGGCATTTATATATGTAATGTTTTCAAATGAATATACATCATTGACTAAAACTCATTGTACGTATGTTGTTGGTTTGTTGCTTCTGAATATTTTATTATTTATTATATTACATTTTTTTAGAGTTTCATCATGTTTTAGTTTGTCACTACTTTTGCCTGAGGATTTTTTAGAGCTGGCTTTATTTTGTAATTGCCATTAAGAGAAGGCATATATATATATATATATATATATATATATATATATATATATATATACATATCTGTGCGTGTTATTCTTTGGAATGTTTTTTTATTACTTATACATGGAATGTTTGTAATTTAATTTTGATTTAACATATATGATATTTTTTACTTAAACAAAAATATTTACATCAAATAAGTATTTACTTCTTTGCAAAAAAAAAAAAAGTAAGTCTTTACATGTCTAAAAATATACAAGTTAATTTAATAAAAATAAAATATAATTAAATTACATATGGTATGCATTAAATACACTTTAATTTAGTAAAAATCTAAAGGGGGCATTATCAAAATTTATGTCAAAATTTATTTCTTTTACCAAAAATACAAGAGGAAGGGCGGATTTTTGAAAAGTCAAGTAGCCCCCCCTCCCTCTGCCTCTGGGCATGATAGGATATTTTTAGGGAAAAAAATGACCTCTCAAATACCTACAATCATGGTTTTAAAAACCAGAACGGTTAAATAATCGGAAAATAGATCAGTTCCCGGTTTATACCAATTCTTAACCGATTTTTCCCAGTTTTGACCGGGTCTGCTTTCCAATTGAATCAGTTTAACTAGTTGGTCTGGTTTTTAAAACATTGTTTACAAGCAACCATTTTCCTAAAAATTCCTATAATGCCTAACAGCAAATTGGTTCGAAATAAACATATTTTAGATTAAACTAAATTAACAACGGGGAACTTGAATCAAAGTTCAATAAACTTATACAAACGAGGTTAAGTACAAGATTACAATGAAGCACTTATAAGTATGAACACCCTCTAGAACCCCATGAAACTATGAGATAATCTCCTAAGGAACAAGTGAAAACATGCAAATCTAACAGTAGTGAACTAACATAGAATTTTTGTCATTTTAGTTATGTGAGTGTGTTGGTTTTTTTTTTTTTTTTTTTGCCATTTTGGTTTTTATAGAGTTATTTGAGAGAGAGAGAGAGAGAGAGATTTTTGGTTTTGTAGTTTGAATAAATATATACACAATAATTATTGGGTAAATGGTTAGGTTGTGTTTTACTTTAAAAATAATTTCTTTTTTATAAGATGGAAAATCTACTCTAGCCTAATCTAGGTGTATATATGTGTGAAACTCCTCTCTGAAAACTTAAATCCCGACCCTTACCCCTCACACTTCACAAGCACTTACACTTTACAAGCACTTATACTTGTGAAATAATCACCACACCAAGGGTGCACAGTGGTACTTTAAAAATATTTGAGTTGGGATGAGTATGAGAAATATCTATTTTGTTAAATGAGTAATAAAGAGATGAATGACTATTTAAAGCACCCAATCCATTTATTACCCACACACTATTTACTCAAATTTTTATCTTAAATCTCAAAATTTCTAGAGCCAAGCATACTCAAAGATTATTTATTATACAAATGATGCCTACAATAATAAATTTAAAATTTGTCTTTAAAATTTGTAGTACGATGGCATGGCGCAACCTGAATCACCTCCTTTCCAATTGGTTCATGTGATAGCATTTTAAGATCATTAGCTCCTCTGCACTCACATCAATCAATGTATAATAGCATAAGGGGTAAATTTTGCACATCGAACTTCAAAAATCACTCACATCAGCACATGTAAATTTGTGTAAAATAAGATGTGAGCTACAATAATCATATAAATATATACGGTTGCTATTCACATACAAATTTATTTTTTAATACTTATTTACTCATAGAGAGAGAGAGAGGGAAATAAAATTGATAAATAAATAAATATATATATTACTGAAATATAGTGTAAAATAAATAATCTGATATAGGTATTTTTGAAAAGTTGTAATATAAAATATAAAAAGTAGATTCTTATGTTAAAATCAATATGAATTTTTGCACGAACCAATGTGAATGCTTTATTGTGACAAATGAGTCTTTCTTAGGTCATAGAATGCATACATGAATTATTGAATTGCAGCTCTTCTAAATATCTCCAAACCTTTCTCTTTATGGTAAGGTTGTACAAGCTGCTAGCTCCCACCAATAACATCGCTTCTGGTCTTAATACAGCATTGCAGCACTAATACACAAGTGCATGTGATGTGATGCATGGAATATAGACTTTTTTTTAACTTTGGTGGCCTCATGAAGTTCCGTAGGAAATACTACTTCATCTAAACATTTCTGCTTTTCATCTAGAGCTAAAAAAACGTAAGCATTATGCAATATGTACTACATATTTGTCTACCTGATGGGAACAAAAGTGGTGTATTATCCTTGACAAGGCATTTAACGCGCAAACCCTTTTTGAAAAATCACACACACCTTTACCAACTTCCGAGTCATACCCATTTATAATTTTCCATTCATTTTCCTCCTCTCTTTCATTTCTCTCTCCTCCCCTCCCTTTTTTTCAAACACTCATGAAGAAATTGTTCCCCTACACTTAATCTTTAACACTAATGATACATGTATTCGCCCTTTCATATGGGATGAACCCTACTTTTGTAGGATCCACCCCTATAACACATAGATACTGTAAGCTCCGGAAGTTAGGCTGTTGGGCCTGGATACACTTGGGCTAACAATTTATTTGTAAAGTGGGTTTTAGAATTTCCTACTAAGGGTCGTTCTCGGCAGAGAGACTCAATACAATATTCACACTACTCTCCTTTTTTCTGAACCTCTTTCTCTTCCCAAACTCCTGCTATTTATAGCCAAGGTTAGTGGAGGGATTATGATTGCAGCTGCCAATAGTGCTATTGAAGGTCCAATATCGTTTGCTTTAAGTGGATGTTTAGGTGAAGGTGGGTTGCAGTAATTGTGGCCTTGGAACTTGGTTCCAGCCCAGTCAATTGTGCTCGGCAATGCAGTTCCCCGACCATTTCGTGACCCCCCTGGACGGGATTTATGAGCTTGTTAAGAAATACTCGGGCCGAGCACCTCCCAGGATCCGTGACCTGAACTCTGCTCCTGCACGAAAGCAGCTTCAAGGACTCCGGGCAATTGGGCCGCTACGTTGGGCTTGGGCCCAGGGCCCATACAAGTCTAGGGATCCTGGTACCGTACATTAGCCCCCCCTTGATTCATCCCCGGTTACCGGGAAGAATCAAGGAGCTGGACGGGCCTTTTTCTCTCGGGGATCCAAGGGCCTGGGACTCGTGACTATGGTTTCCCATTAATGCTCATCTCAAAAGACGTGCCGTTTCGCGGCGTTCGGTACAATCGTCATTATTACCTGACGGTTCGAGAACCGAAGCGACACGCGAATGGGCTTCCTTTGGTATTCGCAGGGCCGTTCGTAAAGCGTGCCCATTTATTGTTTTGATTAACCGTCTCTTCGTCCCTCATCCTGATCCTATAAATAGTTTCCCTTAGAACTTTCTCTCATTTTTCCTTCATCTCCGATTTTTTTGAGCTTACTCTCTGCCGACCAACTCTCTCTGCGCTTTCTCACCTGCTCAGTGTTCCTTTTCTCCTTAGAGCCCCAAGTAAGTTTTCTTCCCCTTCCTATTCCTTTAGCTTTATTTCTTCAAATCCCCTTTCACAGTATTAAGCGTCAGGGATGGGTTACTCTTACCTTTTAGAGACCTCGGCTGCCTTGGCCACCTTTAGGAGCAAATTTAGCATCCCCGATGACGTGGAAGTGGCATACTGCCATGAGAGTGACATCGCTCTCCACCGAGGACAAGGCACAGTCTTTTTTCCTTTGATGTCAATCTTAGAGGGCGGGGTTAGGTTTCCCGTGGACCCCCTTCTCACGGATACACTTAGGTACTATGGACTGTGTCCCGACCAGCTTTCCCCCAATTTTTACCGGGTGGTTAGCTGCGTCAGTAGGTTGAATCACACCTTTAATTTACAGTTAAATCATCATGACATTAACCAAATGTATAGCCTCTGTGGGAACAAAGCTACCAACTATTACCTAAAGACAAGAGATAATCGGGTACGGTTGATATCATGCCTGCCCGATTCGAATAGGAACTCCGCCGGGGAGTTCGTTCGCGTGCGCGGCAATTGGTTTGCCGGGGACGTCCCTTGCCCCCTTTCACGGCGTGAAGTGGGTTCGTTCCATTCCCTTAATCTAACTGCTTTCCCCCCCTTTTTCATTTCTGTTCATTAAGGTAAAGCTTCACTAACAGATATTGACATGATGTTTGCTCTTTCGCAGACGGCAAGGTTTTCGTTCCGGATCTCAGAGCCGTCCACGTCAAGGATTTGAACTTCACTCTTCGCTCCGAGATATACGTGCATTGGGACGGCCAACTCCGGGCCTCGCACCTGATCCTCGGAGTAGAACCGGTCTACTCAACCTGGCAGAGTTTTAAACAAGCACTTCTGGTGGATAGTCCCCTGCTCTCATACATTGACGTTCGGTACGTCGGCTTCCTGCCACCGAAGCTTACAACCGGGGAGGCGAGGGAATTTGGACGGCGCTTCACCGCCTCGGACGAGCTAGCTCCTTTGCGAGACGAGTCCGCGGAGCGCGTTTCTCGGCGCCTCAGAGAGTTAGCCCACGAAGCCATCCGAGAAGAGAATCCCGTGCAGGAGCAGGTGCAGCCCGAGAACCAAAACGTCGAGCCCCAGCAACCAGCGTTTGAAGCGGCTACCTTGTCGGCTGAAGATACCCGGTCTGGAGGAAGGATGGTGTCAAGGAGGGTCATGACCATCGATCGTTTCGTGCCCGGTGCACGGCAGACCACGCAGCCCCCGCCTCCATCTCAAACTGGACGGGCCAAGAAAAAACAAAAGGTCACCGATCAACCCTCCACGGGGCCAGGAGATGCAGCCGTCCAGACCCCTCCGCACCCAACGGGGGGGGTTGTCATTCGTGAGCCGCAGACCCAGATTGGCCCGAGGGCTGCGTCCTCCTCTCAAGCGGCTCCAGCGTGGAAGCCTAAGTTTCTGTTGGACGGCAAGCCTTTGCCTTCAACTGCTTGCGTGCGGATATGGGACAAAGGCGAGGGTGGTCGTGTTGCCCAAACCCTGGCCGAGGGCCTCCTCCTTCCAGAGGACGTGCACGCCTTTGAGGAAGGATCTGAGGAGTCTGTGGGGCGCCGATTAGAATGGCATGCTATCGCGGTAACTCCTTAGTCATCTATTTTATCCCGTACATTTTATTCCTGTTTTATCGCTAACTTTTTGTGATTGCTAGGCTGCTCAATTGGCTCACATCATGGCCGGCAGGGCACGAGATCTCGCCGAGGAGGTCGAGCGCGAAAAAAGTGCACGGGAGTCAGCGGCCAGATCAGTGAAAGAAAAGCTTAAGGCAGCTGAGGACGCCGAGAATAAGGCTGCCGTAGCGGAGCAAAACTGGGCGCTGGCAGAAAAAAGATGTGCCGAGCTTCTGACCAAGCAGAATGAAACTGACGTGAAGCTGGCCGAAGCCATCAGCCTGAACACTTCAAACGCCGAGGAGCTAGCTGACCTAAGGGCGGCCCTGACGGAGTGCGAGCAGAAGTGGTATAACGAAGGCTTCGCTGATGCCGAGCAGTCTGCAGAGCCGGTCGTGACTCAGGCACGGAAATTGGGTTTCGAGGCTGGGTGGTATGCCGCTCTTCATGCAATGGGAGTTGCCCAGGATTCCCACCTGAGAGATCCCGGCCAGATCCCCTTTCCGAGAGATGTGATTGCCGCGCAGGATCCCCCGGTCACTGTTGACGAGGAGGAAACGGCAAGCATGAGGGAGCTTGTTGAACAAATTGACGCTCATGCCGAGCCAGAGGACATGGAGGCCACCAGCATCCCAACCGTGCAGGACCTTCTCGGCGAGGACTCGTGCTACCCCCTCACCGACCAGACAGAAGTGAGAGATCCGACCCGACCTTCCAGCTGAATAATTTTATGCTTTCATTATTTTTCATTGCACTTGTAGTTTTCATGTTTGTCGGTTTATTTGCCTATGTCGCCGAGATGTGGCGGACGAACAATTTACGGTTTTAATTTGCCCATTTGATCGGTAATCAACTTCCTTGCTTAACTTTGGTCTTGGTTTGTTGAATGAATTTTTATCTTCTTGATTGTTTCGTTTTGACTGTGTCAATGTTTATGCCGTGCATGTGATGATACCCAAAGCCTATCATACCGTTCCTTGAATAGTCCGAGATGAATTTTAATGCTCGGAGGGTTGGGGTTTCCCTATGGTTGGTGGCTTGACCCTGCCGAGGAATATGATTTCATCTTTTGATCCTTTACCTTTTTGCGTCAAAGGCGTTTCCCCCCGCTCGGAGTTTCTAATCCTGTCGTGGGCCGGGTCTTTGTCCTTAGAGCTTTTAGTGATAAGGTTTACACCTGCTCGGCGATTGTAATCTAGCCGAGGCCAGGTTTCCGTCCTTAGAATTTTTTAGCGATGAGGTTTACACCTGCTCGGCGATTGTGATCGAGCCGAGGCCAGGTTTCCGTCCTTAGAATTTTTAGCGATAAGGTTTCCACCTGCTCGGCGATTGTAATCGAGCCGAGGCCAGGTTTCTGTCCTTAGAATTTTTAGAGATAAGGTTTACACCTGCTCGGCGATTGTGATCGAGCCGAGGGCCGGGTTTCTGTCCTTAGAATGTTTAGCGATAAGGTTTCCACCTGCTCGGCGATTGTAATCGAGCCGAGGGCCAGGTTTCTGTCCTTAGAATTTTTAGAGATAAGGTTTACACCTGCTCGGCGATTGTGATCGAGCCGAGGGCCAGGTTTCTGTCCTTAGTATGTTTAGCGATAAGGTTTCCACCTGCTCGGCGATTGTAATCGAGCCGAGGCCAGGTTTCTGTCCTTAGAATGTTTAGCGATAAGGTTTCCACCTGCTCGGCGATTGTAATCGAGCCGAGGGCCAGGTTTCTGTCCTTAGAATTTTTAGAGATAAGGTTTACACCTGCTCGGCAATTGTGATCGAGCCGAGGGCCAGGTTTCTGTCCTTAGTATGTTTAGCGATAAGGTTTCCACCTGCTCGGCGATTGTAATCGAGCCGAGGCCAGGTTTCTGTCCTTAGAGTTTTCATTTGCAGTTCTCTTGGTGCGTATTGACGGGAACAAAAACAGCATATACAAATGAACTTCATCATAATCTCAACCTTAGCAAAATACAAGCTTTCGACTTACATGTAGAACTTCTTTAAGTTGCTAGCGTTCCACGGCCGAGGAAGCGGCCTCTCGTCAAGGTCCTCCAAGAAGTAGGCCCCCGCACCAGCGATGGCTGTAACTCTGTACGGTCCTTCCCAGGTTTGACCAAGCTTGCCTGCAGATATGTCTCGCATGCTTCCCACAACTTTTCTCAAGACCAATTCTCCGGCACTGAACTCCCTTTCCTTTACATTCCGGTTGTACCTTTGGGCTAATCTTTGCTGATACTCGGCGAGCCGTATGGTCGCCGCCTCCCTGCATTCCTCTAGCCAGTCCAAATGCTCCATCATCAGGTCGGCGTTCTGGACGGGGTCAAACCCTGCGACCCGTGCACTGCACAAGCTCACCTCGGTTGGTATCACGGCCTCTGCTCCGTATGCCAAGGAGAACGGGGTCTCGCCCGTAGATCTTCTGGGGGTTGTGCGATAAGCCCATAATACACTGGGTAGCTCTTCTGCCCATCTTCCTTTCGCCCCGTCCAACCTTCTCTTTAACCCGTTCAAAATAGTCTTGTTCACTGCCTCAGCCTGGCCGTTGCTTTGTGGGTAAGCCGGTGTTGAATACTTGTTTTTGATGCCAAGCTCGCTGCAGAAGGCCCGAAAAGCTTTGCTATCAAACTGTAGCCCATTGTCGGTTATCAGAGAATTCGGCACCCCAAACCTTGTGACTATGTTCTTCCATACAAACCTTTTCACGTCAGTATCTCGGATATTGGCCAGGGCCTCGGCTTCCGCCCATTTTGTGAAGTAATCTACTGCCACCAATACAAAACGGCGGTTCCCCGTTGCTCGGGGAAATGGTCCGAGGATGTCAAGCCCCCACTGCGCGAACGGCCACGGGCTGCTGACGGGGTTTAGACGACCTGCCGGCTGATGGATCAAAGGGGCGTGCTTTTGACACTGTTCGCAGCTCCGAACATATTCAGCGGCATCCTTCTGCATCTGTGGCCACCAGAACCCCTGAGTCATCGCTCAGTGTGCTAGAGATCGTCCCCCAACATGGCCGCCACACACTCCCTCATGTAGCTCGGTCAGAAGCTCTCTGACTCTTCCGGGATGTAAGCATAAAAGGTAAGGGCCTGCAAAGGACCTTCGGTACAGTTTGTGGTCCGAAGAAAGCCAGTACCGGGGAGCCATCCGGCGAATCTTGTTGGCCTCGCCTTCCTCCTCTGGAAGCTTATCCTCGGCCAGGAAATCTATGATCGGGTTCATCCAACACGGCTTGGCCACTGCTACCTCCGCGACCTCTATTCTGGCTTGGTCGGGGATGCACTTCTCACTGATACTTGGCTCTTTTATGAGTTCTATTGTGACTAGTCGAGGTGTATCCTCGGTTGCTGACGAGGCTAACGTGGCAAGTGAGTCGGCGTGTTTGTTTCGTGACCGAGCCACCTGGGACACCTTTACCTTTCCGAACTGACCGATAATCTGCTTGGCTGCACTCAGATAAGCTTTCATTCTGGAGTCCCGAGCCTCGAAGTCCCCTGTGATCTGGTAAACAACCAGTCGTGAGTCCGAGTAAACCTCAACATCTTTCGCACCCAGATGCAATACGGCCCTCAAACCGGCTAGTAGGGCCTCATACTCGGCCTCGTTGTTTGAGGCTTTAAATCCCAACCTGAAGGAGTGTTCCAATCGTATGCCCTCGGGGGTGATAATGACTATACCAGCCCCGGCGCCCATAGCATTCGAGGCGCCGTCCACAAATACCTTCCACGGGCGCATCTCTGCACTACAAATTACCTTGCCGTCGTTTTTGGGTGTGAATTCTGCGATGAAATCTGCGAGAACCTGTCCCTTCACCGAGCTTCTAGGTCGGTATCTTATGTCAAACGACCCCAGCCGAGTCCCCCATTTGGCGATACGGCCTGTGAAGTCTGATCTTTTTAACAGTGACTGTAATGGATACTCGGTGAGGACGAACACCGTATGAGCCATAAAGTAATGTGGCAACTTTCTCGTGGCGTGCACCAGGGCTAAAACCAACTTCTCCAGTGGCAAGTACCTTGTCTCGGCATCAACTAAGGTTTTGCTTATGTAATACACGGGCAATTGTACTCCTTGGTCCCTTAGTAATACAGCACTTACGGCATGGTCGGTGACTGCGAGGTACATAAACAAATCTTCCCCGGGTTCCGGGGCCGTCAACTTTGGCACCTTTGCCAAGTATTCCTTCAGCTCTCGAAAAGCCTCATCACATCCCTCATCCCAGCAAAATCCCTTCCACTTCTTCAGAAGTTGATAAAATGGTCGGCAGCGATCGGCAAACTTTGAGATGAACCGGTTCAGGGCGGTTAACATCCCAGTGAGCACTTGCACCTCCTTGGGATTGTTTGGTGGTTTGAGGCGATTCACGGCCTCTATTTGGTCAGGGTTAGCCTCTATCCCCCGAGTAGAAATCAGATAACCCAGGAACTTACCAGCCCCCACTCCGAAAGTGCACTTCTCGGCATTCAGGCGCAATTTATGCCGCCGCAGTATCTCGAAAACTCCCCGGAGGTCTTCCGTATGCTGTGGCTCTTTTCTGCTTTTTACCACCATGTCGTCAATATATACTTCAACCGTGCCTCCAATTTTTTCCCGGAACATTCTCGTCATCATTCGTTGGTACGTGGCACCGGCGTTCTTCAATCCAAACGGCATGACCTTGTAGTGATAGTTTGCTCCCGGGGAGATAAATGCGGTCTTTTCCCGATCCTCGGGTGCCAAGGCAATCTGGTGGTAGCCCTGAAAGGCATCCAGGAAACTCATTCTCGGGTGTCCATACGTGGCGTCTACTAGTTGATCAATCTTGGGCATCGGGAACGGGTCCTTTGGACATGCCCTGTTCAAGTCTGTGAAGTCCACACAAACTCTCCATTTGCCGTTCTTCTTCTTCACTACAACAGTGTTTGCTAGCCATCTCGGGAAGAATATTTCCTTTATGACTCCGGCTTCCTTCAGCCGCTGGACCTCCAGGTTTACTGCATCGACATGTTCCTTTGATGCTCTTCTCGGTTTCTGCTTCTTCGGGGGGAATGATGGGTCCACGTTGAGTTTGTGGACAATGAACTCGGGATCTACACCAGGTACTTCATACGGGTTCCGAGCGAAAACATCTATGTTCTGCAAAAGGAGCAACAACATCTCTACTCTTTCCCGGTCATTCATGCTCGTACCTATCTGGAAATACCTGTCAGTATCTGGAAGAATTTTAACCCTCAATACCTCCTCGGCGACGTCCGCCCCCGTCTCCCCTCGGGGGTTCTGTAATTGCTATGAAGTTTCTTTATCAGCCTGCTCAGCTTGCCCGAGCTGTTCATTTTTCCATCTGACCGCGGCAACAAGACACTGCCTCGCCACTTTTTGGTTGCCCCTTACCTCGGCAACACCATGTTCAGTAGGAAATTTTACTTTCACGTGGAGTGTGGACGGAACAGCCTTCATGGCGTGAATCCATGGCCTCCCCAAGATCGCGGTATACGGTGAGAATGACCGGACTACTATGAAGGTAACAATAACTCCCTTGCCTTCCATGTCTACCGGGAGAGAGATTTGCCCCTCGGGGATTACGACTCTCCCGTCAAATGAGACCAGTGGCGTGTCATATTTCTCCAAATCCCCGGTCTTCAATCCGAGCCCCACGAAGAGGTCCGGGTACATGACGTCAGCTCCGCTCCCTTGGTCGATCATTACCCTCTTCACCAGGAACCCGCCTATCCTGGCCGCCACCACTAAAGCATCGTCATGAGGTTGGATCGTTCCCTCAAGATCGTTATCTCCGAATGAGATGGTCGGCCCTTCAACTTTCTTCTTCTTCCCGGCGGATTCTCCTCCCACGTACGCCACTGTTAATACCCTCTTTGCCGCCGCCGTTCCTCTTGGTGCAGCGTGGATAACTTCGATTACCCCAAGCGGGGGCGGGAGGGGGTTCCTGTTCTGTTGGACGCCCTAGCCGGTTTCTCGGTTGGTGGAGTCTACTACAAACTCTTTTAGGTATCCCGCCTTCACTAGCTGCCCGAGATGATCTTTTAATACCCGACACTGCTCGGTGGTGTGTCCTTTGTCCCTGTGATAGGTGCAGTACAGGTTTTGGTTCCTCCGGGACGGGTCGCCTCCCATTTTGTTTGGCCACCTGAAAAATGACTCGTTCTTGATCCGCTCCAAGATTTTGTGTACGGGCTCTTTAAACGCCACATTAACCCCTTCAATTTGCGCCTCTGGTTCCTGCATCCTGAAGTCTTTTTTGGGCCTTGCCGGCACAACGCCCTGCCGAGGCTTCCCTATTAATGGGGCTTTCCCCCTGTTCTGCAGCCGGTCGTCTTCTAAGCGTTTGTATTCCTCTATGCGTCTCATCAGCTGCCTCATGTTCTCGGGGGGTCTCCTTGTCAACGACTCCCGTAATTCAGAGTCTTCGGGAAGCCCTATCCTGAAGGTGCTTGCCGCAATTTTCTCATTCCCTCCACCAATCTCGTTGTAGAGCTCCCAGTATCGGCTGGCATAACTACGAAGGGTTTCTCCATCCCTCATCTTCATGGAAAGTAGCACGTCAACCGGCTGTTGCACTCGGCTGCATGTCACGAATCTACTGCCGAACTCTTGAATCAACTCGGCGAAGCTGCTTATGGAACCTTTCCGTAACCCATTGAACCATCTCAGGGCTGTTGAGCCGAGACTTCGTAGGAATTGAATGGCGGACGCGTGAATCTGCTCGGCATTGGGGCCCGTTCAATCTCATCGGAAAACGGAGACCGAGCGGCCAATCGTAAGGCTCGGCTCATGGCGTCCATGGCGGCGTTGTGGTGCAGCCGTTCTTCTGGCGATTCTGACCCTTGGTCACCGTGTCCATGCGACCGTGACCGGTTCCGCCGACGATGTCTCTCCCGGGATTCTCGGTGTGACTCACGAGAGCGTGAGCGGTCTCGGTAGCGGTGCGCAATAGATCGGCTGGAACCTTCCTCGCCCTGATTTCTCCTTTGCTGGGAGTTGCGATCCCTCTCCTGGCGCTGATTCCGTGCGTCCAGCTCCAAATCCATTACCAACCTGCGCAACCGCTCCAGCTCTCGGTCTCTATCATCATGCTGCTGATGTGCCGAGACGCCGGAAACCGTTCTGTGTGTCTGGTCCGACCCTTCCTCTCCTCTGGGTTGCACTCTATCCTCCTGCCGTTTCTGCCTTCTCTCCCTCCACGTCGATCCCCGAGAAGATCCTGCCGAATTGCTCGGGGCACGCTCTCCCGAACGCTGTTCAGACATTTCCCCTGTTTGAGTCTCGGTTGAACCACAGCTTTGTAGGAGGGCCCCACGGTGGGCGCCAATTGTAAGCTCCGGAAGTTAGGCTGTTGGGCCTGGATACACTTGGGCTAACAATTTATTTGTAAAGTGGGTTTTAGAATTTCCTACTAAGGGTCGTTCTCGGCAGAGAGACTCAATACAATATTCACACTACTCTCCTTTTTTCTGAACCTCTTTCTCTTCCCAAACTCCTGCTATTTATAGCCAAGGTTAGTGGAGGGATTATGATTGCAGCTGCCAATAGTGCTATTGAAGGTCCAATATCGTTTGCTTTAAGTGGATGTTTAGGTGAAGGTGGGTTGCAGTAATTGTGGCCTTGGAACTTGGTTCCAGCCCAGTCAATTGTGCTCGGCAATGCAGTTCCCCGACCATTTCGTGACCCCCCTGGACGGGATTTATGAGCTTGTTAAGAAATACTCGGGCCGAGCACCTCCCAGGATCCGTGACCTGAACTCTGCTCCTGCACGAAAGCAGCTTCAAGGACTCCGGGCAATTAGGCCGCTACGTTGGGCTTGGGCCCAGGGCCCATACAAGTCTAGGGATCCTGGTACCGTACAGATACATATATCGGATACGTGATAGATTTCTTGTCACATAACTTAAGTTCAGCCACATCATTGTCACAGTATTATCATCGCAACCAAACATCACCACAAAGTGCACACACACATTGTCTCTATAACCAAACACCTCCAAGTCAGGTATTGTACACCCGATTGCTATCTTTCAGTGTTTGGGGATGAAGTTTGTACGGTGCACTATTTGGAAATGAAGTTTTGAAATAGAAAGGGAGGTTCCTTTATGGATTTATCAATAGCTAAATAAAACATGTTTTTGTTTTCTGTCATTGCACATTTCTTAATTTATTGAGTTTTTTTCGGAGTTCTTGTATGAGATAAGTAAATCTGTAGCACTAGGCCGTGGGGTGTTGTTTTGCATATACTATTCACCATATGGGGATCAACATTTGAAAATGGAAATATTGTTCCTTTATGGAGTTGTTGTTATGTGCCGATACCATTGTTGCCATTGTTGAGGGTCATGTGTTATATCTGATCCTGGAGTGTTGGCCAACTAGTTTATGTCTCCAATTCGTTTAGCAAGTTTAGTACTATACCCACTATGAGAAGATTCTATAGTGGATTATGAGAAGATTCTATAGTGGGTTAGGATGAAATGATATAAAGAAAGAAATGGAAAATAAAACATACTTGCATGTGAGTGTGTGTGTGTTTTTTTTTTTTTTTTTTTTTTTAATGTTTTAGTTTGGCAGTTGTTAAGGTACTTTTTTTTTTATTACACCTAATTTTATTTAAGTACCACCTATCCACTTTCAAATACACACACCTTATTATATTTAAAACCTAAGAATACTTATGCTTACCAATATTTGAAAAGCCCATGATTCAAGTCCATGGCAAAACAAATTTTATCAATGGAATTCAAATCCATAATCGAAGCCCATGATTCAAACTCATGGCGATTCATTCAAAGCCCAATTCTCATTGGCAACATCAAAACCCAGTTCTTATTGGCAACAATCAAAGCCCAATTCTTATTTGCAACAAATTGGCAACATCAAAGCCCAATTCTTATTGGCAACAATCAAAGCCCAATTCTCATTGGCAACATCAAAGCCCAATTTTCATTAACACTACTTTATCAAAAAGAAAAGAGCCCAAGATTATCAACGCTTGGCAAAGAAAAAAATATCATGTTACCGTAGCAAGAAAGACCCATTGCAAGTATTTATGAAGAAATCCAAAAAAAATGTTTACTAATAAAAGTCCATGAGGAATAAAAACCTATGGCAATATGCGCACACAACTCAGCCCATGTGAGCAAGAAACACCAGCAGAAGGCAAAGGAGAACAGCCCATGTTCAGTCCTAACCAAAAAGAGCAACTAGGGACTCATACAAGGGAACCAAGCCCTTGAGAATGGACTAAAGGCTGTCCCCTCAATTTTCTGTCACCCCCCACCTGACGTGAACAGTGCCCAAGGGCTGTCACATCAACTGAAGCCTAAAGAATGATGGAACTCCATCATCTTCCCCAAAACTGCACTTCCAGCGGAAGGGGAGCTCAAACCAAATTGTTCAAACTCTAACAAATTGATGTTAAAAATGCTAAAAATGTTTAAAACGTGATTCATGTGCCAAGCCCATGAATCCTAAAGGGGGAAAATTGGGAACATGTGGTTTGGAGGGCATAAAGGGATCTCCAGCGGAACCCCCTTGAAGTAGACTAGAACTTGACACCTGGCTTGGGGTGTTAAATCTTACTTCTCAGGAGTCTGAATCTCAGTTGCAGTATTAGGATTCACTCATTATACACGCCTCAAATCACAATAATCAAGCTCAGCCCCAAGAATCCTGGCATTTAATGCAAAAAGCTCTAAAATCTCATCATTACCCAAAAAAGCAAAGCAACCCCCTAAATGGATTTTCCTACTTCTTAGCAAAAATCCCAAGGAAGCTTGACTCTGATTCATCACCTCTGAGTGGTCACACGTTTTTTGGAGCTTTGTCAATAAATGCTTCTCTGAAAACTCCATTATAAAAACACAAGCAAGCTAACCAAAAAACCAACTTAGCCACCCCTCTGAAATTCGTTGGTCATCTTTACAAGTAGCAGAGCTCTCCTTTTAGCTCACCACCCATCACCTTTAACTCAAACCCATCTAATCCCAGATATTTCTTCTTCTCCCTTTACACTACCATAGCTCATAAGTGTCTTCCAACTAACCACAAACAGCCCATTACCCATAAAAGACTTCAATCTCAGCATCAATCCCATCTCACTAACTCAAAAGCAACCCACATTCATCTTATTCATGCCTTACAAATTTACACTCACTAAAGTCTTAGCTTAAATTTTGCTGCACTAAGCTGGGGGTTTTTCTCTCCCTTCACACCATGCCAATTAATCCTCCATTTTTTCTTCCTATGGAGCCTTTAATTTTTACTTTTTACTTTACTATTGAAGGGTATGATGTATTTGTAACGATTGAACTTTTTCCTCACATTGATGTAATAATGTCTGAAAGCACAATAAATTCCTCTTGAATGAGACACATAAGGACCTAAAATTTGCCTAAATCTATCTAATTATTGATGGTTGGACCGTGTAATTCCACCCCTACTGTTGGACAATTTACCTTTTGGACTTAAGTACAACTTCACCCTTACTGCTGGAGAATTCATTTTCCCTTAGACTATCAAAACAGGACCACTAATATACTAATTAAGTATTGTAACGTATTTTTTATTGGGCCTTTATTGCTGTTTTGTTAAGTGCAGTTCTTGTTTCTTCTTGCTTGGATAGGCTTGTCATCACACCGAAAGCCTATGGGTGTCATCTCAAGAGCCCATAGTTGAGTCTCAGTTTGGTTTCCCAACATTTCATTCAGAGGCATCAATTTCTTCCCTCAACAGCAGTTATTTTGAAATTTTCGTTAAAATTTATTATAATTTTCTGTTAAAATTTGAGTTATAATTATATCAACATTAAATCTTGATTTTGCAATACTTAGCCATTATGCTTAAGGGTACAATATGATTATGAAATTTTGTGGATTGTTATTGAATTGTTTATATCCTTTTATGGAAATGGATTTTATGCTGTAAACATTGGATATAATGTTTAATATTATGGACATGTAGTAGCGAAATGTGGGTATGATAGTAGGAACAATCAATTTGATAATCTATATCATATACTATATATAATAGCATATACTATATATAATAGTAGAAGCTGAGAGAAAGTTGAGTTCTACAATTAAGGTTGTTATTCCATGTAAGAACCTACTTAAAATTCTGTCACATTAACAGTTAAACCCAACCAAAAGCCTGATCATTACACCATTTGAAACCCGATCATTACCCCTTCAATCCATTCAGTCTACTTTAGTTCTTTCAGTCTACTTTGGTCCTTTTGGTTCGCTTCAATCCATTCGATCCACTTCAGTCTACTTTGGTCCATTCAGTCCAGTTAGTCTATTTGGTCCATTTCAGTCTGCTTCAGTCCATTCGGTCCACTTCGGGGGTGTTTTAGGGGGAGAGGTTTGTGTAGAAAGAGGAGATACTTCATTAATAATTATGTCACATTCTCGGCATAATGTTAGTTGATTCTTGATAAAATTACATTTTTCTTATTTTATCAAAATTTTGTATTTTTCAAAGAATGCACATAATTCAGTAGATTCAAAGTACACAATTTTTCAAATAATGTACACAAGTATGTACATTTCATGTACATATATATTTATTCAAAGAATGTACACAACTTATCAAAGAATGTATACAATTTTGTATATTCAACATACATAATTTTCAAAAAATACACACAATTTTGTATATTCAACATACACAATCTTTCAAAGAACACACACAATTCTTTACATTCAACGTACAATTTTTTTTTTTTTTGAAAAGTAAATAATTTTTCAAAAAAAAATGTACACAATTTTGTATATTTAACGTACATAATATTTCAAAGAATGCACACAGCTGTGTATATTTAACATACACAATTCAAAAAATGTACACAAATCTATACATTCAACGTACAAATTTTTCCAAAAATTGTACATGATTTTTCAAAAAATACACACAATTATGTACAATCAATGTACACAATTTTTCAAACAATATACACATTTCTATATATTCAATCCACATGAGTTTTCAAAAATCGGACAAAATTTGGTACATATTACGTACACATTTTTCTATAAAATGAGGAAAATTTTGTATATTCAACATACACATTTTTTAAAAGAAAATACACAAACTTTCAAAGAATGTACACAAATTTTCTAATAATGTATACAATTAAGTATATTCAATATACTCAATTTTTCAAAAAATGCACAGAATTCGGTACATTCAAGTTACACAATTTTTGAAAGGATGTACACAATTCTATTTATTTAATGACACAATTTTTTTTAAAAAATGCACACAATTATGTATATTTAAAGTACACAATTTTTCAAAAAATGTAACAGCTCTATACATTCAATGTACATAATTTTTCAAAGAATGTACCCAATTTTGTGTATTCAATGTACTTATGTACACAATTTTGTATATTTAACATACACAATTTTTCAAAAAATGCACACAATTCTGTACATTCAACACACAATTTTCAAAGAAAGTAAGCAATTTTGTACATTCAACATACATGTTTTTTTCAAAAAATGTACACAACAATTCTGTACATTTAATGTACATAATTTTTCAAAGAATGTACCCAATTTTGTACATTTACATACATCATTTTTCAAATAATGTACACAATATTGATTTAACGTACACAATTTTTCAAAAAATGCACAGAATTCTATTCATTCAACCTATGCAATTTTTCAAAAAAAAAAAAAAAGGTACACAATTTTGTATATTCAATATACACAATTTTTTCAAAAATTTACATAATTTTGTATATTTAACGTACACAATTTTTCAAAGAATACACACAATTTTGTATATTCAATGTATATTTAAAAAATATACACAACTATGTATGTTTGAAATATACAATTTTGTACATTTACCGTACACATTTTTTCAAAGAATGCATAATTTTGTATAATTACGTATATTTAACGTTAACGCCCAGCTCTTTTACTACAATTGAACTAAAATGAATCTTGATACGGTGACATGCACCATCATTTCGGCTAGAATTGCTCATGGTACTGTTCTAAGCACTAGTTGAAGCTGGTGTTGTTGTTGTAGGCCCAGCATCTCTTCAAGCAGCAGGATGAGCAATGCCATGGGCATAGTTGCCTTCTATGTTTTGCAGTTCCTTAATGCCTACAAGGATAATGATCTTGTTTAAACAAACTCTAGTGTTTTCAAAATTGATATTATAATGAAAATATCAAAGCAGCGTCTTTCCAGCATTGCTTTGATATTTTCATTAAAAATAAAAATAAAAAACCCTTCCCAAAATCAAGCTCTAAAACCTGCCAAAATATTTTCATTAAAAAAGTGTAAATATGAGATATATGATTAAGATTAAATAAATCAGACATACACATTAAAAAAAATAATTAAAGAGTTAATAACTAGCATACTAGAAAATTGTTTCAAGGTTTATGAGTTAAGAAAAAGAAAAGGACCAAAAAAAAGGGAAGAAGAAGAAGAATATCTTTTTTGGTGAATTGGTTAAGTTTTATTTTTGCAACACTTACCAAACCAATTGCATAGCCATTTTAGAACAGATCATTGCTGCAGGAACAACTAGAGAGCTAGGAAATTGCAAGCCTCAACAAACAAAGATCACCAATACAATAGGAGATTCCAATAATAACCAAGTTTGCATCTTGAAATCAGACTAGATAACATCAGTACTTAGTGAACAACAGGTTACAATGTGCCATGTTTAATGCTTCAATTCTTCCAATTTTGTGGGCTATCATCACCTTGATCTAACTTAGAATTCTATAACCAACTCCAAATTTCCTTGCAATTAACAGGACATAAGAAATAACAAACTGGTGTACGTATATGTCTTCAACTCACGATTTCAGTTGTTTTCACCTATGTGTACGGCCATGTGTGCAACATGTAAGGTTGAATTTAATCAACCATCTAATTGGCTTTATTCCGTGCCAAATTTGCTTGTATTTCAGCATTTAGTAACCATGTATTTAGGTGGGTTTGTTGTAAGGGTAGTGAGTGAGATAGAGTGTAGATTGCTCAAGAGTGTGCAAGAAAACAGAGACTCGCGGCTTGATCTCGCGGGTGACTCGCGGCTGCAAGCCGCCAGATGCAGCACACGTGCCAAGCATGCCAGAAGGTGAACAGTCATGCTAGCTAGAGCACTACAGGACAAAACAGGACAACTGGCCATACGGTTATCTCGCGACTAGGTCTCGCGACTCAGTCAAGTCGCGAGGCCAAGCCGCGAGCCACCCCTGTTTTGAAAAAAAAAAAACCTGACGTTTCACATTCTCCTCTCACCCCAGTATAAATACCCCTTATACCCACAAATGAAAGAGAGCTTCTAGAGAGAATTTTAAGAGAGAAACCCTAGAGTAAAACAAGATTGATTCATCTACAATCTTTACATAAGAGTCTCTTCAAATTCCTCAACTCTCTTCCTCTCCATTGTCAAACCCTTGAGAGGCATTTTACCAAAACCTTGTTCTCACCATATCCATTACTGTGAGAGGGCTGTTTAGTGTTCTGGGAAGCAGTTAGGAAGGAACCAATCTTCATTGGTTGATACTATAGTCAAGTAGCGGAATCCGGGAAGCTAGAAAAGAAAAAGGTTCGGCGCAACCTCGTTGGAGCAAGAAGCTTGGAGGGCTTAGGTGCACTGGGTAGATTAGGCTTGGAGGGTCTATTGCTGTCCATGTATCCCAACTACATTTTCTAGTGGATTGTTTACCACTTGGAGGGCGGCGGAGAGGTTTTACGCCGAGGGCTTCGGTTTCCTCTTCGATAACACATCTCGTGTTGTCTTTGTGTTTGCATCTTCCTTCCCTTTTATCTTTGCCTTTTATTATCTGATGTGGGTTGTGATTTTAATTTGGCTTAGATAATTTTTCGAATTCTGGTTTATAGCTTTTGTTCATTTTCTGTACACTAGTTGTTTGATATAAAGCTTGAATTGGTTAATTTGTATATTGGGGGTCTAAACGTTCAAGGGTGTTTTTACACTATTTGAACTTTCAATTGGTATCAGAGCGGGTACACTTCTATTGGTTTTATTTCCATTGTGTGATCCTTGACTCCCTTTGAGATGGATCGGTCTCAATCCCTAAATGCACCTCCATATTTTGATGATAGTAATTATGCTTTTTGGAAGGTTCGCATGAGAGCATTTCTGTGCTCCATTGATGAATCTATTTAGGATGCTGTTGAGATTGGTTGGACCAGACCTGAGGCAGCCAAATCCACATGGGATAAGGCAGCACTCGCTGCATCTAATGCTAACAGTAAAGCACTCAATGCTATTTTCTGTGGTGTGTCTCCAGATGAATTTCACAGGATCTCCCACATTATTGTTGCCAAAGAAGCATGGGAGATATTGGAAACCACCTACGAAGGCACGAAGAAAGTGAAAGACACCAAGTTGCAAATGATGACCACTCGGTTTGAGGAGCTCAAAATGAGTGAGGATGAGTCCTTTGACTCTTTCTATGGGAAGCTGAATGAGGTGGTTGTCAGCAAGTTCAATTTGGGAGAGAAATCGGAGGATTCTTTGTAAGGAAGATCCTTCGATCATTGCCGAAAAGTTTTCGTGCTAAAGTGACAGCGATTGAAGAGAGCAAGGACCTTGATGACATCAAAGTCCAGGAGCTGGTTGGTTCTCTTCAGACTTATGAGATGTCGCTGCCCAATCAACGGAAGAGTAAATCTCTTGCTCTTAAGACCATTAATGAGAAGGTGGAAGACCATGACTCATCGGGAGAAGATGTGGTTGACAAAGATGTTGCATACCTTGTAAAAAATTTCCGAAAATTCTTGAAATTCAAAAATAATGGCAAATTTGGTGATAAAGGAAAATTCCAAAGTTCAGGAAGGGAGAAAAGGGAATTCAAAAAGAAAGATGGAAAAGAATCCCAATCTACACAAGGTGTCAGTTGTTTCGAATGTAACGGGCATGGACACTTTAAGAAAGAATGTCCGAATTATTTGAAATCGAAAGGCAAAGTGTATGCCACGACATTGAGCGACTCAGATTCATCCGACTCAGAATCTGAAGAAAGCTGTGATGGAGAGGGGAACTATTCAGCTTTTATGACTATTGCCCATGTTGAATCTTCAGACGAGTTGAATCTGCTTGTACGAGACCTTGGAGAACATAGTGATGAAGAATCACTGGGTGTTGCTGAAGAATCAGATGCTGAAGAAGATGAAAGCACAGCCAATCTTCAAGAAAATTATAACTCACTCCTGGAGAAGTCGGGTGAGTACACAAGGGTGGCCAAGGCAGCTGTGAGAAAGATGAAGAAGGCAGAGGAGGACTATAAAAGTCTCTTAATTCGCTATAAGGAGGCCAAATGTGAGATAGAAACTTTGAATGGTGAGCTGTCAGAAGCCTACACAAAAGTGAGATTTCTTGAGCAAGAGGTTGTGCAAGCAAATGCTAAAATAGAGAGGGTCACCACCAAGAAGCTAGATGATGTTATATCATCTCAAAAGAGCTTTTCAGACAAATCCGGATTGGGATATACCGGAGGAAGTAGCTCATCTGGAAATGTCACTAAAGAAGTGAAGTTTATAAAGGCCAAAGAATCAGCTGATGTTGACCCTACTGCTGAGAAGCCCAAGATAAAGGAGAAGAAGAATGTGGAGAACCAACGGTTGTTGAATCCCCGCAATCAGTATGTGGGCAGGTCTAAATACCGAGCCAAGTCTCGTCCACGACCACAAAGAGGTCCTAGATCAAATTATGTGTGTCATCATTGCGGTCTTCAAGGGCATACTCGACCAAATTGTCAAAAGTTGAGAGCAAAGAATAGTGCAACTCCTCAAAGGTCACGAGGACCTAGAAATGATAGAAGAAATTGGGCTGGTGAACCATCAAGAGATCAAAACGGTGATCCCGGAATGATGAACATGATGAAGATGATTGGTGCATTCACCAACTGCTTGGAAAGCTTCACACGAAGGTTTGAAAGCCCTAACTCCCGTATCCAATCCTATAAGGAAATCACCCCAAACGCAAGTGACGTGTGGGTGAAGAAGGGTACTCATGCATAAGCATTATAACATGTCCATGAATTAATACTTCCTATGCTTTGTGACGATGTTTGATTGTTTGCTTGTTGTTTGAGTTGATGGTTGTTTGTTTGTCTATTTGTGCATACATTTGGTCATTTTTTTTTCAATATTTTTCTTCTTATGTGTCAAAAATCCAAAAATCACATAAAAATTAGAAAATCAAAAAGTTTGATTGACATTGTTGAGTTTTTGTCTCAAAACTTGTTTTGCCTTGTACCTTTGTGCTAATGGCTTTGTGCATTTTCGAGCATAGCTTGTTTCTTTGCACTCTTATCACTATGGGAGAAATCTTGAAATCTATGTGATTGTTGTAAATAGATCTTCAAACTTGTCATGAATGATGAGTGAATGGTTATGATGATCTTGAGACATGCATAGACTTGTGTTTATATATCTTCCCACTCTTTATTTTTTGCTTTTGCTAAAAAGAGCTCACCAAATGTAAATCTCCAAATGAAAAGAGATATTGAGCTGCAAAAGCCTGTCGCACATACTAGTATTCGACTAGGAAAAAGGGAAAGCGACCAAAAATTAAAGTGAATGTTTATTCAAAAAGCCAAAGGCTTGTTCATTAAAGTGAAATATCAAATATCACTCTCACAATGAGAGGTGATTGTCTCAAAAGGATCAAAAAGATCAATTGTTATGATTGAAAGTGGAGTCAAATGTAAAACTCCAAGATATGTTATCAAGTTTTGTGGGAGGTCATATATTCATATTTCTATAATTGAGATGGGTCACATAATCTAGTGCTAATTGTGTATGTCTTGGTTGAATTGATCATTGAAGCTTCACATTAGACTATGGACTATCTCTTTGTTGATATCCACACACAACACACAAGGTTATGTTCAATAAATGCCATATTCATTTGTGTAATTGTACTTGATGAAATGTGTTTTCACATGCTCAATCTTTGTTGAGTCAAGCACAAAAAGATTTTTGAATGTTTTAGGTGTTTTCGGAAAGTATTTTGTTCTTAAAATCTGAAAATTTCAAAAAAAAAATTTTGCCCTGTTTTGGCAACTCAATCACAGGTAAATCAAGTCGCGAGACCCAGTCGCATGTTCGCGGGTCTATTTTGGCGACTTGTTCGCGAGTGGAAGGTCCAGTCGCGAGGGTTACTCAGAGATTTTCACGGCTCAGATCGCGACTCCCTCGCGGGTAGACCTTCCAGTCGCGAAAAACACTTAGAAAATTTTTTCAAAATTTTGTCTTTGAATGTTTTGGCGGCTTGACCTGGCGACTTGTTGGCGACTCACTTCAGTCGCGAAAAACGCGTGTTTGGCAAAAATAGGGGCAGTTTTTAAAATCCTTTTCAGTTTTTCCCTCGAACTTTTTGTAACTGTTCATTTACTCTCTCAACTGTTCTTACCCATACACTCCGTGTTTTCATTTTCGAACTCCATTGTTGCTTCATCTCTTCTCAAAATCATCAAGAAAAGGTATGGGTTTTCTCTTCCTCACTTCATATTTATGTTTTGAGTTTTTATTTTCGTGCTTTGTTTTGAGTTGTTATTGTTTTTAGAGTCTTAATGTGTTCAATCTTTTTACTCTTAGAGTGCTGGGTTTGGTTGGTTGTGTTTGATACTGATTTCATCTGGTATCATATTGTTGGTTACATTGTGCTTTGGCGTGTGTTGGGTTTTCATACTCATTTGGGAAATGGGTTTGGTAAATTTTTTCTGGGTTTTACTCCGTTTGTGAGTACGAAAGTTAAGATCTGTCATTTGCTCTATTGTGGTTGTATGTGGTTTCCATTGTGTAAATCATACTCATAGTAGATTGCCTTATTGACAGTTGACTATAAGGTTGTTTTACTCTGTGATCTATTGCACTTTCACCATTTTAATGTAACTGCCTCATTCTATATTGTCATGACTTATGTTTGAAATTGTGTACGGTTTCTATGGTTTACATTCTGAATCTAATCACGTTGATATCTGTCATTTGTGGTGGTATTGTTGGTTCTTTGCTGTGTTCCTATTCTCTTGCAGATGTCTCGTCGATCCTCTAAAGGCAAAGATGTTGTAACTGATGATTCATCGACCCCGATTGCTAAACGGACTCGACTCTCGTCTCAGCCATCCAGAGACTCTAATTGTGAGAGATTTAGAACCCCTCTTACCTCACACATCTACTCAAACATCTTTGACAGGGCATCTCCTATAGTGGAACGTGTGGTTGAGTTTGACACCTTGGGGACCACTTTTGTCCCTCGGATCTTTGAGTCAAGAGATTGGGCAAATTTGTTCGGGAACTTTGACGACCCAATGGATGAACTGGTTAAGGAATGCTATTCTAATACAAGTGACCTTGGAGTTGAACTAATTTGCTGGGTCAGAGGAAAGGAGTTTATCATCACTCCGAACGCCATAGCCAATATTCTCCGCATCACTAGGCCTCAGAATGTGGATCTAACTCCGTATGATGATCGAACTCCAGAGATTCAAGACATTCTACAAGTTCTTGGACCTGACCATGAAGTCTCTAGTACAGGCACATCCATAAGCACAGCCAAGTTTGCTCCGGAGTTGACCACACTAAAGCTAATCATGTTCTCCAATCTCTACCCGTTGTCCAACACAACTTTCATCAATCTTGGAAGAGCACTATTTCTTTGTGACCTTATTACCGGTGCCCCCATCGATATCTGTGCCCACATCTTTCAAACCATGAGGAAGACCGCAGTTAGATCAGCAGCACGAGGATGTATTCCATTTTGTAGTCTCATCATGAAGTTCATTCTTCATGAAGGTATTAATCCTCCCTCAGATGGAAAAATGATGACCCGTCTTCGTCCAATTTCCATGTTCACTCTACAAGCCAGCAGAAGTCATTCCTCTAAAACACCAAAGAGTGCGCATATCTCTCCGGTTACTCCATCTGCTCCTGATTCAGAGACACATGTACATACCACCCCCACTTCGCGTATCTTTCCTGAAGTTCAACACACTAGCACTCCACAAGTACAGTCTGATCATCAAACTGATAGAGTGGGTAGCATGCTTGAAAGTATTCAGAGGCGCATTGACAAAATGGTGACACTTCTTTACTCCACCAACAACCATGTTCAGATACGACTCGAGTCCATGGAGAATCAACTAGAAGCTATTCAACAAAAATTAGACGATAGCCTTTAGCTATTTGTGCCAAAAAGGGGGAGAGCATTCAGTAAGGGGGAGAAAGCTTAAAGGGAAGTGTGCATAGTAATAGGGGGAGTACACACACACTTTTGTTTTAAGACTTATCCTTTAAATTTATAGGTTTATGTTTTTGGTTATTTAGTGTTACTATGGGTTTGATACACTGTAGTTTTGGTGTATTTTTGTCTCTAACTCATAACTTATAAACTTGGTTTACTCTTTTTATATATATATATATATATATTGTTGATGTTATTCAGTATATATTGTATTTTGTACCCATGTTGCTTACGTAAGCTTTTAGGGTTATGTTTTATGCATATTTGTAGGCTTTATGGTTTGATGCAGCCTTTTATGCTTTGTTTAAATCAGTACTTCTATCTAAATGTATTGCATTTTCTTGTTAAGTACTGTCACTCTTGTGCCCTTGTAGGATTGTTCCTAGATGCATATACCTAGTGTTTTATGCATTGGTTAAGTGTTGGGCATACAAGTAACTTGCATTGTTCTTGTTTACTTGTATGTTCAAGTGTTCATTCCAAGTGTGAATGAGTATTGTGTTCACTACCTTGTAGTGATTTCTTGGTTGATCAAGTCATGGTTTGTTTCTTAACTCCATCTTTGCTTGATCACATATTGCCTGTTTCATATGCATTTCACGATTTTCTGCTTACAATGATCATGGTGTATTGTTGTGTTTCAGGAGTCTCATGTTCATATGATTCAAATGCTTCACAGCTTCTAGAGTTAGGTGTGAGTGAGTTTTGCTCAACTGTTCCTAACTCACATGTTAAGTCTAGAGTCTGTTTTAGGGTTTTGTCACAGAATAGCCAAAGGGGGAGATTGTAAGGTTGAATTTAATCAACCATCTAATTGGCTTTATTCCGTGCTAAATTTGCTTGTATTTCAGCATTTAGTAACCCTGTATTTAGGTGGGTTTGTTGTAAGGGTAGTGAGTGAGATAGAGTATAGATTGCTCAAGAGTGTGCAAGAAAACAGAGACTCGCGGCTTGATCTCACGGGTGACTCGCGGCTGCAAGCCGCCAGATGCAGCACACGTGCCAAGCATGCCAAAAGGTGAACAGTCATGCTAGCTGGAGCACTACAGGACAAAACAAGACAACTGGCCATACGATTATCTCGCGACTGGGTCTCGCGACTCAGTCAAGTCGCGAGGCCAAGCCGCGAGCCACCCCTGTTTTTAAAAAAAAAAACCTGACGTTTCACATTCTCCTCTCACCCCAGTATAAATACCCCTTATACCCACAAATGAAAGAGAGCTTCTAGAGAGAAACCCTAGAGTAAAACAAGATTGATTCATCTACAATCTTTACATACGAGTCTCTTCAAATTCCTCAACTCTCTTCCTCTCCATTGTCAAACCCTTGAGAGGCATTTTACCAAAACCTTGTTCTCACCATATCCATTACTGTGAGAGGGCTGTTTGGTGTTCTGGGAAGTAGTTAGGAAGGAACCAATCTTCATTGGTTGATGCTATGGTCAAGTAGCGGAATCCGGGAAGCTAGAAAAGAAAAAGGTTTGGCACAACCTCGTTGGAGCAAGAAGCTTGGAGGGCTTAGGTGCACTGGGTAGATTAGGCTTGGAAGGTCTATTGCTGTCCATGTATCCCAACTACATTTTCTAGTGGATTGTTTACCGCTTGGAGGGCGGCGGAGAGGTTTTACGCCGAGGGATTCGATTTCCTCTTCGATAACACATCGCATGTTGTCTTTGTGTTTGCATCTTCCTTCCCTTTTATCTTTGCCTTTTATTATCTGATGTGGGTTGTGATTTTAATTTGGCTTAGATAGTTTTTCCAATTCTGGTTTATAGCTTTTGTTCATTTTCCGCACACTAGTTGTTTGATATAAAGCTTGAATTGGTTAATTTGTATATTGGGGGTCTAAACATTCAAGGGTGTTTTTACACTATTTGAACTTTCACAACAGATTTTACCCTTTTTATTTTACAGTTGGACTAGTGTGTATAGAGAGTGTGAAACTTGAGATGTGCGAGTATCATTGCTCCTCAAGTCCAAGAATGTAAGGGTAGACAAGACTAACCAATAATAAAACATGAAATCTAAGAATTCAGAATCTGCTCCCTTCTTTTCAAATCATAAGCAAGGTCTACAATCTGAAGAGTGCATGAACAACTGCTATAAGATTTGCTGAACATAAATTCTTAAGATTTTCTTTTTTGGTGCTTTCTCCCGTACACAGGTGTAAGCCCATTTTAATATTTCTGGGGCATTGCCCATTCCTGTACCAGCTCTAATATGGTTGTACTGCATTTTCCTACACTCAAACATGGAGGACAGCTATTTTCAGCTTTTGAGCATACTGATACTATTAACAAATTTAAAAATCATTGTATTAAGTACATACTAGCCTGAATATTGAGACATCCAAGCCCAATAAGAATTTACAATTTGTTGTTTGAGAGTACTAATAATGATAAAGTCTGCCCAATTGAGATCTTAGGTTCACTGTGAGGCTGTGTTAGGTTAGAGTTGATGTGGGACTGCCTTGTAATTCTGTATGTAATTGTACCTGCTGGTGCTTGTACTAGTTTGCTTTGGACATAATAAAAATTTTCCGAACTATCAAAAAGACTCTAATCTAATTTAAGTTAAAAAATATTAGTTCATGATAACATATTTGGAAAAGTGAGATGTATATATAGCTGATACAGAAAAAGAAGTTTATTTTGTGGTTCATTATTACATTGAAGACTAGACCACATCAAAAACCCCAACAAGGACCCAGGGAACAAAACAGAGATACGCCCAATTTGCCTCAGGAAATATTCCATGAATAAACTAACCAAAACCAAGCAAGAGAAGGACATAACATCCCAGACATCATAGTAACTAAAAAAAACACTAATAAGTAATAAACTGTCTAGAAGCTTTTTGACTGATAACTTCGGGCACTGGATATTTCATATTTGTCCCCAATGTCTAAGCCCGAGGCAGTGGCAAGCCAAGAGGAGGAGCTGTAGAAGGAACTGAGGCTTCTGCATCACAATAACCTCTTAGAATATTGCCTTCCTCAGCTGTGAAACCAAGTGAAGTGAGCATGGCAGGCCAGCAATGATGTGTTATGATAGTAATGGCGCGGCAACAATCTGGGCCAATATCGGTTTGGCCATTGAGGAAGAAAACGACAATCTCATTTGAGCAGGATTTGAGCTCCCAAAGCGCATTCCAGCAAGGGACTAAGCCTTCACTACTGGTTTCAAGCCTTGTTGCAAGCCTGTGTCCAGGCTTAATGTACAAGTCTCTGGTTGCAGTCACATTTGTCACTGCCAAGAGGCACGCAAGGGATAGTAACACAAAGAAAGTTTGGCTAGCCATTGGAAAATGATGTGTATCTGTGTGTGTGTGTGTGTGTGTGTGAAAGAGAAAGGGAGAGACTAAGAGATATGTAGAAGTTAAGAAGTGGGAGGCAATATATAGAGCTAGTGATGAGGGAGAGGAAAGGACTCTGTGATGTTTAACCATTGTAATGATAATGGGGTTTAATTGTGTTAATCAAAATGAGTTAATAGTAGATGATGGGTTTCAATAGCTGTCATTGATCAAATTAATGAGATTTTAGGAAGCTGAAAGTGTATCAAGATTTCTGGGAATTAACATCAAATGGTGGCCCATTTGTGACAAGCCAAGGCACAGCTTCTTCAACCATAGATGTATCCCGTAGCCCTTAAACTTGTAACGTACATTTTTTTCCATCATTGTACTGCTTTTTTTTTTTTTTTTAAATGGAAATTTTGGCTTTTTCCATTAACACAACTTGATCAGTGACCTACCAAAAACCAATTAGTGAATTCGAGTTACCTCAACTAATAAATTCTTTTGTTGAATAAAAGATCTGGAGGACCTAAAAATAAAGAGTAATAATTACCGATAAGACGCCATAGCTTAAAACCATTTTCCTCTTTTTTCTTAAAACAATTTTCCTCTTTTCCACACAAAAAAAAATATATGTAAAATAAAAAAACCCTTACGTCAGTGACTACATATATTGCCATAATCTCATTTTTGCAATCTTGACTGAATGGAAGTTTGAATATTTGGTTAGAAGAGCCACTAACATGGTTGGATGCAATACTATTTTAGGAGAAAAATTGTCACATTCTCTGCAAAATGGTAAATTAATATTAAATTTCTTTTAATAATTTAAGATTGTTGTTTTTATTGTCATTGGCACAACTATCCCATATCAACACCATTGCTCAAGGGAAATGATCCTCTTAATTTTGTTTGAAACGAAGAATATCCATATGAACATTGAATTGGGGAATTGATGCATTGGATGCTTGAAATTGAAATTGAAAATCTCATAGGCAATTTTTTTTAAATAAATCCCTTCTTGACCTAAACAAAAGAAAGAAATTAATTATTTGAATCCCCAAAACTTTAAATAAGATCCCACCTCTAAATCCCCAATCCAAATTCGAAACATAGAAATTTTTTTTAAATAAACATTCTAACTTAGAAAGCTCAAATTGTCACGTTATAGAGACATACAGTAACATCTCCTATTAATTTGTTACATTAATCTGTTTGTTTTCCTATGTTTGAGAGCATAAAAAATAATAATAATAAAATAAATAGATCAAAAGAAAACTATATTTGATCAACAAAAAACTCTATTAAAAATATAACTTATTTTTTAGAGATTGTTTTTTCTAAATTTTTTTAGAAAACAACATCTCTCTCTCACATGTCAATCAGAATCAATCTGTGTAATATATAGACCAATTTTCATACTTGTTTAATTAATATTGGTTGATGGGTTGACAGCATGAAATGGATGAATTGCTAGACATGGTAATTGTTGTCTCAATACATGTGATTGGCAGATAACTAATTGATTGTGAATCCGTGAATATCACCCAATCATATGTGGTGACAATTATCTCTAGCATTAGTGCGAATTGTAAAACCTATTTAACTATTGTCTCAAAGATATCAGTTCATGACTATAGATATTAATCTGGGCATGATGTTGCTTTAGGAACGGTATACAAACATTGAAGGAATTTTCTTTATTGGCATTGATGAAGATTATTGATAATTAATTTGATAGAGATGCTGTCGTGTTATTTTAGTTTACTATTGAGCATTCCAAATTAACTTTACAGTTATAAGTTATAACATCGATAAAAACCAATTGATACTTAGTTTTTCAATTTATATTGTTTCCATTAGTTAGTTTACACAACATATATGTTAGCTCATGTTTTGAATTATACAAGAAATGTTAAAAAAAATATAATGCATACCAAACACCAGAAAACATTTTCAAGTTCATTTTAAAAGTTATTTCCAAATACAGAAAAATAAGATAATTTTCCTAAAAATGCTATTTGAAAAATAACTCATTTTCTAGAAAATATTAATGTCGAAACAAACAAGTGAGACGAGATTGAAACTAACAAGTTGACTTAATAAGATATATGGTAACATCACTTATTAGTTTGTATGGGTGAGAAGAGATAGATGCTCGACATATTACATATCCATATTTAAGCACCTCAAGTCACTCAACAAAAAAGCCCAAACCATACTTGGAACCCAAAAAATAAAAAATAAAAAGGACAATAAGGACAACATTCATTTATTAGAGATATCAAATTAAGGTAGGGGAGCTATGGGACAAATTTAGAGAAACTTGTCTTTTTAGCCCTTGATTGGTGTTGGTGATGGTAGTGGCAATGTTTGAGCAGTGGTACTATCATCTTCTTCAAAAGCATCACAATAACCAAATAGAATATCACCCTCTTGCTCAGTGAAGCCAAGGGAGCCCATCATAGCTGGCCAACACTCATGTTGTATAATCCTTATGGCACGGCAACAGTTGGATCCAAGATAGGTCTCGCCATTGAGGAAGAACAATATGGCTTCTCCACTGCATGATTGGAGCTCAAACAATGATTCCCAGCAATTATTTTGATTGTCCAATTTTAAACGAGTTGCAAGGGTTGAGGGAGAGTTGAGAGGTCCTGCCATGGCTAAGAAGGCCATGGAAAATGTTAGGAAAAGTGTGAGAAAGAGGTTGAAAGAGTAGGCCATGAGATTGAGATAGATAGAGATAGACTGGGTATGAGAGAATGGTATTATTGGTACGTACTCAAATGGGGTTAGGATGGTTGCAATATATATACATGAAGTTTGTGCATGGGAAAGTCTAAAAGACTTAAATGGGTGCACAAGTGGGGAGGCTAAGAGATATAGTAACTTATAAGATAATTGGAATTTTAACAGTTAAAGACTTTATAGTAGATGTAAAGACCATCTACATTTATGCTTTATGCCTTTATATGAATAAATTGATTAGCATCAGATTTAAAAAATTTAAGTAAAAAGTAAACTATCTGCTGCACACAAGGTGGTATTGCATATGTGTGATACATGTATCCGTCCTTTTACATGAGATGGACCCCATAACTTAGGTTTAGCCACATCATTATCACTGTAACCAAACATCGATCACCTGACAGCGCACACGCATGCGCACTCACACAATGTCTCTATAACCAAAAACCTCCAAGTCAGGTATTGTACACCCAGTTGCTAAATCCTTTTGGTGTTTGGGGATGAAGTTTGTACGGTGCACCATTTGGAAATGAAGTTTCGAAATAGAAAAGGAGGTTCCTTTTTGGATTTATCAATAGGTAAATAACATGTTTTTGTTTTCTATCATTGCACATTTCTTAATTTATTGTGTGTTTTTTAGAGTTCTTGTATGAGATAAATAAATCTGTAGCACTGGGCCGTGGGGTGTTGTTTTGCATATACTATTCACCATACGGGGATCAACATTTGAAAATGGAAATATTGTTCCTTTATGGAGTTGTTGTTATGTGCCGATACCATTGTTGTCATTGTTGAGGGTCATGTGTTATATCTGAACCTAGAGTGTTAGCCAACTAGTTTATGTCTCCAAATTTGTTTAGCTATTTTAGTATATCCACTATGTGAATTTCAGTTAGCTCAACTGGTAAAGTCTCTGATGGTTGAATAAGAGATCTGGGGTTCAATCCTCGCCTACACCAAAAACTGATTGGTGTCTTCGTCTGATGATAAAGAGCTACATCATGAACAGATGCCGTAGGTTGAAATTCTCTATAAAATAAAATTTAAAAAAAAAAAATTAGTATACCCACTATGAGAAAATTCTATAATGGGTTACGATGAAATGGTGTGGGGGAAACAGACCATGGAGCCCGTACCAATACATATATTGGGCCAAAGGTCCAGTTCAAGGGGGAACCCCTCCTCGACCATAAGAGGAACCCCTCCTCGACAGGGAGAAGAACCCCTCCTCGGCCAGTTATAGCCGAGGACAAAGGGAATGGCTCACCTTTGAGAGTGACACTCCGTGTCATTCCATGGGACAGGATAAGTATTAAAACAAAAAAGGACAACGGAGGGAATGGAGACATTTGAGGGAAGGTTGCCATTATGGCATTAAGTGCCATGTACCTACAAAGCCATGTTTTTCAGCCTTTACAACCACCCCCAACGACTTTGGAGAGGGGCTGATGGGACAAGTATCAGCACTATGAATTTAAATCTACACGTGGACGTTGGGGAGAGGGTGGAAGTTAGTATAAAATGGGGGTAAGAAGGCAATCTAAGAGAGGACCGCTACCACCCAAGAGATACTGGAAAAGAAGCTCCTCCGATTGTGCCGAGGACCAACCTTCTTTGATAAATTCAATTCATCTCTGTTTGATTGTCATGAACACCATGTTAATTGTTATCCATGCACTAAAGCCTAGCTCTTTGGCCCACTCTCTACAAATTTATTGTACCGGGCACACTGGTCCAGGATCCCATACATATTGGGCTTGGGCAATAAAACGTGACCCTACAAATGGTATAAAGAAAGAAATGGAAAATGAAACATGCCTGTGTGTGGTGTGTTTTTTTTGTTTTTTTTAAATGTTTTAGTTTGGCAGTAATTTTGAAATTTTCATTAAAATTTATTATAATTTTCTATTAAAATTTGAGTTATATCAACATTAATTTTTTTTTTTTTTTTGAGAACCTATCAACGAGTTTTGGAAACAAAGAATGAAAACAAAGCCAAACCAATTTTCACTCAATGAGTCCCACGGATTTTGGGTTTTGAGTTATATAATTCAAAACACCCCAATCCAAACACCGTACCCTATTAGCCAATATGCTTAAGGGTCCAATATGATTATGAAATTTTGTGCATTGTTATTAAATTGTTTATATTCTTTGATGGAAATGGTTTTTATGTTGTAAACATTGGATATAATGTTTAATATTATGGACATGTAGTAGTGAAATGTAGGTATGATAGTACGTAGTAACATGCAATTTGGTAATCTATATGATATCTAAAAGTTGAAATGTAGCATTTACACTCCTGAGTTTGGTTCAACTTTTTGATACTGTGTTTTTTGAAAAAGTGGTGATTTCAAAAAGTGCGGTATGAAAATGGGCTTTTTTAAAAAGTTGAATGTTTGGTAAAGTTGTTAAAAAGAGCTTTTTGAAAAAATTGAGTGTTTGGCTGGCACTTATAAAAGTGGCGGTTTGAGTTGTAAATTACCAAAAATGACAATGTATATATAAGGGAGTTTATTTCATACTTAAATCAACTGCTTAATAAACATTATATCCAAAGTTTCTTTAAAACCTTCTCCCCTCTCCCCATGTGTGTGTGTGTTAAAAATATTTAGTATTCTCCACAAAAAAAAAAAAAAATTGCTTAATAATAATAATAATGATGATGATAATAATAATAGTAAATATATGATTGGTATTGTTTTAATAATGTTTGTGTTAGTTTTTTTTTTTTTTTTACTGTCATAATTATTTGTTATTACTATTGTGGCGGGCAGAGAATGGAATTAACAGAAATGAAATGTTATACTCCGATTACTATGTGCTCACACAATTAATTTTTAGAGATGGGATGCAAGACCAACCTTTTAGTACCCGTTCGAAAAATAAAAAGTGACGTTCAAAGTTGTATGTATAATATTTATGTGAAAACAGCTTTGAAATAAGTGTTCATCCTTGGGTTTGGTCCGAGGAGGATGTTACAGTTTTATGGCCTTTCTCTCTTTCCCTCTTTTTCCTAATCAGACCTCCCCTTGATCCAGATGCTTCTTAGCTTTATATATCTTAGCAAAGATGCATCTGGATCTTACATTTGGAGGGTCATGATCATACTTCCCTGATACTTGTCCCATCCAGACCTTGCTAGAAGGTTTTTACCCTAAGGTATTAGCTGTGAAAGCACTATTCAATGTCATTTCTCCATCAATGCGGCCAGCTAAGTGGTTGAAGTGTATTTAATGCGGAGGGAATGGCCACTCTGTCCTTCCTTTTTCTTCTATTCCATGCTCAACACCAAATTACCCTTTTCTCCCCTTGAACTTAGCCATGCTCCCTTTAACTCTGTCCCTCGACCTTCCGAGGTTAGGCAGGCGTACTCGGCATCTTCGCCAATTATGGTTGCTCAGTCTAAGTACAAATTACATGGCTAACTTCCGAGGATAACCCATCTACAATGTCCGAGGTTTACTCCCATATGAACTTCATCAACTCTTTGGATCCTCGTCCCCCCACAACTATTAATGACTTCTTATCAATATTAATTAATTCTCAAAAAATTTCATCATCATGGAGCACAAAATGATAATGTAAAAAGATGATAAAATACATACCAATAATCCACGTTTAAATTGTACAACATGATATTATAAATATATATATATTAATTATTATCCCCAAATAGAATTAGCAATGGAATGATATGCATAAATTGTGAATGATTTCCTTCATTAAATTACTAAAAGAAAAAAAGTACTGATTATTTTAAACCATTTTCAAATAAACAAACTATAAAAGTGGAAAGTGGAAACTACTTTTATTAAATATGACATAAAATATTTTCTCAAAAAAAATGACATAAAATAGTAGAACATTAAAAACTGAAAGCTGTGAACCACAAATTTATAAAAATATATATATAATAAGTACAATCTGGAACTGTAGTACACTTCGTGGCATCATACCATCCGCTAAAGTCTAAACTATTACTTCATCAAAGAGGAGAGAGTGAGAAAGATCAAAATGAAAAATAGAGAGATCTCGGCAAACCCAAAAAAAAAAAAAAAAAAGAACAACAACAAAGAGAGAGAGGTAGTTGCCGGTCATTAACTGAAGATTGGATCGGAGCAGAGCAAACGAAAGGGAGATACTGCATAAGGGAAGATTTCGCTATATTTCGATGTTTTTTTTGTTTTGCATTTTGAGGAATCCTGATTTGCAAGGGATTGATTTTTTTTTTTTTTTTCCTTAGCTGATTTAGGAATTTGTTATAGATTTTTTGTGTTTGGATTTGGAAATTTATTATTGAATTGAACCTGGTCCAGACGCTGTTTTTTGTGGTCTTTGTAGCAATTAATTTATCAAAGGGTTCTAGGATTGCAGATGGCGATCTACCTTGATTAATCAAAGGGTAAAATTGAGTTTTTAAGAAAACACGGTGGGCAATTTGGGAAATAGACAGTGGCTTTCCAACGGTAATGCTAAAACGCAGCTGTGGCTTTTGCAAAAGCTAGGGCTAGCCAAGGTCAAGGAAAAGCTCAATCCTTTGGATTTCAAAACGTAGCTTTCTTCCAAACGCTACCATGCATACGTTACCAAACACTCATTTTAAAATTTCAGTTTCAAAAGGCGTGTTTTGGCTCAAGAAAGTGGAAACAAACACACATAGTTATTACACTCCTGTTAAGCCATATTAGAGTAGCATTTTGGTCTATTTCAGCCCTTTCAGTTACTTTCGGTCCACTTCAGCCCTTTCGGTCCGCTTCAGTCCATTCGATCCACTTTGGTCCATTCGGTCTATTTTGATCCATTCAGTCCATTTCGGTCCACTTCAGTCCATTTGGTCCACTTCGGTAGTGCTTTTGGAGGAGAGGTTTGTGAAAAAAGAGAAGCTACTTTATTAATAATTATTTGACATTCTCAATGTAATGTTAGTAGATTCTTGATAAAATTACATTTTTCTTATTTTACTGAAGTCTCGTATTTTTCAAAGAATGCACATAATTTAGTACATCGAAAATAAAAAATAAAAGCCCCTCTCAATTTCAAGCTCTAAAACCTGCAAAAAATTTTCATTAAAAAAGTGTAAATATGAGATATATGATTAAGATTAAATAAATCAGACATAGACATTAAAAAAATAATTTAAAAATATATAAAAAAAAAAAAAAAAAAAAAAAGAAGAAGAAGAAGAAGAAGAAGAAGAAGAAGATCTTTTTTGGTGAATTGGTAAGTGTTATTTTTGAAGCACTTACCAAACCAATTGCGTAGCCATTTTAGAACAGATCATTGCTGCAGGAACAACTAGAGAGCTACAAAATTGCAAGCCTCAACAAACAAAGATCACCAATACAATATGAGCTTCCAATAATAACCAAGCTTGCATCTTAACATCAGACTAGATAGCATCAGTACTCAGTGAACAACAGCTTACAATGTGCCCTGTTTAATGCTTCAATTCTTCCAATTTTGTGGGGTATCATCACCTGGATCTCAACTTAGAATTCTATAACCACCTCCAAATTTCCTTGCAATTAACGGAACATAAGAAATAACTAACTGATGTATGGACATGTCTTCAACTCACGATTTCAGTTGTTTTCACCTGTGTGTACGGCCATGTGTGCAACAGATTTTACCCTTTTTTTTTACAGTTGGACCAGTGGGTATGGAGAGTGTGAAACTGGTGATGTGCGAGCATCATTGCTCCTCAAGTCCAAGAATGTAAGGTTAGACATGACTAACCAAAAATAAAACATGCAATCTAAGAATTCAGAATCTGCTCCCTTCTTTTAAAATCATAAGCAAGATCTACAATCTAAAGAGTGCATGAACAACTGCTCTAAGATTTTCTGAACAATAATTTCTTAAGATTTTTTTTTTTTTTGGGTGCTCTCTCCCTTACACAGGTGTTACCGCTTTTTTTTTTTTTTTGATGGGAGGTGTTACCGCATTTTAATAGTGCTGGGGCATTGCCCATGCTTGTACCAGCTTTAGTATGGTTGTACTGCATTTTAGGGTCCGTTTGGGAACACCTTTTAGCACACTAATGCTATTAACGAATTTAAAAATCATTGTATTAACTATTAAGTACATGCTAGCTTGAACATTGAGACATTCAATCCCAATAAGAATTTACAATTTGTTGTTTGAGAGTTCTAATATTGATAAAGTCTACCCAACTGAGATCTTATGTTCACAGTGAGGCTGTGTTAGGTTAGAGTAGATGTGAGTCTGCTTTGTAATTCTGTTTGTAATTGTACCTGCTAGCTGGTTCTTGTAATTGTTTGCTTTGGTCTTAATAAAAATTTCTGAACTATCAAAAGGACTCTAATCTAATTTAAGTTCATAAATATTAGTTCATGATAAAATATATTTGAAAAGATGAGATGTATATATAGCTGACACAGAAAAAGAAGTTTATTTTGTGGTTCATTATTACATTGAAGACTAGACCGCATCAAAAACCCCCAACATGGATCCAAGGAACAAAACAGAGATACACCCAATTGGCCTCAGGAAATATTCCATGAAAAAACAAACCAAAACCAAGCAAGAGAAGGACATGACATCCCAGACATTATAGTAACTGAAAAAGGACTAATAAACTGTCTAGAAACATTTTAACTGAAAACTTCTTGCACGGGATATTTGCCCCCAATGTCTAAGCCCGAGGCAGTGGCAAGCCAAGAGGAGGAGCTGTAGAAGGAACTGAGGCTTCTGCATCACAATAACCTCTTAGAATATTGCCTTCCTCAGCTGTGAAACCAAGTGAAGTGAGCATGGCAGGCCAGCAATGATGTGTTATGATAGTGATGGCGCGGCAACAATCTGGGCCAATATCGGTTTGGCCATTGAGGAAGAAGACGACAATCTCATTTGAGCAGGATTTGAGCTCCCAAAGCGCATTCCAGCAAGGGACTAAGCCTTCACTACTGGTTTCAGGCCTTGTTGCAAGCCTGTGTCCAGGCTTAATGTACAAGTCTCTGGTTGCAGTCACATTTGTCATTGCCAAGAGACATGCAAGGGATAGTAACACAAACAAATTTTGGCTAGCCATTGGAAAATGATGTGTGTGTGTGAAAGAGAGAGGGAGAGACTGAGAGATATGTGAAAGTTAAGAAGTGGGAAGCAACATATAGAGCTAGTGATGAGGGAGAGGAAAGGACTATGTGATGTTTAACCATTGTAATGATAATGGGGTTTAATTGTGTTAATCAAAAGGAGCTAATAGTAGATGATGGGTTTCAATAACTGTCATTGGTCAGTAAGATTTCAGGAAGCTGAAAGTGCATCAAGATTTCTGGGAATTAATGTCAAGTGGTGGTCCATTTGTGACAAGCCAAGGCACAGCTTCTTCAACCATAGATGTAGGCCTTAAACTTGTAACGCACCTTTCTTTCTTTCTTTTTTTCCATCTTCCTTTCATTTAATGGCTTTAGGAAGGGTTTAAATCAGTTGATTGAACGTCATTGTACTGCTTGGTTAAATCAAGCAGTAACTTTTGAGGAGAAAAATTGTCACATTCTCTGCTAAATGGTTAATTAATATTAAAAAATTTTGTTTTTCATGCATCTAAAAGTATCAGTATAAAATCAACATCTTAAAAGGGATATCCTTCGTTTCAAACAAATTGAGCAATGGTGATGGTATGAAATGTTTATGTTGGTAAATTTTGTTGTACAGTAGCAATAGCATGCTCCCTATGAACACTGCATTGGGGAATTGATGCATTGGATGCTTGAAATTGAAAATCTCATAGGCAAATTATTTAAATAAATCCCTTGACCTAAACAAAAGAAAGAAATTAATTTTTTGAATCCCAAAACTTTAAATAAGATCCCACCTCTAAATTCCCAATCCAAATTCAAAACATAGAAAAATTTTTGTAAAAAAACATTCCAACTTAGAAGGCTCAAATTGTCATGTTATAGAAACATACGGTAATGTCTCCTATTAGTTTTATACATTAATCCTTCTTCTTTTTTTCATTGGAAAACCTTATATAAAAATAGTTTTCCTATATTTGGTAGCATAAATAAAAATAGATCAAAAGGAAACTTTTTTTAGTCAACAAAAAAAACTCTTAAAAATATAACTTATTTTTTAGAGATTATTTTCCGCTAATTTTTTTTAGTAAACATCTCTCTCTCTCTTTCTGACCTCGTTGTTCTTGAACATGTCAGTCAAAATCAATCAGGGTAATATATACGCCAAATTTAGTACTTGTTTGATTAATATTGGTTGATGTGCTGACAGCAAGGATTGGATGAATTGCTAGACATGGTAATTTTTGTCACAATACATGTGATTGGTCAGATAACTAATTGATTGTGAATCCGTGAATATCACCCAATCATATGTGGTGACAATTCTCTCTAGTTTAACCACAAAAAAAAAAAGACAATTCTCTCTAGCATTAGCATCCACGGCAAATATTCTATAAAAAATGTCATTTTGATACACCAAAAGTCTACTTTATTATTTTATCATATCATTTTACAACATCTCATTTATCAAATGTTTTATCATTCAATTCTATATATTAAAATAATATTTACCACACATTAAAATATTATATTAACTCTTCCCACCATCATCATCATCAAACACAACAACAACAGCGGCAGAGAAATGAAAAAAGAAATGAAAGAGAGAGAAGAGAGAAAGTCAAAAAGGATGAGAGAGAAATGAATAAAAAACTATTTTTTTGTTTTTAGCATTCTTGTCCGTACCATTCCAAAATGGAACGATACTATTCACATGTGGCAAAAATTATGAGATTTGAAACATCTCATAAAGGGGGTGTTTTGGTGTTTGGTGTGCCAAATGTGTCAAATATTTGGCATTTGGCACATTTGGCACATCTGTTGTGGATGCTCTAGTGTGAATTGTGAAACCTATTTAACTATTCTCTCAAAGATCATGACTATAGATATTAATCTGGGCAAGATGTTGCTTTAGGAAAGGTAACTATATAAACATTGAAGGAATTTTCTTTATCGGCATTGATGAAGATTATTGATAATTTTTTTTTTTTTTGATAACATGAAAATTATTGATAATTAATTTGATAGAGATGCTGTCATGTTATTTTAGTTTAATATTGAGCATGCCAAATTATCTTTACAGTTATAACATCGGTTAAAACCAATTGATACTTAGTTTTTTAATTTATATCAGTTACCTTACACAACATATGTGTCAGCACATGCTTTGAATTATACAAGAAATGTTAAAAAATATATAGTGCATACCAAACACCTGATAATTCTTTCAAGCTCATTTTAAAAGTTATTGTCAAATACAGGAAAATAAAATAGTCTTCCTAAAAATGCTATTTGAAAAATAACTCAATTTCTAGAAAATATTAATGTCGAAACAAATGGGTGAGATGAGATTGAAACTAACAAATCGACTTAACATAAGATATATGGTAACATCTCTTATTAGTTTGTATAGGTGAGACGAGATTGATGCTTGACATATTACATACTCATATTTGAGCATCTCAAACGCTACAATCGTCACTCAAAAAAAAAAAAAACAAACAAACAAATAGACAACGACAATAAGGACAGCATTTTTATTATTAGAGATATCAAATTAAGGGGGGAAACTATGAGACTAATTTAGAGAAACTAGTCTTTTTAGCCTTCAATTGGTGTTGGTGACGGTAGTGGCAATGTTTGAGCAGAGGTACTATCAACTTCTTCAGAAGCATCACAATAACCAAATAGAATATCACCCTCTTGCTCAGTGAAGCCAAGGGATCCCATCATAGCTGGCCAACACTCACGTTGTATAATCCTTATGGCACGGCAACAATTGGATCCAAGATAGGTCTCGCCATTGAGGAAGAACAATATGGCTTCTCCACTGCATGATTGGAGCTCAAACAACGATTCCCAGCAGTTATTTTGATTGTCCAATTTTAAACGAGTTGCAAGGGTTGAGGGAGAGTTGAGAGGTCCTGCCATGGCTATGAAGGTCATCGAAAATGTTAGGAAAAGTGTGAGAAAGAGGTTGAAAGAGTAGGCCATGAGATTGAGATAGATAGAGATAGATTGGGTATGAGAGAATGCTGCTATTGGTACGTACTCAAATGGGGTTAGGATGGTTGCAATATATATACATGAAGTTTGTGCATGGGAGAGTCTAAAAGACTTAAATGGGTGCACAAGTAGGGAGGCCAAGAGATATAGTAACTCATAAGAGAATTGAAATTTTAACAGTTTAAGACGTTATATTAGATGTAAAGATCATCTACATTTATTCTTTATGCCTTTATCTGAATGAATTGATTAGCATCACATTGAAAAAAATTAAGTAAAAAGTAAACTAATACAGCAAATGAGTTTACAAGCAATGCCGATACGTTGATCCTATCAATGATTAGAAATATCAAAAGTTTCATAATCTGGATCACTGGCCAGTCAAAGATTTTGATTAAACTAAAATTGGTTTTAAACAAATTCGTGATCGCATCAAATATGTGGGCTTTTAGTGGGCTTAAAAACCTTGAACTCTATCAAACTTTTTTCTTCTTGTCTATATCATCTTTGGCCCAATTCATTATTAAAATTTTTTCAAAACCATCCTTCTTGGGCCTTAAATTTCATAAGTTACAAAATCTCACTATCAAAACTTTGAACCCAATACATGGGGTGGGCCGCTGTTGAATCTGAATTAAGATGACGGTACACCACCAAGTTCCACCCAATTGTGAGTGAGATGCTGAATGGAGCAGAAATACCAATATACCTTTTCCTAAGTAAAAAAAAATGTTAAAATCATTTGCGCAATAAAAGCTTTTATATAGTTGTGTTTCACCGGAAAAATATGACCATATATAATTTCCCAACACTCTATACCAAATATGTGGAGTTTCCAAATCAGTTTTGCTTTATATTTCAACGGTTAATTCCTTTTAAAACACAACAAAAATTCACAACACCACCAAATTTACATCCTCTTCACACATGGACCATTATAAAAATTCAAATTGCATATTGTGATGCCCATGTGTGAGGTTGTAGGCTGTGAATTTTTGTTATGTTAGTAGATTTATTGTAAAATGAATTCATCTCAAATATGGAAATTATCCTTTTCAATATTAATGCTATATTGTTGGCATAATCATGTTGTAATCATTAGATCTAAGTAGAAACAATAAGTACATCTCTTCATGTGGTAACATTATTGAAAATATATGAGATAATTAAAATGTTGCAATCATAAGATTAAAATTTTCTCAACCATACAAAAGTAAATGCTTTATTCGTAAGGATCATATATTATATAGCTGATACAATACAACAACACCAAAAAACATAAAAATCATGCACCCACCCTCGGAATAGAACAGAAGCTTCCCAAGTATAACACATAATTGTGCTTTATTAATTTTATCACACCAATATTATCGACTTCCTTAACAAGAAGCTTAATTCCCAACTTATTTCATCTTGTATAATCATTCATCATCTAATAGTTGGATGCTATTGTGCAGAATCAAAGAGCTAGCAGAAGACGCAGTTGAACCAGATGCTGCATGACAATGGCTTTGCAATATGACACCATGTGTAGGTGTGAATCCAAAGGAAAGAAAGGATGGCTGGCCAACAAGTATGGCTAATGGTGGCAATTACGCGGCAGCAACAAGGGTCAAGACTGCCTCGACGGTTAATGAAGAAAGAAACAATCTCATTTGAGCAGGATTTCAGGTCCATGAGTGTGTTCTAACAATTGGCAAGCTCTCCGGAGTTTTGAAGCATTGCTGCTATGTTGTATCCTTGCATAACTCCTAGGTTCCTTGTTGCTATTGCATTCTCTAAGACTAAAGCAAGGGCCAATCAGATAATCACATTTTTTAAAGCCATTGAATCAATGTTAATGTGTGCATGTGAGATAGAGAGAAAGAGGGATGAAGGAAAGCTTTAGGTTCAAAGGGTTTTTATACACAAGGCAGATATTTAGGAGGGAACTTTTTTAATTAAGATTTAAGAAGCTGTTATTAATTAAGATGTAATTATTGGTTTCATAATATTGTTCTATTGGTGTAAGCCAAAAGAAAATAGAGAAGATGATGTGTTTATGCAATGTCATTGGTCAAGCAAACCATTTCGGAAGTCATAAACAATTTAAAATTTAATTTACAAGCAATTTTGGGCCAAGTAGTGAATGAAATATTATTAAAAGAGAAGAGAAGCCAATGCAAATTTTATATATATACTAGTATTATGACCGTGCGATACACGGCTTAATAAAAGATTTATATATAAATTTTCAGAAATATACATAATTTTTGATAATATAATTAAATTTAATAACAAATAAAATAGTAAAAATATTTTGAAGATTATGGCAAGTTTTAAATTTCTAAAAGCTTTTGGTAGTAAACAGGCCGGGCTTTGCATGGTTTTGGTCATAAACTTATAACATGAATAATTTTATTGAGAAACACTAATTAATGATTGAAGAGAAATGTTATACCCGGTCGAACTAAGACATAACTTTTACTTATTCAAATAACAATTAAGGTGAAGTAGGGTGAGGAACAACAAATAATAATTATAACATACCAGCATAATAACATTTATATTTAATTATAATGATTGCATCTTAAAGTGTCAAATTGTTGGGTTCTAAGACTTTAGGTTTAAATGTATTAGAACTTCAATTTGTAATGTTGGCAAATCATGATCAAAACGTTTTAGCCTTTGTTTTAGACTTGCTCAAAGTGTGTTTATATGTAAAGTTGGAATCGAGTGTTCTGTAGGATTTACTGTGTAAATCTGCCTGGCTCGATCGATCGAAAATTAAACTCGATCGATCGAAGCTCGTGCAGATTGTTTTTCTGCAGAATTTTCCAACTTAGCCCAAGCCCGTTTGACGTGTAGGGTTTTATGTTTTATCTTAAGTATAAAAGGAAAAAACCCTAGCCACGTTTTAGGTGGCTCTTTATGCTATGTGTGTAAATCTTTTGTGAGATCAAGAGGTGGTTGCCTTCACACATACTTAGGGTTTCCAAGATTCAATATTATGTCAAGAACTTGGTGTTCGATTCAGTTGCTGCATTAAGAGCTTAAAGATACACAAGCGAGGGTGCTTGTACTTGCTGGGAATCCAAGAAAGAAGTAGTCCGTGAACTCGGAACTGTCACATGGTCGTGGTAATAAGATTCCTACTCGAGGTAGCAATAGGATGTTAGTGGTCTAAGTCGCTATTGTATAAACTTCAATTCTTTCATAGTGGATTCGGTTTACCTTGAGGATAGCTAGGTTAAATCCTCCCCAGGTTTTTTACCGATTTGGTTTTCCTGGATTATCATATTGTTGTGTTCTTTATTTTCCGCACTTTACAATGATATGATCTATGTGTGTTAACCTAGATTTGATAATTTGACTAAGTAATCACTTGGCTAATTAACTAGGTTAATCTAGTTATGTTTTAAGGGGTCTAAAAACAAACACAAATTAATATCAACACTAAACATGCTAAGATGTTTATGTTAATTAATGTAAATAAGCATAAAATTAATATGAACATCTAACACCTTACTATTGCATGAATTATGATTAAAATTGACCTAATATTTTTACTTTAACCCCAAGCAATCATCCCGAATTTACAAATTAAAACTACCCGAAAATTGAAAGCAAAATTCACAATAACACACATAAACATAGACCTAATTCGTGAAACAATATTGTCTTGGCTAATGATAGGCTTCTACCAATATGGGGTGGTGTTAAAAGTCCATTTTTAATCAATTTGAGAAGAATACTACAAACAAATTGCAACTACTACATTTACAAGCATAGTTGTCAAATCGTGAATCGTATCGTGAATCGATTTCTTATTTTTTTGTATCGTATATCGTATCGAATCGTGTATCATAAGATACACAAACACCTAATAAAATTACAAAATAATTATAGATATACATATATAAAAGGTATATTCATTATAAATTCAAAATATATTTAACTAATGACCAATTTAATAATTACTTATGTAATAAAATTTAACAAAACTAACTAAATAAATCAAATTAACTTATGTTTATAACATGCACATTCAAATTGATTAAACTTAGAAGTAATACATGATATATGAACCAAAATAATAATATCTTTTCGTCATCTTGGCTAATCAAATCCATCTAAGTCATTGTTATCATCATGTTCAGTATCTTGCAAAATTATTTTTCCATAGACATTTTCTTTATTATTATCAACATTTACTTTCTTTTTTTTGGTTTTTTTATTCTAATAATTTTTTCTTTATATTTTTTCTTGGCATTCTAGCTTTTTAGACTCAAAATAATAATAACAAAATAAAAAATAATTATATTTTCATTTAATACATTATTAATAGCATAGAAAATAAATTTGCACATATAAAAGTGAGTGTTTTGAGTATAGTCTAAGTTATGTAGGAGAAAGAGAAGGGAGGAAAAAAAACTCATGGACTTGCTATTTCATTAGACTCAATTAAGTTTCCCAATAATTATGTGTTAACAAAGTCTAACAACTTGTTTAAATCAAATAAAATCACAAATTTTAACAAAAAAACCAATTTTAAACTCACATGTCTATGTATCGTACGATACGTACGATTCACCGATACGATACGCACCTATGTATCGGACGATTCATGAGCACTTATGATACACCCTTACGATACAAAACTTTTTGTACACGATACAATACGTATCGTACGATACGTATCGCGTACCGTACGATACTAACAACTATGTTTACAAGTATCCCTCATGTGAGAGGAGCGAGCAATGCTTCTGGTAATAATTTTCAACATTTACATATCCATGCAATCCATATTAGATCATTTTGGAAGAGAATCATAAAAAATAGATATGATATATTGACTTTTGACTCAATGAAGAGTTTTTAATTTGATCATATTGTTGTTTAAGGATATATAGTGACATTTGAAAAAGAATGATGGCTTTCAGTAAAAGACTAGTAAATAGTTTTTTAGTTAAATACATTGGCTAGGGTTATGATTGTTTTACAAAAATTTATAATATAATTTTCTAGTAACTCTAAAAAAGTTGTGCACTCACATGTGTCAACAGGAGTAGAGCCAGAGAATTATAAAATTCGTGGAGAAAATTTGGAAAAATAAACATTTAAAATTAAACATTATAAGGGTTTTCTTTTTCTTTTTTAATCAGAACATTATAAGGGTTATATGTATAGTTGACAAGTCCAATAAAGGGAAGAAGAGCAATTGATGATAAAATACTTGTATCCATTACCTTTTTTGATAAGTAATCTATTTTATTGCAAAATGTCTACCTCCTGAATGTACAATCAAAGGTAGCCTAAAAAAGCACCCAAGATTACATGCAAAAGAGAGCGAATAACTAAATAATATGACAGTACTACTATCACTCAGCCCCATTAAATTTTGTATCCAATCCTTTGAAAATTAACCAGATAGCCACTTGTTGAGGTCTAAAAAGTCACAGTACCCAAGCCCAAAGAAGTAAGCCCAAGGGGGCCACACAAAAAAAAAAAAGAGAAGAAATGGTAAGCCCAAGAGGCTTAAAGCCCAAAAAGCATCAAAGGGGAAGCCCAGAAGCTTATGAGAAAAGAAGAAAGAAAAGGAAAAGAAGCCCATATCAAAGGATTGAAGAAGAAAGCTGAGCCGGGATCCTCAGACGTTGCCAAAAGGCTCGGATTCCCCAGGCGTGTAAGCGCAGTCAACAAAAGATTAAGACAGTTCAAAAGAAAAAGAAAAAAAGAAACATAAAGAACAGAGGAGAAGCCACGTTCTTCTCAAGCGCCAAACAACCCAGCAAGAAAAGAGGAAAGAATCAGCGACCTCTCATAGCGCAAGTGGGTAGCACCTCGGGGAACCAGAATGAAGAAGTATAAAAAAAGGAATAGTAGTGGAAGACTTTCAAACCGGCAGAGTGGGATTCCGCCTGTTTGAGAAAAAAGATAAAGAAGAAGGACGGCCAAAAGTTGGATCGAGAAAAGCGTGACCTCAGCGTACTCTGAAATAGGTAGTCAGCCATGGACTTTCAAAGAAACAAAACTAAAAGGAAGGAAAGGATGAAGAACAGGGAAACTGGACCTACTGGGCGATGGGCACAATACATACTCTGGTGACCAGAGGGCAAAACAGGGGAATCAGTAGTTCCCCTGGGACTCCAGAATATCACTATAAAAGGGGGGGAAGGATTGCGAGGAAAGGGAGAGAATTTTGGAAACGAGAGAACCATTGATAAAATCCTGTCAAAAAGAGAAAACTCAGAGAAAATTAGTAAGATTACTTCTGGTATCCTAGAAAAAAGCCATTATAGCACATACTCGGATTCAAAAAGAATCAAACTTTGCAAGTCTTAAAGGTCAAAATAACCATTTAAGATTGTAATTTTTGAGCTTGCTTGAACCTTGTATCACGTCTTAGTGAGCGTACTGTAATCATAATAAAGAAAATTCAATGAAATACTTTCCACTGATTTAAGGATCCCTAACCGTTACTTTGTGCTTTTACTATTTTGTTCTCTGCATTCACTTTGTTGTTTTGATTTGTTGTTCAATACAAATATCCTTGTTTGTCAGTTTATATGTATTGTAGGAAGCATGCCCTGTGCACCACTTGATTCCTAAACAGCCCTTTAGCTGCGTTGAATCAAAACCCAGTCCACCAAACTACAACTATTCGGCCCGGGATCCTTGGGCCTGAGTGTTATGGAAAAAGCACTCTCACACCACTTAATGAAGATCCAAAAGTATTGAATATATAGTTAAGAGTAAGATTAATAGAGGATGAAAAATAAGAATGTAAATATTACCTATTTCTTTCTTAACAGAAAGAGCAATAGGGGAAGAACACACTATGATATAGCAGTATAACAATTTACAGAGTATTTGAAAGATAACTAAATTACTAACAACTGTTAATGGAAGTAACTCAGACTGCACAACATTCAAAACTGATGAAGAAGAAGAAAAGAGTAACGGCTAGTTTATCAATGGTCTTTTGTCTAAAGGCCAAAACAGTGTCGTTCTACTTAAGTGAAGTAAGTTTAATAAGTGGTGAAACGGCGGCGTTTAAGTGTGACGTGTTTAATGAAGTAATGAAACGGTGACGTTTCACATTAAGAAAGAACGGTGTCGTTTTGGCTCTGGGCTTCTTCTATACTTAGACTCTTTTCTCCAGTCGTGCTCTGTTTCTTGCTCAGTTATGGTGTGGCTTCAAGAACTGCTCCTCAAGCTATCAACTGTCAAACTTCTCTCTCCCTGACTCCTCTTAGTTTTGGAAAGTAGAAGCTCTTAACTTGTGTTTGTCTTCAAGCACAAGATTCAAACCTCTCTGATCTTTTCATGATCTTAGTAGGGGATTTTTTATCTATCTTATATCTTTATCACCCATTCGGTTTTTCTTCACCTTTCATAAACTCTCCTTTCTCTATTCTCCTTGTCTTTCTTTTCCAATTTTAAATATCAAAATGGATTCGTCTATGGAGGAATTATGGAAGAAATTTAGTCTCTCTGAGGAGGAAAAAGGTGTTTTATCTGTTGATTACCAGGATGTAGAGCGATCAAAGGAGCACGCCCAATTTAGCCTTTTGTTTCGGTTGCAGACCAACAAAGAGTTCAATAAGGAGGCTTTCAAATCCACTTTTCAACAATTGTGGAAAGGATCTCAACATGTAACTATCAAAGAAGTGGGGAACAACTTATTCCTGGCTGTTTTTGTCACGGAGAAGCACATGATAGATATTTTGGATAGAAGCCCGTGGTCTTTTGATAAGAGACTGGTGTTATTAAAGCGATTTGAAGTGACCTCAGCCCAGGTAATGTTAAATTTCAACGGTCCCCTTTTTGGATTAAAGTGTTCAATATCCCTATTAAAAGTATGAATACGATTGTTGGTAATCACATTGCAAAGGAGATTGGCACCCCACGGTTGATTGATGCTCCAAAGAGTGGATTAGCTTGAGGTCCATTCCTACGCATGAGGTTGGATATTGACATTACTAAACCTCTAATGAGAAGGAAGATGGTTCATATTGAAGATTTGGAAGAGGGGTGGGTCTATTTTAAGTATGAGAGACTTCCTATCTTTTGTTACCGTTGTGGAATTTTAGGTCATCAAGAGCGGGAATGCCCAAGCACCAGGAGAGGATGTATTTCGGCTGATGAGAAGGATTTGCAATATGGGCCTTGGCTTCGTGTAGTAGGCCCAAAAGCTGTTAAGCGTAAAACCTCATTTAGCCAACCCAATACCAATGAAGCTAGTGATGCAGAAAACCTGGAAACAGAGGGGAACGACGGCAGCAGAGATCAATCTACAAGCTATCTTCAGGTGCTGAACTTACCGCCGGTCAGAACCGTCAATCCTCAAGCAGCTAATGCCGAGCTGGATGCTCTTCCCAGATTTTCAGAAACCAGATATCTTCGGAATCACAACATCAAATTTTAAATTTGAAACCTGGTAGTGCTGCTATCCTTGTCTCTTTTTCAAATTCAAAACCCGCGTTGATAGAGATCCAACCTTCACAAGATTCGGAAAAATCAATTGTTATGGATGGAGGCGTTTTGGGTAATAACGGCTCTGAGGAAAATGTTGAATCCAAATCCTATCCGATGACCTATAAAGCCGATATGGATACAGTTAAGCAACTACCAGAGAAGCTGAGAAAGCTAAGAAACCTGAGTAAGCCGAAAAATATTGATCCTATTCAATTTTCAAGTTTTGAACGGGATGGTGGTGTACCCGATTCAGTAACTCCAAAGAATAAGGAATTTCCTTCTTTGTCGAAATCAAAATCTCCAGGAAATCAGCAGCTGTTGACAGATAATACACCAAACGGTGGTCCAACTGTGAGTAAGGGAAGTACGCTAGCAAATGTGGCTAATGAAAATTCAAATGAAGGAAGCTTAATGTCAGATATGGAGATGGAGTGTACTTTCAATTTTGATGAGGATATACCGGGAAAAAAAGAATTGTCTTTGAGATCATGGAAGCGTATTCTACGTAGTTCCAAGTCTCAGACTTCTTTTGAGAATTTGTCTAAGTTTCAACCTTCAGGTAAACGTTCTTCATCTTCCTCACTATCCTTGGATCCTTCACATACTAAAAAACAAGCTCTCGGCTCAGACAGTTTTAGTGTCTCTCATAAAGCTGTTGGGGGTAATTCTTCACCCCATTCACCACCTTGAAGATTCTTAGCATTAACTGCCATGGGCTTGGGATCCTAGAAGCAATGACAGATTTCGTTGTTTAGGCATAGAAGAAGGTCCCCAGTTCCCCAAAAAAAAAAAAACAAAACAAAACAAAACAAAAAAAAAAAACAAAAAAACAAGAAAAAAAAATCTACATCACACTGGATACTTTAGTAAATCAAGAGGTGTCGTTTGGCGCTTTACTAGTTCTATGGGCATCCAAAAAGTTGGAAGAATGGATTTGTTCTCTGGCGGTAGTTTGGATTTTTGTGCAATAGTTTAGATTTATTTCTTTCTTTTTTTTTAGAATTTCTTTACGATGTAATCGTGCTGCTTTAGCTTTGGCTAGTGTTGCTAAAGAGAATGAGGAGATTATTATTTGGTTAAAATAATGTCCCTCTTTCTCTTCCTCATTGTATAAAGTAATTTTATATTAATAAAGTGTACTATCGTTTCCTCTCAAAAAAAAAAAAAAAAAAAGCTATCAACTGTCAATCCGGGAATTACGGATAGTTTGTTATAGGGTAGTTATAAGTTTGTTAGAATAGAACCTTCTAGAAGGTTCTAGATTAAGCTATTCCAGTCTATATATATAGTGGTTTGGTAATGTATCTCTCTGAGCTTGTATCAATTATTTTCATTCTTTAACACAAAAATATTTCTCTCTGTCTCTCTCTCCTTTCTTTCATTTCTTTCTTTAAGCTTCCGCCATTGTTAACTACCTTCAAGCTCAAAATCTTACAACAACTTCATGAGAATCCTTTCTTCAACATGAAGACCGGTAGCTTTAGTACGAGCTCTAGAACCATTAAACAATAAAACAAATAGAACCTACCATAGTCAGGATATGGACAAGAAAAGCAAAGATGACAAATGATACTTTCAGGAAAGAAATAAGAATGTACTTAATAAAACGAAGAATCTATTAATTGAAAGAAGAGTGTTGCTGAACCTTGAGCACTATATTCTCAAGATATCAGGTAATGGCAAAGCAAATAATAACAGGAAGAAAAACGAATTAAAAATCCAAAAGGGAATTATGTCCCATTACTACCAAAAAAACAAGGAACCCTTATGTCCTGCATCAAAGAACATTTATAATAATAGTGCAACATGAAGATCTCTATTCTAACTTGTTGATAACAAATACTTGCTACAGAAAAAGATGAACCAAATGAAGACCTGAAAATTGTCACCGTTGAAACAAATATCTAACAGTATACTTTCATCAGAGCACCAAACAGCAATAGTATTAAAAAGCAATACTTAAAAAACCCAAGCAACAAGATCCATTTCCACAATCAAGAGTGCACAATGAGAATTCTTTTTTTCAAGATGCAACATAAAATCTGCACACATATAAATCAATAAGGGCAATGAATGTTCTCTTCTCATAAGAAAAGTATTTCATCACTAGAAAATTTTAATTACGCACATAAGAAGCCAAGAGTCTATAGTCAAGGCCAGATCTGCAAACTGGCATTAACCAACATACCTCACTAATGACTTCATTGACCAATTGTTTAGCAGTCTCAATTTGCTCGCTGGTCCCATCAATCTGTAATGTCCTTTCAGTCGATGTATCACCAGGGGTAGATGCAATGGTATCACCTAAATACGAGCTCCAATATTAGCTTGCATATTTTTAATTGTCTCTCCTCCTTTGCCAATTACTAGATCAACCTTGTAGTTGATAGCTTTTTAAATGGACCATCCATATATTTTAGAAAAACTTATCCTTATATAATAACTAATTGAATTCTCGCTGCAACTTATAATTAGTTTTCTCCAATATTTCAATAAGTTTTACCAAAAATCTTTTAACTTAACTTATTGGAACCTCAATTTCCAATAGAAACATTCAGGATTCAGATCCCCACCCCCCAACTATAGATGTATAAAAAAGATAATTCAATAAATTTTATTGTAAAAAATTGTAATCTTTATTTAATTTATATATAGACAAAATAAAAATACACTAAGAGTAGTATAGTGATTTGATCATATTATATATGTCTTTACAAATTGAAAATTGCATGATATAGTAGCTAATATAGATAGGCATGTTTCATGCCTACTAAAAAATGCATATATCCTTTTTTTTTTCTTTTTTCTTTTTTTACATTCTTGATTGTATGTTACTAAAAAGATTCCCATTTTTGTTGGACATGGTTTCAATTGTTGCAAAAACAACTAAATTTGAGTAAAAATATCATATTTTAAATCAATTGTTTCTCACATAAAAAAATCAATTGTTTCTCATATAAATCTTGGAAAAATTATATTAAAATTTAATTATGCTTAAAATAATTTGTAAGGTCACAATTTGGCTCCCAAGCCCAAAGGATGTATGAACTTAATCCCAAAGAGCCCAATACAATGAATTTGTAGAGAGTGGGTTGAAAAACTGGGCTTTAATGAGTCAGACAATAATTGAAGTGGATCCAGATGACAAGAAAATGAAGATATACTAGTTTAATCTAAAGAAAATCGTCCTCGGCACAATCCGAGGAGATCAGTTCTTATATATTTCTTCTCAAGTTTGATTACAAGTTCAATTCTTAATTGCTACAGTGTTTTTCTCTTAATTTCTCGATCCTTTTCCTTCAAGGTATTCTTTATGTTTTATACTACCTTCCTTCTTTCATCCCTACCCTCCATGTGTAGGGTAGATTGCTAGTGTTGATCATTGTCCCATCAATACCTTCTTGAAATCCCTGATAGTAGCTGTAAGGCTGAAAATTATTGTTTAGGTATCACCTCTACATAAATGCGGCTAGTTGGTTAGGTGCAGAGCATTTAATGCGGTGGTAGCAGCTTTTTCTTCAAATATTTTAGAACTTCCCTCTATCCTCTGCTTCTGTGATGCTTATCTGTATCAATAGAATCTCCTAGAACGTTGCCCTGGGTGGTAGACCACCCATTCGGATCTCGGCTTTGATCGACCGAGGAGGCATTTGTCCTCGGACCACCCTCTTGGACCATTATGATCAAAACTAACCTCTTCACTTACTAACATGGACTCCTCTGACAATGTTCACCCCTACTCGGACTATTTCATATTCTCGGATTGGGCCCCCGGCCCAATATATACATAGATTTATATTGCTGGGCCTAACACCCCCACATAATTAATATAACAAAATAAACATACTTATTATATTAGCAATCTTTCTAATTACATAGAATACATACTACAGTGTTAATTCCACACACACACACACACACAAAGGAGTTAGGAAATTTAAAAGATTAAGATTAATTTTAGTGAATTCACAAATATTTAATTTTTTATGGCTTTTGTGACAATTGTTGTCAAAGCAACTAAACATGAGTAAGAATGTCATATTCTAAATTTATTATTATTATTCCAACTAAAAATTATTTTCTATATCGAGTTTATAAAAATAATCATATAAATTTATTTAATATAAATACTTAATGCACGACAATAGATAATTAATATATGCATTTACTCTATTGGCTAATTCAATAAACTAATATTTTAATATAAATGCAAACTTTGTTGAAGTAGAAAACTAAATAAAGAGAACTTCAAGGAATACGTGACATGGCACAACCTCATACTTTCCAACATGAGGTCTCTGCTTTTATATATCTCCAACATAAGGTCTCTGCTTTTATATATACTAATATTATGCCTGTACGATGCACGGCTTAATAAAAAAATCATATGTAAATTAAATGTCTTGATAAAAAAATATATATAAATTAAAAAATATATTTTGATGTTAAATATAGATTATAAAAAATTAAAAATTATTTTAATTAGAATTGAATGTAAAAAATGGGGTTAATTTATGAAATACTTTACTAATTAAGTAATGAGAAACTTGAAACTCTAAATTAATTATCCTAATACATAATATATGTAGCATGTTTGAATAAAATATATTGTACATCATTAGGTAACCACCACAACATGTGTGTATTTGTCTATACATATGTGAGAATTATTTATCAAAAGAGAATAACTCATGATTTAGAGAGCAAGCCAACATATGAATCTACCTTTCTTAAAAGAGTTTAAAAATTTGTCCTTCCAAATTCATAAAATGCAAGTTCTAGGCATCTAGCTCATAATAAGAGTAAGACAACACAAAGTATAGAAAGTAAAAGGTCCTATAAACAATATAAGATACAATATATATGCATACACGTACCAAAGACATACACTCGTAGAAAATAACATTTATAGATTTACCTAAAGGCTCTATTTATTATTATCATCGAATTTATTGCTCCTTACTCATGAATTAGAATGTAGCTTTATGAAAAAAAAAAAAAAAATGGAAAAGAAATACATACCTGTGTAGCTAGGGGAAGAGACGTGTCCTTGGGGATTTGGGGATTCACAATTTGGTGTGAGTTTTATTCCACTAAGAATAAGATATATCATAGAAGAAGAGGATACATTATAGAAGGAGAAGATAAGAATAAAGAAAAACCTATTACATATAAAAAACTATTTATGTAATTACATTTTTTTTTTCCTGATAAAATTATATTTGTGGTAGTAGTGTTATTTCATTATCTCTAAAAAAATTTCATATCCACAATTAAGCTTTTGTATTTATCTAAAAAATTGATAAAACAATAGAGAAAGAGTTGATAAGAATAACTTCTTCTTTTTTCTTTTTCTTTTTTTTGAGAAAGTTGATAACAACAATTAGGTTGTGTTGTTTCTATCTAAAAAAATTACTACAATTTTTTAGTTGATAGAGTTTAACTTAAACTTAAACTCAAACTTATGCCTTCCCTCTCATATTGTACGTTTAATTTTTTAAAATTTTTTCATGTAGTTTTTTTTAGGGGTTTCTTTTAATGTAGTTTAGGTCCTTTAGGATAGTTACAAAGCTATCCCATAAAAAATAAACTATATATATACACGTGAAAAGAGGGGAAAAACATAGGTTGTGATGCTTCTATCTAAAAACTTACTGAAATTTTTTAGTTGATAGAATTTAACTTAAACTCAAACTTATGCCTTCCCTCTTATATTGTACGTTTATTTTTTTTTTTAAAAAAATCAATGTAGTTTTTTTTAGGGGTTTCTTTTAATGTAGTTTAGGTCCTTTAGGACAGTTACAAAGTTATCCCATAAAAAATGAAATGTATATATACACATGAAAAGAGGGGAAAAAATTGATAACTAGAATTTGGATTGTAATCAAATTAAGATTTTTATCAACTTAAAAATTATAAGAGAAGAAAAATTATATATATATATATATTTTTTAAAATCTAAAAATCTAAAAAAAATTCTGCAATTTGGTGAAGCCACTTAACATAACCACGGTTTCTAAGCCCAACTTTTATTATATAATAATATATAACTTTTTTTATATAAAATTTTTCTTTTTACGTGTAGTGTAGTACTTTAAAAAGTAAGAAAATTGTTGCTTTTTTTTTTTTTACAACACACTACACGTAAAAAATAAGGATTATATAGATAAGATGAAGAATTTGGATTGTAATCAAATTATGATTTTTATCAACTTAGAAATTATACGAGAAGAAAAATTATATATATATATATTTTTTTTTAAATCTAAAAATCTAAAAAAATTTATACAATATGGTGAAGCCACTTGGCGCAACCACAGCGTTTAGACTCAACTTTTATTATATAGTATATGATATTGATTGATTATATTTAAGGGATAGCATCTTTAAAAAAAAGAGGTTATATTTGAGGGAAATCAAAGGATTTCAAGAACTTAACTTGCTTATGACCATATCTCAGTGTCATTTGTATTTTCCGTCTTTCCCTAAGTCGGTTTATGTTACCTAAATCTAGAGACTATTGACAAAGTCTTTTCATAATTTGCTCTTGAATTAACTTGCTTTTGACCAAACTTTTCAAAATAACCCAACTTTCACTTGGGATGCTCCTAAAAGTAATTAGGTTCAAGTAAGTTTTGTTTGGTTTAATGGACTGGGGTTAAGCACAACAAAGCATAAGAGAAACTGGGTCCAGCTAACCTCAACAAAACCATTTCTCTGTATTACGGTAAAGAATCTAATTTTTAGATCTAATGATATACATAGTTATGTCATATCATTTAAAATTTTAAATATGTAGCACAAGATACTTTTGTATTTGTACTATTTAATGTGAACTATGAAATAAATCTTGACAAATTAGAATTGGTAGCATGTAAAGTGAAACACAAAAAGTGAGATCGAAAATCTATTTTTTTTTTTTTTTTTTTGAGAATGAAGAGATCGAAAATTTGTATTAGAAATGAATTCATTTTAAATAAAAAGGAGTTATTATCAAATATAAAAAATTATTGCCTTCAAGGTGTACAATATTCTTGCAAGACCAGTTTCCCTACATTAATTCCTCGCAACCCTCAATCCACAATTGGGTTGGCTATACTAAATTAAGTTCAACATATCTTATTCAAAGTTTAAAACAACTTACACAAAATTAGTATTGTGGATTACATGAAGTTTATAATCATTAGCTTTCACACACACTTTAATTTCAATATGATATGTGGAGTAGAAGGTTTTTTTTTTTTCTTTCTTTTTAACCATCAAGCTCAAATTTATACAAATTTGTATTACCAGCCAGAGCTATGCTAGGAGATATAATACGATGTACTGGGAGTAGGATAGTGACATACTTTGCGTGCATAGTATAAAGTTATAATAAGAATAATGGTTGATAATTAATTATTCAGTGTTGGAGAAGTCTCACATTGGTTAATGTTAGTTTTTTTTTTTTTTTTTTTTTTTTTTTTTTTTTTTTTTAAAGGGGAGATATGGTTGGAACTATAGACATGAAGCATTATAAAGGACATCATTATTGCTAAGGTATCACTCGAACCCCAATTAATATGAAGTTGATATATGCTTATTATGAATAGGGGTGGCAATTGAGCGGGTCGGGTAGATTTTGAGTCAGGTCATAAATGGGTCAGGCATATAATTATTCATTTATCCAACATTACAATGTAATGTAACATTACGGGAATCAAATGTTTCCTTCATATTACAGGAATCAAACGTTACAAGAATCTAACATAAGATTTCAAGAATCTAATTGTAATGTACTATTTTTAAAATGAGTCATTGGTTATAATTTTTATTTTGTAGAATAGCTCCTGTTAAAAAAAATTTGTGTCATTAAATTTATTGGGTTATTATTAGAGGCATGGTTGTGACCTGGTATAGGAGAAGTCCCACTTTTTCTTTTTCTTATTTTTTATAATTCAATAGTTACAATGAAGGAGAGGGGATTTGAATACTAAATATCTCTGTTGGAAACACCAAGAGGTGCCGACCAATTAAGCTACAAGACTCTTGAGTCTTAACAATTGCACATTGAGTAAGTATGAACTTTTATAGCTTTTAGCTGGTTGGATTTCACATTGAGTGTGCATTTGGCAACACTTATTTTTGTCAACTTATTTTACTATTCAGCTTATTTTTGCTACTATTCATAGGTCCCGTTATACTTTTTGATACTATTCATTGATCTCACTGTACTATTTTAGCTAACTTTTACTTTTATCTACAGTATTTTTAACAAAAAGTTTTCAGTTTCTGCAAAATAAGCGGACCCAAACAGACCCTAAGTGTGAATTTAATAATGTTCAAGTTGAATGATCTAACACTAATAAAAAAAGATTTTTGTAATTTGGTTTGTGAAGAATTTTAATTTCTAATATGAAGGGGATGTTTGATTCCCGTAATGTTACATTACATTATAATGTTAAATTATTGAAATCTCATTTTAAAAATAGTACATTAGTTACATTCTCATCACATATCAAGAATATATAATTGCTGATTATCAACAACAACAAAAAAGTAACATTGTTTTGCATGGTTGGTTCCTAATAGTTAGAATTCCGATTTTCATATGGACATACTTGTAGCAATTACTGCACCAGAGATAAAGAATTATTGAACTATGATCATAATACAAGGTTTTGATTCATATCAGAATCAGTCTTTGTCCTAGAAACAGCTCACACCTTTGACACGTAAAAGTTAATCAAACTAAAGTTTCACAGAACTTCTCACACTAAAATTTCATGTTGAGAACCTTGCCCAAAGGCTGATATGTTGTAGTAGATGGTTTCTCATATTGAGGGTCAAATTCTCTACGAGCAGATTCCTCCCTGAGTGCGGCTAGAGCAGCCTTTCTCCTTTGCTTCTACTCTCTCCATTTCCTTAGCTGTTCTTCAATTGCAACTTTATCATTCTCAGCCAACTCAGCCCTGCTAACAGACTGTTCTGCTCGATTCTTGAACTCCCCAATCTTTGCGGTTGCAATTTCCAACTCTTTCTTCAAAGTTTCCAGTTCATGCTTATTTTCAGGTGTGCTCAACTGGCTAGAATCTTCCCCTAGTGACCCATGAAAGTGATCAGCTTTCTCTGACTTTCTGATAAGGGACTCATATACTTCCAATGAAATTGTTATGTGATCATCATCCTTACCCATCTTCTCTTCATCTTCTATTTTCAACTCCTCAGTTTGGGAAGCCTCTACATCCTGCAAAGGGTTCTCAGATTGAGAGCCGACAAGTTCAGAGTTCTCAGTTTCTTCAGCTGCCTCATCTGCTCCTTGCTTCAACCTAATATTTTCCTCCTTTGCTTCATGTGCTTCTACAGCTAACTGTTGAACTGCAAGATACAGACCAGATTTAACACTCTTGGCTCTTTCTTCTGCTACCTCTGCTGCTGCAATTTTGGACTTACCTTTATGAAGCTCGGCTTTTAGCAATGCTATCTCAATCAGTGCTTCAGTCTGTCTTCCCTTAATCTCATCCATCTCAGCTTTTACCGTCTGAACTTCATTGGTGAGTGTTTCAATAACAAGGCTCAAGCGGACTACCTCTTCTTCTGAATTATTACTATCTAGTTTCAACCGATTTAGTTCCATTTCTAATGTCTCAATGTAAATTGATTGATCCAAGTTCCTTCTTTCCTTGACTTCCAAATCTACTTGAAGCTGATTCAAACTGTTTATGATATCGGAAGCAGATTTGTCAGATGACCTAAGTAATTCACTTGATTGCTTAATTTCCAGCTGAAGAGTGTCAATAATTACAGACTTGGCCATAAGCTGTATCTCCAATTCCTGCATCATTTCAATTTTTTTTCTGATATCTTCCAGCTGATCTTATGCTTGAACTGCTGCTGCCCTGGCTATCTCAACATCTTTCTCAGACAATACTGCTAGCTTCTCTTTCTCTGCTTCAATAGCAGCAAGCTTTGATTTAGCAATATCTTCACTGAGATCTGAGATGCGTTTTAGAAGCTCTTCCGTCTTTTCCTTTTCCATGTTGGAAGCAGTTTCCATCAGTTCTGCTCTAGTCATGGCCTTAAGGTTAGAATCTCTGGCAACAGCAAGTTCTGTTTCCATGCTAAGCAGCTTTGATTGTGTGGCCTTCAACTCACTCAGAACATGTGAAAGCTACTCTCAGATCTTTGCAGTTTCTACCAATTGAGCACCCATCTCCTTCACCTTAGATTCAAGTTCATTTATCCGAGTTTCAGCCTCTCTACATTCATCAATACACAATTCTCTCTCAGTCTCTGAGATTTTGAGCAGGTTGGAAAGTTCATCAGCTGTTTTCTGGTAGTAATCCAGCTTTAGAAGGGCTTGCTTGTAGGCAGCCTCCTTTGCATCCAGTTGCACCTTGTAGTTGGTCAAATCCTTTGATAAGCCTTCAAGCTCTTTCTCATTCTCACGTGTAAGGGAGATAAACATCTTTGGGAGTTTCCTTGAGTAATTAATATAACATATAGAGACACACTTTAACCCAAAAGGCCTAACCCCAATGGGTATGTGCTCAATTATGTTATATTAACCACTCATTCTTCTCATCTTTATTCAATGTGGGACTTCACTCACACGTGTAACCCAACATCACGCTCCTTCTGTAAAGAATGATGAAACAAGAGAAGTCATCATGATTCATGAACCTTGAATAAATGATAAATCAGCTCATAGGACATGTATATTGCACGGGCAAGAAATTGATTTCGCCATTTAATATGTCATGCTGTAAATCTCTATCAAATAGTATGTTATAATGCAATTAAGCCAATCTCAGTGATGATCTACTCCATGTAGTGTTTCAGCATGACTAAATATACAATATCCATAAGTATCAGAAATGGATACTATATAAACTAAATGACTCACCACTGCAATGGACCTAATGAAACTCATGTCAAATGTGCAGGTATAACAAAGATAAGGCAACCGCATACAGTGGCAAACTCAGATCCTAAAAACTTTACCATAAGGCAATGATACATATATATAATACACATACAAGAACATTAGCACATGTATTATGGATTTAGTTAAAGAAAAGAGTTTTATTCAGTTAATTTTTAAAAAAAATCAAACTTAAATTTGTACCATTGAACTATTGATCAGTTCAGCACCCAATATAATCAATTATTATACACTTCAGAACATATTGATCTTACATCACTGCTGGTAGGCCAGGATTTCCTCTGTTCTCCTTTGTCACCAAACAAGGAGAGAGCAACTTGGACTGCTTCAATTGGTTTGGTATCAACCTCACCCATGTTAAATATATTGAAAAAACTGGTAGTACCCTGAAAAATTCCAACAAGCAATCTGCAGTGGATGTGAATCACAATTAACATACTCCCAAGCATGGTATGTCTTAACACGCGCATGCACAGAGCAAGGTATAAAGAGTACACTGAGACAGAACTAACTGGAGAATTGTTTGCCACTTCCAACCTACTATTTGAATTGGAAAGCTTCATTTTAAAATCTCACAAGTCTGTCCTAAGTCCTAACTCCTAACCACATGGAACTGATGGGTATCTAGCAATATTATCTGAATTATGTATTTCTTCTCCTTCTCTAGATGAACAAAAATATCATTTAAACATAATTCATGTCATAACCATTAAATCCTAGTTTTAAATATGGGTGTTGTCCAATGTTGTCTTTGGTACAATTCTGACATAGATTTGATTTTAGGGTCCTAAAATGTCACATAAAAACCATAATAATTCCTTAAAGTAATCAACAAGTGACTTGGGTTTTGCACATAAGTAAAACTTTTAGAACAAAACCATAAGTAAATTAAAGATTGACCAAGTTCAAACACTATAAAGATAATACACAAAATAGCACAAAGGTGTAACACAAACCTTATAAGATGAAGATAACATGAAAATTAAAAAATTTGAATCGTATCAAATCCTATGAAACCATATTATATATGGCTTTTATTTTTGTACCTTAATTTTTGGGAAGTCGAAAAACAAAGGATTAGGAAGCAGAGAAAAAGAGAGAAGCTTGTGATACTATGATGAAACATTTGGTTGTGTGAAGTAGAGAAGTTGTAGCTTTGAGTTTTTTGGGTGTTTGGAGGAATCGAGGGGGTGAGTTTTGTCATAGTCGAAGAGCCAAGGTTTGAACTTTGATGGTAACTATTAGTTACTAACGATCAATGGGGCCCTGTTACCTGTACCTTGTACTGATCGACAACAGCCAAATTCTAGTACTTGTTGGTTGCACATTCTTTTGTTTTGTTCGGTTTGTTTTTTGTCTTTTTTTTGGCGGGGTTACTGTCAAAGTTTCTTGTTTCAAAGGAAAGACCCAACAAGGCATGTAAAATTGTAAACCCAGCCTCTCTTTTTTTTTTCTTTTTTTCTTTTTTTTCTTTTTGAGAAACAGAACAATATGGTATTATTCAAATAACTGACAAATCAGTGGTTAACAAATTGTAAAATGTTTGGTGGAACAAACTTCATCCAAACCAATAAAGGAAAAGAAACTCAGCTTGATATCTCTAGTTACTTATTCATGGGTTGGTGAGTTAGGTAAAGATTTTTTTTTTTTTTTTTTTTTTTTTAGTAAATTGAGTTAGGTAAAGATTGTGTTCTATATTTTTTCCAAAAGCTTGGATTGGGTCAAATTTAAATTGACAAAATTTCAATAAGGATAACTTGGCCCGATTCACACTACTAATATTATAGAATATATATTTTAAATTTGTTAGTTTTATTTTTAAATTTATCTTGTTATTTTGATGCTTCATCCTGATGAAATTGGAATATTGGATCTTTTTTTTTCTTTTTTATTAAAAGCATAATTATTTTATTTCTTAAACACAGCAATTAACAAGTGTTTATACAATCTGTGAGAAAAAGGTGGGGCTTCCATCCCGATCTCACATTCACAATAAAATGAGAAATACAAACATAAATTGCTAAGGTTAAAGTCATATAATTATATCATTATTTTCCTCCTTATGGTCAATATACTTTCTCGTCTCTTTTACTACTTGCATCACAGTTTTTAGAATTCAAAACATACATGCAGTTTTCAAAATAAATACACTTTTTTGTTCATTTGTATTTTTATTCTTTTTTATTCTTCCTCTTTTATTTTTTGGTTTCACTTTTGTTTCTATAAGAGTGATATTATTTTTGTTTGTGAGCCAATGAGAGACTTGGGTAAACAAACACTTTAAATTTCTTCTTTCAACATCAATAGTTATTTTCTTTTTAAAAGAATAAAAAATTGTGAAATTATCATAGCAGACTCAATACACTTTTGAGTCTAAGATGACAAAAGTGAATAATTGTTAGTTTCATTCAATATCCCAATAGTGGTATTCGCTGAATACTTCTTTGTAAAATCATCAATTTAATATTTGTGTGTTGTTAACAACTTTAGCCTCAATTGAACTAATTTCTTCGTACTAATACAATGATGATCATGCCAGAAAACATGAAATATAAAGCATGTTATTGGCATGTTAAATGACTTTCATGCAAAATATGGTTACATTGCTTGAAAATGTTTCATATGTGTTGAGTATTTTAAATATAAAATAAAAAGTTTTAAATTCTAAATGGTGTCATTTTTGTCAATTACCTTAATTCAACTTCAAACAAATTTGTAGGGTTAAGGGCCCAAATGGTATATTGGGCCTTGGGCCTTGGTCGAGAGCATAGTAATCCGAGAACAAATGAGTAGGGTTGGATGGGTCAAGTTTAGAATCTAACGAGCAAGATACGAATGGAAGGGTGGTCCGAGGAGGAATGTCTCCTCGAATAGGCTAAGCATGGCTCAAATGTGTATCCTAAGGTTCAAGGTAACCTTCCAAGAAGCTCCAGTGATAGGGGCGTCTCAAGTGTACCAGAAGGCTGAGAGCTCAAAAATATCTAAGGAAAAGCTGCTGCCACCGTAGTGAATGCTCTGCAGCTAACTTTCTGGCCGCATTTATGTGGAGAAGACCCTTGAATAGTACTGCCTTAGCCTTCCCAACTCACAGAGGGCCAGAGAGAGTGTCCGATGGGACAAGCACTCAAGTGATAGCTTAGATGACCAACAAGTGTAGGACCAAGATCGTTCAAAGGAGACTATATAACGTGAGAAACCCTCCATGAAGAGGAGATCGGAAAAAAAGGAGGGAAACACTATAGCAATTAGGAATCAAACTTGTAATAGAACTTCAAGAGCAATTTATAGGAACCAATCTCCTCGGACATTGCCGATGATATTTTTCCTTAGTGTAAATTTGTTATCTTCCTTTCTTTGTCATCAAGATCTGTTTACTTGCCGCTTAATTTATTAAAACCCTGTTTTCCAACTCATTCTCTATAAATTTATTGTTTTAGACTTTTTGGGCCTAGGCCCATATACTTTTTGGGCTAGGAGTTCAAACTAGGTCCTTACAAAAATTATTTTAAATCCGACTCAAATTTGTGGTCGGCAATAATAGGGCCTACTCTAGAGGCCACTTCAACACATTTTAGGCCTCAGGCCTTTTGTTAATAACTGATGGTAAGCAGGCAGAGGGCCTTTCTCTTTAGCTCACGCTTATAAGGCAGGGAGGAAGGAAATTTCTTCGATGTGGGACGCAATAACCGATGGTACTCCTTTCTCTTCAGCTCACGCTTATAAGGCAGAGGGGGGAAGGAGATTTCTTTGATGTGGGACGCACGTAAAAAAGTGAAGTGGGAGTACAAGAGTTTCCCACTCCACAACAAAAACAGCCCCCACATTAATTAAATAATATTTATATTTTGATTTTTTTTTCATATAAAAATCTTTTTTTTTTCTTACTTTTGAGATGCAAGAGTACTACTAGTTATGTTTTTTTATTCAAATTCCGCTAAAATTTCCGTTTCAACTGGTAATATCACTCTTCCATCTAATTTGTGATTGCGTTTGCTAGTACTCAAAATGATACCAAAATAAATTGAAGATGCCTTTGCTGGTCACGTAGCTGTAATGCTGAATTGAGGTTCACATGGTTTTCCAATAAGAAGGAAAATGTTAATCATCCGTAGCTTTTGACCTGGACATGAACATGATTCATTGTAAGATTCAGAATTGTTTATCTGCTAACAATGGGGATTGGGGACTATGCTTACTTGTATTTGACATTTTGACCCGCCCCATCACTAGTTCACTGTTAAAAAGAGTTCTAGCTGAGTATTAGGCTATTAGGTACGTTTCATTTTTCATGTGAAGATGAGTTAAAATTTCTTCTGGTCTCTTTTTAAATTGTAGTTTCTCGATTAATCTAAACATTATTTCTCATATCATTAATATATAGTTCTTGTTTGCCTTGTCACCAACATAATTTAAATTCCTCACATTCATGTTTGCCTATAGCCACGTTTTTTTGACCTATAGCCGCGTTTTAAAAAAGTGGCTATAGAACATTTTTTTTGTAGTGTCACCACCCCACACTTAATTGTCTTTCACTCATCCCACACCAATACCACCCCTCATTTTTTCAAAAAGTTTCAGACTTGTCTCTTTAGGCAAATTCAATTTCTTGATCCCACGAGACGCGCGTAAAAGCCCATGGACCAATATAATACAATGGTATGAACTTGAGAGCTCCGTGGTTACAATACGTTCTTCAAGTTCATTGAACCCACCACTCAGGTATCCTCTAAGAGACCATTTGCAATGATTCTAAGCGTAAAAGTTATAAACTTATGTCACAAATCACACAAGAAAAAAATAATAATAATAATTCAGATATTTATTGTCACATAAGTTTGAAAGTCTTTTGTAGCAAAATAATTTTAATATTTTACTTCTCGTAAAGAATTTCTTCCAAGAATACATATATCCATTATGTCTAAAGTCTAGACACAAGATTACGCTTGGCTTCTTGCTTAGATACAAGCACACTATTGGCATTTTTCATCACATGCTATAGGATTCCCCCCAATATGTGCTAAGAAGATTATATATTATTTAGAAAACTTACAGATCGTGCCCAGTGTCCACCATTTCTAAACCTAGGAAAGGCCTGCCAACTCTAATCTCCTGGTTCAAATTATTACATATCCATTTCATCTTGGCTTAGTTAGCCAATTCTGCAGTATCAGCATGACACTGACACACAGGGATGCTGCAAGAAATCCATGATTTTTATGGAAACAGTTATGAAATCCACAGACTAGGTATTAGTGTACTACAATAAAAGGTGTATAATACTTGTTAAGCAATTATTCCAGAGGCTGCATTAGAATTTTTTTTTTTTTACCCCAACCATTACACTTCCATGCTTTATAAACCTTTCATCATTTACCATAATAGAATGTCACAGGACTTGCATATGCTGTTTGTTTTAAGTGATGGTCATACTCAGATCAAACATTTTCTAATAAGCTGAGTGTTTGACCAACCATTACTCACTTTACTTGGAAGATATTGCAGAGGTATCAAACCAACCATTACTCACTTTACTTGGAAGATATTGCAGAGGTATCAAACGCATAATCCAAGGCTCCAAGTGTATCCTCTACAATATTGTATCACCGTTTTCATTCTTGCAGTGTAATTAATCAGTCATTCAAGGCCGGCATTAATTGTGGTAGTAGAATTTGTAGTCATGACTCGTGACATGGGATGGCAACCAATTTTATCACCCTACTTATTAGTGGTGTCAAGGGTGCTATCATTGCTATAGAATTTTTCTCATGAGTTTTTGTTTTCCTTTTTTTCCACAAAATCCTCACCGAATCTGATTAATGTGGTCTGTTGGGTGTTGACTTGATCCTATAAATAAACACATTTTGCTTTGGTCCATTTAGTGGATGAGTAAAAGAGAAGCTATATAGCTCCTTTCCACATCATTTTGTGGCTTAATTGTTTTTGTTTACTCAATACTTCCATATTTTTCTTTGCATTGCCTCCATATTTGTGATTAATTCTGTTAATTAAGCTGTGCGGATGACAATGTAATGCCAAAAGCGTATCGATTTTGATGCCTGGCGAGGAAATTACTACCTTCATTGCACACCCTGCTACTGCACCATGTCCCCCTGACAAAGCCTTAAGCTATTAGACACTGCCACCAGCCCACCACTGATATGATTGCAACAGAAAAACTATATATGGTTTCAACAACATTTTTCCGGCAGTGCTGAATCTGCTGATACACTTTTGGCATTCCATTTCAAATCAAGTAGACCCAGATGCAAGTATAAATAATTTAAGACAATGTCAGTGAGAGCAGAAATCTAGAAACTATTGAATTGTACATCATGGAAAATTTCAATTTTCTATAGAGAAGACAAGGAAATGAGCAAATTATCCACTGAGATCTTCAGCATATTTGTATGTTCCTAATTGGCAAAGGGGATTTTCAAAAACCAAAAATGAAGCATGGATATGATTAATAATTAGTGCTAGCAATATACTAGATATTCAGCAACTTAAAGAAGAAGAAGAAATCCTATCAAAAAAAAAAAAAGAAGAAGAAGAAGAAGAAAAGAAAGAAGAAAAGAAAAAAGAAAAAAAGAAGGGTATCATCAAAGAAGGAGCAGCAGAACAAAATTGAATAATTACAACGAATTGGATGTACATGACCAAGTTAGGATTACAGAGTAACTGGTGTCCACACAATTTCAAGCTTATCTTATACCATAAAGAATTTGGCACCCAAGAGGAATGGCGTTCTTTTCTATTTTCATCCTAACCATATTTCACTTTAGAAAAGTACTTCTTTTTTTTTTTTAGTTACAGTGGGGGAGGAGAGAATTGAACCTTATATGTCTCTGTTAAAAACACCAGGAGGTGCTAGTTGAGCTACAAGGTTCTAGCTACTTTAAAAAAGAACTAAAGCCAATTGACCTTAAGCCCAAGTAATTATCACTTAAACAATACACAGTAAGTGATGATTTTATGATATTATATGTAAGAGGGAAAAAAATACTCATCAACAAACAGGAAGCTGTGAAGAAGCAGCCCGATCAGATTCAATCATGGATTTGATGTAGAATTCACCTGCTTTATATGAAGATCTAACCATAGGACCAGATGCAACATATCGAAATCCCTGTCCATCCAAAGCACACAATTGATAATAATTATGCATGCAATCGCATTGAGAAAAAAATACTCGTTGTCAACTTTATGCATGTAGAGAGAGAGAAACAATGATTAATTTACATTTGACATGATCAACTGACAATCAGCATATGTTTGATACAAAGTAAAGTACATTATTCAAAACAATGTATTACATTAACCAGGGATAGGCAAGAAATCAAATATCTCATTGACTCATTGTTGTTCCACTGTGATTTTGGAATCCTAACATTTGAATGTTCTTCAGTATTTGTTTTGATTGAGCAAGATGTAAGATACCTCCACTTGTTCTCACACTAGTTACAATTCCATCATTACATATCCTTAATCACCAGAATATATATTAGAGGAACTCATTTCTTTAATAAAGTCCACCAAATAACCTCCCTAGGTCCTCTATCATACATCTTTATATTTCTTCATTAGACATCTAAGTAAGAAAAATACTTCTATGGTAGACCTCCCTAGCATAAAACCAAATTGATAATCCGATAAGGTTCAATCTGCTGCATTATTATACTAGTACCCTAAAGCATAAATAAAAAACAAAAAATTAGGAAGAGAAAAAGATTGGTCACTAAAGGCACTCTCCTCCATAGGAGGAAGTATAAATAATAAAAAACAAAAAATTAGGAAGAGAAAAAGATTGGTCACTAAAGGCACTCTCCTCCATAGGAGGAAGTATAAATATATATTTTACATATAGAATGATTTCCCAAGTAAGCACAGTAAAGTTAAAGAGGAGAACACACCATCACAATTAAAGGGTACTACAATCAGGTAATTCTAAGTGAATATTGAGAAAGTAGAAATTGGAAATATATAAAAGGTCCTAATAAAGTACTATTATTACCATCATGTTGCAGGAAGGGGAATGAGAGAGGGAGGGGGGGTTGAAGAATGAGAAAGGGAGCAAATGCTGTAGCACTACCAATCATAGTCACTAGCATGCAACGAATGAACATAGAATACACACATACACACCCACATACATAGCCCAAGACAGATCATCTGCCCAAACTACAATAAACTTGATCAAACAAGCCATGCATGTAAAAATAGAATCAATTAATGTGCCATAATCAAAATATATAATATTCAAGCATACCATTTCCATGCCAAGAGTTTGATACTTCTCAAAAGCCTCAGGTGTAATGTATTCAGACACTGGCATATGGCGCTTTGACGGTCTCATATATTGACCAAATGTCATCACATCCACACCTGCTGCTCTCACCTTCTCCATAGTTCTGACAACTTGCTCGGGTGTTTCTCCACAGCCTAACATTATTGAAGTTTTGGTAAGTGTTCCAGCAGGAGCATAGTCCTTGGCCATCACTAGAACATCTAAAGACTGCTTGAAATTAGCACGGTTGTCACGCACAGAACTCTGAAGCTCTTCAACTGTTTCAATATTATGAGCAAAGACATCTAATCCTGATTTCGCCACTTTCTCTACGCAGCCAGCATCTCCTCGAAAATCAGGAACTGCAGAATCAAAATAGTGCAACATTACAGAAAGAACAAAGACTGATCCAAACCATCTATGGGCATAAATCAAAGAGTCCTTGTAAAGTAATCCAACTTCCTACATATAAGCAGAATCAAATCATGCATACATTTGGATCCAAACTTAATCATGCATTCCCCAATTTAGGTGTATAATAAGTTCCAAAACAAGTATTCAAATGCCTCGCTCTAAAACTGCCAGTAGTGTACACGAGCTTCCCTATAAACAAATTCCAATGTAAAAATTATTCAGCTCAACTAGTCAAACTTCCAGAACCACCAAAAAAGATTATACAAACGGCCAATTAAAGGGCTTGGGTGGCTGATGAACCAAATTTTGAAAAATCAGGATTTGCACAATTGAAAATAGTGTAAGCAACTGATTAAGGGAAGGTAAAGAAATATTTATGGACAAAGTTTAGCTACAAAATTGGTTATAGCCTAAGGTTACAACCTTACTCAATAAAATAAATATTACCACATATTTTGAAAATCTAACCGCTGAATTGTATGTTCTTTACGTGCTTAATACACATGTCAAATTTTGTGTCAATCAAATATTATTTACTATATGATCTATAAGCTTATATTTTATGCATAATTTTAAACTACAAAAACTTGCAATGTAAACAATTTATTGGTGACATAGCTATTCATTTTCAATTTTCTAGAAATTTTGCAAGCATGAAAGATATAAGAAAAAGATGTAATCCAATGATGGATTTGTCAAAATTCATCTCAAATAAAAAGATATTAAGTAAGGTTGTAGCCTAAGGCTACAATCAATTTTGTAGCTAAACTTTGTCCAATATATATTTAGTTCTAGTTTTATTTAAATTTCGAAGTTAAATGTATTTTAATTTAGGTATTATTAGTAAATTATATAAATTCGTATTTTATTTAATTCCTAGAGTCAAGGTTATTTTTTTAATTCAATAATTGGGATTTCCCAAATAAATTAAAATTCGGGTGTTCCTATTTCAGTTAGAATTAGGCTTAGTCCTAATAGTCTATATAAGCACAATAACACACTCCTATATATGAAGACAGTCTTATAGATTACAGTTTGAATGATGAATAAACTCTCTCTTGAAATTTTCCAATGGTTAGGTGGTGACTCCAGCCAACCCTATGTGCTAACACCTAGAAGTTTGTTTTATCTTGCTTGGTGCTTACTCAAAGCACTCCAAACTCCTAGAGGTTTGTTTTATCCCTCTTGTTATGACTCCAACAGGAATAACAGAAAATGGGAAACACATTGCCAACTTGTGCAGCATTAGCCGTGGTGTTTACTAGCCTACAATTGCAATTAAATCCCAAGCTATCTATGACTTTTCCAAGGAACTGCACAATCAAAATAGTGCAAGCAACATCACAGAAAGAACAAAGATGCTTCTAAGACAGCTATAGACATAAATGAACACAAGAGTCATGGTAAAGCATTCCAATTTCCTATATATAAGCAGATTTAAATCATGTATAACCATGCATTCCACTGTCTGGGAGAACTTTACAGTAAGTCCCATAAAAAAAAGTATCCAAATGCCTCTCTCTAAAACTACTAGTAGTGTAAATGAGCTTCCATATCCATATATACAAATTCAACATAAAAAAAAATATTCAGCGCAACTAGTTGAATCTCCAGCACCACCAATAGAGATTACACAACCAGCCAATTAAAGGGCTTGCATGGCATATGAACCACATTTTCAAAATCAGGATCTGCACAATCCAAAAAAGTGCAAGCAACATGACAGAAAGAACCAAGACACATATAGAAGACCAAGAAATGTTAACATCAAGAGTCATTGACAGCGTAATCCAACTTTCTATAAATAAGCAAACCCTTATCATTTATAACAATGGATCCAAGTTCAACCATTCAATCCACAGTCTAGGTAAAGTTTACAATTAATTAAAAAACAAGTATGTAGGGGCCTTTGTTTGGATCTGCCTATAACATACAGAGCTGCACTATTTACAGATCATAACAAAAGGCTTAATCACCCAGTCCAGGGCTGCAGGTTTTAAAACTATGACAAGCTAAGCTGCTTTGAGCAGCATTTCTCAAAAGCCACTCCACAAACTTGGTGAAATAAATAATCTCTGATTTACAAAAAAAGATGCAGGCAGCTTCTTCTTTTTAAAAGCCGAAGCTTCATTTGAAAAGACCCAACAAACAGAGCTTAAAGGGTCACTAAATCAAATGCCAATTCTGTCAATCCAGGAAAATGGATTTCAACGGCAATAATAGAAAAGCAACACATTTTCCGCATGTGCAGCATTAGTTGTGTCCACTGGCCTGTGTTTATGGTTAAATTCCAAGCAATCTATTGCTTTTCTCAATAACAATTAGCTATACTTGCAAACCTTTCAATTATTCTGACATCTATATACACATTCATTAATTCTCACACTTAAAAATAAAAAATAAAAAACCAAAAGCTCATTCATACCCAAGGCTTCTATCAGCATATTTGGCTTCAGTGCCTTCAACTTCTGCACCGTCTCAGTAAAATGGCCACTCCCTTGGTCAGGCAAATCATCCCGGTCTACACTTGTAATCACCACATATTCCAAACCCCACGAAGCAATTGCCTCCGCCACATTCCCTGGTTCATTCAGGTCAGGCGGTGGAGGTGTACGCGACGTCTTCACATTACAAAACCTGAGAAAATTAACAATTTGAATTACAATATCAAACAAAGTAGACTAGACACCCTTCCATCCATCCCTTTTCACAAACTTATAAAATCAATTCCACAAACATACCCAACTCTAATAAAACCAAAGAAATAAGAAGCAGGTGACAACTTGGCACCAGATATCCAGAGTTCAACCTATGGCTCAGCCGCTCAGGTCACATTGCAATTGTCAAGCTGTGGGTTTAAAAGTCACACTTTACCCATCCATCATCTAAGGTCTAATTCTATTTAGGATAAATTATGTATTCAGACCCTAATATTTACGTTGTGTGTCAATTTGGTCCTTGACCTTTCAAATGTGTCAATTTGGTCCCTAATCTTTTAGTATTGTGTCAAAATGATCCCTGCCCTCAATAATAAGGGTGAGCATTTTCCATCCACCAAGAACCAAATTGACACAATACCAAAAGGTTCGGGACCGAAATTAACACATTTGAAAAGTTAGGAACCAAATTGACATACAAAGTAAACGTTAGAGACCAAACAGGCAATCTACCCTTCTATTTATATTAGTTTTTTTTTTTTTTAATAGATATGACCAAATAGGCAATCTACCCTTCTATTTATTTTAGTTTTTTTTTAATAGATATAATAGAAGGCATTGAACCCCAACTCTTTTATTCAATAACAAAGGACTTTACCAGTTGAGCTAATAACTGAAACCCGTTATTGTAATGAGATTACTATTGAATTTTACTGGGCTCTTTTACTTTTAATCATAACAAGAATTCTAATTATTTGATATTGATTTTTTTTTTTTTTATTTAAGTGCGCTGAATAAAGTTCAAATTAGATATTAGCATTGCAAATCAAATTCTATTTACAGAACTAAAAATCATGAAAGGTTAGACAATGATGAAATGAATTTTCTTTTTATACCGGCAACCGCGGGTGCAGGTATCGCCGAGGATCATGATGGTGGCGGTGGCGGTGCCAGTTTCGCCGCCGGACCAGCATTCGCCGAGGTTAGGACACCTGGCCTCTTCGCAGACGGTGTGGAGCTTGAGTTCACGGAGCTTCTTCTTGATTTGAACGTACTTTTCGCCGCCGGGAACGGCCTCCTTCATCCACTTGGGCTTGGGCAGAGGGTTCTTCTTGGTGCCGACTTCGACGGAGTACGCGAATTCCGATAGGGTCGGAGATTCTCGGGCCAGGCGGGCCCGAAGACCCTCCAGGGTTTTGGGGAATTCAGAGGGCGGTGGCGTTGCTGTTGTGGAAGTTGAGGAGGAGGAAAAAGTTCTGGTTATGGTGCTTAGGGCTCTCCACCTCCATTGCATTGTTTCTGTGTGTGTGTCTCTCTCGCTCTGTGTTTCTGTGAGAGAGAGAGAGAGAGAGAGATGGAGATTGGGTTTTGATGTTTTGACTAGTGGTGGTTGTTGAACGTTGATTGTTGTCTCTTCATTTTCTTTTTCCTTTTCCTTTTTTTTTTTTTTTTTTTACACGTTGAGAGTTTTTTATTTTCTAGTTTTAGTTTATTTAATTTATGTACCAATTTTTTAAATTTTCTTTGTCTTTTTTTAAAAGTCGAATAAAAGATTTAAACTTTGAAGGCGTGTAACAATAATTAATTGATATATTGTTCTGATAAGGACAATTATCAAGATCGGATATGCTATAAGTTGAAACTCTCACTTCAAAAAAAAAAAGATAATTGTAGTTTTGCCTAGAAAAAATTTAGCTCAAAACTGGATTTGGAACTATTTTCTTTGGATTCGTTATGCAGGTGATCAATTATGTGTAATTTTTTTTTTTTGAAACCAATTATGTGTAATTTTAAAAACAAAATTAGACTATAAACTTGATTGTAATCAATGGTTACAACTCCCATTGAAAAAATTAACATGGTTATATATTTTGAAAATTTAATTGTTAAATTACATTTTTTTATGTTCTTAATAAACTTATTTTTTTATGTATAATTTTACACTATAAAAACTGATTAATGATATAACTATCAATTTTTTATCATTTGAAAATTTTGAAATTATAAAGAATATAAGAAAAAAAAAGATGTAATCACGAAGAATTTTAATCCTAAATTGTAGGGGTGTGCAGAAAACCCACCGACCCGCCAAACCCGACCCGACCCATCGGGTTAGGTCGGTTTTTAAGGCTTGGTGGGTTGGGTTGGGTTACAAAAAAAAAAATTATGGCGGGTTGGGTTGGATTTGGGTCATAAAATTACAAATCCGCCAAACCCAAACCGACCCACCCATATTTAATATATATTTAAAATATATTTTTATATTTAATAATTTTTTTTAAATCAATTGTAGGGCACTTTTATATATATATATATATATATATATTTAAATATATATTATATATTTAATAATTTAAAAAAAAAAACAGTTGTAGAGCAGCATTTCCTCGGTTCCTCCTACTAATACTAATTTTTTTAAATAGCCAGTTCTTCCTATCCTATATAAAAGTCAATTAGTTCACACAAATCCTAATAAATTACTATTGTTGTTTAGTCATTAGTGTTGTTTGCTTTTAAGGAGTTACATCGATACTAATCTTTAGGTTTTTTTAATATATATATATTTTTTCTACTCAATTTAACAATAAATAAAAAATTTCAAACCCATGGGTTCAACCCGACCCATGTGGGTTGGGTTGGGTTGGATTGGACTTATGTGATGGGTTGGGTTGGGTTGAATTTTTTTTGACCCACCATGGTGAGTTGAGTCAAAAAATCCCCTCAGCTCGACCCAACCCGACCCATGCACACCCCTACTAAATTGTTGTGTATTGCTTTAAACTAATTCAGAAATAAATTTTATATTTTATTAAATACCTAATGATTGGAGCTTTTCGTGCCCTGTCCACCTACCACTTCAATAACCCAAGCTGCCACTTCGGCTACATTATTAAACCCATCTTTAAACAAGGTGACGTGTCATAATTTTCCTCGTCAAGTAAGATAAAAATAAATTATAGGTTTAATTAGGGCAGAGCTAGAAATATTTTCCAAACGAACAAGCTAAAGAGTAAATATAATAAAGTTCTTACGTAAAAAAAATAAAAATATTTCATAAATTAACTTTAACTCAACAAAGTTGTGACCTATATTTTTCATTATACTAAAATCATTTATAATTGATTCTAAGCTAAATTTTTATTAATATATATAGTTAAAAAAATTACTCAAAATCTTATTTTCCATCTTGTACACTAGGATGATCCCATATCAGTCATCAATACACTTCACTAGTATGAACAATCAAGTACAAACTACTATGTATAGTGAGATAAACAAACAATTAAGCAATATATATATATATATATATGAGTGAATGTGTTATTAAAAGTGAACGTTATATAACATATATAAAAATTTATAATAGTGTCATGTATTGTATGTTAATGTATTTATATTTGGTTTTGAAATTTTTTGCTTAATTTTTTTATTGAATTTTTTATATAATATATTCAATAAAAAAATTAAGCAAAAAATTTCAAAACCAAATATAAATACGTTAACATACAATACATGACACTATTATAAATTTTTATATATGTTATATAACGTTCACTTTTAATAACACATTCACTCATTCACTCATGACTTAACAATACAGTAGTATTATTAATATATTATAAAAACTTATAAACAAAAATTTTAAATTTTAAATTACAATCACAAGATTTTTTTTATTTTATTTTATTTTATTGAGATTGTCAAACCCACAAATGAAACTCAGCCAAGTTAAAATTGGTAAAGTACAACATACAGAGTTGTATTGCACATTACAAAAGTAGTAAACCGACTACACTAGTTTAGTCTTTAGTAGTATATTAATCGGTATTCACAAATTAAACACCGAGAGATAGAGAGATACCAGTGGTACTGTGACAAAGCTTGGAGTTGATGGACGACCACAGATTCATGGCGGGGTGACTGGCAGGGTGATGGATTGGGTGCACAACACACACACACACAGAGTAATTTAGATTTGTTTTTGGGTTTTTTTTTTTAATAAAAAAAATTTGGGTAAAATATTATTTTAGTTCCTAAACTTTACTAAAAGTTTGATTTTCATCCCTAAATTTTAAAAAGTTCATTTTTCGTCCCTAAACTATTAAAAAGTTAACATTTCGTCCCTAAACTATTGAAAATGTTTTTATTTATGTTCTTAAACTTTATTAAAAGTTTGTTTTTCATCCCTAAACTATTGAACAAAGTTCTTTTTTCATCTTTATTTTTGTCTTTAAATTATTGAAAAAAGTCTTTACAAAATTGAGAGATGAAAAAAGAACTTTATAAAGTTTAGGAACCAAAAACAAACTTTTAACAAAATTTAGGGACCAAAATAGTATTTTATCCAAAAAAATAGATCTTTGGTGATTTGGAATGTATAAAAAGGGAGAATTTTGGTTTTTTCTTTTTTTCTTTTTTTTTCTTTTGGTATTTGGAAGGCCATGATGAGCTATGAAATGGGCTATCTCGATGGTAATTTTTTTGGGGGTCTATTTTGTATCAATTCAATTTTTGGGGGGTTTTCTGGCACTAATTAATATTTTTGAAACTTTTAGGACTACTTGAAAATTTTGAAGGACCACTTATGAATGCTTAAGGTCCAAATTTTAGATTTTGAGGGATCAAATTTTGATATTTGAGAGGGGGCCAGTCAGTTATATTTTGTATAAATTCTAATAGTAGCACCAATACTAATGGGAAATTGGAAAAGCTTTGGGAGGGGGGGGGGGGGGGGGGGGGGTTAATTATGTTGTACTTAAAACAATAAAACTTTAAAAATATGCAGAAGAAAAAAAAAATGATCCTAACAAATGTCACCTCTTTGGCATAAAAAGAGGAGCAATATCATGGAAATTTTCATTCTTCCATTATGTTGCTAAAATGTGGGTTCCAGTTAATTCAACTGGTAAAATCTCTGATAGTTGAATAAGAAATTTGAGGTTCGATTCCCGTCTACACAAAAAATCGATTGATATCTTAGTCTGATGATAAAGAGCTATAATCAAGAGCGAACGCTATAAGTTGAAAGTTAAAACTCTCTAAAAAAAAAAAAAAAAAAGATATATATATATGTTGCCAATGAGATAGAATGTCATTATTGAAGCTAGTATGTTTAAGTGTGCTGTCCTTGTCTGTGTTATCTTGCAAAATACTTTAAGCCTCATTAGTAGCTTAATTGTCTTTAAAGCATCAAAATTCAAACAACCACCCTTTTAAAAAAAAAAAAAAATTTAGAGCAAATCAAAAACAACCACTTAAGCACTCATGACAGTATGACTTACTGTATTAATTATTATCTACAGAAATTATTGGAAGTTTTAATTTTCTTTTATTATTATTATTAAATTGTTTGGGGTGAGTGTATTTATCCTTAAACCTTAAATGTATGAAAAATTCTAGTACCACACCCAAAATAATAACTTTGCCCACAATTTGTCCATGTGGTGAGTTATAGTTGGTGAAGAGACATGGACCTACCATCACCCCTCCACCAACCACAACTCGTCACATCGGCAAATTGTGGGCAAAGTCGTGGTTTTAGGGATGGCATCAAAATTTCTCTAAATGTATCTGTTAAAAAAAAAAAGTGTCATTCAGTTAAACTACAAAACACTGACACACTGTGATCCAGGCTACTCCCAGTTTGGTTTCTCAAAAAAAAAAAAAAAAAAACTGATAAATATAAATCATATAATTCCTAACTTTCTATCTTACATCATTTCTATTACTATACACTTTAATTCTCATTCAAAATTTCAAATTTATTTACCCCCTCTTCATTTTTTTTATAATCTTTGTTTTACGTTTGTGGGCACGGCAGAGTTGTGAGTTGTGACACATCCTGTGTGTCTCAGATAGAGAGACACAGAGAGAGAATTTTTGGTGAAGAAACTACTTAAACTTCTTTTTTCATCAGTGTGAGACTGAGAGAGGAGAGGACTGGGAAGGGAGAGACAGAAATGGAGAAAGCTCTGACAAAAGTTGGGAGCTTTTGGATTTCCAAGAAAGCCAAGGCAGAGATCTCCAACATCACTGAAGACCTCTCTGTATGTTTCACCTGAATTCTCCACATTTTTTATTAGCTCCATCTTTAATTCTTCTTTATATTCTGTTTCACTAATCACCCATTTGCATTCTTCTCAATATTTTTCTTTTCTTGGCTGGTTTTTGAATCTTTATATTCATAATGCTGCTCGATACAATGTACCCACTTGATAATTTGCAAGATCTAACTAAACATCACATGGTTTGGTGGAATGAGATTAAGATTAAAGATGGGCATGGCCTCTTTTTTGGGTGGGAAATTCTTGGTTTTCACTTGGACTAGTGCTTGCACTTGATTTCTATTTGGTAAAATCTTTGTTAATTCTCTTGAATGAATTGTTTGATATTTCTGAAATACAACAATCTTTGGAATGTTTCTAGTTTCTACCCAAAAAGGCTGAAAAGAATTTTTGAAATTTTAAAAGAAGTCAAAAAAAGGGATGTCATGTCAGATAATTGAAACATCACTTGCAACAATTTCTTCTATCTCGATTCATATCCTCATGCTTAATGTTTAGCTAATTAGCTTATTGGTGATTTAAAAAGAAAAGAAAGAAACAATTCTAGTCGGTTCCCACTTTTTTCTTTTTTCTTTTTTTAAATGGTGAATCAATAATTTGGATCAAAATAAAGAAAGAGATCACATTGTCAATAACAGAGTAATGCATTACTAATTTGTTTCTGCAGTGTGACTTTTGATGATCTCAATGATACTTTTTTATACACATTCCTCGTTTTGCCACTTTTAGGTCCTTCAATTTCTCAGTTATAAAGACAATACTCAAAACTCTACATATAACAGTCCATTCCATATCTCTATATTGATCTTTTATTGCTATGATTATTATTTTTGAGAAACATTCATTTTTCTGCAAAATCATTGCATTCATCTTAACTTTCCTACCAATATTATATGAGGAGGAGGATGGCTAATGCTATAATTAAGCTTATCAACTAAGACACTAGACTTCTTTCCTTAGAAATCTTTTTTTATTTATTTTTTATTTTTTTATTTTTATAAATAAATGAAATTATGAAAGACTTCTTGTAGACAATGAAGAAGGTATTAAACTATTAATATATATACACACACAGAAAGTAAACCAATCAAGGTATCAAGCATTGGAGGCTTCCTAGCTTCCTTCCCTCTTACAGCCCTGAGATTTGCTATCCAAAACAGCACACATGGTGCCATGTGAAAATTTTCATCATCACATGCATATTTTTTAAAGTGTTATACTTCCTTTTGATATGCATCCAAAAATTTTCTAAAATAAAGAATTAATCTTCGCATCATGAATTTGTTGTACATAAAGATTTTTTGCTTCATGATTGGGTTGTATATAAAAGGTTTTGTAGTCCATTTCTGCAAAAGTTTGATATATATTCACATGACAGTGCCTTTATGAGACAAATGAAGCAGAATATTCTACATAATAGGTGAGCTAAAACTGCGGAAATTATCTGGCAATAGCAGCTTCATTGAAGAAACGAAATCTACCCTCAGATTTACCATCTAATTTTAAGCATGAGCATATAAAAAATGAAAGCAAATGACATTTTTTTTTGCTATTTATTTGGTAATGTGACATGTAGATGACTCCTATATCAACTTTAAACTAATTGTGCTGTTTTGAATATCAGTCTCTTTCTAATACTGTTGAAGAGAAGGCAAAATGGGTGTTCAGCAAGCTGAAAGGTAAGAGCACTATGTATTGGTGTGATTGCCCAAATGTGTGTACATACTTTGCAGTTACTTCTGCTCCATAATAATTTTCTATCACTTGGTTAACATGAAATAAATACTTTGGTATTACTCAGACAAATGTAGGATATCAAGGCCCTACATAATTGGTTAACACTTGGACAAGATGCCATAGTGTATTAAGATTATTTACATCACAAATATGTTCTCAGAGATTAAATAAAGCTTACCCTTCTTATAGGTAAGCCATCGAAAGCCTTGCCAGATCTTCTCCGAGAGTACAACCTTCCTCCTGGTCTCTTCCCTCGAAACATAACATGTTATGAATTTGATGAATCAAGGTCCAAGCTCATAGTGTATTTGCCCTCTGCATGTGAGGTGAGCTTCAAAGACTCGTCCATTGTAAGGTATGCCACTCGTGTTAAAGGGACATTATCAAGGGGAAAGCTCACTGGAATAGATGGAATGAAGACAAAGGTTCTGGTGTGGGTCAAGGTTACCAGTGTGGCTGTCGAAAGCTACAAATCTGATAAAGTATGGTTCACAGCTGGTGTGAAGAAATCAAGGCCCAAAGATGCCTATGAAATGACTCGTGATGCTGTTAAAGTAGAAGAATTTTGAGGCTCCTACTGTTTGTGAATTTAATCATTTGATAAACTCATTTTTATTCATATGTTAATTGCTGGAGAAACATGAAGATTAAGTGGCAATTTATGTGGAATTCTTTGGTATTGGTTTTGTGACATTGTCAATCTTTCGGTTGTGTTGCTCCTACTGTTTGTGAATTTAATCATTTGATAAACTCATTTTTATTCATATGTTAATAGCTGGAGAAACATGAAGATTAAATGGCAATTTATGTGGAATTCTTTGGTATTGGTTTTGTGACATTGTCAATCTTTCGGTTGTGTTGTTTGATGCAAATTGTTAGATTGATAACCTTTCTGGTTTTACTAAAAAAACCTAATTGAGCTGAACTTGTTCTCTAACCAGCTTGTCATTTGGATTGTTAATTTGTTATTAAGCTCTAAAAACATTCGATGTCTAAATCATGTTATTAAAGATTAACACTTAGGTACAGAACAGTACCCTAGGTGCACTACATAGGTTTCCTAATTAAATTTGAATGCATAGTTGCATTGAATTTAATTCTCATTGAAAAGATAATATTGTTTGTACTCTATTGGTCAATGCAATCAGGTGTTTTAATTTAAATAAGATTCCTAAGATACAATATCTAAGTTTTGCTCTTAAAAACTTAGGTATATGGTATACATATTGGTATGAAAAACTCATCTGCTCAAAAAAAAAAAAAAAAAAAATGGTGGGCTTGCCTAAATACCTGTGGAGGGGGTAGAGCTTAGACCACAAAACTGAGCTGACTCAAACACTCCCATTACACCTTTGGTTGCTCCTTAATTCCCAACCCCAAACCAAATGCTTAAAAGTTAAAACACATTACGTACTTTGCTCAAAAATAAAAAAATAAAATAAAATAAAAAAACATTATATATAGTCGAAGGCCACGAAGACCATGTAGATATATTTGCTTGAATTTGGTAACTGGGATAGATATTCAATTTCGTGTGAGAGGGTTATTCAAAACTTTTGTGGAATTTAAAGGAGTTAAAAAGTTATTCAAACTTTCGTGGAATTTAAAGGATTACACGGTGTAACTCTTTGAGACACAATCTCCTTAATAATTTGGATAAAGATTCTATTTTGTATTAGAGGGTTATTCAAAACTTTTATCTATCTATACTATTATTTAAGGGGGCTTCATCTATTTGGGATCCTCATTTTTTTTGTTCAAAAATACTCCTATACCCCTATGTTTAAGTAGAGACAAAACTAAAAGACAATCCGGTAAAAATACAACTTTAACTCCCACTAAAATATTGCCTACAAAATTGGGTCACTTTCCTCTTGATTTTCAAATTGATTTATCCATGTATAAATTAGATTCTCAAAAAAAAAAATAATAATAATTTTTTTTTTTTTTGCTACAAAAATTTGAACTGTGATTTAATGTAGTTTTTATTTATATTTTTTATATTTCCAATTATTCTTGAAACTTTAATGGCAAAAATTATGACACTAAAAAAAAAAAAAAGCCTCAATCATTAGAATAAAGATATCACATTTCATTTTAGATGACATAACGATGGCTCAAATTTTTTCCTTTTCTATGAAAGCGAGATTGCAAAAAATGAGTATGGTCTTTTCTAACCCTTGAGTAATAATGTAATATCCACCTCTTTTGGTGGGGATGTTATTGGATCAGGATGATGTTGGATTATCCACTATATTCCTACTCTAAGGTAGGGACAACTTGCACAAACGAAAGTGAGGTAGGTTGCGAGCAGGATAGGTTAGGGGTATTTTGACATGCATAATCAAGTGATCTATCAATTAAGATAGATCGTGACATTTTTGTCATTCCCACATCTGACAATTCCAAAGCAAGTTGCTACCTCAATGATAGAATGAATTTCATAAGCAACTTAATTTCCTCACTTGTATAACTTTATATACATTTCACAATATATATTTAAATTTTATGCCATTAAAATATATTTAGAATGGAAGGAGATTGAAGGAGAGTAGAAAATGAAAGGCAACCAAAAAAAACATATGCCAAAAATTTAGGTCCCGTTTGGTACGCGAGTTCAAACACATGTTTTTAATTTTTTAACAATATTACATATATTTTCATACACTTTTTCACTCACACATATTTTTAAAAAAATTAAAAACTGTTATTTAAACACACGTACTAAACGGGCACTTAGTACATTCTAATTACCTTCCTCTACTCCAATCTCTCCCCATTTTGAATGATTTGAAAAACAACCAAAAATGGAAATGCCTTTAGCATTGATTCTCATTGGATGGGCCTCATGGACCAATCCAACACATCAGTCACCCACCTACCTCCACAGCAAAGTTACACACCCAAAAGCCCAAAAGCCCATTAAAAAAAAAGAAGAAGAAAAGAAAAACACTTGCGTAAAACTAACGCCTCTCTATCTCTATATTATCCAAAAAAACACAAAGATCCAACGGTCCAAACCATTTCTGGGCCCACCACGAAACCCTAGAATAAGCACCGTGACACACTTGGGTTGCTTTTCTTCATTATATAAATTCTCTTCCTCGTCCTCTCCGCCTCCGGGATCGGTCACTCAACTCACAAATCCAATCCACTGAGTTCAGAGTAACCGTGTCAAACAAAGCAAACCCAACAAAAAAAACGACATGTCGGACAGTGAGGAGCACCACTTCGAGTCCAAGGCCGATGCCGGAGCCTCCAAGACTTACCCTCAGCAAGCTGGAACTATTCGCAAGAATGGCTACATCGTCATCAAGAACCGTCCTTGCAAGGTTCAATCTTTTTTGCTCTGTTTCTAAGATAAAATCTATTTTTGATTCTGGGTTTTTGTTTTTTTGGCTTAGATCTGTACTTTTTGTTGGTTCTGATTTTGGGTTTTTTTTAGCTTTAGATGATTCGGATCTGACCCAAAAGCAAAAGGGTTTTTAGGAATATTCTTTTTTGACTATTTTATTTGTTTATGGGGCTTAGAAATGAACAAACTTTGAACAATTGAACAATTCTGAGTGTTTTGTTTGATTTGCTATCTGGGTTTTTTTAGTTGAATGATGTAGTTGAATGATGTGTACTAAAGATCCATAGTTGTTGACCATTTCCATTTGATGTTCTATATTGGTTTATTGATCTGGGTACTGTTGCAAATTTTGTTTTTTAGATTGTTGCTTTTATCATGTAAATGACAACTTTGATGGTCTCTAGATATATGGAGTTTAATAGTATGAGTTGTTCGGATTAGTATGTTGAGGATTTGTATTGAATCCCAGAATTTTAGGACCAAGGCATGATGAATTTTGATAGATAAGGGCAGAAAATAATACTAGTGGGAGTGGCCGATCTGACTAGTATGTTGATGATCTATAGCTGATCGCAAAATTTTAGGACTAAGGCATGATTGTTGTTGTAGTTAAGTTAATATAGATGTAGATTTTGGTGGTGTGGTCTTGCTATTTATGTTGGGGTTTGATGATTTTATAGTTGTGGTTTCATGAACTGATGTATATTATTGATTGTTTGTTGTGTAAGGTTGTTGAAGTTTCCACCTCCAAGACTGGCAAGCACGGTCATGCTAAGTGCCACTTTGTTGGAATTGACATTTTCACTGCCAAGAAACTTGAAGATATTGTGCCATCTTCCCATAACTGTGATGTATGTTTTTAATTGTTTTGTTATTCTTCTCTCTATTGATTATGCTTCTTTAATTGTTAAAAGTTTTCAGTATTTGTGGGGTGTGTTACGCAGGTTCCTCATGTCAACCGTACTGACTACCAGCTGATTGATATCTCTGAGGATGGATTTGTATGTTCAATTTTTATATCTCTTTTCATTATTCCTGTGCTTGAGTCAATTTTTCATATGAATGTTGGTTTCTGACTGGTTTGATTGCTTTTTTCAGGTGAGTTTGCTGACTGAAAATGGGAACACCAAGGATGATCTGAAGCTCCCAACTGATGACAATTTGCTGACCCAGGTTGGTTTCTAGTTGCATTTTTTTTTTTTGGGTCAAAGTTTGAACCTGAAGTTCTCATGAGGCTCTACTCTTTTGCTTTTAAATCATCTTTCTGTGTTGCGGAATATATGGGTCCTTAATCTTTACTACAACATGTTAGTTTGCTCCACTTGTTTCCTGTTTTGATGACTTAACTTGGGTGCATTTCTTCTCTGGAACCTTTGGGGGTAAAACCTAGTTCTAGTATTTTAGGTTCCCCAATGAAACAAAAATAATCTTATCTTTTCCAATGATAATTACATTCAATGCAACCACACGTTTGAATTCAATTGGAGAACACTGAACTATACCTAAAATTTACCCAACCTTTGGTTATGTTTTTGGTCCATAGAAATTGTAGTTTTTCTTAATGATTTTCTATATCTTCAACTTGTATTCTGTCTTTCCTTTTTCTTTTAAAAAAAAATTCGGATAGCTGAATACGTCATTGATCCTTGTGTGCAGATCAAGGATGGATTTGCTGAAGGCAAGGACCTGGTTGTCTCTGTGATGTCTGCAATGGGAGAGGAGCAGATTTGTGCTCTCAAGGACATTGGCCCCAAGTAGTTTCTTTATAATAATTCAGAAACTGTTGTTGGAAACTTTAGTTCAAATATTTTTGTGAGCCTTTATAGCTTGCTTTTCTTAAGACACAGCGGGTATACTTGGTGGTTGTGCGGATGGAGTTATGCGGGTCTGGAAAACGAAGTTATATAACACTTTCTTGTTATGTTATGTTTGTCTTTCAAAGACTTGTTTTCATCATCTAGATTTGCTTTTTTTTCAATTATGTTGCTTTCATTCTGCATTGATGGGAGAAAGAGAAAAAAAGAGATTTGAGTAGTGCCTACACGCAGAAAAGGATGCCTTTCTTGAAAGGTCTAAAGAGAGGTGATTGTAGAAATTGGTGCAGAAACTGGCATATGCTTGATGTTTTCTAAGCATGGTGGAGTAAATTGTGTTGGGATTTAGATAATAAAACATAACTGCCTGTTAAGTGCTCTCAGGTTCTTTACACCATACTACTGAATTTAGGTTTATTGAGTTTACTGTTTACAATCTGAAGATTGAGAAAATATTGGAAGACGGATGGTCTGTGAGACCCTGTTTTTGTGGTTTCAGACTTTCAGTCTGACTATATGACCTCATGCCCATAAATAAGGAGTGTCAGAAAATGGGCTTCTTTGATCTCACGTTCTGGCTTGTTTACTGCAGAGAATAATTTAAAGTATTATAATTCTATATAGATTGAAATATACGATAAGGATTTTGGTTTAAGTAATAAAAATTTTGTGATGTTAGAAAAAAAAATGCGGAAAAAGCTCGCAGGAAGTAGTCTTGCAACGAATGAGGAGTGAAAAAATCCTCTCAAACAGTCTTTCGTCTTTCCGTAGAACGTTGGAAATGGACTTGGCAAAATCACTTGAGTTATAGTGCCTGTACAAAATCAGCATGTATTGTAGTTTAGTGTTAGTTTGTTATTTCGTGTTTTGGTAGTTTCCACCCTCATTGGTTGGATGGGTTTTTGGACTAAAACAATGGGGAAGATGATTCAAAATTTCAAACCTTTATTTTTCTTATAAAGATTCAACCTTTATTTTTCTTATAAAGGAAAGCAATCAATACCATTGACCTACAAAGCACTTGGTCAATTGGATTTAGGAGTCGATTGGCTAGTGGCAAGGGTCGTCAATGGGCCGGGTCGGGCCGGTTCGGTCCATTTTTACTTGGCCCATGGGCACAATGAGTTGGGCATAATGGGCTATTAACTAGTTAACTAGTCGGGTCGGGCTTGGCCAAAAGAGAAAACCTCAGCTCATGACCTTGCCCATGGGCAATGCCCATTTTGTCTTTAGCGAGCTAGGCTATCGGATTGGGCTTAATGGGCTACCTATGGCTTGTGTTAGCATATTATTTTATTATTTTTATAAGGAAAGAATCAATTTGTTTATAAGGGAATAATCAATCTATATTTTTAAAGGAAAGAATTAAAGAATTAAGGGAATAACAAATTTTTTTACAGTCAAATCTATTTAATTTTTTGTTTTGATGATGGAAACCTATTTAATTTTTTTTATTAAGGCTTTAAATAGTTTTTTATTTTTATCGTTAATAAAAAAAATGTCAAATGGTTAATTCAAATTTACTAGACTACTAGAAAAATATATATTTAGTAACCTAAGTTTAGCACAATTACTTTGAGTATCTTAGTGGTTGAGGGAGTTCTCTTAAGAAATTCCTCTATAATATCTCAAGATCAATCCTTCATACACTTCATATATATTTTTATTATGAATTATGAGTTATTGGGTTGGGCCAACGGGTTAGGCCAACGGGCTGGGCAACGGGTTAGGCTACTGGGCTAGCCCACCGGGTACCCATGAACATAAAAACTAGCCCACGGCCTGACCCACTGGGCTAGTGGACTACCCATGGGCCTCAATAACAACGAGCCGGGCCGTCGGGTTTCTGGGTCAGGCTGTGGGCCGTGGGCTATTTGATGACCCTTAGCTGGTGGGTTGGTGGTTACTTCTTGTGTTGATGGAGTCATGGAGCACTTGACATGTGAAGAGTTATGGGAGAAGAAAAGAGAAATGAAATGATAGAGGAAATGGATCAGGTTTGACTTGCCCCATTTCTATAAATATATATATATATATATTGAAGAAATTTCTATAAAAATATACCGAGTTTAAAACAAGAATATTTTAATAAAATAGAAAAAAAAAAAATTACTATTACAAGGTGCACTTAAAAGTAAGTGGTTTTAATCGGCATTAAATTGTTAACCCTTGGGCTTTGAAAAAGTTTTGTTGCTCACTCCTTCTCAACAAGTATGATGTAAAGTGTATTTAACAAACATAAATATCTAGTAATATAAGATTTTGAAATTTATAGTGATAATTTATGATTGTTTATTATCATTAGGTCAATGATTTCTTTTTGGAGTAGGAAAAAAGTATGTAACTTTGACAACTTTCTCTCCCTTTGTAGGAGCCCTCTCTTTCTCTCCTTGCATGAGTCTCTTCTCTCTCGCCTCGCTCAAGTTGTTCCTCCCTCCATTGCTACGGGTCATCGCTGGGTTTCCTAAGCCCCTAGGGCTTGATTAACCCCCCACGGATATGGATCAATCAATCATCAACAGTATACAACACCTCCAGCTCACCAAAGAAGAAGAAGAAGAAAGCATATCCATCTCAACCACTAGCAGATCAGACCTATTAAAGGAGTGTGCATTGAGTTTGTTTGGTCGACTTTTAGTAGATCGGCACCAAAATATGCGAGCTTTAAAGAGTACTTTAAGGTCTGTTTGGAAGATGGGCTCGGATTTAAGGATTGTAGATGTTGGAAAAAAATATTCTCCAGTTCAAGTTTAACTCCAGATACCAAATGGAGTGGGTTGAGCGTAATGGCCCATGGAACTTTGACAATAATCTATTAGTCCTGTGCAAGTGGACAAAAGGGTTATCATTCAATAATATTTCGTTCACCCATTCCCCATTCTGGATTCAAGTAGGGACCTAGGCAACAAATTGGGGAAATATATAGAGTCGGACAAGTGATCTTGGCTATCGGAGCAAGCCAAATTTATGAGAATACGTGTGGATTTACCCATCAATAAGCCGTTGCGAAGGGGTGGAAATATTGTCAATCCGAATGGAGGAAAGTATTGGGTTTTCGAGGAACGGGGACTAGATAAGAGCTAATGGAAGTTCCAAGAGTGGAACTGAAAAAGCTAGGAAGTTTAGTAGCGATGGCTTTGAGGAACGGAAAGATGAAGGTTCAGATGATCGGCAAACTCCGACGACCTCTAACTTGATAGACATAAAGGTGGAGTAGGTGGGTCCATCAACTCTACCAAGCCTCACGAACCCCAAGAATTTGAATTTGAATTTAGGACAGGATGGCACATCAGTAACGTAACCAGTGGAAAATCCGGAAAAAATGACAAGGTATGCCCCTTAAGCCTTGAGCCTTTTCCTGACAAACACGCATGTGATCTCCATAAAACTTGTGAGTCAGGGAAAGAGGTAGGGGATGAATCCTCTATAGTGGGCCGACCAAAGCTTTCCCCTTTCGAGGCCCACGTAGTCACTAGCCCACTGAAATCTTTTAAAGTGCCCCCTATTAGTCTTAAGACCACCAACACACCACTAAGCTCAAAAAGAGGAAATTGGAAGAGAGTTGCCAGAGCCTAAGGAAAGAAAATCCAAAATGTTAACCCACAAACATAAAACGTGACTGGGCTTTCAGGTTCTAAAAGACTAGGCAGACTTGATTTTATGGATGAAGATGGAGGTACACCTCAGAAAAAACTACGTGACTCAGTCTATACTGATGTATACGACAACCAAGAGAGATTGGCGATGGCTGCTGAGCAGCACCGCCGGAAGCAATGAATTTCCTTTGTTGGAACTGCCGGGGAATTGGGAACCCCCGGACAGTTCACGCGCTTGGCGAATATGTCAGGCGCTGGAATCCCAAACTAGTCTTCCTCTAGGAGACTAAATTAAAGTATAGACATACGGAGAAAGTGAAATTCAAACTAGGTTTTCCAAATGGGCTAATTGTTCCTAGTAGGGGTCGTAATGGGGGCCTCGCTCTGCTCTGGTCTAGTGATACAAATTTAGAAATCAAGATTTTTTCAAGCCGCCACATCGATGCAATAATCACTGAGTCAGGCAATGGACTCTCATGGAGATTCACTAGTTTCTTCGGGCACCCGGAGACCCACCTCAGGGAAGAATCTTGGAAACTACCTTCTTTTCTTCGTAATCAATTTAATTTGCCTTGGTTCTATTGTGGTCACTTTAATGAAATACTCTCTATGAATGAAAAAATAGGGGGAACACAACGTGCACAAAGCCAAATGGATAGCTTCCGTCGAGTTGTTAATTTTTGCAGCTTCAAAGACCTGGGTTATTGTGGCCCGGACTTCACCTGGTGTAATATGAAAGAGGGGATGGATAGAATATCACTCCATTTAGATAGAGCCTTTGCTACCTCAGATTGGCTTGAATATTTCAAAAGTCCTAAATTGCACCATCTGGTCGAGTCCACATCTGATCACTGCATCCTCACTATTACTAACTCCCCTCCTCCAACCCGCAAAAGCAAGTGTCGTTTTCACTTTGAAGCCATGTGGGTCAAAAGGGAAGATTGCCGTGAAGTCACTGAAGCTGTTTGGGACTCAGGTACCTTATCTGCCACACCTGAAGGGATATCATCCAAACTTAAAAGATGTGCAATTGCCCTTACCAACTGGAATCAGAATGTTGTGGGTAATATTTCAAAGCAAATTCAAGAGAAAAGAAAAGCTTTCAACTCCCTTACTATGGATGACCAACAAGGTACTCGAGGGGCAGATATTAACCAACTCAGAAAGGAGATCAATGATCTCCTAAACAGTGAGGAGACCATATGGTGGCAACGTAGCTAGGTTCATTGGTATAGGGAGAGGGGGATCGAAACACAAAAATTTTCCCTGCCTGAGCGTCGAAAAGGAGGAAAAAAAACACTATACTGGGGTTGTGGAATGATAATGGCAAATGGTGTGAGAGCAAGGAAAGCATTACAATCATCGCAATATCCTATTTCAAGAATATATACTCCACCTCCTTCCCCACGGGTACTGATGAGATCACTAATGCAATTCCTAGACGTGTCATGGAGGAGATGAACATTGAGCTCACCAAGGTTTTCACAAGAGACAAAGTCACCAATGCGCTTCAATAGCTTCACCCCACCAAAGCACTTGGGCTTGAAAGTATGTCCGCAATCTTTTTTCATAAATACTGGGACATTGTGGGATCAAATATCACAAACATGGTGTTAAATGTACTGAATTCCAATCTGCCCATGACTGAAATTAACAAAACCAATATCTCCTCATCCCAAAAACAAATCACCCCACAAAAATGACAGAATTTCGTCCCATCAGCCTGTGCAATACCACATACAAACTCATCTCCAAAATCTTAGCCAATAGATTTAAAGCCATTTTGCCAAGCATTATCTCGGCAAATCAGAGCGCTTTCACCCCCGACCGTCTAATTACGGATAATGTGCTTGTGGCCTTTGAATTCATGCATTATTTAAATCATAAAAATGATGGGAAGGAAAATTACATGTCAATCAAGCTAGATATGAGTAAAGCTTTCAAGAGAGTTGAATGGAATTTTATTAAAGGAGTGATGGAGAAATTGGGCTTTGCTAATAAATGGGTTGATCTTATTATGCATTGTGTCTCTTCTGTGTCTTACTTAGTGATCATAAATGGTGAGGCTCATGGAAACATCATCCTTTCGGGGCATTAGGCAGGGAGATCCCCTCTCTCCTTGCTTATTTCTCCTCTGTGCCGAAGGTCTTTCTGTATTTATCCATGAAGCAACCCGAAACCAACAGATTAATGGAATCTCTATTTGCAGAGGCTGCCCAAGAATTACTCATCTCTTCTTCGCCGATGACAACCTCCTTTTTTGCAAAGCAAAGGACCAAGAATGCCAAAAGCTTGTCAGTACTCTCAATAAATATGAAGCGGCTTTGGGGCAGAAAATTAATACTGACAAGTCATCAGTCTTCTTTAGCCCGAACACACCTCAAGAGATAAGGGAGAGTATTCAATACATTCTTGGCCCAATGCAAGATTCCAGGCACAACAAATACTTAGGACTCCCATCCATCATTAGGAAATCAAAATCTTAGGTGTTTGCTAAAATTAAGGACCGAGTTACTAAAAAACTTGCTAGTTGGAAAGGAAAGCTCCTTTCAATAGGCGGGAGGGAGATCCTTATCAAAGCAGTTGCCCAAGCAGTGCTCACATACACTATGAGCTACTTCCAAATTCCTAAGAATCTATGCAAAGACTTGGAGAATATGATGCGAAACTTTTGGTGGGGGCAAAAGGATGAGGAGAATAAAATTGCGTGGGTTAGCTGGAAGAGAATGTGCTAATCAAAGTTTCATGGAGGAATGGGCTTTCGAAACCTCCAAGCCTTCAACCTAGCCATGTTGGCCAAGCAAGGATGGAGAATCCTCACAAATCCAAATTCTCTAATGGCTCGGGTTTATAAAGCCAAGTACTTCCCTCATGATGAAGTGCTTAACTCCAAGAAAGGTAGCAATCTCTCCTATGCATGGCGTAGTATCCACAACAACCTTGAAGTAATTAGATAGGGCACAAGATGGAGGGTAGGCAATGGTCGAAGAATCCATATTTAGGATGATAAGTGGCTACCAACACCAACAACTCACAAAGTAATCTCACCCCAAACATATTTTGAAGATTTCCCCATTGTGTCTTCTCTCATTGACAATGACACTAAATGGTGGAAAGTTGATGTGGTAAGATCCATTTTCTTGCCCTTTGAAGCCAACACAATTTTGAAAATCCCTCTAAGTTACAACCTTCTTGAGGTCAGCCTTATATGGATTGGTAACAAAAAAGGTACATTTACAATCAAAAGTGCGTACCATATTGCTAAAGTATGGTGGACTCAAACGAGGATGGAGAGTGCTCATCTAGTAATGTAAGGACCTCACTGTGGAAGAGGATTTGGCACCAGAAAATTCTACCAAAACTCAAAATATTTGCTTGGAGGACATGTGTCAACGGCCTTCCTACCATGTTTAATTTAAACCACAGAGGTATCCACTGCTCGAGTTTCTGCCCTCTATGCAACAAGGCCATTGAAACCACAACCCACGCGCTTCTCCATTGTGATCATGCCAAGCTCACTTGGGCTCATTGGCATAATTGTCCAATTGATTTAACCCCCTGTACCCAAGAACTAGTGGATATTGCACTGGACATTGCTGAAAAAGACTCCTCCTTTGCTTTGGAACTCTTCTTTGTAGTCGCTTGGTCCATTTGGTGGAATCGCAATCAAGCACTTCATGAAGATTCAGGTGCCCCTCCAAGACAGATTTGGGAAATGGCTAATAGAATTCTTGTTGATTATAAGGAAGCTTGCTCATATTCTAACTTACCCCTAGTCCCTTCCTTGACCAAATGGAGAGCCCCCCCTATGGGTTTCATCAAAATTAATGTTGATGGCGCAGTCTCGGATGATGGCAGGCCATCTAGCATTGATGTGATAATCCGAGACAGCCAAGGCTCTTCTATTGCAACCTCTAGTAGGGTCCTTTCATCACCTGTCCCAGTTGAGACTACAGAAGCTTTGGCTTTACAAGAAGGTGTGTTGTTAACATCAGAGATGGGACTCTCCAACGTTATTCTTGAATCTGATGCCCTCTCCATTATACAAGCAGTTAACGAAGGTAATGTAGGTGGTGAGTTCGGGCACATCATTCAGAACATTAGGGACCTTTCTTCCTCTTTTTCCTAGTGTTTATTCCAGCATCTGAAATGGGATGGCAACAGAGTTGCCCATGATCTTGCAAAAGCAGCTAGGATGTCAGGTGTCTCTCAAGTTTGGAAAGGTGTCATCCTAAGCTTTGTAGAGCATCTTATTCTTGAGGACCGTGGCTTGTAACTGCTCTTGCAGCTCCACTCTTTGTTGTAATTCTGTTTCTGATGAATGATATGCATATATTTTACCATAAAGAAAAGGGAAAAAAGTATGGAAGATGGGGTAACTCATGTCGCGTGACAAAAATATAAAATTTCTTTTCTTAAATTATTTTCTTATTTTTTCCATTTACTTGGGATTGCTATGATATTTTATGCATTAATTATTCTTTAAGTTTTTGAAGTTTTTTTCTATCGATAGGCAAAAAAAAAAAAATTTTTAAATGGTAAGTTAAGATTTTATAATACATTAATACTCACGAAGTATTACAAAATTGTTACGCATAACCCAATTGTGGTAAGCTTAAATTAAAATTAATAACAATTACTATGAAGTATGATTTATTATGAAAATATTAATTCTATAAAAATATTGTGGATCTACATCACTCAAAAAAATGGTAAATTATAATTTACCTACATGTGGTTTGAAATTTGACATTTTATCTCTCTGAGGTTAGCTCAGTTAGAATTTCATAATCCACCTTTAGTATAAACATGGCTAAATATGTAATTTTGCTAAACTTTTATGTCTCTCTCCTCTAAAAACATAAAAAACTTAAAAATACAATATCAAATAAGATAAAAAAGAGTCCATCAGAATACTTGCATGAGATTTCAAATTAAAAGCAACTTAAATTTTAGTCAAATTTTAAATGAATAGAGTGTTAAATTTCGGTAATTAAATTAAATTTTGGTGAAACAGCCGATAAGTTGTAATTTCAAGAAAAAAAGAAAAAGAAAAAGAAAAAGTCTATGATATTGACTACTGCTTGCCCGTTACGACTTCTGAAGTGAAAAAGTAAAAGGGGACGAATTTACTGGTTGGGACATTATGACAAGCAGATGATAGACCTTTCTTGATCCTTCTCTCTCTTTCTCGCTCCCGTATTTTCCCTCCAAGCAAAGTACTAAGCAAAACCAGAGAGCGGGGGTGCGAGCCCAAAATGAGTACTTCTTCTTCGTCTTCGTCTTCGTCTTCGTCTTCATCGCCTCATCGTTCTCGTGGTCATAGTAAAAACAGTAGTGTTGAGGAGAGGCCTCGGTTCTTTGACTCAAAGGCGAAGAACAAGTGCTGGGCAAATGCAGGGATAGTCCCAGGAAGACACCCAGAAAGGTGGCGCAAAGACGCCGCCGGTAACATCGTCTGCAAGCGCTTCTGCAACTGCCAAGGCTGCCTCTGCTTTGAGTACGACCACATTGTCCCCTTCTCCAAAGGTCCCTCTCTCTCTCATTCATTTCATTGTTTCTGCAATTCTATATTTCATTCATTCTTTGTAAGTGTCAAACTTCTGTATGCATAACTCTAGGTTCTTAGACTTAAGCTCGTAAGCCATTTTATTTTAGCTAGATTGCAGACACTTCATTTGTTGTGCCCGTGTCGTAACAGTTATAATTTTCAAAAATTACTCGAATTATACCCGTACCTGTGTCTGTGCCCGTGTATCCTAGGATTTTAGTCTCTAAGTTTAAAATGATCACGTTTATTTTATAAGAAACTTGGGAATAGCTTATTCAGCTGAAATTGAAAACTTTTTGCCGAAAGTAGGGTATATAAAACTAAAAAGTAGCTGAAATAGTATAGTTGGACCCATGAATAGTACCAAAAAGTATAATAGGAACTATGAATAGTAAAAAACTTAAAGTTGTCGCTTTTAGTCTCTCTAGAGTAATAACGTCCCGATTTTTAGTTTTGCCACGTCATCTAAGGGACTAAAATGATTACTTTTAACTTTAGAAACTAGAATAACTCATGTGCTAAACTTTAGGAACTAGCAATGTATTTAAAGCCTTGATTTTTTTTTTCTTCAATTTTAAGCAGGACACAGATTTTGGACTGTTTATCAGTTTGAAATTGAGCATTTGTGATTTGGGTTGTGTTGCAGGCGGTGAATCTACATATGATAATTGTCAGATACTTCAAACAAGGGTGAACAGATATAAATCAGACAAAGACAATGTAGATCCAACTCAATTGAAAGGCTACTCATGTGATGTCAAGTTTACCGGTATGTTTGCACCATTCTCTATTCTTGACCCAAAATTTGAAATGAATGTTCTTCTTCATTGATTTATTCCTTCTAGTTAGTTATGCTTGGTTATTGGCTTCTAAAAAATTTCTCAACGATGATTCTGTTTTCCTGGAAATATTGTCTCATTTAATAGCTCTCCATGTTAGGGGAATGATGTTTTACTTTTGGATTCGTAGAAACGCTACAGTTTAGGTTCAGAGAGTCATCAACATGGTATGCTTTGATTGCTGTTTGTTGAGTTCGCCAGTTGGCGAATATCTTGTGTTTGCCACTTGACTTTACAAAAGGGGATGGGGGGAAGGTTTGTTCCTTGCCTACATCCATAATTTGACAACTAGTGTATGGCAGCAAATCAATGTGCTGTTGTTCAAGCATAGAATTCAAGTCTACATACTTTTTTCACTGCATCACTAATATATTTGAGTTTAGCCATAAGTTATTTGTTACCCTTTTCAAATGGCTGTTAAGTGATCTATCCCTTGGATGTCCTAAGAGATAGTTATAGTGACAGTATCAAATCCACATCTGTTCATCGTATATCTGTTCATCATTGTTGTGAGACCTACATGGTTTTAGGTTGCATTCTGGATTAGTAATGGAACCGCTGTCTTGTTACATATTAGATTAAATAAGTTCATAAAATAGTGAATTTTCTATATTTATTTCTGTTTCATTGTTCATTTTGATGAAACATACTTCAGATGCGTACATGTCAATAAACTATTTTTAAATCTTCTTAGTATGATTCATCTATACATTACTTTAGCGTTGTTCCTTGATGTCTCTTTGCACTAGTGATGGATAAGCTCACTAAATCGATTTAAGAGGAAGTCGCTTGGTGTATGTTTTTTGCAGATAATATAGTTTTAGTGAATGAAACTAGACATAGAGTTAATGTTAAGTTAGAATTTTGGCTACACGCTTTGAATCTAAAGGCTTTTGATCAAGTAGGACCAAAACACAGTATATAGAATGTAAGGTTAGTAAAAGGAGAAACACAGATGAAAGGACTGTAAGACTTGATGGTCATGAGATTCCAAAGAGGGATTATTTTTAATATCTTGGATCAATAATTCAAAAAGATTGAGAGATTAAAAATGATGTGAATCATAGCATAGGATAAGAGAAAGATGGATGATGTGGAGAAGCGAATCAGGAGTATTGTGTGATCTTAGAATACCTATTAAGTTAATGGGAAATTTCACTATAAGACTAGTTTTGCTCTATGATATTGAATGTTAGGCTGTAAAGAAGCAACATATTCATAAATTTAAGTGTACTTGAAATGAGAATGCTAAGATGGATAAATGGAAATACATGGAAAGATAAGATTATAGGTTATGAAACATTAGATATATGATGGTCCAATGTCTTGGTGGTCTCTAAAAGTTTTAAAGGATTTGGGTGTTAGTTGCAGGAAGTAGAAAAGTATCTAACTTATGTTCCGGCCCTGCTTTAGGAATTATTTTGGAAGGGTTTGAAGATCGTTTCTTAGATTTGCTTTTGATTAATAAAATTAGTCTATTATTTGGGATGTACTATTGCAAGTCTAATTTCAATCTCATTATCTTAATCTAAAGGATATTAAGAGTGTATATGGGAGCTTGATCAAGCTTGTCAATACGAAAGGCTTGGGTTTAGAGACCATTAAACATGGGATTCAGGGATGTCAATTAAATAGACTAGATAGATACATGGGATTAAGTGATGGTTGTACCAATCACTTTTGTGAATCCTTTAACACATTTATTATTGCTCTTCATTTGATTTTTTTTGTTAAATAAAACAAATTATTTTTATTAATGCTAAGACAAAGCTACATTTTCAAGTATATGTTTGACAATGACAGAAGGTATTGCCTCCAACATATTAGCTCCTTCCCATTGTTCAAATTGCTCATGACATGTCCCTTGGTCGTCCTTCAGCCCGTAATCCTTTTTCTACATTTGTCTCTGCATTGCTTTAACATGGAACAACATGCTTTTTTTGTCCACTTCATGTAATCAAGGCACCTTGGATCATTGCTTCCAATGTAATTCTTCACCATCAAGCCAAGTATCAATTTCCTTTCAAAGTTGTTTGATTTGCTCAGACATTTCGGGAGAGGCTTCTGTGTTTTCTAACTGCTCTAGAACTCGTTGCTTCTCCCTCACCTGATTCACTAGCGATTCCCCAATGGTCTTGGTCCATTTTATCAGCCCTTGGCAGCAGCACTTAATCTTTTAACACACCACATACATCTTGGCCCCTTGAAACTCTGATCTCCAGGCTTGAGCAATAATCTCCTCACACTCCAGGTGTGTCGTCCAGCTCTTGCCTCTACCTTAAACCATGGAAACCATTATAGCCCTTGATGTCAATGAAAAGTGCATAATGATCTAAGGTTGTCATACAAACATGTTGGACTGTAGCATGCAGAAAACGCTGGGGTCAACTCACGTTAGCCACTTCCTGGTCCAAGTGCTTTCTCACTAGTTCTGTACCACTGCATTGACTGTTACAGATGAATTGAGCCCCAGAAATTGTCTTTAAGTAAACAATCACCTAAAGCTGTCATGAAACTTGCCATCTGCCACTCACCCCAAATGACTTCCATCCTTTTCCTCTAAAGACGAGATTTAATTTGTCTCAAGTGTAGAGCCACTGCATATCGACTTGGTGATACAATAAGCAAAGGAGATCCCAACTTCCACGGTTCTTGTTCACCTCTGGGATGACCATAGAACCTTGTCAACTGCCTGGGTCATCATCACTTGTACCTGAGCATCAATATGATGTCTTGAGTAACTCTGCACTTCCACATTCACTTCGGAGCCCCACTCCAAAGGCAGACCACCTCCATAGCCTTTAGGCAGTCAGGCTTCACCAAGCAAGCTTGTTGTAAACCTAGTCTGACTCACCTCGTATATCAATTCTTGTTTCCATGAGGAACAAGGCTTGGGGATGAAAACACTTCACCACATTGTGAAGCTTTTGAATTGACCGGGAGTTCCCCAACCCATGTGGGCTTAGGGCTCTCATTGCTTAAGGTGGGGCTGAACCTCAGCTTCCTTCGTTGGTGAAAAGCTTGCATTCAACGAAAAATGGGTCTACCTTTATATGAAAGGAAGGTGTAGTATATCATGTGCGCTGAATAATTTCAATCTCCCCTTTCCCTTACCAAAAAATGGCAATTATCAGCTTAAACAAAATTATTTTTAGTGGAATGACTGCTTTCTTACCTACTGAGTGTACATTCTTTTCTTTCGTTTCTTATGTATCAGTAGGTTGTGTTTTTCATTCAATAATCACAAATTTCTCCAACTTGCAGATAAGGAGCTTGATATAATTGAAATGGCTGTTTATGGGGATGTGATCCGCCCTGGAAACCAATGCCGTTGTAGAACTATTGCCGAAATGCTTGGCCAATACAAGTCAAAGGACGACTTGGCTGCCTGCAAATTGCCCTACAATGATGAATCATTACAGCAACCGACATAAAATCTGGTGATAGTACTCTCATAAAGACGTCAAAGGGGTTATCTAAACATTTGTACAATCTTGGCCATTTTCTAAACATTTTCAAATAGATCCCTGCTCAGTGGGGTATCTTCTATACTTTGATTCACTGCAATATCTTAATATTGTTATTATTCTTGAATTTGAAGTCCATAAAATGAGAATGTTAAAATAGATGAATGAGACTGTTAAGAGAGAGGGTTGGCTTTTAGTAATAAAGAGATAAGGGATACTTGTTAAAGATAATTTGGTAATGTATAAACTAAATTAATAAAGGTAAAAGCAATGAAAAGTGACAATACAGTAACATAGTATAATTTTGTATAGAATATGATGATAACAAAAATATATATATTATATATAGGATTATCCTTGATATATTGATGAGAATTCTTCAAATGTGAATTTAATTTAATTAATATTAAAACTTACATGACTTGAGTTTAACACCAAACATGAAGATAGGATTAGATAAGAACTTTTTTTTTTTTTTTTTTTTTTTTTTTGCAGGCTAAGCTCTTTAAAAGGTACACTCACACTTGCCCTAGTTTCTTGATCCCAAAAAATAAAAAAGTGTGTATATATATTAGCTTGTTATTAATTCATAATTTGTGACTTGAGTTTTCAAATATACCAAATAGTAATCAACATTTTTTTACTAACGACCCCTTCGTTAATTGGCACATTTGAGCTTGACTCCACCCATGGGGTGAGTTTGGGCTCGAAACTCGTTGGGGGCAATAAAGATAAAAAGGAATATACAAATTCAGTGTTTCAGACTTTATCAGTGACTCAATTCTCTCGTGACTTCCAAAAAAGAATTCTACATGTTTCCTTTTACACTATGCTTAAAAGACTAAGGTGAGAGTGAGACAATTCATTTTTTTTTCTTTTACACTTCATTTTTGCAAATTTCATGTTAGAATACTATTAGAATATAAGCTCAATAGGCTTAGGCCCATAATTATAGGTTACTTAAACAACATACATTGTCTACCTATAAATAAGGCAAACCCTTATACTTTATTACACGCAGTTTAATATATAGTCTTTCAAACTTTCACATTGCGATTAGGGGTGTGGGTGACATCTTTTATGTGATCATTCTTCCATATCAAATTATAGTAAAAATATGTAAGTTTCTTCCCTAATTGTTCTCTTTCTTTTCTCCAAATATTTTTTACTCTCATTATAGGGCCAAAATGGGCATTTGCCCCTTTCGCCCAAAACAAATAGCAAAATGGGCCCCTGTTCTGAAACTATTTAGTCATATGCTCTTGTTTTAAACTTGATTTTCTATGAAAAACTCAATTTTTAGAAAATCGAGTTATAGGCAAAAAAACTTAAAAAAAAAAAATACATGGAATCGAGTTCCATGTAACATTTTGCAAGTAACTCGATTTTCATTAAATCGAGTTTTTCATTAAAACTCGATTTTAAAAAAATTAAGTTTCAAAATAGGGGCATTTTGCTATTTATTTTGAGCGAAATGGGCAAATACCCATTTTGGCCCTCATTATAGATAAAACTTTAATTGATTTCCTTTTATTCAAAGGATAATTCTTAAATCTAATTCATTTTTTATTTCATTCAAATTAATGTTATCACTTCAATACATTAAGCTAAACTAATGGTTTGTTAAATATAAACTTATGAACAAGAGTTTGGCTTTGAAAATGTTTGGAGTTTTGAGCTCTCAACCACCAATAGAAATATGACATTTATATTTATCATGTGTAATGAATATGATTCACTTAAGTCAACAAATCCAGTGAGTATCTTCAGGAAAATTAAAAAAAAAAAAAAAAAAAAAAAAAAAAAAAAAACCAAGTGAGTTATGTGCATTGCCTATAGCAGGGTACGTGTCATCTTTCTATTAATAGTTAGAGCCAAACATTTTTCTAAACTTATTAAATCTAACTAATATTACCAAGAACTTAGATGGTTTATTATTAATCCTTATTGTATTTTTCTTTTTAAATTTATGTATTTATAAATTAAGAATTACTGATATATTACTATAAAAACATTTGTTGATAGTTTAGCATGTAATTAATACACCTTTGAATTCTAGTGCTAAAATCACACAGAACGTCCTAAAATAAATGTCCAAGGATTAGTTGTTGTTGTTGTATTCTTTTTTTCTTTTCTTTTTTCTTTTTTTCCCCTAAGATCATTATGTTGTCTATATTGAAAGGAAATTACTAAAAACCTTAGTCCGTACTTGATTTTTTTTGGGAGAAGAATTAATACTGGATACTTGATTACTTTGGTTCTTTAAAATTTCATGAGCTAAATTTTTTAATTCGATTTGTCGAGTTTTTATTTATTTATTTACTAAACTAGATGACAATTGATCAGTTATGTAAAAGTAATATTTGTCTTTATCTAATAAGATATTTATTAAGTTTGATATACAATTTTTTGGTTGAGGAAATTGAGAAAGGATTAGAAAATTAATGTGAGTTTGGAGTCGTATAGAAACACATTTTTTATGATGATAATTGCCCCCACTAGAAAGAGTTAACAACAATTCACCTCTAAGATACAACAAAAACACCAACTACAAACAACAAATATGAAGTTTCCATCTAATAGAAACTCTAACGAAATTGTGTATTTGACTATGGTTCAGACCCTTAATTTATAGACATTGAAGAGATGTAACTCATTTGAATTGACAACCTTTCTAATTAAACAGTGTGACTTTTCATAATAACCAGTAGCCTTTTAATAAACAATCATTTCTATATCAGAGAATAATTTCCATAAGAAATGATGCAATGCATCTCAACTTATTTTAATAAAATAAAACATCTCCATTTGATCTTGATCACACACATCAGTTATTTTTGTATCATAAAATAACTTACATGGTTTATGATCCAATTCATCTCGATTATTTATGTATTAGAAAATAATTCCACTGTCTATTATCGAGTGCATCTTAACTTATTTTGATTAAAAAAAAATCACCATTTGATCTCGATCGAGTTATATATGTATCATAAAATAACTTCAATGATCTATGATCTAATGCATATCAACTATATTTTAAAATCAGTTATTTCTGCATTGAAAAATAACTTCCACATATTATGATCTAATGCATCTCTACTTAAAATAATAAAATAAAATATCACTATCTAATCTATAAAATAAAATATCACTATCTAATCTTTATCACATGAATTAGTTATTTCTAATGCAAAAAACAACTTTTACATGTTCATAGATTCTCTCAAATTCCTTTATTTTTGTTGGTGTTTGTGTTACTTTATAAACGCTTTTGTAATCTTTCAATATGGGATAAACCTGAAAATTAACACAAACTTGTATCACTTTTTTTGTTATACATCTATTAATTGATTTATAAAATACATCTCGAATTATGGTAAATATATATATATACACATATATCATCTGTCCCATTATGAATTTTTTAAATTCTATTTTATAATGATCTTGTCCTATCCTCAAGTTATCTTTTTTAAAAGATATTTTAGTAGTAATTATAACCCAAAGCTGGCAAACATAATTCTATTCAGAAGTCAAAATTATGTTTCATTAAGTACGTTGACCATAGCCACAGGGTTGTAAGCACTGTAAGGGGACAAGGATAGGTTGAAAATCTCTCTTTTTTCTGGGTGGAGAGGGTGGCTAATCATTTTTATAAGCACTATGAGCAGAAAAAAGAGTAATAGTAGTGTTGGGTATTGAAGAATCTCTATGCATATGCACCTAAACCAATATAACTACTCAATATCAAGTTATAGTCCATCAGTTATCTAATATTTCAATCATATTTCTGCATTAGCAGCTATGTGAAAACTAAATAAAACTTATGCATGCATGTGCTGCAACAATCACCATAAGGAAATAGTACTTTTCATGAAAGAATTTTTCTTCATTTCTGGGTTTGCAGGCACATGCAGTGCATAAGTTTGGTATGGTTTCAGCTAAAATTTATTATGTACAGTTAGTCCCAACTATGGTCATAAAAGGTGTATCAATGCTTTTACCAACTGAGCATAGAAATTAAACAAAACTTAATTGTGATCACCAAATTGCAAGGATTATTATTGTTGGACAATGATTGGATAGTTACACCTAGACCTACCTTTGACCTGCCCCACCTTCTTTTTCTTCTCTCTAGCAGATTGATAGCTACCTAATAAAAAAACCATGGTACTTTCTTTATTGCTGATGGGTTTATTTGGTACTGTGGTTTTGGTGAACTTGGATTTCGGAACAAATCTTGACTTTGACCTAATGATATTACAACACACTGTGTACACTCATATTTACTTATGTCTTCTTCTATTTAAAGATTTAGATTGAAGTATTAATTTATGAAATGAAAACCCATTGCTGAGTGAAGTCTTTTGGTGCACCTTGTGGAACACATCTTATGCAGTTATGCCAAGATTGTCAAACATCTTTGAAAATATATGTACATATCTTTTAGGCCTCTGTCTTTGTCTGCTTAAATTCATGATTTTATTTACCAAATAGATCTTCCTACGTTTGGATATAAACCTTGAATTTTTTTTTTTTTTTCTTTTTCATTGAATCTTAAATGTTTTTGTTAGTTTTATGTTCTACTAGTACCCACTATGCTTGCCTTCAAGATCCTTGTCATCGACCAAAAGACAACTTTAATTAAGAAAGTAATAATTCACAACCCAATAAATTTAACAAGATCAACATCTTGATTCGCCAGAATTTTGATGTTTTTATTGATCAAAGATGCTTCATGACACTAATATGGCAATAAAAGGGTGTTTTTAATTTTTGTGCTGCAGGATTTTTATTTTATTTCCTGGTTTTTCATTGTGCATGAGTGCAATTGAGTGCTTTTGAACCATGAAAAAGAGATCATGTAAGATCATGGGAGGCAGCAATTATGGCTTGAGATTAGTAACAGTTGTAGTAGCACGCTTCACATGGACATTGCTAAAAGGAAGTTTATTATGTCGTACCAAATCCACCCAAAAGTGCAACAACTATCAAAGAGGAGTTATAATAGTGAAATTGACATTTATAAGATTTGTTAGTATATGCACATTTGGATCTTTGGTTATGTTTGCATATTTGCTTTTACAATTGCTATATCTATTGTCTAAAGCCTTTCAGTTTAGTTGGGAGAGGACCACACTATCAAAGCCTTAACCCCAATACCCAAGAAACCTAAAATTCTCTCACCAACCCCACTTCATGGGAACAAGCTTGATACTTTGAATCTTCTTTGCCCTTTTTCTTTTTCTTTTTTACTTTCTATAATGGGTTTTCTTGCTCACCTTTTTTCTTAATTATTTCGGATTGGTTCAAAACCTTAGAAGCCATTGTGCCATCAGCCATGCACTATTAGAACTTACTTTTAGAAGCTCTCTTCTATCTTCACTCTTCATTCACATGCTAGGTTTTTGCAGGAATTTAATTATGCGAAAGTATTGTTGTGAAAGATTAAGACATTTGATTAATTTGGTTATACTTTTGGATTCACCAATGCCCCAGCCACGTTATGCCCCGAAAAATGTTAAAATCAAACTGTAAACTATTTTACAAATTTTTTTATGAACTGCTAATATGGTAGGTGGTTATTAGTAAGTAAAAAACATAATACTAATGGTAGGCTCAGGTGAGAACTAATAAGAATTTTTCATATCAATAATTTATAAAAATATTGTAAAATAATTTGTGGTAAGAGAAGTGATTTTTGAAAACAAGAAAAAAATGATGTTTGATAGCAAGAATCAAAAGAGATTTTAAGACCATTTAAGACCCATAAAATTTATCCAAAAGTTTTGTAGTTTAGTAACATTTTGTGCTCTCCCTTCTCAAGAGAATTAGAAATTGAATCTCCCCTCTCCCATTACTGTAACTTGTAACCATCAAATTTATAAATAAATAAAAATTCCCATAAAACTTTTTTGTAGTTCTTTAGTGGTAGTTTGGTGTTGATGTAACATAATAAAAATGTTTAGTATTTTCATTTTCTTTTATGGAAAATTATTAGGTACTCCCGGAGTATCATAAATACGTATTCTCTCATCTCACATAAATGGTGGGTCCCACCATGAATTTAATTAGTGGGACCCACCATTCATGTGAGAGGAGGGAGTACGCATATATGGTATTCCGGGAGTATACAATAATTTCCCTTCTTTTATAGGTTACAAAACTTGTCAAAGGCAAGGGTTTGAACTAAGGACTCATTGTATTTTTATTTTCAAAATCTAATTAATTCAATTAATAACCAATTATTATTATTATTATTATTATTATTAGTGCTCTCTTATCTCAAAATTTGTGATTGTCAAGTGTCATTTTGAAAAACAAGTATGAGCAATTGCGTCAATTCATTATTTTTATTAAAAGTTGGAACAACTTACTTAAAAATTTTAACGCTATAGCTCAAAATTCCAACGACTCCTCAAAGCTTTTCAGTGAAATTGCCAAAAGTGTACTAGATAGCTCTTTTCTAACTAATTTCTTGTTTAATAAATCAAAATATTTGAAAGCATTATTCATATTTAAATTTGCCAAACATTCAAAATTCTAAAGAACTTTTCAATTAAAACTTTATATTGCAAAAGTTTTTCTTTACGAAGTACGGACATGGACACGGGTACAGGTACGACACGATAACACAAGCATTTTTTGAAAAATTATAATATGAAACGCCCGATATGATACTAATATAATACAAATACAATATAGGTATAACAGCCTAAATGAAGTGTTTATAATTCCTAAGCTTTATTGGTAACACTCTACTTCCTATTGCAATGCCAAACGGGCACTAAATCCTTGAAATAAGGTATGGAAAAAATAATTGCAAGAAAAGGGGTTCACCAAACTTATTTTGGCAGCAGATGCTTTAAACGTTATTAATTCTATCGAATACTCTCTAATTCTCAAAAAATAAAAAATAAAAAGAACAAAATCTGTTGTTTTATGGCAACAGTAAATCTGTTGTTTTTTGGCTCAGGAGTTTAGATGTAGGACCTCTGTTTCTTTGATTTAAAGATGGATTTAGTCTCATCCTTTGTTTTCAAGAGATTTGACTGTGTAACTTCCAGTTAACTCAATTGGTAAAATCTCTGATGGTTGAATACTTAAATAAGAGATCTAGAATTTAATCTCTGTTTACATTAAAAACCGATTGGTGTCTTAGTCTGATGATAAAAAGCTGTCATTAAGAGCAAACTCCATAAGCTAAAACTCTCTAAAAAAACATATGACGGAAAGAGAGATGACCTCTCTTAATTCCATGGGATTTGGGTATGTTTTCTCTAAAAAATAGTTTTAATAAAATAATAAAAAATGATGTCCTTGGTTGCAAAGTTGCAATGGGCATGTATTAAAAGTTCAATTAATATTTTATTTGTGCCTCAACCAAAAAAAGAGAGACTAAAGTAATCTCTCATAGAAGGTTGGACTTTGCCAAAAACACATCCACTTTGCCATGTTCTTTCCGCTTATTATTGGTTAAGGATAATTCAAACTTGATCTTGTCTTAAGGTCGATAAACTAAACTTAAAGGTCAATAAGCAAAACCAATTTCAGACTATTTGTAATTAGTCCAACTTTGCATTCATTTCTGTACCTCATGTAGGTGTTTGATATGATTGTAATTTGCAACAACTTTGGCCCACACTTATTCCGATATAGCTCAAACCCCATTATTTGTAACAACAATAATAATAACTTTTCAGTTTTGAGTACTGCTATTAATTTGTCCAAAAGGTAAAATGCTTGCAATCAGTTGTTTTTCGGGTAACTTTGTACATACAACTATGGTAATTGTATTATTTATTCTGATATATCATGTCATATCATATGGCCACTGTCTATATTATATTGCTAGGCTGCTAGCTAGGATAGTAGGATGGCAATGTTGGTAAATGTCTTCATATTTCCTCTTTGATGTTAAAAATAAATAAATAAATAAGGTTTTGTTGACAGGTACTAGGATATTACTAAGTTGTTAGCCAAGATGGCAATATAGATAAATAGTTTTATATGAGTTTCAGTTAGCTCAATTAGTAGTCTCTGATAGTTGAATAAGAGATCTGAAGTTTAATTTTCGTCTACACCAAAAACCGATTGATATCTTGGTTTAATGATAAAGAATATCATTAAAAACAGACATTATACGTTGAAACTCTTTAACACAAAAAATTATTTATATTTCCTCTTTGTTGTTAAAAACAAATAAATAAATAAAGTTTTTGTTAACAGGTGCCAATCCGTTGCTAGGCCGCTAGCTAGGTTGACAATGTCGGTAAATGCCTTCATATTTCTTTTTTGTTGTTATAAATAAATAAAGTTTTGGGATAATTACAGAAAACCCACCTGAGGTTAGGCCCGTTTTCACATTACCTACCCGTGGTTTAAAACTTAACATTTTGCCCACCTGAACTTCAATCCGTTACCCACCTTTGGCTTTTCCGTTAGAAAACAGCTTTTACAACCAAAACATAACATAATACAAATCAAAAAGTTAGGGTTTGAATTTTTTTGAAAGAGCTTGGAGAGTTTTGTGTCTCTATACAAGGACAGAGACAGCAACACATGTTTCCAGAGTTGAGTTCAAGGGTATGGTTCTGTGTAATGATCTATTTCTTTAACAATTAACATTAATCTTTCTCGTAAAATATTTAGCATTGGAAAAAAAAAAATCATGCGATAAAATTATAAACATGGTGGTGGCTCTTCTGTACTTCAAACTCATCGTATCAACATGGTGGTGGCTCTTCTGTACTTCAACATGATCTTTGCCTTCCACAAACTATCAACAACCCCATCACCCAGGTCTGAGAGAGGAGAAAAAGGATTATGAACCACCTAATGGGTATTGACCAAGGATCGGCGACACCACTGTCAGACTCGGAGCCTCAATCCCCGCCGTCGTCGAGCTACCCACCATAACACCGGTGGACGCAGAGTCACGATAGCCTCATCCATGAGTAACCTCGGCATCGGAGACTGAGCCCAACAAGAAACCCACCTTAATGGAGCCGAGAACCACCGCGTCGGAGTTACTACAAGCCGCCAAGGCTTTTCCGGCCACTAGATGTCCAAGAACTCTAGACGGGATGGGTGCGAGAAGCTTCGAATCTTGATCGGAGCTGGATATCGGTGATGTACCTACCGTCGTAGCCTTGGGCATCGCTGATGTCTCCGTTGACTCCATCGTTGGCTTTGAGCTTTTTCCCACTACACTTACACTCTGACTCACACTCACGCCCAACCCAATAGGAAGATCTCAGAGAGATATTTCAAGTATGAGAAATTTTTGATCATGTGTTCTAGGTTTGAAATTTTTTTGATTTGAGTCATCTTCTAAGAGATGCCCATTTTGATCTTGCTTTCTTTTGTTTTTGTTTTTTTTCTTGTTTTGAGAGGAGAGAGACATAATTTTTAATAGAGGTGGGTAACAGAGGCTAAACGAAAGTAAGTTCAGGTGGGCAAAGTGTTAAGTTTTAAACCACGGGTAGGTAAGGTGAAAATGAGCCTAACCTTAGGTGGGTTTGCTGTAATTATCCCTAAAGTTTTTGTTAAGAAGTGCCAATCTATTGATAGGCTACTAGCTAGGATGGTGATGTTGGTAAATGCCTTCGGATTTCCTCTTTGATGTAGTAATAACAAAATAATAATAATATAACAATAATAAAAAATAAAAAAATAAAAAGAAGAAGAAGAAGAAGGAAGGTTTTTGTTAAAAGTGTCAATCTATAGGCTCTCACGTCTCAGTATATTGAGAATGACAAAATTTAGATATAGTATTGTAAGGACTAGATTTGGATTTGGGTCCAATATAAGATTGAGTTTCAGATCAACAAGCTCAAACAATAAATTTGTAAAGCGTGGGTGAAAGAACTGGTTCTACTAAAAAAAAAAGACGATAAAGATTGCTGATTCTAGATTGTTAGTTATAAAAAGTCAAAAAACCTCTCCTCGGCATAATCTGAGAAGTTTATATTATAATGCCTTCTTTCTTCACCAAGTTACAGGAGCTCCTAGAACTATTACTAGAATTTTTCTCTCCCTTTTCTTAGTACACCTTCCCATGTTATATACTACAATCTTGGTATCATCCGTACCACACACGTGTAGGTTAAATTCGGAGAACTCCTTCCTGTCCCATCCAGCACCTCCCAGAACCATCAACTAGTAGCTGTAAGACTGCTTGATTACTGTTCAGACATCACTTCCTCATTAATGCGGCAAGAGAGTTGGTTGGGAGTCATTTAATGCGGAGGTAGCAGTTTTTGAAGATATTTGTTGCCCTTCTCCTTTCTTATCCCTTGTCCAACGTCTAACTCTTGGTAGTGATGTAACTTCGAAGAATGTCCATGATGATATGGCACTCTTATTGACCTCGGGCACTCGTTGCCGAGATGACCTTTATCCTCGGACACTCGTTGGACTTATCTCATATTATCTCTACTCTTCTCTTTACTCCACTAAACTTATAATCTTATCTGGACTTCCTCGGATGACCTAATGTCCTCGGATCAGGCCATAGGCCCAGTTAGCACGGCCTTAACAGTGCTTCTTGATTAACTGGCCCCCACAAGTATCTTAGGTGTTGTTTATTAAATTTATTTCTTAAGATTCTGCCATGTGGTTACTTAATTAAAAAATATACTTCCTTCCTATGAGAAAAAATCTACATGATAGAATTTTAAGAGAGAAACTTAAGGAACAACACCTAAATACTGTACCTAAGTCTTGCCCTATCGAAAAACAACAAAAACAAATAAATAAATATTTCTTTAATTGACAAATGTGTGACTATACTTAAAAAAGATGATCGATTACAATAAAAAAACTCAACCTTAACTCTTACCAAAAATTTATAAAATAATATTAAAAAAATTATAAATGCGTACTCTCCCTTCTCATATAATAATGAGTCTGCCTCATTAGCTAGATCCAATTAAACAAAAAAAAAAAATGATTACATTCCCTGGCTGCTAAGCTTTAAGGTTTCTGTGATGGTCTTGTGCTTGTAAAGAATCTGAATATCAGAAGACTCTACATTGAGCTTGACGCAAAATCATGATGCCTTATCTTATTCATCTCATCCTTGTGGTACTCTAATTTTTTATTGCAGGCCCTTCCTCCATTATTTTGAGGAAGCTCACATCCACCAAAATTACCGTGATAGAAATTAATGCGTGGATATTTTGGTAAAAGAGAGATCTCCCAGCAGGGATAGTTGTATATTTTTACGCATCTCCTCTCTCTCTTTTGTACCAATTATTTTCGGATGCTAGGAATATTTGTTACACTAAATTTTGTATTTCTTAGTTCTGTTTAATTAAATCCCGATTACCAAAAAAAATAAAAATGATTACACTTTAGTACATCTATAGATTTTAATCTACTATTTTTTCTGATGAAGTAAAATACTAAAAACACAACTGTTGGCAACAAAAAGTCATCAGGGACATTAAAGGTCCACACTTTCAATTACCTGGACAAAGGGTACTACTCCCATCATCAACATGCAAGCTCTACCCAAAATAAATTCCCAACATCCAAAAGTGTTCCTTTTAAGAAAGAAAGAAAAAAAACTATGGGCAACAACAACATCACCATCAGAAAAAGAAAGATTAGATATTTCTATTTAAATGGGCTATAGTTGGCACTGTGGTCTATTACCACCAGCAACACAAGGATTGAAAAAGTCCTTAAAGACCAAGTTTAGAAATTAGCATAGAGATTCTTTTGCAGTTTTCCCTCCATTATTTCAAGTGGACCCTATTAAACTCAATGCATGGTGGGGGCAATAAGAGTCATGAAGTAAAGGAAAGTGTCAGAAATGGGGAGCTAGTAAAGCCAAACACAGTCTGGAGAAGAAGAAAAAAGTGAGTGATTTTGAGTTTTCTTTTGCTATTGCTTTCACATTCTGAGAGTTGATTTGGGTCTCTCTAGGCTAGTCTCTCTCTCCCTTGTTACTTTCCACGAATCCCCAATCCCACGTAATGTAAACAAAGTTTCAAAATTTTTTATTCCTTGTTTTTTTTCAAAAACACAAAGACAAAGACTTGTGGTTTAAGTCAACAACCACCCAACCAAAACACAATCCTCTTTAACCTCCGTTTACATACAAATTATAAATAAAAATTATTTTATTATTCAGTTTTTTTTTACTATTATTTATAAGCTTTATTATATTTTTGATATTATTCATAAATTTTTAATTAATTTTTATCTTTATTTATAATATTTTTAACAATAAATTTTTAATTTTAATAAAATAAACAGTATCTAAATGGATAATTAATGTTCACACAAAATTAATAATAATTTCATCACCCACGCGCCTCATGCGCAACCCAATTTGCCAACCCCATTAATCCCTCAGATCCCCATGCATTTCCGCCACTACATGCATTCAAAGTTCAGCCTACGAAGTTTCTCAAAAAAAAAAAAAAAAAGTTCAGCCTACGACCCATCATTGAAAATACAAACAACAAAGTAGTTTTAATTTGAAAAAGGTTTGAAAGCAAAAAAAAAAAAATACATACAACTACTATACTAGAATTCTAGAAGCAATAAATAAAAACAAAACACAATTTCTGCACCATTTATTAAGGTATCCCATCATTTTCAAAAAAACAAAAAAACAAATAAAAAGAAAAAAGAAAACACTTTTTTTGGTATGAAAAAACAAAAACAAAAGACTTGTTGATAATCTTCCGTTGATTCCGCAAAAATTCGGTTGTGTGAAAGCCGCATTAAAATCCTCTATCCACTATCTTCCGTAATTCTCGCAAGAACTGAACAAAGAAACTTTCACAATACACAGAGAGAGACAAAAACTTTAAGCAAGCTTTTACAATCTTGGGTTATCTTTTTCTATAATAATATCTCAGTGTGTGTTACTGTGTTTGTATATATATATATAAACAAATAAAAAACCTCATTTTGCTTCACTGCCTTCAATTCTTTGAAGCGCTTTTTGTCTTCCACTTCCAACTGCTTCTTCTTCCTTCATTTTCGGAGATGGGTTTTTTCTGAACTTCAAGAATTTGACGGGTCGACCCGGGATGCTATCTGGGTCGCCGTGGTGGTGGTTGTAGTGGGTGTGGGGGCAGCGGCGGAGATGGGTTGCGTGAGCTCCAAGCAGGCGGTTTCCGTGACGCCAGCTGCTTTAGACCACTCGGGCGCTTTCGGGGCGGGGAATTCGGGTCGGATTCGGGTCGGGTCGGGAGAGAGCAATGGAGCAAAGAAGAAGAAGTCCGGTCATAAGAGTAGTGGTAACAGTTTCAAGAATGGTGGTGAGTCGGTTGTGGTGGGGTTGGGGCAGAGTGGGAGCGAGTTGGGTGAGTCAGGCAGAACGAGTTCGAATGGGAACGAGTCCTCCTTGAGCTTTAGATTGGGGAATTTGCAAAAGTATGTGGAGGGTGAACACGTGGCAGCTGGGTGGCCGGCTTGGCTCAGCGCCGTCGCCGGCGAAGCCATTCACGGCTGGGTTCCTCTCAGACCTGATGCCTATGAAAAATTAGAAAAGGTAGTAATTTTTGGGACTTACTCTATATGGTCAAATTCATTTCTATTAAAAGCTTATAGCTTGATTTTACTTGTTTGAAATTTAAAATGAGTGTCATGCATGGTAAGTAACTTACACAATAAGCCAAAACTTTACCAAGTTTTCTGAAATGCTTTAGTGGGCTTAATCTGAAATGGGGTTTTGATTCTAATGATTTTAATGTGTTACTTATGTTATCTATGCTGTGAAAAAGTCATTTTTTGAAGAAGGGTATGTTGGGTTTATTGGGGTGTCTTATGATTGGTGCTGTTTCATTTGAATTGTTTTACTGCTTGCTATTTTGTGTGTTTTGGATTATGACTGGATTTGTTTGCAACTGCTTGAGTAGATCGGACAGGGTACATACAGCAGTGTGTTCCGAGCACGCGACCTGGAAACTGGGAGGATAGTTGCTCTGAAGAAGGTGCGGTTTGACAATTTTGAGCCCGAGAGTGTTAGGTTTATGGCACGAGAAATTTTGATTCTACGCAGGCTTGACCATCCAAACATTGTAAAACTTGAGGGCTTAATTACTTCCAGATTATCGTGTAGCATATACCTTGTGTTCGAGTACATGGAACATGATATTACTGGGCTCTTATCTTGCCCTGACATCAAGTTCAGTGAGTCACAGGTTTGCCCAGATTGCCTTAAACTCTTGAATGTGAAGATTTAATGCATGCAGTACTGAACGCTTCTGAGTTCTGACATATATAACATTGCATCAAGCATTCACCAGAAATACCTTAAATAAATTTGAATATGTTAATGAAGCTCATTCACTTAAATTGTGAACTGAATTTGTTATGATGCTAAGAAAAAACAACTCATTTCAATGCTTCGCTAAATCAGAATAAGAAAAAAGGTATAAGAACAAATAAATGGAATAATTTACTATCCATTTGGTATCCAAATATTCCCATAGTGTGTTTTTATTATATTTACTTGTATACTGAATAAAATGAGGTTGATTTTATTGTGTAGATTAAATGCTACATGAAGCAGTTGCTATCTGGGCTTGATCACTGTCACTCAAGGGGTGTAATGCATCGGGACATTAAAGGATCAAATCTTTTGGTAAATAATGAAGGAATTCTGAAGGTGGCTGATTTTGGACTTGCAAATTTCTCTAGTTCTGGGCATAGGCAACCCCTGACAAGTCGGGTTGTCACTCTATGGTACCGTCCTCCTGAACTTCTGCTGGGATCGACTGATTATGGAGCATCCGTGGATCTCTGGAGTGTTGGCTGTGTATTTGCAGAACTATTACTTGGAAAACCTATCCTTCAAGGGAGAACAGAGGTAATCAGCTTAATAAAGTAACTCATTTTGCATTTTTTTTTTTTTAATAAATCTGAGTCTTAATATTTATGAATATTGCAATGCCATAAGGATACCATTAGGAAAAGTATAGATTCAGTTGAAATGACTTATGTTAGTTGAATCAGAATTGGGATAATTTTTATCTCCAAGAAATGGCAATCACAAACTGGGCAAAATTTAAACAAGGGAGAGTAAAACCAATCTGAGGGTGTGGATGGGCTAGAGACAACTTCAAGGTTAAAGTCTTCCAATGGTTAGAAATATTACCGGAAATGGTGCTTTCAAGCATCTCTTTTGATTGCAACAAATAAAAGAAGTAAAATAAATAAATAGGCTAAAAGTTTTGAAAATAATGCCCTTCGTTTATGTCACGAAAGTGAGACATACTTCAATGTTTTCAAGCACTTTGTTTAACCTTCAAAGTCATTCTTTTTAACTGGTCCCTATAATCTTGTACTTCCTGCCTCTTTAAGATCTTTATGGGTGAAACCATGAATGTGCTATATGACATGGAAGTTAGACATACTTTAGCACTTGTGAAGACACTCTTATTACTGAAGCTTAACTAGAAGATTCCTTTTGAGAATGCTACCAGGCATGTCCCCTTTGGTCAGCACTAGCAAGCTATTTTCTTGTTTCCTGTTGGTATTTGAGAATGCAGTTGGTCAATAGGATCCTCTCCCAGCAATATATATGGTCTGTTATCCTAGGTGAGACCCTCAAATATCTGTATTCACCTCTGTGTATGCTATTTTCACTGCATTACCATCACTTTTCATGCAGAATAGACCTTTCTTTTTAGACTTTTGAATAAAATTAGTCACATTTTTTCCTACCTACTTTGAAATTGTAAGAAGCCATTTAACACTGCCTGAAACCAAAAATCGGCACAGACATTCAAATTGACATTTTAATCCTTTTTCTCCCAAGTGGTCTCCAATAATTGACTATAGACATGGGTATGTTTCCTAATAGAAAAAGGGGAAGTTCTATCATTAAAGAAAGTTATTGTAGGTAGTTATTCAATTTATAATAATAAAAAATCCTTTTATTTTGGTAACATTTTTATCCAATGAACATTACAACTTTCACCAATTAGGCAGCTATCTGTAATTAACATAATTTAACGTAGTAAGTTACAGAAATTTCCTTTTTGAAGTTTTAATTGTCTGCTTTGAATTATAGTTGAGGTATAAACATGCACATTTGGGATGATTCGATATGGCTGTTCCCAATGTGTGCATATGGAGCAAGCAAAGTGTAGGAGCTGTATGTAAAGATGTATATAGACTGATAAAAGTATGCTATTATGTATAAATGAAGTTCTATGAATGATGGCTGTTCACATATTTACTTTAAAGTTTCCTACTCATGTTCTTATAGCTATGCTTTACTTTTACAGGTTGAACAATTACACAAAATTTTCAAGCTTTGCGGATCCCCACCTGATGAATACTGGAAAAGAACCAAACTTCCTCATGCAACTCTATTCAAACCACAGCAACCTTATGATAGTTGTCTACGGGAGACCTTTAAAGATTTTCCGAAAACCACCACAAGCCTGCTAGAAACCCTTCTTTCCGTAGAACCATACAAGCGAGGGACAGCCTCCTCTGCTCTTGCATCTGAGGTAGTTATGCGATGTAATATGATTATTTGTCTCATTTTAATTATTTGATATGATGGTTGAAAAGACTGCCTAGATTTATTTGGTATGCATGGAAGTGAGGTTACACTATTAAATCCATTATTTCTGCATCATATGGTCATCAAGTCCATAGTGATTGCAATTCTTTTTCATCGACAATGAGTTTTTGAGTAGTCCATGTTTTCTTTTTCTCATATCAAGTATTTTATCAATCCTGTATTTGTCCCACTTTCATGGTACAATGTCAAATAAATGCAGCATGCCTAGCAACATTTCATAACTGTCTTGAGCATTGTTTTGCATCATTTGGGATTCTTCTAATGCCATATACTCTTCATACTATATTCAGTATTTCACAACAAAGCCTTATGCATGCGATCCGTCAAGCTTGCCAATATACCCACCTAGCAAAGAGATTGATGCAAAAAGTCGTGAGGAGGCAAGGAGGTGAGGATTATCATTTTCTTTATATTGTCAAAAGTTTTACATGTTTTTATAGGAAAATAAAACGAAAAGAATAGAAAAATTACACAACTGGTTTGGACATCCCATCATGAAAAAGGAGCTGTTTGAGCTCAGTTGTCAACTAAGGCCAGTGTAAGAAGGGAGGATGGTAAACTAAACTGAGCATGAGAAGTTGAACTGGAATGATTTGATTACTCTTATTTTCATTTTTTAATGGATTTTATTATTTATTTATATCATAACTTATAGGCTATTATTTCATTTCTATGTCAAACTTCATTTAAAAAAGAAAAAGAAAATGTTCCCATTTTATCAATGTCTTTTAAAGGTTCAAAACCTAGAAAAGGAAAAAAAAAGATGCAAGAGTTTTAATAAAAAAGGGAAAAAAAGAACATTGTTATTACTTTTCAAAAGTGATAAAACAAGCTCAAATTCTTAATGAGATTTTGACTTAAAAAATAAATAAATAAATAAACCCATAAAATGGCTTATTTATGTTTTAATTTTTTTTAAAAAAAAAAACCCTAATTAACTGAAATCAATTCTCGGCTCCACCACTGGTTTGGGATTTGGAAAATATGTAGTGATGCTGAGAAATTTCAGTTTTGTCGTTAAAATGTTAATTGTCTGCAATTTCCAGCTTTATATGTTGTACTAGTGTTGTGTTATGTCATCTTTCCAAAACTACAATGACATTCAGAGAAATTTGCAGGAAAAAGATTGGTGGGAGAGTTCGTGGATCTGAAATGACAAGAAAGCCTGCAAGAAAACCCCACGGAATCTGTAGATTGGCACCAGCAGAGGTGTGTGTGCGTGTGTGTGTGTGTCCGAATCCACATGTAGAACATATATATACATATATGGTGTAGTTACCAAGGGGAGCTACTTCTTACTGATGTACTTGTCCTTTTTCTTGCAGGAAATAGCAAACCAAAGTTACCAAACTCAACATTCTCATAAGATTAATGTTAGCAATGGAGATATTGTTAGAGAAGTAAACTCCATGGTAGATGTGGCAGCACGAAAGCAATCAATTGATAAACTTGAGGACGCTTCCCACGTAAAGAATGCATCTCAAGGTGACATTCCTTTTTCTGTCCCCTTACAAGTTTCTACATCAAGTGGTTTTGCATGGGCGAAAAGGAGAAAAGATGATGCATCCATAAGATCACACAGTAGGTCTACTTCAAGAGGACACATTCACAATATTGTAGAACCTACTGCATTGCATACAAAGAACAATTTTGACTCCAAAAGGCATGAAAATGGGGATGTTATTCACGGGGCCCGCACAAATTCTAGAGGCCATGATTCATATGAGATTGCCAAGCTTGCAATGCAGAACAATTGGTGCAAGTTTGAGCGTCCAGATTCATTTGACGCATCTGATGAGTACCACTCTCAGGAACTATCAATGGCACAGTATCAAAAAGAGGAAATGGCAGCTAAAAGAAGCAATATCGTAAGTTTGTTAGAATGATTTCCAATTTTACATATTCTACATTTGAAATTTTATTAAAAAAGATGAAAAGAAATAGTAGTAGTAATGTGAAATGATATGCATTTACAAGCTCAGAACTTGTACAACAATAACAAAGCCTTATTCCCAAATTTTATTGGGACCAAAACTTGTATGATAATAAATTGTTTGAAATCAGAAGTAAATCCAAAGAGGTGTTCATTCAAGTTGATAGATTCATGCTTAAATTTTAATGGGGCTATTCATTTCTCAATACATATATAGACTAAAGGTGCCCTTAAATTGATAGATATTTATACGTTCGTTGTATCTTTAGTTGATTAATTTTGGGCTTCTAACAGGGCTACCGGGATCAAGGGGACAAGGTTGAGTTTTCTGGACCCTTACTATCTCAATCACATAGAGTTGATGAACTTCTAGAGAAACACGAACGCCACATTCGCCGAACAGTGAGAAAATCGTGGTTCCAAAGAGGTATAACAATAATAATAACAACATCAGTACTTGTCTTCCCTACTTCAACATTCATGGTTTCAATTCAGTACTTGTATAACAAATTCTACCCTTTCTATGTTTTTATTTATTTTATTTTTTATAGCTTTACTTGTGTTGTTCCATCTCATGCTTAGCCCTAAATCACTTCTAAAAATTCGATTAGCTTTACCTCTCTATTTGTGGTTAACGGTGTGATATTTGAAGTGCAGGTAAAAAGCATGGGAAATAATTATCAGATATGCTTTGTGTGAGTGATTTTGGAAGAGAATTGTTCTCCAAAAACAAAATCTGATTATTAACAGAATTCCATCATGGAAGAACATATTTATACCACATTGGCATATACAGTGAACATGCCATTAAATTGTCAGGAAAATAAAATATCCAGCGTGACTCATGGCCAATGAAGCTGGAAGCTACAGTATGGTGCAACTAATATTTAGCTCTTAAAAAGACAAAGGAAGTAGAAAACAAGGAGAGGTTGGAATGACTGGATTGCTGTCTTCTTTCACTCAGTAATAGTTAGCCTTTTTTTTTTATAATTCATTTAAAATGTAGTGCCTCTATGTTCTCTGATATGATGTAAACCATCCGGCTATGTATATATAAGTGGTATTAGATTTGAGAAGAGTTCTGTACTGCTGTACATTGTTTATGGTTCATGAGGCTCAAGGCAACAGGCTTACCTTTCTTTGTCATCCTTTGGCTTTGCTTCTTTTCCAAGCCTTTCTTCAGCAAAAGAGCAACTAAAACCAACCTCAAAATTCCATTTGAGAAAGAGAGTACACCGGATACGCTGAATAATTTTGTCCCCCCAATTCGTGAACGGAAAGGGCAAATTATTAAAATTTCTGCATCTCTTCAAACAAATTTGAAATTTCTTCATATATATTATTCTTTCTTGAGTATTTTCTGCACATGTGATAGAAGACACTGTCAAGTTTTAACTCCACAAATTTCATACATACAGTGGATGGCACTCTGGAACTTTACCTTTTCAAAGAAGAAAAGTATCATCAGTAATAATGATCTCTCTTTTAATAAGGCTTTTCTGGGCTTCTCTTTACTTTGAGAAGACCTTATTCTCCTACTATAAGCAGGACCTGAGTCTTGTGTTGCTTTGGATATAGGCCCAGATCAAACACAAGGCTTGAACGAACCCAGCCTAGCCAGTGAAACAGGAACTTGTAGGTTCTCCCAAGCCCATAACTGCCAGGAAATAATCTAAGGCCCACAGATCTCAACAAAACCCATTTGACACATGTATAAATTAGTAATATACGCCCAAAAAGTAATGTTGGTGCATGTTCTCTATACAACTGTGTGTGTGTGTTTTTTTTAAGAAAAAAAAAATGATAATTAAGTAGTTGGGATGAGGGGATTTGAATCGTGGACGTCTCTCTTAGAAATACCAAGAAGTTTCAATTAACTTACAAGTTAAACTTTATTTGGCCTACATTATTTTTTTTATCTCACCAGGAGATTTTATCTCATATTATTTATATATTGTTTAAATGTGTTTTTGTGCATATTCTATTTACATCTCCTGAACACACTTGTCTCTTTAGCTCTTAGTACTCTCATTGTCACCTCTTCATTCTTTTTTTTTTCTTTTCTAATCATTGAATTTTTTTTCCTATCTAAATAATACTTCCCAGTGAAAGAGAAAAGAAATTACTAAGAAAGAAAACTAGAGCTATCTAGCTCCTTGCTCCCTAGGCAAAAATCAAGGATGGAAGATATTTGAATGTAATATTACAAAAAAGAGGCCATTTGGAAAAATTATAGGCAATGAAATTAGCTTACATATAGGTATGATTTACAATCCATTCAATAATGGAATTTAATATAATTAATTGTGGTTCTAGTTCTAAATCATCTATAGAACTATGTGGAGAGATACAGAAGTTCTAAAGTGGTTGGATTTCTTTTTCTTTTTCTTATAGAAAAGGTTGGTTTAAATTTAGTGCATCTCCTCCACAGATTACATATCTATATTCCATGGTTGTTGCTTTCTTTGCTACTAGATTTGCCACTTTAACCTCTGCTACCAAGGAATCTTAGATATCTAATTAGGAGTGGTAAAATACCTCCATTATTTGTCTTGCTCTCGCTCCAGGCAAGTTTTCATTGCTCTGAAACGTGAACAAGGTGAGGATAGAGTTTTCATGATTTATCTTGGGCCTTGCTGTACATAGCAAATATATAATCTTTCATGCATAATATAATTATTAAAACCTTGTTTATACTATGGAATATTATTGTACCTTTTTTCCTTTTTCAGGTGAGTTAATATAATTATACCTTAAATGTTCAAAGTGCATTGGGGGGGGGGGGGGGGAAGCATCCCTTTCTGAAGAGTGCATTAATATTTGTGGGCATGTGGTGCGACCTTGTGAGGTATAAAATGCTCAAATTGCGTTCTTTTTAGAGACTAATTATAATCATCTCTTCACTATTCAAAAGGTGTGTAACTGCAAAAATAAGCATAGATTATTTAAAAGCTGTCAATCTTGTTTTGACAATAATTTCCATTGTAATGATGGATATATATAGTGGTCCAAGCTCTGGCATTTTCTTGCCAACTTTCTTACGTATCCACTTTCTGGATTTTGGGCCACTATTAGACCTACTTGCCTGAAATACTAACTGTACAAAAATAGGACACATTATAATTTCAAGCATATAATTCTTCTATCAATTTGCACTCTAAGCTTTTATCATCTTTGAATTTTGTGTATGAAATAAAACCTTTTTACAAACTTCATGTGAAACTCCTATCAAGTGGAACAAAACTTTGCATGGCTGAACTTTTTGAAACAAACTTAGGCTACACAATCTCAAAGGCCTTTTTTGCTAAGCAACATGAGTTTTGGAAATATTTAGGAAAAAAACCTCAAGTCAAACTTATTTAGTTACGTAGCATGTTTTTTGGAACTCGAGTTTGTCAAACTCGAATTTTAAGCATTATGGCAATCCGGTCAAACATAATGCTTGGAACTCGAGTTTGGTAAACTTGAGTTTTACTTGGAACTCGAGTTTGACAAACTTGAGTTCCAAAAATATACTACATAATTAAATAAATAAGTTTGATCATATGCTATTTAGCAAATATTTCTTAAAATTATACTATTTAGCAAATTTTTCCTAATCTCAAATACAAAATGTTTAAAGGCATCAATAGTAAACTAGTTGATATGGTTATCTTCTTTGAATTCTTTGATTGAATATTAATTTGCTCTAACATTGACTGCCTAAGTACACATTGATTTTCATAATATATGAGGTTTGTAAGGGTTAAATTATTTGCTAAATAAAAATATTGAAAACTTTTTTTACATTAATATCAAGTTGTAATCACAACATTTCTGTCAATCAAAAAGATAAGGACCCCAAACCTAAAGCTTTTCCTTTATCCAATATCCAATGCATTGATAGCAACCATAGCCTTGGCTGAAACTGAGAAACTGAAAGCCATGGCATTTTTTGCAGCCTTTGTCGTGGTCTGCTATATCATGGGATTATCTTTGTCGTTCTTGCTGTAACAATTTTGCTAGTTGGGTTAATAGGAAAAGATAGCAAATAATTATAAACAAAGAATTAATTTTTTGATAATCAACAAAGAATTAATTTGTTAAATGCCAAGTACATGACAGTCAAATTTAAGAGAACACAGCACATAATCTATCAGCATCAGTGGTTAGCTAGCAAGTATCAATGGATGAGAACAGGCACAAGAGTACTATCTATCTAGGATGGTGCATTGGATTAAGCCGCTGGCAAAGGCAAATTTGTGAGATAAGTTGGTGGGCAATTACAATAGGGGTGGTTTTGTCATTGAAATTTGAATCATTGGAGAAGAGTACCACTGGCTGCAAATGCATCATTGTGATGATAAAGTCGTAAAGGAAAAAAAATGGGCCATTGTGTCACTACCACAGAAAATGAATATGTATTTGGCTCTTTGCTCTTAATTTTTTGACAAGAGGATGCTCTCTTTTTATTGGTTTTTTTTTTTTTTTTTCCTCTTAGTTCTTTAATTTTTTTTTCAATTTTGTTCCCCCTCGTCTTTTCTTCCTGTCTATATTGGAAAATATCTTGTGTCTGATAAACGATCAATTTGAAGGCAAATGTACGACCAAATTGACCCCACTTCACTTGATAATGAACTCTTAAAATTTAATATATTGATAGTGTTAAAATGGAATTTTTCTGACTACACTCAATTATTCATGTATTATTTGTCAAAGACATCAACTTTTTTCCGTTTAAAAAGGAGATTGGAATGGAAGAAAACAAGTTTTCAATCGCGGATAAAACTTAAATATAATACCTTAGGTACAGTACATTAGGTTTTTCGATTGAATTCAAACACTAGTTTGTTTTCATGAATTTAATTGTCCTTGAAAAAGATAAAGCTATTTGTTTCTTGTTGGTCAATACAACCAAGTGTTTGAATTCAATTGGAGTACGTAATGGCTAATGTACTGCACCTAAAATTATCTAAGTTTTTACCCTTTAACATTCAACAATTTTTTTACTCAAAACTTTTTAATGAAAAAGAAAAGGATCAGATGTTTACGTGAAGCTAATCTTCCTAATTTTGGCTAGGACACCTTCCACTCTGGGAAGAAGTAATTAGCACATATAAATTAACCTAACTTTAACAATATTTCTTTATAATTGGCGAAAGGCAGATGACTATTATTTCTGTAAATTTTGCATGTATTTGCTTTTGAAGTGAGCTTAGGACTTGAGAGAGAGAGAGAGAGAGAGATATATATATATATATATATATATATATATATATATATATATATATGTATATATAAAAGTGGTGTCTTAGTTTTTTGATTAGTCTATTTCACTCCATGCTCATTGAGATACTCTAAGAATCCCATGAGCCGATAATATAATAGATGAAACTTAAGACTTTTGGATTTTTAACACATCATTCAAATCTGTTAACCCATCACCTAGGTGACTCAGAAGGGACTATAACCCTATATTGATTGTTGTGATGAAGCGGCATTGTAACGTGATTTTATTTAATCCATTGATTGAATCATACTTGTAGTCTCTCTAATCTATATAAGTAAATTCTTCTTAAAAAAAAAATCAATATAAGTAAATTATTGTAGATTTTAATGACTATATGAACTCTTTGAAATGATTAATTGATAAAAAGAATATCATGAGCCAATAATATAATAGATGAAACTTAAGACTTTCGGGTTTTTAACACATCATTCAAATCTATTAACCCATCACTCAGGTGACCCAGAAGGGACTATAACCCTATATTGATTGTTATGATGAAGCTGCATTGTAACGTGATTTTATTTAATCCATTGATTGAGTCATACATGTAGTCTCTCTAATCCATATAAGTAAATTCTTCTTAAAAAATAATCAATATAAGTAAATTATTGTAGATTTTAATGACTATATGAACTCTTTGAAATGATCAATTGATAAAAAGAATACTTTCTTGTTATTGATTGAAATGATCACATGACCTTTCTTCCATTTGTACTCTATATAATTTCCCAAACGAATGCTTCCAAAATTTTAATCTTTTGTTGATGTTAATTAGTATTTCATTGCTTCTTATTAGTATAGTATTATTTTGGCGATTAACACATTTCATTCATTAGAGGTGGGTCCAGATTCTTTAAAATAAGATTGGCCTAGCTAAAGCAACTGTAAATTTGTTCTCTCCATTCTCCATAATTGCTCCAACAAACACATGATGGTATTTCTTATAGCAACATTGACAATGTTCCACTTCCACACCAAACTGGCTTTCGAAATTAATCACATTGAAATCACGAAAGAATTCTGATTTCTCATCATCTCTCCCCCCCTGCGGATTTGCGAGTATACTTGAGAGTAAATATTTATTCACTCATATCATACTGATACTGCACATGCCACGCAACGATCGAGTGGCCTCAATCATTTCACTAATACCGCGTTTTGTACCTCTGTCTTTTTCCTTACGTGTTAATCAAATATCACACTCCATTGCATGTACGACACGTGGATCTATATGAGGTTCTGTGATTTTTTTCACAATTTTTTTTGTGGGTAAATAAAGTGACGTGAATAGTGGATCAAATATACAAAAAAGGATGCGTCGTTTTTTTTTCTTTTTTTTTTTGTGTGTATTTGTTCATATAAATGACATTACTAGTGAACAATTATAAAGAAAATAATATTTTTATTAAACTTACTTATTCTCAGTGTGTAATAACATAATAATTAAACTCTCAAAGTAGCTGCTAGCTAATAATTTTCAATGAGTATTTTTTTAAAGATAAGGTAGAATTCAACACATCCGCTCTATGATTATTGTTATTTATCACTAAACCATGATACTAATTAATTTTTATGTAGGCAAGGGTTCAAACTAGTTCAGACCAATTTAGACCCTCTTAATTTCTAAGTGAAATGGAGATGTAGCACAATCTAGACCCTAGGTTTACTTCACTTTAAATCACAACCATTAAGTGGACGCTCTTTATTTAATATAGAAATGGAGAAAATCCAAATACCGAATACCGAATTTCTTATTTGACAACAATAAACTTTACAAGTTGAGCTAATTCCAAAACTCACAATTTTCAATAAGTTTAAGAATACATCCAATTCTACAACATATATATTAAGGTGTCAAATTGTGATAAAATTATTGTCACTTTCACATAAATCCATTATTGACACAATACGACACTATTATTGTGCATCATTCACAATTTTGACATCTTAACAATTAACATGTTCTTTATTTACGAAGAATTATCTAGGGCTTCTCATAATATGGTCAAACCGCCTTATCAGCTACCTCCACTTAAAACCAGTGCCTGATGATTGTAAAAGGGATCTCTTTGCTGGCTTTCCTTTGTCCCATATTATAAGATACGTATTATTCACGTGATGTGAAATAGTACTATTTATTTGCCTTTCTATCTGCTGAAAACATTTAACTTTGACACTTGTAGCATAACATAATGAAAGAATCATTTTACCTCTGTCCATCAATACCTTACAAAATGAAAGTTTAAACATTGAAAATTCATTTTAACGACAATATAGATTAACGGAATATCATTATGTGTTAAAAGAATAATGAATTTGTGGCACGCACGCTTATAAACAACGAATTTTTCTTTCAGACCAATCAAAAGTTTAATGAAGCATTGATGATCACATTAAGAAGCTTGCACATGGAAATTGATAGGAATAAGACTTCAACGAGTTTGTCTTCCACATAACAATCAAACGTTCAATGCAGTAATAATCACATTAAGAAGCTTGCACATGGCTAATGAAAGAAACAAATAAAACTTCGATTTTGTGTTAAGTGGTAATTTCAGTGTCTATTGATAGAATTGAGATCATCATAATCGGTAAGATCCGAAATCATTATACTGATAACATGGCAAGTAAGAGCATTCACATCCGGAAATGCACCAAAAAAAAAAAGCATTTTGCATCATCAAAAGACTACTATTATGGAGTACCTTTACTACACATTAAAATAATATATTATCTCCTCCTCATTATCATCAACAACAGCAACAACAATCAACGCCGATCAGCAACAGCAACAACATCAACAGCAACAACACCAACAAATTCCAAATCCAAAAACCTCAACAAAAGAGGGAAAAAAAAAAAAAAAACCAAACCATCACAACAGCCATCACAACACAGCAGCAACAGCCACTTCCACCGTTGCCCCACCATCCACAACCACAAACTATGGTAGCAGAAAGAAGAAAAAAAAAAACACAATCCAGGCCCCAACAACCTTCCTCTTCCGCCACTTCTCAACCGGCAACCACCAACCACAGCCCAAAAAAAAAAAAAAACCCACAATCCAGCCACCACCAACCTTCCTCTTCCACCTCTCAACCACAACCACAAACACAGCACAGTCACCATGACTCACCTCTCACCGAAATCAAGCCATCAAAGCTCAACCTAGAACCTCAATCCAAATCAAAACCTAATCTCAGACACGATCCATGATCTGGCCACAACCCACAACCTCAACCCAAATCACCTGAATCAACCCATCGAAGCCACAACCCACAACTTCAACCCAACCCATCGAAGCCAGCTAACTCACCGCCCACAACCTCAACCCAAATCAAAACCTAATCACAAACCCAAAACCCACCAAATCAACCAAAACCGGAGCATGAGGCGACGAGTTGTGGAGAATGAGGCAGCGAGATCGGCGGCAACTTTCTTGAGTGTGATCTTGAGCAACTTTCTCGAGCAGGGAGGAGAGGGAAGAGATAGAGAGTGACAGAGAGAGAAGAAATGAGATAGAGTCAACGGAGAGAGAGATATCTATGGAAGAGGAGAGAGAAAAATGCAATAAAATAATAATATCCCATGCCTCATATTTGAGACGGTACTGTAGCAATGTGGCATAATTTTTGAGATTTGGAACATCTGATAAAGCTCCGTTTTTGTGTTTAGTGTGCCAAATATTTGGCATTTGGCACATTTGAGAGAGCTACTACGGATGCTCTAAGGTGTTGTGGTGGGCCTTTTTGCAACTGTGGGCTGGGTTGCCTCCTACCACACTATGGCCTAAAGGTTTTGGGTAGGAGAATCAGGACTGGCTTGGCTGCAACACACCCCAAATCGGCTTGTGCGTAAACTAAGGCCCTTTTGCTAAAACTTTGGTGACATGCCCATGGCAGAGGAAACTGTTACAAAAGGGTTATGGCAGGTAGATATAATATAGCAACAATAAAAGAGAGTATGCTTACTGTCAGTTGGAAAACAAAAAAAATATTGAATGAAATAAAAGGTAAAGCAATGCAGCAATATGAATGCAATATATATAAGATAATAATAATAAAAGGGAAATAACACCAATGCTTAATCAATAAACGAAAGAAGAAACAATTAGTCTGCTGTGCTTGGTTGTCTTACGGAGTTAAGTCCAAGAAGGAAATCACTTCTTCAATGTGGATAACCTCACGGGGAGATCTTGCCATGGAAATTACCCACTTTGAGAGAATGGGCCTAAATGGCTTATGCTCAGATTCCTTAATCCTTAATAGAGGGTAGGCTTTTAGAGGGAGAGAAAGGATTAGCCTATTGGTGCATGCCTGCTATCTCACTCTTGCCTACTCTCTATTTTTCTTTCTAACTCTCTTTATTTTCTAAGTTTTGCTATTCTGTTTTCCACTCTCTTCTTTTGCAATGCTGTTATGTTATCTCTTTGCTTCCGTGTTTCTCTTCCCCTTTTCTATGCACGGCGGGGGATCTTTTTTATACTGCTTGTCGTGATGGGTTTTTACTATTTTACTCTTTAACTGCTTTTGTCTGGGTGTGGGTGTCCTTTCAGATCACCCACTGGTCTGTCAGCTGCTTAGCTATCACCACTTACCTGTGCTGGCCGTGCTATATCCCATTACCAGACAAAAAGTCTTATTTTGTTTGCTTGCTCACTAGGGCATTCCCATTTGGATAAGGGTGGGCATTCTCTCTCACTATCCCTTATGGTATATACCTGGTGATTCCAACTCATCTTTCCCTCTTTTAGGTGGTATGTTATCCCAACAGGACATTTTCCACAAAAGAGTTTGAGTGGGAACCCTAGAAAAGGCTCTCTCCTTCTCCCCACCACCAGATCATACCCTCTTTTACCTCTGACCTATGACCCACCACTTCTTGTATTGGCTGGGTATAGGTTGGTGGTGCTTGAGTCTTGTGTGTGTGCTCCATTTCCATGTGTGTCCATGGCTTGTCTGCTACTCATGCATTTGCCATGACTTAAAGGCCTATCTGTACATTATGCTGCTCATTCTTAACCTCTTGTGGCGTGAATGCTTCCCTGAGTCTTTGTTCTTCATGTTTTACTTCCTTCCTGGGCTGGACCTTACTTGATTGTGGCTTATTTCTTCTCTAATCCATCTTTTGCCCCTTTCGTAGGCCCATTAGCACTTTTGCCATGCGATTATGTCAATCCTGCTGTGTCATTGTATGACTTGTGCTTGTTGGGCTCCTTTTGGCCCTGCTGTATACTTTCCCTTTGCTTAATTCTCGTGGCCCAGTATTACCATTAGGCTAGTATTCATACTATTTTGGGCTTCCTTGACCTATTCTATTGCTTATGGGCTTCCTTGTCCCATCTCATCCTTTTGGACATCCTCGGCCCATTTGCTTTCCTTGGACATCCTTGAACTGTTTCCTTTTCTTTGGGCATCCTTAGCCTATTTTACTCCCATGGACCTTTGTTAAGTCTTTTGGGCTTCTTTGGCCCAAATTGCCACATCCTTTACTTTTGGGGTTCATGGGCTTTCCATCAACCCCTTACTCACTTAATTCATTACTTCAGGCCTCTTTGGCCCATTCTTGCTTGCTTTCTTTTTCATATAATGCCCATGGATTTACTTCTTTTCTCTGGGCTCCTTTAGGCCCGCTTGCTTTTTTTGAGGCTCATTTATTATTTTATAGGCCGATATCCATTATTCTTGCCATTCGGGCATAATGGCTTTCTTCCCAATTTACTAACTCTTTTCCTCTCATATTGTTGGGTTTCTTCCTGCTATTAGGCCTTTCTGCCAAAGTAGGCATCAATAGGTGTCAAGTTGGATTGGATTGGGTCTGTTTTATTGGGTTGGTAGGTTTAATGCACACCCTTAATTAATAGAAAATGTATTTGATTTTTTTAATAAATTATAAATTATCCACTGTGGTTTGTCACTTTAATAATTTAATCTAAAAAATATTTTTTATAGGTAGATATTGTGAGAGTAGGAGTAGGAGTAGGAGGTAGCGTTCAAATCACATAAACCTCAGTCCACAAAATTTCTATTACTACATTTACTAAATCCTTATAGTATGTTTAGATGAAATTCCTATTGCTACATTTACTGAATCCTTATAGTATGTTTAGATGAAGGAAAAAAGTGTGTAGAAGAAATAAAAAAAAACAATTAGGTTTTTCATCCGAAATAGGCGCTTTTTCACATTTTTCATCCAATATGGTCTTGCCTATGCATTGTGTAGCGCATGACACGTGTGAATTAACATTTCTTTTGGATGGAAGCCTAACAATTTTATTTTAGTCTAAACTTTATGATTTTCAATGTAGCAATTAAAAATCTTGTTGATGAAATGGTGACGGTGTCAAAACACAATAATGTTAATTTGTAAAATACCTTTTTTTTTCTTTGATCCAGATCTCTTATAGAGGTTTAAATATAGGATCTGACATATTTTTTTAAGGCTTTTTTCCCCCAGTCATTTAGTTATATCATATGTATATCACGTGACTACTGACCATTCGTTACTTCTAACATCAAGTTAAGGGAAGAATCTTAATTAAATCATTCAAGGAACAGCGTAATGATTTGCCACCCAAAGAGAGAGAGAGAGAGAGAGGAATAACTTAATAATTAGACAAATTAAAGAAATTATGGATAATCATATTCATACGTCAACTTGTAAAACTAAGTGAGGTTTGGACATTTGGTATTTAACATTGGAAATTGTTAAAACATACAAAATACATGTTGAATTGCTTTTTGAGAATTTATTAAACTCCTCAATCTCTGTGTTTATCTCTCTCCCTTCTTCCTTTTTTTTTTTTTTTTTTTTTTTTTTTTTTTTTTTTTTTTTTTTTTTTTTTTTCTAGATCCGCAATTAGATAATTACACGTTACAACAATAAGTTTGGGAGATTTTAAACCCTAACTATTTTTGTAAGAAACACTAGGAAATGTCCATCAAATTACAAGGTTATCTTAGCCACCATATTTGTCTATAATTATTAATTTGTGTTTTCATTGTTTTAACATGAGCATCGATAGAAAAATTATACAGCATTTCGAGGGTGCAATAACATCATACTTGCTCATTTCCCATGAATTACATGTCTCATCACAAATTTAATTAATATGACATTATTATACTCGTTAAGTATTATATAATTACTCATTATCATTCCCATCAACTAATCGTCTTCAGTGTCATTCATTCCTAACTAATCAGAGGGTATACATATTTTTTGCTATGAAGGCAAGTAATAATTCACTAAGCACTTTATTTGTAATATTTTAAAGGGACTTTATCTGTAAAATTATATACCAAGCAAGTGCCACAGAAGATCTCGCAGTGATTGGTGCCCTAGGAAATGACCCAAAAGCCAAAATATAAAGCAAAGGAAGGGACACCCCTACACTTTGAGGGGCCAACATGTTTGAGGCAATTTCCAGTGGTTCGTGAAACACCGGATAACGGTGGTCTCATCCATTAGATAAAGTTAATATCCAATAAACAAGAGAATCTTCTAAAGTGGATCAATCACTTTCGAGACACCAAAATTTCCACAAGCAAAATGATAGAAGTTTTTATTTTATTTATTAAAGAAACACACAACACACATAAGGAAAATGCTTAAGTTATTATAAATTTTGCAAAATGATATGTCAAAGATTTTTATTTTTTTATTTTTTTTTGGAGAAAACATGATATACAAACTTTATAATTATTTTCACTAACACACAAGCAAAATGTTAAAGTTATTATTAATTTTACAAATTAATATGACAATGAATGTAATGAGTGAAATTTAAAAATATAATATATGAATCTTTAGAATTACTTTTGTCCCACGTTGTTTAGTAATTGTTCCATATTGCTTAAGAGAGTGTGTTATGATGTGCTTTTATGTTAAAACTCATTTCCCTCTTCTTATGTGTGTGTGTTTGTTTCTAAAAAAAAAAAAATTTTTTATTATCAGTGACATTAACAATTTGACACATCAGTTTGTAAATGTTATATTATAAAATTTATTAGTATTTCTAAGATCACTCATTTTACAAACGATTTTATAATTGTTGGATAATAAATTATCAAATGGTGGGTCTAAATGAATATTACTAAAGACTTACCAATTTAATTATTTTGAAAAGTACCGTAAAATTTGTTGGTGGTGAATGTATCAATATCATACTTCTAGTACCTTTGTAAAGTTGAGATAACAACTATGGCTCATTGGTTCCTCTTGCTTGCAATTCTAGGCATAAACTCAGCGGATAAGATGCTATTGTGGTAACGTTGAAATAAGGAAGTTGGGAGCTATTTTTTTTTTGTTCATAAAAAAAAAAAATAATAATAAAAATCATACTAGTAGCCATCATGTGATTGGAGAATACCGAGCTGAGTCTATAGGTCGAGTGTACATCAGATAATTTGGCACATGTTTGGTGTTTGACCTAAAGAGGCCACGTGAGCAATCATGTTGCTCCAAAGCATCATGTCATCATCATCCAATAGCGAACGACAAAACCCAAAAAAAATAAAAAATAAAAAATAAATAAAGAAAGAAGGAAGAGGGAAAACGTTGAGTGAAAAAAGGTAGCGTTGAATTATAGTGACAAGTTCATGTGATGTGAAATGCAGTGGTGGACTGGCAGTCTGGCACCTACGAAGCAAGTTACCGAGAGAGAGCGAAGACGACATACACAAATCGTATCACACTCATTCTCGCACGCCAACATTTTTGGATTTTGGGGATTTGCCAACTTGCCATTGCCACGATGCTCAATCAATGTCAAGGGGTAAAAATTTGTTGGACATTGGGGGAAGAAAACCAAAGATAAATAGTAGTAATAAATATGTTAGTAATAATATGTCTATTATCTTGATCTTCTGTAATTTTTTTTTAGGGATTATCAAAATGTAATTGGTTTATCTCTTTTTAATGTAGATGTTAATAATTGTGATTTTTTTCTAAACAAAAAATTAATTTTTAATCAGTCAATTAAAAAGGTGTGTTTTCCTCATTTGAAGTTTCAAAGTTTTCCTCCTCCTCCAAAAAATAAAAAAATAAAAAAGTTGAAATGACAAAATCACGAAATCCTGTTTGATTCGTTTTACCTTACTTTACCTCGTACGTATTTTACTTAGCCCTGAATAACTGATAGCACAAGGACAAGTTTTTCTTGTCCCGCCTCGTTTTGTTATGTCTCATCCTGAATGCATGTATATATGTTTTATTTAATATATAGTTAAATTATATATATAACTTATGGTCCGTTTGGATTGAGAGAAAGTAAGGGGGAGTAGAGTAGAATAGATCCAAAATTAACCTATTTTCAGCAAATTCTATTATACTCCTCCTCCCTCTCCTAGACCCTTAATTTTATTTTTTTTTTGTACATATCTTGGTTATAATTTATTTTTTATTTTTTATTTTATACCTATTTCATTATCATCTCCAAAACATTTGTTTATCTTTCTCACTTGGTACTCACATAGTTGCTTTTTCTCTTCATGTTTTATTTTTAACTTAACAATGTTGGAACTATCTCATTAAAATTAGTAAAATACCTTCAAACCCAACTTGCCATGTTCCCACACTACATTGGTTTTTCCCACCTTAAAGATGGGATAGAGGACCCATGATTTAATTTTGCCTCACCCCCTTGCCATCCTTGGTTTGCAATCATGCTTTTAAATTTTACACGTGTAAATTCACATGTTTTAAATAGTAAACTTCTTTTTGGGTTGAATTGAAAAGTAAACCAATAAAATACAACTGTAACCTTTTTTTTTTTTTTTTTTAAAAGAATCAAATACAACTATAACCTTAATATGAAAACATTGAAATTTTTTTTTTTTTTTTTTTCTCTTTGTTTTTTATGAAGGTAGTTTTGCTCTAATTAAATTGGTTTAGAGCTATTTTCCTCCAACCAAACTTTGTTCTTCTCTTGACATTTGGCAATGACTAGTTATTTCTTATTCATTTATCTTTCTTATCTAACGTGAATCTAATAGAAGCAAAAAAAAAAAATATATATATATATATATATATATATATTTTTTTTTTTCTCTTCAGAAACACACACACATGCGTGACAGAGAGAAGGGATGAAATTCTAACACAAAGACATGCCACAAATTCCACTAAAAAACCAGGGTAACTTTCGAATGAAAGGTGAGACAACTTATACTACTCATCACACACTCTTAAGCAACATGGAATAATTACTTTTTTCTTTGTTAGCAAAATCACACACAGACACATGGGAGAAGGGATGAAATTTTAACATAAAGATACACCACAAAACTCTACTCAAGAGCCATAATAGTTTTTAAAGGAAAGTGAGACAAGTTATATACACACAACACACTCTTAATAAGGAATAATTACTTCTATTTTATGAAAAACAAACAAAGAAACACAAGATAGAAGAGATTAAATTTTAACACAAAGTAAAGGTACTCCATAATCTCCCCTTGATTCATATATAATTTTTATAAATGCCTTATTGTTTTTCCTCCTTCCCCATATTAAACCAAGGATTAGATTTATATAAAATTTGTTTTTTTTTTTATTATTATTTACAATTGAGTTACTTTTTTAATAATACGTACACAACCATCCAATGCCACTAAAGATATCTATAAAGATTGAAGAGAGCACCTTTTTTTTTTTGATGAGAAAGAGAGCACCTTTGTTTCCCCAACTTTGCCTAAGTATTCTATTGTAGCATTCTATCATTTTCCAAGTTTAGCAATGTACTTTAATCTACCCAACCTTCATAGTTACTGAACCTCTAATGCACGTGCACCACAATGCTCAAGCAGATCACAACAAAAAAGTACAAAAATGAAAATTTTAACAACACCTCCTAATTTGCCTACTGCATCAAACATGTGTCAGTAAAAATAAAATTATAGATTGAGGTGAATCCAAGTGTGAAGCGGTTAATAATTTAGGTGATCATGGTAAAATTGTTGTGACTCTAATTTTATTAATGTTCAATATCAAGATGAACCATAAAATGTACTTTCTTGTTAAATTAAAAAAAGGGATTCATGCATCTTCCAAAGAAGATCGTTAGCATGTTTTGTTTAAATGACAAATTAAATTGCAAGTTTGAGCACTAAAATTACTAATCGAGCTAATTGAAATCCATTTCAGAGCTTCATTAAAATGTTTAGTACTTCTTTTTTATGAGAAGAAAAATTGTTTTCATTTATAATTTGCTATTGACTGATTATCAATCAAATTAATGGTACTATATAAATTATTAAAATTTTCAAATCAAATTATATCTTGATCAGATCAAATATCAAATCTTTTTGGGTCGAATCAAGATCTTTAACCCAATCCATAATCATCTTTGAATATTCAGCTAAATGCTATTTAGGCTTTGTAGTTGCTTGAGTGTCAGCTGGTTGTTGTTTTTGTTCGCAGATTGCTTCTTGTAAAAGGATAATGTTATTCTTTGTTGTTTAGCATATGTTTGGATTTTTTTTTTTGGAACTGATTTATTATATATATATTTTTAAATAAATTACGTAAAAATATAACTATACCTAATTTTTTTAAAAATGTAATAAATAAAACTTGTTAGTAAACATATTTTCTCTCTAATTAAAATGATGTTTTAAACAAAACAAATTGACCGTTAGAATAAAAATTAGTGGAATTTGAAAAAGAATAAAATCAAATGACAAAGAAGGAAAAATAGTATTTTTTTTTTTTTACTTATAATTAGGAGAAAAGTCAAAACTCAAGCTTACGTTACATCTAAGATAAAGAGAGAAGACAGAAAGAGATATAGTGATAGAGATGGGTTTAATTTTTAAAAAACAACAAAAACAAAAACAAATACAAATTTAGAATTAATGAACCAATCAACGCTATTTATTCCTAATTTATTTTAATGAAATTCACTGCAACCTTCCTTCTCAAAACTCATAAACTTTTTTATTTTTACCATCTCTCATTTTTCTCTTTCTCTTGCTAATGTTTTTTTTTTTTTTTTTCCAAATAAGTAATGAAAAATACCACGTGTCAACACAGCAACCCGTTTGATTTCTCAAAAGCTGGCCCGCCCAACCCAAAAAAGAAAAAAGAAAAAGAAAATTCAATTTTTGTTGTTGTTAATTGTTGTTGTTTGCAGGAGATGAGGGTGTTGTTGTTGTTGTTGTTGTTGTAAGAGTCTTCTCCTTTTCATCACTCTGTCCACTTACGCTTCTTCTTTCCTTTCTTTGAATTCTTTCTATTTCCATTTTTCCTTTCCTTTCTCTCTCTCTCTCTCTCTCTTCCTTGTGACAATGCTGAATTCCACGGGATTCCTCTTCTTCTTCTTCTTACATTTCCCTCGTCTCTAAAAGAAAATAAAAAATCCCTCTCTTCTTTACTCCTCTCCCACTTTCCCACTCTCTCTGGAAATTTATTTCCCTACTTTTTTTTTTTCTCCTTTCCTCTTTCCCCTTCAAATTCCAATTATTTTCCACGCCGTATTAGCATCAGGAAAGTAAATTTTGCGGAATTCTGATTTGGCGTCGAATTGTGAAACTCCGAGATCTGGAAGCTTCTTCATCCGAATCGTTGATCTGGTTTTTTTTTTTGAATTCGTGCTGGTTCGGATTTTCCGGTTTGGATCCGATCGACGGAGAAACAGCGCCATCAGATGGCGCTGTTCAGACGGTTCTTTTACCGGAAGCCGCCGGATCGGCTTCTCGAGATCTCTGAGAGAGTTTACGGTACCGTTTTGCTCTTTTTTCCATTGTTTTTCTGAGCTTCTCGTTGCCTTTGAGCTAAAATTCAATGATTGAAGTTGTGGAATTGCTATTTTTGTTTGGTGATTGATTGTGCAATTTAGGTTTTTTTGTGAGTTTCTGTACTCGGAGCTAGCATTGCATTTTGAAACAATGTGTAGTGAATAATGCCATTGATTTTCAATTTTTGTTTTTGGTGGTGGGTGTTGGGAAGTAGTTTGCTACTTGTTGAGAATTTTGTTGTAATTTTCTCTTATACAATAAAATTGAGAAGGTAGAATTTGAGTGTATATCTAGGGCATTAGATATTGAGTTTATCAGAGTATAATGTAGCTTGTGCTAGTAAATGGAGCTTAATGGCGGAGCAAGCTGACTGTAATTCATGTTTATGAGTTTGGATTGATGAAGTAAGCAAGCTCTTGCCAATGAGGTCTAGCTCAAATGGTAATGGTAGCAACTCCCTTTGGTAAGAGCAAGGTCGTGACTTCAACAACCCGCTGGGTGTGCTTATAACTTACAATAGATTAGTTAAGGTCGGCCACATTTAAGTAACCCACTAGGTGTGTGTAACTTACCAATAAAAAAAAATCATATGTATGAGGGAGGGAGGGACGGAAGTTTCTCTTGAGAAGTTGACCTGAAAAAGATGAATAGGAACGAGCAGAGGAAAAAGTAAGCAACCGTTCAGAAGATTATCAGAAATGTGGATGGTTTTGCTGTGTAATTCATGATACTGCATTTGGAGAAACTGGCATGCAAGTGCTTTCCGTTTCCGTTTAATAATTTTAACACAGAGGGTGTTCTTTTGGTGCTAGTGAGAGCAGTAATTTGGTGTGTAATTTTTAGAAAAGTTTAGCATGGGCTGGATCTTCATGAGCGTTCCCTTGAAAACTGTTTTATGTGTGTGTTTGTTTTAAAAGAAACTTCTTCTGAGCACAAATGTTTAAGCTGTTCTTGTGTTTTCTATATCTGCAAGAGGATTTTGTCATTTTTTCCATTCGATGGTCTTGTCAGTTTCGTTTAAATGTCTGAACTTTCTTCTGTAGTCTTTATTTTACTTTTGAAGATCCTATTATCAATGATGGGTGCTGATTGTCTCATTTTCCGTCTTCTTCTTTTCTAGTGTTTGATTGTTGCTTCTCCACGGACGTTTTGGAAGAAGATGAGTACAGAGTGTACATGGGTGGCATTGTAGCACAGCTACAGGACCACTTTCCTGATGCTTCTTTTATGGTGTTCAACTTTAGAGAAGGGGATAGGCGAAGCCAAATTTCAGATATACTGTCTCAGTATGACATGACAGTTATGGACTATCCTCGGCAATATGAGGGGTGTCCTCTGCTGCCATTGGAGATGATCCATCACTTCCTTCGATCAAGTGAAAGCTGGTTGTCGTTAGAAGGACAACAAAACGTGCTGTTGATGCACTGTGAAAGAGGAGGTTGGCCTGTGCTTGCATTCATGCTAGCTGGTCTTCTGTTATACCGTAAACAGTACAATGGGGAGCAGAAGACTCTTGACATGGTCTACAAGCAAGCACCTAAGGAACTTCTTCATCTTTTGTCTCCTTTAAATCCACAGCCTTCTCAGATGAGATATCTTCAGTATATTTCCCGAAGAAATTTGGGTTCTGATTGGCCTCCATCAGATACACCTTTACTTTTGGATTGTCTGATACTCAGAGTTCTTCCACTTTTTGATGGGGGAAAAGGTTGCAGGCCTGTTATACGTGTTTATGGTCAGGACCCTTCAACACCTGCTAATAGAAGTTCTAAGCTTTTGTTTTCGACTTCAAAGACGAAAAAACATGTGCGACACTACCTACAGGTAATTTCTAAGTCACGACATTAAACTGAAAGGTGATTTTACCACATATAAAAGTGTTCTTATGAACTCTAACAGCAGGCAGAATGTATGCTGGTGAAAATTGATATTCACTGCCGTGTTCAAGGGGATGTTGTTCTTGAGTGCGTCCATTTGGATGAAGATCTGGTGCATGAGGAAATGATGTTCAGACTAATGTTCCACACAGCTTTTGTGCGATCAAGTATTCTGATACTCAACCGTGATGAAATTGATGTTCTGTGGGATGCCAAGGATCAATTCCCCAAGGACTTCCGAGCAGAGGTAAGTTATTGTTATTTCTCTGTGAATGTCCTTTTCTGAAGCTGTAGGAGTTGAATTCATTCTCATATGTGTATCAGGTACTTTTTTCGGATGCTGATGCTGTTGTGCCTACTCTTACCACTGTCGTAGCCAGTGAAGATGGAAATGAGATGGAAAGTGCTTCACCTGAGGAATTTTTTGAGGTTGAAGAGATCTTTAGCAATGTAGTAGATGGGCAGGAAGGGAAGGGGGATTATAATAATGTGGGTCAGGACAATATACCGGATGATACGGATAATAAAGAAGTCTGGAAGGAGGATTTGGATCCTCATACATTTCAAGACTGTGCATCGGATGATGGAACTCACAAACAGGATGGAAAGGTAGATTCCACTATCGATGCAGTGAAGGACATTGCTGTTGATGATGTGAAGTATAAGCTGGATGAGCAGGTGGATTCTGATCTTCAGGTGGTAAAAGACATTGCTGTTGATGATGGTGATATCAAGTTAAATTCAGTGGTAGCTGATACTGATGTGCAAACTAAGGAAGTGACCGAAGATTTGTCTGGCAAATTGGAGAGGATGCAAGACAGAGGTGATGGAGAAAATGCTGTTACACAGAAGAATTTAGATTCCAAGGTTCCCCAAGACAAGTTGATTGCTGATGTCCCTATACAAAAATCTGATAAATTACTGTCTACTGTGCCTAGGAAACTAGCTACTGTAAATACAAAATCAGCTGCAGATACAGTTTCCAAACAAAAGACTAAACTGCAAGAACCTCAAGGACCTCATGTAAAACTAGCAAAGCCAAATGCAATATCTAGGTGGATCCCTACTAATAAAGGCTCTTACACTAATTCAATGCATGTTTCATATCCACCTTCAAGATATAATAGCGCACCAGCTACTCTTGGCAGTAATGCTCCTTCGAAGGATTCGAATGCAGTTTCCAAATCAAAGACATCTGCTGTTACTGCTACCCCTGCCTCTGTGGTTTCAAATGATGTGGGTAATGAACTGAAAAGTCGAAATGTGGATCCTGTGAAGCCTTCAGACTCTGCACAAGGGAAAGTTGCTTCCTACACATCATCATTATTACCACCAATTCAAGAGAAATATTCTTCCTCACCAACTCAAGAACTGCATCTCAGCCCACTGCAAGCACTGCCTCCACCTCCACCTCCACCTCCACCTCCACCACTTTCTAACATATATTCATTGTCTACTTTGCCACCCAGGCCTTCACCACCTTCACAACCTTTGCAGGTAGTTGCTAGACCTCCACCTCCTCCTTCTCCTCCCCCTCCACCACCTCCATCATTGCCTCCTTCAATCATGGGTAATGTTGTGTCAAAAAATTCCCCACCTCCACCTCCACCTCCGCCGCCTCCTCTACCTTCATTGCTTTCATCGTCTAATAAACACAACATTGGGATTGGTTTACACCACACAGCTCCTCCACCACCTCCTCCTCCTCCCCCTCTTCCCCCATCTAGCAGGCAAAATAGTACTACTGCATTTGCAACAGTGAAAAGTTCTCCAGCTCCTCCTCCTCCCCCTCCTCCACCACTTCCCCCCATGCGCGGTACTCCACCACCTCCACCACCACCTCCTCCTAAGTATGGATTTCCATCTCCACCTCCTTCACGTGGAGGTCCACCACCACCACCACCACCACCTCCACCATTTGGAGCTTCACCTGCACAGCCACCACCAATGCGTGGAGCTCCACCTCCCCCACCTCCCCCACCTCCTTCAAGACGCGGGGCCCCACCACCTCCTTCAATGCCTGGAGCACCGCCTCCTCCTCCACCACCTCCTCCAATGCGTGGAGCACCCCCCCCACCACCACCTCCTTCAATGCGTGGTGCCCCACCTCCTCCTCCGCCCCCTATAGGCCGAGGTGCACCTCCCCCACCTCCCCCATTGCATGGAGCACCACCTCCTCCACCTCCTTTAGGAGCTCGTGCACCTGGTCCTCCAGCTCCACCTAGACCTCCAGGTGGTGCACCACCTCCTCCTCCACCATTTGGCGCCAAAGGACCAAATATTGGAGCTGATGCAAGAGGCCTGCCTTCTGGGAGAGGGCGTGGACTATCACGTCCTTTTGGGATGGGGGCAACTGCTACAGCTCCTCGAAGATCCTCCTTGAAGCCTTTGCATTGGAGCAAGGTTACCAGGGCTTTGCAAGGAAGTTTGTGGGATGAATTGCAAAGATATGGAGAGACTCAAATGTATTCTAACTTCTCTTGCTGATCCAATCTTTCACTTGCTTTTACATAACAGATTTATTCTTCTTCCTTAAATATTGTAGCTTCAATTCCAGAAGATGATATATTTGCCTTTTTCATTTTTTAATAGTATTCTCCCTTTCATGATCAGTATTTTTGTGTCCTTTTATCTTAGTGCACCAGGATTTGATGTGTCAGAGTTAGAGAGCCTTTTCTCTGCAACAGTTCCAAAACCTGCTGATGCTGGAGGCAAATCTGGGGCGCGACGCAAATCCGTTGGATCAAAAACTGAGAAAGTCCACCTGGTAATCTGATATAATGTTGATGGTATAGAAATTCAATTCTTGATTTTTTTTTGTTTTATTTATTTATTTATTTTTCATTTTTGTGGAGAAGGGGGGGGGGGGGGGGGGTTCCTGCCAATGACATGATGTCTGATTTTTTTGTCAGTACTTAAGTTTTTGCTTCTTTGGTAGATAATTTTAAGATGCAATTTCTTGTGAAGAAGTTTCTGTTTACTTAAACACTTTCATCTGATCTCAGACCAAGTTAAAAGTTCTAGTCTTATGAGATTTATGGCTGATTCTCGATCTGAGGCAATTTTCAATATTAAAAATACTTAAATAATTGCATCATCAAATAGCTATAATTCAACAGGAGGAAAAAATCATATCATGTCTAGTTTCTGGCATAAGGAATTTAAAGAATAGCCACCTCTTTTTAGCTCTCAGATTGTGAGAAAAGAGCTACAGTTTAGAACTCAATTTTTTTCCTTGAGTATTCCACTGTCCTCTTTATAAGAATTTTGATCCCTCTTTTGTTGATAGGTAATACAGATGACACTCTCATAGACTCATATGGGATTGAAACAAACTAATCTCTGATATTTCACCAAATTTTGATGAGATACTAAAATAAACTAATCTTTGATATAGCGTGTTTGTGTGGAGTTGAAGTATTCTTTTTTGAGAGTGTGTTGCTCGAGTGGTCTTGTCTTGTCAGAACTAGTGAGGAGCACTCAGTTGTAGATTTCATTTGCTCTCTTTCTTTTAAAGCCTAATCTTTTTTCATTGTAATTCTTTAGGTTAGTTTATGTATAATCCTGTGTACATGAGCTTCCTTTTTTCAATTAAGTACTTATCATAAAAATGTCAGTACACATGCACATACGATTCAGAAGAACACTATATGTATTGTTAGCCACATCAACTTTGTAAATGCAAGAAAATTAATATTTACGTCATGCTTTTCTTATGCTCAAGAAAGTATTAATGGTATATGTTGGAATTTTTATTTTACTTCAACATATTTTGAATGAAAAAAGAAGGCATACAATAGATGATAGCAAGAATAGTATATGTTGGATACAAAAATATATTTGTATTCCTTGCTTCCACTCTATTGGTGGTAGAATTCATTAGTGGAAATTTTTGTGATTTGTATTAGTGATGCTTGTTAGGTGTTGATGATTAAAGCTGAATTTATCGTGAAACACTTTTGCATTAAGATATTCTGATATTATATCTCTTGTTCTTAATAAAGTTACGCATTATGGATTGTAGATTGATCTGAGGAGAGCCAACAACACTGAAATTATGCTCACAAAAGTTAAGATGCCGCTTTCTGATATGATGGTAAACTCTCGTCCTCATATAACTTTTGTGTGTGTGTGTGAGCTCGTGTGTGTGATTTGTAGAGGAAGACATGATTCTCTCTGAGATAGATTTTTTTGGATAGGTAACGAAAATTTTTTTATTGAAATTTCTGAGATAGATACATGATGTTTGATGTGAAACTGTTTTAACTCAGTATTTGTATGGGGGAGAGATCAACAGCAGACCCACATTTCCATGAGATGCACCCACTGAAACTTTAAAAATGACACATATTTATATATATATTTATAGGAAGGACTTACGTTTTTTCTACAACTGCACCTATTGGAAACATTTATATAGGGCCAAATGTCAGAGTTTTGTTAAAGAATTGGAACTTCTTTCATTTTTAAAAGCTTATCGATAGATTTGGAAACAAAATGTTCTTAAAATGGTCCCAAACAAAAGAGTAAATGAATGGCTTGTTTGTTGTCTTGATTTGTAGATAGTAGTGTTTAGTATGCTGGTAAACGAAAGAATTATTGTTTTAAATTAATTTTAGGTATGTTTTAAACTTACTGATGGCTATTGCTTATTTTTAAAATCAAAATGATCTGTGGTTCTGTAAACTGTTCAGTAAACTTATTGATGGTTGAATTTGGCTGGTAATGCGTTTACTGAACATTCTCTAATGGGTATGAGCTAACAATCTACCAATTTGCATGTGGTCAGGCTGCAGTTTTAGCATTGGATGAGTCAGTATTAGATGTTGATCAGGTGGAGAATCTCATAAAATTTTGCCCTACCAAAGAGGAGATGGAACTTCTCAAGGTGATGCTTTCACATAATTTATCATTTCCTTTTATTTTCTCTTAGCTTTTTTTTTTTTTTTTAAATTTTTAAATTTTTATTTTTTATTTATAATTCTTTTCACATTGAAGATAGTTTTTGCCATATTTATTCGGTTAAGAGCATATTTATTTATTTATTTGTAAGTTACACACAAACCCGATGGGTCTTGAACCACAACCTCAACCTCACCTATAAGTAACTTATAAGGGGAGGTGGTGCTAGCTGAGCTAGAGCTCATTGGCTATTTGGTTAGAGTATATAGTCTGTCACCATTTCTTTTCTTGATTGGATTTTGATTTCTTTGTATTATGTTTTTTTAGGGTTACACAGGCGACATGGAAAATCTGGGAAAGTGCGAACAGGTCTGCAAAAGTTTTGTAGTTGACCAGATCTTGTTATTTGTTATTGGTTACTGAATCACAATCTTTAGCATCTTGTCAATCTGTTGTACTATGATAAGTGCTATTCTTTATTAAATTATGTATTATTGTGTATCTCCTGCAGTATTTTACTAGTCATGTAACTATTCTGAAAGGTGATATGGTCTTGTCTTTTTTTCCGTTATATTAAAATTATGTGAACTATCTCTCTCCACTGGAGGTTAATTTAACAGTGGATACTTTTCTCACTAAATTAGCGTAAAAAAAGTGCTCTGATGGTGGCTTTGGTCTCAAAATAGAAGTGTTTGCCCATCTGTTTTACTCAGTCATCTCTCTCTGTTCAATAAAGACTTTGTAGTAATCAAATAGAATCACGAGCTGCCCCTTTAAGTGAGAAGTTTTCATGTGTTTAATTTTCATAAAATGTCTTCCAAATTTAACTGTTTTTCTTATATATGATGTTCATTTAGTTGTGGAAATGTCACTTTCTTGTTTTTTGTTAGATAAAATTTGTATTTTATTTTATTTTCTGTTAATTATATGGTTGGGACATGTTGTAAGAATTTATTTATTATGTGTTTTTATGTTTCAGTATTTCTTGGAGCTGATGAAAGTGCCTCGGGTGGAGTCAAAATTAAGAGTATTCTCTTTCAAGATTCAGTTCAGCTCTCAGGTTTGGTGGTATCTGCAATGTCTGATTTAGATTTATTTTTAAATGTCATAGATTAGTCTTTGCTGTAGTTGTCTTATTGTTGAACTTTTTTTTTGGGCAGATTTCAGAATTTAAAAAGAGTTTAAACACTGTAAACTCTGCATGTGAAGAGGTATATTGCTAATGATTATCAATCATTCCAATTCAGTCTCTATACTTCTCTTTTGAACTTAGGTACACTTTCTTTGGCTAATTAGGTCAGGAAATCAACGAAACTGAAGGAAATTATGAAGCTTATTCTTTTCATTGGGAATACATTGAACCAAGGAACTGCAAGGGGTAGGGATCTTCATTTTTATATTTCATTTGTTAGTTCATTGTGTATTCGAGGTTTTCTTTTCTATCTTGCTTAAGGAGGTTTATAAGCACTCCATTATGAAGAATTAGCTAATGTCATTACCAACAACCTCAGTTTCTTAAAAATTATGATGAGAAGATTTTTTTCGTAAATTCTCTATACTGCTATCTATTTAATGCTCTCTGGTGTTGACATGGCTGAGTTTTAGCCTTTTGGTATTTACTGATACTTGTTAAATGAACTCTTTTATGGCAATCTATGTGCAACCTTTTAAAGTAGGACTAAAACGGAGTACATGGAATGTAAGTTCAGTAAAAGTAGAAATAGAGACAAAGGGGCGGTACAACTTGATGATGAAGAGATACTAAAGAGCGAGAGTTTTTGACATCTTGGATCAATAATTTTTCTTTTTCTTGGATCAATAATTCATAAAGATGGGGAGATTGAAGAGTATGTGAATCATAGGATAAGAGTAGGGTGGATGAAGTGGAGAGGCGCATTAGGAGTATTGTGTGACTGCAAAATACCTATTATGTTAAAGGGAAAATTTTTATAAGACTGCTATATAACTATCGCCTAGCTATGCTTTATGTTATCAAATGTTGTGTGGTTAAGAAGCAACATATCCATAAAAGCGGAAATAAGAACGTTGAGATGGATAAGCAGGAATACACAGAAAGAGAGGATTCGAAGTGAGGAAATCCTTTTAAAGATAGGGGTACCCCTATTGATGAAAAGATAGGGAGAGTTGTTTGAAATGGCTTGGCCATGTCCAAAGGAGAGCAAGTAATGAACTGGTAAGAAAGAGTGAGTTGAGGGAACGAAAAAAGGTAGAGGAATGCCAAAAATAACTTTATTAGAAGTAATAAAAAATGACATGTAATTTAGGGAAGTAATGGAGAGCATGATTTCAAATAGGATAGAATGGAGGAAAAGAATTCATGTGGCTGATCCAATCTAATTTTTCAAGGATTCATAGCTGACCCCAATTTTAGGACTAAGGCTTTGTTGTGTTGTTGATGATGTGCAACTTTCATTTCCAGAGGCTCATGCTTCATGCTTCATGCATGGGATATGTGAAAAGTTGCCGAAATTAAAAATTGGGAAAGAAAAACCTAAATTTGTTCATGGATTCGTAGTTAGGATTTTTTTTTTCTTTAAATAATTATTGTTGCAACAGTACCAATAAATTTTTTAACTTTTTATTTATTTATTTATAAGTAACAGTACTAATAAAAATTACTGTAATTATTGTTGTTGTTTTTTGCATCCTACATGATACCCTATTCTTTGGGTCCTCTGTGAACTTCTTTGCATTGATGACATGTCTTATTTGCTCTCAATGTATGGGATTTTTTGGAGTTGATTTGATGTCATTTTTTGTTGTTGTCACCTTGCTGGCTAATCTAAATCATCAAATGATCCCAAATTATACAGGTTCTGCAATTGGGTTCAAGTTGGACAGTCTTTTAAAGCTCACTGACACACGTGCTTCCAACAGTAAGATGACACTTATGCATTATCTTTGCAAGGTATGGTCCCTACATTTTGTTGTTATTGTTATGCATATCAATATCATTTTTGTGGCTCAGCAGAAGAGTGCAACCTGGGCCGAATTGGGTTGTTCATCCATGTGTTCAGGTCGAGCTGACCTAAATGATTTTGTAGATCAGTTCACAACGAACCAAGAGCATATGAACTGAACTAAATGAATTGAGTTATTTTAAATAAAGTTGAGTTGGTAGGGGTTGTAAATGAAATGAATTTTTCTAGTACTTTGTTGGATCATAGTAAACAATATAGCAACAAACTTTAGGAAATTTTGGTTATTTTGTACTAGTGCCCTACTGGCTTTGGTGTAACTACAACTACTGGATTTCTGTTTTTCATACTAAGTTTTCCTGCACATAAGTTCCTTAACCGCTGATGTCTTTTGCTGGCAGTTGTCCTTCTATGCCTAAATTTCCATTTTGGTTTTCTTGTCACTCAGCTTTTGGCTTCTAATTCAGCTGAACTACTTGATTTTCACCTGGAATTTGTCAGCCTGGAAGCTGCAACTAAGGTGACCATTTGTTTTTTTGTTCTTGATCTCAAGTATTGTCTTTTAGTGATGTTTACATTGTGTCTTTCTTCCTTGTAGATACAATTGAAGTCGTTAGCAGAAGAAATGCAAGCTATAATCAAGGGACTAGAAAAGGTCAAGCAGGAGCTGACTGCGTCTGAAAATGATGGTCCTGTGTCTGAAGTTTTCCGTAAGGTTTGTAGTCTTTTTGTCAAGTGCTTATTCTTTAGTATTCTTTCTACTATCTATATATGTCCTGATGACATGTTTGTGCATTAACAACTTAGGGAAATACAAATATATGGGAGAAATTTAAGACAATTACTTGTTTTCAGGCATGTGTGGTAATTTGTCAGTCAAGTAGAAAGTCTAAAATTTATGCCTAGAAAATTTCGAATTATAATGTGTAAGGTTTTTTTTTTTTTTTTTTTTGGGGGGGGGGGGGGGGGTGGGGGGGTGTATGATGCCCCTAAGCCTAACCTCTTCCTTTAGGGCATGCATGGTGCTTGGACCTGATCCATTAACATCCTCAATACCACTAGACTAAGATACTATTATTATCTAGAGCTGATAATTTTCTATACGTAGTTTACTTTTTCTGTTGATAATATGAAATTTTCTGTAATAGTTCATCTATATTCTTGGATTCTCCAAACTTTTGGGACTAAGGCTTGCTCGTTGTTGTTGTTATGTGTTATTATTTGATTGCATAAGTACTTTTTTACATACTCTCTCCATCCCAAAATAAAAGGGGGTTATTTCTTTTTTGGATTGTCCCAAAGCATATGGAAGTTTCTAAAAATAAAAGCCTTTATCAATTCAGCTTTCTATCTTACCCTTAACTATGAATGGATTGGGGGGGGGGGGGGGAGAAGGGTGTGGTCAACTAGAGCCTACCTTTTTTGGCCAACCTAAGGTTATTTTTAGGTAGTTTGTTATGTTTATTTTGTTTCATTAAAATGCATGCTGTTTGCAAACTTCTAAATATTTTGGGATATATGGGTTGATCAATTTACTTACAATTCATGTACCCTTGTACCGCTTTGAATATGTAATCTTTTCATTTCAGTGTTCCTTAATCCAAAGGTCATCCAACTATGAAGTACCCAAGATTGGGGCTTTGCTGCATATCTATTCTATTTTGTGTTTATGGTGTTAGATATGAAGTACCCAACTATGAAGTACCCAATATGAAGTACCCAATATTATCTATTCTTTTCCCATGTATTTTTTTCCTACTGTATTTATTTACAGATAACAAGGATTAGGTCATTAATGACACTGTTATAATTCAATGCTTCTGGCATTTGATCAGCAATGATGTTTAGATTTAAATGTAGTTATAATATTTGGGGAATGTGGTGGTTGTTGTGGGTCTTTATTGTAAAACATTTACCCTGAAGTTTCTTTTTGTCCCTTAGAAAGTCCTTTCAAGTCATAACATTTGACTTGCAAAAAATGTTATCCATTGATTTTCCATTTGCCTTAGAATATGCACATTTTTTTTTTATCGCTGGATTTTCTTGTATTTTTTTTTACGTCCAAGGCCCTGTTTGGCTGGGGCGGTTGATTTTAGTGGGGGCATGGGTGATTTCTCATTGGGCCCACCATTTTGGGGTGTTTTGTTTTCTCCCCAAATTGGGGAGAAAATAGGGGAGAAAGTGGGGCTTAGATGGGAATTTACCCATATGGCCCTCTCCTCCCTCCACATTAAATTTTTTTTTTCTTTTTTTTTTCCCCTTATAAACTTTTAATTTTTTTTTTAATACAATAGGGGCATGAGAGTAAATTTATATACAAACACCATTTTCTATTATCTCATTTTTTTTCTCAATAAAAAAAAAAAGAGTTTTCCATCTTTTCACTTTTCTACCCCCAACCAAATACATACGAGGGAAAACTAAATCTTTTTCATTCCCACAACCAGACAAAGCCTTACGGTTCTTATATTTTATTCCAGACATTGAAAGAATTCATCAGCGTTGCCGAGACAGAGGTGGCATCTGTAACAAATCTATACTCTGTGGTGGTAAGTTGATATGATATAAACTACTACTTCGAATACATCATCTAATGAAGTGAAGAGTTTATTACGTATCTTGAATATTCCTTTGGTGGACAGGGAAGAAATGCAGATGCACTTGCACTATATTTTGGTGAGGACCCTGCCCGTTGCCCATTTGAACAAGGTAAGTTGTTGGGGTTTCATTGATTGTTCTTCTCTCTCTGAGTTTATGTCTTCTCTTAGCTTAGTTTCCTGATTACCCTCTTTTTGTTGTGCTGTGTGCTCTTTTTCATTCTTGTTGTTCATCATCATGAACATCTTGTACTTTTCTCTTAGTTTTTATCATTAATATTAATTTTCTGATTACCTATCAAAAAAAGGATATGACATCTGCCCATTTAATGATTATAAAAGTATGGGTATGTCTTACTTTTCCTTAAGAAAGACAAATAAATCCTAATCTATTTTCATTGTATCAGTAAGTCCTCTATTAGGACTTATTGGTCTTTTCCTAATAGTCAAATGGACTAATCCATACTTATACCTTATTGATTGGATGTATAATTTTTGCTAGAAAGAGTTTGGATGCTTCCTTAATAGAATTAAGCGATTGTATGTCTTGGATGTCCCTAGGGAATTTACATCTTTCTTGACTTTTTTTCTTCCTTCTTTTGTACCACATGTATTCATGGAGGAGCCATAATGCATCCTCTAGATTATGGGCCAATTTTTTAAATAGGATTTCAAGTGGAGATAAGTCTTTAAAGACAATAAAGGATTTAATAACATTGATATTACTGAATATAGAGGACTACATATATTGCTTGAGAGAGACTTTTATTTTGTAAGTAAAAGTTTTATTAGAAAAGGAAAAGGGAATAACACATAATAGCATGTTTACAAGCCCTTTGTGGTGCATTTGGAGGGAGCGAAACTGGCGTACTTTTGAGGACAGGGACAAAACTGATGACCAACTGCTCGCTTACTTTAGCGGCTCTCTTTTTGATTGGTCTAGGGCTTGGGGACTCACCTCTAGTGATTCTATCCCTATGTTTCTTAGTTCTCTTCGTTGTAATTAGTTCTTTGTTGGCTTCGCTTGTTTTCTTGTTTTCTTCTTTTCTTTTTCCTTTTCTTTTTTTTGTTTCCTCCTCTGTACTCTCTGTTTGTCCTTGTGTTTTCCTGAGGCTTTAATATAATTTTTCTTATTTATCAAAAAAAAAAAAAACAAGCCCTTTCCAAAGAATACAACTCTCAAAGAAAGATAGTCAATAAAATCAACAGAAGACATAGAAGGGATTCTGCCTAGAGCACACATTCAATCAAACATGGTCTGCAATATATGCTCTTTGATAGCATAGGCAGGACGTTTGCCTCTATCTAAGATCCTCCTATTTCTTTTGTACCACAGCTTCCACATGATGCACAAGGGCAAGGCTCACCACACCTTAACTTGGCTGTGCTGTTGTAACTAACCTCAATATGATCAATAAATTCCCCATGAATTTTACACATATAACACCAATCAACTATCAAAATGTGCCTCTTGCGGGTCAGAATTTGTTAGCGTTTTCCTATGGGTTAGCCATCCAGATACTCTTCTAAGGGAAAATTAAACCTGTAGAACCCCTAAGGGCGTCCTAGCACGATCTCACTGTGAACACTCATTTCTTTAATGGCATCCATATTGCTCTATCATCCTCTGATTATTTGTAGTTTAATTTATGTTTGTACAGATATACATATATTTTTACATATATTGCATACATTCATCATATATACAGGTATTCATTTTTTTTTTTGTTTGATAAACACATATACAGGTATATATACATGTAAAAAGCTATATCTGGTGCAAAATATTAATCTAATGGAACTTTAATTTAGTGGTGTAACCTTTTTGGTTTAACATAATCATGACCCATCATTTAAGAGAATTCAAATGATTTGATTCCCTCATTTGTTATTTCTGTGTGGTAATGGTTAAACTGAATGCTACATCAATAAATGCAGTTACTGCGACCCTCCTAAATTTTGTAAGGTTGTTTCGGAAAGCACATGAAGAGAATTGCAAGCAGGTTGAATTGGAGAAGAAGAAAGCTGACAAGGAGGCCGAAATGGATAAGGCAAAGGGCATTAACCTTACTAGGAGGGCAGCAAGATAGGTGAAGATTGACTTTTACCCACCCCTGCATACGAAATTTAGCTCCTGCTATACAGCAGAGCTCTGCCCCAATGTTGGTAACTAGATGATGGCAAAGGAAAGCTTGTTTGGACAGTCGGAGCCTTTCACAATGCTTTAAATGATGCAGTAGTGCTCCTTGAGGTGCACAGTCCTTCTACTGTGCAGAAGTCTTAGAACAAGCTGATCTGATTTTCAATCAGATGATCATGGTCCATTGATAAATCACATTAGATACCTTGCAGACAAGACCAAGCATCAAAAAACATTGGGTGGTTGCCATCGTTGACTAAGAAGCAGAGGTATCCCATGTAGGACGACTGCTATTGAGGTGATGGATTGGGCTCCTCTAGCACCATTTTTGAGAAGTAATTCTTTATCGGTTTTCATGATCGCATTGGTTTCTGCTTTCACCATTCATTTGGCATTTTTTTTGGCGCCAGAGCAGATACCTTGGGGATTGTAAAGTACAAAGCCCAACTGTATCATTAAACCTTGTACAAAGCTCCCCTTAGAATTCATTCTTTCTCATGTAACATAAAAGTTAGTTTTCATTTTTGTTTTTTTTCCTTTTAGTTGAGATTTTGATAGGAACCACCCGTCACGAAAGATATTGTATAGGTGTCAGGTTGAGAAAGAGATGTTAGAAGTTAGAAGACGGGCTTTCTCTTAGTGTAATTGTAACATAAACAAAATATAGGCAGCGAGTAGAAATTTCTTGCTTCTTTCATTTGATTCATTGTTAAAATATTCTCATTCATAAAATGTCAAGGTTCTTGTATTTTCTCTCTTCCTCTCTGCTTGCACTTGAGTCTCGACTAGTATCGCCTTATGTTATTCAGACTTTCATTTGTTATATTTTTCACTTGCGATGGAGTCTGCGTGCTATACTATTTTCTGCATGTAAGTTGTGGATTAAAGAATTTAGCCTGCAGATTTACATATGAATAGACCTATGCAAGCTCAAGCTTGCGCTGCCTTTTGTCCACCGACAGAAAGGGTATAAGAAAAAGTGGGAGGATTCTGCGGTTTCATCTCGTTTGGTCTTCTTCATTTTTTATGGGAAGTTCCTGTAGTTCAGTAGTGCCTTGCCATTACGAGTACTAGTAGATTTCTTAATCCATCCTGTCTCTCTTAACAATTCGGTTGGAATCATTTATTTTAAGGAACTCTTTAAGCTCAGGAAGGCTAAGTTGAGCAGTTGAGCATTCTCGAAGCATGTAAAATGAAGTCATATTGGAAATCAGAGTGGTTGAATTGGAGAAATATTGGAATTTAAATTTGACCTAAATGCTGACATGCTATCCTTTTTTTTTTTTTTTTGGGCATTCTAGTTGGGCAGGTGGTGACTTTGTTTGATGAGTTCTTGTTTGATGTTGAGTTAAATTTGAACTCATTGGTTTGATGTCAAGGTTTTCTGTCAAATGGAAAGAAATTTGTCCATAAGTGATCCAAGGTGGATCCCATGATCCCATTTCTTACTGATTGGCCGAAAATTATATTCTAATTAAAAATTTTAAAATATTTGAATTTCAAATTTATTTGAAAGTCGTGGTGTTTATTTATTTATTATTTTTTAAAATCAAAATATTGTTGCATTTTCAACAATGTGAATTGCTCACACCAAGAAGTGTCAGTTGAGTTACAAGACTTTTGGCAATTAAACTTATAATTTTAGGTCGACATATTAAGGTTAAATTTAAAATCAAGAATTCAACTTACTTTTTTTAAAAGTGCAATAATTTTTAGGTGAGTTTCAATAACACTATTTTCAGTAATAACAGCCAAGTGGCACGTTACATGGAGGCACACCAAAGGTTTGGCCTGATGCTTTAATTTCCTTATACCTAGATTTTTGTTTTTTTTTTTATGAACCTTATACTTAGATCTGGTAGTTAGTTTAGTTAACTATAAACAAGATTTGATGACATGGTAAGTGCCACTGTGCCAGCAACACTAAGCTGATACAGGACTTAAGAAAAGAAGACGACTTTGTTACCCATTTGAATCATACTTCTCAACCTTTCTTTCTTTCTTTCTTTTTATTTTATTTTATTTTATTTTTTTATTTTAATTTTTAATTTTAATTTTAATTTTAATTTTTTTATAGGCCTTCTCAACCTTTTTTTTTTGGATGACGAAGCCTTCTCAACCTATTTGATCCACCATGATATAATACATTCTCAAACTTAATACTAAAAAATAAAGGAAGAGGAAAAGATATTTCTACCTCTGTAGCCTATCGTAATTACATGTGACAAACTTTAAATACATAACATTGCATTGGTTTGATGACTTACAATACATACTCGTTATCCTTTTATTAAGTTTGAGATTTGATATGGTGTGTTAGATATATAGACTTTGAGAAGGTACAAGTCAAAGGGGTTTAAATGCCATTTTATTAAGTTCTTTTTATTCGTACTTGTCTTGAGTTTGGAGTGTGAAATTGTGAACGAAAGCGTGACCATGAAAGGTCAGATCAAATGTAGATTGGATTGTGCACAACATAGAGTGGAATGCATAAGACAACTGCTGCAGCAGTAAATGACGATGGTTGATGATGGATGGAGGACATAAGGCCACCGTGGCTGGAGGATGACTGCACCTAAGACTAGAGGATGAATACTATGGCCGAAGGATGGTTGCTATGGCTAGAGAATGGTTGAACTGGTGGCCTAGGGGACATCGGCAAAACAATGGCTCGAGGATGACTTATGCAAAACAGACACCAACGATAGGGACAATCAATGGTCTAAGGAGACAAAATCGACAGTAAGAGGAGAGCGGCACCATTTACAAGAAGACATTTGTGTGTACGCCGTCCTCATTTGTGGGTTACATGACTCGCTTTCTCTTTTCTTTGGAAGTCGCTACCTGGTTTAGGTTCAGGAACCAATTTGGAATTAAGGTACGGTGATGAGAAGATGTTAGACACCCAACTTTACCAGTCTCGTGGGCCGACCACTATTAATGTTATTAGGCTACATTTTATTAACTAAGCTTAGAATCTAACCATGCAATTATTACGTTAAATGAAAATCTAGCACACAAGGAAATATCATATTACATTATAGCATAAAAAGAATCAAATTCAAATAGAAACAAATCAAATCAAATTAAGACAAATCATTTGTCAAATTAGGAAACAAATAAAATCTGACAAAATCAAAACAAAATATGCATGGAAATGTCAAAATTTTATTCTACACACATCCAAATCAAATTATTAAAAGAAAAACTCAAAATAAATAATCATGGCAAATAATTATTATTTCTAACCTAAACTGAGTCATAAAAAATGGAAAGTATTCAAAGCAATCAAGTCATACAATTAAAGCAAAGATTTAGCATTTCTGGGTCAAGCTATGTACATGTGGAGAAGACTGCCTACATTGTTTCCAATGTTAATAAGATAAACACATCTTTTATAGTTAAGTTTGTCACAAATTGTATGTCTTACTATAAGTCAATGAAGTTTACCCCAAAAAAAAAAAATTACAATAAGTCAGTGAATGATATATATAATAAACTAAACCCTCAAGTTAATTTATTTGCATTACAAGTAATGTCATTATGGATGGAATTAAAATTACTCTGCTTTTACTATGAGAAGAAAACAAAAATCTAAAAAAGGGGGGTGGGGGGGAGCATTTAGCTGTGTATTTTCTATTCAATTTTTGGAAAACTACTAACTCAAGAAACAAGTTTTTGAAATCACATTTTTTTTTTTTTAAATATTTTTTGTTTTGCAACTTTATGTTTGATGCATTATGATGAAGAGATGAAGCAATCGTTTCACTAATTCTCTCTTTCACTCTCAAAAAGAAAAGAAAAGAAAAGAAAAAGAAAAAGAAAAAGAAAAAGAGAAAGAACTAATTCCCTCATTCACTACTCAATTTCTATGCATAACCCCACATGTAGTAGATTAACAAAGCCTTTGTATCATTCACACTTTAAAAACTGCCAATGTACATGGTAAGAAGGGAGTAGGGGAAAAAAAACAGAATTGAATTGGACAATATAGCGAGAAGAAATTCAGTAACATGGTGTACAATTTTCAATCTCACTTTTTGCACCTCCTTGAGGTCTCCCTGCTAAGCGGATCTTTGTGTTCTGTATGTTGCCTGCTTTTTCCACAAGCAACAGAAATCAATTTTGCATATAAACATTGTGTAGACTTGTCTCTGTGAAATTCAATAAATGAGCCAGCTATCCTGTATTTATGGAAGTTCTTCCATAGTCTTAATACTAATATAACAATTACTGTCTTCCTCTGCAAATTCAATCCAGTAAGAGTGCCTACCTTCCTGCTCTATCCAAGAACCTGTCTTACAGCTTCTGCAGAACATGTAATTCACAACGGTATCAAGAACAATAAAAATCGAATACAAGTAAGCAATGAGGATCCCCTCCAAAGCCAAGGATGAGCCAAGCTTTTCAGAAAAATGATAAGCTCTCACAACCCGGTATTGGAACAAGGCTTCGACAGCTGCCAGAGCCAAATTGACGGGCAATGCCAGGGACAGTGCAGTTGAGGCTCTTCCTCGTATGAGAACACAAGCCTTGAGGATTGCCATGTATCCCCCACAATGTTCCATACCCGATAAAACCAATGCCAAGTTGCATATTATGAAGGCATTGGCCAGAACAATTGAATAGAGTACAGCCCCTGCCGCTGACAGGAAGAGAAGGAAGTTGGGAGAAGAGAAGCTGAATCCTTCAAGAAAGTTGAAGGCAAGGAAGAGTAGAGAGAAGACTGTTGCGTTCACTGCGAGGATCAAAAATGAGTTGCATATGTAGGTGAGGAGGAGTGGAAAGTAAAGGGTTAATACTGATGAAAAAGAAGGCGGTGTCAAAGCTGGTTTGTTTTGATTGAGAGCTTGAATTGTAGCTGCTTTTGTGATGAGCAGGAAGGTGAGGGTGAAAGGAAGTGTAAGGATGGAGGAAAAGATTGTTTGAGAAAGCTTGAGGTTGAGAATGGCGAAGAATTCTGAAGGAGGGAAGCCTGCAGCATCAAAGAGAAGGCTCAAGCGATTGTGTATGGTTGGCAAGAGAGCTGCAGAGGAGAAGGGGACATAAGCTTGTGAGAGGAGAATGCAAGCCGAGAAAGGGAGAGCAAAGAGAACGGCGGTTGAGGTGAAGTAGTGGTAGTTTTGAAGGAAAGTATAGATAGATTTTCTGATAATCTTGGCTGTTTTCGCCATTGGAATTTTTGAGGTCTCTTCCATTGAGAGAGATGGAGGGAGGGAGATGAAATGGGTGTTTCAGCAATAGGATGTATATTTGAGTAGTATGCAAGGCATTGGAGTTTCCTCCTTCTTTTCTAGCCTTTTATTTAAATTGATATGTTCTCTCTCTCTTTAATGGTAGGTTAGAGATTTAAAGGGGTTGGTACTTTTGATGAATGGATTGGCCAACTACTAAAAACTAACAAAAACAGCAGATGTGGAGTTGTTTACTTTAGGCATTGTTTTTACCACCAAATTTGTATTTGTGTCTTATTGGGGTTTTCTTCTTTGGTATCTTCAAATCCCTCATTATTAGTTGGCTAACTTGGTTTAAGGCAAGATGTAATGAGTAATGACCAACTTTTTTCTTAAGCAATTTATTTTTGCTAGGAAATACCTTTACTTTGTGTTTTGGCTACGAGTCCCTATCTTCTTGACGCAAAGTGTACCTCCAATGGATTGCTTCTGAAACACATGATTCTTATTTCTATTGTTCAATCATGAAAATAATAAACCTTTCATGTGGGATTGATGTCCCTTGAGATGGAAGCACAATTTCAAAAAAGGATTCCATATTTTTATATAATCTTAACAATTAACATCAATACAATCAAGAAATTACTTAGCCAAATAAAAAATTAGTCAATGGGAAATGTTCTTTTATCTTGAATTAAAAATTCATGGACTTCTAATTTCTCATGTATATTATTGATTTGAAATTAATAAATTAAATCCCTTTGTTAGGTTCCACGTGGGAAGTGGATGAGACTTCGCTTGCAAGAGAATTTACAATAATAAGGGCAAAAGAAAATGAGTTGGGAAGAAATCTTAAATACAAATGAGGTAGACCCAGAATTGTTCACTATCACCCTATATCAAAAGTAATGATTAGGGAAGAACCCATCAATTGGAGGCCATAAAATTAAAATCCAAACCATCAAATTAACATCAAATTTATGTGCATCACCTACTCTATCATGATTGGTGCTCTTTTATAATTATGATGCTATAATCCCCAATTTGGAGTGTGGATTAACTTAAGCCCTGACATTTGGGCCTACTTGGGACCCATGGACCAATGAGGTTCAAGGATGGTGAAGTATCATGCGGTTGGTGCGCAGACTTTTGACTTGGTCGGTTTGTTAGGGAGTCCTGCATATAATTTGATGTGGCATTTCCTTTGAGTTATTCTGATTGGCCATTATTTTTTTGTGTTGGAAAGAATAATATAGTATCGTATTTAAAGGGTACCTATATATTCTTTCATAGGTAAGGTGTTACTGTAAATTGATAATGAAAGACTCATAAATTAAAAAGAAGAAGCAGAAAAAGAAGGTGAAGTGTCAATATTTTTGGTGACTTCCTAACTGAAAATTTATTAAAGAAAAGTAAACAATGGAAGCAAGAGATTAAATTTAAATTAATAATGTGCTTAAAAAGAGGATAAAAAGCTTAAGGAATGTACCTATGTACCAATAGAAAGAGACTGGTATAAAACCATAGAGTGCCATGTGTGATGAAACAAGCTCCACAAACAGTTTCATAGCTGCTTCTTTTTTTTTTGATAAACAGTTTCATAGCTTCTTCTGCAGGTAGTAACTTTAAGTTTTTAATCATTTTTGAAAGGTAGTTTTATTTGACAAAAAAATGTCCCACAACAAGCTCTAAGTCAACTTCCCTCCCCTTCAAATCATAGTTGTTGATGTAGTAATAAGAGACAGGACATGAACTTGTTACGTTTAATATGAGTTCCTTACCAACTTCTAGTGCTACGAATAGATAAGGGTAAAATTCATTATAGGACAAAGACTTTAAAAGCATTTTCCCCCCTCTTACAAAAAGAGGGGGGTTTAAATTTAGGTTTTTATTGTTGGAGAGATCAGATAATATTACTGAATTATAAAACTCTTAACAATAATTTGACGAAGAATCAGATTATCATGTTCATTAAAAAATGGGGTTTATATGACAAGAGCCTGGATTCAATTAATGCTTGTTGAGCATTTGACTAACTCACACTATCCATTTCAAATGGGATTTGTCTTGCGGGCACCTGAGCAATCCAACCCATATACCTCATACTTAAGATTTTTATGTGCAGTGTTAAGTTTAATTCCTAACATTTTAAATTTCAATAATTAAATTTTATATATTGTGTTTGCGATAAATAGGACATTTTATGATTTTTTTTTTTGTTAATTAAAGAATATACACAATTTTCCCACATCATCCATTCTTAAATGATATCTATAATCTATAGATTCTCAAAAAAAAAAAAAAAAATCTATAATCTATATATCTATATATATATATATATATATATATATATATATAATTAAAGCCAAAGCTGAGTGAAAATCCAATTAGATTCTAAATTGGATTTTAATTGTTATTTAATTTTACACCATGTGTTCTATCTAAGTTTTTTTAATTTTTGTTCTAGGTGAATTAATGTTATGCAAAACAAAATAAGTCTAATATAAATAAACCATCAAAAACCCAATATAAAAAAAAAAAAAGTAAACTCATTTGTATATCCAAAAAAACTAAAATAAAAAATTAAAGAGAGAGAGAGAGAGTAAAACTCATTTATGACTATATATATATATATATATATATAATTAAAGTCAAAGTTGAGAGAAAATCCAATTGGATTCCAATTGTTGTCTAAGTTGAAACTCTCTAAAAAAAAAAAAAGTTCTATCTAATTTTTAAACTCATGTGTATATAAAAAAAATTAAAATAAAAAATTAAGAGAGAGAGAGAGAGAGAGAGAGAGTGAAACTCATTTATAACTTAAAAAATGTGTAACTCTTACACCAGATATAATTTGAATATGTATATGTGCGTAATTGTAATTGTTTTTAATTGTACCGTGCATATGCACAAGTTATTTGCCAGTTCTATATAATATGGAAGACGTTTGACTTTTGATTGATCTTATTATATTTTGTCACCTAAGCTTTTGAGAGATTACAATTTTACACTTCAATATTCTAATAAATATTTTTAAATTTAGTTTAAATTCCATTCTATAATTAAATTCTCAATTAGAATCTTGACATGATTTATTTAAATAATAGAATATATAGTTTCATATACAAACACAAACACAAACACAACCATAATAAATACTAATTAATAATTACCATATATCCAAAAAAACTAAAATAAAAAATTAAAGAGAGAGAGAGAGAGAGTAAAACTCATTTATGACTATATATATATAAAATTAAAGTCAACGTTGAGTGAAAATCCAATTGGATTCCAATTGTTGTCTAAGTTGAAACTCTCTCTCAAAAAAAAAAAAAAAGTTCTATCTAATTTTTAAACTCAATAGTCGCGACCCCGTGCATTGCGCGAGATAATTTTTTTTAGGGTGGTCTTATTATTATTAATATTTTTAATGTTATTATGACTCAAGCTGTGTTGTATACGTATCACCAGTATATAGTAGGATTCATGCTGACAGGAGCTTTTGCTCATGGAACTGTATTTTTTTTTTAACTAGAGATTACTATTTGGAACAAAATGAGGATAATTTATAGTAGAATTGATTTATTTTTTTTGATATATTAATTCTACCATACTTGGTTGAGTAATTTATACATTTTCAAGTCAAATGAACACATTTTGCATGTTACATGTAATTCCTTATTTCCATAAGGGAAAGGACATTCACAATCCCAATAATCCACTCCAATATATTTGCATGCTTAGTTTTTTGGAATGCGAAATGTGTTTGTTCCGAAAGTTGTATGTCGAAGGATTTGTCGATAGTTTTGGAGCAATTGTTTTCCATATGATTGATTTAGAATCAATAACAGTAGTTGTATTCCCTCATCATTTGATTCACATAACAGCGCATTTGCTAGTCCATATCTTGCATTTTTGTCCCCTTCTATGTTGGCTTGAAGAAGGATTTCTTTTCCCCTTGTAGTTTGATCTTGTACAAAATATTTGTGATCATGTTGTATGCTTATTTTGTGATTGTGTAGTTGTATGATGTTTTTAGTTTGTAATTTTCAAGTTGTTTAGGATTGTAATTTATAGTGTTGTGTGTGATTTATGGATTAGTGATTGCTCTAGTTAATAGCAATAATTTTTCATTGTCAATTAAGTGAACAAAAGCTTTTCATATACCCTCTACTATAAAGCCCAAGCCTTATAGCATTTAATATATTTTTCAATTATAGCTAACGTTTAATGTTTTCCTCAATAAAGCCCAAGCCAAATAGTCTTTCACGCTACAATACTTGTTCAATTGCCACTTTCCTTAAAAAATCAAAAGACTATATATATATATGCACATATATATATATATATATATATATATATATATATATATATATATATATATATATATATATATATATATATGAACTATCAAAAGTCTCTTATAATTAAATTATTAATAATATTAAAACAATTGAAACAATCATTAATATCCAGTTCTTCAGCTCTTCCTCTCTCTATTTAACTGAATTACTTCTTCATACCTATTCAAACATCAGTTATTTTACCTTTACCTAATTAAAGGTGAAATAAAATGTTGGAAAATGGGATTTTTAAATTGAGTAACTTTATTTTTTATGCAATTTATATTATTATCAGAGGATATATCCTTGGTAACTATTTAATAGATTTGGAGGATATAGTTGAATAAAATAAGCTGAGACTATATTTTGAGTGTTAAATAATGAAATTTTTATTTATGCTTAAATGAGTAAATTTCATGGAATAGAAGTAGCCACAGTTGCCAGCTGGTATTGATGTGATTCATTATTTTTCTTTATTTTACTATTTATTTTTATCAGTGCTAGTGTTTAATTGGATACCCTTGATTCATGTACCTCATGGGGTCAAAAATTTTGCTGCTTTATTTATTTATTTGTTATTTTAATGATAATCAAAGTAGGTAGAAGTTAAGAATGTAGGTAGTATAACTTGCATAAGTTTCGATTTTCCAAAAAGGTATATTATTAATGGAGCAAAGACTTTTATTTGATTGTTTTGACACAATATGAATTCTTGTATTTGAATTCCCTTCCTTCCTTCTAGTTATAGCCGTTAAGCTTTTTTTTTTTTTTGATAGCCGTTAAGCTTTAGTTGAAACACAAATGTTTTTCCAATGAGCTTTTCTATTTTCACTCAGTAGGTTGAAATTTGCATTCATCTGATAAAATATTGAATATGATTTAGCATATTCTTGTCAAAGTAAATGAAAGATCATATATGCTAATTGTATGGTCTTAAAGTTGCACATTTGTTTGATAGTTCTCTTGTTGTTGTTTGAAGTAATTTTTCAGCTTCCTTATCAAACAAAATAAATATAACACACTTTATTGCACCATCAACATTGAGTTGAATTCTATACCTACATGTATAAATATCTAATTTGATTAATTTTTTTATTAAAAAATTTACTTTTATGTTTACATATATTGTATGATTGTAAAATTGATAATTTATATTTTACCTTAGAATCGGAAAATTAGAGTTACTTTTGCAATGGTTGCACTAAAAATCATTTTCATATTTGACTTTTTTGTTGCACTTTGCGCATTCGATATAGTACCATCCAAAATTTGTTTCAATATTTTATGTTGTTGCAAGGCATGTGAATACAGTTTCCTACAATATAAAAGAAAAAAAAAAAACTTTTTTGTTAAGTTTATTGAAAAAAAAAATGTAGAGTACCTGATTATCTGACTCTCATTTCAAGGATATTATTTGCTTGATTTTCCTTCTATTTTTGTGATCTTTTTTCAAGTGCTATGTCCTCCTTGAATTGTAGAGGAATTCCTTCAATTTGAGTATTTTCCACATTTCTTTCATGATAGAAGATTAAAATTAAAATATAGTTAACAATTATTGAATATGAAGGTTTTTATTGTACTAAATTAACGTATTAGGATCATTTTAAAAAAAAAAAATTTATTAGAGTAAATCAACAATCAAAGAGAACAAAAAATAAACATCTTAAAATACAAAATTTAATCGCATCAACCAAAAGTAGAGTTCTAAAGAATACAAAAATTTATCAAACTAAAGCAGAGATGCAAGAAAAAAAAAATCAACCAAAAATTTGAGAGAGAGAGAGAGAGAGAGAGAGAGAGAGAGAGAGAGAGTGAAAAATCCTTTTTTGTGAGGGAAAACTATTCAAAGAATGGAAGAAAGAATGACAAATTTATAGTAAAAGGTGTGAATAAGAAGATACAAAATAAGGGAAGATGAAGGGAAATATGAAGAGTGATATTAATGTGGTGGGGAGATGAAAAGGTAAGGGAGGGAGAAAGGTTGAAAAAAGTGTAAATATAAAAAAATGAGTAAATGTTAAAAAAAATTATAGAAGAATTGGAAACAAATTGAATAATGATGTGGCCGCTGATGTGGCTCAATTGGAGTATAGTAATAATAAATGTTATGCTTCAGCTTTTAGATATATATAGATTCCTCCTTGAATTGAAGAGGAATTCCTTCAATTTGAGTATTTTCCACATTTCTTTTATGATAGAAGATTAAAATTAAAATATAGTTAACAATTATTGAATATGAAGGTTTTTATTATACTAAATTAACGTATTAGGATTATTTTTTAAAAATAATTGATTAGAGTAAATCAAAAATCAAAGAGGACAAAAAATAAACATCTTAAAATACAAAATTTAATCACATCAACCAAAAGTAGAGTTCTAAAGAATACAAAAATTTATCAACCTAAAACAAAGATGCAAGAAAAAAAAAATCAACCAAAAAATTGAGAGAGAGAGAGAGAGAGAGAGAGAGAGAAATAAATTTTTTTGTGAGGGAAAACTATGCAAAGAATGGATGAAAGAATGACAGATTTATAGTAAAAGGTGAGAATAAGAAGATACAAAATAAGGGAAGATGAAGGGAAATATGAAGAGTGATATTAAAGTAGAGGGTAGTCGGGAGGGTAGTCGGGAGGGAGGGAGAAATGTTGGAAAAAATGTAAATATTTTAAAAAATGAGTAAATGTTAAAAACAATTATAGAAGAATTGGAAACAAATTGGATAATGATGTGAACGCTGACGTGGCTCAACTGGAGCGTAACAACAATAAATACTATACTTCAGCTTTTAGATGTATATAGATATAGATGTGTATATAAAAAAATTAAAATAAAAAATTAAGAGAGAGAGAGAGAGAGAGAGAGAGAGAGAGAGAGAGAGAGAGTGAAACTTATCTATGACTTAAAAAATGTGTAACTCTTACATCAGATATAATTTGAATATGCATATGTGTGTAATTGTAATTGTTTTTAATTGTACCGTGTATATACACGAGTTATTTGCTAGTTCTATATAATATGGAAGACATTTGACTTTTGATTGATCTTATTATATTTTGTCACCTAAGCTTTTGAGAGATTACAATTTTACACTTCAATATTCTTATAAATATTTTTAAATTTAGTTTAACTTCCATTCTATATTTAAATTCTCAATTAGAATCTTGACATGATTTTATTTAAATAATAGAATATATAGTTCCATATACAAACACAGCCATAATAAATACTAATTAATAATTACCATAATTATCTATTTAATAATTTAATATAAAAATACAACCATAATAAATGTCTATTAAGAAACTATCACAATTATAAAATTTCAAATTTCTATACAAAATAAAGAGAAAGTAAATCATTTTTTAAAAATAAAATCATATTTTATTAAGCTTTTCCATGCATTGCACGAGTTTATAGGTCTTACAATTTTACATGTCATTATACACACACATATTAAATTTAGGACAAAATTTAACTACAAAATTGGTTGTAGCCTTATGCTACAATATTACTTAATATATTTTTATTGGAGGTGAATTTTGACAAATCCATCACTGGATTACATATTCTTCAAGTATCCTCTGTACTTGCAAAATTTCTAGAAAAGTAAATATCAATAGTCATGTCATTAATAAATTATTTAAATTGCAAGTTTTTGTAGTTTAAAATTATGCATAAAATATAAGCTTATAGATCATATAGTAAATAATATCCAATTGACACAAAATTTGACATGTGTATTAAGAGCATAAAGAACATGCAATTCAACGGTTAGATTTTCAAAATATGTAGTAATGTTTATTTTATTAATCAAGGTTGTAGCCTTAGGCTACAACCAATTTTGTAGCTAAAATTTGTCCATAAATCATAATCTATATTTAAACTCTCCATTAGATTATTACCACAATTAAAATAGAAGACCATTCTCAAAAAAAAAGAAAAAAGAAAAAAAAAGAAGACCATTAGTAACTACCGTATTAAATTTCATATTTAGACAAAAAAAAGATTATTAATAACTACCCTAATCATCAAATTTCATATTTAAACAAAAATTAATGAGAGATACAAATCATATTTTGTTAATTTTTCCGTCCATTGCATGGGTTATCGACTAATTATTCATTAATTTATCAAGCCCATTTAAGTTATAAAAGAAAGGGAAGACAAGATGGTGAATTACAAGATGAAGTCAGTGGCGGTTCAGGATTATTTTCTAGGGGGTTCAATAAGAAACATAAATTATACAAAATTTTAAACAAAATATGAATTAAATATATTGACATCACAAAAAAAAAAAAAAAAACAAAAAAACAAAAATCTTAATACATAAAGTTTTACAATTGTCTTTTACAATATTTCATATTTTGAAATTGTTGCATGATATCTTCATTATCAATCCTACTAGCTACATTTGTTTCAATGTACATAGTCAAACAATCATTCATCCACTAATTTTCCATTTGATTGATTTAATTAAAATTTGTTAAGAACTAAATAAGCTTTTTCTAAGGTTTAAGATTAGCAAATTCTAGTTTTGTTGTTGGGCTAATTAAAATTTTTTTCCCTGATTTTAGATCAACTTGGTTTGTTATTGAGATTTTTTTTTGTGTTTAAAAAGGTCAAGATATTGTTAAGAATTAAGATGGACATATTTAAGTTTATTTCAGTTGGGATAAAGGTTAGGGTGTTCAAATTTTTATTTTAAGTGTCAAAACAGGAAAAATAAGATAAAAAAATATTATAATAATATTTTTTTTTTGGGTTCAATTTAGGGGGTTCATTTGAACCCCTGGGCTCCAAGTAGAGCTGCCCCTGGATGAAGTTCAAAGTTGATTATATTTCTAAATTGGAGTATCTTTCATATAAACCACGCAATATAAAAGAAAGAGGAGGAAAACGCAATAAGAAATAATACTTATACTAAGATGCAATGATTATATTGACATAAACAATAACGTCTTAACGATTAATTATTTGTAGGTTTTATAATTAACACAATTGGTAAAGTCTAATATTCGAGAATAAGAGATTTAAGGTTCAAACCCTGATTACACCCAAAAATAATTAGTTTCTTAACTTGATGATAAAAGCAATTATCGTAAAGTTGTACTTGTGGAATATAAGATGATATTTCAAAATTAAATGGAGTTACCAAAATTTTAGTTTCTTTGCCTAAAATTGTGGGAATCAAAATTTGTATAGTGGTCTTAATTCTTACAAATTATGTGGGCTTCAGTTATTGTAACATGTAAGAAAGACATAATAATGATCTCCTGTGAGTTGGGACTTGATTAGGATTTGTTAAAATTTTATCTAATGTGACTAAAGGAAGAGTAACAATAAGGTGTGGAACAATAGAGAGAATAAGAGCAAAAAAAGGGAAGAAGAAGAATTGAAAACATGTGGCTAACAAGACATAATAGGAGATTAACAAAATTAATTGCTAATCTTTCATTATTATTGTATGGATACATGTGTTTTGCATTAATCCTCCTCAATTGTACTCACATTGATAACCGAGTCTACTTAACGATAAGGTCATGCGTAGAACATTTCCCAGAAAATGTTCTCCCCATTTTTTAGTGTTTAAGGTGGGAGAAATGATATATATGTCAAAAACATTTTTACAACAAATTCTAAGTGGCAGATTGTTACTGGTTGTTATTGTTGAGGCAAAAAAGTAATCTTAGTGTTAGGTTTAAATTTGAACCAATAATAACTAACCACTTATAATTTGTTGTGAAAATATTGTAAAAATATTGTGGACGTAACATCTCTCGTGGGAGAAATACTTGGTCAAACCAATATCATTTTATGTTGACTAGGAAAAATGATATCTTTGAGGCTGAAAATATTTTACATCTTTTGATATGTAAAACAATTTTGATCTCAAGACAACAAAAACCTAAAAATGAAAAAAAAAAAATGCCAAAAATATACAAAATGTCCAAAATACTCTCAAACACCATTGAAACCTTCAAAATAAGTAAACTTTCAAATACCAAAATACCCTAAAACCTCTAAAATGACATAAATACATCTGAAATCTCCAAATTAACAAAATGCATTCATTCAAAACCTTCAAAAAGCCCCCAAAACCTTTAAAATTACCAAATTACCCTTGAAACATCTAACATAACAAAATACCCCAAAAAATCTCTAAAAATGGCCAAAATGCCCTATACACCTTTAATATGATAGCAATAACCCTAAAATATTCAGAATTACCAAAATACCTGCCAATTGATTGAAATACTGCTGAACCTACAAAATGACTTCATAACTTTGAAATCTCCAAAATAAACAATATTTTCAAAACCTGTGATATGATTGAAATACCCCCAAAACTACAAATTGATAAAATACACTAAAACCATCAAAATGATGAAAATATCTTTTGAAACCTCCACAATGACTGTAGTATGCTTCAAAACTTCAAGTATAAAAGTCACACAAAAACAATTTTCAAGTGTCATTTTAAGAGTTTCAAGTGCTCGTAGTTATGCATGTTAATGTGTAAGTTTAGTTTTAAAAAAAAATTCAATTGTTTTGTTTATTTATTTATTTTTTCTTTTGCATTCTTATTTTGACTATGTTTACTACTGTAATTCTTGAAAATATTATTTTAATTATACTTATTTTTTAGGTTGATTTTAGTTGTTATATATAATATTTTAAAGTGGTGAATCAAAGTTTTTACTTCATATTTATATAAAAATTGACAAAGTTTGGCTTCAAATTTAGTTGTAGAAACTTAGTTGTAGCTTAAGGCTATAACTCTTACTTAAAAAATTAACATAACTACATATTTTAAAATTCTAACTGATAGATTGCATTTTTTATATTCTTAAAGCACACGTAAAATTTCGTATCAGTTGGATTTAATTTACTATATGATTTATAAATTTATTTTTTACACATAATTTTAGACTACAAGAACTTAAAATTTAAATATTTGATTGATAATTTAGCTATTGATCTTTGATGTTTTGGAAATTTTGCAAACAAAGAGGATATAAAAAGAAAATATAATTCAATGATAGATTTGTCAAAATTTACATCCATTAAAAAGATATTAAGTGGACTTAAAGGCTTAGATTATAACCAAGTTTGTTGCAAAACTTTGTCCTATAAAAATATAGGAACTTTTTTTTGCTTAGATTATAACCAAGTTTGTTGCAAAACTTTGTCCTACAAAAATATAGGAACTTTTTTTAAAAAAAATCATGAGGACCGAATGCCAAAAATGTTTGCTAGAGCAGCTAGCTTAGCTAACCTTTAAAGAAGCAAACCTTTGTTACTAATAACTCATCACAAAAAAAAAAAAAAAAAAAAAAAAAACCTTTGTTATTAGTATTAAACAATGGACAGATAATGTCGGTTAGGAGTTGTATGAATAATTGAGCTACACCCATTTTCATTGTTGATAATTCTATTTTAAATGTCATTCCCAAATCACAAAGAATTCCTTACTAATAATGTGTGATAGTTGTCGGCGAGTACTGCAATGAATTTAAGAAAAAAAAGAAAAAGAAAACTTAACATTAATTGTTTCACTTTCAAGGACCACTCTAAGCATCTGCACTCTATTTCATATTGTTTATTAATTGTCTCACTTTTATTTTTTTAATGAGAAATTGTTTTACTATTAATTTTCAATATATTAGTAAAATAGAAGCTGACTTATAAAAATAAAATAAAATTCAATTTGACAATAAGTTACACTTTTTTCCCTCTAGAGCGGGAGGCATCAATTATAAGCTTATAACATTTAGAAATATTTTGGAACACATAAATGTCAATAATAGAAGATGCTAACACACAACATATTTTATACTCACATGCAAATTGCAATATAAAAAACAAAAAATGTTATTATGCAACACATATACCAAATATCCTAGCAGATTTAAAAGACCATTTAACAAAGGAAAAATGGAGAAAATAAAAGAATCAATATTGTTAGGAGGTATTTCTTTAAGTGAAAATGCAAGATTTTTATTTTCAATAAACTAATGAGCAAATCTCCCAACTAATGGAAGAAAATAGATTACTTTTACTGTTTGCTAAATTTTGATGAGTATATATTTTTTCAATGAGATACAGGGTAGAAAATATGGGATTTTCATTGGTTGATCACTCTACTTCTAAGAATGATGTTCAATTCAACAAATTTCTATCATTCCATGAAATAAAATATTGAAGTATATTCTTGCCCATTCTAAACTTTCTTTAAGCCCAAAAATGTGGTCTGGATTCAGTACAAGTTTGTGGAAATTCGGATGAGGTTTCATAGATAAATGTACCATAAATTTTGGTCTAGCTTGAAATTGCCAGAGGATTTCCTGAAATTATCACACACAAAAAACCAAATGTCAGTTTCATATGTTTTTCCTTCGTCGATTAAAAAAATGTACCTACTTCTATTAAAAAATCATATGGAATCTCTCCAACTCAATGATTTTGAATAGTGGGGTTTCCTAATCGATTAGATCTATATTCTATAGGATTATATATTAGTTGCAACGTAAAGATCAATGGATTAAGTCGACTGGCCCCAACATATATAACATCTAACGGCCTTGAAAGATACTGCTCGTCCGTGTAGTTTTGTTCTAAAACGATGGATCATATATTCATATGTGCTCCTATCTAATTAGCTTTGGAAGATGTTAAGCAGTAGCTATGTTGTATATAGTAGACTTGTATTTGTATTCTGTATTTTGTACATGAAGAGTTAGACTGCAATAACATAGTGTAGCATAGAATGTAAAACGGTCTGTCGTTTACACTGTACAGGTTAGTGAGTTAGTTAGTTAGTTTGTTATGATTCTAAGCCACGTGTCTCTATTGTATTGGCTGGATCATTAGTTGATTAGTTCCGTTAGTTCCTCTATTCTCATTATATAAGGGACAGAGCATGATAATTATATACATACGAAACCATTCACAAGCATTACAGTGTTCATTCTCTCTCTCTCTGTGATTCCTTTAAACCTTCGAGCTTGTGTGTGATTTCAACAGAAGATACCGCAAAATGGATTATTGGAGGGGAATAAAATAATTATCATCTGTTTCGGATATATGCAGCGAGCCTCTCCTTACAATTGCGCTCCACAAGCATGTGGAACTCATGGCATGTGAAACTCAGCTAAATACCCTCAACCTCCTCCCCACCCTTTCTCTCTTGAAATTCATTGTCGATATTGTGCCCCCCAATTTGACCATCTTTAGATGACATTTCCCCCCCTTGTATGTATGTTTGTGAGAGTGCTTGCTTACCCTTATTTGCCTTTTTATTTATGGGATATTGATCAACCTACAATGCTATAACCTAGACTAGGTCAAATAGTGTCTTGGACTAGAAACAAATATTTCGGCATTCAATTACGTCTGAAGAGTCTGGAGATGGTTTTAGGCACCCTATAACACTCATCAAATTACAGTACCTCATTTTGATTATCCCTTCTAATGTTATGTAATACAAGATAAATAAGTATATTTAACTCTGTTTTGGGCGGAAATGTCCCATGGTACCGTGCATGCATCAAGATTGCTGCATGTAGGTTGTACCAATAGTTTTGATTTGATAAAATTGGAAAAAACAGAAACTTAAATCAAGTTTTTGATTTTGAAAAATTGTGGATTGATTTAAAGTTAGTGTTAAGATGTACTCAAAATTTCAACATAATTTGATTTGATCACACTTAATTCTATTGTGGTCATCATCTAGATCCCATTATCCGGTTAAGGATGTGGTTCGATGTCTAATGAAAGTTGTACTAAACTTGATAAGTGATTACACGTAGGTTGTAACAAACATTTCTAACGTGGGTTGTTGTATATGACAACACAATTATCAAAATACTTTTTTTTTTTTTTTTATTGGGAAAATTACATCATAAACTCTAAAATTTAGGAAGAGTTTCAAATTAAGCTTTATAGTTTTGTAAGTTACAATTTTAGCCTTATAATTTAGGGGGTTTCAAATTAAAAGCTATAGTTTTATAAATTATAAGTTACAAATTACACCCTCAATTTTTAAATCCTTTTCAATTCAAACCTTGAGCCTTGTGTTGAGAGAGAGAGAGAGAGAGATTTGAATTGAAATAGATTTAAAAGTTCAGAGTTTAATTTGCAACTCATGAAACTATAAGGTTTTATTTGAATTTACCCTCCCTAAATTATTGGGTTCAAATTGTATCACACTCACACACACGAAAGAAATAACATACATAACTGTGGGGCCCAATAATTTATGGGCCAGGCCCATTCGCTCATGGAGAATCCGAAGGCCCAAGCCGAGGAGAGCTAAGGTCCAAGCCCGATAACAGAGCACAAGGCTGTTCTTGGAATACAGCCGAGGACAGTTCAGTCCTCGGCAGATCCAAAATCCCATCGAAATAAAGGGGTAAAACTGGCACAGGAACAAATTTGTAAGGAGATCTAAAATATCTTGGGGGGAAGTTATCCTTACTACCCTTCCGGATAAGACCCTGCACCTGACATAGCCGTACTCTGCAGCCTTACCAACCATCCCCAACAATTCTGGGATTGGACTGATGGGACAAATATCAGTGTTGTAAAGATCGACCCTACACGTGGACGAAGGACAGCTAATGCAGACAAGTATAAAAGAGGAAAGGAAGTAAACCTGGCTCTCTCTCTCTCTCTCCATCCCACCGGGGAAAGAGACTACATGGGGCATAACCTCCCAAGAGCACCGGACTTCATGAAAAAAGTCCATCATTGGGTAACCGGGGTGAGACCTCAATGGTCCTCGGATCAACTCCGAGGAGCCCCATCCCATAAGGTGCGACACCATAAGGCTTAAATGTTCAAACCCATCCCCCCTTTCCTATATGAATTCCTCCAAAATCAAGACCGGAACATCGCCCCGTGACCAACGCCTAGCCTTTCAAGCCCATTCTCTACAAATCATATTGTGAGGGATTTTTTCACATGCGAGCCCAACATCATTGGTGGGCCGCCAAGGAATTGTGTCCTTACAATTGGCGCCGTCTGTGGGAAGGCTTGCGCGTTGGCGCAGGTGGCGGTGGAGTCAACTCTCTAGCAAGCAGAGGTTCGCGGAGTTTCCTCCGTCTCCGGCGACATGCAGTTGTTGCTTTGGCATAAATTTCTGCTAGGGGCTGCGCCTCGCAGTGACGACGGCGCGGACAACTTTGGGGGCTTCTGGCCTCAAGCCGGCTTTCCCCGCCCTGGTCTAGGGGCTTACGTTCGAAAATAAATAAGCAAAAAAAAAAAAAAAAGGAGAAATCTCACAAGTTTTTGACAGAACCAAGGCCTTGCATGGTCCTCAGACCCAAGCCTATGGGGAAACCAACTACTTAAAAGAAATCTCACAAGTTTTGGACAGAACCAAGGCCTTGCATGGTCCTCAGACCCAAGCCTATGGGGAAACCAACTACTTAAAAGAAAACTGACAAGTTTTGGACAGAACCAAGGCCTTGCATGGTCCTCAGACCCAAGCCTATGGGGAAACCAACTACTTAAAAGAAATCTCACAAGTTTTGGACAGAACCAAGGCCTTGCATGGTCCTCGGACCCAAGCCTATGGGGAAACCAACTACTTAAAAGAAAACTGACAAGTTTTGGACAGAACCAAGGCCTTGCATGGTCCTCAGACCCAAGCCTATGGGGAAACCAACTACTTAAAAGAAAACTGACAAGTTTTGGACAGAACCAAGGCCTTGCATGGTCCTCAGACCCAAGCCTATGGGGAAACCAACTACTTAAAAGAAATCTCACAAGTTTTGGACAGAACCAAGGCCTTGCATGGTCCTCGGACTCAAGCCTATGGGGAAACCAACTACTTAAAAGGAGAAATCTCACAAGTTTTGGACAGAACCAAGGCCTTGCATGGTCCTCGGACTCAAGCCTATGGGGAAACCAACTACTTAAAAGAAATCTCACAAGTTTTGGACAGAACCAAGGCCTTGCATGGTCCTCAGACCCAAGCCTATGGGGAAACCAACTACTTAAAAGAAAACTGACAAGTTTTGGACAGAACCAAGGCCTTGCATGGTCCTCGGACTCAAGCCTATGGGGAAACCAACTACTTAAAAGGAGAAATCTCACAAGTTTTGGACAGAACCAAGGCCTTGCATGGTCCTCGGACTCAAGCCTATGGGGAAACCAACTACTTAAAAGAAATCTCACAAGTTTTGGACAGAACCAAGGCCTTGCATGGTCCTCAGACCCAAGCCTATGGGGAAACCAACTACTTAAAAGAAATCTCACAAGTTTTGGACAGAACCAAGGCCTTGCATGGTCCTCAGACCCAAGCCTATGGGGAAACCAACTACTTAAAAGAAAACTGACAAGTTTTGGACAGAACCAAGGCCTTGCATGGTCCTCGGACTCAAGCCTATGGGGAAACCAACTACTTAAAAGAAATCTCACAAGTTTTGGACAGAACCAAGGCCTTGCATGGTCCTCGGACCCAAGCCTATGGGGAAACCAACTACTTAAAAGAAATCTCACAAGTTTTGGACAGAACCAAGGCCTTGCATGGTCCTCGGACTCAAGCCTATGGGGAAACCAACTACTTAAAAGAAATCTCACAAGTTTTGGACAGAACCAAGGCCTTGCATGGTCCTCGGACCCAAGCCTATGGGGAAACCAACTACTTAAAAGAAATCTCACAAGTTTTGGACAGAACCAAGGCCTTGCATGGTCCTCGGACTCAAGCCTATGGGGAAACCAACTACTTAAAAGGAATCTCACAAGTTTTGGACAGAACCAAGGCCTTGCATGGTCCTCGGACTCAAGCCTATGGGGAAACCAACTACTTAAAAGGAAAACTGATTGCATGAAGCTTAAAATCCATCCGAGGAGAACTCCCCATTAACAGTTGGGTCAATCCCTAAATTGCACGGATTTCCCAGTCTACCCTCAGATCCCCGATACCCAAGGGATTGATGCAACATAGTGCAATATATCACCCAAAAACACAATCGAAATCCCTCTCCACTGGGCTACCCTCTCGGACGAATTATTCAGAGATCATCGTTCTCGGACATCTATTTTTCATGCATCGCTCAGTGCTCAACCATTACTCCGGTTAGTTTCAAGATTTTAGTTTATTGAGAATTGCCATTGTGATACTTGATAACATCGATAAGTTTAAACTAATAGGAATTGATTTTAAGGCATTGTTCTGCTCCAAATATTATTAGAGACGAGCGTATATTTAATGTCTATGCACTAAGTAGTTGTGGCAGAAAAGAAAAATATTTAGAAAGAAACAAACTCATATTTTACTAAGACAAAGAAATAGTACAGTGTACAATGAAAAAGCTGAGAGAAGCTTATGCTGAAGCTAACTACGTGAGTAAAAAGAAAAATACAAGGGAATAAAGGTGAAGCCGAAGAAGAAGCGCAGATGAGAGGGAGGCTACTCCTTCAGAACTTTGTTCTTCCTCAATGCTTCTGCATGCCCATAACTCGGGCAGCAAAAGAACCCAGCTTGGGGCCTGCACCGCGGAAGGAAAGGTGCAGGGAGCCGGAAGTTGAGGAGCCTTCACCAAAAATTTGTCTGCAACAGGGCAGAGACGCTGATGGCGGAGAATCTTTCTTCTGACACACCAAGATCCTGGCGTAGACAGAACCTGCTTCGGATTTTGACTAAAAGAGGGAGAAATACCCTTTCCCCTCTGTCGAACTGGAATATTCTCTTGAATTTATGCCGCCTTTGCCCGTACCCCACTATCTGGAGTCTCAGGAGGACACGGTGCCTTTGTGGCGGAGAGAGTCCCCTTGCCCCAACCCACGCCTCAAACATGATGTACTAGGAGAGGAGACTGAAGGATTTGGGTGAAGGTAAAGCAGCTTTCTCTCCTATTTATTTAAAAGATAAGGAGGTGGCATTTAATTCACGCAGCGTCCCAAGGAACGCTACAGACAAAATGTCTCCGGCTCGATTTCCAATGCCGTCTGCAACCCTGAGATTAAAGGAGCCTCGTGAAGACGCACCTCGAATACTGGGACGCCAAAAAGTACCGCGTGACCCAGGACTACGGAAATACCCCCTAATTTATGGGCCCAGTAAATTCGCGGCCCAAGCCCGTTCAGCATAGGGGCCCAAGGACAGAACCAAGGCCTTGCATGGTCCTCGGACTCAAGCCTATGGGGAAACCAAGTACAAAAAAATAAAAATCACAAGTTTTGGACAGAACCAAGGCTTTGCATGGTCCTCGGACTCAAGCCTATGGGGAAACCAAGTACAAAAAAAAAATAATAATAATAAAAATTACAAGTTTTGGACAGAACCAAGGCCTTGCATGGTCCTCGGACTCAAGCCTATGGGGAACCAACTGCTCGGATAGGGAAAGTCCTCGGCCCAGATACTGTAAAATGTTGAGGCCAATAAGAGTGTCAGGGTGATGGCGGGACGCTCCGCTACTCGGCAGCCTACGGGGGCTGTTCATTTTTTGCGGATGATACGCCTTCGAATAATTACCTCCTACACCACGGAGAACATCCAGTTCTAATCTCGGCTCTGTTTCGGGCAGGTATCGCTATTTACAGGTACGCGTTGCTATGTCAAACAGTTCTATTAAAGTTATGGTGACATCTTTTTATTAGCAAGTATTTTGGCTTTAGTTATCATTGATTCAAATGCTGTATTATTGTGCCGAGCAGCGTTTGCAAATAAAAAAATAATAATAAAGACAGAACATGCGAAATAAGGTAACAGCAATTTTTATTAATACGAAAAGTTATTACAACGTACAAAGAAGGGCTTAAACAAGCCTATACAAAATGTGAACTGCCTAAGCAACTATAACATCCGCAATACAGATATGTAAACAGTCAGGCGTCTTTTAAACTCGTCTTCAAAGTCCCTCCAATCCCTGCCTCAATACTTCTCATATTACGATAAGAGCCTTCTTTGGAAAGGGATGAAGGAGAAGGAAATAGTAAGGAAGAAATCAATGAAGAATATGGAGGAGATGAATGAAGAAGATGGAGGACATGAGTAAAGAAGGAGGAGAAGAAGAGAGAAGAGATGAAAAGAAAGAAAAGGAACAAAAGAGGGAGAAGAGAAAGCACCAGAATGGATCTAGTGCTGGGAAGACTAAGAGAGGGAGGCGGAGAGGGCCACCAGTGAACGAAGAGAGGAAGAAGCAGAGACACTTAGTCCCTGCCTCGGTCCTGACTCCTAACACGCTGGGGCCATATTAGGTGAGCTCATAAGAGAGCGGTTGGTTATGATATTGGGTGTCCTCGACTCAGTCACACCGGAAGCTTGATGTGACGAGTCCCTGCTTCGGATTTTGGCTGAAAGAAAGGTGAGGTTGATTTTGAGTCTTCGCCATCCCTGCTCTGACCGAGCCATTACGAGCTTTATCAGAATGTGGCGTTTACGGGAGGGGTATGTTTCCTTCATTACTCGTTGTATGGTAAAGCGTATCACGATTTAGTGTGTAAACTAGTGGGTAAAATAAACTCTAAGGAAGGCCAAGTATTTCAAATCTTAAAAGGATGAAAGGGGACTCTACAAAAAAACAATAACCTCCTACCTTCCCTCTTATACAAGGGGTGGAGCGGGGGGCATTTAATAGGATCAGATCTCCAATGGAACCTGCAAACACAGATGTGCCGGTTCCACTTCTCCACCTCATCAGGAAACCGTCGAATTAAAGTAGTCTCGTAAATAGAGGTCAATAAAAACGCGCTTCGGATAACCAAACGTCAAGCACGCATCAGGGATAAAATCAAAAAACTGTCTCGCAGACCGGTGCGTTTCCTGGGCAGTTGGAGAACCGCCAGCATTATTGAAAGGCCGAATTAAATGAGCCATAGTGAAAGCTCGGTATTACCAAAACCCACCTTTCCAACCGGGAGGTTGGACAGCCAGGTCTTGAGGGGCTATTGTGGGGCCCAATAATTTATGGGCCAGGCCCATTCGCTCATGGAGAATCCGAAGGCCCAAGCCGAGGAGAGCTAAGGTCCAAACCCGATAACAGAGCACAAGACTGTTCTTGGAATACAGCCGAGGACAGTTCAGTCCTCGGCAGATCCAAAATCCCATCGGAATAAAGGGGTAAAACTGGCACAGGAACAAATTTGTAAGGAGATCTAAAATATCTTGGGGGGAAGTTATCCTTACTACCCTTCCGGATAAGACCCTGCACCTGACATAGCCGTACTCTGCAGCCTTACCAACCATCCCCAACAATTCTGGGATTGGACTGATGGGACAAATATCAGTGTTGTAAAGATCGACCCTACACGTGGACGAAGGACAGCTAATGCAGACAAGTATAAAAGAGGAAAGGAAGTAAACCTGGCTCTCTCTCTCTCTCTCCATCCCACCGGGGAAAGAGACTACATGGGGCATAACCTCCCAAGAGCACCGGACTTCATGAAAAAAGTCCATCATTGGGTAACCGGGGTGAGACCTCAATGGTCCTCGGATCAACTCCGAGGAGCCCCATCCCATAAGGTGCGACACCATAAGGCTTAAATGTTCAAACCCATCCCCCCTTTCCTATATGAATTCCTCCAAAATCAAGACCGGAACATCGCCCCGTGACCAACGCCTAGCCTTTCAAGCCCATTCTCTACAAATCATATTGTGAGGGATTTTTTCACATGCGAGCCCAACATCATTGGTGGGCCGCCAAGGAATTGTGTCCTTACAATAACCATTGTTGTTAGGTTTGAATTTTTCTTTTAAACATATTATACTTGTATGTATTAGCATATATGACCGTTCTTTTTAGTTCCCTTTTTTTTTTTTTTTTGGTAAATATGTGTTATACCCGTAAGTATGTCCATTTTCATTTTTTTTTAAAAAGCCTTGAATGGAATGAAGTACATATGTATTTCTTTTTTTTTGGGTAGAAAAGTACATATGTATTTCTAAATGTATATATTCTGCGATTTATATTATTCACTATAAGGGTAAGCACATTTTCCTCAAAAAAAAAAAAAAAAACCTAAGGTGGTAGAAACAAGAATTAAATTAGTACCATAACAGAAACTAGTGGGAGTTTGGGCCACGCCGATTACCTTTAGGCCGATTGGCACCCAGGTCCCTATGTGCCCTCTTGAAAGCTCTATCCCCACAATTACCTAACCAAAAACAAAGGGGCCTTTGGGCCACAGAGGGCATGCAGGCTCGCAGCAACTTAGACCTTTGCACTGGGTGTCTTGGCTCAGTGGGCTGTGTTGTATCATTTGTGCTTTCATGTGAAATCAAAAGAATAAAGATGGCTGGGCCTTGGCTCAAACCAAATTATGGTTCACTTTGTGATTTGTGATGCGATCCACTTGAGATGTGCACTTGGACTATCTAGCTTGTTCTACTCTTAACAGTCCATCAGTGATCCTTTTCTGCCCTTTTCTAATATGGCTTTATCCTACTACTCATGCATTTGGGTTGTCACAAAAAGACTTTCAATCCCATGGCACCCTTCAAAAAAATCCAAGCCAATGTTGGCTCTACTAAGCAATTTTACAGACTGAAGAACTTTCCTCTCCTATTTGATTGCAGTTTCTACCGCTCATTGCAATTGGACATATTATATTTCAACACCTAGAAGGCAACCAGATTCCCTACTTTATTATTTAACACTTCCAAAAGTTAATTTATCTATTTTAACACATAATTTCACAATACACCCTACATCAATACTCTTCTTTCTCCCATTAGCCAAACACTATTCATTTTTTAATTAATTTCTTTCCCACTTCCTCTCTCTTCCTCTCTGCCACGAAACCCAATAAGTGATAAAATAATAATTTTTTTATGCCTTCCTTGCTACAGTTAATTGCTAGTCTTGGCAATTTACTGTAGCAAGAAGGCAAAAAAATTTGCCTTTGGCTCCACCAATGTTGGGCACTAGTTGGAGTTCGAGGTGTTTACCACCACCAATAGTAATGCTCTAAAATGGTGCAAGAAGCAGATTTAAGTCTTTAAAAGTTAAAATTGCTAATTCGCTAATCTAGAGATATAAGAAATTAACACTAGACACTAGAATTCAGCTCATGCCTCTTAAGTCTTAAGATCTCTCTCCCCCTTCATCTGTAAAAAAAGCATGCAATTTCCAAGAGCAACATATAAGCACAAGTACAATCTTATGAATTTTACAAATTTATGAATTTTTCGGGGTCTGATTGAACCACTTCATAGATTGTGGAATTAAAAACATATGATTCAATAGTATAATTGATGAGAATCTAACACGTTTTTGGCAACCTAGACATGGTTCAAAAAAGTCATCAATAAAATATGAAAAGTAGCATCTGAAGTTCTAAACCTGTGGTGGCAACCAAATACATAATACAAATATTTACTGACACCAACTTAGCTTTGGGGTTTTTTGGCAACAATTAATTACATCCACTTAGACACAGCTGGGAGCAAGGGAACTATAGAGTTCATCTCTGAGCTTGCATTATAGGAAAATGGGGTAGACAGAAGAGAGATATTTGCTAGCTTTCAGAACAGCACAATATATACTAGCAAGTAGCTACCAAATGCATAATAGAAATATTGACTAATCCTTTTGCTCCAACTTAACTTGTGAGTTTTGGTAGTTATCCATCTACTCAAATAGCTAGGAGCAGGGGAACCTATAGAAGTGGACTCAAACCTTTGAATATATGCCAGTCCTCGTTGAAGTTCTCAATCTGATATTTACCTTCATCTTTTCTTATTGCAACCAGATTTTACCTTCCCTGGAAATTCTTAATTTGAGAAAATAAAGGAGAACCGGGTGATAGTTCTAAATTATCATAAACAACAACAACAACTCGCTCTTCACTAGGACCTGAAGAATTGCTGCTTGGTTTTTCGGAAGCAAGGATCATTTCACTACTATCTTCTGGAGGAGCAATCTGTGAGGATGCCTCCTGAAGCTGCAGGGCATATTCTAAGTGCCACAGCACATCTCCCATTCCAGGCCTATCAACACCATGTTCTGCCAGGCATTTCTCTGCTCCTTCCACATACTTCTTCAATGATCCAGGGTCTATGCTGCTTGCAATATGAGGGTCAATTATCTTCTGAAGTGTGCCCTTCCGATGACACTGCATTGCCCATTCAGCCAAACTGACCTGTTCCCTTGGCAGTGATGGGGTTATGACAGCCCTTGCACATAATACCTCGAAAAGGACTACACCAAATGAGTACACATCAGATTTCTCGGTAAGCTGTTGCCTCCTGAAGTACTCAGGATCAAGGTACCCGAAGCTACCCTTCACGGCTGTGCTTATATGCGTTTGATCCAATGTTGGTGCAGCTTTTGACAAGCCAAAATCAGAAACTTTTGCCACAAAATTCTCATCAAGAAGAATATTTGTTGTCTTTACATCACGGTGTATTATACCTAGTGCTGCACCAGTGTGAAGATAATGCAATCCACGGGCAGCACCTATGCAAATTTCAAGCCGTTGTTTCCATGACAAAGAAGGGAGGTTTGTACCATATAAGTGGTCACGAAGCGGTCCATTAGCCATGTACTCATAAACGAGGATCATCTCTGATTGCTCATCGCAAAACCCAATTAGCGAAACAAGGTGGCGATGCCTGAGCTTGGAGAGCATCTCTATTTCTGTTTTGAATTCAGTAATGCCTTGCTCAGAACCTGAGGTTCCTCGTTTAATGGCAATCTTAGTTCCATCCTCCAACTCTCCAAGATACACTTTTCCAAACCCTCCAACACCAATCACCGTCTTTTCATCAAAATTTTGTGTAGCATTCTGTAGTTCATAAATAGTGAAGAGCCTGCCATAACCCTGGGTTGAGAAGTAAGTAGAGTAACCATTCTTGCTCTTGCGAGAACCATATTGGCTAGACCTTCGAGAGCTGCTTTTGCTAGACAAGAAACTAGAGTTACTGCCATGGAGTGGGAGGAGCCACGATGAGAAGCTGTTTCGCTTTTCCCAACCTTCGGGTCTCTTCTGCCACCGGACAAAAACCATGGCCAGCAACAACATTGCTGCCACCGCCAATGCAAGGCCAACGGCAGCTACAATCTTCAATTTCTTTGTTGTTGAATCTGGTCCCTTGTATGACCCATCAACAGTAAACAATCCATCAAAGCTATTCGCCTCATTGTTCATCTTCATGATCTCCAATCCATTAAGAATTGCATCCAGACTGGCTGACTGAGATTGATACGGGCCAATCTGAACCAAGATGGAATCATTTGTGATGGCATCCCCATTGAGCACAAAGTCTTTGTAATAAGCAGTGTCAAGAGCATCGGTGAGGGACGAGAGATCAAGAGCTGACACTCCCACCATAGTATTGATATATACATTGAAGTATAAACTGTTGAGGACCTTGCTCACAATATCACAAAAGTGCAACCTAATCAAATAGGAGTAACCTGGATCCACATTCAGTTTCCATGTGAGGTTTACATTCGGTTGCATTGTAAGTGGATCTTCTATATGCACTGCCGATGCATAAACTGAACTCGGAGCAACATATGGAGTAGCCCCACTCTCCGGGTATTTGATGATTTTGCCAGACACAGATGCATTTTTAGACCCTTGTAGGAACTTATTATACTTGCCATCAGGCTCCCATGTCCTTGACAAGGTATCATTTTCAGATGTTATGGTTGGCCCTCCAACATTTAACCGGTAACATACTTGGAAAGCAGAGTTAGACAGCCCATTAAAATCTCCAAGTGGAGAAACTGAGGTTGCTATATTGGTGATTAGCGAGTCAGGAGCTGAGACAACCTCTATAGCATTGATGAATGCAAAAGAACCCTTCTTGGGCTTAAATTGAAGGGATAATCTTCCAGAAACACTGATCAAGTATTCTTTGAACACCAATGAAGTATTGTCCTGGATTTGGATCTGGTGTAAGAGAACAATTTTACCAGAGAAGACAGAGAAAACAGCTTCTGTTAGATTGTATGAGGGGTGATCAATTGGGTATAAGTACAGGCGAACCCAATGCCACCCTGGTTCGGCAACAAAGAATGTATATGTGGAATCTTGAAGAAAGATCCTTGCAGTGCGAACTAAAGGTAAAGACGAAGGAGATATGGAGGAAGAGACATTGATAGAAATGGAATCAACAGAAGCCTGTACATCTTCTTCAGTTTGTAAGAGAGAAGTAGCATCATGATCAGACTTAAAAGTCCGGCCATCCTTAAGCCGGGTTTCTTGGGTCGACCCACAATCAATGAGATAATTATCAGAAGGTGTGAATGTTGAAGATGCATTGCTTTTGGCTGAAGCAAATTTTGTGAGGTTGAATAGGAAGAAGGAGGAGAGGAAGATAATAGAAAATGAGAAGTAGGGTTGAGGCCATGAAACCCTACATTTGTTTCCTCTCATTATAATGGTGGTGGTGGCTTTGGCGGTGGTGGTGGTGGAAGAATAGGCCTAATGGGGATGTGCCAAAAGCAACAAAATCAAAATGTTCAAGAAAGGACAAGGTTAACAAAGTTTGGTTTGGTGGTGGTGTTGTGGGAAAAACCGTACGTAGATTTCGGAGGAATTTGTATGTATAGAAATGAACGTAGCTGTTGGGGAGAAACAACAGGAACAAGAAAAAAGCTTGAGTTTGTTGGAATGGAAGCAAGTAAGAGAAAAAAATGTGCGGTGTTGTAATGTTTTGGAGATTTTGATGATGAACATGGAAGACTTGGTAAAAAGAAATGGAAGAAGTTGGAAGGGATAGCGAGCTATGCGTTGGACCCTTGAAGCCATTAGGATGATTCTTCTTATTTATAACTACCAACAACCTTATATGCCAGATCAAACCAAAAAAAAAAAACCTTATATGCCCAAACAGCGTGCCACCCAATACCTTAAAATTTTATTTTTGGTTCTGCTATCTATCTATATATATATATATATATATAAAAGGGGAGAAGATGTTTGATTTTAGGGAAAAGTTAACAAATATCCTAAGAGTATTGGTTTAAGAAAACTTTTTAGAAGCTTTTTATAGAAAAACAAAAAAAACAGACTTTTATTTATAATTTTTTATATTTCCCATGAAAATGACATTAAAATTTTTCTAATATGGTTCATTAACAAATGCCCAAAGGGCACCGATTAATAGAACCATTGATTTATAATAATAGAAAAATAAAAATAAAAACAAAGGAGTTCAGAAACAAAGTTGCCTCTCAAGTCTCGACAATAAAACAAGGCTATGGAAAAATTTGGTAGAATTTTGAGCCTACTCACTAGAGATTTACATTCTTATTTTTGTAAATGTGGATCATATTAATGAGTGTCCTTGACGGTTGACACATTTATTAATGAACTATTTAAAGAAAATTTTAAATTTTAATACTTCTTTTATGACAAATATAAAAAGTTGTAAAAAAATTAGTAATTTTTTTCTTCTAAAGCATCTATTAAAGCATCTATTAAGTTGTCAAAAAAAGTTGTCAAAGTTGTCCTTAAAGCATCTATTAACTTTTCCCTTTGTAAAAATATTGAAATTAAATGATCAACCAAAAACCGGTACCAAGAGGAAAAGGGCAATGCAGGCAATAGGGTATTGTAGATATGATTCTCCTAATAAAAGTCAGTTGATGACTTGCGAATCAATAGGATCTGAAAAATATTAATAAAAAAAAAACGATTTTAAATATTGGATTTAAAAAATGGGTTATTTTTTAGATCAAGGCTAGCACGATTGTATCAGTAACACGAAAAACCAATCAAAAAGGAATCTAATTTAATAAAAATGGTCCACAGACAAAGATGATCCAGGAACTTTTCAGTCAAAAATAGTTGAATTAAGATTTCTCTTGCAGAACCAAAAAGATAGGCCACCTTGCATTTATATCATTGCTTTATAGGTATACATTTTTGGTTTCCTTAGAAATTTCAGATCAAAGAAGTTCAATGGATTAATTAAGCAGAATTAAAAGAGGGACCATTCACAGAAAACAGCAAGAATGTAGAAAAAACTGCTTGTTAATATTATTGAATTTGAGCTATAATTCTGTTACAATGAAATAGGGATCCACAATCTATAGTATGTGGACCAAAGAATATTGAATCACTTGTAAATGAATTTAATTTACTGATAACCAATCACAACTTTGAATCACTTGTAAATGAATTTAATTTACTGATGATTAATCACAATTTTGAAGCATTGAATCTATTACAACTTTCCTCACTGCACCCGACAGCTCTGTTCTTATGCTCTAAGATATATTAGTCCGCGTTTGATCCTCTGCAAGAAAAATTAACAAAGAGATAATAAGTATATTTTGAGTATGAATATATCATGTTACAAAGGGAACCTCCAAATTGGCTTATAACAATGAGAATTACTTTTCTTATCATTTTTCATTTTTCTGGGTCATAAAGAGAAGCTACACAGAGCTAAGAGTGATAGTAAGAAGCAATCAACAAAATATAAATATTTATGCAATAATTTTATACAGTGACGTTAATACTCCCCAAGAATAAATCTATTTTATGTGTGGACAACAACAATATTCTTGGTTTTTAACTTGGTGTTCTATCAATCTGATATCAAAGCCTAGCGAATCACTTTTAAGAGAAGTTACTACTTTTGTGCCAGTGGTGCACCAAGGCATATTTCTCCCCCATATGACCTTCCCTCCCAAGTTGTAAAATATGGATCAATGCTTATATATGGTGTTGGCTAGGGAATATCTTTAAATGGGATTATTAAAAGGAGCTCGTGTGAGATAAATACAGCACTGAATGGTAAACATCACAATCTGCCAGCCTGGTACTGCTATTTAATTTCGCAACAAGTAAAGAAAGGTTCCATACCTCTCTAGTATCTCTAATGCGCAGGAGTTCCAATTTTTCATGAGGCCTCCGATTTGACAGGGTAGCAAGCTGCAGCTAAGCCTAAATTAGCACTAAGTACTAAAAAATGGTTCAGCACCACACATTTTATATAAATATTTAATCATACCCAGAAACTGAAGAGCTCAGGATCTTGCGGTGTAGGCTTCATTGCTTCTACGTTAAGGAGTTTCTCAAGTCTTCTTGGATCTGCAGTATGAATTGTCCATTAACCACAAGAATAAATTGCAAAGTTGCAAGACAAGACAATATCCTTGGTAAAACCATATGACTGTGCAATGGCGAACTACATGCAGGCTAATGTGTCTTACAAACTCCCCTATTAGTATCAGAAAGCAATGAAGCATTTATCTGATATTTGCTAGGCTCCATCATGAAACCCCTTGAGCATTCTTTAATGCCCTTATTTACATGTAGAAAATAAATAATGATAACAGGATGTCAGTTCTCCTACCTCCCAACTCTCCACAAACACCCCCCCCCCCCCCCCTGGGGGAACCAAAAAAAGAAAAGAAAAGAAAAAAGCACACTGATATTTGCTAGGGTAGACATCACGAAATATTTATTTGATTCAATCATTATTTCCTAATAACTTTAGGTAGGGGTTACGGCAATGCTGATCAAATTGGCATTAGCCTCCCTTCCCTTAGAGTTTTACCTTGTCGTGCTGCTTCTCTTGCCCGCCTTATCCATGACTGAGCATATTCTGCTGCATTATTTGTCGATTCCTGCAACTGTAAAAATAAAAATTAAAAATTAAAAAAAAAATCCATAAAGGTAAAAACAAAAATAAGCTGCCCTACAAATCTTCCACTAATAGTGCATGCCATATACTGGACTTTCAAATTTTGGCTACAAGATGTTGAATGAACGACAAAATATAAAACTTGACACCTCATTTTATTAAGGAAATTAAATACTCTGAATGAACCCCGAGATTATTTCCTAGTTCTTATGTTTTATTTAAGTTTCTTTACCCAGCAGACTTTCACACATTGGCATTAAGCTGTTATACACTACCATTTGCAGCATAGGTTGAAGCATTTAAAATTGCAAATAAAACATCCAGAAAATGTCTGCAGACATCTATTAAAATATCATACTAAAATTCCAGAGACACAACTGAACACCCAGGACCATGCTTAACAGATGACTACCAGGTAACATAAAGTACCTCCTTGCGATCTTTAAATCTTTTGACGTTCCTACTTCTAAGCAAGCTATTATAACTCATGCTTCTTGTTATCCTTTTAAAAATATATATATATATATATATATATTTTTGTGGAGGGTGGGGGGGTGGAATCTCTCTCTCTCTCTCTCACACACACACTCACGAGAAATCCAAACTTGCAGTGAGCTCACCTCTGCTCTTTCTCTTGTTCCTTCTGGTGGAATATCGTTCACCCAATCAACCTCCGCAACGCGATAACTGCATAGGAGTTAAATCATCAAGGCATAAAATCTAACTTAAAAACAAAAAACTGCAGATGATATGATAGACAGCAATCAACAAATGTGTGAAGATCAACTCACCCGTCTTGATCCCAAGATCGGATGATGCGAAATCTTCGTCGACTTTCAATCTGCTTATTAACATAAAAAATGGATATAAGAAAAGGAACAATAAATGACCACAACTCCATATATGTATAACAACAACCAAGCCTTAGTCCCAAAATGCTAACGTGGAATGAGTAAGAGAAGCATGTTTCCCTTCATGTTTGGATTCTACCTTCATCCACAAGATATTTGGAAAAATTTAAAAACTACTTCTGAACCAACCTTAGGATAAAAGCATAAATAATTCCTTAACCTATAAATGTGTAGTAGGGAAGCACAACTGAGTCAATCATACATAACTAACAAGATAGGATTGTCAATTAATTTAGTAGATAACACTGCAGGAAGCAGTGGTTTTGTTTGCAGTGCATTCTCTGGTAAGAAGTCATTCAGAGCTTTTGCGGTTGCCAAGGTTAGCTTTAATGATGTAAAAGCTTAGGAACTTCTGTTGGTCTTGATGAAGAAAGACTAGGTTTAAGGGGCAATTCTGAGTTTTGTGAACAGTCTTGAAAGAATAGAAACCAGGTTGGTTTTTGGTGTTTCTGATACTTGATTATGGTGAGATGAGGTAAATTCTCAGATATGTTTTTGTGATAAAAATTTAAAGAAAAATGGGATCAGCTATGATTCACACAGTGCTGGGTATTAAAAATAAGAAGAAAGATTCTAGGCTTCACATGTAGATTTTCTTAGGCATCACATCTAGACTTGGGTTGTATCACACAATTCTTAAAAAGCATTCATGTTAGAAGTTATTAAAATTCGTTCCCTCTACATTCATTAAAGTGAAACCATTTTAAACATATTGGAAGTACTAAACTCTAAGTCAGGAGATACTAACATCCATGTGAGGACAATAACACAACCCAAATTAAGAACCATGGCCAGAAATTCAGAAAGGTAAAGACTGTAAAGTACCCCAACATCTTTGTTTTTTTTTAAAAATTGTGTGTGTGTGTGTTGTTTTTGTAAGATAAAAAGAGCAAATCATTGATGAAAAGAAGAATGAAAATAAGACTCAATGGCTTGACTACACATTTTAGGGTTCCAACTACTCCCTACATCAAATTTAGACCATTATTTTGATCAATGTAATTTACTTTTCCAAGAATTTCTTCCTTTCTATGTCAGTTAGACTCCTATATTTCATCATATTAAAAAATATTGTCCAAGGTATCAAAGTCTTGAATGAGGCCACATCATTATAAAAGCATGCACGATCACTATAAGGTTTTAGCATTTGCATGGCAAAAGGCTAAGAAGGTTCAATAACAAGCTTATTCCTTGCAAGCAGACTCCAATATATATATATATATATATATATATATATATATATTGTGCCCACCTCACCTAGAGCTCATTTGCTCCAATTTATATGAAATAGAGTTCCATTCCTTCACATTGGTGGGTTATACAAATTGTTATGAACACTTCTTATAAGGAGATAAAACTATAGTGAGTTCCAAAGAATCACTTCGTGGACTTTCTCCCAAATAACAAGATAGCCTTATTTCACAATCACAATGGCTCATCAAGTGTTAATTTGCAATCTTAAAAGAAATGCAACCAATCTAACCAAAAGCTTCATAACAAGGAAATGCCTCATCAAAGTTTTTGAAAGCAATGGCCTTTTCTAGTCATAAAAGCAAAAAGACTTGAAGTTATAAATGTATACAAGTAGAAAAAATAAGAGATTAATTTTCAAAAGTAAAACAGCATTTGCATTGAATTCAGTTCAGAAAAGTGCAAATGTATGAATACAAGGAAGAAATCATTCACCTCTAGATAGAAACGTCCATCTGGAAGTGGCTCACACCTACATCAATAAACAAACCAAGATCTCTAAATTTTGAAAATGGTATATAAAAAGTGAGGTTCAGAAGAAAACAAGTAAATGGTATGCATCCTAGCAATTTTATGAAGGGTGAAAAGGACAAAAAAAAACTTACTCAGTAATCTCTACTTCACAACCAAAGTCAGCTACGGAACCTGTTGTAGAATCAGTAATAACCTACATGATTAACAGACAAACCAAACCCAGTAACAGTGAGGAATTCTTTGTCAAACATATACCTTAAGAAGGAAAAGAAAAAGAAAAGGACCAGTGACAATAATCTACCATTCCCATCCGATGGTTTCCTTCCATTATCCTCCTCACCTGTTCGTCAAGTAAACATTAATAATGATAACATTAACATTATTTGTATACAAATATTTTTTTGAGGAGATATAGTTAACATCTGGATTCATTTTTATTTTTTACTTCCAAAGGGGAAAAAAAGAGAGAAAAATGATTGAGATATCTAAGCAGGAAATTCTTTGTTTTTTTGGTAAGTAATCAGGCAGAAAATTAAGATTTATGTTATGACACCTCTTCCCATGTATTTATCTTAATTGACCTTGGCAGCAACTTACAATAAGGCAACAATACCAACAAAAGACTACTCAATTGCATGCTTAACCACATTGTTAGAAACAATTTCATGTGCTTTTGCACAGCCAGGGATAATAATTATTCCTTTCTGTTTCTATGGAGCATTTCTTGTTGTTACCATCTACACTATTAGATGAGGTAACACAATCCCTGATGATAATACAATACTTGACAAGTGCTCACTCTTAATTATAAAACAATATCATTTTTTCTTTTTGCCGAATAAAATAATATCAATTGGACACTAATTAAACTTAGCTATTTGATGCAAGGGTTCCCAAAATGTTCTGTTGCATACAAAGGTAGTCATCCTATGGATTTACTACCACATCCATAATTTACCCATTTATCTTAATTTCATCATAATATATGAAAGCCACAAAAGAAGAATGGTAATCAGTTGACTGACTCACCATAAGCCTGTACCGGGGTTCAAATATGTGGAGAGGAAACCTTTGACAAGGAATGACGACATCCATGACAAAAAGAGGTATCAAATCAACACCAAGGTTTGTCAAACTTTCATGCTCTGAAATCCTTTCTGCATATTCCTCTGGGAAGTTCTTTTCTATGATATTGTTAAGTGTCACACTGGTAAAAAGCCAAGTGAGATTGTATAATGTAGAAAACAGTCTTTATTACAACAAATGAAGCAAAAGAGTAACTCCAGAAAGAAGAGTTTGTTCTCCATTCTCACTAATATGACACAGCATGCATGGTGAAGAGGATAACTTGACTTAAAGGTCCATATCAAAAGAATTTTCTAGACTCATATTGACACAATAAGATATTTCAAATTCCTTTACATGTATCATTGAGCTCCTTAACAAAGTCGAACATTAATTTGGACAGCATGGGGCCTATAAGTCAAACGGATACAGTCATGCATAAATGATTGTATTTGCAAACTACTTCTCCAGGGTTGAACCAATGAACAACAGCTCCTATACAGACTAACGTGTTCAATTCATACAGCATGGGTAGAATAAAGATTTTCTAGAGTCAAACCATTAACACAAGAATTTCAATTATCATTGCCACATAAGCAACTCACCTGACTGCACATGTTCTAGGACTAATAAAAAGAACGGTTCGGCACAATGGACATTTGTTACCTAAGATTTTTAATAAAGAAGTTAGAAGAAAATAATGTGATATGAAGGTGTTATGGAAAATTTGATCAACAACAGCAAGGTGCTCACCACGATCCATGGACTGAAATAGACATGAGCGGCAAAAAGAATGCCCACAAGGAGTCGTAATGGGTTCATATAATAACTTCAGGCATAACGTACAATCGAAGTCATCAGTCCGTTCTGGCCTACAATGGCTTTTCCTCTCAATTGAACTGGTTGATGTTTCCCCCAATTCCTGAAGAGAAGCATGAAGATGATTGCTACATGTTTCTCTCCTCCCAATTAAACTGGCTGATGTTCTCTCCAAATTCTGAAGAGAAGCACGAAGAGGATTGCTACATATTTCCAGGAACAAACAAGATCCATTCACGGTGTAAAAATTAAAGAAAAATGTATTACCATATCTCCAACAGAATTTAACAATTAAATGAAATTACATTCACCTAAAAGGGTCAATCTGAAGACCTGAAAGAATAACATCCCGGGCAATGTCATACTTCTCCAACTGTAGATACAAAACAAGGTCAACGACTCAACGTCAATGTGACAAATATGGTATAAATCTAGCAAACATCTATGGAGGGAAAAAGATTATAATACATTAAGGATTTTGCCTCTTATCCTGATATAAGAATAAACTAAAAGTTCCACGTAAAAAACATGTAGAAAAATACATTTTTGGGACCAACTTGAGTGTTCATGTGTTACATTTCCAACAATTTATTGTCATTCTACTCTATCCAAATCAATGACTGGTGTCTTCTACTTAATTGCAGTAATCAACTTTACTGGTCATAACCAAACCATCTATGATGGCCACCACACCTTTCCCTCAATTGGTTAATTAACAAGTATTCATAATCAAATTCATTTCTAACCTCACACTTTTTAATATTTTCATATATCCAAATTATCATCCACGGAGGACTATTAATGTTTTTTTTTTTCTACAATCCCAAATTCTTTTTATATGTTTTAAATATAGAAAACCATAATTTAAACGCCTTATGCCTTGAGGCTTACACCTCACCACATTGGGGGGTTAAATGTTTTATTCTTCACCTTGACCATTTAAAGTTTGAATGTGCAGACAATGAGAGGGTGGGACCCACCCCCTAGTACATTAAAATAAATTCAGAAAGCTAAAAAATAAAAGAAAAGATAGAAATGTATTCATACCAATATGAGAGCATTGGCCCTTAGAATGTATGATTTTACCGAATCCTTTCGGATGCTATTCAGCTTCTCAGCATCCTTCAAAGCAAGCTGAATTTATAGATAACCAATACTTGTTAGAATGTATGCAAATGAAATTTCTTTTTTAAGCATATATAGCAAAGCTATAACACATACCTCAGCATGTGTTGTAGGATCCAGCCCATTCAATGGTCTATATTCAGAAGTTGTTGGAGATCTGTGTTTCAAGAATTGGCTAATCCTGGTTGAATGAAGTTGTTTTCATTGCAACAAATTTATTATATAGTTAATGAATGTTAATGGCTCCAAATGTAATTTAAAGACATGCAATCAAGCACAAATCACTAATCTAGCCATGAAATGATCCTTAACCTGATATAAGCAGTACTTCGGTTGCTGAGGATAACTGGATCACCTGGTTTGATGTTATTGGCTCTTGAGTAACAAGTGATTGCCTGAAAAGAAACTGGATCAGCAATTTCGTCTAATATAGTGTCATTGGTAAAGTCATATATTGTACATGTCAAAGCTCGTGTTCAAAGTGTTTTATGAGCGGTTTTCTATCCACGATTGAATACTATTTCTTCTTTCACAAGAAATTAGTAATGTGTCAGTAAACTACAAAAATTGACAGACCACTCAAAATGAAAAACACCCACCTCTTCCAATTTATTGTCTCGAAATGCTTGGTTTCCACTCTGCACAAATTCATTAACATAACCAAATGTGTCCCAACACGCTGATCCCTCTTCGTCATTCGCCTGCAATTCAATCAATGTTTACAAGTTCGTTCAAATTCACAAACAAAGCATTTAAACTCACATCATAAATGATCAATTCTTCTCCAGAAACACTACGAGCTAAACCAACTTGGTCTTTTTTGCCAATTTTGTTGTTGCAGAAAACAGATACCACTTCACATTAAACCAAAACAATAACTTCCATCACTTCAAATTCCTTGGTTTTCTCACTACCCAAACAATGGGAAAGGGCGGGGAAATCACGCAATCAAACTCAAATCACTTTTGTCTTCTCCGTACACAGCAACCAGACAATGTTGAAGGAAAATACAAAAGACAACAAACAAATTCGGACGAAGAAAATACTAACGCACTGATTGGTTACTGAGAAAATACAGGAAAAAAAAAAAAAACTCAATTTTCTTCCAATTTCAAGTTGAGCAGCGATTTCTGGTTATTTCAGCTAAAACAAACAAAAACAAAACGACAATTCTGCTTCTTCTTTTTTTCTCGATTTCCATAATTTTCTCAGCAACCAAACACAAAAAGAAGCAATCAAAATCCGAATCAATTTACTCAAACAGTTGCTTTTTCGGTTTCAGAGATTAACGGAAGAGAAAGCTAACCCGAATGTAGTCTTCCACTTCATCGAGCCCTTCCGTACTGAACAATGCTTCACCACCAGACATTGAGAATTTGATCTACTACTACACACACTCACACTATTTTCCTTTCCTTTTTTTTCTAGATAGAAAGAAAAAATCTAAAAGAACAAAACTGGAATTAGAATTTGAGAATCGAAATTAAGGTTCAGCTTTAGGAGTTAGAAAGAGTTGAGTGAGTAAATATAAATAAAAGCTTCGTGTGCGTCCCTATGTCCCTCGTTGCATACACGGACCAAATTCCACTACGTGTTCTTTCTGCTCTTTTGGATTAGAGAATAGATTTTAGGGGCTCTCAGATTTTTTTTTGTAAACAGGGGCTCACACATTTTTGGAATTACATTACAATTACATTTTATATATATATATATATATATATAAAATAAAAAGAATTATGGGAAAGATTGTAGGAGTGAGATTGAGAGGGAGAGTTAGTTGTTGATGACGTGAGAAATTAGAAAGAGATTTGAGGAACGATAAGATCACATGATTCTCCACAATTTTGTATCACAACACTCCACGTGGTGGGTTATGATTAATAAAGATGTGATGGTAAGCCATGTATCCCAAGCATTACTCAGATATTTAATTCAATTCATAGTTGGTGTAATAATTAGTAGTATAATGAAATGAAATGATTGTTAATTTTGTGATAGGATTTTGACTTTTGGGGTGTGGCCAGCTCAGTTCTGTTCTGTTCTTTTACTATTTTATTTTAAGAGTTTACTTTTTTTTTCTACTGTCTTTTCTCTCGAGCTAGTTTTTTTTTACAGCTAGATCCACGCTCCTTTTTTGCGCGTGCCTACACGCTTCTTCAGCTGCCCGCTTTGCTTACTTTTTTTTTTTTTTTTTTTTAATAAGATCATAATGTGTCTAAAAAAATCTCAACTTTATCAAAAGCCAGCAAACTTTTCATTACAAACGGTGAGTCATTCAAAATACAAGAATCAGTTCTTTGTACGGCTCTCATTTTAGCTTAAGTTGTCAACACATCTATTAATTTCCCTATAAACATGCGACACTATTTTCTACTCACTTCTTCGTTGTCTACTTGTTTCTTTTTTCTCTCTTCCTAAATAAATTAAATTTAAAAGAAAAAACTAAATTTACAATTCACACATGTAAAATTCAAGTTATGTATATGTATATTAATTGACAAAACTCAGAGAAATTTCAATTAGATTTTAATTGGATTCTCATTTTTGCGCCATGTGTCCTATTTAATTTTTAATTTTGTACCAAGTGAATTATTGAGTGTGAAAATCGAAGAGTCCAAATCTAATTAAATTCTCAATTTTGCGCCACGTGTCCATTTAATTTTTAATTTTGTGCCAAGTGAAATATTGAGTGTGAAAATCGAAGAGTTCAAATCCAATTAGATTCTAAATTGAATTTCAATTGGAATCCAATTTTTCGTCACGTGTCCATTTATTTTGTTAATTTTTATAGCAAGTGAATTATTGGATGAAAAAAACCAAAGAGTCTAAATATAATTAAATTCTAAATTTTATATATATATGAGAAACTTTTACACATTTTAGAAATGTATGATTTTAAAAAAGTGTAAGCGAATATTATGTATAATTTGAATATCTTCTAAAAAAAATGTATAATTGTGCACGGGACTACACACTAGTATACGTGGTGTGGGGAGCACATGCATTTCATGACAAGAGCAAATTTCATTGACCATTCTTGGGAAAAAAAAGAAGAAGAGGTTTTTGTATTTTAAATAAGAGATGAGGAATTTAAACCATGAACATATCTATTAAAAACACACAAAAATCTCATACGGTCATTATTCAAAAAGGATTTTTGAAGTTTAACAAAATTGAATTAATAATAATAATTAAACTCACCACAATTTCATATACAATTTAATAAACTTATCAATTAAAGACATAATATGTAATTTTTAAAGTTAGCTCACACCCTGTTATATATGTGTGGGTGGGTGTCTAGGTGTGTGTTTTAATGCCAATTGTGAAAGTGGAAGAATGAATGAGACAAATGTTTAAAATTACGCTCAAATGAGAGTTGAATGAACTTTTTGTCTAGAGTTTTCTCGAGCAATGTATCACGCAAAGTCGAGCAAAGTTACAATTTGATGATCAGTCTTGAGAGAAATGTCATGCAAGGTCAAGCGAACTTTCTATCTAAGAGTAATTTAAGTTTGTTCAATGGTTTTATTGAGCAAAAGCCAATTCACTCAAGTGATGCGTCAAGTGAAAACATTAGAGGCTTAAAATTTTTGTAGAATTGTGCATAAAAGTATACTTTTAAGTGGTAGTTGACTGTTTCTAGTCATTAGTAACAATTCTAATAGTATTTTGAAGGTAGTAACTCTATTCAAAACCACCACATATTTTTGACACGATTCATGAGTATAAGTACTTATGGAATATGAAGGACAAGAGACAAGGTTCAAATCTCCATGAAAAATTTTCGAACAAATATACACTTAGATTATTTTAAAATAGAATTTTATCTCAGATTAAAAAAAAAAAAAAAAAAAAAAAAAAAAAAAAAAAAAAACTCTTCTAACTTTGCAATGATGTTTTTTCATTGTCATGTGTATGTTACATATTCATTTATTTAATGTAACACATATACAAGAAAGTCAAAGAATTTTCCAAAAATTTTACTTGTAGAATTTAAGCTCTATTAAATCTTGAGTCAATTTGTTAGGACATATGAGCCCGTTGACAAATTTATCAGCAACAAAAAATAGGAGTCCATTGACAAACCCTAGGAGAGGAGACAAATATTAATTCTTATAAAAACAGCAAGTCAAGTCAGCCTATAATTTTATGGTATTGTTGTTCTTGTTTTAACCCCATTTCCTAACATATCCTGGCCGATTTGCCCACTCATTGTTTAGGATGCTATTTCACTCTCTCTTTTCAGATTCACTTTCTTACTCCATATGTGCATTGCATACATGGGTTTTGTTTCGCCATGTAATTTATGTTGTTGTTTTATCTTATGGTCTTTGAATGGAATTTAAGCATTTTAGTGGGATAGTTATTGATTATTAGAGCTAATTATATATATATATATATATATATATATATATATATATATATATATATATGTGTGTGTGTGTGAATGACTTGGAGGCTAAGTGGGTGAGAGAGAATATAGAAGAGAGCCGACTTGATTCTCTTGTAAACGGCAACCGGCGAAGAAAAGTGAAGCACCTGTTTACAAGAACCACTAGACAAAACAAAACCCCCTTACTAAGATGCACAGACTTAACACAAGTACGGATACGATACAGCAACACGAGTAATTTTTGAAAACTATAATCAAATACGATTGATAGGATACTGTTATGACACAACTACAACACAGATACGACACTTCAAATAAAGTGTTTGTGCATCCTAGATTATCTTATATTATTACTAAACATGGTAGGTACACTCAATGAGCTATAAAATTTTTCTATAATGTAATTGGGTCAACAATTAATATAATTTAAAGTTGGAGAGGAAGAGAGAACAACGGCAATTTTGGCTTGGAGTTTGTAGTTTATATGGTGCTTAAAGGTCAAACGTGTGTTTCATGACTTCATCAAGAGGAAGCCACGCTCACGTAGTAACATCCATGTTTTTAAAGTTAGGGTTCTATTCCCAATGAGTGGGATGGGACGACAATGAGGGTATCTATGACCGGCTATTTCCTTAATTGCAATCTCTGTTCTCTACTAGTGTGCATGCAAATGCCATATATATATATATATATATATATATATATATATATAAAATACTTGTGACCTGTGAAACATACTTTGTAAAATATTAAATATGCAACATATATATTAGGTAAAAAGAAAACTCAATAAAACTAAAGAACCAAACGAGTTTTAGGATAAATCCTGTTACAAAACACTATTCAATTTGAAAAAATAAAAGTCTAACAAGTCCATTGACGAACTATCAAACGATACAAAATTAGAGGTTCGATTGTGTCCCAATCTCTCCAAACTCTTACTTAGCACATATGTTAGCTTCTTATTATTCTGAAAAATACATGAAAGTTTTTATATTTAAAAATATAAAGTCGTGTTAAAGTTTGACTACTTATTATACTTCACAAAATTACTTCAAGTGGGTTCCAGTTAGCTCAACTGGTAAAGTCTCTGATGGTTGTATAAGAGATCTGGGGTTCAATCCCTGCCTACACCAAAAACTGATTGGTGTTTTAGTCTGATGATAAAGAGTTATCATCAGGAGCGGACGCCATAGGTTGAAACTCTTTCAAAAAAAAAAATTACTTCAACTTTTATTACTAAACTTTAATACTATTATATAATTGTGCCATTGTGTTAAAATATATACGATATTAGAATAATTTCATGTTATATTTATTATTATACATAAAGATTTTCATCTTTTTTTTAAAATTTATTTATTAAAATCCTGAATTTTTTCCTGTGTTCTAATATCTTTATATAGTTGGATGCTAAGATTTTAAATAAAATAAAATAAAAAACACTAGTTCACCAAGAAGTGACGTGGACTAAAGAAACAAAACAGCCACGAAAAAATTCCAATGAAATCAAGAATCTTGAAATTTATGGAGCATCTAATAGATATAAAGAAGTTCAGCCTTTCGCACCTTCAAGAAATCACGTGATATGTGTAGTAATATCAAACATATACCCAGTTCAGCTTTAGAAATAGGTTGTAAAAGTTGATTCAGTTGTTAAGTACTTAAGTAGCTATTCATAAGTGAAGGAAAAAACTAAGCAACATTTGTTATAATGCCTTTGTCAAATAATATAATACTAGTCTGGTTTAGGCCCTAAGACTTAACAAATCTTTTAATTTTAAACAATGAGGGCACTCGTTTCAATTTATAGATTATCCATTTACACTAGTGTCACAAGAACATGTGCTTCAGGAAGAGGGAAAAATAACTATGATAGTTATCAAGAGCAAGAGATAAGACAAGTTACACTACCATATGTATGATTACTACTATACGTAAATATTCAGTGCATAAAGAGGTCCCAAATGGATTTGCAGTTACTTGCAGTGGAATACTATTTACGTGTCTAAGCTTATCTGGATTATCAGCAAAGAAGTGTTTGCTACCAACTAATTGATCCTTCTTTTCATTTTTGTACTGAGCAACACGGATGTTAGTCTTACTACCCTGAGACCTATCCATATTTTTCCCATTAGAGGAATTGAGGTTTTGTGTGGTATCCTCCTCTACCCTTCCAGTTCTTGTATCATGCTGTGAATGAATGCTAATCTCATGGTGATTATATACAAAAGGATCATCTAAATTATCAGACCAAATGCTTTGTGTATTTTTGTTTTCTTCTTCCTCGTCCAATTTGTAGTCATCAATGATGCTATGTTGGTCGGAACCAGAATCAATTTTCTTCTCCTTAATGCCATTCCAGTCTCTCTCCATTTTCATCATCTGAACCCTCCTCCACTTGAGCTATCATATTTTCTAGTACACCAAAAACACTGTTCACAACCACTTGGGTGGAATCATCCACCCCTGTTAAAGCATACAATGCTTGGGATACACTGAAGGGGGGGACTAGGGTCAGACATAATAGAATTAGTTTGATCCTGAACAGGCTGCATAATTTCGTTATCTCTCTTCAGATTATCGTTACCTTCATTTCCCATTGCATCAGCATCAGAGGAGGTCCCAGGAGGTACTTCTTCTGTTATACTGGATGATGCCACCCTGCCTTGGTCAGTTCAAGAATCTCCAGTTTCCTAGTTATTATTCTCCTCTTTTTCCTCTATTTGAGCTACTCCACCATCCTGACCTTTTTTCTCATCAATTGTTGGCTTGACATCTGTTTCTGATCCAAGCTCACCATTGTCAAGATATAGAGCAGATTTTTCTTTAGAGAACTCATCATATTCATCATTATTTCCTGACTCACTGGTGTCCTTGACTGAACCAGATATATCAACTCCGTCACCCCTTGTCGATTGAGATGGATCTGATTCTAGATCCCCAGTAGGTTTGCCTATGCCAGGTTGAGCGTCATTCAAGCTATTTGTGAGGTCATCAGCCCTTTTTATCTGGTCTGAAGAAAGATGGTCAGTGTTTAAACTTTCTCCACCTGATATTCCAACTTTTTCTTGGATCTAGGCCTTCAATCCTGTTGAAACATCAGATCCGAACAATATCAAGAAGTCCATTAAAATTTAAGTTTGTGCCTTGGGTATGCAAAATTCCAGTTACAGCGGTTGTAAGCTTTTCACAAACATCTTCTGGCACAGCATCTTGCCAAGCTTTCACAAGTGTCTCTCCTTGATCCACAGCAGTCAAGACCTGGACACTATTATAAAATAAATGTCAATAAATATACACAATTATGGTAAGCAATGAAGTGACAATAAATACATGTTAGAAATTAGCATTCCCCACCAAGTACCACCCGTCACCAAGGAGCCAGTAGAAATCCCCCCTTTTTTTTAATTTAAAAAAATAAAAAAATAAAAAAAAACAAAAAAAACCAATGCATACTATCAAGTAGCAGGTAGAAATGTCTCAGAAAACAATTAATTTTCTACATAATTTTAATTGATGTGACTCCTAAAAAGGTTCTTATTCTCCCTCCCAAGATAGATAATGTGAGTCTAATCATCACAGGCCAGATGAAAAGTCAAATATCAAAAGAAATCAGATATTCCTCTCTAGCTGCAAAAGGTCTTACATTCTACTTATAAGCATTAACATGAATCAAATCCCCAGAAAACATGAAAATGGAAAGAATACTAATTAGCATTTGCAGCAAGCAATTATCTTAAAAGGAAAAATAAAAACCATTGACAACAACAATATAAAACACAATCAAAATCTTGTTAATCCAGATTACAACATAGATTAATAATTAGTTAACACAAATTATAAATCCACATACATGACCAACATAAAATGACATACGAAAATCATACATTCTAACTAACTTTGACTTCACATGCACATAATACAAGTAATCGAAAATCAACCTCAACTTTGCCAAATTACAAAATTTCTATGTTCACTGCAGGTGCATAGAACACAGAAATTATTAATGGCGATATTTTTTTTTAATAAGTAACTTCATTAAAAAAGTGCAATAAAAAGGAGCGCAAACCTAGTACACAGGAATTATAAAGAGTCAAAAGAGGCAATTAATAACAATATTAAACATTAATATGATTGTAGAAGTGACATCATGGCAAAAATATCATAGAAATGAGAATTCTAAGCCTTACCTTCTGTTTTTTTCTTCTGTTAGAGTACCAGGCATGGTTATATCAAGCATATTCATAACCACTTGTGCTGTCTGTAGCCCTCAACCTCTTTCACCATCTACTGAGCTGACTTCCTCCTCTTTGACCAATTCTGAATCAACAGAGCTAATCTGCTGCAAAGCACCATTTTCCATTTCTTGCAGGCCTGCATCTTCAGCCTCCAAATTTTCTTGGGAATCTCATCTGGAACTTAAGCATAAACTAGCAACAGTGTTGCTATCTTCAAGCATACCCTTTATAGGATCCACAAAGTATCCATTCAAAGCATTTGGCTGAGTAAGATCCAAGAGCTTATCAACCTCATCATTCTTATCAGATGATCTGCTTTCCACAAGAGCTAAGCCTTTTGAAGGGTTCCACATCTTTTAGGAGAGGATGGTGGCCCTTCAGAAGTCCCAGCTCCACTGCTGTCAGCCACTGCACATCCCCACATCAGAATATCATTTGCAAGAATGCAGGGTTAAATTCCACCAAGTCTTTTAGCAGGGGGTTTTAGTATAAATAAATAAATAATAATAACAATAACCACTGTCATTGCCATTATCAACCACATCTTCAAGAGAGCCAGAGAATCATATTAAGAGTATCAGACACTAGCATTAAGTAACCAAATCTAGGAATCAAACAGTGTTTATGGCATTTCCTAATGTTTCCAATAGAAACATCCATGATTCAAATCCCCCCTCCCCCAAATATCAAATCATTTTTAATTATCAACAAAGAGGAACCAAACTTAGTGTTAGTCACCCAAGAGAAAATTTCTTGGCATCAGAATTCACAAGCTTTATAATTAAAAGAGGGGATAGCAAAGCACCTTTCTTTCATAGATTGGCTAATTCTCACAGGCATATCAAACCCTGACATAGTGGGGCCTAATTTGTGGGTCACTGTGAGATACTCAAACCATCAGACACATTAAGCCCTGCTCAAAAACCATGGATAAAACCTCTCCCCCAGTTTCCTTTAGCATCTGACTCAGCACCTTTATAGCCAAAAAAAATAGAAGTGGTGGTAAAGAATCCACTTGCCTTAACAACCGAGAATTGCTACAAAAAGCCAGCATGGGAACCATTGACCAGAACTGAGAAGCAGACACTAGAAACACAAGCAAAGCATCCACCTCCTCCACCTCTCCGCAAATCCTATCCCATCTAATAGATAAATCAATGAGTCCAAATTCATATGATTGCAGGCTTTCTCAATATCTAGCTTACAAATCACTCCTAGGATACAACTCTTTACTCTACTATCCAGACACTCACTAGCAATAAGAACTGAATCCAATGTCTTTCTGCCTCCGACAAAAGCATTATGTGACCTAAAGATGAGTTAATATGAATTGCATTCTATTAGCCAACACCTTTGCTACAAACTTATACACACTTCTCACAAGGCTAATGGGCCAAAATTTCCTAAAATTATTGGCGTTATTCTTTTTGGGGAATCAATGCAAGGAAGGAGGCATTGAGAGATTTTCAAATTCACAATGCCTATGAAAATCTGCCAAAAAAAAAAAAAGCCATAACATTTGCTTCAACCACCCTCCAACACTTTTTGAAAAAATGCCCTAGTAAACCCATCCAGACCTGGATCTTTGTAACCCTTCATCTCCTTCAACACCTATATGACCTCCTCCTTCGCAAATTTCCCCTCAAGGAATTGCCTCTCATTCTCATCAATACTAGCAAACTCTAACCCATCCGCATTAGGTCCCCGATATAGTTTCTTATAAAATTGCACCACTTGCTCACAAACTGCAGATTCATCCTCATAAATTATATCATCCATCTCCAGGCCTCTCGAATGATTGAACAATGATACGTCTGTGAGAATCAGTCAATCTATGAAGAAACGTGTGTTGCAATTCCCATCTATTAACCATAATGCTAGTGAATTCTGATGCCAAGAAATTTCATCTAAGGTGGCTAAGACTATGAGTGAAACGATAAACCACATAACTAACTCAACTAATGCTATGTTTGCTTGCACTTGAGGAGGAAAAAGAGAGGAAAAGAGTGATGAAGGGGAGGTAAAGGAAACAGCAAAAGTTTTTCTGTAGGTGTGTTTTGGTGTGGTGGGGGGGGGGGGGGAAGGAAAAGAAAATAATATATATCTTGCCTTTGTTTGATTTGCTAAAAAAAGAAGGAAAATATATATTTTTACTTTATGCCCTTAAAACAGTAAGAATGTAGATATGAGAATGAGAGCCAGAATCTTAGAAGAAAGAGAGAAAAAGTGTGGTAATAAACAATGCACGTAAAGGTAATAGTAATTTCTCAATATAAAAAGCATTTGATGATAATTACCAGCTTCTTTTCCTTTGGGCTCCCTCCAAATAGGACCTACGTGAAATTGAGGGCCAAAATGGAATTACCTCTTCCGTTTTCATTCAAACACCAAACAAAGGAATTAGCTCTTCCTCACCTGCTTTTGCTTTCTCATCTTTCTTTTCCTTACATCCAAAATAATGTAAATAGAAAACTACAGAGACCCCTCTAGCCCTCTTAGAGATAGAGGTCAATGAAATCTTCAACGCCAATGTGGCATTTGAACTGCATATGTTAAAAAAGGAAGAAGACTATTATCAATAAAAATAAAAATAAAAGAAAAAGTCCAAGATTTATTTGCTAAAGTTAATTCAATTAAGCAACAATTTTTTTATGCAACAATTTTATAATATTTAAATATATTAGCCAGATGATGCACACCAATTTTCTGATGGCCAAGCTGAACATAAGTTGTCCATCGTTCCCGGAAACATATCACATTCTCCTACAAGGCATGGATCAATAGGCATGACTCTGCAAGATAAATGACCATGGTAACTAAGGCAGTTCAAGGGAAGTCATAGACTGCAATAACACAAACACAATACAATTTTTGACACATCAAATTATACAACCAGGGGAGAACAATCTCTAAATTATGATTCAGCCAGAACATTACATTAGTTGATTGCCAACAAACATATCTATAAATGTGCTCACAAAAAAAGAATGCCTCATGAGTCACGACAGCTTTGTAGAAGGAGATATAAACTAATCAAATTGAAGTGGAAGTCTTCTTTTTCTTCTTATCATTCTTTTTATTCATATAATTCTTTTTCTTCTTTGCTTTTTCAATATTATTTGCCACTTGTTCCCGGTTCTTGGCTGTGGAGCAGTCCGCAAGGCCGGTTGTTTCCAATTTCCTTGTTGGCTTAAAAACCTCAGTGATTGAAGCATCTAACACATCACTTGAGCAACGAAGAGTAACACCCAATCCCGTGGCTTCATTCCAAAGCTCTCTCCCCTTCTCAAAGTCCCCTCCACTGCAAACTTTTGGTATGAGCACATCATAAACTGGCCCATAACCACCCAATGAACTCCTCTTCATTCGCTCAAAGAGCTCAAGAGCATGATTCACCCTCTCAACTCCACATAGAATACCAATCAAATCATAGTAAAACTTACGATCTGGTATCAACCCCGTCCCAATCATCTCATCCACCATCTGATTACCTTTACCATGTCTCCCAGTCAAATACAATACCCTTGCAACAAGATAATAGGTAGTCCAATCCAGAGAACAACCCGACTTCTTCATTATCTCAAGAATTCGACAAGACTCCTTCACTCTTCTTGTCCTTCCAAGACAAGAAATCAAAATATTATAACTAATTGAGGTTGGGGAAATCTTATAAGACCTCATTTCCATCATCACATTCAAGGCCTCAGGAACGAGACCGGAAGGATTACGTTTAAGATTCCTCTCACAAAGGCATCTAAGGAATGTGTTATAGCAAAATAAATCTGGCATAAACCCAGCCGACTTCATCTCTTTGATAATCCTTCGTGCTTCCTTCACATTCTCCTGCTCAGACCAACCATAAAGAAGTCTCTTGTAAATGCAAGGCTCTATTCCAGAAATCTTATCCTTGTGATGCCACACAACCCCCTCCGCTCTCCTAGCATGCCCTTTTGCACATAAAGAGCTAACAATTGCAGTAACGGTAACTCCATCTTGGGGGCACTTGTACTTGTCCAAGTTCTTGAAAATACCCAATGCCTCATCTTCTCTCCCTAGTTTAACCAACATGTCAGCTACAACACTAAAAGTATGAGTGTCCATTACCCGACCCTCCTTCCCAAGATCTGAAATCAATATATCCATTGCTGTGTGATCTTTCTTCTCTGCAAACACCCGAATGGCATAATTGTAATCCTTGTCTTCCAAACCACACTTCAAATTCTTATGAGACCACAAAAAGAATCTCAGCAATCTTCTAGTGGGTGCTTCCTGCTTGCAAGAATCTATTATCTGGGTCACAAGTGATGACGTTAAAGAACCTGTAAATTTATTTAACCCCAACTCTAATTCATCCAAACCACCAACTGTGCTTGAAACAACACTACACAGCTCCTGCAGCTCGGGCAGTGCCAGGTTTGGCAGCATTGTGCAGTAGAGAGACAAAAAAACATGTCTGTGTTTCTGGGTCTTGATATTTTGCAGCAAAAAGCTTTGCCATTTCAAAGATTTCAGAATGAAATGCATCGTCTTCTATAAGGAAATTTACCAAACACGTAATGAGCACGCATCACATGGGCGAGCATGTATGAGAAAATGAACCTGAAGAGAGAGCTATATTTTAAAAAAAAAATAGTTTCTTCAATATCTGACTGACCAAGAAAACTAAAAACACAAACGAGGAACTTGTTTATCATCACCCAAAAAAAAAAAATATATATATATATATATATATATATATATATATATCTTCTAGTAAATCTAACATGAGAACTATAAATAGATAAACAGTGGTTATAAACTGTAAAGGTAAGTTTGACAGTGAATGAAGTTATGAATTTGTAATGGAAAATGAATACCCACAAAACAAAAGTAAGCTTCCAAGCATTCTAACACATGTCAAAGCAAATACAAATATAGTTTGATAGAATCGAGAGAGAGAGAGAGAGATTGGGTCACCTCTGATATTATAGTGTGTGGGGATGGGCACTTATGCAATCACCAGCAGCTGTAAAGGATGTGGGGGAAGGAATTGGGTTAGGGGAAAGGAGATTCATAGAGAGGGAGAAAGGAGGATGTCCAGTGTATTAGTCTGAAGCAGAAAAATTATTCACCATTCTAGAATCTGTAAAATAAAATCCGCTGTAGTCTAGTTGGTTAGGATACTTGCCTCTCATAAGAACCTAGGCTCTTTTTTTTTTTGGGTTTGAGCAAACTTGTAAGAATGATACTTAATTTAAGTATATCTAATATTATAAGTTATATACATACATGTATAAAAATATAGTTTTATAAACTTGAGATTAGATTATGTGAATTTATAAATAAGGTCATAAGAAATCACATTATTATTTATAGTTTATTGATAATAGAAAATAATTCATTTTGTAAGTGTGTGTATGTATATATACTTTTAACAATTTAAATTTGACAAATCTAATTTTTAAGTCTACAAACAAAAATTATTTTATCTAATTAACTCAAATAATATTTGTAGGGCGTCCAAGGACCAAAGAGGATGGAGCATATCCAACCCGAGGACTTCATCAACCTGAGAATGGAGGAAGATGCGAGATAACACTCTAGGAGAACCCATTTCGAGAAAAAGGGATCATGGAAAGGGCCAAGACGGTGGAAGGAAGCTTCCTGTAAAGGTTATACATTTCCCACCTCATTGAATGCACTGCAACAATCTTATCAGCTACATTGATGAGAAAATGACACCTAAATAGTAGTTTTACAGCTAGCAGTCCCTTAGTCAGGCTGTTATGGGTGCCCAAGGACCAAGGAGGGTTTTGAAAAGTTGTAGTATAATTGTGGGGATGTCACAGTCCATGGGCCTGGGAGGAAAGCTGCCCGAGGAAAGGAAGAAATGAGTCAACGTACTCTAAGGCATTCTAAGTGGGAGCGAGAATTTGAAGAGGGAGAGAGTCAATGGTCATAGGGGAAATTTCTAGTTTAGAGTAGCCTGTCGCCTCCGCATTAAATGGTGGGCAACAACTTTATCAACTGCATTGATGAGGAAGTGACCTGAACAGTGTAAGTCACAACTAAGCTTCCACCACCTTCTTCAGAGGTAAAAAGAGACAAGTGTCACGAGGGAAAGCTAATTAGATTGGGATGGATGGTTGAGATATGGAGAAAGGAGAAATATATAAGAAAAGAGGGGTTTACAAAAAAAAGAATGGAGACAGAAGTGTGAAAAAGAAACAAGAAGAGCATTGAGAGGAGAGAGTGAACAGTGCAACTTTTTGTATAATCTTAGCCTCCTCGAGCAAACTTGTGGAGAGATATATGCTCATCTATTCTATAAAACTAACATTTTCTTCTCTATCTTCATCCTTGAGCAGAGCCCTCTCTTGTTGTTCGTTTTTTTCTCTTACAAATTTTATTGATTTGGGCCAAGGTTAAACTGTACAACTCACTGTTCTAAGTGGGCTTGGGCTGCCAGATTTTTTGGTCCTTACAATAACAATGTACTAGCAATTTTGTATCCTCATTGCCTTGAATTCTATTAAAAAATAATGTTGAATTCAACGTTTTTTCTCTATTCTTTTAAGTAGTTAAAATTTGGATTATAGCAAAAACAAGATTGAAAAAAAAATTAAAAACTAAAAAATTAGAAAAAGAGTGGAGGCTATGGTTTTAGAGCTATATATGAATATAAGTAGGCCATTTTTTTTTATATAAAAAATAATGATTATGTAGCACCCACCAAAAGGAGAGTTGGTTTTTTCACAAGTTGACATTGCGAATTCTGGTAGACAATAAAGTAGTGTAAGTGGTGGGCTTAAATGAAAATTGAATGTTCAACAATTGTGAAATTTATTGTGAAATTTGTTGTGAAAAATAGTATATACAGTATAAGTACATAGCACATTTCCGTCTTTTTCCAATGAAAAAAAAGTTCAATGGCCCTACATAAGACTAAAAGTATTGTCCTTTTGACAAGTTTCCAAACTACTAACAGTAAATAATGAATTTACACAATTTTTTTCACAACAAACTCCACAATTGTCAGAGCGATACTATATACTGTATATACTATATAGTATTACTTTGACAATTGTGGAGTTTGTTGTTAAAAAAATTGTGTAAATTCATTATTTACTGTTAGTAGTTTGGAAACTTGTCAAAATGACAATACTTTTAGTCTTATGTAGGGCCATTGAACTTTGTTTTCATTGGAAAAAGACGAAAATGTGCTATGTAATTATACAGGACATTAGATTGCTTTCTTTTAGAAGCAGAGAAGTCTTCTTATTTATGCTAGGGGCAAAGTTGAGATAGAAAAGTTTTGTCAAGAGGCAAAATGCTTTATAGGTATATTATATAGGAGTTTTTGGGGAGGTCAAGGGGGGGGGGGCACTTGCCCCCTCTCGCCTTCCCCTGGCTCCGCCCCTGTGTAGTACAGTATTATGTGTAGTGCTCTTAATAAAGAACTGATTAGCTAATCCTTGTATTTGAAAATATGTTACCTGCTGATGTAGTTTGTTACTCAGCTTGACCTCAATCTAATAATGCTTACAAGGAATGTATGCTAGTGTTTGGTACTGGATAATCTTTTAGAATTTTTGACAATGTTAAAATGCTCCAAGCATTTCCATATGTTTGGTTACAAATTACACAAAAGAAATTCACATGCCAATGGACATCTATTTTCCTATTTTTTTGTGGGAATGTGGATTCCCTTTTGAAAAAGTGGATATCAATGTTCCCATTCAAGGAAAATGTTATATTTTATATAAATCAATGATTTTGTCCTATGTTTACCAAAATAATAATTATAATTTTATTCTATTTCTTCTTGCCCTTTAATCAATAGAAATACGAGTCTGGTTAATGTATGCCCTTAGGGTATACATTAATCATCTATTTTAGGAAACCTTTTTATGAAAAATTGAAAAAGTTACAGTACGTTTTTAGACCCCTTAAAACACAATTGGATTAACCTAGTTAATTAGCCAAATTATTACTTAGTCCAAATTCCAGATCTAGGTTATCACAATCAAACAATCATATCATGCATAGTAGCGGAAAATAAAAAAACACAACGATATGATAACCCAAAAAACCAAACCGGTAAAAACCTGGGGAGGATTTAACCTAGCTATCCTCAAGGTAAACCTAAATCCACTATGAAAGAATCGAAGTTTTACAATAGGACTTAGACCACTAACATCCTATTGCTACCCACCAATAGAAACTTACTAACACGACCATGTGCAAGCTCCGAGACCACGGACTCCTTCTTTCTTGGATTCTCCAACAAGTAAAAGCACACCCGCTTGTGTTTCTTTAAGCTTCTATGGCAGCAACTTAATGATCATCAAGTTCTTGAACGAATCTCCTTCTTGATAATCCTAAGTTTGTGTAAAGGAAAGCTCCTCCCAGATCTCACAAGAGATTTACACAAACAGCAATATGAGCAACCTCTGAAACGTGGCTAGGGTTTGCCTTATATACCTAGGGCAAAAACATAAAACCTTAAACGTTTTAATGAACTAGGGCTGAGTTAGAATTCTACAGAAAAACGCATTCTATCTGATTTTCGATTGATCAAGCCTAAGCTTCAATCGATCGAACCAGGCCGAAATGCACTATTAAATCTACATCAGCTTGAATCCAACTTTACATAAACGACACAACTTTGAGCAAGTCTAAACACGACTAAACAACTTGTTTTGATCATGGTTTGCCAACAATACACATTAAAGTTCTAAATACATTAGTTCCTAAGTCTTTAGAACCTAATAGTTACCAATTTTTTGAAAACGTTTTCAATTTCTTATAAAAAGTTTTCTAATGCTTTGTTTGTTTGCAATGGAAAACATTGTGTAAAGATAGTTTTCTGTATTTTCTATTGTTTGATAGCATTAGAATAAATGAGTCAAAGGAAAATTATTTTTAGTCAACATAAAAAGTATGGCTTATTTTAAGAGATTGTTTTCCACTAATTTTTTTGGAAAAACAACTTTATCCCAAAGCAAACTAAATAAGGGAAGTTAAAAGATTGTTTTTCAACTCATTTAAGGTTGCTACCAAACATAGGAAAATGAGATAGTTTTATGGAAAATGTTTTTTTGGAAAATGACTCATTTTCTAGAAAATATTATTGTTAAAACAAACAGAGAGTAAAATGGTTTACTACTATATACCCTAAGAGTATATGTTAGTAAATCCCTAGAAATAAAACAAAAGAAAAAAAGGTATATTGCTTTGTTTTTTTCCTGTGATTTAATGACTTTTCAATTCAGCAAAAAAACTAGTCTTTATTTATTATTAATTAAGTAATTATGATGATACTTGAATATATATATATATATATATATATTCAATGATAACATTGAAATACAATAACATTAAAATATAATGGCGGAGCTAGGATTTGAGTTAAGGGTGCAAAATTTTTGTATAATACACAATTATGCACATCGTGAATATAAATAGTATTTGAGACAAATTTGAAAAATTAGAAGTTATTCATTTGAATATTAAATGATATTTTAATGTAATTATGTTCAAAATAAACCTTTACATAGAGAAAGTATATTCGTTATGTTGTATTTATCTATTTAGCTTTTGCTCATAAGAACCATCAAATTTTCAAAGTCAAAATTATGAATGAAATGATGTGCAATTTTATGTAATTTAGGTTAATGTAGACTTATATAATGCTCAAATTACAATATGTGAAACTATAATATAATTTTTATTATATAGTTAGCTTCATATTTTACTGTTTCTATAAAAAGTTTTAGTTACTTAAACATTCTTAAACCATAGGGGGTTTAGCTCTCTTGCTAGAAGGAAGATACGCATGAAGCTATTGTGCAAGGCATGGTAGTGATAGTGGAGGACTTGAGGTTTAGAAGCTATGCTCTTTTTCAAGACCAAGAAACATAGTGGCATTTATTTAAGTTAGCTAATAAATTTTTTTTTTCTTTTCTCAAAAAAAAAAAAAAAAAAAAAAAAAGCTAATAAATTTTCATGAAGTGTAAGTGAGGTTAGGTGAAATTCCTCAGTGGTTAAGGTTAAGGGATATAATTTTGATTAACCTTTCAGTACTCCTTAAATTTTATCCTAACTAATTGTTAGGATAAAATTGATGCATATATATATATATATATATATACATATGGTGGAATGGTTGAGGAGGGAGTGACTTTAGAGCTGGCTGACAAAGTTTGAAAGCTAAAAACAGATATTACAAAAAGAATATTGATAGCTCTAAGACACTTCCTTTGACCACTTATATAAATATATATAAATATATATATATATATATATATATATTTATATTTTTTAATGGGTTTAAAATTTCAAGAAAGAAGAAGAACTGGGTTTTTTCAAGAATTTGGTTATAAATGACCACGCATATAAATTAGTAGTGGGAAAGTTCATAAAATGCATTGTGGTCAGAATTGATTCAATCACATAAACAATTTTTGCCAACGTTTAGAAAAAAATTTCACTGCTGAGGTACACTTCTTTGATCCCTGAGTTCCTAACTATATATATGGACCCATTTATTCATGGATTGGACTGACTTCTTTCTTTTCCTTTTCAGTCTTTCGGTGCTTATGTGGCTGATCCTAAATCCTCTGCTGAACTTCAAGCCAAACAAATGAATTCCGGGCCTGACACATCCTGCTGGAGGAGCAACATCGTGAATTCGAGGCCAGGTTCAAAGCTTTGGAAGTTGAGTTAGCAATGACCGCACCACTGACAAGACGGAAGAAGAAGTTTTCCAGGCCAGTCGAGGGAGGGGAAGACCAGATTGAACCACACCATGTCAAGCAAGCCTAGTACTGACAAGAAGAAATAGAATGTTTTCCCCTTCACTATATTTCTTTGGTTATCTATCTTTGTGGGGGAGTCATGTTTGAGCTCTCATTTTCTCTAAAGCAACTAATTACTAACCTGTGCAGTACATGGAATAGTTTAACAAAAGTTATATACATATACAGATATACACTAGTCGCTAATCCGTGCAAAAGACGGTAAAATTATTGGAAATGAAATTTAAAGAAGCATTGAATTATAAAGTGATGTTATTTATGAGTTAAAAATATTTACCAACTCAACTATTTTCTTTAATATAAAGATTGTTGTACCCGTAAGATTGCTTATTTAATTTAATTTGAACCTTCGGTTGTATGTTTATGGGAGCATTCATTTTGCCTGCCGTGTTCTGATAGAAACTAAGAAAAGAAGAGAATAGAGTAGTGAACTAGGCCTCCTAGAGAGAGGATAAGAGAAGAAAGAGAATGACTGAATAAGGAAGTGTGTTTGCTTAACTTTCTAAATGAATCGTTACAGTGAATACATAATTCTTCTTATACTACTCACAATTAAGTTACAGTTATGATGCTATGTTTAACTAATTGATTCTTCTTATCTACAGTTATAGCTAACTAACTAAAAGACAAGCCAGCTCATCACTAACTAACCAACTTCCAACTGACAGTGACAGCTATAACCATAACTCCTATCATTCCCTTCCCCTTAAGAGAGACCTTGTCCCCAAGGTCAAAATTCAATTTCACTTCACTGCTGCACCTTACACTGCTTCACTTCACTGCTGCACCTTACATTGCTGTACATTTACACTGCTGCACATTGCACCTTCACTTCTGCACCTGTACTGCTGTACATTTAACTGCTGCTTACTACTGTCCTCCAACTTAACTGCACAATCCATGAATCAGTTACATTACCAAAACTCTGCACCCAAAACTACCCAAACTCTTCAATTAGCTTCTCCCCACCCCATCAAAGGACCTTGCCCACAAGGTGGGGAAATTGGTGTTGAAGTGCATACAATGATTCCCAACTAGCAGCATCTACAGACTGACCATGCCATTGAACAAGGACCTCAGTGATGGTCCTAGTTCTCAATTGTTTGGACCTAGTCTGAAGAATAGCAATAGGTTCAGGGTTAAACAAACCCTCAGCATCAGCAAGAGGTAAGGTAGGAATAGGAATCACTTTATCACCCAATTTTAGCTTCAAGTAGGAAATACGGAAAACTAGGTGAATTGGGCAATCATCGAGTAAGGCAAGCTAGTAGGCCACCTGGCCAATCCTCTGAAGAATCTGGAAAGAACCATAATATTAACATGTACCCAACATCACAGCCTCCCAAGGCCAACACATTTAAGTCCATCTTGAACTAATTACCCTGTATCTTCAAGGAAACTGCATGACAAGACCCTTGTGTTCTCAAGATTGATCCATTAGCTACCTTTACTTCAAAACTATCCTCAGTAGACAAAAGAAAAGAAACACGTGTTAATAACAAGAAAACATTTATAAACAATAAAGCATTATAATTAGGATAAACACATGTTAATATCAAGTAACTAGCATAATACTAATTACTAACTCACTCCAACTCCCCAACTTCAAGCAAAAAGCAGCACATCACTCATCATCATCTAACACAATGGTGCCTGGATCCACATCCATAAGCATTGGGCAAGCTAATGCAATTTCCACAATCCCATCCAAAACAAAACACATGTCATCTTCCTATTGGAAATTGAAGTCTAAGGCTCCAAACATATTTGGAGCCCAAGTTTGTACTTTTCAAAAAAATCGGTGCTAACTCCTTTAGACCAAAATTCTATTTTACATATTATGCCAAAATTAAATGATACCTCTATCAATGGAATAATAGACAAGAACAAAAACTTAATTCGATCAAGAAGTGTGTGCAAGTAATTAAAAAGAGAACGGGATAAGGAAAGTGAAAGCGCTAAAATATGCAAATGAAGCACTGCAACTAAAGAAAGAGATGTACCTTGTCATTAAACAATAAAAGAAAATCATATAGAAACGACAAAGAAAATACTTTCAAGCTAATTTTAAATGGAAGCATATTTCTTCAAATTTCGGTAAAATTTTCTCATTTTCTTCAATTGATTGAAGTCAGAGTCAGCAGTTGAAAACGTATAGGTCATTGAAGACAAACCCAAATCAAACCCACTACTGACTGTTGAGTCAGATCCCGGATCTGGCCAGCCCAAACCTAAGTTGGTGGAGTGGTGGTGTTGCATTTCTAGTTCATTAGGTGGCATATTTTCTCTCTCTGAAACATTTAAGATGTTCCACACCACACAACATTGTTCCTGTCTTAAGTCATCATCAACATTTTCATTATTGGCATTGAAGAAATCAAAGGTTTAAGGATGACGAGTGCATTTTACATGGACCCCACACCCTTTTATGAACGTCAGAAGACTTTCACCTCCATCAGGAGAATCTAAATTACACACAACCTCAATGTGATTCAGTTTAGATGGATTTGAGTCATTCAATTGCTTTTGCAATTCCCGATGAGATTTCAAAAATCGCCACAGATGATCACAAACTTCTTTGCGAGGAAAAACATTGATGCTTTTTTTGCAGCCATTGATTTTAAGGTAAACTTGACAAATAAATCCACCTCTCTGTGCCTCCGGTCCAAAAGCAATACAGAAAGCAAATTTTGGAAATCTTAGACCAACCCAAAATGATATGGAATGTCCAACACTGTGATGGTTGAACCACTTTGGAATATCAATTCTAGGTAGAATAAATTTACAATCAATGTCCTCATCTTCAGATATAGAGCGTTTAGCTTCAGATGCAAACTCATCAAAGAGTAGGGAAGAGAGAACAAACCGATGTGATAATCGGTTTGATGACTGTGGATCAACTGATATGTCGCTTCTTGTGCCTTGAAAAATTTTACTGGTGAAATCCCTAGAATTTCTTGAGCCTGCTTACAATTAGCAAATAGAAGAAACTGCAATTTAGCATCGTAATGGATTTGATTTAGGTAATGAAATTTTTTATTTATAACTTTAAGAGAGAGAGAGAGAGACCTGGCTTAATAAGCAGCTTAGTGAATGTGAATTCAGGGATTTACAGTTCATTGCACACACTGTTCTTATGGATTGTGGAAGCCTTGGAATTTTACGAAGTTGCATGCAATTTTTTATTCCAAGGCTTCTTAATCTAGCAAATCTACTAATGCTTTCAGGGATCATATGAATATTGGTTCCATCTAGATATAGATATTTCAATTCAGGAAAGTAATCAGGCATCATTAAAAGATCTAACTCAGTTAGACTTTCACAGTTGTTGAGATTCAGATATTCCAACTTTAGAAACCCATATTCAGACAAGCTACCAAAAGAATGGTATGTCAGACTTCTACCAATCTTCAATTTAGTACAATGGGAAATCTCTAAAACACTAAGATGTTGCAATTTATAGATGCCATCCGGAAGATCCATAAGGCTTTGACAATAACTTAGGTCTAATTTCTCAAGCCTAGTGAGATACCCAATTGATGAAGGCAGTACTTGACAATGATAGTGTTTGTAAACTTTCCATTCCTGGCAAAATACTGGGAAACTTCTCGAGCATTAATCAATCACAGAGATCAAAATATCGAAGAGATCTTAGCATAAGGCTTCTTGGAAGAGTTTGAAGCTTTTCACAACCTTCAAGGATCCAGATTTCAAGCTTATCAAGAGATCCAACCAATTCATCAACCACAACTAAATTTTTACACTTAGAAAGGTCCAATACCTCTAAGTTTGGGGTGCACAAGGCAGGAAATTCCATAATGGATTAACAGGATCCACACTTAATATATTTCAAATTTTCTAATGGGATCCCCTGTATAAGGAAAAAAGTCAAAATTTATCTTAAACTTTAAAATAAAATTTAATGAAATTGTAATTCATAAACACTAATAATCATACCTGCCTGAATGGCTCCTCTAATGCAATGCAACTATATGGCATGTTGAGATCAACAAGCAGTTGAGGACAAAAAGTGGATGGCAAAGGAAAAGAATAATCAGGCCAATCTAGCAACCTTAACCCACTGGGGAGATATTTCCTTATTCGCAATGTACAAATACAATATGTGAGGCCCCAACTACGACGGGAATCTATTACAACTTGGCATTTAGGTACAAATAAGTGCATGCGTTTTAATTTAACTTTCAATATCTCTTTAGTAATTGTTTGGATATATTCAGATTCAGACTCGCTGCCTATCACAGAGAAAAAGAAACATTAAGAGTTAAACGAGCTGGAAACAAAAATACAAAGATGAACTAAATTCAAGTTTCCTAGCTGTGTGTGTTACAACTTGCAACTAACATATTATTAATTAAAGTAAATGGCATTTAAGCCTTAGATTTGAGAGCTATCTCTATTTTTTTTTTTTGGGGGGAGGGGGCTAAGAAATTAGTTTAAGCTTTTAGCAAGTAGTCACGTGAACACTTTGGTGGTTAGTTGAGGAAACAAACTATTTGCTAACCAACTCCTGATACTTTTGTTTTTTGTTTCTTTTTGATGAATTAACCCACTTCTGATACTTGAACTTAACTTTGAAGAATCTAGTTCCCTGTTGTTGCTAGCCTGGGTTGTAGGATTTTGTATTTGGTCTGTAAGGAGAATTTCTGCTTGGCTTCGGTTTTGATAGTTTAGTATGAGCCTATTGTATAGCTTTCTCATTTGAACAATTTGTTTGTTTCTTAGGCTCCCTTTTTCCTAAGAAATCTGGGTGTAACTGTGTTTATGTTGTTCAATGAATTGATCTGATTTATCATATAATAATAATCTGGGTGTAACTGTGTTTATGTTGTTCAATGAATTGATCTGATTTATCATATAATAATAATAATAATAATTAATAATCATAATCATAAAAGCAGAAGTAATACATACCAATTTTGTAAGTCAATCCAAACAAATTCGCAACTTCAACTAGAGCTGCCCTCCACTTCCGAACCTTTTCCTTGAAGTTTCTTTCATGCTTAGCCAGTGCTAACCCATACTTCCCCGATTGTTTACGTACCTCTAATGGGTCCACTTTGTAAAAGACAGGTAGAACCTTCTGGCCTTTCTTAAGACACTCGACAAGTTCATCCAAGCACCAAGTGAAATTTGCATAGTTTGCAGAGAATACAACAACTGAAGACCTTGACGATTCAATGGCTCCGAGAAGTCTGGGTGAAATTTCTTCTCCCCTTTCAAGCTCAGCATCATCTTTGAATGTCGGACAAAGCCTGATATAAATAGTTTGTGAAAGAATGGCCGGTATCTTCACCTCCATGGCTCAAGAAGACATCATATTTCCAATAGGGAGTAGAAGAAGAAGATGAGGCTCCTTCACTGGTCTGCAAAGCCATCGGAATCTATGACTATAAGCAGAAGAGAAGATAGAGACAATCAACGGTGTGATTAAATAGGAATTTTTAAGATATGAGTAAATGCATGCGGATTTTTTTGTCTTTTTGGGTCAAAGAGCAATTTGAGGTGTGAAGCTCTCTGCTTACGCCCTCGCTAACACAGATTCGCCTATCAAGTTCTAACTGTTAAGGAATTTGCTAATTCCAATTTAGCAAAATCAGAACCTATCTGAACGCGTTTGATTGGGAAACTATCTTCACCAAATATGTTCAAATTAGAATCGAATTAGAGATTTAGGATTCGAGGATCAGCGTAAAATGACTTGGGTGGTCTTAGTGTCATACTAACCAGGAGATGTTTTGTTCTATTACCCCTAAACATAAATTCGGCAAAGTAAATGCTTTTATGACAATTTGCATAGTTTTACAGTTCTCTTTCATCATTCTTCTCTTGCTCAGCCTTCCCTTGGGTGTTATAAACAGTCAATGGCAGATGATGTGATAAGAGTTCTTGATTTGAACTCCACAGAGGGAGAAGTGGCAGAGAGCTACATATTGATGGCGGTCTCTGATTTTTATGCTGTGAATGCTAATTATTGAACTAGACTGAGTCTTTTTACCAGGGATTTCAAGGATTATGTTGTTGAGCATGTACAGGTAACTATAATTCTCACACACATCCTAAAAGGCTAAAAGTACAGATTTTTTATATTTTGGTAGAACTAAAACTGGTATTTATCTCTTTTGGAATGGGAAAGGCATCAAAAATACATATGCATACATGCACAAAGAAGACTAATGTTCCAAGTAAAAAGAGTTTGTTAATTCAAATTATGTGAACAAAAGAATGTAAAGGAATACAAAAATAATAATAATAAGATTAGTAGAAGTAGTAAAAGATGACATGTCAACTAAGGAATTAACAAAAAATGACATCAAACATCATATATATATGTGTGTGTGTGTATACAAAAATTGAAACGTAACATTTACTGTTGCTACCCTTCTTTTAAGCTACATTAGTGTGGCATGTCATCATTTCTTTAAAAAATATGTATATAAAAGATGTTTATAATTTCTAAAAGATGTTTACACTGCAACTTCCCCCAGTGACCATGGGAGAGGAGGATTTCAGTTTTTTTCTGGCAGAAAACTGCTGCTGCGATTCTTTGTGGTTGGGATAACAAGACTCTGAAATCGATCAGCCCTTGCACTTCTTTTTTCTTCATTTAATTGATGGAAAGGCTCTTCCAATAGGATCAGCACTTCACCGATGTGGCAGCCTCAAAATCATGGTATTGATGAATTGTGAATCAGTCATATGATGAAACTCATTCTCATGAATTAATGCAACTATGACCAGTTATTTTCCTAACTCCTCTTTCCTTCATCTTCTCCCTCACAAGAGAAACATCTGACCACCGATCTGCTGCTGCATAGATGTTGGACAAAGACACATAATTACCAGCATTATGTGGCTCAAGCTCAAGAAGGCGAGCAGCAATAACCTCCCCTAATTCAATATTGCAATGCAGCTTACAGGCCCCAAGAAGTGCACCCCAAGCACCAGAATGTGGCTCCACAGGCATTGAGTTTAGAAGCTCATAAGCTGCTTTCAATCTCCCTACCCTGCTAAGAAGATCAACCATACAAGCATAATGATCAGGAGAAGGAACTAAAGAGTATTCATATCTCATCATTTCAAAATAGTGCCAACCCTCTTCAACAAATCCGGCATGACTACATGCTGACAAGATGACGGTGAAGGCCACCTCATCTGGAACCAGCCCTTCATTTAGCATCTTATTGAAAAGGTCAACAGCTTTGTTCCCATGCCCATGATACGACAACCCTTGTATCATGGAACAATATGAGATTAGGTCCTTTTTGGGCATCTCTTCAAACAACTTCGTTGCTCGCTCCATGTTTCCACACTTGGCATTCATGTCAACAAGAGCCGCAGCTACATGAGGTCGTTGAATATCCATTGTGCTTCGGCTCACATAAGAATCAACCCATTTAGCCAATTCCAAATTACCAATTTGAGAACAAGCAGACATCAAGCTCACCATAACAAACTCATCAGGCTTTACATCCCTTGAATCCATTTCAAGGAAAACTTTCACCGCTTCGTTAGGCTGACCACTTTGAGCATAACCTGATATCAATGCAGACCACACAAAAATATCCCTTTGAGGCACCTGCTCAAATAGAAACCTTGCAGACGCCATATCACCTGCCTTTGCATACCCATCAATCATGGTAGTATACGAAACCACATTCCTCTCAGGCATTTCATCAAACATCCTCCTCGCACCCTTCAAGTCACCTAGTTTCACGAGGCCACAAATGATAGCATTCCAGGATGCCACATTCCTTTGTGGCATTTCATTGAACAACCTCTTTGCCTCTTCTAAATCCCCAACAGTTATATACCCAACAACCATAGCCGTCCATGAAACCACATTTCTGTCAGACATATCATCGAACAGCTTACGAGCACTAAAAATATGTTTACATTTCCCATAGAAGTCAATCAAACTAGTCTTAACAAAGAGATCCCCTTCAACCCCGCACCTCAATGCCGACCCATGAAGGGCACTCCCTAGGCTAACCTCACACTGGGTGGAACACGCTTTAATGATCGACGGGTAGGTGTAGCTGTCAGGCACACCACCCTCTCTCTTCATGCGAATGAAGAGTGAAACAATGTGGATGAAATGTGAGTTTTGAGAATAAACTCTAATGAGAGAGTTCCAGAGGAACGTACTGGGTCTTTGAACGCGGTTGAAGACGGAAGTGGAATAGGAAAGAGTGGAGAGGGAGAGGGAGATGAAAAGGGTGATGAGAAAGTGGTCTTGCTCGAGGCCTTTACGGATGATGTGGGCGTGAAGTTGATGGAGGTGGAGAGAGGTCTTGCAAGACCTGAGGAGAGTTGGGATTGAATTTGAATTTGAATTTGAATTGAAGGTGGTGGTGGTGGTGGTGGTAGTGGCAGTGGCTTTGGCTTTTGGAAGGCTACTGCTACTGCTACTGACACCGGAGAAAGAGAAGCAACGGCTAGAGTATTGACATCGCCGGATAAAAGCCATTCACCTCTCCATTCACCTCTCTGCGTTCTCTCTTCCTTGCTTACTCTCTCTGACTTCTCTGGTTTTTATCTTTAGAAAAAAAAATAATAAAAACTTTAAATATATATATACCAGCTTTAAATAAAGAATACACAGCAAAATCAAACACAAAACCCAATACTGTACTTGGCCGGAGCTGCCTCCTGAAGCGGCGGAGTTGAGCCGCCGCCGACCCTTTCTCCCGGTCTCTCAGTCTCTCTCTCTGCCCCTGTCGATCTCTCAGTCTCTCTCTCTCTCTTTCCCCCTCTTTCTTTCTCCCTCAGTTAATGGGTTTCATCATCATCTGATCTGAGGGAGCCAAGGTATGTTTTGTTTTCTCAGTTTAATCCGTGGGTGGGAGACCTGGGGGTGGGGATTTGTTTTGTTTTTTAGCGGGCAGGGGAACGACGTCGTTACACTTAATTTATTTCTTTTCTTTTCTTTTTTTAATTAACGTTTATTAGTTTTTTTAAATTAAAAAAAAAATAATATATATATATATATACACACACACTAGACTCTCTTTTATTTTTTTATTTTGAGAGTAAAATAATGTTTAAAAGTGAAATAGAGATAGTGTCTTAATTTTTAGGATATTTTTGTACTTGATAAAAGTTTGAAAGTCTAAAGTTTAGGAACTTTTTAAAAAATAGTAAATTTCTTTTTTAACAGGTTTGTGTTTTTAAATTTAAAATTATTTAACTAAAAAAATATGGTTATTTTTTATTTCGGGTTTAGTGAAATACGAAGTAATGTTTAAAAGTGAGATAGAGATAATATCATAATTTTTAGAATATTTTTGTGCGTTAAAGTTTTTTTCTTTTTTCTTTTTTTTTTCTTTTTGAGAGGAAAGATTGTGAACTTTTATTAATAAAATCTAGCTAAATCAACTTGGATAACATTAAGTAATTGTGGTGGAACATCATCCATCCACCCAATAAAGTCTGAGATATGCACAGCATACCTGACAAAATTGTGAGCAACCTTATTACCTTCTCTCCTAATTTGAGAATAATGTAATTGATTAAAAAAAAAAAAAGAGCAGTGTCGCATATCTTCAATAAGCAACCCACTGTATGACAGATCATCTTTGTCATTGATCAACCTTAACATTAAAACTTGCAAGTCTCCCTTGAGAACAGCTTCTCTAATACCAATCTCTGATGCAATTTGATGGGCTTTGGAGGCAGCTACATCATTTTTAAATGTAAAATTATTTAACTAAAACATAGGGTTATTTTTTAGAGTTTAAGAATTTGTGTGATGATATTTTAGTACACAAAATGATGAAATCCAAACAGAGAATTCTATTATATAAACGACAGCATTTAACAGAGGCATAACGGATTACTAAATTGACTATATTTGAAACTTGGAAGATTGAAATGATAAAACTAAATTTAAATGACGGAAACAACAAAATATGAAATTTAGAGGGTCAATTTTGCATTTTAGGCTAAATAAAGTTATAAAAAAAGGCAAGAAACTAAAATTATAGCTACAACAATTTTCCCAACAATTAAGTGGAAATTTTTTTATTGATTCTCATTTTAACCCACACAGTTAGAGCATCTCCAGTAGATTCTTCAAATTTTTGTACTGTTTGGAGAATAAACAGTGACTTTTACTTTTTAATTACCCACTTTTTCAATTACACTTTCCAACAAATTCTCTATCCCATTCTCTATCTCATTTAAATATTATTTCTTCATTATTTCTTTAACCTTTCTTTATTCTTTTTTTAATATTTTTTTATTCTTTCTCTATTTATTCCCAACAGCTATATTTTTCAAATACCCAACAGCTATATTTTTAAATCTCCCAACAATAATATTGTCAAAACTACACATACACACAATCTGAATGAAAGCCCCTGTATATGGGAAGCGCGCACACACACATACACACAATCTGAACAAAAGCCCTGTATATGGGAAGCATGAAATTTGAACAAAAGAACAAAAGCTTTAATACAATCAAAGCTTTAATACAATAAGGTTGAACATCACCTTTTTTTTTTTTTGATAAACTGCAATTTCATTAAAAGATTAAGAAGGACTACAAGCAGAGGCATCTCCCTTACAAACTACCTCAAGCAAGGGGTGGACATTACCATCAGAAAAACAGAAGGGGAAAACAGAGTTTAAAGCAAATTTTGCAACTTCATATGCTGCAAAACAAAATGAAATTACACAGCTTCATGTGCTACAAAGATTACCATCACCTTGGATATACATATATAGTGTAATAGGATCACATTGTAGCAAAGCAAAATGAATAGTGCAATAGGATCATATTGCAGCAAAACAAAAATGAGTGACCCAATATACAAAACAAGTTTAAAGAGCTCTTTTAATCATATACAAAATAAGAGCATTGATGATGATAATAGTCTAAGAACGAGACCTTCGTTTTTCAAGGATTTCCATTTGGCATAAATGAATATATTCTTGCTGCACTGAAGACAACATAATTACATCCATCATCATAAGCTCTTTTTCTTCCTTCATCTGATTCATTCTCAATTTCTCCATTTCATTGTCCTCCTTCAGCTTTTCCATTCTCAATTTTTCCATTTCATATTCCTCTTTTGATATTTTCATATCCAATTCCATTTTCATTCTTGCTATTTCAAGTTTTTTATCCTTACGGTGAATTCGTGCCATCTCATGCTTCTGGTCTACAAGACGTCCTTTCTCAATACAAGCCATTTTCCTCTCACTTATTTTTCTTCTTTATTCCATTATGACATTCAATATGCCTTCTATATGTGAAGTCGTGCCTTCTCTACACTTTTGTTTCTTCAATCTTTCTTTTTTGGCCTTCACCCCTAGTGGTCTCTCCAAGTTTACAATTGAAACCTGTGGAATATCATCATCCTCTAAACTTATTGACTCTAGATTAGAAGGTGAAGATGCCTCAGATCTCCCTCTTTTTTTTTTTGTTGTTGATTGTTACAAATAGCCAACCATTTTGGTGAGTACTTTAATAAATTCCAGCAATGTTCATATTGAAATTTGGTATGCTACAATGCTTGATAGAGCTCTTTTGCTGCATTAAGCTGAAAAATTAACAAATAGTTTATAGTTACTATCTTGAAACAGTTGGAACAAATTAGCAAATTAACACAAATTTCTTTATAAGATGTACCTTGCCTTCATTAGTCTTACCACTTTCATTCATTGATTCAAACACCCACAAAACTTATTGGTGCAAAATTGAATCGTTGACCATCGGTTCGTTAGAGAACCCACCATATGCTCAGAAGTGAAGGTCTTCCACTGGTGGTAATACTCCCAAATTTTTGACCAATATGTTGTGCATTTTTGGTTAGTGCTTTGCATTACATCTTGGTTGACATTGAGAAATGCAAACACAAGAAGCACGTCTTCTTGTATGGAGAAGTTGCTGCCACGTTGTAATTTCTTAGCTGTGGATTCAACTTGGGGTGGAGACATTTGGCTAAATGCTTGAGCTTGTGGAACACTATCTTCACCACTTATATGTGAAGATCCTGACATATATTAATCATAATTAGCTTCTAAAAGATTAGTGAAAGATGTGTCTCTTGGAATACTCGAATCCATTCCTAGTAACAAAAACAAAAACAAAAAAACATAGTCCTTAAATAAATAATAAATTATCACCATTTCAATCATATAATTCATTACACAAGCTACATTGACACATCCCCCGCCTTTTATTTTCATACCAACAAGACAATAGTAATTAAGAACAACAAGAAATATACAATTATTAAGGAAAGAATATCTATTGATGATAGATATTGAGGAAAGGAATACGTACTCTCTCCAAATTTGACTCTATAAATAGAGATAGGAATAGAATGGGATTCTAGCTTATTACGTACCTTAAAATAAACATAGTTCTTGAAAATTCCTAATAGAACCAATAAAGCCGCCAATCCATTAAAGATTGAAACACCAATCCAATTATAATTCTATAATGTGTAAGGAATCCCTTTCATTACACAAGCTACATTGACACATCCCCCGCCTTTTATTTTCATACCAACAAGACAATAGTAATTAAGAACAACAAGAAATATACAATTATTAAGGAAAGAATATCTATTGATGATAGATATTGAGGAAAGGAATACGTACTCTCTCCAAATTTGACTCTATAAATAGAGATAGGAATAGAATGGGATTCTAGCTTATTACGTACCTTAAAATAAACATAGTTCTTGAAAATTCCTAATAGAACCAATAAAGCCGCCAATCCATTAAAGATTGAAACACCAATCCAATTATAATTCTATAATGTGTAAGGAATCCCTTTCATTCAGTAATCAAGAATTCTAAACTAAATCAATTGTTGTTTTGAACTTAACAGGTTTTGATTTCAAGTTTGAGGATTTGATCCCAAGTTTGACTCTAAGAAGCATACATTTTTTAAGCAAATATCTTAAGAAACCAAAATATGACCAGTATTCAATAACAAATAAAAAGGGGCTTTGATAAGCAATGCAAATGTACATATATAAGCCTCTATATAAGCAATGCAAATATAAAAATACAATTGAAATGAGAAGCAATTAAATTTAATAAAAACAGAGCATGTACTGATGCAGGGGTGTGCATGTACTAATGCAGGGGTGTGCGTGTATTGATGATGAGCTGTGCATGTATTGCTGCAAGGTTGTGCATGTGAGTGTGTGTGTACTAATAAAAACAGAGCATTAGATAAATATTTTGTTGCCCGTGTCTTAAACATACCAGTTCTTAAACAAAAGCCTTCCATATCAGTTTTTTTTTTTAAAAAAAAAAAAAAAAAAAAAAGCCTTCCATATCAGTTCTTAAACATACCCACGTCTTCTTTATCGAACAGTTGGTGTGCAATAGAGATGAGACCAAAATTTCTATTAGAAAATAAGAAACTCTAAAGGAATCAGATTAGTTTATCGACTCTAATAAGATTAATTAAATAGAATAAATAGACAAAAGATCAAGAAACAGAGTGAAAGACAGACAGAGAGAAAATAACCAAAATTAAAGCATGATGGCATTAAAGTTTATAAACAGTTAACAGATGTAGGACATGACTAATCTAATCCTAAACAAAAATTAAAGTATGATTGCATTAAAGTTAGATAAGTTTGACCTGTATAAAGAGAACAAGATTCTTCACATTCCCAACCATGTCTCTTGTGCTAGACTCTGAATAAAAGTATTCTAGTACCTCAAAACCATAAAATACCATAGATATTGCTTTTTCAAAATCACGAACAGACTTTGCCAATAAAGCCTTCTCCACGTCAAACCCTTTTGCTTTGCCTTGAAATAGTTTCTAGAAGTTAAGTAGACATTAAACATAAGTTATTCCCAATTAAAAAATTAAAAATAAGTTATTATACTTAAATGGCGGCCAACACAATTCAAAGCATACCACATCAATGATTATGTTTGTTCAACATTAAAACAATGCTAGAATGGAGGGGCATAAAGCATTTGAACCAAAATAGACAGAAGATTGAAAGCAATCACCAACCTTATTAGATCTTAGAATATCTTAGTCCACCAGTGAGCTTCTAATCAATGGCCATGTGATAAGGAGAAGACCTTGTAGCCTCCTCTAAGTCAAATGGATTGTCTATGCACGTGGCAGCTGTAAGCAGTGTATTCTCTCCAACTTCTGACAAGTACTTTGTCAACATGTTTGCACCATATTCCCAGCCAACAGCCATCAATGTAGTCCATGGCCTTGCCTTATTGATGAATTGTATAGCTATGGAGATATCATCGCTGTCAGCAGCTGTAAATAACCTATAGAAAATAAAATAGTAAAGAAGCTCCTACTATCAGCACATTCAAAAGAAACTTGTATTAAACAATTCTCCTGTCCATGAACCTAAGCATGAGATTGATTAAAATTTACCATGAAAACAACTACTTTGAAGTAAAAGCAACAAGGTTTCCTCCCATGCCCACACCACCGAATTTTTTTACAAAAAAAATATTAAAAAAAAGGTCAGTCCTAATCCACCCCACAAATCATGAATGCAATCCCTCATTGCTTGATGCGGTGCATTTGGCAGGAAAGGAATGCTAGAAGCTTTGAGGGGTGTGAAAAGGCCTTTTTAGATTTGAAATTGCAATTTTTTAGAATCTTGTTTGAATGGATGACATGTCAGGGTTATTTTCTTCTTCAAACTTACTAGATTTTAATGATTATTGTAACTTTAGAGTTGAATTGTGGTGCCAACAACAACCTTGTAACTCAACTAGCACTTTCTAGTGTTTCTAACTAAAACGTCCACGGTTCAAATCCCCACTCCCCCAACTATCAAATTATGAAAACCTTTATAGGGTTTAATCGTGGGTGTACTCCACGTGTACTTGTTTTATAACCCAACTCTCAGCTCAATAATTCAAACCCATCATGCCATTTCAAGATAACCAATCACTCTAGAAGCTTACCACCATAAAGGACAGTGCAATTTACCAATTGATTGAACAACCACACAATTATGTGCTATTATTATTGAACCATCACTGATATAGCTCCGGCGTTAACAACAACATATAATAAATACATAAATACTATACCAAAGTTGAACAGAATTCAAACACTTAAACAAGCCTAATCAATACTTACCACGCCGTGGTGAGAGGTGAACCCCTTGGATTCATGGCGACCGGAAAACAACCACGGTTGAGAGTGAGACCTCACATTCTTGTCCATGCTACCCTGAGGCGAACCAGGGATCCCACGCCAGTCACCAAGATTGGAGACACTTCAATTCACGGTCAATTTTGTTTTGGAAGAAAGGTGTTTTTGTTGCTTTCTTTTCCCACACTAAACGGCATGCCGTTTATAATTTTTTTGAATAATAGAGATAGACGGCAATGGGTGGATGGATTAGTGGGTCACTTGAGCAACAAAGGTAATATATGGATCTAATAAAGCAACATTTGAGGTAGGCCCAATGATTAAAGCAAACAGTGACCTAAAGAAGTGGAAGAAGCTGGGACATAGTAATGGGCTCCAATCACAAACAAGTAAGAGCATCAGTGTTGGGTACTATGGACTTGATGCAAGAGTGGGATGATTATGAAACTAAAAATAAATAAATTAAGGTGGCTGAGTTTTATGAAAGCAGCTCTCAATGTTTCAACACTACGCTAGAGCAGTCTTGCTGAGCACAATGATCACTTTTGAGTTGAAATTATCGTGGGCTAAGGAACTCATATACAATTCAAGAAGATATTATTTGTCTTCTTAAAGGATCATCTCAACAATATCCAGTGATCCTCCTACCTAATAATATAATGTTATTTGTACAAGTTAATTGAGTTAAATGCTATTAATAATTCTAATCACACTATCCAAATAAATAAAATAAAATAATTAAAACTTTCACAGCGATACTATCACCACCACCTTCCCCAATTCAACGCGAGAAGCAACTATTTAGATTTGAGTCATTAGACACCATTCTCGCTCTCATTAATCTAGCACGAATTTAGTGAGGACGATGGCAAATCTAAAGCTAGAAAAATGTATGCATTTGATGAAGCGGACCACCATTATGCTGCTATAAATCCGAAAATGGGTAGAGAGATTGGTGAAATAGACTTGTCTTAATTCGATAAGGCGATGGATCGTGAGATTGACGATGCTATTATGCCCATTCTGCCGAAGATGACAAGCTTAATTTTAATAGGTGTTCAGTTCACAAGCTTCACCCAAACAATTTCACTTAAGTAGGCGCCTAACTCTATCAAAGGATGGAACATAACTCCAGTTAGCTTTAGATTCTCCTAGTGGTTGATTTGTTGTCCGCATTAGGGGTTTTTATTACCCTTGTGGCACCTCTGGTGGTTGTGAGGCCTAGGGAAGAGAGGGATGGGTCTTCTCATCCTAACCTATTGCCGATACTAAGTAGCAGCCAAAAATTTGTATCCATTTTTCATGATATAAGCATGGATCAGATATATTATGGCGTGGTGGTTTAACCTTGTTGTTGTTGTTTTTTTTTTTTTTTTTTGGTGGTGGTGCAGAGAACTTGTCGGCACGGGGGAAGGTGGCGGTGATGGTCTCATCCGAAGGGTTATTTATTTATTTTATTGATTAGGGCGTTACTTTATTAATTTAAATATATGGAATTATATTATTGGATGGGAGGATCACTAGACATTATTGATATGAATTTCAGTCAGGTCCAATAATTTGAGGTGAAAATGACGCTGGTATGGTGACAAAATAGTGAATTTCTGTGTGTGCATATATGTGCGAAAGTGTCTTATGTTTGACATTTGGAAACACACATTCCTACTCCCACCACCTCCTTGATAGTTGGGAGGGAGAGAATTGAAAAGAGAGAAAAAAAATGGTGGATGATGATCTGGTTTTCGTTCGTGAAGATCCGAAAGAATGTGAACAAATTCAATCCTTGAAAAAAAATCCAATTGAAAGAATGGTCCATAGTGGTGATCAAAGACTCTCCCACCCATGATGATTGCTCCATCTTCCCACCAATCAACCATGAAATCTCCCCATTTCTAAACAACATCAACAACACCCATTATCACCTTTATCTTCATCTTCATCATCATCAATTCATCACCACCACCATTTCCATTTTCATCATCTTCATCATTCTCATCCTCACCGTTCGAGTCCACTGCTTCGGACCCACATTAGCTCCGCCGTCTGATTTCCAGGTGAAAAGACCCAGTGAGGTGATGAGGTGGATTGAGGTTGGGCTTGAGGTCTTACGTTGTAAGGTTTTTGCGTTGGTTTCCTCTTTTCGAAATTATGATGCCACCAAAGGGGCATTTTGGTCATTTAGCCCTGTCGCGACGGGGGCGGCCATGGTGTTTTGGATGTTATTCATGCAAGCTCGGTGGCGACAGCGACGAATGGAGAGTTAGGGTTGTTTGATGCAGGCCATAAAGGAGAAAGATGTGGTTGGTTTTTAATTGTTTGTGTAGTGTTTGTTGTAATGCTTGTGCTAATTTGTTATGATAAAGTTTTAGTTGTTCATGGAAATTCCAATTAGAAAAAAATAGGTGGTATTACTAATTGATCAGAAATTTAGATTAGTAAAATTCATTGCACTTAATCATGTGAGTGTGAAATATGAATGTGATCTTGTTTAGTAAGTCTTGTCTTCCCACTCCTTCCTTCCCCATCCCCTATGTTTTTTGTCTATAATATCTATTAAAAAAAAAAAAGTGCTACATAGGGCCTTTATTCAAAAATCCAAAGACCTCAAACCTTGTCATTAGAGTTCATAAATAATAATAATTTAATTGTTACAGAAAATCAGTAGAAGAGCTTAAACTTGGTTCTCCTTATAAAGGAACCGAAACAATGTCACTGAGTTACACAACTTTTGTCATTAGAGTTGATAAGTTTGACTAGTATGCCAAATGTGTGTGAAATAGTTTAATTGTTATAGAAAATGAGTAGAGGGATTTGAACATGGTTCTCCTTATAAATATAATAATATGTTTATGAACAAACTTGTAAGTATGAAACTTAATTTAAGTATATCTAATATTATATGTATACATGTATAGAAATGTAATTTTATAAGCTTGAGATTAGATTATGTGAATTATCATAAAAAAATCACATTATTATTTACAGTTTATTGATAATAGAAAATAATTCATTTGTAGTGTGTGTATGTATTTATGTATATTTTTAACAATTTATATTTGATAAATCTAATTTTTAAGTCCGCAGAAAAAAATTATCTTATCTAATTAACATAGATTTGTGATGGGTGAAAATTTTTATCTAATTAACATAGATTTAGTTATTTAGTATTAACATAGATTTGTGATGGGTGAAAAAATTTAGTCTTAATGTTTACTACATATTGAAAAATAATAAGTTAACCAAGTAGTTCATGAACAAACTTGAGTTTGGTAAAATAAATCAAACTTAAACATGTGTTATCTAGTTTGGTAATGAACTTGAGCTTGGCTGCTCAACTTATGTTTGAAATAAAACTAAATGATCAATCCTAAACTTTTACTTCTCGACTTGGCTTGGCTCATTTACAACCCTACATTTACCCTTCTTCACAAGCTTACAAAGAGTTATATCATCTTATTTGAATTGAGGGGTTGTGAAAGTATTAGGGAGGTCTGGGGAATTGAATTTAATGAGTTGCATGCGGCAACAAACCCATTACTCTATGCTGTTGATCTTTTCAGGTTGACATTCCAATGCCCACGAGGTTCTGAGCTTTTTATCATGGTTTGCTTGTTTATATGGAATCGCAGAAACAAGTGCAGAGTCAAAGAGGCAGTGGCTCCAGTGGGCAAACTTTCGGATTTGGCAAAGCAGCACCTTTAGGAGTTTCAACACCAGCATGGTAAATCTGTTAGTAAACAGCCCCCCAAGTAATCTGTCTGGAAGCCACCTGACCTGAGTACTCTGAAAACAAATTTTGATGGTGCCGTTTTTTAAGAATTGGGAGCAGCAGATATTAGGGTTGTGGTTCGCAACTCCTCTGGAGAAATTATGGCGGCCTTATCCGAAATCATCCCTCTGCCATCATCCATAGTTGTATTGGAAACTATTCCAGCTAGAAGGGCGGTCAAATTTATTCAGGAACATGATTTGCACAGCTCAAATTTTAAAGGAGACTAAATATCGATTTCGACGATAAAAAATCAGTGCTTCCATCACCCATCTGTTGGACATTTGATTAGGGACATCTTGTCTTCAGCTAGCTCTCTACAGAATTATTCTCTCTCATATATGTCGGTGAAGCAATGTTTTGGCACATGCTCTAGCCAGAAGAGCGAGATTTTCTTTTCCTATGTTAGTTTAATTGGAGTCTGTTCCTTTAGATATTTATAAGTACTATGCATTTGATTTTTTAGCAATTAAATAATTTGGTCTATTTGGCCTGTTTCTCTCCCCCCCCCCCCCCCCCCAAAAAAAAAGATGAGGGTTTGTACACGAGAATTTGAGGGAGATAATTATATAAACAAATAAAAAACTAAGGAAATTTTTGAAGAGAGAGAGAGAGATTTCATTTTTAATTAAATTAGTTGCATACAAATTGCAAATATTTTCCGTAAAATATTTTCAGCATTCGTGAAAATGTTCAATAAATCATTTTGTAAAAATTTTCTAATCTCACTATCCACCGAATCACTACAAAGTCCAACTAGATCAGAGCAAATCCAACCAAATCAAAGCAAATTTTTGTCTAGTTGGAGCTATTGAAGCATCACCATTAAATCCAAAGTCACAACCCAAGAAAAAAAAAACTGCAACAATCATCAAATCCACCCCACCAAGCTACACAAGAAACCCATTAAACAATCCAAGTCATCCGTGAAGCCACCTTCAACCCACCACCATGAGTCTGTGACAGATGAAACCCAAACCTGAAATCCATTAAACAACCCACACCGTCCGTCAAGCCACCATCATCCCACCTCTGCCATTGTCGACAAACGCAAACTATACCCAAAATCCATCAACACAAAAATCATCCACTCACCAAATCCACTACAATCCATCCTACTAAAAGCAACTCAACCACAATCCGATCTCCAGAAACTCAACTCAAAAATCTTAGATGAATGGTTCTAATCTTTTCAATCTTGGTATTGAAGGGTGATTTTCAAAGTTGAAGAACTGGGTTGGATTTGGTAGGGAGTGGCGCCACCGGTGGTCTGTCGCTAGTGGGTGTTGTTGCTGGCTTCACTGATTTGCTTGGGAGAGTTTGAGAGATGGGCAGAAGAATTAAGAAGAAGAGGGAGAAAGGATCGGGACAGAGGGAGTGAGAATTTTGTAAAATGTTTTACTATTGATTTTTTTTATAAAATATTTTACAAGTTGTTACGCACAAAATTCGGTCAAATTGAAAATATTTTACGACTATATTTTACATGCAAACAAATACTTGAAAATAGAAAAATATTTTACTTCAAAACAAATGAAGTGAAAAATGTAAAATCTATAAATTTGGACAAAATCTTAATGATTTCATATTTAGTAAATTGTGATAAGACCAAACCAAATGGAGAAATGTTATGTCTACAATATTTTCACAATAAATTCTAAGTGGCAGGTTGTTACATGTTGTTATTTGGTGAGACAAAAAAATAATTTTAATCATAGATTCAAATTATAACCAATAATAACTAACCACTTATGATTTGTTGTGAAAATATTGTAAACATAGCACTTCTCAACCAAATAAGGTAAATTATAATTTTTCCAAAAAAGAAGAAGAGGAAGAAGGGGAAAAAAAATGACACCAAGAACTTGTCAAATCCAAAGCCCCAAAAACGTGCAAGACACTAAGGCTCCGCTTGGGAGTTCATAAGGGAATGGAATGGAATGGAATGAGATGATCATAAGGGAATGAAAAGGAATGAAATAGAATGGAATGTATTTAAGTAAGGGAAAGGAATGGAATTAAGTAACCTTGATTGGATGTTTTAAAATAAAGGAATGGAAATGAATGAAAATGAATGGAATGCAAGTAATTCTGTTTGGGAGCAACATGGAGGGAATGGAATGGAATCATTTTATGATAATATTATTATTTGACCCCTATTTTAAAATAAAGGGTTGAATATATACGGGTATTTTGGGAGTTTTAGTAAAAAAATCATTAAATCTAATTCCATTCCCTCCCATTCCTCCCAATTTCGGGGGGAATGAAAATTTGAGATTTTAAAGGAATAGAGAGGAATGAGTGTTCTCTCCTACCCATTCCATTCCCTCCCACTTAAACTCTCAAACAAGGGAATGAGCTTTTCATTCCCTCCATTAAAACTTCCAAACAAGAAAAGGGAAGAATATTCTAAAATTATTCTTTTTATTCCTTTCCATTCCATTCTATTCTCTCCTCCCAAGCGGAGTCTAAACAAATGGTTGGCTTGCTAAAAAACACATAGAGGCACCTTAACTTTGAAGTAGCTCAAATGTGCAATAAATTTAAAAGGATCCTCTTAGATTCAAATGAATATATTAAAATTAAATATTATAAATTAAAAAATATATTTGAATTTCATGTTATTTAAATTTTAAATAATATAAAATTATGCTAGATATCATTAAGAAAAATATATTTTATGTGAAATGATTGAACACAAATTAACATTTGTGATTATAGTTTGAAATAAAAATGTCAAGAGTTTTGTAAGAACTGATATCTCCGAATGTTTCTAAAGAAAATGTTCGGAAAATTATTAGGTATTCCCGGAGTACCATAAATGCGCACTCCCCCCTCTCACATGAATGGTGGGTCCCACCATGAATTTAATTGGTAGGACCCACCATTTATGTGAAAAGGGGGAGTGCGCATTTATAGTACTCCAAGAGTATACAATAATTTTCCAAAATGTTCAAGATTCATATTTTTCCTTCCTTAATTATCAAATTATATAAAATAAATAAAGATAAAATACAGTCAACATTCCTAAAATTTTGGCTAATGCCCGCCAACTTTTAGGGAAAAAGTTGATTTTAAGAATTAAGTTGGTTAGTTTTAAAATATCTTGGGCTCATTGGCCCAAATATGGATGTTAACGGTATTTTACCCAATAAAAAATAATAAAGCTAAAATGCAAAGTGCACCTTCTAAGTTTAACTGAAATTCATTTCGATTTTCTAATTTCACTTTCGTTCAATTGAATCCTCTAAGTTTCAAAGTTATTTAATTCAGATATTTTATCTAATTTCGTTAAAATAAATTGTTGTTAAGATGCAATTAACTAATTAGAAAAAAGGGTTTTTTTTTTTAAAAAAAAAATTCTTATATAAAAAAAAAATTTGTTAGTTTTATAAATTTTTTCATGTAAAAATATTTTTTTTAAGGAAATTTTTTTTATCAAAATTGAATTAAAAAACCCGAATTAAGTAAATTTAAAACTTAAAGCAATCAATTTAAGCAAAATAAAATGAGAAGACTGCGATGAATTTTAGTCACGCCGGTAATGTGACAAAAATAGTGAATATATTTCTGTGCTTACATGTTCGAAAGTGTCTTATGTTTGACATTTGGAAACACACTTCCGTACTCCACCACCTCCTTGATAGTTGGGAGGGAGAGAATTGAAAGGGGAGAAAAAAAAAAATGGTGGATGATGGTCTGGTTTTGGTTCGTGAAGATCCAAAAGAATGTGAACAAATCCAATCCTTGAAAAAAATCCAATTGAAAGAATGGTCCATGGTGGTGATCAGAGACTCTCCCACCAACGATGATTGCTCCATCTTCCCACCAATCAACCATGAAAATCTCCCCATTCCTGAACAAAATGAACAACACCCATTATCACCTCCATCGTCTTCATCGTCATCGTCGTCTCCATCTTCATCATCACCACCACCAAACCCATTTTCGTCATCTTCATCGTTGTCATCCTCGCCGTCCGATTCCACTGCATCGGACCCACAACCGGCTCCGCCGCCGTCCAATTCCCAGGTGAAACGAGCCGGCGAGGTGACGAGGTGGATTAGGGTTGGGCTCGAGGTCATACGTTGTAAGGTTTTTGCCTTGGTTTCCTCGTTCCGAAATTATGATGCCAGCAAAGGGGCATTCTGGTCATTTAGCCCCGTCGCGGCGGCGGCGGCGGTGTTTTGGATGTTATTCATGCAGGCTCGGCAGCGGCGGCGACGAATGGAGAGTAAGGGTCGTTTGATGCAGGCCATTAAGGAGAAAGATGAGGTTGGTTTTTAATTGATTGTGTAGTGTTTGTTGTAATGCTTGTGTTAATTTTGTTATGATAAAAGTTTTTAGTTGTTCATGGAAATTCCAACTAGAAAAAATTGGTGGTATTACTAACTGTACAGAAAATTAGATTAGTAAGACTCTTTGGGCTTAATCATGTTAATGTGAAATGTGAAATGTGAGCTTGTTTGTCTGGTTTAGTGCTGCATAGGGCCTTTGATCAGAAATCCAAAGACCTTAAACCTTGTCATTAGTGTTCATATATATACTATAATTTAATTGTTACAGAAAATGAGTAGATAGATTTGAACTAGGTTCTCCTTATAAAGGAATCGAAACAATGTCACTAAGCTACACAACTTTTGTCATTAGAGTTGATAAGTTTGACAAGTGTGCAAAATATATATATATATATATATATATATAAATTGTTCTAGAAAATGAATAGAGGAACTTGAACCTGGTTCTCCTTAAAAAAAAAAAGAGTAAACAATGCCACTGAGCTACATGACTTTTGTTATTAGAGTTGATAAGTTTGACTAGTGTGCCAAATGGGTGTCTCTTGGATTTTCTGTTGTGGGAAGCTTTACCTTCTCTTTAGCGTGAGGCGTTCTAACTTCTAACTGGTATTTGTATCTACAATCATGACCTTCATCTCTTTGATTGTCAATGCAATAAGCTGATTATTAACTTTTTCTTTTTTGGATAAGTAGCTGAATTATTAACTTGTTTATTAGACTCTCCTTATTTTGTATTTTGCCCTTGTACTTGAATTTGGCTTTGATAATTTTGCAGAAGATTACACAACTGTTGCACCAAATTGCTCAAATGAATGAAGTTCTGGTAGCCCGTCACAGAGATCTGACATCAAAAATGTCTAAGTAATTGCAAAAGGGGCGCCATTTGATAGCAACTATCACGTTTGACATAAGAACTTTCAAGCATTGAGGCTTAAAATTGACATTAACTAAATTGATTGATGTGCTGCTCAAATCCTGGTTGCAGTTCCTGTGTCATATCCAAACACCACTGCCTTTTTAAGTGGAAGAACATAATGATTGATAACTCAACACTCATGAAACCACAATTTGAACTCTGCAAACTCCATGGATTCTGGAGCATGTGACTGACTCATGGACCAGCATCTCTGAGCATTCGAATGAACTTCAGATTTCCCATACTCTTCATGATTTGATGTGGCCAAGTAATAGTCTGGGGTCTTTGTTTTTTGTTAATAAGTCCAGTAGATTAATGTAGTTTCTTGAATTTGTATAAAGATTAGTTAAATGTCTTAGGTTATTTTTTTGTACCCGCTTTCCTATGTGCCTTGTTGACAAATATTTGTGCCTGTGTTGCACTTCTGATTTGAACCTATGAATAAGCTTGTTCATCTATTTTTTTTTCTCCCTTTTTTTTTGCAAATAATGCATGGACTTATAAAGGTCCCAACTACTTAAAAAATGGAGTGTGGTCCCAATTTCTTACTAACTACATCTTTGGACAAAAAGTCTGTCCAAAATTGAGCCAATTGGCAGTTGGGTCTACAACTCCACAAGATACCACCTCGTTTTGGATTCATTTTGCAGGCAGATCCCAACACCATAGGGCATCTTTTAATGGCACATTCACAAACATCCAATATTTCATTAAGGCACTTGGCAATTGACTTTTAACAAAGCTGGCCTCACGGATCATAGTATTACACCTCATCAAAGATGTATCGTCTAACATACAGTGGTGAAACCTTCAACTCTTGCACCAAATTTGCTCAAACGAATTATAGTGCTGCAACATTGAGACAGAAAATTTTCTTCTTTTGATGTCTCAGTACTAAATTTTGATTTGATCATTTGAAGCAAAATATTCACCTCTGCACCTATTAGCTTATATAAATCAAGTGCTACAAGCCCTTCACAGAACTATAAGAAGCACAGGGTTAGATAAAGGTGGTCCATTAGATTACATTTTTATATGAAGCACAGGGTTTTGACATAAGTGATGACATCTTTATTGTATATTTTATGCTCAGATCTTAATACTTTACAGGGTAATTGAAGTATGCTTCTCTAGGTGTCCATGAGATTACAATCACAATACCTATTTACAATTCCAAGCAGAAGTTTGTGTCATATGCATATCCGAGCATGGCTGTTATTTAAGCTGAAGCACATCAATATCAATATATATATACACACACACACGGAGATCTCATGTTGGAGAGTATGAGAATTCTTTAAAGTTTGTATTTATATTAAAGTATTATTTCATTGAATTAGCCAATAGAGTAAATGCATATCTTAATTATCTATTGTTGTGCATTAATTATTTATTTTAAATAAATTTATATGATTATTTTTATAAACTCCATATAGAAAATAATTTTTAGTTGGAATAATAATAATAAATTTAGAATATGACATTCTTACTCATGTTTAGTTGCTTTGACAACAATTGTCACAAAAGCCATAAAAAAAAATTAAATATTTGTGAATTCACTAAAATTAATCTTAATCCTTTAAATTTCCTAACTCCTTTGTGTGTGTGTGTGCACGTGTATGTGTGTGGAACTAACATGGTAGTATGTATTCTATATAATTAGAAAGATTACTAATATAATAAATATGTTTATTTTGTTATATTAATTATTTTAAGCATGATGAAAATTTAATATCATTTTTCTAAGATTTATATGAGAAACAATTGGTTTTTTTATGTGAGAAACAATTGATTTGAAATATGACATTTTTACTCAAATTTAGTTGTTTTTGCAACAATTGAAACCATGTCCATAAAAAGGGGAAATTTTTTTGAAACATGCCTATCTATATTAGCTACTATATCATGCAATTTTCAATTTATAAACACACATATATAGTATGATCAAATCGCTATACTACTCTTAGTGTATTTTTATTTTGTCTATATATAAAATAACTAAAGATTACAATTTTTTACAATGAAATTTATTGAAATATCATTTTTATACATCGATAGTTGGGGGTGGGGATCTGAATTATGAATGTTTTTATTGAAAATTGAGGTGCTAATTAATTAAGTTACAAGATTTTTAGTAAAACTTATTGAAATATTGGAGAAAACTAATAACAAGTTGCACCGCACATCGTGCGGGATAGGGGTGTGCATTCAAATCGGAAAACCAAATGGGCCGATCGAAACCATGGTTTTAAAAACCGAACCGGACATAGAACCGTTTTTTTTGAAATTTCCGGTTCAACCCCGGTTTTTGACCGGTTTTTGGCCGGTTTTCCGGTTGTTGACCGGTTATTGACCGGTTTTGGGGTTTTTAACCGGACCGGATTGGCTCCCGGTTCCCGGTTGAACCGGTCGGACCGGCCGGTCCGGTCCGGTTTTTAAAACAGTGATCGAAACCGACCGAAATTTTGAGTTTTGATCAATTTTCCCTGATTTCGGTTCGGTTTCGGTTTTAAAATTCAAATATTTTGATTTTCGGTTCGGTGGCGATGCTGGATTTTTTTACACCAAAACCGACCGAACCGCACCGATATATATATTTATGTAACTTTTAGACATAGCTGATTAGTGACTTAATGGTATGCTCCTTGTGTTTTGGCTAACTGATCCCAAGTTCGAGCCTTCTTCCCCAATTTTCTCTCTGCCTCTACCCTTCTCAGTTCTCACTTCAACCACCTCCTTTCCCAATTTTCTCTCTAAGCCTCTCTCTTCACTCTGACTAGAGGCATATCTCTGTTCTTTCTTCAATTCAGAATCTCATATTGAAAAATCACTGCAAAGACATGGTGGCAGGCTCAAGCATTATGAGACATACTGTGGCTCCTGCTATGGTGTAGCAACAATAAATTTGTCTATCTAGATCCTTTTGCTTATTCAAAATATTTTCAAATTTATGTTGGAATTTGTGTGTAAATTGTTGAACAAATATTGTTGGAAGCTGTTCTTTCTCTATTGTTCTAATTTGTTCAATAGCTCTCCCTCTTTGTTGCTCTATTACTTTGTCTTTTTATATGTGATTAAAGTTAGGGTTTTGAAAATCTCAATAACACTCTCTTCGGAGAACCGACCGAAACCAACTAAAACTGAAATACTACCAAAACCGATTGATTTCCAATCATTTCGGTTGAAAATTTCACAAACTGAAATATTCGGTTTCGGTTGGCCATATTCATAAAAACCGACCGAACTGAACCGAACCGAGCACATCCCTAATGCGGGAACATAAATGCATGATTGCAAATGTACTAAGCAAACATCATTAAAAAAGAACGTGGCTAAATTCGAGATCAGCATCTAATATCTTTAAGCTTTTCATGAACCAATGAAACTGATCAATGAATGTGAGATTTTTGATACTCTTAACATAATATATTACTCAATCCAATGGAGCCAGTTCTAGTATTTTAGTGATACATCATACTTTATTTTTGAGCCCTAGTTTGATATGCTCTTATCTACAGATTCTTTGCATGTTTAGCACTTCTGCTGACCCTTTAGGTCAATGACAAGATAGATTCGACCTGATTCATTTCTTAATTAATTATTTGATGCTTGTGCATTAAGTTTCAAATTTGCACTTGTTTTATACTAACCTGGTCTGGACAAAGAGTTTTTGTTTTGGATTGAAAAGCTTGCAGTCAAACTTCTCAACAACCCCTTTTGAGTTTTGATGCATGTCTCAGCTCCAAAAAAGCAAGAGACAGGAGAAACAGTAATCTCTTTTATTCAGAACAATTCAACTATTGATTTCAGCTTAATACTGAGCAATAGAAACAGTAAATACATAATATAACCAAGAGAAGCAATGCAAACAACCCATGCCAATACTAAAAATTCTGACCATAAAGTTTAGAGAGTTTATGGTCCAAAAACATGGTTATAAACTAAAGAGAATTATGTACTGGAAGACTTATGACAATTTTCAAAGGCTTTCTCCTCAGAATAGAATATTAGGGGCTGTAATGCCAATACTGATACAATCAAAGACCATGAATTGCAACCAAACTTTACAATTAAGAGTTCATACCAGCAGGCTAGAGAGTATTAAATCATTCATTTACTCCATTGTAAAGAGGATCAAAACTGATACTTATAACTATTTCTTGTTCACTCCTGTTCTATTTTCAAGCCACAAAGGAAGAGAGAATAACAAAATATATGATACCTACCTTTATCAGCTTTGTCTCCCACATAAAATAGAGAAAACGCTAATAATCAGACAAAAATAGAACACAAGCCAAAGTAACCTTCCCATTAAAATGAACAACTTATATTCAAAATCCATGTGGCATGGGTCAGATGTCTTGGAGTCCAATGTGTTAACACATATTTGAAGGATCTATCAAGAAACCAGTAGAAAATAATAAATCCTTACTGAGTTGCAGATTAAATTACTAGTTACCATGCAAGCAGTTTCTAGCCCACATCAGGAAAGCACTGACGCAGCTACAGGGGTGCCGCAATGGCGTCCGACGCGGGGTGCGGTGGGCGACACCGCTGCCCGTGCGTCGGTGCTTTTTTTTGGTTTCCGGATTCACGCCGATTCGGGTCGAATCAGTTCGTATCGGCCAGCTGAAACCGACCGATTCAAGCTGATATCGGCCGATTCAGTCTGATATTGGCTGATTCAGGCTAATACCGGCTTTGAATCAGGTCAAAATTCAAGTAAGAATTATTTAAAAAAAAAAAAGAGTGCAAAAACATCTTTGAACCAAAAAAAAAAACCCTAAAACCATCACTGCCTCCTGCCTCTCTGCCTCTCCCTGCTCTCTGCCTCCCTCCCTATATTCTAATTTCAATGTTCTAGTTTCAAACTTGTGGATTGTATTTAATTTATGAACATCATGTTTTAGTTATCATCTACCATTGCTCTTAAATTTGGTATATGTTTATAAATGTGAAAAAGTATGCTTAGCAATATATAGAAAATATAAATAAAAATATTTTTAATAATTTTTTAGTCGCCGCACCCGCACCCTACGTTTTCAAAAATTGCTGAGTCCCGCACCTGCTCTCGAATTCGGAAACGCATCCGTGCTTCATAGGCCCACATCCACTTCTTTCTGTACTTAAGAATTTGCTTCTGAGTTGGATGCAGGTACATGGAACAAAGATTAGTGTGTAGTCACAAATGAATTTTATAGGGATAATTCTCAATTAGAAGTACTCAGTTTGGCATAGGATGTAATCAAGGTCATAATGTCATGCAAAAGACTAAGAAAAAATAACTTCAACAATGTTAGAATTTAAATGGTAAAGATCTACTTCCTAGATTTGCTACAATTAAATTTTTAATCTAACTGCTGTCTGTAAGACACAAAAACCAAATGTTGAAGATCTCCTAGGTTTCAGCAACTACAGAGCAAATAGCTGCATTTAGGAGCAAGATACTAAGAACCTTCATGGATGTTAGACCACTATAAAAATTATTTACTTCTAAATAAGACACCCCTGCAGCCGAAAGCTATCTAATTCCATTGAAAAGCATCTTCAAGTTGGGGATGGGAGTGTCAGATATGTCACATGCAGAGACTACAAGAGAAGAGCCTTGGCATATCTCAACAGCTCCCTAGTTCCAACTATGTACATCAATATCATAGGGCTTCAGAGATTCTCCCTTGCTTCCTCTTGATTAAAACAATCAGTCTACTAGCCCAATAAAACAGATACTGAACTAAAATATTCATATTGTATACTTTTAAATAAAAATGTGCAAAATACATTAATGGTTCTTGCCAGGGAAACAAAAAATTGAAACAGGCAGTACATTGCAAATCAAAAAGAAGAATTTAAGTTTAAAAAAGAATTCTATGCTATGGTTCCTGACAACAGTACCAACATAACAAACAAAAACACTTAGACATGGAATGTTATCAAATTTAATTTTGCTTTTTTAACTAAGGAATTACATAATTACCTACCAATTATGACACACTGAAGATGTTTTACTCGCTAGCTCTGTGATTTACTGCTTCCCTGCACAGGGTGCCTCCGAATATCAAACTGGTCCACAACCTCCAAAGGAGCAACTGTCTCATTCCTGATCCTCTTGATCTTAGGACTCAACAATCCCCTATGCCTAAACCCATACAGCTTCAGCACCTGGTTATCTGCAAAATTAAATGCCCTCTCCATGCTACTCAAGCACCTCTCCACTGGATAATCCCCATAGCTACCACAAGGCTTGCAACCAACAAAATGGGTCACGAATGGCCACCTCTCGTCCCCCAATCCCGGATGATACTTCTCAATCATCTCCTCATACCTATCCACCAATCCTGCCCAATACCCATGCAAATAATACGAATTCTCCAGAAACACCTTATCCATCCACCGATCCTTCTTCGAAAGCAACAAGTAAATCAACGCGGACTGATCATCCGCCTCAAAAGCCGGCCTCCCCTTCAAATTTGCCGTCAAAATCTTCCCAGCCTCCTCCCGAACCGGCCCTTTAGGCCCCATTGGCGCCCAATCATCAAGCAAATCCAAGGACCATTGACAATTCCTAAACAAGAAACTACCCGTATTCAAAGCAATCCAACTCTTCTGCTCAAACATCAAATCCGGGTACCCATGAACAACCAAATTATAATTATCATACTTAGAAAGTGGAATCTCGAAAACCATATCTGTAAAAAGCGCATCACTATCCATCCACCAAATCCACTCCACCTCAGGATGAGACAACATTAACCGTCGAAGCAACGGCAATTTAGCCCAATACCCAGCTAATTCCTTATCCAAATGAGCCAAATTATAAACAATCTCAATCCCATGAAGTCTACAATAGTCAATCTTATTCTTAATAGCTTTCAACAAGTAATGGTCACCAATTGGGTTATCACAAGGTTTAGGAGGAGACCCAGTAACGAGCAAGATACGAGGCTTACCGTTAATATGGTTAGGGAACTCAGGGTTTTGATCTAACCAGGTTTTGCGGTCTTGGTCCCAAGTAGAGATCTTGGGTCCGAGAGCGAAGGTGTCGTTTACGCTGAAGAAGGATTCGGGTTCGTTGACCGGGTCAGATGGGTCGGAGTCGGACCGGATCTCGGCGAGGATGCGGTTGGTTTCTTCGATGATGTTCTGGTTCATTGCGTCATCGCCGGAGGAGCCGAGGTTGCCGATGCCGATGGTGCCACGGAGTACAAGGATGGTGACGAAACCACATAGGATGGTGATCTTTATGTTGTTGAAGGTCTTGTGGAGTTGTCTGCCACGTGGCAACAGTGTACTACTGCGCCCTCTTCCTCCGTTCGCGGTGGTTGTCGGTAGCCCACCACCCGGTCCTCCTCCTCCGCCGCTGCTTCTCTTCTGAGTTATGTTCTCTTGTCCCATGATGTCTCTCTCTCTCACACACACACACACTCTGTGTCTCAAATCTAAAAACGTGTTTTTTTTGTTTTTGGTGTTTTTTGTGTAGGTAAGGTTGTATCTGTGGGAAGAGATCTACAGAATTCTATATATCAATGTGTGAATTTTTGTTGTGAGGGAGAGAAGGATAGAGAGAGAGAGAGGGAAAATGGGGAGAGAAGTGAAAGAGTCCAGAGGCAGAGGAAGATGGATGGGATGGGAGGAGTGAGTTCATGACTTCATGGTGGGAGGTGAGATAGATGGTGGGGAAGACATGTTTGTAATGCACCGACTTGTACTACTTGGGTATTACCATATTTTATTCATTGATTTGGAGGTGAGGAGATATTATGTACAATGTTTTGTTATTATATATATGTTGATCCGGAGTTGGATCCTCCATTAGTGTTTCTTGTACTGTTACACAAGGACATCTTTTATTATTATAGTAATTATTTTATGTCATAAGGTAAGTTAATTAATTATCCAACCCCTAGGTACCAAGACCTCATGAGGTCTTGGTTTCAAAAAATGTAGCTAATATTTTGGCTCACTTTTAAATGTGTAACAAAAAAAAAAAAACTTTTAAATGATTCCTCCCCTACGGTTATTAAAGTTTAATAAGTTTTTTATTTTTATTTTTTGTTGTCAGGGACTAGCTGGTTTTTGTTGTGTATACAACATCGACAAGTTGATATGAGTGATATGAGTGCCTCGTAGCCTTGTCCATGGGTTGAGCCAAGTCAATTTGGAGCTCAAATCGAAATTGAACCTACCCACATTGGGTGGATAACATAAAAAAAAACCACCATCGACCACGAACAATTATGATCTCGAACACACAATCATCCATGTGTGGAGGTCGAATGTAGTTGAAGTTGACAATGATAGATGACGAAAGGCAACAAGTCTCTGCTTAATTTAGGTAGAGTTCATTAGATTTCTACTTGGGTTGGAAGCCCTTTGAGATCTCTGACGCTTGGTTCGGTTATGTCATATTCCAAATCCAATATGGGAAAATTGATGCTTGAATTGAAAGGATCGGTCCTTGAGACTTTAAATCCATTGTCGACCGCCTCTTGTTGTAAAAAACAGTCGTATCTCAGTGGGGATAAAACCAATGAGTTGGGTTCTTGATAAATGCATACGCTTGGAGTTGAGGTTGAACTTTGTCTACGATGATGATAGCTAGAATATCCACTCTAAAGTAGAGCTAGGTTGCTCAAGCTTAGATTGGACAGGGAGATGAGGAGATATTGAGTGATTGGGTGATAGAGTAGGAAAATTTGAAATAATGCTTATTTAAGGGGAATTTGTAAACGAAATTTTAAACCCCCTCAATTTTTGGATTATATTTCCTCATGAATTTTATAATTTTTTCCTCTGACACAACAAACAAAGAAGTTCATTTGATAAAAATTTAAATTCTATCAATCCGCTAAATTTTGCCTACAAATTATTTATTCAAACACATTAATTTCATCATACGTTTGATTAATTATACAATTTATTAACTTATGTGCAATTTTTTAGCTATAGAAGTATTTTTTTTTATCAATGCTATCAATTCCATTATGCTCTGGCTGAAATGATCAAAAAGTTTTATTCCGGTTTGATAACGAATATAAATTACACCTCTCTTCCATCTTTGTTTTAAATTTCGGCCCATTCTAGTTGATTTTGCCCATTTTGGTTCATTCTACTAAATTCTAGTCAGCAAGGTGATTTCGGCCCGTACATAACAAATCATTATTATTTTTATTACTTTACTCACATATGACATTTTATTATTATTTTTCATTAAAAATATGCTTTCTGTGGGTTCCTCGGATGTACTGATTTATAGCCTTTGGCTTTTACACAGCATCCTCAAAATCCCACATCGAAGAGAACTTCCCCCACTTTTTGCCTTATAAGCTCTGAAGTGAAAGAGTAGTGTACCATCAGTTATCATCCGAGGAACCCGCACTTTCCTTGTTTGCTTTACTCCTATGTGACATGATTTTTCATTAAGAAAATGTTTTTTTACTTGTATATCACATGTTATGTTATATAATGATGATATTAAGATGTATATTATTTGATTTTGAATTAATAATTTGCTTTGGTGTGACATTATGTGATGAAAGCTTACTTATTTATATATATATATATATATAAAACTTTAGTGATTACTTGGAAACGATATGTCAAAATAAACTGATACCAAAATATTCTATTTCAATGGATGAATCATAATGACCACTTAAATGGAATTGAAAACTTTAATTTTTACACTTTTTTCCCCAAAATCCAATAAAAAAATAAAAATAAAATATGCCAAAGGAGTACCCATTTGTGATATTTAGAGGCTTTTTTATATTTACTAAAATACAAAAAAATGGTAAAAATATTATTTTGGTCCCTAAACTTTACTAAAAGTTTGTGTTTTATCTTTAAACTTTAAGAAGTTCATTTTTCGTTTCCAAACTATTGAAAAGTTCATCTTTCGTTTCTAAACTATTGAAACTGTTTTATTTATGTACTTAAACTTTACTAAAAATTTGTTTTCCATCTCTAAATTTTTGAAAAAAGTTCTATTTTCATCCCTATTTTTGTCTAAATTATTGAAAAAACTCTTTACAAAATTTAGGAATGAAAAAGAACTTTTTAAAGTTTAAGGATGAAAAATAAATTTTTGATAAAATTTAGAGAGCAAAATAGTATTTTATTCAAATTAAAAATAACTAAAAACAACAACAACAACAACAACAACATTTGGCCTTTTAAGTTTTAATTACATGTAGCCCAATCTTATCTAGAGTAGCTTGTTCAATGAGCAAATCAAAAAAAGGAAAGAGTCCACGAAAAGTAGATGTAGTAACCTTAAGGTAGATTCCCTTTTTTTATGATATTCAAAGTGTGTGTCTGTCTCTTATGTCAACGGACCCTCCGCTGTCTCCGGACTGTTTTGCACTTTGCACAGCTCAGCTTTTCACGCGTCAAATTTATGTTCATACTTTGTGACTTTAGAAGAAAAAGATAAAGCAAGTAAACCAACCAACCAACCCGTTCTTCTTAGTACCACGTGTTTTAGTTTATGACTTTTGTTAATCCGCGTCCAAGTGCATTTCAGGCATCTGTTAAGCAGGAATCCAGTATATCTCAATGCATTGAAAAGTGATAAAAAAATTAAAATTGAATAAATAAATATCTCTTTAACTTAAAACCTTCCTTTATTTTAATGAAAAATCTTATTTGCAGATAGGATTTTGCATTTTTCTATATTTTGTAGTATAAAAAAAAACGGGTTAAAGAAAAAATTTTCTTTATTTAGCTTAGTATGAGATAGAGTTGTTTTCTGCTAGAAATTCCTAAAAAATAACTTTTATCTCATGTGAAGCTAAATAACGAAAATAATTCTATCTAACACGAAATTAAATAAGAGAAGTCAATAGATATATATATATTTTTATGACTCATTTTAAGGTTGTTACCAAACATATGAAAATGAAATAATATTATAGAAAATATATTTTGGAAAATGATTTATTTTTCAGAAAATATTAATGTCAAAACAAATATTCTTCCTGCAGTGGCAATGGTGGTGGTTTAATTTTTGATTTTGTTTGTGGGTTTGTTTGTGACTGTGGGTTGTGGTTAAAATGGTGGTTTGGTGGCTGTGTTAGTGGTGGTTTCATGTTTGATTTTGTCTGTGGGTTTGATTTTGGCTATGGGTTTGGTTGTAGAAGTGGGTTATGGTTGTGGTTGCTGTGGGCTGTGTTGGGTTTGGTTTTGGTTGTGTTGGCAGTGGAGTGGTGGTGGAGTGGTTGTGCCTGTTTTTGGTGTTGGCAGTGGAGTGGTGGTGGAGTGGTTGTGGCTATTTTTGGCTGTGTTGTGGCTGGTGGAGTGGTGGTGGAGGTGGTTGTGGCCTGTTGAAAGGTTTTTATGGTGGATATGTTTTATTTTATTTTAATGAGTTCTTTATATTATTTTAATCAAATATCTAAAAATATAGATCCATTGATGTTGAATATATTGTGAAGTGAAGAGGTAAAATAGATAAGGTGACTTTTGTTGGTGCTAAATAGCTAAATTTTTGTTTCCACCAAAGTGGAAGCTCTTATACAACTTACTGTAGCTTGTTGGTAAACCTAAAATTTATTATTTTATTTGCCTTTCTTTTTCTCTTCACTAACTCTATCTTTTCTCTCTCCTGCAGTCCCAAATCTCGAGTCTTAAGTTCTCAACACTCTGACTCTCTCTCTTCACTCTTAGACTCACCCATTCTCTCTTTCAATTTCTCTAGTTTCTTCTCTCTCTCTCTCTCTCTCTCTCTCTCTCTCTCTCTCTCTCTCTCTCTCTCTCTCTCTCTCTCTCTCTCTCTCTCTCTCTCTCTCTGATGTATGGTGGTGGAGGCATTCTTGTAGTGGAGACATTGTGGGTTGTGGATCGATGGGCTATAGGCTACCGATGGGTGTGAGGTGATGCAGTGGTCGTGGTGGCGTGGATGTCATGGGTTGTGGTGGGTCTTGTGATGGTAGGTTTTGGTTTATGGTGTGGTAGATTGTGGTGGTGAGTTGGTTAGGTGTGGTGGTAAGTTGCGGCGAGTTGTGCCGGTGGTATCACAGTGGGTTGCGAGTTTTTATTTTTTGATCTGATTTCTTGTATGGGTTTGTGTTGATAGTGGCTGATGCTGGTGTGGTTGTGGTGGTGGCTTATGTAGTTGATTTTTTTTTTTTTTTTTGGGTTATAGGGTTTGATTTGTGGGTGAAGAGAGAGAGACACTGATATGAAGTGAGAGAGGTGATAAGGAAGAGAGAGAAATAGAATGAAATTAATAAAAAATTGAATAGTATTGAATATGATGTGAAAAATAAAAATTGAAATGTTGAATGAATTATAAAATAAAATTGTAAAATAGATAAAATAACTTTTTACAATAAAATAAGTTTTTTTTTACCACCAATGCTCTAATCACACTGTACTGCACACTCTTTTAATTTTACCTTAGTTTATAAGTTGTAGTTGAGCTACATCAACCTCACGCAAGCTTTCAAGCACGTAGTGGTCACTCTCCAATGATGCTCTACATTGACATGTGCGCAGTGCGTTTCCAATGTGGGTGAGACAAATAGTAGGCCCAGGGACCCACAAGATCCCATCTCCATTGCCGTCTCACTCTTTGCCCATGTGCCATGTGCCACATGCCCAAATTTGAGCACTCTGTCTTTCTCTGATGCTAACTTCTAATTCGCCGGCCTAATTTTCAATCAAAGGTCTTATAGTCTTTGTTCTAACTTCTAATACTACTATTTAAATAATTGAGTAGAATTTGCTTGGTGTGTTTGATTATTACTTGCAAGAGTGTTTGTTCTTAGGTGTCACTCCACTGAAACTGTGATAGCAAACTTGCGAGACAGCCAATGTTTTATAAATTTTTAAGTACAATCAGATCATAGAAAGAGCATTGCAAAATAATCAAATTCAGTTACTATGTTATAGCAAAATCTTGAATTTATACAAACATAATCTATCCACTAGCATTTACCAATGTAATTCAAGTGAAACAATAAAGGCAATATTTGCTAGATAGTAATTTTTAAGGAAAATTTTAGGAGAGTGGCATGCGATTGGAAATTATTTAGTTATGTAGACTCTTTTTGGAACTCAAGTTTGTCAAACTCGAGTTCCAATCCAAAATCGAGTTTATCAAACTCAAGTTTCAATTTTTCATACAATGTTAGATTGCCACGCAACCTAAACTAATTGAAACTTGAGTTTGATAAACTCGATTTTGGGTTGGAACTCGAGTTTGACAAATTCGAGTTCCGAAAAAAAGTCTACATAACTAAATAACTTTGCCTTCGAACTATCCACCTAAAATTTTACCAGAAACGTACTATTCAGTAAATTTTGCCAACAATAAACCAACCCATCAAACTAGACTAATAGTACAGTATGTTTGGTTGCACTATGAGGGGAGGGAAAACAAAGGATTATTGTTAGATTTCATTACATTGTTATTGTGATAGCAAACTTGCAAGGAAGCGCATGTTTTAGAATTTTTAAATGCGATCAGATCATAGAAAAAGAAAAGAAAAATAATCACTCATTTTTAATGTTATGGTTGAATCTAGAACTTAATGTACGTTGACCTCATTTTTTGCACATCTTTGGGCCTATGAAAATACTTATCTCAAAAAATAGACAAAGCCATTGAAAGCTAAAGGCCCACTAATAAAACCCGCAGCCCATGGAAATCAACACTTGGAATTAATCTAAAATTGGGTCGCAAAATTCAACCCAAAGGTCTGTAACCCATAAACTTCCCCTACGAATTTTGGGGAGGTCAGTATGTGAGATTGGCTAACCTTGGCCCCAAGCAATCAGCCCCAAGTATCACTAATATGGGCAGCAAATTCACAAGGCCATCTAATGAGATTGGTTAACTTGGGCCCACTAAGTTAACTTAGTCTGCCAAGGCCCACGGCTGGATCAAGATCAAATTTGATTAAAATGCTTCCTTTCATTAAACAAGACCTCAAACAATATATAATCTATATAATATTTAAAAATTAAAGTATAACATTTATTGTTATTACGTTTTTATTGAGAGACATCAGCATAGCATTTCGGTTAATTTAGTCCATTTTGGTTCATTCTGGTCTACTTCAATCTAGTGTGGTCCACCTCACTCCATTCGGTCCATTTTGGTCCACCTGCTCCATTATTCGATCCATTTGGACCATTCGTCCATTTTAGTCCAGTTCGGTCCAATTAGATCTATTTCGGTCCAAGTCGGTCCAATTTGGTTAGTTTGTCAATTTCAGTCCAGTTTGGTCTATTTCGGTCCACTTCAGTCTATTCGGTCCATGGCTACATATTTGAACGTGCCTATCAATTATTTGAGAAATATCAATTGTAATTGTATGATAAATTTTGATTATCATGATAATGAATGAGAAATTTGAAAATAATTTGTAATTTCATCATCACTTATGACCTAGACGATAAATTCTTGAAAGGATGGAGCACCCACTAGGGGAATGCTGAGATTGAGTTTCTTTTTATATTTTCATAAGACAAGGATTACAATTATGTCATTTGGGTGTTTACATTATTTGTGTAGAAAAATGAACACACGGAGATGGATGTATTGATTTAGAATCTTATGAAGGACGGTTGAGTAATGGATCATGGATGCCCATACTTTAGTGTTGTAGCTTAGACATTGGTTAAACTAGGGAGTGAAAATGAGGCATTGGGTATTTTGCAAGAACTTGGACAAGTACTAGTGCCCCCAAGATTAAGATACAGACTTACAGTTACAGTCACTACAATAATTAGCACTTTATGTGCAAAGGGCATGCTAGGGGAGCAGAGGGGGTTGTGTGGCACCACAAGGATATGAAATAGTGCCTTGCATTTACAAGAGCCTTCTTTATGGTTGGTCTAAGCAGGATTATCAAAGATAAGAAGTTGGCTGGGTTTATTACCAATTTATTTTGCTAAAACACATTCCTTTAGATGCCTTTGTGAACGAAATCTTAAACGTAAGCCTCCCGGTCTTTTTCCTGAGGCCATGAATGTGATGATGGAAATGAGGTCCTATAAGATTGCCCCAACCTCAATTAGTTATAATACTTTGCTATCATGTCTTGAAAGGACAAGAAGGGTCCAGGATCCTTGTTGAATTCTTGGGATAATTGGGATATATATTATCTTGTTGGAATGGTGTTATATTTGACTGGGAGATGTGGTAAAGGTAATCAGATAGCAGATGAGATGATTAGGGAAGGGTTGATGTCATAAAGTAAATTTTTGGCTAAATTATAAATTACGCCCTCTAACTTTGGTTTGTATTCAATTTAGTTCTTTAACTTTATTCTCCCCCCACCCCCCCAATCTTTTAACTTTGTTGTCAATTTAGTCTTTCCAACCAGTTCTTGTACGGTTGGTTGCCATAAGTGTCCCAGGTAGTTTTGGTATTTTTGAATTTCTTCACAAAGATGCTGGAAAGTTTTCTCAACAAGCATAACTTAGTACGTACATAATAGACTCACATAACCAGTCAAACTGAAACGATTTACATGACAACACTTTTGAAACAGAAAAATCACGCACCTAGAGCTAATTAATTATACATTCGAGCTCACTCATAATAGGATTTTCTTTTCCAACACTAGCAAATTAATACAAACCTTATTTAACAAAGTTATGCTAATGTATTTTAGTGGTTAGGTTTCTGCTGTTTCAATCTCAATGATTTAATCGCCAGTACTAGCAGCAGCAGCAATTTGAGGTCTCCTCACTATTCTGAAATCATATGCAATACCATATCGTACCCCTACAGCCCATGTTTTTTGGTACACTTCAACCGTTGTTGGCCTTTGATGTGGAAATGGCTGAACACAGTCGTATGCAATTTTAATGAGCCGAATGATCTCTTCATCATATTCATTCCCGACCAGAGATTTGTCAATCATTTCGAATAGACAAGAAGAGCTTGCTAAAAGATTAGAACTTATACATGCATGGCTTATTTGACTTGGTTCCCACCGTGTAATCAGCTCTAGAAGCACGATTCCAAAGTCATATACATCTTTTGTAACATATTCCCGATTCCAAATTCCATTGTTTATAGAGGAGCTCCTTGAATGATCAGTATTTTTTGAATTGATTGATGTCGCCCCTTCGAAATTTGATATTTGAGGCTCAAAATTCTGATAAAGTAAGATGCATTTTGAGCATATGTTCAGATGGACTATCCGGATTTTGCACTTATGGTGGAGCCATGCCAGCCTCTCGCTAGGCCAACAGCAATTCTAACCCTCAACGGCCATTCTAATTTCATGGAATCATCTTCCAAAGAATGTAGCCAATCATAAAGATTTCCGTTGGACATATACTTGTAAACCAAAATCTTCTCCTTCCTTTCCATGCAAAATCCCAAGAGGGGAAGTAAGTGATAATGTCTCAATCTACCTAGAATTGTTAACTCACACATGAATTGTTTCTCCAGCTGTTGAGAGTCATATAGTCTATTAACAGCAAGAAACAGACCATTGGGCAGTGTAACCTTATATATTGTTCCCATCTTTCCCAATCCAATGATGTTGTCTGATCTGTCCCAGTTGGTTTAATGGAATTGTAGTCTATTCGAGATGACTAATCTCCAAGAATGAGGAAAAGGAAGGGAAATTTTGGTTTAATTCTCTGTTGCCTCTTATTCATCATGATTCAAGTTAAATACATACCAAATGACCACAACCGATAACAACAACAGCTATTCTACTTTAGCCGAAACTTTGGCTAAACTAGATAATAACTATAACACCTATCCTAGATAAAGATAACAAAATGATAATAACAAAAGATAACAGCAACCTAATCTCCCAGTTACAAGCAACTGAAGGAGTCCTTTATTAAACTAAACTCTTGGAGGCAGAGGCAATCTTCTTAGCAAATCCACCGCTACTTCTTACCAGGTGAATGTAATCCAGACACAAGGCTTTGGGACACAACATTGTCAGAGTTAAAATTGTCAGTTGCCTTATTGAGCTCTGCAGAAGTCATTCTAGTAACCCACCCCTCCAAAGTAAAGATCTGTGGAACAAGTTACTCTCCATTAGTATGAAAGTATACGATAAAGACAGCCAAAAGAGTTCAAGGCTAATTACAATTGAAGATTTGAAAACTATAATGGACAGTTTTGTCTGTTTTGTTATTTGATTCACTTGTAGTAGACATCTGCAAAGAAAGAGAAAAGGAGAGACAAACTGAGAACCTGTTTGCAGCTTTTCCATTGGAGCTTTGAAGGAAGCAATTTGGTCACCTTATGAGCTTCCTTTCTCTTATTGTTCTTCTTGACGGTCATCCTTTTCCTCTTCTTCATTTGCTCCCAAGGCACACAATAGGACATGAAAATAGTTACAACTGAAACTGCAGAAACCGCATAACCAACAATAAACCCACTTTTAAAAGTCCCATCTGATTTCCTTCCAAGCTCTTTGCAAGGTTCCAAAGGCCCTCCACAAAGTCCGCTGTTATTCACGTAGCTCTCTTTCGTGACACTGGCAATGGCAAAATTTGGTACTGGTCCTGACAAGAAATTGTTAGCAACGGTAAAGGTCTTGATTCGAGTGAGCTGGCCAAGTTGCTGAGGTATTTGACCTGTCATCCTGTTGTGATCAAGTTTAAGGGAATTCAGATAAACACAATTTGCAATATCTGTCGGGATTTCACCAGAGAAATTGTTTCTAGAGAGATCAAGTACTGTCACATAAGGAAGCCTTGTTGATATGTCAGAGGGGATGGCACCAGAGAGCTTGTTGAATGAAAGTTCTAGACCTTGTAAGTATTTGCAGTTCTCAATGCCCTGAGGGAATTGGCCCCTGAGGCCCATGTTGTCAAGTTGGATATATAAAACTTTGCTTTCCCCGGAATTCCAGCATTGGACCCCAGTAAATCCACAGTAGAAACCTTCTCCAACTTTGTCGAAATTCCAAGAAGATTTAAAGCGATTAAAAGGGTCTTCTAGTGACTCTTTAATGGATTTCAAGCAAGAGATATCACTATCACCACCATTGCTGAGAGTAAATACACCCAGCAGTGACCAGAAAAAGGTGCTGAAAAGAAAAATCATAATTATATTTTTAAGAGCCATTTGTATGCAAGCGTTCATCTGTGTGTAAGACTACAAATGAGTACTTGCATTCAATGAGATCAAAGAAAAAGCAAAAGAAAAGGAATTAAAGAAAACAGTAATAAATTTAAGCAATTTACATATTAAAGATCATCTACCCCTTTGAAGCTCCAAAAACTTCAAAGAAATGAGTCAATAACTGATCTTGGAAACAAAGCAGGAAGGAAAACCTGGTTTATACTGAATAATAAAGATGAATTGACCTAGTCTAGGATTCATTGTCAGCTCTTTCGTAGTAACTGCATTCCAAAATACTAAATTCTTGCTATAATGGTTTATGTCAGCATCCTGAAGAGTTCATAATCATACCGCAGATAATTGACTAGAACAATGATTCTTTCATGGAAAGAGGATGTTAAGGTTTTATATTGGGTCAAAGTCTTATATCATACAATAAAATGAAATATTATCTTACACTGCACACTAAACTACGGACAAAGCACAAGTTTTAATATCAATAATTAATGAGCTAATGAATTTTAATTGGGTATGAAGAGGAATTTAAGTGCATGATGAAAAAATGCAGGCAACTTGCCTGTCAAAGTTTCAATGTCTGTCATCAAAGGCCTGGTTGTTCATGTGACTTGGGTTGCAAGGTTGGGGGTTTAAATTCCCAAATTAGAGTTTAGAATTGGCCTCACAACAATGATAATGATGCTTACAAAAAAACTAATATAGAAAAAAAGAAAGATGAATAAAACTAGGCAACACTTGCCTGTCAAAGTTTCAATGTCTGCCACCAGAGGCCTTTGTAGTCCAAATGACATTTGGAAGAACTGCCCATGTGACTTTGGTTGTGCGGTTGGGAGTTCAAGTTCCCGAATTAGAGTTTCACATTGGCCTCACAACAATGATAATGATGCTCTCAAAAACACTTACATAGAAAGAAAGAAAAACGAAGGGGGGGGGGGGGGGGGGTTCTCATGAAAAATTTATAGGATCATCCAGTTTAAATTATCCCCCAAAGCATATCTGCAAATTTGCCCCAATGATCGTTTTAGTTAGGTCAATGGTCTATCAAGAAAAGTACACCTTAACTACTACAGCATCATTCCTCTTGATTAAATAAATACAAAAACCATATCCTTGACTCAAAAGAAAACATGGTATTGTTAACAATTAGAAGTATTAAAATTGTTTGCTTGACTGCAGCAAGGATCAACTAGTGTAGGTGTATTATGTGTATTATGTCTCCATCTACAAGTGTCAAGTTTTGTTTGTTTGTTCCTTTTTTTTTTCCTTTCTTTTAGAAAATCCTGTGATCAATGGTTACAGAATGCTGAAGAAATGGTCCATCCATATACAGATGTACAAAGTGGGAGGTAACTCTGTATCAGATACAGTGGTTGACTGTTCTGTATTGGTTATAAAGTAAAAGGCTCTTGCTGACTGCAGCCATACAATTTGTCCACTAACAGAATATCAAGATATACCTAATTTACACATGAAATTGCAATATTTTTAGAAAGTTGAACAATTATTCTAAACGCTCATATCATCATGACTAGAATGATCGAGACAGATAAACACTTGATCAAATTTTTTTTTAATGAACTGTGCTTTCACACAAATATAGAACTTAATGTTTCAGTCATAATAGCAAGCAAACATAGCCCAAAACCAAATCTGTTTAGAGATTTTTCCCTACTCAATTTTACACTTTGTATGTCATGCTTCAATTGGTCTATGTGATTTCTACCTCAAAAATTTCATTTGAGGTATCTACAAAGTTGCAGTAGCAATGTCATATTGCCTCAATATCTAAGTCTCATTTTTAAAACCATATCTCTCCCCAATAATACTTATTATTGTATTGTACAATTCAAGCGTTGTTGGCCGTTGATCAGGAAAGGGGTTAAGACAAGATAAATACAATTCTAAGGAATTGAAAGATTTCACCATCAAATCCTCGAACAATCAAAGAATTATTCATGACAATGTAGAGTTTAGAAGAATTAGTCAAAAGATGAGTAATCCAATCAACCAAACTCCCATTCAAACTGTATGATAATTTTTTATTTAAATGAGTTGCTTCCCAATAAGAGTGTTTGAATAAAATTATATCTATGATTATATATATTTAATTTAGGGTCCGATTAATGTATGCTCTTAGGACATACATTAATTATCCATTTTTGGAAACATTTTATTGGGAATTGAAAAAACTATAAAAAAAGTTATTAACCTTTTTTCATTTTTCTGTATAAAGTTTCCTAAAGTGGTTTAGTAATATATGCCCCAAGGGCACACATTAGTAAAACCATTTTATTTTATTTAAAAATTATGAAAAAATAAAATTATATTTTAAAAATATAAAATTAAAAAAAAAAGATTATAAAAAATTGGAGGTGACAATTACTGGAGATTCTAAACTTACCCCCAACCAAAAATTTTTTGGGCATAAACTAATATGCCTGCAGACAATTACCCATTCCGTGACAATAAGAATGTGTTATGCCAAAAGTTCTTGTACCTCAACTGACATTTTTTAATGTTTTTCTCTTAATGTATTTAGGCGAAAAAAAATAAGAAAAAAAACCGTTTTACCCATCGAAATTGTTGTTGCACACATGCAAGTACACACTAACTGTACATCCAACGAACTAACCAACTAACCAACCAAGCATGTCCCAAAACTTTCAAACTGTCCTCACCTCCACCATCTCTGCCGTAACCACACTTTCCAACCGTCCACTGATTCCTCAGTACCCCTCGATCTCATCCTACATTCTTATAATAATAATCATTCAATTATAATCATGTGTATGAAAAATGTGTTTTTTAAGTTTTCATTCATTGTCTTAAAAGAATGCTACTTGTTTTTTGTGTGGTTGAATTGTAAAAGAGGGTGGGAGAGGCATTGCGATGAGTGAGGTGTTCGAGGTATACGAGCATCACTATCGCGAGCTCTCCGCCAATCTATCAAGCTACTGCACTGCCGCTACTGTTCTTGATGGAGGTTATTACCACTATATATGTTTTCTTTGATATTGATCTTTGAATCTCTATTATTTAGTTGCTTTTGTTTGTTTCACGAGGAACAATTAGGCAATAATGAGGTGGGTATTTAATGTTGAAAATTCTTTAGGTAAGAGAAACGGAGAGAAGAGGCTAGTGGTTATGAATTATGATATATGAATTGATGGGTTTGTGATTATGTGCTTGTATTGTATAAGATGATCTAGCATAAGCATTACAATGTATATATATGTTTTATAATGCTTGAATGAGATTGTTGCTATATATTGCTACATTTTTACTTTTTAAGTTTTGTATGATATCATCAATGGGTATTTATAATAGGTTACATCCTAACTAAGATTACAATATACTTTAACTAGTATTCGGATTAGGAATTTAGTACTACTTTACTAAAGGCTTTGTTGCTTAATTGGCATCTCACTGTTCACAAAGTGTTTGGAAATCATTTTTTTTAAGTTTTATGTTAGTAGATAACAATTAATCTTATGTTCTATTTTGATATTGATATTTAAATATCAATGAGATTGTAAATAACTTTGTGGTTTAGTGGTATTGTCTGATTCTTGAGAACTTGGATTTGAATTTCCCACTTGTTGTAAGCAAAAAATGTATATAAAATATTGTAAACCTAGAATATTCATAATGATGAGTTAAGTAAATGCTAAACATGCTGATGGGGAACAAAACTGGAAGATGGTTTGTTAGAATGTAGGAGTCATGTCTGTGGTGTTAGTTTGTGTGCATGGAAAATGGAACTTTTTACTGTAGTCTGCATATGAAGTTGAATATAATTACCTTTTGCTTTTGTTTGGTTGTGAGACTATTGGGTTTTGTACTGTACGTATTAAAATATGCCTAAACTGTCAAATTATTTACTTCACTGATGGTTCTATGCATTCTTGATTGGCAGAGCAAAAGAAGCAGAAAATTTCCGAAATAAAAACTGGATTAGATGATGCGGATGGTTTGGTACTAAGGAAGCCTATTGCTGTGACTTATTAATTCTCTATTTTTTTTTTTTTATATCTCATCAGATTATTAATGTGATTTTTCTCGAATTTGAACAGCTTCAGAAAATGGATCTTGAGGCAAGGAGTTTGTCACCTAGTGCAAAGGCAACCCTTCTTGCTAAGTTAAGGGAATATAAAGCTGATTTCAATAGTTTGAAAAATGAATCCAAAAGACTCACATCAGCTAATGCTAATCTGGCTGCAAGAGATCAGCTGTTGGAGTCAGGAATGGCAGATGCACTATTGGTATGTATGTCTTTCTCCCTCGCAAAGGTTGTATCTTGCGCATCAACTGTATGTAACCAATGTGTCACAATATGTGGGATTCACAAGTGTGTGGTCTTCACTAACCGTGAGATACGGGTTGCATGCAACTGATGTATAGGATAATTTTTCGTGGTTCACATAGTTCTTGGTGTGAAATGCCAAATGGTCTATATCTACTATAGCTTTACATTTTTGTTTCCATGAAAGTCATTTCCACCAATTGGTTTTACTCTTCTAATTAGAATATATACACACACTTTCTTAATTTTAAGGATAGTCATGGACATGGATATTATGTATATAATTCCATTAGGGGTACATTCTCATTGACATTGGTGGGTGATGCAAAAGGTATCTAATGATCAAAGAGGAAGACTGCTGATGACAACAGAGAGATTAAATCAGTCCACTGACAGAATTAAGGAGAGTAGAAGAACAATGCTGGAAACAGAAGAGCTCGGCGTCTCGATCCTACAAAATTTGCATCAACAGCGACAATCTCTACTACACGCCAATAACACAGTATGCCTTTTGCTCTTTCTTTTTGTTCCAATCCATGGTTCATTGCCTCTTGGTAACAGGTTCATTGTGATTTTTACTTTTTATATTTTGTATGTTTCATTTTTGTATTTCATGTGCACTACACTTCATCCCTTCCCTAAATAGCAACTAAACAAGGGCATAGGTTGTTCTCTGTATAGGAAAAAAGGGGTCTGCTTTAGCCTTATGCAATCCGCAATTAGCTTTCCCGATAAACGGCTCTGATTAATTTAATGGTCAGCTTTAGCTAACTATTGATCTTTATTTCTGTCTGCAGATACATGGTGTGGATGACAATGTTAGCAGGAGCAAGAAGATATTGACATCCATGTCAAGAAGAATGAGCAGGAACAAATGTATCATTGGCTCCATAGTCGCAATCCTAGTTCTTGCAATCATATTCATCCTTTATTTTAAGCTGACTCATTAGTCCACCTTTTCTTGTCCAAAAATTTAATTGGCTCATATTAGCATGTATGTTGTGCTTTTCTTTCATGAATGCGTGCGCAATACTCTCGTGTCTTTTTACCTAATTTTTTTATTTATCCAATTTAATTTACTCAAAGAAGAAGCCTATTTCTCCCTCCATCAAGTGTATCATAGTTTCTCTCTTCTTTATTACATATATTCAGATGTATGATTTTTTTTTTTTTTTTTTTTTTTTTCCTTTGGTGGGGAATAGGGGGAGTAAAATGCATGTACTTTTAAGATCTTTCTAGCAAAAAATTTAAAATCGCTGCAATTACCTTGTACTATTATTTAAACAATTTATGTAAACTTCCTAAGATATCATTGGGTGTATTTTTTATTTATTTTTAGCTCTCCTGATTAGAAGAAAAAAATAATCCTCTCGAGCTGTTGAAAGATCATTTAACATTCTCAAACCATAATCAATTCCTCATTGACACATTTAAGAATACAGATATGCCTCCTGAATGAAAGAAAGACAGCAGAAAATCCTAGGGTTAATGGATCATTCAGATCTGGATCTTTTCCTCAGTGTGAAACCTTCAACCTCTTCAGATTAAGAAATACCAATGACTGCTTATAGAATTCTACAGAAAAGACAGTTCACTAAACTGATAGTGATATATCTCCTATGACTGTTTCTGATAGTGATATATCCCTTGTATAAATATGTGATGGCTGCTTTTTTAGTGAAAATCTACATCACGAGAAATTATTTCATACACCAAGTGTATTACACCCCCCTCCCACATAAATGTCGATTTCATGGTGCATGACCCGCAGCACCCATCGTTATGAGAGAGAAAGGTGGAATACACCGATGACATTGAATAATTTCGCCTAAATCACCACCTCTCAGTGCTCTCACGCATCTGGTAAGGGAACAGCTAAATATACATGGAATTTCAAGAATTCTAACTTTAAAGGAAATTACCGCATTGAAGGGACAAAACGATCCTCAATAACCAGCAACCACATTAATATCCTGAAGCATCATTGTGAGAGGAATACTTTCAAGCATGCTTCTCCTCATCCTCTTCGTCATCCTCATCAGACTCAACAGAAGTAGGGTGCCCATTAAGATCCACATTTACACCATTTACCTTCCTCACAAACTGACCCCGCACACGAGGCCTTCTTTCAGCAAGTCGTTTTCGATTAACATATCTAATCTTCTTATCAAAACATCGCTCCTTTCTTTTCTGCCTAAACTTGATCAATGCTGCTTCTCTTCTGTCAACTTTATTCAAATTTACTTCAGAGGAAGATGGACTTCCAAATGGCCAAGAATGAGAAGCAGGCATTTGACCAGGTTGTAAGCATATATTAACAGGGTAATACGGGAATGGTACCATTCCATTAACATGTGGAGGGCATTGTGGAAGATGATGGTACTGAGACATCATAGCTTTAGGGCAATGATTTTGCAGGTCATGCAGATTCTTTTGATACAATTGTGCTGCTGATGGCATCATGACTTGATTTACAACTCCTGACATGCAATATGGAAAGGCAGCTTGGGCTGGTAAGCCAGAAGCATCAAGTTGATGTTCATTTCTTGGGTGTGAAAGCACTTGAGAGAACCTTTCATCCTTCAAATCCCTTTGCTGTGAGAGTTCCGTTGACGCAGGTGGGGTGCAAGACCTCTCTATTGAAAAAGAATCAGGCATACTATTACTGCTTGGAAATTCATCTCCTTGCGAATAGCTTTCCCATGCCTCTCCAGAGTCATTTATTTGGGTATCATTAACCACTTGTTGAACACGTGCTTGATGGTTCTCTCCCGTCCTCACTTGAGCAACATTTTCCTCGACAATGGCAACCCCTTGAGAGCTCTTTTGTAGTGTGCTTGTTTTGACATAAGTGAAGAAAGCAGAAGAAGACTCACCAATCTTTAGCTCACTTTTCTTTGGGCCAGATGAAAATTGTCCTGCAAGACATCACCCAAAGAATTTTATACATATCATGTATGTATGTGTGTATGTCTATACATATATACACTATATATATGTAGATATATGCGAGTGTATGAATATATATTAAAGTGTAAAAGTATAAAAATACTGAATACATGACATGTATATATATGTACACGGCACATTCGTATTAATTGGCAATATCAAGACTGATATTTTCAGATGCTACACAAAACACAATGAAAAATCTTTCATGCTTTTAAGACACCTGCACATGATATTGGTAAAGCAGTAATTGAACAAGTGGCTCACCAGTTCGTCGGTCACTAATTTTTGGCACATCAGGCCGGTATTCATCTAATTCAATGTATGGAGGCTCTACAGCAGCAGCAGAAGACTGAAAAAAGAAACAATGAAAATATTAAGCACAGAAAATGCCAATGTTATCCCCCCACCCAACCACCCCTCCACCCCCCCAAAAAAAAAAAAAACCTTGCTCTTACAAGGGGAGGAGGTGCCATTTGGTGAAATTGTGGCCACAGTTCAGTGTATATTGTGCTAGACCGGTCTTTGCCCCATGATGGTGTAACTTTATTACTTATCAATTTTGTATGCGCAACTTATTTTCTTAGTTAACTTCAGAGCATTAGTCTCTTGCATCGAATCCAGTTTCACTTTTAGTTTGTTCCTAAGTATGAGTGCTAACTACTAACTTACTTCTTAGTTCTATTTTACTTAAATGTTTAATTTTCCTCTAAAGTTGGTTAGATATCAGGTCATTCAAGAGGACAAAATGAGTCTCAATTAGTGGTCTGTTCTCTAGTCACCTACTTGGGATCTAAAATTAAAGTAGGTTTTACATTCTGGGATATGTAGTCTAATATTAGTATATTACACATAGAATGGTAAAATGTTATTAAGATTAAAATACAGAGAACATGTTACCCCCATCAATTTTTGAGTTTTCTCAACTGCTGAACCCTTCACTCCCCTCTATAGTTGCCTATACCTTCAAGTTTGTCAAGTGCATGTTTAAAGCAGGCCAATGTACTGAAATCAGGGCTCAAGTGGGGACAAAATTGTCTGTGCTTCCTAGATTAGGTTCTTTGAAATACAGCCACGAATATACTTGTGTTTATTCTTTTTTTTTGGGGGGGTTTGTGGGGGGGGGGGGGGGGGGTGTGGTTGGGGGGGTTTCTTCTGTAGTGCTTAACATTTTAGCCTATTCTGTGTCCAACTACTGATACCAAGCCCAATAGTAGAACCAAAAAACACATCATTAAAAGTCAGCTTTTCAAAGTAAATAACTAAACATATGAAGGGCCCAAGGGTCTACACAAATCACAAATCGACTAATTCATAACAAAGAGGTGATCTTCTAATTTTGAGCAACCAAATTCCAAGGCTATAGTACACTCACCTCATCTTCTTGATGAACTGACAATCCCATCTCAGGATTAGAGCTCCTACGGGACCTGTCATCTGTGTCATCTGAGAACATAGTACTGTTTGTATTAGCATCACTAGGGTCTGATGCCACCAGATCAAAGTCGTAGTTCAAAATGTTCTTCTCAGCCAGTCCAAGCTGCCAACATAAGCATTAAAATGAACATTTCAATATTGATCTAAGGAGAGATAAACTATCAATGGAACTCTCAAACTGTTGATAAGTAACACAAGAAGGTGGCCCATGGAATATGGAAGGTGACACACATATGTAAGATAAAACATCAATAATGATATGAATTCTTCCAAGATAATAGAAAATGCATGAGCAGCTCATAAAAAAGATGATAATAGTCTAAAAAGCATATCATTTTCTGCATCATATATGGTCACTCCTGTTTCCTTACATTTGCTTCATATGAATGAGTTCCCGATATTTATTAATGGTTGCATAAGCTCTATGTGGATATTTATTTACAAAAGGGGGAGAGGGGGGGAGGGGGGCAGAAAAGGAATATCAACATAACATGAAAGCCAGGTAAAACAAACCATGCGCCGCCTTCTCCACACGTGTGTCCACAAGTTTAATAGCTCATTGGTGCGTAAAGGCTTTACAAGATAGTCCGCTGCTCCGAGCCTCAGGCACTTAACAACAACAGAGACCTCATCTTGTGCCGACATCACTTATCAAATCGAACAAGATTAAATAAGAATGATCAGACTATATTTTACCCAGAAGAGAGAAATATACTATGCTACTTACGAATTTGGCAGTGGTGGTAACAAGAAAAACTTACTGATCACAGGAATGCGTCGTAAATCGTTATCCCGATTTATGTACTTCAACAACTTCATGCCTTTGGCCAAAGGAAGGTCAAGTTCAGCAAGTATGATATCTATATTAGCTCCCTCCGCATTCAGTGCATCAATCACCTGCCTAGCTGACCTGACTGAAGTTACTGCAAAGCAAGAAATTAAAAGCTGTCACCCATCTCCACTTTCAAAATGTAAGAAATAGACAATGTCATTAGAAGATGAAGAAGGCAAACAAAACTCAGTCATGATAGGAGTATCGCATACTACATATGTAAAAGAGGTGGTAATTCTATCAGAAATTTGCCCCACTTAGGCCAGTTCCAATTGATTGCTTTGAAACAAGGATCAGAAAGAGTTTAGGTATGAACTTATCAAAAAGCAAAGCCATGCATTGAGCACCATTACGGCTTTAAGTTCCAAAATAAGACTAAGGCCTTCCTTAAATTACATTGGCTTTTATTTAGACAATCAGTAACATCAAGCTTGGACCGACATCCAACTAATTCCTATCAAGAAATAATTGACTTTAAAAGGGTAAAAAATTATACATAAGCACACAGATCACACAAAAAAGGAAATTAGACCATCCTTTCTTGCTTGTTTCTATGGAGTCACTATTACTTATGTTCTACTCATTCAAACTTCCAAAGAAGCCAATAATAGCATCTAAAACTTGTCTCACATTGTCATGTTTCTGTGCTGATCATCATAATGTTTTCTTTTTTTTTTGATAAGTAATCATCATAATGTTTTCTAGCATAATTATTAATTGGATTTGAAGTTGTTACCTCACTTTAGTCCAGTGTGAGTGAAAGCAAATAACTACAAACAGCTAAGGGCATCCAAGGTGAAAGCTTAAGTATAATTATAGTCAGCAAGTAAATTTAGTCACAAAATAGAATTTGATCCTTTTATATATTTAAAGTTTTCATCATTCAATATCCAAGAAAGCCAAAAAATCAACGGAGCCTAATACAATCATTTGACTTAGTTAAATTCAGTTTATCCTTATATAATCCAATATCATTACTACACAATATTACATCAAAGACAAAATTATTAGCTTTAACTCAAAAGTACTACCCTTCTCACATAATACCTAATTGTATACTCAACCTCCTACATCCTAGCATCAAATTACATAGTTCAAGCATGTTTTCACCAATAATGCAAAAAAAAATTAACAAACTCTTATCAGCTCAAGAGACCCGCTTTGCCAATAAATTCCACTAACCAAATCAGCATATAATTCAACATTACACACAACACTTTTAATTGCAATATTACATAATAAAAGACAAAGTTATTAGCTTTACTTCAAACACCAAAATCCTAGCAGCAAATTACATAGTTCAATCTCTACTCTACACTAAAATTTCTCATTCACAATTCAACAATTCCAAACTAACAATTAACAAACTAATCACACCAACAACCAAAAAAAAAAAAATTAGTCAACAAACAAACCGTAGATTTCAACAAAAACAAAAAAATCAAAACAAATCATAGAATTCAACAAGAACAAAAAATCAAAGCAACTAAAAATTTAAAAAAAAAAAAAAAAGCAATATATGTATATACCCTGATAAGAACATTTCAAAAGAAGAGTGGAAACCTCTTCCAAACTCTTGGCATCGTTATCACACACCAAAATCCTCACTTTGCTCCTATCTATAAACGCATCTCCTCCTCCTCCTCCTTTACTACTATTCCCACCGCCACCACCACCCTCTCTGTTCAAACTAACCTCCCCAGACTCCATTTTCAACACTTCTGAGAGCTCTGAACTCAACTTTCTTCTACTCCAAAACCACAAAAGAACTCTCAGATTTCCTTTTTCAAAAAAATAAAAATTTAGAAATCCAATCCTCCATAACCTTAAAAGACTTTTTGGATTCTAAGAGTTCCGATCCGAGACCTCCATAGAAACCAAAGTCACCATGAACGGCGCACGTTAGCTTTATTCATAAGAAAAAAAAGTGTAAGATGTCAATCAAACCGACGGTGGTGATTTGAAGACCAGAGAGAGATCACCGGCGAGCGGCGCAAGTTAGCAAAAAAGATATTTTGGTCTGTTACAGTAAGTACTCTCTGAGAGAGAGAAAAATTAATAATATCTTCTCTCTCTAACTCAGTTTTTTTTTAAAGAGCAATGACAACACTTTATAGGATAAAAAAGTACTTAGTTATTAATTACTTGTTTTGTAATTGAGATTAATTTTTTATGGATAAAGTTTAATTATAAAATTGATTGTAGTCTTAGGTTACAATTTTATTCAATATTTTTTTTATTGAAGATGAATTTTGATGAATTCACTATTAGATGACATCTTCTTCTTATATTCTTAATACTTGTAAAATTTGTAGAAAATTAAATATTAATAGCTGTGTCATCAATAAATTGTTCAAATTGTAAATTTTTGTAGTTTAAAATTATGTATAAAATATAAGCTTATAGATTATATAGCAAATAATATCCGATTAATATAAAATTTGACACATATATTAAAAGTATAAAGAACATGCAATTCAACGGTTAGATTTTTAAAATATGTAGTAATGTTTATTTTATTGAGTAAGGTTATAGTCTAGACTACGACCAATTCTGTAACTAATTTTTTAATTACATTGGATTAGGGACGGGCTAACGTGCGCACGTTGGGTAAGGCTGAGGTTGTGGGTGGCGCACGATAGCGAAGTGGGAGACGTGGAAGGTCGCGCAACAGAAAAAATAAATAAATAAATAAATCTAAAAAAGTGCAAAGGCAGAGAGAGAGAAAAGTGAAGATAGTGTTCTTTTTCTGGGTGGAGATAGGGTGGGAGAAATGCCACGTGGACATCTTTGGCTAATGAGGAAATGAAATCTGATTGATTTTTCCTGCCACGTCACGGGTTGATTTTTTTTTTTTTTTTTATTGAATCTTAAATTTTTGGGTGATTTAAGGAAATGAAATGTGATTGAATTAGAATATTCCCAGAAATCTAAAGCAAACAGGCTGTGATGCTGGCCAATTAGAGCATTTGCAATAGAAAAAATATATCAATTTTACATATTCAATTTTCAAAATTATTGGCATCAATCAAGTTAAAAATGTGTAAATTTGTAAAGTTGCTAGTTGTTACAGTAATTGTGAAAATTTACACTGACACTCATTTTGCATATAGTTTTTTATTCTTTCTTTATGTATTCCGATACTGAAGGAAGAAAGTGTATAATGGTTATTGTGTGTGAAGAAAAAGAAATAATTAAAATAATCAAGAAAAATTGATATTTTAATGTAATGTAGTGTAAAATAGATAATCTAACGTAAGGTATTTTGAAAAATGAATATACAAAATAGAAAAAGTAAATTCTTATGCTAAAGTAGATAGAATTTTTTTGCACAAACTGACGGGGAATGCTCTTACACAAGATAGATCAATCTGAAGTAATGTATAGTTGTGTACTAATTAATTACACGTGTTTCTTGCATTATTGATGTCCACATATAAGGATATTTCTACCTTTAATTTTTTTTTAAAAATAATTTATATCTAATGATATTAAGATATTTAGAATTAGATGTTATAAAATTAATGTACATTGTTTTTTTATATATGGGTGCACGGCCAAGGTGTGATGCCCCAATTTGATTGATTGTGTGATGTGTGTGGGTGTGTGATGAGTTCCACATCGGGTATTTACTGGGTTGAACTGGACTTTATTAACAATTGCAAGGAGCCTCAATTGTGACTAGTCCTTTTGAAGTATAACGCAGATGTGGCTAGCATTTTTCCTTGGGTTGTTACACAGGGCCCCAGGTCCATTGGGCCTAGGGACCTGGCTTGACAGTCTAGTACATCACCCTGTCCCCATTAGACCTACGGCCTCGATCCGGACACTTCAAGGCCCAGTCTGGGCCCAAGAGTTGAAATGAGACTACGCTGTCTTGTATACCCGAAGCAGGCCCCTCCCGATCGTCTTTAACCTGGTCGGGGGTATCACTGCTCGAAGATACCCTGTGCTCGGGAATATCGCTTCCGAGCGGGCTTTTGGAGGTGGGAATCAATTCCAATATCACTACCACCTTTCCTAATGGAGCATCCACTTAGGAACAATGGAATTGGACCCCCATTCACATGCATAAGGAAGTAATCATAACACCTCCACTCACCTCAAGCTATACATAGGAGAATGGATTCAGAAGTGGGGGTTGTCATGAGTGGAGAGAAAACTGAGAGAAAAGAGTACAAACATCAGTTGGAACGAGAGTTATTTGGAGAGGGGAAAGAGAGGAGTTAATCTAAACCAGAGGGTGTGAGGGGGTTGTCGGGCAAGGGACCACCGATAGTAGGAAACTCTAAGACCACTATACAAATTAGTTGTGAGCCCAAATCTAGGCCCACCCCATTAAGGATAAATTGGGGCACGCAAAATCGGAATGGGATTAAATAAGTCATATAGCATCTACATATTTGAATTGTTAAATCTTCTTATCATATGTAGATCTTATTATAGGTAAATCTTCTGACTAATCTTCTAGGTAGAGTGTAGACCTCTTAATCATAATATATAAAATATATATCATGCATCTAAGACTTACGTCTTATTAACCTGAAATCAACCAAAAACTAATTAATATCTTGGTCTGATGATAAAGGGCAATTATCAGGAGCGAACACCATAAGTTGAAACTTTATACAATTTTTAAAAAAATAAAAAATAAAACTTGAAATCAACCACACACAAAAATTAAAAAAAATTAAAAAGTCTTATAAATCAAAAATCAATAGAGTGTGTAAATCTCATCAAATGGATAAGGTATATCTTGCGCCCATCTCATGTAATGTGTGTCAGACTGACATGTAAGTTCACCATCAAATGAAAAGGATGTCGTACACAATAGGTTTTTTTCTTACTAAAAAACCGTGTGACAAGGGATTTGTATTTGTTACTAGAAAATGCATTAATTCTCATATATTTCTTAATGTACAACATGTAAATGGCTTTAAATTTAAACTAGTCGCGGATTCTATGCGTTGCGCGTGATCATATTTTTAGGGCGGTCTCACTATTATAATTTTTTTCAATGTAGACTAATTTAATAAATAATAACGTAATTCATAATCATATTTTCATTTATTATAGAGACAATCATGTTGTACCAAAATCAAAACAATACAATCAAAAACACCGAGAAACATATTTAAAAAATTAATAAAACTCAACAAAACTACAATTGAAAATAAAAAAAGGAAGGGAAAAATAAAAGATTGTAGCTCTTTTTCCAAAAAAAAAAAAAAAAACCAAGAGTACAATTCCTAAGGGAAAAAAAAAAGTAGAGAATTTTTTTTTGAAAAAAGAAGAAGTATTGTGTTAATGCTATCATAATCTAATGTAATATCTAATCTAACATATGAAAAACGAATAGATAAATAAAATATTTAAAACACAAAATTGAAATTGTTTTCTTAAAAATCTCAAAGAATACACTAATAAGATAAGTAAGATGAAGAACAATATAAAATATTCGTAAAAGCCTAAAACAATTACTCAAGTATCTAAGAACATCATATAACAAAGACATAAAATTTTTCTATTAATTTGTTAAACAAAATATTTACAAACAGTGAAAGGAAAATGCACAAAGACCATTGTCTTCAACTGCACTAACTGTTTTTCATTAGTTTGTCTAGACTATCTTGTTGTTTTTCAAATAAACTAAAATCGGACAACACAAAATATAACATATTGTAATATAATTTTTACCCAAATCAGATCAACAGCAAACAACATTCATTATATTTAGTGTTATAAATAAAATGATAAAAAAAAAAAATACTTACACCAAGGAACACATATGAATTAGTCAATAATAGGACAATGAGGGTTGTAAATACCTTTTTATAAACAATTTTTTTTTTTTTAAATTATGTTTTATTTTTCATTGATTTCTTTTTCCAGTTATAAACAACCAAAAGAAAAGTTATAAAAAATACAAATATTCATTAATCTAAGATAGAGATGTAAGAAAAATTTAAAAATCCAACAAAAATAACCCAAAAAAAAGTTGAGAGAGAGAGAAAGAGAAATAACATTTTTTGTATGGGAAAAATATGCATAGAATGGAAGAGGGTGACAAATTTATAGTAAGAAAATCAGAATAAAAAAAGTCAAAATAGATGAAGATAAAGGGGTAAAATAAAATATTGAAAGTTAAACCATCGCACACCCTTGGTGCGATGGTCACTCCACAAGTATAAGTGCTTGTTGGGGAAAGGGCTGGAGTTCAAGTCTCAAAGAGGGAGTTTCATACACATATACACTTACATTAGGATAGAGTAGAATTTCTATCTTGTATCAAAAAAATTATTGAAAGTTAAAACCACCCAAGAGGAACATACATAGACCACTTTTGTATTGATTTTCCATTGATTTATTATTTAATTATAACATCAAAATTAAAGTAGATGAATATGTAAAGTTAAAACTATCTAAAATGAATTTGTAAAGCCAATATATTTTTATATTTAATATTGTAAAAAATTGAAGGTAAAAAATAAATATAAAAAAGACTAATGACATGACAAATGAGATAACTCAACTAAAATATAACAACAATAAATGTTAAACTTGATTTTTGATATATATAAATACTGTGAGTACAAATTATAGATATTATGTGTACATCAACAAAAAAATTTTATAGCATGAAGTGAGCAATGTAGTGCCTATCTCTATTAAACCAGTCAAACTCGACCCGCACTTCAATGATTCCTAACCACATATCTAATATCTTCTACTGCTTGCCTTAATTCCCAGTTGGCCAGCTTACACTTTTGGTTGGGTCCACTTCAATCACTTCAATCAAAACATGCGAGAATCTTTTTTTCAAGGTCATCTTCCACGCCATCCTTTAGAGGAAGGCTTCTTCAAGAGCAAAGTGGAGGGAGTGTGGTGTCTTCAAGCAAAGTGAAGATGAGCCATTCTTCACCCAAAAACACTATAAAATTGTAGGGACCAAAAGTATAAATGAAAACGTTGAAGGAGAGAGGGTGATGTCTCCTATAACGTTGTATGGACATTCTTACACGTAAGTTAGATACAAGGCTATTTTAAATCCTAAGCTTAGGCTACCGCACCTATTGGTGAGTTTTGAACGCAAGTGCCTATGGCAAGGAATTTGATCTCATACTACCCCACAAGCTTCTGTGGTCATAATCATGCATTATGCTCATGAATGCTTTTTTTTTTTTATAAAAAAAATGTAAATTATGTGTTTTTTAAAAAGATAAATTTAGGTTAAGTATTTAAGTGAAATACATTAGGTTTTTCAATTAAATTTAAGCATATGGTTGTATTGACCAATGGAACACAAATATTATTATCTTTTAAAATGATAAGTAAATCCTAAGTAAATTGCATTGACCTCCCCTAAGGTTTTCCATTATTACATTCACTTCTCCTCTAGTTTGGATTAAGACACCTACCTCCCCTAAAATGAAACTATTTACATTAACCCCCTTTGGATGACTCAAAAAATGTTTTAAACATTTTTTAGTCATCCAAGAGAGATCAGTGTAAATAGTTTGCATTTTAGGGGAGGTGAGTGTATTTTTCCAAATTAAAAGGAATGTGGGTGTAATAATTAAAAACCTCAAATGAGTATAATTTTCAATACAACTGTGTATTTGAATTTAATTGATTAATCTAATGTATTGTAATATAACTTTTACCTTTTTAAAAAATTATGATCGATTTAATTAATGTTTTGATTCATGATAGGTGTAATTTTGTTGTTTGAATTCCTTTTTATTCTTGTCAATTTCAAGTTTCATAATGAATAACGAATGCGGATTTCTTGAGTTTATCTTGCTCCTATGATGAATACTTTTGTTATGAACGAAGTGATGGCGGTAGATTGTTAATGTTTGCCATTGTAACTTAAGAGACTGGTTCTAAAATTGAGCAAAGTGGATGCCATATCCTTTCCCATTCCATAACTTAGCCTTTGAACTTAAATTAAGAGATGTAGACTAGGGTTTAATCATTTTAATTCATTTTTATATTTCCTGTAATTGTTTTATGGATAAATTACACCAATCTGTTTACAAAATGACACCTCCTCCCAAATGTTTTAAGAAATGACACTCTCATAGTCTTAATACCCTTGACTTGAGGTTTTATAAATGCAACAAATAATTTCATCCCCACTTAAATCATTATATGGGAATGGGATTAAATAAGCCATATGGGCCTATAGCATCTACATATTCAAATGGTTAAATCTTCTTACTATGGGATTGTTTTTTTGCTTTAATATTAAATATTTTATAGAGTAATTAGATGATTTTTTTTTATGGAATAATTAGATAATTACGAATTTACGATGTGATTGCACAAGCATATCTTACTCTTGTTCCATCTAGGTAGAGCGTAGACCTATTAATAGATATATCATGCATATAAGACTCGAGTCTTAATCCCATCAAATAGAGAATGTATCTTTTGCACACACGTCTCAAGCGACACATGTGAGTTCGCTATCAAATGAAAAGGACGCAGTAATTGAGAGATATACTTTTCCAACTAAAAAGTAAAAACCTGTATGAAAGGGGATTTGAATTTGTTATTGGAAAAGTTACTAATTCTCATATATTTCTTAATGTAAAACATGTACACAGTTTTAAATTTATATACCGTGCGTAAAAATTATAGATATTATGTGTACAGAGTGTACAATCACGAACCATTATAACCATAACCATGAAGGGAGCAATGTAGTTCCTATCTCTATCAAAAACCCAGTCAAACTCGACCTGCTCTTCAGAATGATTCCTAACCATATATCTAATATCTTCTACTGTTTGCCTTAATTCCCAGCTGGCCTGCTTACATTTTTGGTAGGATCCACTGATTCTTCCATCACTTCTTCTACATCCCCTTCAATTATAACATGTGAGAATCTTTTTTTCAAGGCCATCCTCCATGCCATATAGGCTTAGAGCAAGGCTTCTTCAAGCAAGTGCAGCCGAAGAAGAAGAGTCATTCTTCACCCAAAAAGGCTGTAAAATTGTAGGGACAAAAAGTACAAATGATATAAAGTAAAGGGCTAATTTTTGTTACACAAAAGCTGGTTTTCATTCCCCCATTTTTATTATTATTATTTTTTTTTCTGTTAGACGAGTATCATATTGTCAAAGAAAAAATAATAATATTTCTATTATTTCTCTTTCTTTAAAATGGGTCAAATTTGTGCATTGCGAGAAGTTTGCTTTCTTAATGTTAACAATGAAATAGCTTTTGTTTAATGGCATTTTTTTTCAATGAATATGTTTCATGAAATGATTAAGTGTTCTACTACAATAAGTATTTGAAATGATTAAAAAGAATTACCTTTTTTGGGCATAAAAAAAGATTTTTACATAAAAATATTAAGTGTGCGTTTGGATATTGTTTATTTTGCTGAAAATTGAAAATAATAAAAAATTATTTTTCGGTTACCGTTCATATGCCTATTTCCATGAACAGTGCAATAGGCTCTGGTTAAAAAAAAAAAAAAAAACACCTGAAACACGGACGCGCAAACCAAACAAACCTTAAGAAGACATTACAAATGATAGAGTCCTACTCCTACCACTATCAGAGTACATTCGGAAATTCATAGCATTTACCAATGTTGTTCTATCATAGTACATTCCAAAAGCATCTAAAGCTGACAAAACAATACATTATTGGGGGGTGGGGTTAGAATAGAGAATGAAGTCTGCTTGTTTGTTGATGAGTCCCTCTCCATGCTAAGACGTTAGCATAACAATTCGCTAAGTTTTATTCTTTTTAAAATTATGATCGATTTAATTAATGTTTTGATTCATGAATGTGTAATTTTAAATTTGAATTCCTTTTTCTTTTTGTCAATTTCAAGTTTCATAATGAATAGCGAATGTGGATTTCTTGAGTTTTTCTTGCTATTATCATAAATATTTTTGTTATAAACGGAGTGAGGGTGGTAGATTGTTAATATTGGCCATTGTAACTTACAAGACCAGTTCTAAAAAGCGAAGCAGATGCCATATGGCCTATATCCTTTCCTACTCCATAATTTAGCTAGCCTTCAAGCCTAAAGAAAGAGATGTACTGTAGATCAGTTGTAGACTAGGGTTTAGTTATAGTAATTCATTTTTATATTTCTTGTAATATAAAATGACACCTCCTCCCAAATGTTTCAAGAAATGTCACCTTCAGAGTCTCAATACCCTTGAGTTGAGGTTTTATAAATGCAACAAATATTTCATCCCCTCATAAATCATTACTCTCCTAACTTAACAGAATATTCCATTAGATGAGAGTGTTGATGTGAAAGTTAAGATTGGCTATGTTGAGAATATAATCTCTTGGGAAGACTCTAAGTGAATAGTTAACCTAATATAGGGACATTACTTAACTCAAAAGCTAAGGTCTACGAGTTTTAGTCAAACTATGTTATTTTAATCACTCACTTTTCTCATTATAATTCAACGTAGTAGTTCACTCTCACTTATATACCCAACATGTTGTAGAGGGTGTAAGGGCAATCGGAAAATGAATGGCTGAGATTGGGCTACAGGGGACAGTGGCGTAGCTATTAAAGGATGGAGGGGGGCCTCCCCCCCCCCCTCCCCACCCCCCAAAATAAATAAAATAAAATAAATTGGAAATATCTTAAATAATTTGAAAAATTTTAAATAACCTTATCATTTTGGCCCCCCATACCTGATAATAAACATTGCCAACCCTTAAAAAAAGATTTGTGACCACCCTAAGTTTTTTTTATGCCCAATAAAATTAAACTTTGGTCCATAATTTGGTCCACTTAATAATATTTTAGGGCCTTTCAAGCAAAAAGAAAAAGCCCCAAAAAAATTGCACATTACTATTTTACATTTCATACAAATATATATATATATATATATATATATATATATATATATATATATATATATATATATATATATATATATATATATATTTATGGCCTCCCTAAAGATAAATTCCTGGTTTTGCCACTGATAGGAGATGTAGTGGGTGACCAGTTTACCATAGCAAAAAGGGGGAAGATGGAAAGGTTTGGCAACAAGTAGGGGTAGCAATTTTTATCCATATCCATAAACCCGCCCATTACCCACCTTATTTACATAAGTCTTAACCCAACCCATTTGAATATTTGAGTTAAATGGGTAAAGACCCATTTGGTTATTTAATTAGATGGGTCTAAATGGATAAATCCACTAATAACCATTAAACCCATCTAAAATTTAAATTTAAATAAACCCACAAAAACCCACTAAACCCTTCTAAAATCTAAAACTTAAATAAACAATATAACCTTCTTAAACCCAAAACATTCGGCCCTCAGTCAAAATTTAAAAAAAAAAAAAAAAAAATTCCTACATTTTCTCATCATCCAAACAGACTCGTAACAAACACAAAACCAAAAATAGCGCAGACGATTTCGTCGAGAAGGACCGAAAGGTCTCCGAGAGTGTCAGTATCGTCCACGGTACTGCCGAGTTTCTTCACGATCTTGATATCTCAGAGATCGACGATATCGGGTTTCGCTGGATCAACTACGGAGAGAACGGAATCAACGGCGAGCGGAGCAAGGAGACTGGAGTACTGACTAACGACCTTGTTGTTGAGACTTGAGAGAAGTGGAATCGGACTTGATGAGAGACTCGCGATCGGAGAGCTCGACGGGGACGGCCATGGCGGTGAGGACATCGATGGCTTTGAGAGCGGCCTTATGTAGAGAATCGGAAATAACCGTAGGGTGAATACTGTGGGAGAACAGAGAGAGGCACTGACAGAGGAGAGTGCCGGCGATGACGACGACGGTGGTGGTGCCGTCACCAGCGGCGGAGTCTTGGGACTTGGAGAGATCAGCGGCGGTGGAATCACTATCTTCCTTTGTTTGATGGACTTTCTCTTGTCCTATTAGATTTCTTTTTCTCACAGTGTTTCACTGCTCACTAATTAAATGGGTTAAATGGGTGGGTTACTAATTAAATGGGTTAGACGGGTAATGGATAATTAATTTATATATAAACGGGTCATAAATGGATAAATGGGTAATTACACACCCAACCCATTTATGACCTAACCCGCCCATTTGCCACCCCTAGCGACAAGAAAGATATTGAAAACTGCAAGGAAAAAAAATGGAAGATAGTTTGGTGGTGATAGGTTGGAGCCTAGGCCATGTGGAGATCTTTAACTAGTAAGGTAAGGAAAAAGAATGCGATCCAAACCGAAGCAACATTACGTCCATATATTTGGCTAAGAAAGGAAAGTAAATGTGCTCGAATTCTAGAAAACCAGAGCCAGAAGATCTAAAGCTATGAGCAAGAAAAAGATTTGGACAACCAAAGTGGACGCAGTTTGGCCAGAGGTGCAGTGCTAGCCGATTATGCAACGCAACCAGCAGAGATGATTAGTGGTGACCAAACATAATGTTTCAACTTTCAATTGCACATGTACTACTCTTGTCTTTGTGTCTCTTATCTTTTGAGTAATGGAAGGATGTAAAACGTGGTTGTAAACGACCCTCTATGATTTATATTGATGAAAGACCTTATCTTTTAAAGGATTCTAACTGCAAAAAAGAAAAAGAAAGAAAAAAAAAAAATATATATATATATATATATATATATATTTACATACACATGACATGTAAAATTGTTCTAAAAAAAATACCACATTTTAATTGTCCCTTTTTCTTAAATATAATACCTGATAATTTATACTTTTCTTAATTGTATTAATAGTTTGGTTGAGCCCGGATTGAGAGTCAATCTGTCATCCAATCCGAACATAATCGACTTTGAAATTTAGCACTTAATGTCGACTGATTTATATTGGATTATCGACCAACAACCATTTTTTTAGCACTTAATGTCGACTGATATTTATTGCAGTATCGACCAACAACCATTTTTTGAATTGTGATTGAACCGGTCGGTTTTAAGGGGGAGGAGTGGCAAGTGATGACCAAAGAGTGGCAAGTGCACAGAGTGGCCAATGAGTGACAAATAGACGAGGCTCCAAATGATGATCATGAGCTATCAGTAACAAGCTTGGATAAATTGTTGTTGATCTTTTGAACAATTTTTAAGAGGGAGAAAGAGGATGAGAGAAAGAGAGAAAAGTTGATAACAATTTTTTAGAGTGAACTTCATTTTAAACAATATACTTTAGGGGTGGTTTCAAATTAAACCATATTGTTTCAAAAGTTTCAAATTAAATTCTACAGTTTTAAGGTTATTACAAATTAAAATCAATAATTTGTTAGTTTTAAATTACACTGTAGGCTTTAATCGTATCAATTTAAATATCTCAATCAACCACATAAATCAAACCCCAAATCAATCCTAAAAAGTCCAAGGTTTATGTTAATATGATTTAAAAGCTCAAGGCTTAATTAGAAAGAGAAGTGCTATGTCCACAATATTTTCATAACAAATCATAGGTGATTAGTTATTATTGGTTATAATTTAAATCTATCAACATTTTCACAATTTTTCTTGAAACTAGTGAAACTATAAATTTTAATTTGTTGTTGTTTTAAATTTCAGTGTTTAATTTAAAACTTTTTAAAATATAGGGTTTTATTTGAAACCATCCCTACTAATTTATAGAATTTAACGTGTAGTTTACCATTTGAGAGGGGGTAAGGTGCAGTTTGGATCCGGAGGTTGCGTTTCACGTTTGCGTTTCTTCTCCCTCCTTTTTTTTTTCTCTGATGTGTACGCGTTTAAGGGGGACAACGGCTACTGTTCATGCTACTGTTTATGAACAGTAGCCGTAGTTTGTTGACTTTTCAGCCCCTTTATCAGTCCTGTGGGTCTCGTGAACAGTGCACGAAACCCACAAATTTCACTTTTCAGCAATTTTTTCATTAAAAATGAGTCCCACGGCACTATTCATACATTTAAAAATTATTTTGCTACAGTGTTTTCAGTTTTCAGTTTCAGCAAAATAAGGATAAGAAAAAAGGGGAAGGAGAATCCCCTATGTTAATAATATTGTGCCACATTTTTTGAAATAAGAGGGAAAAAATATGGATTCTTAAAATTTAATTATATACATTAGTTAGGTTGAGTCCAGTTAGTTCAACTGGTAAAGTCTCTACTGGATGAATAAGATTGATTTTGACCGACCCTATTGTCAAAACCACCTCTACATCTCATATTCATTTCTTGCTCCTTTAGAATCTAAATAAAAAAAGGTAAATTATTTTTCATAACTTAAAGTTTTATTTTTAGGTATGTTTCATTTAAACTTTAAACTTTCAAAATATTTAAACCTCAAAATTTCTAAAAAAATTCATTAAACTTCTAGCATATTTTTTATATTAACACCATTAAACACTAGTTCAAATGAAATTTCTTATCATTTAAAAAAAAAATTGAATGAAACTTATCCAAAATCCTAAGGTTTTAATAGAATATTATGAAACCATCAAGTTTAAATGAAACATTTTTAACATCTTTGAAGCACTAATAAAACATTTTAAAATTTTAAGGTTTACATGAAACATATCCACATCTAAGATTTAAAAAGACATTTACCAAAAAATATATATATATATATATATATATATATATATATATATATATATATATATATATATATATATATATATATATCCTACTCCTTTGTGTGGATAAATAGGGTGCTAGCCCACCATTAATATAAATGGGCATGTAGTGTGGGTTTTGTTGGGTGCTTGTTGCCCTGTTTACTATCATCCAAGCGACAAGCGTCTGTGAAGCTTTGGACAGGGATGCTTGTGTTTTTAGAGTCTTCTTCTTTTTATTTTATTTTATTTTATTTAAAGAGAAATTCACAATATTTTTCCATTAAATTTTAAGTGACAAGTTATTATTAGTTGGTACTGCTTAAAAAAAATTTCAATTATAAATTCAAATTAAAACCAATAAATATTTACCAGATTTGTTATGAAAATGTTATATGTATCATATCATTTAATAAGAATAGTTTTTCTTTTACAAACCAAAAAGGTGGACATCACATCATGTTTAATTCCTGTATAGCACTCTTGCAGTTCTCTGCTATTAAGCAGCACACCAATTTTTTTTTAAATGATTAATTTTCTTGAGATTTTGGGGAGTCGGTGACAGGTTTATTGGACCCTACTTTACAATAGTAATACATCTATAAAGTCTCCATTTTTACTTTTTTGAAATGAATAGAGATTATTTCATTGTCAAGATATAGTTTTAATAAATTTGTAGGTGTATATAAGTCATATCAGTGTCTTGGAAAGTTTGGAGGGAGAGGAGAGTAGAAGATAAGAGTTAGGGTGATATTAGTTTAGTCCTGTTTTGTTGGTTTTTAGGAATATCCTATAACTAGATTGATCTAATAAGTTTGTTAAAACCTTGGACCAAAACTGATCGAATAGGTTTCCGGTCTGGATGAAATTAGTCCGGTCAATTTCAATTCGGTCGCTGGTTTGGGCTTACACTATAAGGCTTCTAGTTTTGGGCTTTTGCCCAAAAAATTTAGGATTAAAAAAAAAAAAAAATTGAAAAATTTTAACGAAATTTGGGCTTTAACATCAAGATAAAAAATTCTAAATGTAAGTTCAGTTTTGGGTTTTTTTCTCAAGCAAAAAAAATTAATCAATTTGGAAAAAATTGTTAGATTTTGCATTTTGGGCTTTAAAATATAAGTCCAAACCCAATACAAATACACTATAGTACAATATCCACTATGCATTACATAACATGAAAATTCATTTATTAGATAAAAAGCCTTTTCCTGTTGCTAATATTTACATAATCACCAACTGGAAAACTCATCTACTACTACCATAAAGTCCTATCATAATCATTACAAAAGTCCTGTCATAATCATATATTAGTCCACATCTATGAATACATCAAAATTCATTCCTCTAATAATCAGTCCAATTTAATGCATAGTACCGTAAAGTTCAAAATAAAATAACATGCATAATACCAGAAAGTCCAACTGACGAAAAACACATTAACAAAACGCATAGTTGTGATTTTGGACCAAATAAATACTTAAATAGTACCATAAAGTCTACAAAACATGACCAACAAATAACTAAGCCAATTAGAAAGCAACACAAATTAATTATCATCTTCAAAGAACGTGTACAACTCTGTAGAATCAATGCACACAACTTTTTAAAAGAATGTATATAGTTATGTAGACTCAATATACACAATTTTTTCAAAGAATTTACATAATTTTATTTTAGATGTATACATTTTTTTTTAAAAGAACTTACACAATTTTGTATATTTAACATACACAAATTTTCAAATAATGTACATAATTTTTTTTTGGAACATTTTTCTAATAACGGAATCAAATATTCCTTGCGTTCCAACAAAATACTCCCTTATTTCATTCTTAAGAAAAAAAGATGTTCCGTAATATGTAAAGACGGATCTTAACTTATCTAGGTTATTGACTGGGATTTGCAATAATTTATAAAATACATATGCTTTCAAGGGGGAATAGAGATATTGGTGGTATTTCTACTAATACTAAAAAAGTAACAAACCTGATCATTCAATTTCATAATTTAATGATTTATTTAATGATAATAAGTTATTATTATAATGAATAATAGTATAGTAATTATAGTTATAAATGGAACATTTGTTTATTTATTAATTTATTCTATTCTTTTTATATTTGTATTCTAATTTAAATTTAGATTCTAATAATAATAAATATATATTATTATGAATTTGGAATAATTGTCCTATTATTATTTAATATTTAATATTAGCTATTCGAAATTATTATTTATTATTATAATTATAATGAATAATATTATATTATATTTAATGTAATATTCTATTGAATAATAAAGAGTCGTCTCCTTGAATCCATGTTCTCAAAAGATTTCCTGCGATTATTTCTAGTATGAAATGAGTCAATCATCCACCACTTTGGTATCTTATTGAACAAAAATGGTGATATTGTTCCTCCGTTGATCAAGAATTTTGATTTTTGGGAAGTATCATGATCATCCAATAAGAAGGGTTTCAATTTTTTCAAACGAACGAATTGAAGACCTATTGATTCTAACAACTAATTGCAGAGTTGATCATTCGAACCTTACACAATTTTTCTAAGAAAGTACACTGTATATTAAACATAAACAAATTTTCAAAGAATGTACATAATTTTGTACATTCAATAAACACGCATTTTTAAAGAATGTACACAAATTTTCAAAGACTATACAATTCTATACATTCAGCATATACAATTTTTCAAAGAATGTTCAAAAATTTTATATATTCAACATACACATTTTTTCAAAGAATTTACACAATTATGTATATTTAATGTATACAATTCTTCAAAGAATATGTGTAGTTCTGTACATTCAACATACACAATTTTGCATAAAATGTACTCAATTTTGTACATTTAATTTTTTTTTTCAAAGAATATACACAATTTTGTATATTCAACATTGACAATTTTTTTTTTGAAAATTTTCAAAGAATGTAATTTTTTTTAAATGTACACTATTTTCTATATTCAATGTTCACAATTTTGTATATTCAACGTACAAAATTTTTGCAAAAATGTACAAAATTTTGTAGTTTCCACGTACAAAATTTTTCAAACAATGTACACAATTCTGTCTATTCAAAGTACGCAAATTTTCAAATAGTGTACACAATTATGGATATTTAACATACACAATTTTTTTTTTAAAATGTATATAATTTATAAAAGAATGTACACAATTTTCAAAGAATGTACATAATTTTGTACATTTAACGTACACAATTCTTCAAAGAAAGAAAAAAATTATGTATATTTGATGTCACAATTTTGTATATTTAACCGACACATTTTTTCAAAGAATGTACACGATTCTATATATTCAATATACATATATATATATATATATATTTTTTTTTTTTGTGGTCATTTTTCCAAGAATGTACACAATTTTTTAAAGAATGTGCACTATTTTCTATATTCAATGTACACAAATTTCAAAGAATGTACACAATTTTTTTTTTTAAATGTACAAAATTCTATATATTCAGTGTATGGAAATTTTAAAAAAATGTAAAAAATTCTTAATATTTAATCTACACAATTTTTTAAAGAGTGTACACAATTTTGTAGATTGAAGGAACAAATTTTTTCAAAGAATGTATGCAACTTTGTACATTCAAGTTACACTTTTCAAAGAATGTATATAATTCTATATATTCAATGTATACAAATTTTTGAAAAATGTATATAATGTTGTATATTCAAGGTACACAATTTTTTATTATTTAATGTATACAACTTTTCATATAAAATACACAATTCTGTACATTCAATAACACAATTTTTTAAATAATGTACATAATTCTGTGTATTCAACGTAAACAATTTTTCAAATAATGTACACAATTTATCAAAGAATATACACTATTTTCTATATTCAATGAACACATTTTGCAAAGATTGTATACAATTTTGTGTATTTAATATACACAATTTTTCAAAAAATGTACACAATTTTGTAGTTTCATCATACACATTTTTTTTAATTTGAAAATTATCTCTTCATTATCATTATTTTTTACTACCAAAGAAAGATCACTCACATATAGGCTTTTTGTTTTGCCAAATAGCATAATTTTAAGAAAAATTTAGGAGAAAAGTATCTCGCTAAACTTATTTAGTCATGTAGCACTTTTTGGAACTAGAGTTTGTCAAATTAGAGCTCCAAGTGAAACTCAAGTTCCAAATGATCGACTTGCCACATGAGCTCATAATGCTTGGAACTCGAGTTTGACAAACTCGAAGTTCAAAAAAATGTTATATAATTAAATAAGTTTGGTCGGATGTATTTCTCCTAAATTTTTTCTAAAATTATACTATTTGGCAATATTAACCCTCACATATATGATATATTAAAGGGATAATTACAGCAAACTCACCTGTGGTTAGGCCCGTTTTCACTGTGCCTACCCGTGGTTCAAAACTTATCACTTTGCCCACCTGAGGTGCCTTCCGTTAGGGATCTGTTACCCACCTCTCCGTTTGGCGTTAGAAAAACACATTTTTAAAGAAAAACAAACATAACAAAGATCAAAAAGTTAGGACTTTTTATTGCTTAAGAACTTCTTTGAGAACAAAACACAGGAATAGCACAGATCAAATGCTATTCCTGATTAAAAGTAAATGCTATTCCTGATTAAAAGTGATTTCATTGAGCATTTGTTTTTTTATTTTTGTTTTTTTTATAGGTCTCTCCAACTTTTATTCAAACCAAACCAAACCCAAAAAAAAAAAAAAATTCCAAATCCCAGAAAAACACAAGCCACAAATCCAGAAAAAAAACATCAACGATCGCGATCCGAGATCGCGATCTCGCCGGCGCGATCTCGCGAACGGATCGCGATCTCGCCGGTTCGTGAGATCGCGATCAACGTCGCGATCTCGCGACGGCGCGGTCTCGCAAACGGATCGCGATCTCGCGACGGCGCGGTCTCGCGAACGGATCGCGATCTTGCCGGCGCGATCTTGACTGCGAGATCGCGATCTCGCGATGGCGCGATGGCGCGTTCGCGAGATCGCGCCGTCGATCGCGATCTCGATCCGGCGCGATCTCGCGAAGGCGAGATCGAGATCGCGCCGTCGCGAGATCGCGACGTTGATCGCGATCTCGCAGGCGAGATCGCACCGGCGAGATCGCGAGCAATCGGACTGGAGCTCGCGAGATCGGCGACTCCATTACTAGCACATACCAGACTCGCACATACCGGACTCGCACATACCAGACTTGCAGGAACCACAATCTCCAACAACTATATTTATATGTATGAATTTTTTTGTGATTGGTTGCAGAGAATGGAGGACAAGGATCAACAGCAAAATATATTTCTGGTAATTTGTTTTCTGGGATTTGGAATTTTTTTTCTTTTTGGGTTTGGTTTGGTTTGAATAAAAGTTGGAGAGATCTATAAAAAAAACAAAAATAAAAAAACAAATGCTCAATGAAATCACTTTTAATCAGGAATAGCATTTGATCTGTGCTATTCCTGTGTTTTGTTCTCAAAGAAGTTCTTAAGCAATAAAAAGTTCTAACTTTTTTATCTTTGTTATGTTTGTTTTTCTTTAAAAATGTGTTTTTCTAACGCCAAACGGAGAGGTGGGTAATAGATCCCTAACGGAAGGCACCTCAGGTGGGCAAAGTGATAAGTTTTGAACCACGGGTAGGCACAGTGAAAACGGGCCTAACCACAGGTGGGTTTACTGTAATTATCCCTATATTAAAACCTACTCTTATATACGCCAATATATGCGTCTGCACCAATCCCAGCCAGCTTTCCTGTGGGAAAGTTTGAACTCTATATCTAAACTCAAGTAAAAGCTGTCTCAATTACTTTTTTGAATTTTTATAAGCTATATGAAGGAAGACTAGTTGTCAAAAGGAATTTCCCGAATTAAGTCAAATGATAATACTTAAAACATCCGAAGGGAAATGTAAGCTTTAAAAGGAGGTGCTATAATATTAGACTACAACCACAGACTACAAACTTATACCCTTCCAATTGAACCCAAGATTTTCATGAATGGGTGCACATGCACAATTTTCTGAAGCATTTTACTTATTGGATGTCCTCAGAGTATGCTAAACTTCTCGGCACAAAACACTCAGCCACTCTTGCTGATTATATGGCTTGCCTCTGCATTTGTACTTCCCAGTAACTTTTTCATCTGTCATTTAAGAAACAAAAATTTATATTCATGTTAGTTTTACTAGAACTTAGTGTCATCAGAGGAACACTATACTTAGGATGTTCTTCTGCGGCACTACAGGCTGCTATGAGTAGACACATAAATTATCTAAGGTTTCTTGGAGGGCACCTTAGTGAAAGAGTTGAACATAAAAATGTGCCATTTTGGAACCAATTGATCAAACTAAAATTAGTTCACAACAAATTTGTAAAAAATCTAAGAGTAAGGTATGTCTTTGATAGACCAAATCCTAACAGGAGATCACTAAGCTAAAATTGCTGTCTTCTGCACTGATCTTTGAAAAGTACCTATATATTCTTAGGATATATGTGACATGTACAGATGTACTGCAAATGTATTTATCTTATGTTCGGATCTTACCTAGAAAAAGGTAAAAAAATCACTAACTGTGCATCAAAGTGATACCAACCATATTCCGGCTCCTCCCCTTGTGCTTCCATAGATTTGATAGCTCGTCGGTGCATAAAGGCTTCATCAAATAGTCAGCCACGCCAAGATTTAAGTACTTGTAAATAAGAGAGATATGGTCTTGTCTAGACAATACTGAACAAAACAAGAACCCCTGGATATTAATTAAGTAGGATGATGAGTAAAGTCAAACTAAATTTGGGACTAATGCTTGTTCTTTGTTGTTGTAGTTGTAAAGCGCTTAAATTTGTCTCTTTTATAAGCTTTCATTTTAAAGAATTTTATTTTCCAGTCACTTGTGTATATTCTAAGAAACAAAAATAAAAAATAAAGAAAATACTAACTGCAGATCAAAAAACATGAAAGCTTACTGATGATCACTGGAACGTGTTGGAATTCTTCACTGATATACTTCAACATTTTCATGCCTTTGTCTATGTGAGGGTCAACTGAAATGAGTAGGATGTCAATATGGGGCCCCTCAGCATCCAATGTATCAACCACTTCTACAAATGAGCTCACTGAGATTACTGTGAAGCAATAGATTATGTTGTTATTAGTGATTAAATGCTGCCTTTGTAGGTAAACAATTTTTAGAAATATTAGGGAGTTTATGCAGTATAACTTGAAACACAGGTTACACTTATTTCAGATAAAGGACTCTCAGACTATTGTGAGATGCAAAGATATCAATGAACACATAGGAAGATGCACAAGCATTGCGTGAGCCCAGTAAACGCTTTCTTATAAAAACGTAGACATCATAATTCATATGGAATGACTCTGGCTAAATGAAGCAGAGGAAACTCTGAAAAAAAATGAGGAAGCCATCCTCTTTAGCCTAAAAACCCGGACTTAATTGGCTACTGCCTTCTTGAAATGACCAGGATGAAAAACCAACAAAGGAAATCTGTCACAACTATAGAAATGTCTCATAAATTATCAATCAAGAAGTGTAAAAAGTTTTTGACCACAGATCTCATGTGCATGCAATTGTCAATGCTAATAGCTAAGTTGGATATTTACACGAATTTATTGCTAAAAGAAGAATAAACTTGCAAAACCTTGCCATAAGAAATAGAGAACACTATAAATAATGATAAAGTAAAATTAAATACATAGAGAGCAACAAACCCTGATAACTGCATTTGGTTAGAAGGGTGGAGATCTCATCACAACTCTCAGGATCACTGTCACACAGCAAAATTTTCAGTTTACTTTGATTATTAAAAGCATCACTAGTCATAGTACTGTTGTTGCAACCTCTACCAGCATGTCCACTATTGTTATTGATCATAATCTGTTTGCCCTTGTCCATTGCAATCTAAAGAAACAAAAGGCTCAGAGAAGTTTTCCTGCAAAAGTAGCTCATATTTTATAAGCATAATCGCATCCTATCCGACAAAAAATTTGGTTTGAACAAGCAGTTAGGCCTACTTTGGCCTGACAGGTTCTCTAGGAACTCTAATCCTTTCTAGTGTGTCTCTTTATAGTATTTTCAGAAACCATAAATCAATAAACTCTTTCTTATGTCATTGAACCATCCATTATTTGATTTCAGAACCAAAACATCAAAATGAAAAAATAATAATAATAATAAAAATCTATCAAATGCTTAAAAGTCAGCCTTTTTTAAAATTAGGAGTAAAGCTATCTATCAACCACCACTATCATACCCTGCAGAAAAGTGAGCCTTCTGTACGAGGTACGGCCTTTATCACATGTTTAGAAGACTATTTTAAGGACCCTCTTTAAATGCCACATCGTGGACGTAATTGCATCACTCCTTTACTTGCCTAAAGAGGCATGTTTAGAGCTTCTTGTCTGATGGATTACAGCCCTTTCCCATAACAAACTCCATATTTTATTAACACCTATAAACACATTCACAGATACTATTTGATCCCTTCTATCGTTTCTCATGAGATTAATTCCCAATGAGCGTTGTTAAGTGGTCTTGGAAGCAACCAAAGTAACCAGATCTATTTAGAAGTTCTCATTTCCTTGTTATGTTTGTTCTGTGTATAGAAGCAAAGATTGCTAAGTCTGTGCTTTATCATAATATTCTTTCAGTTTCACAGTTTAATTTCAAACTTTTTTTTTTTTTTTTTGAGAAGGAAGTTTAATTTCAAACTGGTAATTTAGATTTGTCCTTTTTTGAGCTCAACAGGGTAATTTAAATTTCATATCCATGTTTCAAAAGTAGATATAATTTACTCCTTGGAACTCAACAAGTGCAAATGTTGATAATTTAAAATTTAGAATAAACAAATAAATAAACAGAATCTGTCCAATATAGTTCCAAAATCAAAGGCTATATATAACATATGTTACACTTAAAAAACAAAGTATCCATCACATATATAGTGAAATAAGAATTAAATGAACATATAACATATGTACCTGAACAGTCTTCAAGTGGAAAAGGATTTGTGTTTATTAATTAGTTACACTTTCAATGAACTCTTAACGCTGCTTTGATTATTTGTTATTAATAGAGCCAAAAAAAAAATGGTTTTCAGGTTCTAAAAGCAGTTTATATAAGGATATATAATTTAAGGAGCTCAGAGAACACCATAGAAGGCAAAAGAGAGTGATGGATAGTCAGGCACAAGGTCAGGAATTAGGGATGGCAATTTTTCCCCGCCCCGCTTGACCCGCCCCTCCCCGCTTCGCCCCGTGTGGGTTTTCCCCGCCCCGCAAAGGTGGTGGGGCGGGGATGGGGCGAGATTTTAGACCCGCACCACTGGGTGGGGCGGGGATGGGTTTACACTTTTTAGACCCACCCCGCCCCGCCCCGCCCCGCCCCATCCCCGCCCCTCCCCGCATTAATAAGGGTGAAATTGTAATTTTATCGTACCCTAAAACCCTACTATTTAAACAAAAATATCATCAGCTTATTTTATTCTACCTAACGTGGCTCTACCTCTTTTTTCTCTCTAGCAAAGTTGGAAATAAGGTACCAATTTTAACTTTTTTTTGTCTTTATTAGAAACAAATTTATATACTATTGAATTGCTGATTTCATTCATGATTCATACGGTCTTTCTCAACTTACTTTTCATCATGAACATAATATAATTTTTTTTAATGAGGTACGGGTCTATGGCTCTAAATATGTGTCTGTGTCATTGTTTTTTGTAATTTTGTGTGGGCATTTGGTTGCTTAACAACACTGCTTCTTTATGCTTGTTAAAATGCATATCTATTTTACAAGCTGGGTTTTTGTTTTTTAATTTTTGGAGAACAAGATGATGAGGGTCAGGGATATTGTCTTGTTAAACATTTAGATAATATTATTTAGTTTTTGCTAAAAATTAGTTTGATTTGATAGGATAAATTTATTTATAATTTCAAGTATATTTTTATTATTGAAACATGTCATTTTATTTGAAAAAATGGTAACAGTTGTAGGGAAAATTAACAAGAAATAAAGTTTTACGGTGTAGGGCGGGGCTTCGCGGGTCTTCGCGGGGCCTTAAGGGGCGGGGATGGGGCAAGAAATTTTCCCCGTCATGCGGGGCGGGGCGGGGATGGGGCAAGAAAAATCCATGCGGGGCGGGGGTGAAGATCTCATCCTTCGGCCCCGCCCCGCCCCATTGCCATCCCTATCAGGAATGAATTAAAATAACCTAAAAATAAATGAAGCTGAGGTGAAAAGTTGTGAATTCTAAGGCTTCGAAAGCTTCCATGGAAAAATTTCCTGAAGCCAACCAAAAATCAAACTTTTTTAATTTTATATATATTAAAATATATTTACTTTCTATTTTTATTCCACTCAAATACACTAAAAAAATCTCATTCATTTTCATACCATTCATTTTTAATTTATGTAATTATTCATTTCTTTCTATGGAAGAGATCGAACTAAACCACTTAACCACAAGACTCCTACCAAATATAGTTTAAGTGTTTATTTATTATCTATATCTCCCATAAGATTCTTACTTTGAGGGAATAAGTCCCACAAAACTAAACTACAAAATCATTTAATACTATCCACATGCCAATAGAAAGAAATAACATATAGGGTTTGGTTTGTGTCTAGTGTTTTGGAACATTAGACGGGACACAAACAAGACATGTGTCTAAAAATAACAATGTGTCAAGATTGTGTCCCATCTTTTACCAAATGAAAGCCTTGTCCTAAGATATATTAATATCTTGGCTTGTACAATTGGTCATTTAGTCTCAAGCAAATGACTAAATTGTAGAAGGATAAAGGTACAACACAAATGAGCCATTCAAACTTAATGTCACATGGACCTAAGGATCAAGGTACCATTTATAAAAAATACATATAATTATAATTATCATAAATATTAAAATTTATATTTAGACCCAAAATAAGAGATAATAATTTATATTCCGTTAAAATTTTCCATGCATTACAACAGGATATTGACTAGTTATAATGGTATTGTGATTGTTTATAACAATTTAGTTGAAGTTTTTATCCTTGTGTGTTGCAAAATTAATAAACCTAGGGCTTTTTTTTCTTCTTTCTTCTAATTAAATATTAAACAAAATGCAGTTTCAACCAAACCATTCACGTGTTAGTGACACAGGTTGGTTAACCATATAAGTTAGCGTCGCACCAATGGCCAAACTGCATAGTATGATTGAGGTTGTTTGCATCCTTCTGTTCATAGCTTTAAAACTTTTGGTTTATTTGAATTCCATCACATTTCCTTTCCTTTATCACCCAAGATCGTCATGTGATGTGCTATAAATTCAAAGGTAAATCTTTTGGAATAAGTTTTCCATCATATTTTATTTCCTTATTTGTCAAATAATCACATTTCATTTCCCTTATTAGCCAAAATTCTTCACGTGAATTGTCTTTGGAATTCCTTCATATCATATAAACCCCATATAAACAATCTAGTATAATCTTTTCATTTTAGAAGATAGGGACACGAATGTTGCAAAAAACATGGTACCCTATCCTAAACTCGTACATGTGCAATTCAATCATTATGGTTCGTCACCATATGCTTTAGAGATTTAGAATTCAATCACATTTCTTTTCCTTTATTAGCCAAAAATATGCACATGAAATGGCTTTGCTATTGAATCACATTTTATTTCCTTCCTAAGTAAAGATCACTTTGCATGCCTATCTCTGCCAAACTATTTTGTTATTGAGAGAGTTTCATGCTTCTCACTTTGCATGCCTTTCGTGAGTTCCAATTAACTTAAGTCTAAGATAGTTGAATAAGAGATCTAAAGTTTAATCTCCGTTTACATAAAAAATCGATTGATGTCTTTGTTCCTATAATAAAGAGCTATCATCAGATGTCATAGGTTGAAACTCTCTCAAATTTTTTTTTTTTTTTTTTTTTTGGTTATTGGCTTCCCTTAAACTTTTCCATAGTGGTTAAGAATTTCAATATCAAGAGTAGTGGGGGAACTAGGATTTTAAGGGGTAAAATTAAAAAATAATATTGAAGCAAAATTAATTCAGAAAGGTTTAACTATTATAAGTAACAAAATAATTAAAAAATCAATTGTCGTGTGAAATAATTAACCTACATGCATACTATAGTTATGATGAAAAAAAATTCTTAAGCAAGGATTTGTGAGGAGATTTAAAAAGGATTTGGATGAAAGTATTTGAATTAAAAATTTTGGATTTCAATTGTAGTCCAAGCAATTTGAATAAAATATGAAAAGTACAAATTTATATTTAATAAAATTTATGGATATATTCAAATTTCATTAATATATGAATTTGAAAATTATTGGTTGTAAAATTTATTTTAAAGTCAGAACACAAATGTATTTGTCAGAACAAAATCATAAAATGGCAAATCCATCATGTATAACTAAAATTAACATTACAATTTGGTATTGGTAATTATTTTTTAAATCCATTGATTTAATCCCTATAAGTTGTATCTAAATGTGACCTAAAGAAGTAAAATTGTATTTTTATATTTAATATAAAATGAAAGAATCACTCATGATTTAGAAAGTGTAATATCGCTAGAAGTTAACTCTATCACGCAGTTGTCACCCATCTTTGAGTCCACCATAGCTTCTGAAGAAGTTTCTTTTTAGTGCATTTGCGCACTAGACACGATATAACGTGAACATGTGTCCAAAAGTTGGACATGTGCTTGCATTGTATCATGGCCAGTGCCGCGAATACACTAGATAGAAGTTGTATCTGTTTTTGAAAGGCTATCATTTCTCTTTCTTTTCTTTTCCTCCTTTCACTTGAATCACTTCGCCTCCAATCGTTCCCTCCTCATCTTCTTTCATTGTTATTCGACCTTCTCTTCTCTCTCTTCTTCTTTTCCTTCTCTATCTCTCTCTTTCAAATCTAAGCCATGTTGAGTGGATTATAAGGATTAATGAATGAGGCAACCGGATTTTTGGGGTTGTGATTATACGTGGGTTGGATCCATATTGGTGCCTCATGACAGTGTGGGTTTTGGATTTGTGAGTTTGATTGGTGGTTGCTTGTGGTTTTTTGGTGGTTTGGGCCGAATGAAGGGGAAGAAAAGTATATCTATCTTTCATTGAAATCTTTTATTAGTACGAAATCCAACAGAGTTAAGAAATGTGATTTCTTATATCTATGTTCCTTAGATTATTTCCAAAGATTCTACGGCACTTACTGAGGTATGTTCTGAGAAGGATAAGTTGAATTTGAATTTTCCTCGAGATAGCCGTATATACCTTTTGAGGTCAGTGATAAGAGCATCCACAACAGGAGATCTATAATTTTAGTTATTTAGCATCTATAAATGTTACTTTATCTATTTTACCTACACATATACTACAGCAGTTGATCTATTTTAGCTTTCAACACAATAAAATAATATAAACATCACAATAAAATATTATAACCACTATAATAAAATAATATATACCAATACCAAAAAAACCCACAGCACCAACCACAACCACCTCTACCATCAGCCACAGCCACAACCACCACCACCACCACCAGTCCACAGCAGGGAAAGAAAAAAAAAAACCCAAATCTCCAATCTTTTTCCTCAGCCACAACCACAGCCACCACCACCATCAGCAGCAGTCCACAGCAGAAAAAAAAAAAAAAAAAAAAAAAAAAAAAAAACCCAAAGCTTGATCGACGGAAAAACCCACAAAACCCACGGCGAGGAAGGCAGCGGCAGCTTCGACGATGAAACCCAGCGACGGCTTGGGGCTTGGGGACGGACTGGGCGAGCTGGGCGATGGGGCTTGGGGAGATCGGCGATGGGGCTTGGGGTGGGTCGGTGGAACAGATCGACGATGAGGGAGCTGGCCGGCGAGCTGAGGGATGAAGGAGATGAGGGAGCTGGCTGGCGAGCTAGAGAGAAAAAAAAATTGAGGAAGAAAGAAGAAAGGAGAAGCTGGAGAGAGAGAGAGAGAGAAAAGGAAATGAAAAAAATATACAAAGCAGCATTATTTTAATCCGGGGGATGAATAAAAAATTATTTTTTATTTTTAGATGTGTGTTACGGTGCACATCTATAGATAGATGTGCACTGTAGCAAATCAGCTAAAATTTATAGGTTTGCCTCCACTGCTGCAAGCCTTTTTTGGTATATTGGTGGAACTAAAATAGCATTATAGCTTTTTAGCTCCACTGCCGCAAATGCTCTAAGGATAAGCATTGTTTAGATAATGATAACTAGTCTTCTGAAATTGATATGGAGTAATGGAGATAGTGCCCAGTAATCAAGATGATGTGCGAAATCTTCTCTTAGAAATTGGAAACGTTTGATACGTAATATTTCTCTCAATAGCCGGTTATCAAATAAACGACCCCCTGAAGCTTCTGTTTCTATTTCAACATCTCTTGAAAATTCCAAGAACAAGCAATCCTCATCTTTTAACTCCAATGGGGTTGGTATCCAACCCACCATGAAAATTCTCAGTCTAAACTGCTGTGGGCTTGGGATCCTGAAGGCAGTTCAAGAACTCCGCTCTACAGTGAGAGAAAAGGTCCCTTAGTTTGTTTCTCTGTGAAGCTCAACTTGATATTCATGGTTTTGTAAATTTGAAGAAGATATAGGGTTTGACACAAGGCATTGAAGTCCCACGTAAACTGAGTCTAGTCTTTGATCCCTCCTAGACCGAATCATGTAATCACTTGTTATGAGAATGTTCTTAGCACAAGCCATTTGGCTCAAGCCTTCATTTTGGAACACATTCAGGTTGACTATATTTGATTTATAGAAGTCATAGATTCTGCCCCCTCAAGAATTATTGTTGAATTAGTGGATCTTTTGAACTCAAACAGGATCTGTTTCATTGTAATTGGCTTGGATTCATGAGGAAAAAAACAATAGGAATAAAGGTAGGTCACGGTTGTGTTGTGTAACAGAATTAACCTTAGGTAGATAAAATGATACTTTTCAAATTACATGTAATTAAATTTGATGTTTAAGATAATATTATACTAACTTAATTAGTTACTAAATAATTATTAATGACCATCATGGATAATATTTTTATAATAATAAATCCCTTGAACATTAAAAAAAAAAAAAAAAAAAGAATTAACTCTAAATAATTAGTTTAAGGAAAAAAGTGAAAAATTGAATTGAAATCTCACATTAATAACTCTCAGGAACAAATGTGAAAATTAACAATTTTCCAATCTAAAAGAAGCAAATTAAAATTCTCACAATTCATGAAATTGATATGTTTAGGAGAATTATAATTCTAAAAATATTTTGTCAAACTGACTCAAACATTTAAATTTTCAGGAATTCTCATAAATTGACAATACATAGGATTTCTTTATGTGATTCATTTATTTTTGTAGCATTACAAAAGGCAAAAACTAAAACCTGTTTTGCAGGAAGAGAATAGAAATAGATTCTGTGTGTATTTGAAATTGAAATACAGATCCTTCACAAAAATCTAAACGGGTTGAGAAACAATTTATAGTTGTTGCCTGTAATTTGGAAAAGCAAATCTGTTTATATTAATTGGGCAAAACTTAGGTACAGTACCTAAGGTACCGTTCCTTAGGTCCCCACTTAAATTTTAGCCATGTGTCCAACTAATCAAACCAGCAAACACTGTTAAACCCATCCGTTAGACTGACACCTTCTGGCCATAAAAAACACCCCTGCTTATTGTGTTCTTGTTGCAGCTCACCGATCTTTTTTCAGATTGGCGAAAAAACACCACTGATTTGGGGCATTTGGTTTTAAATCCAATTAAAACAAGAGGTTTTTGATAGACAAAATAGATCCAGCAAATGATATCACTGGGAACATCACCATCTCAACAAATAATTTCAAAACTAGAGGATAGGATTTAGAGGTAATGTTCACTGGAACAAATCCAAGTTAGATTTAGAAAAAGGCCAGCAAGGATTTGCCTGTATCTTTATTTTTAGCACATCATTCGTGGCTGGTCTCTTCTCCCATTCTTATGGGTTTGGAAAGAAAACTTAAAGGCATCCGCCATCGACCTCGCCACTAGTTCACTTTAGGAGACACCGCCGGTTGTAGCGGTGGCAGATCTGAATCGGTCTTGGAGTTTAGGATTATTTAGATCGAGACAGATAAAGAGTAATGGAGAGAGAGAAAAAGGGAGAGAAGGGAGAAGAGAGGTTGAGATAAAGCTAAGGCACTACCGTTGGCAGCGATGAGTGGTGAACGGCAAAGCTCAGAGCTCTCAGCCATGGTCTTCAATAGATGAGAGGAGATTGAGAATGAGAGCTTTTTTTTTTTTTTTTTTTTGAAACAAAAACGAGAGAATTGAAGTTTTTTTTTTTTTTTTTTTTTTTTTTTGACGTTAAAGTGTTTTACACCGTTTGTACTAATTTAATTAGTTGGACACGTGGCTAAAATTTAAGTGAGGAACCTAGAGAATAGTACCTAAGGTACTATACCTAAGTTTTGCCCTAATTAATTTGTTGGCCACATCTATATCTATATATTACTAAAAGCTGAAGCGTAGCGTTTAATACTGCTGCTCTCACGTTACGTCACATCAACTGCCACGCCATTCTTTTTTTCTTTTTTTTAATATAATTTGTCCTACAATTTTAAAATGGTTTTTACAATTTTCAGTCCTATAAATGCAGCTCACTACTTATTTATTTACTTCTACTATCACCCTATAATAAATCCAGCCCACTACTTATTTATTTACTTCCACTATCACCCTGTAATAAATCTGTATAATTAATCCAGTCCACCTTTTATTTATTTAGTTCCACTATCAAGCCCAACTCAAAACTTTTTCAGTTTAGTTTTAGGGTTTTGTATGAGCCTTTTAAGCTTAAAGGAAAAAAAAAAAAAACAACAACAACAACGTTGAAGCCTTTCAAGCTTTAGGGTTTTTTTTTTTTAATTAATTAATTTATTTTTTATATCGCTTTAGGGTTTTTTTTTTTTTAATTAATTAATTTATTTTTTATATCTTCCTTTAAGCTGAAAAGGCTCACACAAAACTCTTCTCTCTCCTTTACCATTTCATCTCCCCACTACTTCTTCAATCTTTCTCCCTCCCTTACCTTTTCATCTCACCATTACCCTCTACATTAATATCATTCTTTCTCTTTCCCTTTATCTTCCATTATTTTTGTCTCTTCTTATTCACACCCTCTTACTATAAATTTGTCACTATCTCTTCTATTCTATGCATAGTTTTCCCTCACAAAAAAATTGTTCTCTCTCTCTCCCTCCCCCCCCCCCCCTCTCTCTCTCTCTCTCTCTCTAAATTTTTTGGTGGATTTTTATTTTTATTTTTCTTGCATCTGTACTTTAGGTTGATAATTTTATATTCTTTAAAACTCTATTTTGGGTTAATGCGTTAGTTTTGTTTTTTAAATTGTTGTTGTTTATTTTTTATTTTTTATTCTCTTTGATTGTTAAATGTTATCCTATTACGTTCTAAAGAATTAAATATAGCATATAAAAATATAATATTATTCTATTACATAGCATGATTTGGATAATTTGGTATTTATTATGTTACATAGCATGATTCTTTATAGTGCTCAATTTAGATGTTAAACTATGAGACTTTACTAATTTTTGTTTATTTTCTAATCCTTTGTGGTGGACAAAGTACTCTTAATAGTTGTATTAGAAGTACTCTATAATGCCATTCATTTAAAGAAAAGCAAAAGTTAGCCAAACGAAAATAATCGGATAGGTGACAAATTTTAACTTTTGCAATTTTATTTTAATTATTATTATTTTATAACAATGCATGTATAGAAATTTAATTCTTAGATTTTGCTAATAATTGTTTATTTGATAATATGTTTTGGGTGACCGAAATTATAATTTTTACAAAGAAAATAACCTTAATAGATTATCAAAAACAAAATTTTACCCTAATATTGGTTCAATTAATTATTGTTAAGTTTTATTAATTTTTTTTAGTTTACGTTTTTTTGGTGTTTTGGATTGTTCCTATATTACATTTATGATTGTTCCTATAATAAATAAAAATATAATTACGAAACACATTACTCATTATTAGATTAGTTTAAATTGTAAAAAAAAATTTAATAAAACCATCATAAAAATAATTATCATAGGTAACGCGCGGGTTCGCGGCTAGTATAACATAAAAATTCGAACAAATTTTGCATTTATATCTTACAATCAATCATCAGTATTAATGGTCCTTTCATCCTAACATTAAAAACATTTTCTTTCTTTATGTTAGTCTACTTGGTCCAACATGACAAATTTACAGAGCAACTGGTCCCATTGAACAAATTAGAGACTGTCTTCTTTCATCAATTGGAATGGATAATCAATTTTTTTGCCACCAAACGAATGCCTGCATTCTGCTGATAGTCATATGGATCTATTGAAAAGAATGCATCCACAAAGGTACCAGTAGTGAACAAGGGAACAAGCTCTGCAGGATCATATTTACTGAACACGAGCTTTTGCATGCTGCCTGAATCTTTTTGATACATCTCTGTTCCGTACGGGTTATCTCCAGATATGGTATTTGGTATGCTGTTGTTACAAAACAATTACATATCTCATCAGGTGACTTCAATTATGGAGAACTTGATGACATTTAAATTAATGCTTAATGCGCTTGCATATTAGACAAACAAGAGAAACAAAAAAAATCCAATATTTTATGACTATAATTATATAATTCAAGCAGCAGTTGCAAGTTGAAACTGCTAAATCCCAAAATATCTTCATGCCTCAATTTCAAAGTAACCAATTAAGCAAAACATCTATATAAATGAATATGATTCAAACTCAATGAGGGGTAAAAATATTAATAATGCTTTCACTTTCATCCATGAAAGAGAAATTAAAACAAACTTAACTAAAATCCAATTTATTAACAAGAATGTAGGACTGAGCATGCAAGATTTTTTAGGCTGTGATGTATTAATCAAGAAATATTTTTATGGAGAAAAGCATATCAGGACTCTCCTATTCCTACTATGGTAAAATTCAATGTGCAGGAAAAAGTCAAAAAACATCTTTTGGGCTGCAATCTAAACTTTCTTTAATACAGCTTAAATTGAGGCATTTCTTTTTTCCACTAATCAAAATAGAGAGAGAGAGAGAGAGAGAGAGGGCAAAATAATAGGAGCAAACTTACTGCAGCCTCACTGTAGGGTAGTTGACAAAGCCATCTTTCCTAATCACAACAGGCCTCCATTCAGAGCTGCTACCCGAATCCGAGGACAACTTCTGTGCAACACCATCACATGCATCGAGAACCTTACATAAACTCTGTGGGGCATTAGCCACAAAGTTCAACCGAGGCCGACCAGCATGATCAAGAAATTTTGTACTTATTCCAAACCGCACTTTCAAACGACTACAACTAAGCCGCAAAATGAAACCTTCATGCAATAATTGTATTCTTTGACTCCCACGAAAAAATGTAACAAAAGATGCGCTGATAGAAGAAATATGAACTTCATCAGGCTCTAAAAACCCTGCAGAGTCACTGCTACCATCGGAGACAGCAGCTGCGGAAGACATCTGGGAAGACTCTGTGGAAGACGTCTCATATGACTCCTCCATTTCATTGCTAAGCTGGCCCATGTCAAAAGGATCCCGTTGAGCTGTATTATGTTCAACCTCCTCTGCTGTGATGCGTGTCAGAAGAGATAAAATTGGATGTTTTTCCTCTGGCTCTTGATTTGTAGGAGATAGCATTGGATCATCATTTAACTTTGAACTTGATGGGGGAGTATTTATTTTTAGACTCACACCCTCTGGAGTTGATTTTACATTACTACGACTTCTTGTCGTAGCATTTGGGGAAACCCAACTGTTTGCAGTGAATATATCTGGAAGGCTTGATTCCTGCATGTTCGCAGATATTTGTCAATATCAAACCTTATAAAACATGCATTTTTCTACCAGCCACTCTACTCAGCCTCTGTCAAAGTCACCAGGAAGGACATAATATATGTCAATCCAATAATCAGGGATGAACTGTCTGTGAGCTAAAAGTAAATGTCTAAAAGAGAAAACCTACTAATTGAAAATTCAAATAAACATATATACTAAAGAATTAAAGTAAGGTTATCGAAGAGTGCAAGGAACTCTACTAATTCTTCCTACAGAGGCCTACTCATTTCAGGATTTATGTAGTCAAAATGCGTTCATAAGAGGGGCATGGATGGTTCAGAAGTTTAAAGAGCCAAAAGCAAGCTCAGAGAGAGAGAGAGAGAGAGAGAGCTCGGAGAGAGAGAGAGAGAGAGAGAGAGAGAGAGAGAGAGAGAGAGAGAGAGAGAGGATATTTTGTAGCAATTTAGAACAAAATGGGAACCAAATTAACTCAACCAACAAATAAAGAATGGTCCGAGTTAACAATTGCAGTAAAGCACTGGCTGAAAACAGAATTAGCCATGAAGTGGAATAAATTAATAATGTACTCCTGCTGGACGTCATGTAGGATTGTTTACTGTCACCAAACCTGAGGAAAGCATGTCAACTTCTAATGGCGTGCAGTATTCAGATGAATAGTGTTCTCATGGTACAGGCAAATTTCCCAAGACATTTAAAATAGTATGTGTCAAATCTTTATAGACAAACCAAACAAGTACTTTATTTACATAATTCATGAGAGATCTATCAAAAATTAAAACATTGATAGTAGTGGCATATCACTCATAGATAAGTACATTTTATAGCTTTCAGAATTATAAAATTACCAAGAACAAAACAGTTGCACAATACTTGACAACTTCAAGATTCATCCGAACATCATCCAAGCTCCTGAAGAATACATCACCAAAGAGATTAGCTTTGACGAAAAAAATATTACCAGGCTAATATAGAGCAAGTGTCTCCTCTTAGGTTTGCACAATTACCTGTGTGTCTGCTGCCCAAGCCCAAAATAAGTTGCAAGAGTGGCCATCTAAAGTGAAGAATATGAGCATATCAATATTTCAAATTTTCCAATCAGTCAAAACCTATAATACAACAACTACCCTCAAGCTTTCACATGACTTGAAAATCCATCTGATCGTGTATAAACAATAGTAATAAATGAACAAAGGAAACTCATATTAAGAAATTGATAAAGCTAAGAAAGCCAAGAGAAATGTTGGTATACATCTCCCCAAGTGCACCAACTCCAAAGATATGAAATTGTCATCATATAAAGTCTCCTGACTTGTCACACAAGAAATTAAATAAGGATAGCCTTAGATGCCTCTAATAATATAGTAACTGACAAGTTTTAAGGCTTTAATCCCAAATTTTTTGGGGTTGGCTATGAATCCTCAACAACAACAGATTTTAAGGCCAACATGATAAAAAAATAATTACTGGGTCTTAAAACTGCATATTATAAGATGAAAAAGATTGGTGAGAATAATTATTTTATTTTGTAAATAAAGGTTATTATCCTTAAGCCAATTGACAAGTTGATATCCAAATTTAAGCATCTTCCAAAACAACATAAAACCATAAAGAGGGAATAAATTATCAAATTTGGTGATCACCGTCACCCCTTTATGGAAACATCATATAGCTCAAGACTCTATACAGATACATCATAAAGCTGAAAAACACATCCAAAAATGCTTTCTAATTTTTAATTAAAAGAATTCCTTTTGCCACTAACCAATTTTGTCCTAATTGCTACACCTACTCCGCAGTTCTTTAATTCTTTCGATACTATAATAATTCCAAGAATTAAATCCTTTTTTTTTTTTTTGGCTTGTTTCTTGTGCTTAGAAAAATCTTTCAAGATTGAGAACTAATGCAAATATTTATAAGATGTTGCTTTTTCATCAAGAATAGAGAGATTGATACCTTCATGTCACCAGCTCTCCTTCCAAATTTCTGTGTCAACAATTGCAATGAATCGATAGTACCCTTAGGCTCAGGTGCGGGTTTACCAATCTCTGCAAATGCCTCTCTTATCCTTGCACAATCGAACCTTAATATATTATGACCCGCCCAAATCCGTCCTATACACACAAAGAAAATAAATAAAAATATGCAACAAACAAAGTAAATTAAGAAGGCTAAAAACACCATGTTTTTCTTCTTTCCCTAAAAAAGCAAACATATTTCAATCCGAAACTAACATTTTCACAATCCACAACCTCATAAAAAATTAAATTAAAAAAAAAAAAAAAAAAAACCATCCAAGTAAGCCTACTAAACTTCATGAGCATACTTGAAGTTAGTTTAAAACAAAACCAAAAACCAAAAAATAAAAACAAAACAAGAGAAATCTTTTCTCCCTCTGTTTGGTTGATGAGAAAATGAAGGAAAGGAAAATAATTATATATATATATATATAATTATATATACCCTAATTGAACTACTTTGAACTAGTTAAGTTATCGAAAAGACTCAATCCAACGAAATCCTTCATAAATTTCTACAGTTTCCTCACATTTCTCACCAACCAAACAAAAAGTTAGCTCCACCTCAGTCTATCATATGACTTCCAAAAAGTAAAATTAGAATTCAAAATTTTCTGAGCAACCAAACAAAGAGCAAGAGAGAAAGATAGAGACCGTGGAGGAGGTCGTAAACGCGATCGGAGAGTTGGAGGAAGGTAGGCGCGGAAACGACGGCGTCGGGAGTGATACCATTGCAGCGTACGGACAAGGTGGAGATGAGAGAGAGATCGGCTGGTTTGACCAAGGTGGAGTAGCTCTGGAGCTCGACGAGCTTTCTAGGGCAAACCAGGATGGCTCCGAATTCCAACAAGGCGAACCGTTGGCCGGGTCGGGTCGGGACCGTGGTCTCCACGTCGAAGAATGCGATTTCGGATCTTTCTTCTCCGCTACTCGAACTCATTGCTTTTTGTGTGTTTTGAATTTGTACTGATTTTCACAATTGTGTATGTATGTATGTATAGGATTCGATTTCAAGAAAGAGAGAAAGAGAGGGTTTTGTAAGTTTGTGAATATTGAGAAAGAGTGTTGAGGAATCAAAAGATATAGGCGCCAAGTCTACTGTTCTTGCTGTATAAGAATTCTGTGGATTGGGTTGCTTCTTGTGGTGGTTTTCCTCTGATACCCCCTTTCATTTTGGGCCCTCTGGGCTTTTGCTTTTGCTTTATTTATTTTTTTTTTTTAATTTATTTTTGAGAAACATAAAGAGTAGTATTCGTAAATAGTAAAAAAAAAAAAAAAAAAAAAAAAGAGTAATAAATTGGTTTATAAGTGCATCCCAAAAATGTATTTTAGTGTGCATTTGGCAACCAATTATAAGTTTTATTTATTTTTTAAATTATCCATTGTTTGCGAGTCTCACATTACTTTTAACTTTTTGTTTTATATAATGCAAATAAACTATTGAAAATAAACAATTTCCAAATTAACATTTTGTTAGTAATTTTATTTTTTTTTGGAGAGAGATAGAAAGAAAGAGTCAACTTATTTGGTTTTCTGTTTTTTTTTTTTTTTTTTACAGAAAATTATTTAAAATTTATTTGTACTTTAAAAAAAATTGAGGTTTTAAAAAATTATATATTAATAAAATAAGCTAAAAGTTAAATGAAAAGACACGTGTGGTGATGATGTTTGTCTTCTCGTTTAAAATGATATATACAATTTCAAGGAATTTGCATCTTAGAGGCAAAAGAGTGAGATACAATTCCAAATTAAACCATTAAGTAGCTCTAATTTGAGAATTATTTTGAATATCCACCCACCATATTTAGAGCATTCACATCAGCTCTTGCATAACTGTGTATAAATGTGTAAAATACACATTTTGGCCGTTTTTACACATTTTAAAGCAAAAAACACACTACATCAGTCCAGCTAAAATCATGCATAATCATCTAAAAATTTCAACGAGCTACAGTACCCGTGTAAATTTACACGGGCACTGTAGCATGTGTATTTAATTTTTTATTAATTTCCGTTCGCACCAATTTTTCTCTCTCTTTTCCGTGCACAACGACCTCAATGGAAAAACAAACAAACCCAAACGGAAAAACAAACAAACTCAAACGGAAAAAAAAAAAAAAAAAAAGAGACAGATCGGTGCTAAAAAAAAAAAAAAAAAACCCAAACGGAAAAACAAAAAAGAGACAGATCGGTGCTTATCGGAGCTCGTGGGTCTCGCTTGGTCGAAGCTGCGATGATGATCGGAGCTGTGGATCGGTGATCGGAGCTGTGGATCGGAGCTGTGATGATGATCGGAGCTGAGCGATGATCGGAGCTGTGGACGGAGCTATGATGATGATCGGAGCTGTGGATCGGTGCATTGGTTTGTGACCGAGAGGGAGAGAGATGAGACAGAGAGATAAACCGAGAGGGAGATAGAAGAGAGAGAGAGAAATCAGAAAATATGAGGGAGAGGAGAGAGAGCGCGTACTAAAAGGGTGAGTGAGAGAAATAATAAAATAAATTGATTATTTAAATAAGAGGGGTGATAGAATAGATGAATTGATGTGGGTGTTTTGTAAAAGTGATAGTGTAAAATAGAAAAAATAGGTTTTTGGTGTAAAATAGACGGAATCTTTTAAACGAGCTGATGTGAATGCTCTTAGAGTCTAAAATATTCGTACACAACTATGCATTATAAACATTTTTTTAATACAGTTTAAAATGGATGGTTGCCCATCCCATGAGTTCAGGACTCTAACCCACTCCATAAAGGACACCATACGTGCCAATCACAAAAGGGTCTCTGGTGATACTATTCTTTCCTTCTTCCTCTTCTTCTTCTTCATTTTCTTATTGAAAGGCCAAGCAAGCTTCAATAGATTAATACAATAATACAATAGATATGGATACTTCGAATTGTATTTCTTCTTCTTCTTTCTTTTTTTTAAGTAGCATTTGGTACTATTCAATATAACATGCCGGATAATAAATGGCATTCAATGATTTTTCTTTCTTTCATTTTTTTTAAATAAAATAAATAGGCGTTTAATGAATTATATAGTTCAATACCACACTTAACATGTTTTTTCTTTTCTTTTTTGAGAAGACACACTTAACATGTTGAGTGAGAGTCGTCACCCTTGTTTTGCTTTGCTAGAAGAGCCATATACTTTTGCTTAGAGTAATTGCATTAGGTTTTTCATTCCTATAACCATTAGGGCTTGTTTGCTTAAAGTTGACTAGATAAGTTTATTTTTGGCTAATTTAACTCTATTCCCCCTCCTTTTCCCAGTCGAAACGGACTATTAATTCTCTACTCATTTAAGACAGGTTTGGTGTCTCATTCCTATGGATAAGAGGAGGGGTTGTATCCAATTTTACAAACTTTATTTAAATAATAATAATTGTTAATAAGAGTACATCTAAATAAAAAAAAGGGGTTATATCTTTTAAGCTTTTAACTAGACCGGGCCTCAACATACCGCAAAGATACCGTGTACAATTCGAAAAACCAAGCCAAGAAGTTAAATTCGAGATGTACACTAGGTATCTCATTCATTCCTTGCCGTTATGTACAACCAAAGCCTCAATTACCAAATTTACAAGCAATACCTAATCTGCTAAACATGAATTAATTTAAGGGCCTTGCCTTGTCCTATTATCCACGTCTCCTCTTTTGATTCAATCCAAATATTTATTTATTTATTTATTCTCTAATTAGATTCCAGCATTGAATTGTGAATGATTTTTTTTTTTTTTTTTTTTTTTTTAAAATAAGCGAATTCTGAATAAGTTTTAACATATTTTCTTCCAAATTAATATGACTTTTTGGATGAATACTAACGTCTTTAGGAACATTTTCGAATGATAGGATTAAATTGAAGTAGTTTTATGAGTTCTACACAACACTTCAAAAATTCTTGTATCATTACGTGCTTTGTTTGGGAGGAGAGAATTGAGTGAAAAAGAATATTTTTTTACATTCCTCCGTTCGAGAGTTAAGTATGAGAGAATGGAAATGTCATTCCCTTATTTGAGAATTATTGTAAACATATTTTAAGTAATTAGAGCATCTAACTAATTCTCAAGCATGTACAGTCCCCTCGATCTTAAAAATAAGGTAATTACAATCCAAAATGACCTCAAACTATTGATTAGTTAGAAAACTTGATTCGGATCTCACTGACTTAGAAAAAGAAATCCATCAGACCAATGATGAATAATAAATCAAGAGCAAGTGTACAATTTCATTTAAGAGTGACACACATTGACGCCCACAATCTTTTTCAGGACCTTATTTTGACAGAGGACCAATGTTGTTGGTTTATGATGCGATAGTCCATGATGATATAGTAATGAATGACAATGCATGCAATCGACCAAAAAAAAAAAAAAATCAGATTAACAAATAAGGTTTGACTGAGCTTCCTATTCTTCTCCCTTTTCCTCATTGTTATGGTATTATATACGTACGGTCAGAATATCCTAGGATATTGTCTGGGAATTTTGGAACCTAGAGCTAGAAGTTGATATGGTCTATGCTCCAACACTGCCTTATCTGATATTCCACGCGCAGTCAATGTTGTAGTTATAGGTTGTGTACACGGCAGCTATGGCTTCCTTTTTGTATGCTGAAGGCATTTTTATTTGGAACTCTGATCATATAACTCGCCCCACTGGTTGTATATAGACTATAGAGTGCTCGGCCCGCCACCGCGTATGAAGGAGAGGAAGGAAAATGGAAAGAAGAACAACCATATTTGACTTTGGTTCTTGATGAGGTGACGGACCTAGTTAGGTAACATGTTGTGTTGTGTGCACGGCTTCAATTCTTTTTTGTTTTCAACTTGGTCATGTCTAAGGACCAAGACTAACCTCCTTCTAATGGATTAGATGAAGTACACACATTACCAGAGACATCATAAAAGATAGAATAATAAAGGAATATTATACTTGTTTTTTTTTTTTTCTTTTTCTTTTTCTGGCCCAATTTCTTTTACTGCCCAAATGTACTGGATCCTGGCTCTCTTTTGCGCCATAGATGGATGGATGAGATAAGGGCCTATTTAGGCCGAATGTGTAGGTTTTTGATTCCCAAGGATGTATATTCCAATAATATTATGGATACACCCAATTTCATAACATGTTAACGTGATCAACAAAAAGTGATAGGTTTATGTAAACGGGAGTGGACAAAAAGTTTTCATCACTCACAATCAACCACTTCCGCATGTTGTGAAATTTGGTTTGTCCCTAAAAGAACTATTGTATATATTCAACAAGTCTGTACTTTGAGTTGGCTCTTGGATGGCTTTTGGAAGGTGGAGCACCTCCTACAAAAGAAAAACCTTCACTATCAATTACAATGGTTAGAAACAAATTTTTAATGGCCACAAGCCTTACAAGGTACTATTGGAGTGATCAATTGGACTCTAGGAAGATGAATTTTCAAATTACAAATGTAAACTGTGACAATGAGTTCAGTTCCAGTTCAGAAACTGAGATTAGCCCTTTACATCACAAGCTTGACATCGAATTGCATATTAGAATGTTCTTGAAAAATTGATCCAGCTAGTTCACTTAGAACTTAGAATATAGCAAAATAAATTTGTCATTAATTATAAATGTTCAAGGGTTTGTTCTTCATATTGCATTTACTATTTACTGAAACTTTTAAGTATATTTGTACCATTAGACAGAATCACATGCACTAAACTTCTCATACATACCACATTTCATGGTTGAACGTTGTTTGGAATCTTTGTTTTGGAAGCAGTTCCCGTGAAAGATGTTTACCTGGATGGAAGAAGATGTCAAGTAAAAGAAGATTTACAAAGCAAAGGGAAGCAAGTATGAGAAAGGCTCAGTGAAAGGAATCTTGGAAGAAACTTTAAACACTTAGGAATGCTTCCAACAAAGAAGTCTTATGAGGAATTTGCAACTTTTAACTGAGATGAGGACAGAAACCAGTTAAGTTCGCACTTTGAGGATTACCTGAAGCAGAAATGAAGAGATAACACTTTATTAAGTCACAACCTTGAGCAGGTTTAACATCAGATTTTCCATTTTAGCAAGCCACCCAATATCTTCAAATAAATATCATTATTTATACAGGAAATTTGAATGAAGCCCCAGACCATTTACCCGCACTGACTTGTCTCCACATAATGATATAAGAGCATTAAAATATTACATCAATTTCCATATTCACATTCAGAAGACAGATAAACAGTTTGCCATATCCATTGCCAAAGATGAAATTAGTTATACAAAAATGATAAGAAAAATAATCTTTTTGAAATGCTTGATCGTCTCTGTGCAAATGATGGCTACACATTATTCCACGTCAAAAATAGGCCACCTCACTATTCCTTTAGCCATGTACATAAGAAAATTGACGGAACTAAATTGAAGGACCAATAGAGCTTTTTTTTTAAACTTTATAGACTAAAATAGCTCATTTGAAATATTAGAGACTAAAAGCTCTCAACGAGTAAACTTTAAGGACTAACAGTGTAATTTGGCTTTCTTTTTAAAGACTATTTGCTTAGCATTATAGTCTTGAAACTTTTGGGACATCTCAATTCTCACTACTCACAAACACCTTAATAGCAATAGGATTCAATGTGCGCAGAAATTTTCTTTTGGTACATAATGTGAAAATAATAATGAACGACAAACATATGAAGCACGTAGTTTTATTCAAAAGCATGAGCGCGTCAGTGTCTCAGAGACTTCTTTTAAACCAAACAGAAGTATAAAGAGATCTTTTGTTTTTGGGGCCATCATAGATATTAGTTTCGTTAGTAAGATAACACGGTGACTAGTAATAATTCATAAATAAGAATCACATGAAGCACATTGCCCAGCAATATAAAAACATAAAAGTCTCAATCCAATAGCTATGTAGCCTATTTAGATAATATCATAATATAAACTCATGAATCCATTACTGCAAACATATATTATCGACGCACGTGTTCTTTGCAGGAAGAGAATAGAAATAGATTCTGTGTATTTGAAATTGAAATACAGATCCTTCACAAAAATCTAAACGGGTTAAGCATCAGTTTATAGTTGCTGCCTGTAATTTCGAAAAGTAAATCTGTTTATATTAATTTGTTGGCCACATATAACATAGTAAATTCGAACAGATTTTGCAGTTATATCTTACAATCAATCATCAATATTAATGGTCCTTTCCATCCTAACATTAAAAACATTTTCTTTCTTTATGTTACTCTATTCGGACCAACATTACAAATTTACAGAGCAAACTGGTCCTATTGAACAAATTAGAGATTGTCTTCTCTCATCAATTGGAATGGATAATCAATTTTTTTGCCACCAAACGAATGCCTGCTTTCTGCTGATAGTCGTATGGATCTATAGAAAAGTATGCATCCACAAAGGTACCGGGAGTGAACAAGGGATCAAGCTCTGCTGTATCATATTTACTGAACACAAGCTTTTGCTCGCCGCCTGAATCTTTTTGATACATCTCTGTTTCGAATGGATTATCTCCAGATATGGTATATGGAATGCTGTTGTTACAAAACAATTACATATCTCATCAGGTGACTTCAGTTATGGAGAACTTTATGACATTTACATTAATGCTTTATGTTCTTGCATATTACACAAACAGGAGAAACAGATCTCCAATATTTTATGACTATAATTATATAATTCAAGCAGTTGCAAGTTGCAAACGTTAAATCCCAAAGTATCTTCATGCCTCAGTTTCAAAGTAACCAATTAAGTAAAACATCCATATAAATGAATATGCTTCAAACTCAAATGAGGGGTAAAATATTAATAATGGTTTCACTTTCATCCATGAAAGAGAAATTAAAACAAATTTAACTAAAATCCGATATATTAACAAGAATGTAGGACTGAGCATGCAAGATATTTTAGGCTGTGATGTATTAATCATGAAATATTTTTTATGGAGAAAAACATATCAGGACTATCCTATTCCTACTACAGTAGAGTTCAATGTGCAGGAAAAAACATCTTTTGGGCTGCAATCTCAACTTTCGTTAATACTGCTTAAATTGAGGCATGTTTTTTCCGCCAATCACAATATATATATATATATATATAGAGAGAGAGAGAGAGAGAGAGAGAGAGAGAGGGCCAAATAATAAGAGCAAACTTACTGCAGCCTCACTGTAGGGTTGTTGCCATTTTTCCTAACCACAACAGGCCTCCATTCAGAGCTGCTACCCGAATCCGAGGACAACTTCTGTGCAATACCATCACATGCATCGAGAACCTCACATAAACTCTGTGGGGCATTAACCACAAAGTTCAACTTAGGCCGGCCAGCATAATCAAGAAAATTTGGATTTATTCCAAACCGCACTTCCAAATGACAACAACAAAGCCGCAAAATGAAACCTTCATGAAATAATTGTATTCTTTGACTCCCACGAAAAAATGTAACAAAAGATGCGCTGATAGAAGAAATAAGAACTTCATCGGGCTCTAAAAACCCTGCTAAGTCACTGCGACCATCAGAGACAGCAACTGCAGAAGACATCTCAGAAGACTCTACAGAATACATCTCGGAAGACTCTGTGGAAGACAGCTCATACGACTCCTCCATTTCATTGCTAAGCTGGGCCAGCTGGCCCATGTCAAAAGGATTTCGTTGAGCTGTATTAGGCTCAACCTCCTCTGCAAGGCTTGACTCCTGCATGTTCGCAGATTTTTGTCCATATCAAACCTTATAAAGCATGCATTTTTCTACCAGACACTATACTCAGCCTCCGTCAAAGTCACCAGGAAGGACATAATATATGTCCATCCAATCAATCAGGGATGGACAGTCTGAGCTAAAAGTAAATGTCTAGAAGAGAAAACCTCTACTACTTGAAAATTCAAACAAACATATATACTAAAGAATTAAAGTAAGGTTACATCAGAGAGTGCATGGCACTCCGCTAATTCTTCCTAGTGAGGCCTACTTATTTCAGGATTTATGTAGTCAAAATGTGTTCATAAGAGGGGCATGGATGGTTCAGAAGTTTAAAGAGCCAAAAGCAAGCTCAGAGAGAGAGAGAGAGAGAGTATATTTTGTAGCAATTTAGAACAAAATGGGAACCAAATTAACTCAACTAACAAATAAAAAAAATGATCCGAGTTAACAATTGCAGTAAAACACCTGCTAAAACAGAACTAGGCATGAAGTGGAATAAATTAATGATGTACTCCAACCGGACATCATGTAGGATTGTTTACTGTCACCAAACCTGAGGAAAGCATGTCTAACTTCTAATGGCATGCAGTATTCAAATGACTAGTGTTCTCATGGTACAAGCAAATTACCCAAGACATTTAAAATAGTACGTGTCAAATCTTTATAGACAAACCAAACAAGTACTTTATTTATATAATTCATGAGAGATCTATCAAAAATTAAAACATTGATAGTAGTGGCATATCACTCATAGATAAGTACATTTTATAGCTTTCAGAATTATAAAATTACCAAGAACAAAACAGTTGCACAATACTTGACAACTTCAAGATTCATCCGAACATCATCCAAGCTCCTGAAGAATACATCACCGAAAAGATTAGCTTTGACGAAAAAAAATATTACCAGGCTAATCTAGAGCAAGTGTCTCCTCTTAGGTTTGCACAATTACCTGTGTGTCTGCTGCCCAAGCCCAAAATAAGTTGCAAGAGTGGCCATCTAAAGTGAAAAATATGAGCATATCAATATTTCAAATTTTCCAATCAGTCAAAACCTATAATACTACAACTACCCTCAAGCTTTCACATACTTGAAAATCCATCTGATCGTGTATAAACAATAGTAATAAATGAACTAAGGAAACTCATTTAAGATATTGATAAAGCTAAGAAAGCTGAGAGAAACGTTGGTATACACCTCCCCAGGTGCACCAACTCCAAAGATATGAAATTGTCATCATATAAAGTCTCCTGACTTGTCACACAAGAAATTAAATAAGGATAGCCTAAGATGCCTCTAATAATATCGTAACTGACAAGTTTTAAGGCTTTAATCCCAAAATTGTTGGGGTCAGCTGTGGATCCACAACAACAAGAAGTTTTTTTTTTTTTTTTTTTTTTGAGAATGCACAACAACAACAAGTTTTAAGGCCTACATGATAAAAATAATAATTACTGGGTCTTAAAACTGCATTTAATAAGATGAAAAAGATTGGTGAAAATAATTATTTTCTTTTGTAAATAAAGGTTATCATCCTAAAGCCAATCAACAAGTTGATATCCAAATTTAAGCATCTTCCAAAACAGCATAAAACCATAAAAAAGGGAAAAATTATCAAATTTGGTGATCACCCTTTTATGGAAACATCATATAGCTTAAGACTCTATATAGATACATCATAAAGCTGAAAAACACACATCCAAAAATTCTTTCTAATTTTTAATTAAAAGAATTCCTTTTGCCACTAACCAATTTTGTCCTAATTGCTAAACCTACTCTACAGTTCTTTAATTCTTTCGATAATATAATAATTCCAAGAATTAAATCTGTGCGCACCTAAAATGAGGCTATTAGGCCTGATCTCACTTGGGCTCACAACTTATTTGTAAAGTGGGTTTAGAATTTCCTACTTTGGGTTGTTCTCGGCACAGAGACTCAATGAAGCTGTCTCTCTCTCTCTCTCTCTCTCTCTCTCTCTGAATCACTCTTTTCTCTTTTCTCTATTTCCTTGAGAACCTTTCAACAACCTTTTTTCTTCCTCCAACCTCTCATATTTATAGCTCTAAATTAGTGGAGAGACTATGATTACTTCCATGGTTAGTGCAATGAGAGGTCTAATATCATTAATTGTAAGTGGGTGGTTAGGTGGGAGTGGAACGTGGTGAGAGTGGCCTTGGAACTTGGTTCCCACTCCAGCAGATATGTTTAGCAGCACTGTTCCCTTAGGTACTGCCGGGTATGCAAGGGATGGTGTGTTTTGAACGTCCTTCTTTCTTTATTGCTCGGGAATGGTTTGCCTAGTAAGGACTAGGTGGCAAAACTTGGGCTTGCAATTTGTGTGGGTTCAGGCTATTGTTTTGGGTAAAAAGAGACTGGGGCCATGGGCCAAGCTGTTGGGACAGAATTCAAGGCCCAAATGGATCTGGGTACCACGATGCCATACAAAATCCAATTTTTTTTTTTTTTTGCTTGTTTCCTGTGCTTAGAAAAATCTTTCAAGAATGAGAACTAATGCTAATATTTATAAGATGCTGCTTTTTCGACAAGAATAGAGAGATTGATACCTTCATGTCACCAGCTCTGCTTCCAAATTTCTGTCTCAACAATATCAATGAATCAATAGTACCCTTACGCTCGGGCGCGGGCTTACCAATCTCCGCAAATGCCTCTCTTATCCTTGCACAATCGAATCTTACTATGTTATGACCCGCCCAAATCCGTCCTATACACACGCAAAAAATCATATTTAAAAAAATTAAAATTAAAATATGCAACAAACAAAGCAAATTAAGAAGACTAAAAGAACCATTTTTTTCTTCTTTTCCTATAAAAGCAAACATATTTCAATATCCGAAACTAACATTTTCACAATCCACAACAACATTAAAAAATATGATTTAAAAAAAAAAAAAAAAAAATCATCCAAGTAAGCCTAATAAACTTCCTGAGCATACTTAAGGCTAGTTTAGAAACAAAAACAAAACAAAAGAAATCTTTTCTCCCTCTGTTTATATATATATATATATATATATATATATATATATATATATATATATATATATATATATATATATATATATGAAGATAAGGTAATCTAATGGTAGATTTGTTAAAATTTGCATCCAATTAAAAAATATTGAGTAGTGTAACATTGCTTAGAATTAGTGAATTACAATAGATGTAACTTGAACCAAACCATATATATATATACTAGTTAGGGCAGCACGTGCTTGCCGTGGAATAAGAGTAGTGGTTAAAGTCAATTCTAGATTTTATTTATAACACAAAACAAAGATATAAATTATTTGATTTTTAAAGTACATAGAGATTTAGATTAATCAAAAGAGATATTAATTTTAAGAATTTTGATAATTATGTCATAAAAAATTAATCTCATTCATATAAAAATTTTGATCACACACAAAATTAGGATAGTTATTTAACATATAAATATCTATTTTATTATAATAGTTTTTTAATACCTATTTACTAAAGGCAATATATCCACTCAATAAAAACTTATAAGAATAATAACAAATAGCACATCTTCCAATAATAAGCAACTGAGTTTTGCTAGGGAAAAAAAAACAAAAAACAAAAGTTATGTGTCATCGAATTTTCCATTAGATAAATTATAAGTTTCGAAATTTAAACCGAGAAAATAAATGTTCAAAATACGTGAAAAAAATTTTTTGGATGATAAAATTTAGTGGTATTTTAGACATTATACAATAAAATATTTTAAGTATCATAAGCTTTCATTAGGGTTTAACTAAGAGAATAACAATATGACATATATGCTCTTTTCCAAAATATTGAGGAAAAAATTGCTTGATTTTAAAGTTAAAAAAGGAATTGTAAACTAACCCCAACATAAAAGCTGAAAAGTTTTTTTATCCTAAATTTTTGTTTTTTTTTTGTTTTTGTTTTTTTTTTGTGTGTAAAACTATGTGTTTTTACATAAAATGGTGCGTAAATAAATAAAAATATAAAAAGTAAACCCAAGAAAATTGTATGTGAAACAATGAATTTTGGCTCAATAACGTTGACTAAACCAATAAAAAATTTCTAGAAACACAACAAAATGGCATAACATTTTCATAATACCTTTATAATTTTGTTATATTTTATTTTGACTTGTAAAGAATTGATAGCTCAACAATTTTGAAAATATTGTGACAACAACAAAATATCTTAACATTTTCACAAAGAAATGTTATGTCTACGACATTTTCATAACAAATTATAAGTAGTAGATTGTTCCAAGTTGGTGGGCAAAAAATTAATTTCATTGGCAAGTTGAAATTAGAACCAATAACAATTTACTACCTATAATTTGTTATGAAAGTGTTGTGAAAAATGTTATGGATGTAGTACTTTTTTTGCACAATAATATTTTATTATTTTGTAAAACATTGTGAATTGAACAAACCAAAAATAATGTAGCAAAACTATTGTAACTTTATGCATTCAAAAAAAGAAGTGGCCAATGAAATTGTGCAAATTAAATAAACCAAAAATACTGTAGTCAATGTATTCACTCTTTTTATATATATAGATAATATAATATAAAACAAAAACAAAAGGGTGTACTTGAGGAAGAAAAAAAAAAGGCGAAAAGCACATTTTAGTCCTTACATTTTCAAGCGATTCCCATTTTAGTCCCTACATTTTATTTTTACCGCTTTTAATCTCTATCCTGAAAAACTCTTCCATTTTAGTCCCTGCCGTTACATCAGAAACGGATATTGCAATTATATCTGGGATTGTGTTCTTGGATCTGGGTTTGTGTTCTTGTTGTTCTTGTTCAAGACACACTTAGATCTCAATTCATAAGATTTTTAGTTTTTAATTCTGTTTTTAATTTTTTTTATTTAGTTAAAATTAATAAATTAATTTTTTTAATTTAGATGCTGATGTGGCATTAAAAAATATTTTTTATTATTAATTTAGGCCACGTGGACATTAGTTTATTATTATTTAACTTTGTCGTTTGCCACGTCTGCAATATCCATTTCTGATGTAACGGTAGGGACTAAAATGGAAGCGTTTTTCAGGATAGGGATTAAAAGCGGTAAAAATAAAATGTAGGGACTAAAATGGGAATCACCTGAAAATGTAGGGACTAAAATGTACTTTTCGCCAAAAAAAAATTCATCACACCATATTGACCTTAAATAAATATAATAGGTTTTTTTTTAGTATAATTAGAATGAGTCCAAAAACTTGTCTCTATTGGCTCTTTAATAGATAATATTAAAACAAAATCCAAAAGTAAAATCAGAACACATAATTTTCTGAGCAAGCAAACAAAGACTATAAGAGAGAGAGAGAGAGAGAGAGAGAGAGAGAGAGAGAGAGAGAGAGAGAGAGAGAGACCGTGGAGAAGGTCGTAAACGCGATCAGAGATTTGGAGGAAGGTAGGGGTGGTAATGACTTCGTCGGGAGTGATACCATTGCAGTGTGGAGACATAGTGGAGATGAGAGAGAGATCAGCTGGTCTGACCAAGGTGGTGTATTTATCGAGCTCGACGAGCTTTCTAGGGCAAACCAGGATGGCCCCGAATTCCAACAAGGCGATCCTTTGGCCGTGTCGGATGGTCTCCACGTCGAAGAATGCAATTTCGGACCTTTCTTCTCTGCTACTTGAACCCATTATGGTATTCTCAATGTGTGTGTACGTATGAATGTATAGGATTCGATTTCTGAGTTGAGGGAGAGAAAGAGAGAGAGGGTTTTATTTTAAGTTTGTGAATGTAGAGAAAGAGTGCTGAAGAATCAAAAGATATAGGCGCCAAGTCTACTGTTCTTGCTGTATAAGAATTCTGTGGATTGGGTTGCTTCATGTGGTGGTTTTTCTTTTTCTCTTTCTCTTTTTCTTTTTCTTTTTGAGATTCTCTTTCTTTTTAATTAAATACTATCATTAATTAATAATGATAATATTTATAAGTCAATAATTTTTCTTTTTGAGATTCTCTCTCTTTTTCTCTCTCTCTTCTTCTTCTCTTTATTTCTTTTTCTTTTTCTCTCTTACACGATGTCTTCTTCTTCTTTCTTTTTCTTCTTCTTTTTTTTTTTTTTTTTTTTTTTTTTTTTTTTTTTTTTTTGTAAGTATCGTAGTTGATGGGTTTCTCTTGATTTTCTTTGTTTTTTCTGGGTTTGGATGAGCAGTGAAGCATTTGGCTTCTTTCATTGTATTCTCATGCTATGTTCTCTCGGCCCCTCTCTCTTTTCTTTTGCTTCTTTCTTGTCTGGAGAATGGGCTTGTTGTATAATACTTATTCTTTGGATTCACTAATACAATTTTTGTCTCAACTAAAAAAATAGCAATTTGGCTTTGATTCAGTTGGGTTTGCATTGAATTTAGGATCTTAGAAAAAGAAATCTATCAGACCAATGATGAATAATATATCAAGAGCAAGTGTACAGTTTCCGTTAAGAGTGACACACTGCATTGAACGCCACAATCTTTTTCAGGACCTTATTTTGACAGGACCAATGTCTGTTTATGATGGGATAGTGATGAGTTACATGAGTAATGAATGACAATGCAATCGACCAAAAAAAATTTCAGATTAACAAATAAGGTTTGACTGAGCTTCCTATTTGTATATAGAGTCAGAGAGTGCTTGGCCCGCCACCGCGTATGAAGGAAAGGAGGGAAAGTGGAAAGAAGAACAACCGTTCGACTTTGGCTCTTTGAAGTGACGGACTTGGTTAGGTAACATGTTGTGTTGTGTGCACGGCTTCTGTTTTCAGCTTGGTCATGTCCAAGGACCAAGACTAATGCATGAAGAACACACATATTACATTTACCATAGATTACTGATTAGGTAGAATAATAAAGGAATTTTGAACTTTGATCCTTGTTGATGGCTTATTTTTCTGGCCCAATTCCTTTGGGACTTAAGGTACTGGCCAAACGGACTGGATGGTGGCCTTCTTTTGATATTGTTTTAAATCTAAAACAAAAAGTTTTCAATTTCAGCAAAATTTGCGAATCCCAAATAGACCCATAAGTGTGTGGGCAAGCGTCGAGCGCTTCTATTTTGGTGTCCATGTTTTGAGAGAGAGTGTAAAAAATCCAAGGAATGAATGAATGGTTTTGGTTTTGGTTTTGTTTAGTTGTTTTTGTTTGTGTGATAGTTCTAGAACTAGAGAGAGAGAGAGAGAGAAAATAGAGGAAAAGTGTAGGGCTTTTTTTTTTGTTTGTTTAGGAATTGGTGTGAGTGAGTGAGAGAAGTGAAAGTGAATTTATAGGGTGATTTTGATAGTGGGATTTGTTACTAGGGGCGGTTTTGGACGGTGTTTTGTTGTTTTAGCAAACAGAAATGTTTGCGTACTAATAATTGATTTTGAGGTTAAGAAAAAAAAAAAACTAATTTCATAATTATATGACTGTTGAAAATATATATGTGTCTCAAGCTTATAATTGATTTTGATTTTTACTAAAAGTAATTTCGTAATAATAACAATGAGAATGAAAGAAATTCAAAAAGTGGGGTTTGATATGAGTTAGAAAGAGAGAGGCTGAGATCGGTTTGATCCGGGTTAGAAGGAGATGTTGAGACCAGTTGCTGTCACGGCATGGCAAGCGGCGACATGTGGGTTCAAGATCAACCAAATGGGGAGTGATTTAAGAGTTGTGGTGGTCGGGTTCTGGGTTTCAAAGTGGTTTTGGTGGTCCAAACAAGCCTGGAAAATGGGTACGATCCCGTTTTCCTTCACCACTCAAGTGTATGGCATCTGCCGTGCTTAGATTGAAGAAGTGTGGGTTTTGATGTATTGGGAGTGGTGGTTTTTGTTTCGCCGATCTTATTGTTGTGGCCAATGTTTAGTGTTAATTTTCTGGGTTTGTTTTAATTGTGTTAATTTTCTGGGTTTGTATTCTTTGGGTTTTGAAAATTTTGGGTGCTCAGAGTTTAGCTAGAGGGATGGAGAGTAGGAAGAACAATGTTGTTTCGATTGCAAAGTTTGTTGTTCAGAAGTGGGTTTGTTCAAAATACCGATCTGGTTTTTATTTTTCTACTGGATCTGGGTTTTTTCTCTCATCTCACATTAGATTTTCAAAAATCTTTTTTTTTAACCAATCTATGGTATTTCTGGGTTTTGGCTAATCGTGTGTGTTTGTGTTTGATATTGCAAGTTGTCTCTTATGCGTGTTTGAATCTGTGTGTTTTAGAATTTAGGTACCGTTTTTTTTGTTGTTCTTTTCTTACTTTTGTGTTCTTCAATCAGATTAACAAATAATTGATTAAGATCAAACGATTCTAAAGCCCACCAAGATGTTTTTGGGTTTTGAATTTTCTGGGTTTTTTTCATGTCTGTTCTTCCTCAAGATAAAGCTAGATCTCAATTTATATGATTTTTGGTTTTTATTTCTGTTTTTTCCTTTTTTTATTTAGTTAAAATTCATAAATTAATTTTTTTGTTTTTAAAAGATGACGTGGCATTTTTAAAATGCTAAATAAAATATTTTATTATTATTTTAATGCTGACTTCAGCATTTAGTGTGCCAGCGGTACACTCCGTTTGCTACGTAGACTATTTTCGTTGGTGAGATGATAGTAGGGACAAAAACGAGATCGCCTTTTGATTTTAGGGACTAAAAACGGTAAAAATAAAATCTAGTGACCAAAGTGGAAATCGTCTGAAAATGTAAGGACGAAAATGTAAATTCCGCCTAAAAACTTATAAGGATGATAATGAATATCATCATATTCCAACAATATGCAACTAAATTTTGCTAAAAAAAAAAAAAAGATAACAAAAGGCATTTGTCATGGAATTTTCCATTAGATAAATTGTAAGTTTTGAAACTTTAAACCTAGAAAATCAATGTTCTTTAGATAACAAATAAAACACTTTATATTATCATTCCAACTTTCCAAGCATTACTACCATCTAAAACTCAAAATAAGTGAAGAAAAATTTTGAGATATTAAAATTTAGTGGAAGTATTTTAAACATTACACAATAAAATATTTTAAAAATCATAAGTTTTCATTAAGGTTTAACTGAGAGAATCACAATATAACATTTGTTTTTTGAGAATCACAATATAACATATTTGCTATTTTCCAAAATATTAAGGAAAAAATTGCTTGATTTTAAACTTAAAAGAGAAATTGTAAACTAACCCAAACATAAAGGATGAAAAGTGTTTTTATCCTAAGTTTTTGTTTTTGTTTCTTTTTTTTGTGTGTGTGTATGTGTTAGACGGTGTGTTTTTACATAAAATGATGCATAAAGAAAAATATATATAAAAAGTCAACTCAAGAAAATTATACGTAAAACAGTAAATTTTGGCTTAACAAAATTGACTAAACCAATAAAAAATTTCTAGAAACACAACAAAATGACATATCATTTTCATAATACCTTTATAATTTTGTTATATTTTATTTTGACCGGTAAAAAATTGATAGCTCAACAGTTTTGAAAATATTGTAACGACAACAAGATGTTTTAACATTTTTACAAAAGAAATATTATGTCCATGACATTTTCATAATAAATTATAAGTAATAGGTTGTTACAAGTTGTTATTGGTGGGCAAAAAAATATTTTTATTGGCAAGTTTAAATTAGAACCAATAATAATTTACTACTTATGACTTATTATAAAAGTGTTATGAAAAATGTTGTAGATATTGTACTTTTTTTGCACTTTAACTTTATTTTTAGATGTGGTTGGTTCCAATATAATATTTTATTATTTTATTTTGACCTATAAGAAATTAACATCTCAACAATTGTAAAAATATTATGTCAATTTGTTGTGTTAATATTTTATTATTTTGTGAAACGTTGCTAATTGAACTAAGCAAAAAAAATTTAGCAAAACTACAGTAGATTTATGCATTCAAAAAAAAAAAAAAAAAGTGGCATTCGCTCTCTTCATATATATATAGAGAATATAATATGAAACAAAAACAAATAGGCTTGAGAAGAAAAAAAAAGCTATCACACCAAATTGACCAAATGCCTTTAATAAATATAAAAAGTTTTTTTTTAGTAGTATTAGAATGAGTACAAAAACGGGACTCTATTAGCTTCTTCTTTTTTTTTTTTTAGTTAATAGATAATAGAAAATAGAAAATTCTATATATATATATATATATATATATATATATATATATATATTATCTCGTCAACCAAACAAAAACTTAGCTCCACCTCAGTCGTTAAAACAAAATCCAAAAGTAAAATCAGAACACAAAATTTTCTGAGCAAGCAAACAAAGACTGAGAGAGAGAGAGAGAGACCGTGGAGAAGGTCGTAAACGCGATCGGAGATTTGGAGGAAGGTAGGGGCGGAAACGATGGCGTCGGGAGTGATACCATTGCCGCGTGGATACATAGTGGAGATGAGAGAGAGATCAGCTGGTCTGACCAAGGTGGTGTAGCTATCGAGCTCGATGAGCTTTCTAGGGCAAACCAGGATGGCTCCGAATTCCAACAAGGCGTTCCTTTGGCCGCGTCGGATGGTCTCCACGTCGAAGAATGCGATTTCGGACCTTTCTTCTCTGCTACTTGAACCCATTATTGTATTCTCAATGTGTGTGTACGTATGAATGTATAGGATTCGATTTCTGAGTTGAGGGAGAGAAAGAGAGAGAGGGTTTTATTTTAAGTTTGTGAATGTAGAGAAAGAGTGCTGAAGAATCAAAAGATATAGGAGCCAAGTCTACTGTTCTTGCTGTATAAGAATTCTGTGGATTGGGTTGCTTCATGTGGTGGTTTTTCTTTTTCTCTTTCTCTTCTTCTTTTTCTTTTTCTTTTTGAGATTCTCCCTCTTTTTAATTAAATACTATCATTAATTAATAATGATAATATTTATAAGTCAATAATTTTTCTTTTTGAGATTCTCTCTCTTCTTCTTCTCTTTATTTCTTTTTCTTTTTCTCTCTTACACGCTATCTTCTACTTCTTTCTTTTTTTTTCTTTTTTTTTTCTTTTTTTTTTGGTAAGTATCGTAGTTGATGGGTTTCTCTTGTTTTTCTTTGTTTTTTCTGGGTTTGGATGAGCAGTGAAGCATTTGGCTTCTTTCATTGTATTCTCATGCTATGTTCTCTCGGCCCCTCTCTCTTTTCTTTTGCTTCTTTCTTGTCTGGAGAATGGGCTTGTTGTATAATACTTATTCTTTGGATTCACTAATACAATTTTTGTCTCAACTAAAAAAATAGCAATTTGGCTTTGATTCAGTTGGGTTTGCATTGAATTTAGGATCTTAGAAAAAGAAATCTATCAGACCAATGATGAATAATATATCAAGAGCAAGTGTACAGTTTCCGTTAAGAGTGACACACTGCATTGAACGCCACAATCTTTTTCAGGACCTTATTTTGACAGGACCAATGTCTGTTTATGATGGGATAGTGATGAGTTACATGAGTAATGAATGACAATGCAATCGACCAAAAAAAATTTCAGATTAACAAATAAGGTTTGACTGAGCTTCCTATTTGTATATAGAGTCAGAGAGTGCTTGGCCCGCCACCGCGTATGAAGGAAAGGAGGGAAAGTAGAAAGAAGAACAACCATTCGACTTTGGCTCTTTGAAGTGACGGACTTGGTTAGGTAACATGTTGTGTTGTGTGCACGGCTTCTGTTTTCAACTTGGTCATGTCCAAGGACCAAGACTAATGCATGAAGAACACACATATTACATTTACCACAGATTACTGATTAGGTAGAATAATAAAGGAATTTTGAACTTTGATCCTTGTTGATGGCTTATTTTTCTGGGCCAATTCCTTTGGGACTTAAGGTACTGGCCAAACGGACTGGATGGTGGCCTTCTTTTGGGCCAAAAAAGGATGGGTGAGACAAGAGGGTCTGTTTGGGCCAGAAGTGTTAGGAATATGAAATAATTGTTGTAATCCCTTTAGTTAAGTAATTAGCTAGTTGGTTGAGATTAGGATTATGATAAGTTAGTTAGGATTTGAGCACATATAACTCATTTAACACATGACTTAATTCATAGAGCACATATTGAATTATAACTAGCCAATTATCTTGAGCCATGTGGGCCAATGACATTAGAGCTAGTCTCCTATAAATACACGATTATAATTCAATATTAGATATCAATGGAAGAATAAACCAATTTCTTAGTGCATTTCTCTCTCTCTCTCTCTCTCTCTGGAGGGTGACTATCTCAAATTAAGTCAATTTCCCTACAATTTTCATCAATTCTCCTACAATTCATATTCATCCCCATTAGGAATCACCGGATTCCTAACAAGAAGCGAGGTAAGTTATGATACTTTCGTTCTATTGCCATACTACAGATACACTCAATTTAACAACATACTGATTTGGTTAGCTCAATTGTGAATGGTCAACAAAAGTGGTGGGTCCATGTAAACATGAGTGTGTAAAAAGTATCTACCACTCACCATATCAACATGTTGTGAAATATAGTAGAGGAATTATTGTATATATTCAGGTGGTTTGTGCTTTAAGTTGGCTCTTGATTGGCTTTTGGAACCTACAAAAGAAAAACTGTCACTACCAACTACAATATTTAGAAATAAAGTTTGGATCTTACAAGGTATTGGAGTGACCAACTGGACTCTAGGAAGATGAATTTTCAAATTACAAATGTAAACTGTGACAATGAGTTCAGTTCCAGTTCAGAAATTGAGATTAACCTTTTGCATCACAAGTTTGACATTGAATTGCATATTAGAATGTTCTTGAAACATTGATCCAGCTAGTTCAGTTAGAACTTAGAATAGAGCAAAATAAATGTGTCATTAATTATAAATGTTCAAGGGTTTGTTCTTCATTTTGCATTTACTATTTACTGAAACTTATATGTATATTTGTACCATTAGACAGAATCACATGAGTGAAACTTCTCATACATACCACATTGTATGGTTGAACATTGTTTGGGATCTTTGTTTTGGAAGCAGTTCTTGTGAAAGAAGTTGACCTGGATGGAAGAAGATGTCAAGTAAAAGAAGATCTACAAAGCAAAGGGAAGCGAGTATGAGAAAGGCTCAGTGAAAGGAATCTTGAAAGAAACTTTAAACACTTAGGAATGCTTCCAACAAAGAAGTTGTATGAGGAATTTGCAACTTTTATCTAAGATGAGGACAGAAACCAGTTAAGTTTGCACTTGAGGAAAACCTGAAGCAGAAATGAAGAGATGCACTTAATAGAATCAAAACCTTGAGCAAGTTTAACATCAGATTTTCCATTTTAGTAAGCCACCCAATATCTTCAAATAAATGAATAATATCATTATTTATACAAGAAATTTGAATGAAGCTCCAGACCATTTACCCGCACTGACTTGTCTACACGTAAAGATATAGAGCATTAAAATATTACATCAATTTCCATATTCACATTCATAAGACAGATAAACAGTTTGCCATATCCATTGCCAAAGATGAAATTAATTATACAAAAATGATAAGAAAAATAATCTTTTTGAAATGCTTGATCATCTCTGTGCAAATAATGGCTACACATTATTCCACGTCAAAAATAGGCCACCGCACTATTCCTTTGGCCTCGTACATAAAAAAATTGTCGGAACGAGATAGAAGTGCTAGTAGAGCTCATTTTTTAAACTTTAGGGACTAAAATAACTCATTTGAAATATTACAGACTAAAAGCGTTTAACGAGTAAACTTTAGAGACTCACAGTGTATTTTGACTTTCTTTTTTAAGACTACTTGCTTAGAATTATAGTCTTGTAACTTTAGGGACACTTATTCATCTTAATTATCACTACTTACAAACACCTTAATTGTGATAGGATTCAACGTGAGCAGAAATTTTCTTTTGGTAAATACTGTGAAAATAATAATGAACGACAAACATATGAAGCACTTAGATTTATTCAAAAGCATGAGCGGGTGACAGACTTCTTTTAAACCACACAGAAGCATAAAGAGATCTTTTGTTTCTGGGGCCATCAAAGATATTAGTTTCGTTACTAAGGTAACATGGTGACTAGTAATAATTCGTTAATAAGAATCACATGAAGCACATTGCCCAGCAATATAAAAACATAAAAAGTCTCAACCCAATGCCCACCTTTTAATTTTTCATGATGCATTGTGTAAATTGACTAGTCTATGAAGACAACTTTTCTATCTTTTCAATAATTTCTTATTCACATTTTTAGACACCGATTTATATTTGTATCATGATTGTGAGAAGGGCATTCAGGGAACAAAATTGAAATAATAAATAAATAAATTTGTCGTGCAAAGAGAGTTGGCACTTTAAGAAGCAGATAAGTAGTAACAGCAGAATAACTATCTATACAAGATGCATGATCAAATAAGTCAAATCCAATGAACTGAAAGAATGATTGATCTATTAATTATAATGACAATTCTAGTTTACATGTTACAATAATTTAAAGACAACCATGGTTATCTTTTCATTGGACCTATCTTTCAAGCGCTTGAAATGGTTCGTGATGTCCATGAGAAGAGAGATCAGTAGCAAAAGCATCAAGCCATTTCCCCACAGCGATGGGTTCTCCAATTAGGATGCTTGAATGAGTTTGAGTCTATGTTACTAAACTGAGAGCAACTTTTCCAAAAGTCAAAACCAAATTCCTCTCATTCCCTTACTTATTCCTCAGCATCCAAAAATGCCTCTACTACATCCAGTTTGTAGTCTTTCTGCTGGGCTTGTCTGGTAATCACACCAAGCATCTCATATATTAAAGGTGCATGCTTATGAGCAGTGTCACCTGCCACAAAATCATGAACAGCTCCATTAATTTGGACCCAACTTCGGCCTGGAGGCTTTCTTACACCCATCTCAACCATTTTCTGTCTCACAGTAATAACATTTTGCCACCTTTTAGCTATTGCATAAACATGTGACAAGAGCACCAGATACCCTGCAGCTTGATCAGGGTCAAGCTCAACTACCAATTTTTGTGCAACGTGGGAGGCAAGCTCAGCATTCTTGTAAGTTCTGCAACCACCAAGGAGAGCACCCCAAACAACATCATTTGGCTTAATGGGCATCGTATTAACGAGCCTATGTGCTTCATCTAGGAAACCTGCACGGCTCAAGAGATCGACCATGCACCCATAGTGCTCAATCTTTGGGCTAATTCCCCAAGTTTGATTCATGCTCTCAAAGAGACGGCGACCCTCATCAACAAATCCGGCATGGCTACATGCACACAGAACACCAATGAAGGTTATTTCATCAGGTCTTACTTGATTCACTCCCGAGCATAGCATGGACCGAAAGACACTAAGAGCTTCCTCCCCATCTCCCTGCTTGGCAAAACCCGTGATGATGCTTGTCCAAGAAACAGTGCTTTTCTGTGGCATCTTGTTAAATACTTTATAAGCTTCATCAATTACACCACAGCTAGCATACATGTGTATGAGTGCATTGTTCAAAGACACCAACAATGGCTGGTTCCCAACATTCATTCTCTTGTCAATATACCTGTGAATCCACCTTCCCAAACTTAAATCTCCTAATTCAGCACAGGCTGATAACGCTGCAACCAGCGCAACCTGATCCAATTCCACACGGGCCCTCCTCATCTCACCAAACCAATACAAAGCTTGCTTACACCTCCCATTCTGAGCACACCATGCAATCATGGTCGTCCATGACACAACATTCCTCTCCGGCATCTCATCAAAAATTCTCATTGCCCCATCAATATCCCCACACCTAATGTACCCTGCAAGCAACGAATTCCAACTCACAACACTTCTCTCACCCATTTCATCGAACACTTGCCGTGCATACCAGACACCATTGCTCCCTCCCCACATTGCATACAAATTAACCAAATTCGTCTGAACAAACACATTCGAGCAATACCCATTTGCCAAAACCCTTCCATGTACCTGTTCCCCTTCTCTCAACAACCCCGACCTCGCGCAAGCGCTTACAAGAAACGAAAACGTAAACCCATCAGGCTCAGCCTCTGCCTCCACCATCCTACTATACAATTCAACTGATTTTCTGGGGTTTTCACTCTTAGCATACCCTCTAATGATCTGGTTCCGAACGGTGACACTTGGGTTTTCGATATTTTCGAAAACTCTGATGGCATGAGTGAGATTTCCCGAAGTTACATAGAATGACAACAGCTTCACAAGAATGTAATTCTTCTGGGTGAACCCGTGGGTGACTATTTGGGAATGGATTTGGGAGAGCTTTTTGAGGGAATTGCAGCTCTGTAGTAGAGAGAATAGATGCTGTTGAATGGCTCTGGAGCATGTTGTTGGATTGGCGGGAAGTGGTTCTTCAACTAACATTTAAAACAGATGAGGGTCAACCAAAACTTAAGTAAACGCAATCCTCCAGGCAATAGCAATACATGTATGTTCCATATCTTTTTGAGCCATCTTCCACTTCCGAATAAGTTTTTTTTTTTTTTTTTTTTTTTCTTCTCGTAGGCCAACGCAATGCGTGGGAATAAATAATTATATTTTAGTTATGGTATAATATAGAATTGTTCTCTAAATTTTGTGGAAAATAATTTATTCTCCCAAAAACTTAAAACAATTTCTAAAATTATGTTTCATTTATCTATCTCAAAAAATATAATCATTTTATTATTTGGTTTTATTTGATTGATATTATTCATTTTTTAGGCGGTCCATATTTTGATAAATTATGTTATCATGTGTTATATTTTCCTAATTTTTTTCCTATACAACTAAACTATTTGAGTTTCAAATATATTATTCAAAATTTTCATTCTCTTAAAAGGAGATTATTATATCTATAATTTTTCTTATCATATGAGTAGTTTTGAACTATTGATTGAGTTTTGTTTACTAATATAGATACATGAGATTGGAACTGCATATTTCTTAGACATTCCTAAGAGACTATACCTTATTATAAATTTAATATTCAGAATAATATGTAGGAAAAAAATAGATTTTATGTCTAAAATTGAACACTTCACCTATCAAAATGAAAGAGATTAATATGTATAACAACATAAAGAGAACATGATCTAATATTTTTATTTTTTTACTTCATACACTTTTATTTATTAAGATTTAATTGCTTTTAACTGGATCTTCATATTGCATTTTTGTTACTACACTCCTGTTGAGCCTTCTCATCCATCGTATCATTGGTCACATCATTATTCTTTTTATTATTTATTTTTTACTTTCATTTTTTTGACAATATTAAATATATAAATATATTGGCTTTACAAATTCATCTTAGACCGTTTAACTTTACATATTCATTTACTTTAATTTTGATGTTATAACTAAATAATAAATCAATGAAAAATAAAAATAAAAATAAAAATATTGTCTATACATATTCATCTTGGGTGGTTTAATTTTAATAGTTGATAGACACATTCAAATACATAGCCAACATTGTTTTTTGATATAAATTCAAAATCTCACTTCCAAAATAACTAAGTACTATGTCCCAAAAAAAAAATCAAAAAATCAAACAAAAGCTACAAGAGGGAGAGAGAAGACTTGTGACAAAAAACTTAAAAAATCAAACACACTACCAAATCGTATTAACCCAAAATAGTATTATATAAAAAAATACAATGATTCATCAAAATAAAAAATATAGTCATAAGCCAAACACTAAATTATCCAAGCGATGATATATAATAGAATAACATTATATTCTTGTAAACTATATTTATATGCAATAGAATAACAATTAATAATCATAGAAAAAAAAAGATAAAAATTTAAAAACACAAAACCAAATTGCAACCCAAAGTAAAATTATAAAGAACACATAAATACATCAATCTAAAGTAGAGATACAAAAAAATAAAAAATTCACACAAAAATAAAACATGAGAGAGAGAGAGAGAGTAATAATATTTTTATGTGAGAAAAAACGTATAGTATGGAAGAGAGTGTTATATTTATAGTAATAAAACGGAGATAAGAAGAGTCAAAATAAATGAAAAAGGAAGGGATAGATGAAGAGTGACATTAAGGTTGAGAGTAGTGAAGAGATGAAAAGGTAAAAGGGAAGTTATGGTAGTAAGTAGTTGAGAGAAATGGGAAATAGGTAGATGATATGGTTGCTGATGTGGCTCAACAGGAGCGTAACAATAATAAATGTTACGCTTCCGCTTTTAGATATATATAGAATATAGATGAGATAAGAGATATCAGTGGAGCTACGTGCTTGGCTATTTAGGCTATTTTAGGCCACTTCAACATCAAAGTATCAAACGAATGGTTGATTTCAATTTGGCATAACATATTGCCCATCGTGATATTTGGGTGGTGTGCTTACTAAATTTTTGAGTAAAATATAGTAAACATAATTGAAGTTTAGATTAATACCAATCAGGTAAAAAACTTTTCAAAACTTATCCATAAACTCAATTTGGACCCTAAATTATTACTCATTTTTCTCTCTTTTCTCACTGTGATTAGAGATCAAGTTTGTTAATTTTGAAAAAATTTGAATCTGATTGGGATTAACCCAAATCTCAAGAGTGTTAACTACATTATCCTAATTTTTTTTTCTTTTTTAGGTGAGGGCTTATTAATTATTTAATCTAGACTCTAGAGGGTGACTCAAATGTATAGGGTTCAATCTCTCAGAGTCACGCTATTAATCTATGGGGTTTTCGAGGTGTCTCAAGGGTGGATTAATCTAACTAAAGACTAAGACACTACTTGCTTAGATTAATCCACCACTATCATATATATATATATATATATATATATATATATATATATATATATATATATATATATATATATATTTAAAGACAAATCTTAATGTTAGGCTTTCCAATTTAAATTGAAGAATTGCAAACAAAATATAACTAATTGAAGAACCTAATGTATACTCCTTTTAAAAAACTACAGAATATTAAGAGTTGAAAAAAATAAAAATAAATTAAACCTTAAGGGAAAAAATCAAAATGTCGTTAACCCTAAGGGTGTAGTTTGAAATTTAATCTAAATTCAATTTCATGATTACATTTACCAATACATCACAAATAGTGTCATATTAGGGTTTTTCTTAAAAAAAAGAAAGAAAAAAGAAGGTTGATTGGTACGTACAATAGGGGAAGGAAAGGGATTTGAGCTTGGTACATTTCCATTACAAATAATAGATCATTTGAATCACAGAGCTCGTCAACTATTATATTAAAAAAAAGTCATTTTGTAATATATTTATATATATATATATATATATATATATATATATATATTTTATGGGATATTTTGTAATATATTTTATGTAACAACGACTCAACCGGTGAAATCTTTAATAATTGAATAAGAGATTTAAGGTTCAATCTCTGTCTACACTAAAAATCAATTAATATCTTGATATGATAATAGAAATATATCAAAAGCAGCCGTAATATTTTAAAACTCTAAAAAAAAAAAGAATATATATATATATATATATATATATATATATATATATATATATATATATTGGTAAATTTCTTTAAGACCTTCTCTCCTCTTCTTGTGTGTGCGTAGGTTAAAATATTTAGTATTCTCAAAAAAAAAAAAAAAAAAGTTAAAAAATATATATATATTAATTGATTTAAGGTCTTAAAGAATATATATATATATATATATATATATATATGTATATATTTATATATATATATTTTAACTCTACCAAACTAAACTAAACTTAAAAAAAAAAAATCCCAAAATTGTGTCACTTTATGCCTTATCCACGAACCTCTGGCCCCTGAAATCCAAGCTTCTCTCTAGTTCGATTTCCCCCAAAATCTAGGCCCTTTATTTCTTTCTTATCCTTTCAACAAAATTCCAAAACCTACGCTTTCATTTCCCAATTCTTTTCTCTCTGTATATATATATATATATATATATATATATATATATATATATATCTATTTATATATGAATGAATTTAAATCTCGGCGGTCACAGCTCTTGTAGTAGTCTGCGTTTTTATGGAGGATGTGGGGTTTGAATTTGATGGTGCTAGCAGGGCTTCTCATTTTGTAGCCCGTTGGCTCGTCTGCACCATTTCCGGAGCTCTTACCGGCCTTTTCGCTCTTGGTATGTAATTCTGATTTTCAAATGAAATTTACTTGATTTGGCGTGGATTTCAGCTATTTACAATTCTGGGTCTTGTTCAATTTCTAAGTGTGCATGTGGGTTTGGGTTTTTTTTTTTTTAAATTTTATTTTATTATTATTTTTTTTATATAGTACTGCTATGCATAGGTGAATGTGAATTTGGAGAATAGTTTGTGTAATCAAGAATTATATATCTATTTATTGCTTATGCCGCGCAACTAGCTGATTGGAATTCTCTGCTTACTTTAGCATAGACCTACCACTGTTACAATTATTAGCATCAATTGCAACATGCCACATTAACAGTTGTGGAAAAGATTGTGAAAATTTTTGTTTCCTTGTGCTTATTGCCCATAGGATAGGAGTTTGATTAACTTTGAGGATTGTTGTACTGTATGCTCTGCGAGTGCAACTAATCTAAGTGAAGTTCTCCTATGTCATCTCAAAAAAAAAAAAAGGAACTTTCCATGCGTTTCAGATAACTGATATAATTTATCCAAAAATAAATAGATATTCTACGTTTTACTAATGGAGAGTGCTGCATGTACAGTGCTTGATAAAAAACCTACAGTACAACAGTTGAGAGCTTGAGGAAGAAATGTAGTAACAAGAAGACTACAAGTAGCAAATAGATGGACGAGCCCCCTCTCAACTAAGCAATGTCGATGCAATTTCTTCGAAGAGCCGTTTCAAGAACATTCTGTTCATCACTGTCTTCTTCTTCTTCTTCGTTGTCTTTGTCGTCGTCGTCTTTGCAAATATCTTTGTCTCCTTGTAATCTCACAAACACTATTCTTAGTTGCAGAACCCCTGAGGAAGCACTTGGGTGCTTCAATGCCGTCTCGAAACAAATAAACCCGGTCAAGAATCCTCAACCTTATACTGCTATTGTTCATGTCCTAACTGGGGCCAAATTGTACACCAAGGCAAGGTGCTTGATAAAAGACCTCGTCCAGAAGCTTCAAAAGTCTCGCAAGCCTTACTGGATCTGTCTTTTTGTTTTCAATGAACTTAATGGGTTAGAAAGCTCTAAATACACTCCCAATGTGTTTAGAGTGTTAATTGTTGCGTTTTTTGAAATGGGTCTTGTGGAGGAAGCCCTATGGGTGTATAAGAAGATTGGAATTTTGCCTGCAGTGCCAACATGTAATGCGCTCTTGGATGGGTTGGTTAAAGCTGGAAGGTTTGAGTCTATGTGGGAAATTTATGGGGACATGGTGTCTCGTGGGTTGGCTTCTAATGTAGTCACGTATGGTATATTGATTAATGGGTGTTGTGGTCAAGGTGATATCTCAAAGGCACGCAAGTTATTTGATGAAATGGTTAAGAAGGGTATCCAACCCACAGTTGTGGTATACACAACTCTTATACATGGCCTTTGCAGTGTGAGTGAAATGGCTGAAGCAGAAAGTGTCTTTAAGTTGATGCGGGAATCTGGCGTGCTCCCTAATTTGTACACCTACAACATTCTCATGGATGGTTATTGCAAAATGGCCAATGTTAAAAGAGCTCTCAATTTGTATCAGGACATGCTTGGTGATAGCTTGTGGCCAAATATTGTTACATTTGGTATCCTAATAGATGCACTTTGTAAATTGGGTGAACTGACGACTGCCAAGAATTATTTTGTATTCATGGCTAAGTTTGGTGTTATTCCTAATGTTTATGCGTATAATTGTTTGATTGATGGCCATTGTAAGGTGGGGAACTTGTCTGAAGCAATGAATTTGCAATCAGAAATGGGAAAGCTTGAAATTTCACCAGATGTCTTCACTTACAGTATACTTATTAAGGGTCTCTGTAGTTTGGGTAGAGTGGAAGAAGCAGATGATCTTTTTCACAGTATGACATCAAAGGGAGTCCTTGCTAATTCTGTGACATACAACTCACTAATTGATGGGTATTGTAAAGAAAGAAATATGGAGAAGGCTTTGGAAGTGTGTTCTCAAATGACTGAAAAGGGTATAGAACCCAATGTCATCACTTTCTCTACACTAATTGATGGTTATTGCAAGAGGGGAGACATGGAGGCTGCCATGGCATTGTACTCAGAAATGGTAATTAAAAGTATTGTGCCAGATGTTGTTGCTTACACAGCTTTGATTGATGGACATAGTAAAATTGGTAACATGAAGGAGGCTCTTCGGTTGCACAAAGAGATGCAAGAGGCAGGTCTATCCCCCAACGTATTCACAATTAGTTGTTTGATTGATGGACTCTATAAAGATGGAAGGGTTTCCGATGCGATTAAACTTTTCTTGGAGATATCTGGAGTTGGTTCCACTAGAGACGAAATCAATAGAACATATAGAAGCTTTTGTTCCCCAAATTATGTGACGTATACAACTATAATTCAAGGTTTGTGTAGTGATGGAAAAATTTTCAAGGCCGCTAAGATTTTCTCAGATATGAGATATAGTTTGAGACCAGATGCCTTCACTTACATCATCATGTTACAGGGGCATTTCCAAGCCAAACATGTGCTTGATGTGATGATGTTGCAGGCAGATATGCTTAAGATGGGTATCATTCCAAATGCAGTCATATACCAAGTTTTGGCAAAGGGTTATCAAGTAAATGACTACCTAAAATCAGCTCAAAGGTGTTTTGAGGATTTACTTGACTTTGGTGTTTGAATTAGGACCTATGCCATGATTGTTCTTGGTCAGAGGAAGCACTAATTATGAATAAGGACAACATATCAAGTTGTGGGTAGTGATCTCCTCAGCAAGATGATTGATATTCTCTGAAGGACTCCTAATTGGCAAGGCTGATGAGAGGATGCACAACAACTCATCTCTCCCTTTTGCAACTTGCAAAACAATAAGTGATGTTGACATTTCATTGCAATTGTTTCTATATAATGTGGAAATAGAAATTATGGCATTGGTTGAGCATGTCCATTATTGTCTTGTTGACAATTCTTCAACCTCGAGGAGTTGTGCATGTATTTGGATGTTTCATTGAGGATCTAAATCCCAACTCCAAGTGGATCAATTATATTTGAAGAGCTCCAAATCAATTGTGTAAAGAGAACATGCTAGATTGATTTGGCTTGCATGGAATTGTGATATATCCTTTGGGTTATGCTGAGTTAAACCCATTGAAAAGTTTTATTTCTCCTCTTTCAAACATCAATTCAATGTATTGTTACTGCACAGTAGTTGGTGTAATACTAGCACATGAATTGGATTTTATGATTCAAATGAGGCAATTTGAGAATTCGGAATTTACAATGGAATAAATGTTCTTTGAACTATTTTTCATTCATATGGATGTTGGACATTTAATTTTTGTTGCGAAATGGGATTGTTCCAGTATAATGAGAATATATAGTCTAAGAAATAATAATTGAACAGTCAAAAGTATAGATCAACAATTATGAATCTTTTGAGTTGACAAATACCTGGCTAGGACTGTCCAAACAAAAGCAAAATTCGACTCACCTACTTGACTTGGACTGACCCAACGAGCTTCGGTTGGTTTCAACTGACTGTGGTGGTTGGTGGTGAGTAAATGCTTTGAAAACCAAGTCTGTTGGGTCAAGTGGGGGGTTTTCCACGCTGGAATTTGACACACCCGTTCTGTGAGGAATTTAAAAATCCACCAATTTCGACAAAAGGGAATGCAAGAGGTCTCTGCCTATATCTGGTAGTGATCTAGAGATATCTGTGCAGATTGAGTGGAGATCTAGAGATTCTTCGCCAGATTTGTGCCTTCGTTGCCCATTGTCGGTTTCAACCGCATCCGACCTACACCCATGGACTTTCTATCGGTTGAGTTGTCATTTCTCCTTGTTCGGCAATGGGTTCTTCCTCCCCAACCCAACATGGTTGGGTTGAGTGACAGGTTGAGCCTCAAGCCAACACTACTTGAGGACACCCCTATTCCTAGTTTTGTCAAATCAGGTTCTCAACCCCTATACCCACACCTCAATAGGGTAACTTGGTTTGAGATTTTCTGCGTTGGTTCAAATGTGCATTGGGTGATATCATGGTTTTTTTTTCTTTTTTGGGGAGGGGGGGGGGGGGGGGGGGGGTATTTTGGTTTGGTTGCTATCTTTGCGGTTGAATCACCGCATGTGGTGGTTGAAATGGCATTAGGTCTCTCTCTCTCTCTCCCTCTGTGAATTTTTTCCCCTATAAATCTTGACCTCAAACTTCTCATAATTTTTGTATATTTAATTTGAGTGTTTGGTAATACATTGTTTTGGTTTTGCCGTTTTGGAATCTTAAGCTCCATTTGGTTCCCAAGAAACTTAAAAAAAAAAAATGTAACGATTGTAGTGATTGTTTGGTTATACATAGCTTGATTTTCTACTTGTTTCTGGTTGGATTTCTTACTGTTTGTAGTGATTGTGTTTATGTTGGGTTTTTGTTTGTGTCGGATTTTTTACTGTTGGATTTCTTGAATACTGATTGTGTTTGCAGTGATGTTTAGGGTTTTTGTTTGGATGTCGAGAAAATGGTGGGAATGAAAAATTATTTTATTTTATTTTTAGTGGGCGTAATTTTTGGATCTGAGAGAATTTTTTGAGTTTTTTAAAGTTCTTTTATGCTATTTAATTGACATGGTATGTTTTAATTGGCTCAACTAGCATACATGGCAGGTTTAGGTGGCATTTAACGGACGCATCAGTATCGGTCATGGACGGAAAGGCTCAAATCAAAACACTATGTAACGTTAGGGGTCCAAATCCAAAATATTAAACTTTTAGGGGGGGAAAAGTTTCATTTTTAATTCACGTAGCTTTTAAATATTGGGTTGATAATAAAATAGAAGACTGGTGTGGCTTGTCAATCACCTTGCCTGTCAAAGGGGATGTGGCTTGACCTTTTGATTGCCAGTATAGGTATTGGAATGAATTTGATATAAGATTGTGTCAATCAAGCAAAGTCATTGCTTACAGTTCAACTACCTTATCTCAGGAAATGGACAAAAGATTTTGATATTATGACACATATCATGAGATACATGAAAAGGTTCCCATTGGTCCAAACAAGGGTGACCAAATTATTTGCAATAATTTTTCATCCTAAAGTTCAACTTCATACCTATCTCAAGCCACCAAAAGCAAACCAAGCCCTTAAAAAGTACCTTAACTCCAATTACATCACTGAGGCCCTGTTGTTCTTTAGAGAGCTAATGAGAAAAAGCCCTTCTACAATTGATAGCTTTTCTTTCTTATTTGTCCTCAAAGCTTGCACCCAGAAGCATTCTGTCACCGGAGGAAAACAATTGCACACCCTCATCATAAAATTTGGGTTTGAGCCCATCATTTACCTCCAAACTTCTCTGATAAATATGTATTCAGCAAGAGGGAATCTTTTTGATGCACATTGTGTGTTTGATGAAATAAACTGTAAAAATGTAGTTTGCTGGACGGCCTTGATTTCTGCCTATGTTGACAACCAAAACCCTCAAAAAGCTCTCAAGCTGGTCTGGCAGATGCAGATGGACAATCTGGAGCCTGATAATGTCACGTTGACTGTTGCGCTCTCTGCCTGTGCAGATATTGGGGCATTGGAGATGGGAGAGTGGATTCATGCTTACAGTCGTCGTAAAGAAGGGCTTCATATAGATTTATCCCTGAACAATTCTCTCATTAACATGTATGCAAAATGTGGGGACATTGTGGCTGCCAGGAGATTGTTTGATGGCATGAAAAAAAAGGATGTCACAACTTGGACATCCATGATTGTGGGGCATGCACTCCATGGACAAGCAGAAGAAGCTCTTAAACTTTTTTCAAAAATGAGAGGAATAAACAAGAACAGTAGGAAGCACAAGAGGCATGGTGATTGTGGTAGTTCTTTAATTGTCCCAAATGATGTTACATTCATTGGAGTTCTAATGGCTTGTAGCCATGCGGGGATAGTGGAGGAAGGGAAACAACATTTCAAAAGTATGAGTGAGGATTATGGTTTAAAGCCTAGAGAGTCTCATTTTGGTTGTATGGTGGATCTTTTCTGCCGAGCTGGGCTCCTAAATGAAGCATATGAATTTATTTTAGAGATGCCATTTAAGCCAAATGCAGTGGTTTGGCGGACTCTTTTGGGTGCGTGTACCCTCAAAGGAAATGTTGAGGTTGCTACAGAAGTTCAGGGCAGACTGTTTGAGTTGGATCCTGGCTATGCTGGTGATTATGTTGCCATGTCCAATATCTATGCTTCTAAAGGCATGTGGGATCAGAAAATTGTTGTCAGACATCATATAAAGCAGCGGAGGTCTCCTGGTTGCAGCTTAATTGAGGTGGGAACTGAAATAAATGAATTTGTTGCTGCAGATGAGGATCATCCTTTAAGGTCTGAGATTTATACGGTTCTCAAGCACTTGCTTATCAACATGAAATCTTTTGGGTACTCTCCGGAGCTTTCAAGCACAACAAAGTATTGATCATCAAAAGTTGTCAGATGAGCTTATGGTTTTGGTTGTTTTTGAAGTGAATTGAGCTATTTAGAAGGGTTTGTTATAGATTGTAGTGAAATTATTTGATTTGGAGTGAATTGAGCTATTTAGAATTCAGTGTTTTGTCGTTCCTTCAAGGACATTGAGAAGACGTTGGATGAGCTAAAGGTTTTATGCCAACGTAGTCTTTTTGAGTAGTCTCATTGTTGGGGTTTTACTGATTATTCTTCTCTCTCTGAGTTTATGTTTTCTCTTAGATTAGTTTCCTGATTTCCCTCTTTTTTGCTGTTTGTTTTATCCTTTTCTTGTTGTTCGTCATCATGAACAACTTGTACTCTTCCTTAATTTTTCATTAATAATAGTTCTCTGTTTACCTATCAAAAAAAGAAAAAGAAAAAAGAATTCAGTGTTTTTGTTCAAATTCTAAATTAGCATGTGGGTTTGGTTTGGTTTGGGGTTTTATTTTTTATTTTTTTAAAATTTATTTTAATAGTACTGCTATGCACAGGTGAACATTGATGTTATTGCTGGCTAAATTTCTTTCTTTCTTTTCTTTTTTGGTTTTAAATATGGAGAATACTCTATAAGAAACTGGATTGAAATTTTTTTCTTGTTCAATTCTCTATGTTTAATCAAGAATTAATATGTATATAATCCTTATGCCTCACAACTAGCTGATTGCTATCAATTTTTTCCTAGTTTATGAGGTATGGATGCATCTTATTAAGCAAATTAATCCTTTTCACTTTTAGATAGGAATCCTATACTTCCTTCCCCCACTCAACACCCCCAGAGGCAACACCCCCCCCTCCCCCAAAAAAAAAAAAAACTTTGTTTCTTATAGTTTTATCTGACCGTATCTACTGAATTTATCTTTATGTAGCTGGAGCTTTCACAGGAGCTATTGCTGGTGCTCTAGCAGGTAAGGCTTCTGATAGTGGCATCCTCCGTGGAGCTGGACTTGGTGCCATTGCTGGGGCTGTGCTCTCTGTAGAGGTTCTAGAGGCGTCCCGTGCTTACTGGTGTCTAGAACGATATGGGTCAAGGAGCTCATCTTCAATGGTTTGTTATTTAGGCCCTGTGTTCTTTGTTTGTTTGCGTTGGATTTCTCTGGTGTTTTTTTTTTTTTTTTTTTTTTTGATAAATAAGAAAGAAGTATAATCAAGAACTACCTCATGAAAACACAAGGCAGAGCAAAGATTACAGAGGAAGAAACAAACAGAAAAAAAGAAAAGAAACACAAAAACAAACAGAAAACAACAAAGAGCTAATTACAAAGGAGAGAACTAAGAAACAAAGGGAGAGAATCACTAGAGGTGAGTCCCCAAGCCCTAGACCAATCAAAGAGAGAGCCACTAAAATAAGCAAGCATAAAATAGGACTTGATAGGACCTGCCAAGATAGGACTTGATTCACCTTTACAGGTGAAGTCAACTACATCATGGTTTGAAAACCTAGCCTCTCAACTGAAAAGCGGAATAGCAATAGGACCATACCTAAACTTTGCGGCCCTGATTTATGGGGTTATGAACAACCCTTCTAGGGAGAATTCATTCTTTCACATGTCATCATCATAGAGTTTCATTTTGTAGAGGTGCTTTCATTTTAATATTTTGCTAAAGAGCAACTGCCTTCCCACTGGTGAAACATGTATTCTTATTATTACCCCTTTCACATTTCATGAGTTTTTTTTTTTTGGGTGGAAGGTCCCTTGTCTTAATTCATGTTATAGACCAATTGTCTTCCTTTTGGATCCAGGCAGATTTCATAGAGGAGCTTTTTCATGGGAGATTTATGGAGGAACAATTTACACCAGCAATGTTAACTGCTTACCATTGGCAGGTTTTTACACATATCCCCCCCCTCTCCTCCTCCTTTCCTTAGAAATAGCTATTTGTAATATGCATCTTAAATTCATTAATGTTCATATGCATGCTCCGTTGGGTGGGATGTAGCTAGTGGATGGGCTTCTTGTTTTATATAACCTCTCAATTTTGGTTTCCAGATTGCACATGTCCACTTTGTCATGAAATGCTAATCAGTAGACTTCTTCAATAATGATTGTGCTCAATATGTTTTTCTTTATTTTGGTTTTTGTACTAACCCTTTTCTGGGTAATTTCTTTTTTGTAAGATATGGAACTTTGACAAAATAATGTAGGGTTTAAAAAAAAAGAAAAGAAAAGAAAAGAAAAGCAGAGTCTCCTTTTTCATAAAAATTAATTGGTTTTATTTTTTATTTGACATTATTGGTAAGAGGGTTGTTATCTGGCACCTTATATGTCTTATACCATTTATACTCTTCATTATATTGTTTTAATGTTCTTAATCTTTTCATCCCCTAAGCAACTATTCTATAATCATTGTCTCAATATTTGGTGAAACAAATCAAGCTGTATATTCTTCCACCATGTATATTATTCTCACTCTTCATGTCAGGAGATTTTGATAAAGAATTAAGGTGTCATCACATTTCTTCATGCATTGCATTGCAATTAGCATACTGTGCGGTTGATAAAAAATTTGTTAAGAATATGCTCTATACTTTCTGGGATTTCTTTGAGGCGGTGCTTAGACTTCATATTGCAATTTGCGTACTCTGTAGATTATAATCTCTTTTTGGGTGTCTTGGCTTTAGTGAAATTATATTTATAAGCTGGTTATAATGCTCATGCCTCATAGATGGTTTAAACTTTTTTTTTTTTGAGTGTTAATTTTAAAATATTTATTTTGTTGGAACTTGGAATGTGCAGGTTAGCTTTGCTAATATAGGTTATGATGAGATTCATGATATTTATGGTGGAGTTGCACCCAGAGGGTTGTCAGAGGATTCATTGAAGAGATTACCATGCCATATGGTCGTGGAGGAAACCAAGGCAGCACAAAGTATCTGTTGTACGATATGTTTGCAGGTATTATTCTTTTTGTGAAGAATTGGATGTTTTAATGGTCATTTCTTGTTTATGTAGCAGTTGTGGTGTATGAGTATTTCCATGACCAATTCTCAACTTTTTCTCTAATTTACCAAAGAAAATTGATAGTAATAATTACATGGAAAATCTGAAAGATCAAATTCACTTTATTGTAATTGTAAAGTTACTTTCTTAATATGTGTTAGCAATACAACCCTAATAATAAATGTGTATTTTGCAGGATATTGAAGTAGGAGAAACTGCAAGAACCTTGCCCCAGTGTCACCACGTTTTTCATTTGAAATGTGTGGACAGATGGCTCATCAATCATGGTTCATGTCCTGTATGCAGACAGGAAGTATAAATTCATATAGGATCCTGATTGTGTAGATATAAAGTGTCTGTAATTTGAAGGTAATTACTGTAAAATATAGCTTCCCCCACAGATTTAGACAGTCTGCAAGTATTGTGGTTAGGTATAGAGTCGGGGAATTGGTATTCTTTGGGTCTGTTTGGATACCACTTATTGCTGAAAACTGAAAACACTGTAGCAAAATAATTTTTAAATGTGTAAATAGTGCCGTGGAACCCAGTTTTAATGAAAATTTTGCTAAAAAGAGTACTCGTGGGTCCCGTAAATAGTGCACTGAAAAACGTTTTCAGCGCAATCTAAACTACCACTTTGTATAATGGTTGTTAGTATTTTAAAGTATATAATACTGTAGTTTCAAAATATTCTATGCGTGTATGTCTGCCTTGATGAAATGATTGGATATTGAGAAAGGCCCTTTAGAGTACAGATATGATCAAAGTATAGCCATACTCGCCTATTACACAAAGAGGGAGGCATCAAACTCCACTTCACTGGCCTCTCCTTCAAGGCCATTTTGCTTATTGAGCCATTTGACTGATCAAATATTCTATCTTCACGATCTTTTTGAATTCCATGAATGACAGAAGGGTTCGAGGACGTGGCTTGAATAATGGACTTGATCCATGAATCAGGATGGTTTGGAGTATAAAATGGACAAATATAGGGCTCTAGTAATGCAGTGAACAATGCAATTCTTAAGCCCTAATCCTAACCAGCCTTCCGAAAAATCTCCAAAATGAGACAGGAAAATGACCACCAATTTGGTACAGTGAAAGTGATGTTGTCAAGACAACAAATTATAGTATAGAAGGCAAACTATCCATAGAGATAATTATTTAATCTTTGCCTTGCATCCAACATAGAAATGCCTTGTAACTAAAATTAAAAATTGTTTATTTTCTGAAGGTCGCTAGTACTTTCTGATCCAATGCCTCAGGCCAGCGCTAGTCCAATGCTTTTTACAGCGAATTTCTTGTCCAGAATCTGTTGAAGCGTTTTGCCTTGGGCTAAAAAGGATTTTTAATGATTAATGTAAACTAACCAACTCTAATATCAGTCAATTTTTTTCGCTAGTCACACCTTCTCTGATCTTTAAAAAATAACAAATGAAAAGACAAGAAAAGTTCATTACAGAAAAGGAAGTTAATAGAACTAACGATTTGTTACAGAGCAAAGGGTTTTGAGTATGTTTGCATTATTAATCCTTGTAAAGGATATGGTATACAAACAATGCCCCATAGTGGTACTCCCACTGCATATTGGATTTCTTAGAACTTTATCGCCGATGAAAAGAGAATTTGCTGGAATTTATAGCACATCTGACAACTCGAAGCTAGCACTACGCTGCTTATTGATTTGTGCGTATTGTCTGCAAGCATGAAGAAACCATGATCAGATTAAATAGAGTGAGTTCCAAGAAAAAAAAAAAATTTATGATCTTGAGATCACTTTGTAATGAAGGTACGATAGAACTAATTGATGCCCATATAGTGGTTTGTGCATCATACAAATTTACAACAGAATTGTGGCCAATGTTCTGACACCAACAAACCGTGAAGTTCATTTTCAGAATCTAATTGAGAAATTTTGATGATGTAGAGAAGGTGACATACATGGAAATAAAGAATACAGTATCGCAAGTTGCATTAAATATGATCTTCTTGAGGTCATTTCACACTGCAACAGCTACAGGCTTTTTGCTGGCTTTGATTCCTCTTATAGCTGGAAGATAGTCAATTCAAGCAACAAAAATAATTTCAGTACATCAACTTATCAGCATTATAATTGTATTTTTTGGACTAATGAAGGTTTGGTTTTGACATACCTTCAGCATAATCTTTGGCTCCAAAGACAGCAGAACCAGCAACTAGAGCATTAGCTCCAGCCTCTATAACCTGTCAATGTGGAAAAAAAACTATAAATTGGTTTTGTAAATGAACCCATAGGATGTTGTGCAACTTACTACAAAATATCTTTTGAAGATCCAAATCCCAGAAACTGAAGAAAAGTATGTTTTTCCCTTAAAATCTTTTCATTCTCTGTTTTAAAGGTCTGAATTAACATGACAATATTATAGAATTCCAGAGGTTGCCTAATGAAGATGAATTGAGTGTCCTAAAGTTTCCAAAAGCTAAGGAGAAGGAACAAATACTTTTTCTTTCTTCTTATTTTTTTGTTTAGTTTTTCTAATGTGTTTTGACACCCTCAAGGTTGGTTAAGTGACACATAACATAGCTTTGGTACAGCCCACTGTGTTTAAAATGCGGTAACAAGAAATTTACATAGGTTCCACTGACCCTCATTCAAATTACTTTTTAATAATTACTAGAAGGCTGGTCCATAGATAACTTGAAGTTCATATGTTGACCAAAGGAAGAATAAATTTAGACTGGACACCTTATATGCATTTTTGGGACCAACTCCACCATCCACTTCAATCCATGGGTTCACTCCCTGCAAAAATAAATAAAACAACAAAATGTGAATGGCTTTGGAGTTCATATAAGATGTATAAGACATATCAAAGGAAAGCCACCAAGGATAAAATTTACATGAATGGAAAACCATACCTTCTCTGCGCATATTCTTCTCAAGTCTGAGATTTTCTTCACTTGGCTCTCAATAAAGCTCTGCCCACCAAACCCAGGGTTTACAGACATGATCAAGACCAGATCAACCACTGTTAACATGCTAAAATTGTTAGTTCCATAGTTTCTGGCCAGATAATTCCCAAATAATGTACTACTGTGTTGATTTAAGGTTGCTATGCATTATCTATTGTTTTTCTGTTTGGACTCACTTTTCACTAATGAAATCAATGCATTTTTCTAGGGAGAAAAGCAGTAGGGAAGAAAAGAGAAAAAAAAAAAATCTTGTTTGCAAAGTAGATGGATCAGAAGGGGATAGTGACCGTAAATGTTCTTTAAGTCTCCAAAATGATTATCTTACATAGGTCACTTGCCCACATCATCCCCATTGATTTTAAGGTTGCTATGCATTATCTATTGTTTTTCTGTTTGGACTCACTTTTCACTAATGAAATCAATGCATTTTTCTAGGGAGAAAAGCAGTAGGGAAGAAAAGAGAAAAAAAAATATCTTGTTTGCAAAGTAGATGGATCAGAAGGGGATAGTGACCGTAAATGTTCTTTAAGTCTCCAAAATGATTATCTTACATAGGTCACTTGCCCACATCATCCCCATTGCAATCAATGTGTACATATTTTGTCCCTCAAAATTAATAGGAATTAAACTCGTTGTTTGGAACCTACATGGTAAAAACATATTAAACTACTTTGTCTGTCCCAAATGACTTAAAATTATTTGTTCATCTCCACTTTGCACAAGTTATTCAGCAATTTTAATTAATGGTTCCTGACTTGTTCAATAGCCCATAGGCAAGGCTGGACATGTGTCCACAACTTAACTTAGTAGTCAATAAATAACAAATTGGAATGAGGAACAAGCCTCAACAAATACGCCAGATAAGATAAGGTCCTTCTGTAACGTCATTAAAGACTTTCTGGATAAGCATATTGCATAGAAATAAATAAATAATGAAAGAAAATAAACTCCTTGATATGAACTCACCATCAAGGACATATTCTATTGCAGTTAGTGGAGTGCCAGGGTTTAGGACAACTCCGGCTTTGGCTCCCAAACTTTTTATCTGGGTGATAAGAAAGAATACAGTCAAAAAAGTGCAATTAAGATTTCTTTCCTAGTAACACTGAAACTAGGAAAGAATCTCCAATTAAGATTTGTTATCCCTACCCCCACCTCTCTCTCTCTCCCTCACCTGGCAGAGCAATGAAACAAACAAGTTGATACAGAAAAGTAAACAAGAATGATGGAAATCAAGACATGGCCACCTCATTTCGGAGCTTAGACTTTCAAGGCTGGATTATGTATCACATTACCTGACTTCTGAATTCAGAGACACCACACCCTCCACCCCCCCCCCCCCCCCCCCCCAAACCCCTTCTCTCTTTCCAATTGGTAGTTCAGAGAACCAAATATTACAAACAAAACTTTATACTGATGTTTTGATTGTATCACTATTATAACACACATAAATATCAACACAGACCAAGAAAAAATCATACCATATTAACTGTGCGATGCAAATGGATGGTGGCAGCTTGCTCACAATGGACACTGACTATGTCAGCTCCTGCCTTGATAAAATCTGGCACTCGCTGTTCGGGTTCCACAATCATCTGTAGGATATTGATTCCATATGAGCAATTTTTCTGGGGACTTTATAATGACCCAATTGGCAGAAATAAAAGAAGGAAAGATTACCAAATGTACATCCAAAGGAAGATCTGTCACAGGACGCAAGGCATCGACAACAAGAGGTCCAATTGTAATGTTTGGAACAAAACGACCATCCATGACATCAACATGAATCCAATCACAACCAGCCAACTCCACTGCTTTTACCTAGATAAAGTGAGAGTGAAATGCTAACAACATCCATAAAAACCAAATACTAAATGACATAAACTTAACAAATATTAAGAGTATCTAACTTATAAAGAATTAAGAAGCTGGGTGGGCATTCAAACAGGTATATATAACTCTTTGGATTTATAGAAAAACAAAAGGCAGCATGGTGGCAAATATCAAAGTGCTAAATTGAACCTGCTCTCCTAACTTTGAAAAGTTAGCCGAGAGAATAGATGGAGAAACTATGATATCACTTTTCGAAAACTTATCAACCCGAGCTGAAGCCTTCACCACAGTACTAAATCTTCTCCTGAAATCAGACAAGAAGTAGCAACGTATATCAGAAATAGACCATCATCTTCTGGAATGACTCAAAGAAACTGTTGCTGGAAAATTCAACTTAAGCTAGGCCAAAACCAAATCCTTCCCTCATAGAAAACACAGATGTGCTTAGTTGAACATGAATGAACCTCGAACCAAAATACATGTAACATTTTCGTCTTAACAACCAAACTACCAAAGTCTGAAACATAATTGCACTGTTGAAATATGCAGACTTTCTACATGTTGAATGAAGCTTTCAATAGAACAGTTTAACAACTATCTGGACATTGTCACTCTGAAAAATCCTAATTGTTCACTGAAATTAGAAAAGGCCAGTCATAATACTGGCCTCTTTTCATTAGATATGAGCAGAGGATTTCATAGAGTGCCTTTGGAGTCCTCTAAAATAACCCCCTTTACTAGGTTGGATGCTAGGGGTTGATCTAAAACTCAGGGACAGGGTGCACAGATCAGATTCTTGCAGCTAAACGTTTTCTTAGTGTTATAAATATACATACAAACTCAACAAAAATAAAGGAAATTTGTGCACATATAGAGAGATAATATCACATATAACTTCAAAACAAAAGGCAATGGTGTGGTCTAGGTTATAGGAAGAGTGAAAATATAAATATTAATGAGATGCCCACATTAGCTTGAAATTTATGAAGGATAATACACTTGGATTAAAATTGACAGTTTGAAATTAGGAAAACCAGAAATTAAGGAACTACCCTAATTGGAAGATCCACTTGCCTCATGAACTTGTTGGCACAGTAACCTAAGAAGCAAATCCTTAGTATCTGAAAAAAAATTATGTGAAAGTTGAGATATAGAACAATCTGGTTTTCGTCTAATTATTCCTCCTTAGATGGACCTCTTGACATTCTCCTTTCAAATGAAGACAGCCTATTTAAACCATTAGATAAATGGGCAGAGGAAATACCTTCCTATCTTACAATAAAAAATTTGTACCTAATTCATTCATTTTATTGATGAAACAATAACAGATTCAAAGTTCAGCTAAACACAATCACTAACATGTAAGCAACAAAATTGTTCCTTTAGCCACTACAAGCTTTCAATCAAACTGACTACAACTTTTAATTGACACATGAGGAAAACAAACTGATTCAAACCCAGAAAAAGTTGCTTCCATCACTATCCACAGTTATACTACAATAATATAAATTTCTCAAAATCAATAAAGAATTCATGGTTCTTATTGTAAAAGTGTAAAACTATGTCATTTCTGAACAGGGTCTCATTCAAAAGCACAAATTTTCTATCTTACCCTCCAAAACTCAACTAAACAACAATACCCAATAGAAATCCCAAGAAGAAAAGGCACACAAAGTCAAAGTAAACCATACCTTGTGAAGGTGAGCGAGCTGGGTTGAGAAAGAGACTGTTTTTGAAGCTTAAGACCCCCACCAAACCCATTGATCTGGGATTGGACTGATGAACACAATGAAGCTGTTGACATTTTCTTCTTCTCTGTCTCTGTGACTCTCTGTGTGTCTCTCTTTGTATATATGAATAGGCGTCTCTCTGAGGCCTCAACGGTTAGGTAGTGAGAGAAAGTTTGGTTATTTTCTCACTGTCTCTCTCTCTCTCTTTGGTCACTCACCAATTCTTTTTTGAAGAACACACTCACCAATCTTTCAACATTGAGTTTTATAAGGTAAGACCAAACAAAATCTAGGAGATATTTAAGGAAAAATTTGTGTGCCTGACACGTGTCCCATGGGGTGCTGATTTGCTTATCTGCAATGGTTGGCGCTCTATTAATCTTTGCTGACCTGAAATTGTAAGAGAGAGAGAGAGTATTTTTTTTTTTTTTTAAAAAAAAAAAAGTAAAAGAAGGAGGTCTCTCGAATAAATTCATCGACTTCAAGTTATGTGACAGTAATAAATAATATCGCTTGTACCATTGATACCTTAATTGAACTATTATCGTAGGCACAACACATTCGTTAAAGCGTCACTACTCGAACCACTCAACTCCTTTCAAATATAATATGAAGCGATACAATGATTCCTACCTACCACTAGGCCACATCTAAGGTGGTAGAGGGACAATATTATTTGAGTTCTTATTAATTTTAATTTTATATGGATCCTTATTTATTAATCTTTGTTTTTGGCCATAATTTGGATTGTAATTTTTTTAAAGGGAAAATTTGGATTGTAGTTATGGAGGCCTTAACTTTGCTGTGCCCACTCTTCTTGTCCAAAAAAAAAACTAACAAGAAATTGGATTTATTTGCTAGAAGAAGGGGATAACCCTGCTCAGCAATGCACTTGACTTGATAAATTGTTTTTCTAGATGTGTTTTTAAGTGGATTAAAAGGTAGGGTAATGGTGTAGCTCATGCCCTTGCTAAATGTGTTAACTCAGTTAATTTCCTTCTGTGTCCTCTTGTTGTCTCATATGCTTGAAAGAGGAACTCTTTTTCGTTGAATGATGAAAATCTTTTTTTACCTTGAAAAAACAAAGAGTGCTTTTATTTTTATTTTTTGGTCAAGTTAGATTATAATTTTGGGAAAATTCCAAGTGGGGTGTAACTTATTAATTAAAAATCTGGAATTCGATTTTTGCTTATACTAAAAACAAATCGGTATCTTGGTTTGATGATAAAAAACAATCATCACGAACGGACGCTATGGGTTAAAAACTATTTCTAAAAAATTATGTTATTTTATTATTATTATTATTATTATTATTATTAAGGAACTCTTACTCACTTGTGTATATCCGATATAACCTGTACAAACTCTAGCAAAAAACACTATCTTTTTTTTTTTTTTTACTTAAATAAATAAATAAATACAAACAAACAGATACTCTCCTTTTCTTTGCATTGGCACCCAATTCAGAGAGGTTAACTTGATCAATACAATTGATAAGCCTTCAAAATATTGAGCTAAGTTAGCTAATGACTTGCAGGATTGTCAAAAATACTAATTATGTTGAATTAAGACGGCTTCATAGACTCTGCCCCAGTTAAAGAAATTGCTAATATTATTTATATTTAAGTAAAAAAAAAAAAACAAGAAATTCTATTCTGCTTATAGCCAAAGTTGAGGTATTTTTTGTGCATAATATATAGTATAGGAGAGGCGAGCTTCTAAAGCAAGTGTAATGTTGCTTCCTTCAAAAAATAGGTTCTGCCTGTAAAATTTTCTCAAAAAAAAAAGGTTCTGCTTGAAAATACTGTAAAATAAAAGACATGCCTGATAAATGAGTAAACATTGCTCGATGTGCTTGGAAAAAGAAACTGAATGTTTAGTTAACATTTCAAGAAACCATAGGAGGTCACCATCGCAACTAATTATATAAGATCAATTTTACAATTACCAAAAACTAAAGATTCAAATTTTTATGCTCAGTTTGCTTTGTTGTAAAATATTTTTCATAAAATATTTTAAGTATTTTACCGTGTTTGTTTTAATGTAAACTTTGTACAAATCTGAAAATATTTTCTTTTGATCGTAAATTGTTGTATAACACATAATGGCTCCCTCCCTCATCTGGTTTGTTGGGTCGCTAGTGCCGTAGTTTTGGTGGTTGATGCTGATGGTCCGGTTGCTAAAGCCACTATTCCAAGGGCCTGTACCAGTGGTTTGGTTGCCAGAGCCTCATGTCTAGTGGTTGGTGCTAACGGTTTGATTGTCGAAGCCAGCGATATGGTCACCGAAGCCTTCAATTTGGTGGTCATTGTTGGTGGTTACTAGACCTTCGACATCGACAGCTCTAGTGGTTGAGCCACCGAATTTGGTGCTTTGTGCTTGAAAATATTTTACATAGCATGTCAAACACCTGAAAATAATTTACTAAAAACATTTTATATGTAAAATATTTTTATTTAAAAATGTTTAATAGTGAAACAAATGGAGCATTAGTATCCATTGTGATGATGGATGATGAATTTAGCGGTGACCAAATTCATATAGAAATGGACTAGTTTCTTAATCAAGGACACTAAAGGCCTAATAACATAATTTATCTTTTATGGATGTTTAACTCATCCTTTTGGGGCCACCCTAAATGATTTTTCCTTATAATAACTAGGTATATGTGAGATGAAAGGACTGCACACACCCAAGAGATACTCAAAAAAGTCTAGATATCCTCGTTACTCAAAAACGAAATCAAAAAACAAAAAAATCCTCACCCTTTTGCTATTGATTTTTGCATTAAAGATAGGGCAGACCCTAACCACTAGGCTAATTAGGCAGTTGCCTAAGGCGCCCAAGTAGAACAAGACCCCAAATTTTAACCAATAGGGATATTTCTATATATATAAAAATATTAAATAGGCCCCAAATATTAGCCAATAGATAAAAATAAATAAATTAGTAATGTAATTAACACAACAAAATGTTACAATATTTTCACAGCATTCCTATATTAACATGCCAACTCACACTCACACATGGGCTCACCACAATCTCTAATTTAATTTTTTTGCTATTCTAGTTTAGAAAAGTTATGAAATTGTTGTCTCTAGCATTACTCAAAAGAAATAGTTTAGAGATGTTATGTTTACAACATTTTCATAACAAATCTTAGGTGGCAATTTGTTATTGATAGGTAAAAAAATAATATCAGTGATGGCAATCTATTGCTAATTCTTTGGTATTTTGAAAAGATACACACCTTTGCAAGTTACAAAATATTTCCATTATGACCTAAGATGACATAGCCACACTCAAAACCAGTATTGCAGCTCTCAAAGATATTTCACCATCTCTTTAGACCTGAGTATGTGCCCATCACTCCAACTGAGAGAGCGAGCACTACAACCCCCAGAATAATAACTAGTTCAAGTCCCAACCTCTTATAACTTTCAAAAATCTTCAGGTAGCATAAGCATGGAAGCAGAATGGAAACAGTGACAGACAGAATAGATCCAATAAGTGCCATCAACAGTCCAAAAAATGGAATAACTAAGGCCACAATGACTGTGCTAATTAGTAACAATGTTCTGATGAGGATGCTAATAGCCCTGATATTATAGTTACTAGGCAATTGGCTTTCCATGGCTTCTGCAATAGGTGTGACTACTAGGGCGTATTTAGCAAGTGGACCAACTAAAGTGGTGTATATTGCTATCTTTGAGCTGAATTTGCTTGTAGGCAGGTTCAGTGTCACTTGTGATTGTAATCTCTGGCCAAACATTAGATAGCCAATGATTGCCATGGATATGTAGCTGAGAGCACAAAGAGCAAAGCTGATGAACAAAACCTGCAATACCACACAAGACCAACTAGCCCTTTAGATGAGTTTAGGTGCTTAGTAAAGAAATTATTTAATTTCAAACACAATGGTTCCAAGACATTTGATTTAAACTGATAATATGGCTAATCTTCTTAATTTTTCTTATAACATAGTTGATCTTAAATATGATTTTATCAATCTTAATTTTGAAAGACTTATTTTTAAAATTGTAACATGTATTGTTAGAAAGAAAATTCATTTTTCTATCTCCTTATTTTTTTGAAGTTTTTCATATCTAGATGAATATTTTTTTTAATAGACATTTAAAAGAAATGTCATGTACACTATAACATTATAATATAACTAAAAGAAAATAACTTCTAAAAAGTGCAATTTCAAATAGTCTTACCAAACCAGCACAAAACATCCATCAAGTACTAAAAAATTGTTCCTTGTCACAATTTTTTGGGGTTAACGTTTAGCTAAAGACTTGAGATAGGAGTCAAAGATGTAAATGCTTTGTATGAATTACCTTAGAGAACTGACTTTTGTCTTCCATAGAAGAGTACAATGTTGGGAAAATTGCATGAGCACCATAACAGAAGGCATACAAGCTGAGAGCAAAAGGAACTCCTTCCAAATTAAACAGCTCTGCTTTTTCAGAGAAACCTACTCCATCAACTGCACCAACCCAAAATACGGAACAGATAATAATAAGAGATGAAAGGGCACCACTCGCTGAGATAAAAGAAAGCAAGCGCAAGTCCTTCAACCACATTGAAGGTACAATCAGCAGCCCAACTACTAGTGTAAAAAGTGGCTTTCCTCCAATGTGTTGCCCTCCTACTTTAAAGCTAATGTTTGGAAATAACTTGTGTAAGTTATCACGTTCCAAAATCAAGAATCCTATTAGGATTAGATAAAGCTCAAAATACAGGAAGATTGAAACTATGATTCTTCCTTTTCTCCCAAATGCATGCCAGCCTATGTCAGGGTATGTTATAATCAATGGTTTGGAGTCCATGCATCGTTGTAGCAGTAGCCCAGTATAGCAAGTCACAATTGCCATTGCTAGAAGCAGGCCAAGGCTTAACCATCCAGCTTGTCTGAGTGTATATGGCATGGTTATGAGTCCTATTCCTGGAAAACAAGAAAGAAGAAGTTCTTGGAAATTCAAAAGAATAATTGTTCAATTCTATATAGAGAAGCAAGAACCTGATAAAGCATTAAGGCAATTAAAGCACGTTCTGAGGAAGCTTGTTCCACCACTTATGATTGGTGGAAGCTCATTTTGCACTTCCATGGCCATTGCTATTCTCAGTTCATTTTACCACGGTATGTACGGCTCTTTATCGTTACCTATGGTGGCTTAACTGAGGAAATTAAATAGAGAACAAAAGACAAATTTGGAGTAATTCCAGGCCTCCTTAAAAGATATTTCATAGTGGGGGATTTATACAAATCCTGGTGCCTTTATTCCATTCCATAGTGGGGGATTTATACAATTCTGGTGCCTTTATTCAATTCCATAGTGGGGGATTTATACAAATCCAAGCAACAATACATACGAAATTTAAGCAATTTTAACCACAAAATAAGGGATACTGAACTCCTAGGACTTTGCTACAGACTTAGCAAAATAATAAACTACCGTTAACAAAATTACAAGTACTCAGAGCATTTGCAGCAGTGTAACTAAATAGCTATATAACTATTTTAGATACACCAAAACACAAAAAAGAGGGCTGCAGCAGTGGAGCTATACTTAAAATTTTTTACCTTCTTGCTATAGTGCACATCTATCTATAAATGTGCACGGTAGCTGAAAGCTAAAAAGAAAAATAATTTTTTATTTTGTGCTCACACTGCTTTTTTTATTTTTTATTCTTTCTTTCATTCTCCTTTCTCCGTGTCTCTCTCCTCACTACCTCTCCATCTCTTCTTTCTTCCTCCAGACCCTTCTTTCTTCCTCCACAGATCCATCGCCGATCTGCACGAGCCCAGCCGCGACCGCGCGTCGGGAGAGGCCTCTCATTCGGATGCTGTTCGAATTGGCCGGGCCCTGAGAGCAATGGCAGATATAGATCGAGAAAAAGCCCATGAAGAAAAGAGCAACGATCAACACCACCACGATTATCGCCATTGACGGACTGAACTTGGCGTACTGGTACGGGTCTGGCCTGGGCTGGGTCGTGGTCCATTTGATCATCACCTCCAGACATATAAAAAGAACTTCGATCAGAGTCCAGATCGGACAGTTGGGATTGGGCTGTGCTTGTGTTTCGGTTTGGCTGTGTTGATTTTTCTACTTTCTTTTTTTGTTCTTCTTCACTGGTTTTGATGGGCACGGTGGGGTTGTGGTTGTGTAGTGATTTTTATGGGTTTGATGGTGGTTGTGGTTGTGTGTTGGTGGTTGAATGAAATATTATTTTATTGTAGTGTTTATATTATTTTATTATATTAAAAGCTAAAATAGCTCCACTGCTGTAAGATGTGAGAAGGTTGTAAAGTGGTGGGTTGTGCTAGCAGTATTGGGCTGCTTCCTGCGACACCGAGCCTAAGTTTTCTGGATAAGGGAGTCGGGATCGGTCCAACTGCAAATCAAGTTGATCCGGCTTGTGCGCAAACTAGGCCAAGTTTGCCAGGAACGTGCTTACGGCAAGCAGAACTATTTTAGGCAAGTTGTGGCAGACAGACATAATAATAATAAAATAACTAAAATATCTGGCCACTCAATGGGAAATGACCAAACAACCTTCACACACAATTACAGCAGCAATAATAATATTTTTTTATGGAAGGGAAAGATCAGAACAGAATGAACAAGCATTAATATGTAAGGGTTTAATAAAAAATGTTAGGAAATCAACTAAAGTTCAATCCGCAGGAGCAAAGCCAGAGAGGAAAGAATGTCCCTTCTCAACGCAATTAATCTCTCAAGAAAAAGGTCCTGCCGTGGAGATTAACTGCCCTGAGGGAAACGGACCTGAGTGGTTTATGCTCAAGGCTCCTTGAGGTTTTCACAGGGAGCAAGATTTCATGAGGGAGAGAGGGAATTAATATACCGGTGCATGCCTGCCATTCTAATTCTCACTTTGTTTTTCTTTCTGGGTGTTTTCTTTCTTCCTTTTCCACTTGTTTCTTTCTCTATTTCTTAGTTTCTCTTTTCAAATTCCTATTTTTCAGTCAAAGTTCCCGTGATTCCCCCCCCCCCCTCTCTATTCACGGCAAGACCCTCCTTTTATAGTGCTTGCCATGATCGGATTTTACTGTTTTAACTCTTAACCTCCTTTGTCTGGTCTAGGTGTACTGGCCGACAATCACTGTTCCGTCTGGGTGGCACCCCCATCATCAGACAAAGAAGAGTGTTTTATTTGCTTGTCTGCCGTGGCATCCCTTCCTGCTACGGTCTGGGTTCTTTCTCTCTCCCTATCCCTCATGGCATGCACCTAATGGTTCCAACTCAACTTGCCTCTTTTGGGTAGTAAGTCATCCCAGCAGGACACTTCCCTGAAAGAGCCTGAGCCGGAACCTTAAAAAATAGATTTTTCCCCTCTCCCCACCACCAAACCATGCCCTCTAAATCTCTGACCCCTGACGTCACCATGCTCTGTATTGGCTGGGTACAGGCTGATGGTGCCTGGGCCTTGCGCGTGCCTTCCTTCCATATGTGTCCAAAATCTGCCTGCTGCCCATTCATCTGTCGTGGTATGGAGGCTTGTCTACATAGCCTGCCGTCCGTTTTCTTTGACCTTTTATGTGGGCTGCTCTTTGATTTCCCGCTCCTTTCAGGAGTTGGGCTTTATTTGTTGATGGGCTTTATATTTCTTTGGCCCACTTCTTGATTTCCCTCATTTCCTACCATATTGTTCGATTATTCCTGCTGTAATGATTTAATCCTACTGGACCTCTCTTAGGCCAGCCATTTACTCTTTCTCCTAGTGGCTTGGTATGACCACTGGTTTTTTCTTACTTATGGGCTCCTATGTCCTTTTGTTTTTCTTTTGGGCATCCTTGGCCCATTTGCTTTCTTTGGGTTTCCTTGGCCCTTTTGCTAATTCTGCATTCCCATGGGCTTTTACTAATTTCATTGGGCTTTCCCGGCCCAATAACCTTATTCTCATCCTTGGGGTTCATAGGCCTGCCATAAACCCCTTACTTTCTTAGTTTGCATTGGGCCTGGGGCGGCCTTTTCTCACTTTTCTACATCATACACTGCCCATGAGATGCTATTTCTCTCTTTCCGGGCTTCTTTAAGCCTAATTGCCTCTTCAAGACCCATTCGTTTATTTCATGGGCCTGTGATTCATTATTCCTGCCGCTTGGGCCTTAATGGTTTTTGCTATCTGTTTGCCAATTCTTTGCTGCCCTTGTTATTGGGCTTTTCTTCTTTCTATCTGGGTTTTCATAAATGGCCCTCAACAAAGGTAAAATAGATAAAGTGACTTTTTGTGTAGCTAAAAAGCTAAAAATTTAGCTCCACTGCTGTGGATGCTCTAAACAAACTTAATAACAAGCGACAATTACTATTTCCAAAAGGGTCATGTTAACGAGTGTCCTTAGGGCATTGGTTAATAATTCATTTTAGGAAAGTTTTGACACCACTTTTATAGGAGATGAAAAAAGCTATCAAAACATTAATTGTTTTTTTTTTCTTTTCCTATAAAAACTTTCTTTAAATGGATTATTAACAAATGCCTAAGGAACAGATACTTTAGCCTTCACTTAAGGGATATTGGTGGTCCCATCTTGCTCGTAACAATCACCCTTAAGTCACTTGCTGATGATCAGCTTCATTTATATTAGATGTTGGCATGTCTTTCTCACTAATGAAGAACAATTATGCTAATACCATACATTTTAATACCCACTTTGCCACAATTATCCTATATAGCAAAATGTGAATGACAAAGAAAAAATAGTAGGTTCATGTGATATTGACATACAGTCAATTATAGTTGGCCATATAAAATAGTTTGTGACAAAGTGTGTAAAAATGTGTGGTGATTGAATGAAGAATATTTTTTCTTGACAAGGTCTTGTCGATTTTAACTTTGAAGTGGCATGAAAAATAGCTTTGTTTATATTAAACAACATATAAACAAACAATTGGTAATAATATACAGTATAGTATATTCACCATAATATAGACATTCAAACAATTAGTAATAGAGATCAGAAACAATTAGTAATAATTTGGTATGGCTGTAAAAATCTTTTTTTTTTTTTTTTTTTTTGAGAATCTGGCTGTAAGAATCTTACAAAGAGATTTAGAGGGATTTTATGTCTATTGTAATTTGGAATATTTACATGTAAGTAGAATGATCGGTTAATTGAAAATAATTTCTACTCTAGCCACATTATCTTATTACATATTTAAGAATAAGTACAACCACATCCAATCAATTCTAATATCCATATTTAAATCCACCCAAATTAGGAGTTTACTGAGATGTTATTAGGTGTGATAGGATGTATTGAATTTTAAGTAAAACGCTGACCCGTCCTTACCAAATTCGAACTCTTTATATATATATATTAAAAATACTTTTTCACTTATCAAAATCAGGAACATAGATAAAATATTGTGATTACATGATCAAAGAAGGATTATCATGGTAACACTATTTTCAAACCATGTGGGTTCCCTCGTAGCATTATGACTCCAAAGATTATTAAAAAAAATCTCCAATGACCATATGGGCTAATACCCAAAGATTTTTTATAAAATATCCCATTTGCGCTTCACCTACAAATGACTTTAAAGTTCTTTACTTCTTTGTTATCGTCTCTATTTTAATTGCTTGTCTTAACTATATAGGTCTCCTAATAACTATATTATGGCGCCATTATATGCACAAGTGAGTGTCTACATAATGAAGGAAAATGTGCCATCGCACATCCTCCAAGGATGTGCGAGATGTGCGATGGTCACTTCACAAGTATAAGCGTTGTGAGGTGTGAGGTGTGAGGGGTAAGGGCTAGGGTTTAAGTTTCCAGGAGAGAGCTTCATACACATATACACTTAGATTAGACTAGAGTAGAATTTCTATTTTGTATTAAAAAAAAAAAAAAAAAACTAAGGAAAATCTTTTATGAAACCCACTATGTGATGGTTAAAAAAAACTATTCGTGTGTATTTATAGTCACATGACATTTTTAATGAGTCATGTAACTTAAATAATACAGGTGGATACCACACGGTAGGTTGCATAAATAATAGTTAAAAATGGAGAATAGAAGAAGGAGGGAGCAAAAGTAGATGAGAAATTTTCAAACCGTCTTAACCGAGTTTGAACTTAACAAGAAAATTTGATATTTTTGAAAAGTTTTGATAGCGATAGTACTATTAGCCAAAATCTTAGGGTGGTGGTTGTATTTAACTCAACGTTTTAAAAATCGGATCAAACCAACCGGTTGAACCCTAGAATTAAACACAAAATTCGTCCAAAACATATCGAGAAAATTGGCAGTAAAACCATGAACCTGCCAATTCAACCACCACAACAAATCCTAAATTGTGGATTGTTAGTTATTAGAAACATCTTCACTCGGAAAAAGAATATTATGGCTAGACTTAATGGCATCCAAAGATCAATTGCTATTAGGCCTTCTTCTTTTCTTTGTAACCTTGAAAATGAGTTGTTGAAGGAGTTGGATAGTGTGCTCAGCCACGAGGAGGAGCTGTGGGTGTTAAAATCCTGGGTAAACTGGATGATTCAGGGAGACAGAAATACTTCCTTTTACCATGTTTCAACTCTAGTCAGGAGGAAAAGAAACCAAATCTTGTCAATTAATGATGCTTGTGGGGATTGGATTTTTGAGGAAAGTGCGGTTAAGGAGTACATTAGAAATGGATTTGCTGGTATTTATTCGACATGCTTAGTTAGTGCCCCTGTCACATACAATACAAATTGCCAGTGGCAGCCAAGACTTTCAGAGGAAGAGAAGCAAAGTATTAGTGGGGGGGTCACGGAAGAGGAAATAAAGGTAGCCTTGTGGTCTCTAAAACCTTTTAAAGCCCCAGGCCCGGACGGGTTGCATGCAGGCTTCTTCCAGAGATTTTGGCTTGTGGTGGGAAAGTCAGTGATGGAGGAAATAAAGCTGATTTTTTTCGGAAAAGAGAGTTCCTGCCTATCTTAATAGCACCCACATTGCTTTAATTCCAAAAATTCAAGGACTGGAGACGCTGGGAAATTATAGGCCCATAAGCTTGTGTAATACTGTGTATAAAGTGTTGACAAAGATCATTGTGGCCAGATTAAGACCTTATTTGGGCAAGCTGATTTCTCCTCTTCAATCGGCCTTTGTGCTAGGTAGAAAGGGTATTGATAATGTGATCATTGCTCAAGAGCTAATCCACTCCTTAAGTAAAAAGAAGGGGAAAATTGGGTACATGGCCATAAAAATTGATTTGGAAAAGGCTTACGACAAGATTGAGTGGAGTTTTGTTAGAGAAATGCTTGTTAGAGCAAACTTTCCAACAGATCTTAGGGACAGCATTATGAGCTATGTTTCCATTGTGTCAACCTCAATATTATTCAATGGAGAAGCTCTTGATCCTATTTACCCTTCTAGAGGGATAAGGCAAGGGGACCCATTGTCCCCTTATTTGTTCATCTTGTGCATGGACTTTCTTGTGTAGCTAATAGAAGAGAAGTGTAATGCCAAGCTGTGGCAACCAGTCAAGGCTTCTCAAAGTGGTTCGGCTTTCTCCCATCTGTTTTTTGCGGATGACCTCTTACTGTTCGCAAAAGCGGACTACATTAATTGCTTAGCAATTAGAGATGTGCTTGACAATTTCTGTAGTATCTCGGGGCAAACAGTAAGTGAAGCGAAGTCGAGAGTTTATTTTTCTCCTAATGTGGATAGGGATACGAGGGAATCATTAAGCGATATCCTTGGGTTTACTTCCACTCCTTCGCTTGGGAGATATTTGGGTATTCCTTTGAAGCATCCTGGCTCGTCTTCTTAGGATTTTATTTTTGTTCTTGACAGAGTAAAACAGAAACTCTCGGGGTGGAAAGCGAGCATGTTATCCTTGGCTGGTCGCCAAGTTCTCATTCAAGTGTCATCGGCAACTATACCAGCTTATGTAATGCAGTGCTCCTATCTTCGTGGCAGAATCTTGGATGGGATAGATAGAGTAAACCGTAACTTTCTTTGTGGGTCTTCGGAGTCTTTAAAGAAAATCCATTGGATTGGCTGGCATAAGGTTACAAAATTGAAGGAAGAAGGGGGGCTTGGATTGCAAACTGCTAAAGGAAGGAATCTTGCGCTACTAGCAAAACTCAATTGGAGGTTCCACACCGAAGGAGATGTGCCTTGGGTGCAAGTTTTGAGCAAGAAATACTGTTCGGGTAGAAGATTGAATGCTACAAACCCCATTAGCCTTCCTTGCTCTTCAATCTGGGCAGCAATGAAGAAAGGAATGGGAACTTTTGAGAAGGGCAGTAGGTGGTCAGTTGGAAGGGAAAGTAAGTTGAGCTTGTGGTATAGTAGCTGGTTGAACAAGGGCCCCCTTCGAAGTTTAATTCAAGGTCCTTTATCTCGGGAAGCAAATAAGTTGGAAGTTAAGGACTTCATGAAAGATACGGGTTGGGATTGGAATGGTCTTTCAGTTGAGCTTCCTTTGGACATCAAAATGTTGATAAAAGCCACTCCTATTGCGATGACAAGTAGAGGTTGTGATAAAATTACATGGGCTGACTCCCCTCAAGGTACTTTCAACTTGAAAAGTGCCTATAGGATTGCAATGGGGCACGAAGAGGATTCAAAATTCAGTGCTAGCTGGATATGGAAAGCAAACACCCTTCCAAGAATTAAAACGTTTCTTTGGATGTGTGCTCACAATAGTATTGGGGTTAGGAGCTGCCTGATGAGGAGAGGTGTGTGTGTAGAAGCTATGTGTCCTATCTGTCAAGAAGCTGAGGAATCAATTCTACATGCTCTTCGTGACTGTCCTTGGGCTAAAGCGGTGTGGAACCGTTTGGGAAGACTAAAAGTTGACCAAGTGTTTTGGAGTAGCGAGTTGCCGACTTGGCTTAGTAGGAATGGGAATAAAAAAAGCACATCAGTTACTTTGAATCCATCGTGGGAAATATTGTTCCCTTTCACTGTGTGGAATATTTGGAAAAGCAGGAACAACTTCGTTTTTCAAAGGAAAAGTCTGAACCAGCAGCTTCACATTGAAGTATTGAACCAATCAGATGAATTCATGCACTGTATAGCCTCCCCTAGAGTGATGACACGAAGATGTGTTAAATGGATTAGATGGGAAAAGCCTCCTGTTGGGTGGATGAAACTCAACACAGATGGATCGGTGATTGGCAGTATGGGAGTGGCTGGTTGTGAAGGAGTGATAAGGGATGATTGCAGAAATTGGGTATCGGGCTTCACCAAGCGCATAGGAATTACCAACAGTTTTATCGCTGAAATGTGGGGCTTAAGGGAGGGTCTTATTATGTGTTGCAATCTTAACATAGCATCTCTCATTGTTGAACTTGATGTTAGAGCTATTGTGGATGCTTTTAGTAATGCCCAGTATGTGAATAATGTTATATCTCCTATCTTGGATGACTGTAGATTGCTTAGCACCTTCTTCAGTCGGATCCAATTTCAACATTGCTATCGCGAAGGGAATCGAATTGCTGACACGTTAGCTAGGATGAGTCACAGCCAAGAAGATGATTGTATTGCTTTTACTAGTCCGCCTGTGGACGTCTTAAACGCCTTTGAGAATGACTGTAATGGAGGCTATATGAACAGGCTGTGCCTTGCCCCGCTTGTATTTTCTTAGTTCCTTTTATTGAAATCGTCTTTCATCAAAAAAAAAAAAGTTATTAGTTGTTATAGGTGGGCAAAAAAGTAATTTAAATTGTAAATTCAAATTAAAACCAATAAAAACTTATCACCTATGATTTTTTGTAAAAATGTTGTGAATGTAACACTCCTCTTTAAATATCTAGCATTTTTTTTCTTTTTTTAAAAGAGAAATAATATATCCACAACATTTTTACAACAAACTATAAGTGGTAGCTTGTTACCGGCTGTTATTATTGGAGCAAAAAAGTAATCTTTGTGTTAGGTTCAAATTTTAACAAGTAACAATTAATCACTTATGATTTGTAGTAAAAATATTATAAAAATGTTATGGACGTAACACTTCTATTTTTTTAATTGCCGACTATGAGTGCCTTATCACTATGAAGACGTGTCCGGTTGTAAAATCTCCAGTTCCTACCGACTACACAGAATCTTTGCCTTGTCACCGTCACTCACTGTTCCTCGTTCAAAGCTTTGAACCACATTCGAGACAGAACACAATTTCATAGTCATAAGTCATAACAAAAAACCAAACCAGTCTTCTGCAACACAAACACACACTCACACATTGAATCCAACTGGACCCAGATCCGAATACCCATTTCTCCCCAAACTGGACCTGACCCAGATCCAGATGAGAGTCCCAATTCCACCACCAATATGATATGATATGAAGAGGTTCAAGAAAAACCAAGATGATGAGAATGGTAATGGTGTAGCCAGGCCACCGAATTCGGATTCCCACATTGTTGTGAGAGATCCAGATAGGAAATCCGGGTCCAACCCGATGAGGCTGGTGGGGATCGTTGTGGTTTGTCTGATGATTATTTCGGTTCTGTTTTCAGTTTCTGTAGTTCTCAAAGACCCACCTTCAGATAAAGTTTGGATAGCTGCTGCAGAGGCAAGGTTTGTTGATGTGGGTCCCAAAAAAGGTACTTTTGCTTTCTGGGGTTTTAAGGTTTCAAGTGTTGGACTCAAGTTTGAGTTTTGTGTGTACTTAGATTTTCTTTTTTTGGGTGCTTTTGGTGTTGGGTTTTTGTCATTGATGCTTACATGTGAAAATGCTGCTCAGTTTTTTTTATTCACTATGATTAAAAGCCATGTTGCTCAAATGACACTTCAGATGCCCAATTATCGAATTATCAAAATAAATAGTAAAAATAAAGATTGAGCATGTCTTTTTTAGGTGAAAGTGCGTAAAGAAGTTGACTTTGATTTACATTTTTGGTATTGAGAACAAGTTCAACACTAAGTTAATCTGCATTAGATCAAAGAAGTTCTGTATGTCTTAATAGCTACTTGGGGCCGGCTATATTTGTACTTTCATGTTTAATCAATCAAGAGCCATGACTTTTACCTAAATCTCATACCATTATAAAGTTTTCCTAATACCTCAGATAAAGTAGTTTGAGGCTATTTATATTTACTGAATTTGTTTCATTTATGAAACTTGTTTTACTTTTGATATCATTTTTTGGTGTGCTAGTTTTAAAGTTTCCACCTTTCTTAATCTGTCTACTTGTGTCAGAGATTAGATTAAAGGAGGCAAAAATCCACACTCTAAAGATTGACAATGTTGAAAGAATTTTAGGCAATTTGGAAAAGACATTTTTGGAAGAAATCTTTTGGGGGAAAAATGGACTTGTTAAATTCAATTCAGTTTAAAATATCTAGGATTTTACTTGTGCCTTTCTTTTAAGATGCCAAAAAGTGATATTCAGATCTATGATAATTAAATGCGCGTGAGGTTACCTTTGTTTAATATATATGCCCCTACTTTTTTTTCTTCTTTGGGCTAGAAGCCCCAACTTTCTATTGTTGGTACATACTAATAAACATGACTTCTTTCCTGTTTTAGCTTCTCATGGTTCCTATTTTTCATTGCTATTTCCAAAACCTGAGAGATAATGTAATTGGTGAAAATTTTGTCCTTTTATTAGTTGATTTTGACAATGTTGTAATACTTGAAGGTGTAAACTGCAAGTTTTCATAGTCAATGGGCTGATTTAGAAGCAACCTCAAACTTAGAGGTGTAAATACTGATAGTATTTTATCCTACTTTTTCCCCCTCTACTGCAAATTGATCTGTCAGATAATACTCTCGCTGCCCAATAATTGGTGTTGTATCCACATTGATCATGGTTGTTTGTATTTTACTTGTATCTCTGGGAGGCATGATTTGTTCATGATGATGTACTCTTCTAATTCATAGGTTCAGAAGATGATGCTGTTCAGTCCACTGGGGTGCCAAAGGATAAACTGCTTAGAGGGTTACTTTCTGCTGGATTTGATGATCAATCTTGTATCAGCAGGTATCAGTCAGCTGAATATCGCAAGGAGCTATCACACAAACCTTCCTCTTACCTCACTTCCAGGTTACGAAGATATGAAGCTCTACATAAAAAATGTGGACCCTATACTGAATTGTATAACAAAACCTTGGAGCAACTGAAGTCTGGTCATTCCGCTGGGTCCTCAGAATGTAATTATGTAGTATGGATTTCCTATAGTGGATTAGGGAATAGGATACTTACCCTAGCTGCATCATTTCTATATGCCCTCCTCACAAACCGTGTCCTACTTGTTGACCCTGGAGTTGATGTGGCCGATCTCTTTTGTGAACCGTTTCCAGAGGTTTCCTGGTTTCTCCCCCCAGATTTTCCCCTTAAAAATCATTTCAACAGCTTCAATCAGGAATCCCCTCAATGTTACGGGAAAATGGTGAAGAATAATACAATTGCAAATTTGAATGGGTTGATACCATCTTCTGTCTACCTCCATCTAGCCCATGATTATGGCGATCATGATAAGCTTTTCTTCTGTGATGAGGATCAATCTTTTCTGCAGAAAGTACCTTGGTTGATTGTGAAAACAGATAACTACTTCATCCCATCTATTTTCTTAATCCCTTCTTTTGAGCAAGAATTGAGTAATCTCTTCCCAAATAGGGATACGGTTTTCCACTTCTTAGGCCGATATCTATTCCACCCCACAAATCAGGTTTGGGGACTTATTACCAGATACTATGAAGCTTATTTAGCTAGAGCACATGAAAGAATAGGCATTCAGATCAGGGTCTTTGATGTTGGGACTGGTCCATTTCAGCATGTACTTGACCAAATCCTAGCTTGTACCATAAAGGAGAATCTTTTGCCAGAAATCAACAGAGAGCAACACATTATCAGCCCATCCAAAGGAACTCAGAAGTCTAAAGCTGTTTTGATGACATCTTTAAGCTCCGGGTACTCTGAAAGGATTAGAGATATTTATTGGGAACATCCAACTGTAACCGGTGAGGTGGTTGGCATTTTCCAGCCAAGCCATGAAGAGTATCAACAAACAGAGAAGCTAGTGCACAACCGGAAGGCATGGGCAGAGATGTACTTACTGAGCATGACTGATATGTTGGTCACAAGCTCATGGTCAACTTTTGGGTATGTGGCTCAAGGTCTTGGAGGGTTGAAGCCATGGATACTATACAAGCCTGAGAATGGGACTGCCCCAGACCCACCTTGTCGTCGAGCCATGTCAATGGAACCTTGCTTCCATGCACCTCCCTTCTATGACTGCAAGGCAAAGGTCGGGGTTGACACAGGTAAAATTGTACCCCATGTGAGGCATTGTGAGGACATGAGCTGGGGCCTTAAGCTTGTTGATCATTATGATGAATTGTAATCATTCACGTATGTCTTCAAAGATTGGGATTGGACACGGGTGAACCTGTTCGCCTTAGAGATCGTTGAGCATTACGATAAATTGTAGTCTTGTGTCTGTTGTATAAGTTATAACTTTGATAATGAATTTGCACTTTTTTTCGGTGTGCAAAAGTAGTAACTATTTTTTTTTTAATTATACCTTCTTTCAAAAAAGGTTTTGGTTATTACTTATTACTTGCCCAAAACAAACAATTGTTAACGTAATGGTGTCAGATCCGACGGATTGATATTTTGTAGTTGGGTGTCGGGTGTGCATGTGTCGGGATGAGGGGTTTTTCCCACTATGATCGGATCGAAATAAAACCCAATTGATGTAGATTGGTAAAGGGAAAAGAAAAACAATTAAAATCTTAATTCCACTAGAAAAAAGGATTTTAATTGAACCTGAAAAGGCACAAATAAATCCTAATTCCACTAGAAAAGAGAAAACAATATAAAATATTAAAATAATTTCTTTTCCCTTAACTAATCTGCATCATTAACCCATTTGAACAACAGCAAATAAATCATAATTCCACTAGGAAAGAGAAAACAACATAAAATATTAAAATATTTTCCTTGATATTTGGTTCCAATTTAAAATAGCAAATAAAATATTTGGTTCCAATTTAATATAGCACTACACTCAATTTATCAAACCAAGACAAATAATCAAACCAAATGGCATTTAAATGGTAAGATATCAAATGATTTCATCCCAACTCAGTTGAGAAACAAAATAAAATAGTAGCAATATTACAACTATTTGCTGCCCCTTGCCATCTTTTGAAATGAGAAAATAATTTAATAGATTAGAATTTTTGTTTTATACTAATCAAGGAGGGGCAAAAAAGTAAATAAAATATATAACATATATTCAAATATAGGTAGATTGGATTGAGTTAGATAGATTTGTGAATTTATTGACCAGAATCCAACCCAACTTGAAGCAAAAAAAAATTTGGCGATCCGTTTTGGCAGTTGGTAGATTGGCTACACTCCCCTTGTGTGTGAGGCAATTGGGTTAGTTCATGGATAGTTTTCCAAATGAATTGATATATTATGAAACTTTGATTTTATGTCTATACATTTGGTTTATATTCCTAATTGCAACCAAATCCAAATTAGGTCATTAATTGAGATAAAATAATTTAACTTGATATTGAACCAAATTATTCCATTAAAAAAGATTAAATTGAATTGGAAAGAGGTCACTAAACCATTTGTCTAAGACTACTAATAAGACGGGAGTATTTATTCATCAACGAAAAAGTGTTGCAACTCTTATTTGGATTAGCTCTATATGTATATACCAAACCTATACGGAAAGCCCAAAGTTGTCCAAACTCTCTTTTTCTCTCTCACTACTATTATTGGTAAGTTACATACACCAAGATCATGAATGTACAATCTTACCTTTTATCTCAATATTATTTTATAAGAGAGGACCAAAAAAAGGGGAAAAAAATAAAAGCATTTAAACTAGAACTTATTGGCTTTTTTCTTTTACTATTATTAGTAAGAATTCTTCATTAATTTTCTTATTTATGAATTGCTTTCCATCAATGAAACATCGACACCCTTGATCATTAAACAAGGGCCTCTAATAAGTATGAACGGATTAGGATTCTCTAGAAATCTTAAGAGTAACTCAATCGTGAGTAAGTTCATAAAATCCTATGCATCCATTTTGAAATGAATGAATTGAATTTTGTTACATCATCAACATTAAACCCAACTTTGACTATCACCATTTTTATACTTATTTAAACCATTGATGACGTACCAAAATCCAATCTCCTAATTTAAAACTGGATCATCAGGATTTTAGAAATCCCATGATAGAATTACCTTAAGAAATAGGATCTTAATCCAATAGGATACCAATCTTCAAAATGTACAAATAGGATTTTAAAAACTCCATGATAACTAGAGGATGTTCATCCAATAGGATTACTGATCAATATACACCCAGAAAATCCTTACCACTCCAAAATACAGACTTCAAGAACATTTTACTTTAAAGGAAAGCAACATCCAGGCATTAAGCCAAGTGAATCCCATATGTTATTTTCCACACTAAGTTCATCTCACACTCAGCTTAATTCTACTGCATAGAATCAGTTCTTTCTCCCTTCAGATAAGATTATGTGGTATCCATGTCTGCAACAACAAAAAATAAGAATAAAAATTATCCTTAGCTAGTCTGCATATGTGAACTCTGATGTAAATAACGGAAATCAAGGATATAAAAACCATACGTTGATTTGAATGGTGCACTTGTAACCCCAACAGGTGTATTGAAGGCAACCTCCTGAAATGGCCCGGCCATCTTACCTCGTGGAAACCATCCAAGATCTCCACCCTTCTTCCCTGATGGGCATTCAGAATATTCTTGAGCTACCTGCATCAAGAAAGCATAATAAATTAAAAACAAAATCACAAGTCAAAGCTGGTATTGTTTACAATCATTTTACTCTAAAATCACACCATTCATAAAAGACAAAAGAGCTTCTGATGTTTTGTCCAACATAACTGAAGCATACCATGACATCAACCAGAACAATTATTAATATTGTGAGTTTGTGACCCCTCAACTCCACCCTGCTACAACAAAGAATATCTCTTGGAAGAAAATGTTGATTCTCTTTGTTCTGTTTTACTTTAACCAGTTTTGTACCTTTTAGCAATCACCTTGTCCTTGCCTGTTGTATCAACAATTCAACATGTCTGCAAAGGCTCTTTTTTTTTTTTTTAATAACTCCTAAGGCACCCATGGTTTCAAAATAATGGGAGTTCATATCAAAATCAACTCACGTCAATGAGAACAAATGTAGAGGGTTTTCAAGATGAGGTCCCCAAAGATAAACACCCCCCCCCCCCAACTTTGCTTCAATTACAAGACAGAAGAATCAATGTTGGAATGTAAAATTACGCTCAAAGGATAAATAAATAAAAAAACGATTTAAAAACAGTTGCAGCTTCTAACCCAAGTACATGTAAAGTATCTCCATAAGATAGTAGTAAAAGCTCAGGATAAAGGCAGACAGCAAATAGAGGAGGGCAACAAACTATTACAAAGAAAGCTTCAAGAAATAATAATATCCTTGATGATTACCTTTGCAAACTCAGCTGGTGGAACCTTATCTCCATTGCTAAGCCAGCCATCCTGCAGCTTCTTGTATGCTTCATTAATTTTCCCTTGCTTCTCACATAAGATATGCCTTGCTGAAAAAATAAACGGACACAATAAATAGCATGACAACAAGAACCCAAAAAAAAAAAAAAAAAAAAACAAACAAACAACAAAATGAAGTCAAAACTAGAAAAAACTAGGGCAATGGGGTAAAAGTCAATAAATAAACCTTTGACATATGTACAGGTGCCAAGCCCATCTGCTGCCTTTCCACCTTTCCCTTTACCCTTCGATGCGTTCTCATCACTCCCACTTGCTGCCTGTTTTCCCTTACCCTTTGCACCTGAGTCCTTGGCCTTTGAGTCCTTTCCCATTGCTTGGCAAACTCAGATGATTTATTTTAGCCAAATGCAGATCCTATTAAAGTGTTAGGAATAACAAAAATTCAAAGCTCAAGCCAGACACCAACGAACATTAATTCCAAACAGAGAGCAACTTGAAGCCACATAATCAGAATCATGGCAGAAGCAACCGAGAAACAATCATAAATTGAAGAACAAAGGTTTAAAACAAAATTGAAAGAGCAGGTTACTAGTTACTACCTTTCAGTATGAAATTTTCTCTGTAATCATAAGAACAGTTTGTATCATGTTACAATACAATATTCCCACAAAATAGTTATCCTAGAAGATGCAGGCACAAGGGTCTACCCCTTTTATATTATAAGCTAACAAGGTTCATCTTATGCTTTTCATGATAAATAAAGTATCTACTAAAAGCTAAGAAGCATGGACACCCCAAATCCCTGACATAACCATGCTAGACACAACATTCCCTGCATGCGTGTCCTTAGTGTGTTAGCCTGTTAGGAGAGGAATTTTTTTTTTTTTTTTTTTTTAAATAATTCCTTTGATTTTAGATATGTTAGTTGCTATTTATTTTGAAAACTTAAAATAAATATAACCCTATAAGCAAATTATATACACACACACACACATACTAATTGTTGTATCTCCACCATGTCATAAAGTTTCCATGCCCCATGCCAATGTCTGTTTCCATGCTTCTTAGACTAAAAGCCTGTTTGCATTTCCAATCAATGCATTTTTGCCAATGACAAATAACCCATGAGAAAGTAATGATAAGCTCTCAACTACTCCCAAAAACATCCAAGATTTCAATTAAACAATTCAATAACCCCAATAATAGATGGTTTTCCACATTATAAGAAATCAATCCCTAATTACCCTACTTATACCAAAATAATAACAAGAAACTTCTTTTCTTTTTTTCATTTTCTAAACATGCTTTGCCCTTCTGTACACTTAATTAGTTCCACTTAAACCACACCCCAAAAGGAAAAAAAAAAAAAAAAAAAATCAAAAATCAAAAGGAAAAAGAACATCATATTCAGAGCAAAACTGAAATGGCAAATGAAAACACAACATACCCAGATGGGAAAACTACAACTAGACAGAACCCATGTTGGATAAATATACAGAATTATATAAAGCATATATATATTTTTTAGCAGAAATTAACTTTGTACAAACAATACCCACAAGCAGAAAATTGGAAGTGCACTGAGAACATGGTAAAATTAATTGAATAAAGAAATATGAAGAGGGAATTTTCTAGTTTACTTGAAAAGGAATAGAGAACAAGACCGATCTAAGATTGATTACCTTAAGATTGGATCAAAAGCTGCGACCAAAGATTTACGTTTGAGAATTTAGCAAGCCAAAGGAATCAAAAACTCTCGGGTTTTGACTCTTTTGAGTGTTGAGGTCCCTTTTTAACTTCAATTACCCTTTTTCTTTTTTTCAATTGGAGAACTATTGGGCCTAGTAACTATATGGGCTGGAACCTTTTACTATTGGGCCTTCTTTTTTTTTGTTTTTTGGTAGTGAAAGGTAAATATTTCCTATTGGGTCTTCTACTACTATTCTACTAATATAACAAATCTCTCTTCTATTCTACTATTCTACTACTATTCTTCTTTTTTCTTCTTTTTTTTTAATAATTTGATAACGGGTAAAATATTATTTTGGTCTTTAAATTTTTTTTTTATTCTTAAACTTTGTAAAGAATTTTTTCAATAGTTTAGAGACAAAAATAAGGATGAAAAAAGAACATTTTTCAATAGTTTAAGGATATAAATAAAACATTTTTAATGGTTTAAAGATGAAAAACGAACTTTTTAATAGTTTAGGAACAAAAAATGAGCTTTTTAAAGTTTAGGGATAAAAACCAAACTTTTGATAAAGTTTAGGGATCAAAATAATATTTTACCATTTGATAATTATAATAGGAGAAGGGAGACTTGAAAGTTGAAACCTAAAAGTCTCTATTATAAATCCTTAAAAGTGCTAGTTGAACTACTACGCTCTCGACCATATAATTCTCTTGGCTATCTCTATATTCCTACCTCTTTTATTATTAAGCAATTAGCTTGTAACCCCATACATATGTATGGATACACTTAAAGATATACAATAAGATGCATAATATAATTCCTATATATATAATTTAAATACTATTGATAGTCATTTTTATATTTTGTTAACTCTCTAAAAAAAAATTGTAAGAATATTATTAGGTATAAAATGTAAATTGTCCATTTTTTTTTTTATAAAAATTATAGTGAAGCAATTTTATTTTATTTTATTTTTATGATTCATTTATTTTAGACTCTTTGGTTTTTGTATTTAATAACTCATTTAGATGAATATTTATGATGTGGTCCCACATTTGATTCTAAAATTAAGAAATAAAACTCTTTAAAAATAAATAATTTAGGACACATGGCGCAAAATTGAAACTCTAATTTGGAATTCTAATTTGAGTTTCTCTCAGCTTCACCTATTATATATATATATAGGAGCCTTAATTGATGATCTAAGTTATTTCCCTCTTGACGTTTGAAGTGAGTTTAATTGTTTTTCTTTGACTTATCAACTCATTGCATGATCAACGTTAAGGAGACTAGTATTGCAAATAAGACATTTTATGTCCACTTTCTTTGTGCCTTCATATTATCGTCAGAAAGAGTGAGGAATAAACAAGAATTAATTGAAGGAGTATTTGTTTCAAAGAAAATATTTCTCCCTTTTCCTAAGTATTACCAACTCCTAAGAATTATAAGCAATGTAGCATATGCTCAATTTGCAGCTATAATTTGGTAGCGTGAAATTTTCAACTTTATGCTACAATCAAGAGATAATTAGGATTTTACAAAAAAAAAAAAAAAAAGAAAAAAGAAAAAAGAAAAAAAAGAAGAGATAATTAGGTAGAAATCTAAGTTGAAGCTATAATAAAGTAATTTTTGTTAGGTTAAATGTAATTACTCTCGCTTAAATACTTGTACAGGCTTTGAAACTAGATCAGCAAGGATTGTTGGACAATTTCAACAATAGAAAATCATCACAATTGTTGTCAAATTGACCTAACATCGTGTGTATATATATATATATATATATTTTTTTTTTTCAAATTCAAATGCTTGGCACACTATGCGTGAAAATATATAACTATTTTGAGATGTGGTATAATAGTAATATTAGAATGTATAATTTATTATTAATGGAACAAAGTGGGCTAAGTGGACCGAACTAGATAGAAATGGACTGAAATAACCAAAATGGATCGAAATAAAACCAAAATGAACCAAAATAGACCGAATGAGCCGAAGTGAACTGAAATAGACCGAACTGGACCAAAATAAAGCTAATGGATCAAAATAGACCAAACTAGACTGAAATAAATCGAATGGACCGAAATAGACTGAATTGGACCGAACTAGACCAAAATAAACCGAATTGACCAAAAAAGACCAATCTGGACCCGAAATAAACCGACTGGACCAAAATGGATGAAAATATTACACTGATGTGGCTCAATAGTAGCATAACAACAATAAATATTATGCTTTAGCTTTTAGATATTACATAGATTTTTTTAGAGTCAAATATTATATAGATAGATTAGCATTTCTTGGTATTTCCAACGGAAGTGTTTAGAATTTCAATCTCAATCCCCCACTTAAGATGTATAGAAAAAAAAAAGCTAAGAGAAAATTTTGTAAACAACACCATTTTCACATTGCCAACATTGGAAATTTCAAGAAAGAAAAAAGGAGAATCCTCCCTTTTATACATGCATGTATAGAAAATAAATTTTACATTTGTCGTTGGCAATCACCAAGTTGCCACACAAGACTCATTAATCCGCATACACATCCATTCACACCGTCTTTCTATACCCATAAACTTGCCTTTCTACCATCAAAGGTGAGTGGTCAGTGACAAAAGCTTATTCCCATGTGGTTTGATATGGGTCAATATCCTAGAATCGAATTCTCAAGAGAACGAAGTTGATTCTCATGACGTCCATCAAATGATACCATTGAGATCTTGGTGGTAGAGTTAAGAGGCTAAATTATAACTGAACCCACGTGAGCATTAATAAATATTTGCATGTAATTTAATATTTTAATCACTTAATCATAATTCTAACAATACTTAAATAACCAAGGAAAGCTTTTGAGGCCAAGAAACTACTCATCCATTCCAATAATGACAAATCCTATTGCTCCATCACATCACCACCCACATTGTCAATATTTGTAATGTTTAGTCATGGAATTGACAAAAATTAAATTTGAGGAAACAAAATTATAATTATCCCAAACTTAAGAGGATACAATTAATTGAACTTGGTGTTTTTCTTATATTTGAGGCACTGAGACAAAGCAACACTAGAGCTATGAGCTATCAACAATATAAATAGAACCAAGATCAGATCGCCCCCACGCCACGCCTCAACATTATGTAGAATGATGTTGAATGTTCTCTTAAATACGCCGCGTGACATTTCCAATAAAAGTTCAATTTCCCCTGGAAGTTAGATATATTTGTCTAAAACTTATAAACATGTGAGGTATGAGTTGTTATCATAATCATATCATAAAACATCTATAATTTTCTACAGTTACTATTGGTTACAAAATTAACAATCATACTTAAAAAAAAATTCCATTTCCTAAGCAGCATCTACTACTCAGAGTTTGAGTCAGAATCAGAAAACGGCATCTGGAATGCATCTTTTGGATCCACGTCAGTCATGGAAGGAGGTTTATCTTTGTTTGACGCTGCTCTAGCCCTGCCTCTCCTTTTTGGTCTACTTTCATCCTGTAAACATGCATATTGCAGTTTGTCACACTGGTGGTCTATACATCTAAATTGCAGAAAAATATATATAATGCCACTGACTGGATGACTTGGATTTGCAAAGAGCAACAGCTATAGTAAACTAAATGAAGAGCTACATCTGTGGAGGAGTAAAGTAAAATAATCCAAAAGGATAAATATAAGAAAAATGGAAAAGATCATCTGTAAAGAGTAAATCATAGATTCATTTCTTGCTAGGGTAACATTAATTAAGATGATAAAATAGCATTTATGAGCCACACGCATAATTTGGACTAGGTAAGCAATCATGATCATTCAGCTTTCAAGAAGGTAAAATGTAGAAGTAATCTCTCTATATTTATTTATTCTCCCTCTTTATCTAACTTCATAGGTTTTGGGTATAATCACGTAAAATTTCACATAAGCAATAAACATAATAACAGTAGCACATATTATTGAGTATTGACAAAGCTTAAATACCATCGAAGAGAGAGATCCCAAGCCATCACTTACATTTGTTGGTTGACTTGGTTGACTTGGTTGATTTGACTGGTTTGGAGGAGTTGGTCGACTCCTTCGCAGCCAGATGGCACCAAAAGACATTAATGCCCCAAGAAGCAAATATGGACCATTCCTTGGATCTCCCAAACGATCATAGATTCCCCTTATGATGCCATGAATCCTTTGCTTTATTGTGATTTTTGAAAGTACTTTTTGGGCACCTCTAACCCAAATAGGATCTGCATCCTCCGGAACAAGCTCAGGAGTTTTAGTTCTCTGCATCAGGAAGAGAATGAAAGGCATCAAAATTGCACTTCTCGAACTGCAGGTTTTTTATGTTTTAATATTAATTATAATGTAATACCAGTGATGGTTCACAACGCACATATTCACCACCTCCTGCCCCCACGTGATCCAAGCAGGACATACAGGGAAAGTGGTCCCATCATTCTATGGGTAATATGATGGTTCCACAAATGTATGTCAAAAATTTGTGCAAATAATAATTTGTGACCATCTTTTATGAGGCGCTTAAAACCAAATACACCTCAAGGAAAGATTTTGCAGATGACTAGGTATGCCAAAGCCCCCAAATTACAAATATAAGCATCAGGTAAAAAGAACTAAGTGTATACAAAAAAAAGCTTTCCAAGATTAGGCTTGTTTAAAGAATCTGCAAATTGGAACAAGAAAATAGCTTACAAATGAGGGCAGATCCCTGGAGTCACCATCTTTGATTATGTTTGAGATCCATTCGATAATCTGCAGTAAAATAAAACACATCGAAGGCAAGTGCACCTTGTCATAAAAAGGGGTTTTACATGCAATAGTTCTTCAGGCTGAGATATGTCTCAAACAATAAAATAATCACCAAAAAAACAATAACAAGAACTCATGATCATAGACTGACAGTTGAATTTGAATCTAAAATAAGGCAATGTCATATGACTCACTATTCTAGCAGCTGAAGAAAATTTCCCAGTACAGCATTTATACCTGTAAACTATCATCTGAACCATTGTATCTTGCCACAAGCTGTGAAGCAGGAGCCACATCATCACCTTTCATAGTATCCCATATGCCTTTTGGTTTTGTCTCAACTTTCAAATTCTCTTCGGTAAAATTTCTTTTGTAACGCACAATAAATATCCGAGGTACATCAGCCATGTCTCTCCTTGGTCCACAAGTGTCATAGATAGATTCGGAGCTATTACCACTATGGAGGCAGAAGTAGCAGTATTTCTGGATAAAAAACAATTACACTAGCAGTCAGAGCTTGATACAGTTGCACAGGATTGGGCGTTGTAAATAAAGTATTCATTTTAAGTAAGTTGCAGACAAATTCTCATTCAAGTAGATGATTAATTTATGCAAAATCATCTTACAATAGTATATTAGATGCTAGTTATATCTGCTTTTCTCATGCTAAGCCTCTTTCAGAAGCCTAAGGGAAAAGCTTGTCAATAATGTCATTCAACTCTTGCTATGAAAGCAATTAAATGTTTGAATTATCAAAGCTATCTGCATATATGATTAACAACCACACAAGTACAGATGTTCTTTTCAAGGAAACAGTGGAAGATTGTGAAGTATCAGTAAGCGCAGGCGAAATAAAAGGAAGCAAAAGGTTTTAATTGTCCATATCAAAAGGACATAGAATCTCACTCCAGTAATATCCCAAGAGAACCAACTTTGCTACAAATAATAGGAGAACTGATTTTACATAAATCAATTTCATTTCATTTGTATGGAGCTAAGAACTCAAAAAGGATTTACGGGTAATGCTTGTACACGAAAAATGATAGGAATCCAAGCCCAGTGGCAAGCATTTAAACTGAAGTTGATTTTTATGCAGTATGTCTATGTACTAGAATAAATATTTGCATATTTAGTACTCAAATATATTATATCTACTTATCTAGGACAAACTAGGATAAGATGGTAAGTAGCATTTTGAAAGAAGGAACTAACAGGAAGTGAACAGAATCTAATTTTCACATTAAGGCAATAGCAAATTACATTTTTTTAGGAAAAAATACCTTTTGATCCCTCTTAGTTTGAATTTGTTGTCATTTTGGTCCCTTATGTTTAAAAGTATCAATTCACACCCTTATCTTTGAGAGCAGACGTAATCAGCTCCTTCCATCCACCTCTGTTACTTCGACCGTTAACATCAAAGTTTTAGAAAAGAAAAGAAAACAAAAAGAATATAGAGAACCAGATTGTTGCTTCCTCCCTGAAATCTCCACGGTTTTCTTCGGAACAGTTTGATCAAGTCACTATTCCACAACAACACTCATAGTTCAGTCTGGCCTTGACTCTACCTACAATTAATAGCCCGTATACTTCTATGTCTGGAGGCCTCTTGGTTCCTCATGGTTTGATGATCTTGCTTCTTTCAAAGTGAACATGCAAAATTTCGGATGAGGTTGTTCGTATTGCGTGGTGGCTTAGTGATTTTCTGTAAACATGGATCTATCGTTCCTTAACCTTTATATGTGACTTTCATGGACGTCTTGTGGATTTCGATGTGTGTTTGTTTTGGGTGACGTAGATTGCTGTGGGTTTCATAGATCTTTCGCTCCTTCAGCGTTTGGGTTGCAATGGAGTTTGAGAAATTTTTATTTTAATGAGCATAGTACATTCCCAATGTACTCGGGTTGGCTGTTTTTCGTTTTTTAATAAAATTTTCGTCACTTATCAAAAAAAAAAATTTAGTCAGATTGGTGTGGCTGCCAGTTGTAGGTTTGGCAGATTAGGTAGTATTTTTTTTACACAGTTTTTTTGATAATAACAAATGCCACATGGCATCCCAGGTGGCATCCAATAAGCATCAAAATTATTATTTTAATCCCACCATTTGCCATGTCAGATTTTTTCCATCCATTACTTAACAGCAAGTGCTATTTTGACATAACATCAAAAGGTTAAGGACTAAAATGACACATTTAAAACATTTGGGACCATTTTGAAACATAAGATAGAGGTTAGGGAATAAAATGGTAATTAAGCCTTTTTTTTTTATAATGATTTGATAGTTGGGGGAGGGGGGATTTGAATCTTAGATGTCTTTGTTAAAAACACTAGGAGATGCTAGTTGAGCTACAAGGCTCTTGGCACTTAGTTTTGATACCATGATAAATTACTATTTGTCCCAAAAACTTAAACCATTAGAAAATGGTGAATTTAATCATTTATCCATAATTCTAATATCCTCGTTGTAACAAAACTAAATTATGATTCAATTTAAAACATTTTTATGTTTTCATAATACAACTAGGTTCTTTTTTTTGATGAATAATACAACTAGGTTCTTTTTTTTGATGAATAATACAACTAGGTTCTATAACTTGGTCAAGTTGATAGTTACATTTGTCCACAGTTTGGCAAAGTCTTAGTCATCCGTCTATCTTTTGGACCCAACCAAACTGGACCATGAGATATAACTTTTTAACCTAGTGCTATCAACATATAGTATCACTTGCAAAATCCTCATAATATTCATTGACAAATGCTATACATGTGCATTCAGCATGACTTAACTTTAAATCAACAGCATGCTTGATACAATAACTGGGATAAAAATTTACCTTTTGGGCTTCCCCATCAAGCCAAACAAAAGTTAATCGCCTACTATTTAGAGCTGCTGCAGCGGGTGAGAAAGATTCAACTTTATCTGCTTCCTTTAAATCACCATCATTGGACAACAATTCTTGAACCCTGCGCATGGTCTATGAACCTATGTAAGTTACATCATTTCCTAAACTAGAAGAACATTTGGGTCTTAAAAGCACATGTAAGTTTGTCAGTTGATTTTAGACAATTTGGATGGGTCTTAAAGCACATGTATATTACTTTTTCTTTCCCCCTACTCCTTCATTCTGTCCATACTTTTCAGCTTTTTGTAAGGGCGATGGATTCATTAAGTATATTCCAAGATGTATAATGCAGAGCACTATAAGTAATAAAATTATATAGATATATAATCAAGCTTTATAAATCTAAAATCATATGTTGCCTACAAAAGAATCCAAAACAGTGTGACCACAGCAATCCAATATGCATGTGCACAAATATAATCAGATTGATTATTCTGTTTTCTTTCCAAATAAACCACAGCAATGCAAAAGAAGAAAAAAAAAGGAAGGGGATAGTATTGTTACAAAAGAAATTTCAGAAAGGTTCATAAAAAATGATGTGGAAGCATTCTGTCATCAAGAAACTACTAACACACAGCACCAACCCCCTGCATTTGGTGTGAAGAGCATGCCACATCACTCTAAAATTTGTGTGTATAGCAGTGCTCATAAAGAAACTTCTGGATGAATGCACACTAGTGGCTTCAAAAGGTAAGAAAAAAACACAGGATACAATTTTATTTATATGTAATATTGATGCAGTCCAAAGTAACCAATGGTTGCTGGAACTGATTTAAAGAAAAGAAAAACAGGAGAACAGAAAGAATAGATGAAGAAACAAACCCAAAATAGGGATGTAGAGAATGATTCTCTAAACAAGATATATTAATTGGTAAAAGAAGCCTTACATTAACCCATACTTGACATATAAATACCACTACATTCTCTAGTGACAGCTTGCATAATAATTATTTTCCTCAGTTCCAAGATCATGCAGGCAAAAGGACATAAAAGACTACTGACTCAAATTATGACTTATTTGACTGACTTAAATTCTACACAAACTACAAAATAGAGGACTAACTAATAAACTGACCAGACTTCAAGAAATATTAAAGTTATCTTTGAAAAATCATTACTAGCTGGCTGCATCAATCAAATATTAGAAGCACCAAGTATATTATGTGGTATTGAAAAAAGCCTTAGGAAAACGACACAAACATAAAGACTGAAGTTGCTGAAATAATCAAAAAACACAAACAGAGAGAAGCATACTTCACGCATTTTGTCAAGTTCAGGGCCAAGCCTTCCTGCCAGAACAGCACAGTACCAAGTTGTGGAATCCACTCCAGCACGAGAATAGCCATGTGCATCACAACCCAGCTCCATTGATGTCACACTCCTTAGTTGAGGAAGCTCTGAAAACACAAGGCAAGAAAATCAATTAAGTTCCTTCCTAAGTGCATAAAAAGTCTGCTTCAAAAAAATTTGGTGTCATTTCAGCAAACAAAGCTATTCAAACTTCCAAATTCCATAATTAATTGAGATGGCAATAGACATAAATTTTTTTACAGCCATGAGATGGGAGGCCAGTCATATGATTCACACCCTAACTTTCATAACATCATGCCAATGACAAAATTTGCCTAATCCAACGATAAGTCATTTTCAAACATTTTTGTTTTTGTATTGATAAGAGCATTCACATTAGTGGGTGCATAATAAAAAAATGTGTAAAATTTATGTAGTTTTACCTAAAAATGGCACACATTAGAGCATTCACATCAGCTCATGTGAAAATTTCTATTTGTTTTAGCATAAGAACTTACTTTTTCTATTTTACATACTCACTTTTTTAAACACTCCACATCGAATTATCTGTTTTACACTACATTTCAATAAAATATCAATTGTTCTTGATTTTTTAAAAATTTCTCTTTCTTCACACAAAACCACCATTCACTCTTTTCCTTCATTCTTGAAATAAGTAAAGAAAGAATAAACACTAAATACAAAATGAATAGTGACAGTGTAAATTTACCCGATTAGTGTAGCAAACTTGTAAATTGTCTAAATTCTATAGTTTTTTTTATTATACACAGACTTATGTGAATGTTCTTAGTCGGTGTATGATTGTGTAATTTTTTTTTTTTTTTTTTTGATAAGTAATAAAGATTCATTGATTAGGGGTGTCCACGGGTCAGTCCGGGTTGAGTTTGTGCCCAACCCGAGACCGACCCGATAGAATCGGGTTGAGAAAATCCTGACCCGCTGCCGACCGGCGAGGGAGTCGGATCGGTGCGGTCGGTTTTGCGCCGGAAACACGGTCAGAACCGTCCACGGTGAAAAATCCAGCCAAAATAGTTGATTTCAGGCGAAAAAACGCCAAATCCGGTGGAGATCTAACCGGATCTGGTGAGATCTCACTAGATCCGGTGAGATTTCACTAGATTTGGACGAAATATCGCTAGATCTACTTGATAAGTTGCCGAAATATGAAAATTTGTTGCCAGAATCTGGAAATTTGATGCCGGAATCTGGAAATATGAAGCCGGAATCTGGAAAATCTCGCTGGATTCTGGAAATTTCTGCCGGATTCTGGAAATTTTTTGCTGGAAATTCTTAGTACATCGGTCGGATCGGATATTTTCGGGTTTTGGGGAGGAAAACCGAGACCGACCCGCTGGAGTCGGTTTTTGGAACAAATGACCCGTCGCTGACCGGTGACTTGATCGGGTCGGCCGGTTTTTAGGTCGGATCCGGTCGGAACCTTTGGGTGAGTCGGGTCGTCGGATTGGATGGACAGCCCTATCATTGATAATAAAAAGAGAGAGACACCCAAGTATACAGGGAGTATACAGGGGTGAACAAATCAAGAACGAACATTACAAAAATCAAGTAAATCCAAAATAAAAGAAAAAGGATGGTTCCTCCACACAGAGAACCAGTCCAATAAAGTGTAATTTATAAGTTTGTTACAGTAACCATTTAAATTTATACTGACACTATTCATTTAGTTTTTATTCTTTCTTTATGTATCCCGAGGATGGAGGAAGAGAATGGATGGTAGTTGTCGTATGAAGAAAGCGAAACAACAAAAAAAATCAAGAAAAATTAATATTTTAATAAAATGTTGTGTAAAAATAGGTAACCTAATGTAAGATGTTTTGAAAAATGAGTATGCAAAATAGAAAAAGTAGGTTCTTATGCTAAAATAGATAGAAATTTTTACATGAACTGATGTGAATGCTCTAATAAGCTAATTTAATAGTACGCACTTAATCAGCAGGTGGTGGATCAGACAAGGGGATTCAACAGCAAATTGATTCCTTAAATTTTATTAAATAGTATTACACAGCCTAATTTAACCTAATACAACTATGCAAGTGTACACTGCTGCTTCAACAGCTGAAATTAACTTGACAAAGACATTACAATGAAACCAAAATGTATGGGTCAATATCTCCAGCCTTAAAATTTGAAAATATGTCAAAGTAGTGTAGCTACCAAAGCAATTCGACCATACATCCAAATTCCAAAGTTTATATAAATCCAATATTTCCATCACAATATATCTTTCATTCATCTACAGTTACAACCTATAATATTATGATAAGCATTACTACTGACACACATAGCTTCAGAAGTAGATAGGGATACAAGAATGTCATTATTTCCCTAAGTGCTGTTCATTATTAATGGCATGAAGCGTTGGCCTTTCATGTGTAAAGGCAACAATGAAGACAGGCACCAAGCAATGACGCATCAACCCGTATTTACACAACAAGGAAACCCAAGTTGGGGTTTAAAAGACTAAAACAAAAACGGAAAAGAAGACCAGAGAAATTCCTCAATAAGTAAATGATGGGAGGCACGCCCTATGTGCAGGTTCCATAATTAAATATGGATGTGGAAAAGTGAGAAATAGTTGTGGATCAGCTCTCAATTACAGGTTGTCATTTTAAAATAGTAGACTAGTTACCACCCTCCCCTGCCCACCCCCCCACCCCACCCCCCAAAAAAAGGTGGGGGTGACTTTTTTTGGTTAGAATATGCAAGCATCCATCATTCAATTATTTTCTTTCATGTCACCACTGCCACAAAAAACTCAGTCTATATGTTCCTCGTCTTTTTAAGCCAATATCCCAGTCACATTGTGTGGCTGCTCGCATAATCATCTTAAAAAATGATCTTTAAATCAAATGAAAATTAACAAAAATACAAAACCTCCAAAGCACCTCTCTATTACATCCATCCTAATCTTATATAGCAAGCACTTTCTGTTCCCTTTTTTCCACTCATGCATAACATATCACAGACAATGAGAACCAGTAGTTTAGGTATTGGTCATTCACAAATCCCTCATTTCTGCTCCTACCTTTAATGCCACTATTCTGACTCTCTTCTGCTTATGCTAGAAGCTTTATATTTTAAATCTCAAAGACTCTAGCAGGTTTATGTCGTCAACGAGCAAGCAAATACCAAGAATCTTTTTCCTAGATAATCTCAATGAAAAGAGAAAACAATTGTAGAGAATAATCTTAAACCAATTACTTTACTCCAACCTAGGTATTGACAACTCCACAGAAACATAAATCAGTCAATGAACTACTTGACATAATTACTAGAACAATGTAGAAAGCCAATACTTAGGACTTCAATGTACTGTACCTAATTAATTATGATTATAGACAGAATGCTGACAAGACATAGAAGAGAAAGAGCACAAAGAAATACTCAGTGTGTGTGTGTGTGAGAGAGAGAGAGAGAGAGAGGGAGAGAGAGAGAGGACAAGGAAAATGAAGCAATAGACAACCAAAAGACCAAAAAAAATTTCTAAATCAACAAGTGCAATAGTAATAGCAGGTAGAATCTTAAGTTAATTGATTCTCCTAATATAACAAGAACTAGTGATAGGTTCTCATACAACTGAACCAGCATATTAACAATAAAATGAAAAATCCTGTATATGATTTAAACTTTGTAAAATAACACGGCAAAAATAACTTTAGATACCAACAATATTAGAAGAATACACTCATTAGTAAGTAAAAACAGTAGTGATACCTTGCTGCTTATTCTGTTCCATAATAGTTGAAAACCGCGAACTGTTAACTGAACCTGCATAAAACGCACAACTTAGCTTGTATAAAAGCACAGAACTTATATCACATGGTTCTTGAGGCACAAAGTTAAATAGAGCAACATGCCATGGTAAACAACAGGTTTGAGACCCGGATCTTTCAAAAAAACTATGGCAGGTGCAGACTCCACTCCTAACCTGTTGTCAGTCAAAGAAAGTGTCAAGATCCAGCATTACTGTAAAGAAGACTAAACCTTTAATGGTTCTGATTCTAGATCAAAAAATAATTGATGAATAAATTTATATTTCTGATTTAAATATTTTCATAACTTTTAGATACACTTGACACAAAATTAGACCTATGCAGAATCATCTTTCATGTAATCACAGACTTATGCAGCACCCTAGAAGACACTAAAGTATATCCACCAACCCGTTCCACCAAAAGGAAGAATCTTCTTCTTGCCATAGTACGAATGCAAAAGAGGCATATGCCCAATAACTTTGAGCAGCTTGACGTACAAATGGAGCAGCACGCTCCCCTGTTTTTGAGAAGAAAATGACTCTTACCTATGAGCAAGGAGCAGTAAACCAACCAGTCATTGAAAACAAAGTTATTAAAGAAAAGCAAAGCAACTCAAAATATATTGTATCAGAATTGGTTCACAAATTAATCAATTCAAGAATTTACAAGAACAATATTCATCAATATTAAAAAGACTAAATTAATTTCCAGCATTTTTAAATAGCATTTGGATCTGTCTATGCGTATGAAATTAAATTTGTATCATTGGTGGCCCTAGAGGATATATAGAATGTAAGGACAATGTCTTTCCAATTAAGGAGGAGAATTGGGTGTGAAAAAGGACCCATTGAAAGAATACTAGGCTATTTGTATCACAATGGTTGTTGCCTTTTAACTTTCAGCTGATATTGCTGTTCTAATTTATAGCAGTGTCTTGGACCAGATCCATATTTCTAACATCATTTGATGACTGAATGGCTTTTCTCCTTAACACAAATGTTAGATAATAAGATCCACATGCAAAATTTGTCTTTTACTATATGTTCATAAAAATTGAAAGAAATCATTTCCAACATGGAGAAGTACAAACAAAATATTGTAACCTTAAGAGTTCCTCTTACTAATTTCTGAAAAGATGTAGAGAAATTTTATATTATCTTCATTTTTATTAAACTCCACCTAAGTCACATTTGATGGGTTGGCCTAACACAAAATCCCATGCATGGAAGGAAGGAAGTTGCTTAATGGCATCAGCAAAAAGAGCAAGTCGTATTTACTAATATTCAAGATATATATTGTATAAATACATGATGTCAACTATATTTTGAATAACAAAAAAATTAGAGAGAGGGGGGGGGGGGGGGGGGGGGGGGGTTATTGCTAAAAATAAACATCAATCTATCTTTCCAACACCATAGTTGACAGGTCACTAAATCTATATGTTTCTGATTTCATAAGCCCATGACTGGGGGTAAAGTTGGTTGCCACCTATCTGGATTTGATTTATTCTGGATCATTGATGTGGGGTGGAGCGGATAAGCAATCCTTCTTCTCGGGAGGCTTTGAAGTAGATCCTACTATAAGGTGTTACATTCCACAACTCAGCAATCTTTTCCATGGAAGAGTTCGTGGAAACCTAAAGTACCAACAAAGGTCATTTTTTTTTCCTTTGGATAGCAGCATTGGGGAAAATCTTGACTATTGATAACTTGCAGAGGTGCCAGATGGTGATGGTTGACTGGTGTTGTATGTGTAAGAGGAGTGGGAAGACCACTGATCACTTACTTCTTCATTGCCCTGTCACTAGAGAGATGTGGAATATAGTGTTCTCCCTGTTTGGGATTAACTGGGTCATGCCAAGAGGTGTTGTGGAGCTCTTAGCCAGTTGGCCGAGCAAGTTTAACAGGCACAGAAATGAGGCAATTTGAGGCATGACCCTCATTGCCTCATGTGGGGTATTTGCTGGGACAGGAATGCTCGCACTTTTGAAGGGCATGAGAGATTGATTCCTAACTTGAAGCTTTTATTCCTCAAAACTTTGTTCAAGTGGATAATTGCTTTGGGTGTTTTTACATTTGTCTATTTGCCTGATTTACTAGATAGTTGTACTTTCCATGCATCATTTTAATTGACTTTTTCGGTATCCTTAGTACACTATCTGTGTACTTAGAGCATGATCCCTCATTGCCTCATGTGGGGTATTTAATGGGACAAGAATGCTCGTACTTTTGAACGGCATAAGAGATTGATTCCTAACTTGAAGCTTTTATTCCTCAAGACTTTGTTCAAGTGGATAAATGCTTCAGGTGTTTTTACATTTGTTTCTTTGCCTCATTTGCTAGATAGTTTTACTTTCCATGCATCATTTTGATTGACTTTTGTTGTATCCTTAGTACACTATTGTGTAACTAGGATCTATTGTACTCTTTATTTTCTCAATGAAGCATTATTACTTATCAAAAAAATGCTACCTTGTAAGAGCAAGGTGAAAATTGAGGTAGTGGGTTCAATCATAGTTGTTGGTATCATATGAAAAGTGATATGTATTATACACTACATATGGAAACAAATGATAAAGCATCACATTGTAGGTACATATCGACCATGCTCATGAATCATACAAAACATAAATGTCTCATGAATCTTACGATAAATAAAGTCTATTGTATGAATTGTACATATCATATGATACATGGACATGTGAGTATAAATTGGGCTACTTGAGTCCAAAAAGTTGTTAGACTAGCTTTTTAACACAAAATTGCTGGACTACATGATTGAGCCCAAACATTAACTTGTGAGGAGTTTTTTTGTTTTTTCTTCACTCCCCTACAAATTTTGGACCACACACATGACACTTCACTTTCACATTTGCAAATTCCTTTTATATACATGAATAAGGTATTAAATATTAAATGACAATATAATTATTTTTTATTTTTGTTACTATTGTTATAAGTCCAAGAAACTAGAATGTCAAGGAGAAATATAAAATAATTTGAAATAGAAGAAAAAGAATAGATAGTAAATGTTGATGATGAAGAAGAAGATGCCAATAAATAAATAATTTTTCAAGATGATGAGAATAAAGATAACATTCACTTAGATGAAATATTAGGCAAGATGATGAATATGATGAGAAATAATTATTATTTTGGCTTATATATCATTTATTATCACTTTTGAGATTGATCAAATTGAATGTGGTTGTTATGAAAATATTTAAATTTGATTTATTTAATTATCTTTGTTAGGTATTATTACATAAGTAGTGATTAAATTAGTCATTAGTTGAATGTGTTTTGAATTTATAATTGGTATACCTGTTTCATATGTATATCTATAATTTTTTTTTTAAGTTTTTACAAAAATAAAAAATAAATAAATAAATAAATACACAAGTTGACTATTGAATGCAGCATGATTGATTTAAATTTAAGTTACTTTAATAAATACAGATAATTGTTACCAAGCAAGGGACATTGACTGCCAAAGTAGGTGGAGGTGAGTTGCAAACATAAGAATCCTACAGAAGATAGATACACTATGCTTGGTCCAAGCAGTGAATTGAAATAAAACAAGCCACAATTTTGAAGATCTTCCTATTTGAGAATCCATCACAACTACTTATCGAAAAAACACCATCACAACATACTTGGTCTCAACTCAAAAGAGAGAGAGAGCATTTCTTATAATGTAAGCCTATAGCTAAAATTTACAGTTCAACTAATGAAGAGCTCATTAATAAACTGGACTGGATGGCGTAAGCATGACCAGTAGTCAAAGTACAAGTGATGAAGAAAAATTGCATGATGAGAACATGTAGATAAGACAGAGGAATAACAAGGGACCCCAAAAAGAGAGAGGGGGGGGGGGGGGGGGGGAGATTGTACCTTATGAGGACTACTTTTTGACAGAAATTTTGGTACCTGAAATTGATTCACTTACATATCATTTCAATAGGGACAGACAGTGAAATAGGAAACAAAATTAATCAGAGAGGCAACTAAAACACCAAATTAATCAGAGAGGCAACAAAAAAAAATGAAGAAAACAGAAGTCTAAAGATGAATCTACGAAAATATATAACAAATCTTACTTGACAAATTATTAAAACAAGTAGATCTTTCAAAGATGTTAGATGTATAAATCGTTAAATGTGCCATACCCTACAATTTTAAAATCTGGACCAGCTAAGAAAAAGCAATAAAAACCACAGCTTAGAAGCCACAAAGTTATCCAACTTCCCTACCTCCAGATTGTCTTAACACACTCACTCGTAAGCAGCACTTACCATGCAACACGAAATCAGGACGAAGGATAAAACTAATAGTCAAACCAAGAAGAAAATGCTCTAATAGATGATCCATTGAAGTGGTCTTTTCTTAAAGCATATTTAGCTTTCCTTCTTGTTACTTGTATTACCATAATTTATGCAAATTCTCTAGTTATTATCAAACATATATTGATGCACATCCATGAAAAAAAAGAGTATAAGGGAGAAATAATGTTATGAGAAACAACACATTACATCAGAGAAATCCTGAATATTACCAGTGTGTCCCTTGAGTAGTAAAGAATTCGAGGTAAACCAAGTATTGTTGTAGAAAACCAATCTGTAACTGCATCTACTGACAGCTCCCCATCAAACCTAAGAAAAAGGATCATTATAATATCATTGTTCCATAATATCCAGCAGAAACATGACCTTTTGAAGTGCAACAAGCACACAACATAATATTTTCCATATATAAGAAATTTAAGTATCTGAAAGCTTCACCAGTGTACTGCAAAAACTCACCGTATAACACAATCCGCAGTTTTGCAATCAGGGGGAAATGCAACGAGTGAAGGAAGGCCTGTATACATTAGTAGCAAGTTAAAAACAAGAATAATGCAGAGCACTTGGTTGCAATTAAACCACTGTAATTGATACATAATAGAATTTGTAACAAACTTACATCTGCTATTTGCAGGCAACACTATCCTATTTAGGATGTAGTATATAAGAAAAAGAATTATAAAGTTACTAAAATAGCCCTTCTAGATGTTATAGAATAGTATCAACACAGTGAGCACACAAAACAATGAGGGAAAATTTGGAAATCAGAAATTATAGTGTAAAATGATGATGGCTTTAAAGTAGGAATCCCACAAGAGGACCAACATATTGGCACAGAAGTACATCAAGAAATCCTTTTTAATTTCTCATAATCTCATATCAGCAATAATAAAAAAATTTCCATTGGTAGTTTACTAAGATTTACGATGCACTGCAAGAACAAATAAAAAGTATCAGAACCTTCCAAAAAGGGGCCCCATGAACTAGTGCAAACAATATGGTCATAAAGAATGAGTGAGCAATTCAGGCAGCTGATTTGATCCAGATATAAACAATGTAACAGTAAAATATCTACACCACTCTGCCCCTTATTTCAATTTGTCTTTAGAAAATCATTTTTTATTTCATATTATGAACTCCAAGAGTTTATGAATTAAAAAGAACTCAAGCTCACCCAATAATGGCCTATCTATAAGAACCTTTCAAATTCAAGAGAGAGAGATGTTGAGTAAATGTACACTCACCATTCCTAAAGAAAGGTTGACCTGTTGGCTTTTTCTCAGCAAAGTATGCTGCAAGTTGAAGGTCACCAAGCTCCACACTACCGGTATTTGCTACTCCATCCAACAAAAATACTGAACATAGGGAGAATGGGAACAAAATAATCATGAAGTGGCAACTATAACAAGTAGCTAAAGCATGAAGAACATATATCTTAACAAAACCCACTCATGCAGATAAGATAATTTACATCAGGTACTCCCGAATGAAGGACATACCAATTCTTTTCCAGACAGCCAAATATTGAGCACAGCGTTTGCTCCCAAATGAAAACACCTGATCCAATGTCAATAAACATTCACTAAGAGTTAGTATCTATCTATTAAAAATATAATAAAAATTTTGTGCTGACAACATAAGTCATTAATAAAATGAAGAACAAAGTTTTTCTCCAAACCCGAGTGAAAATTCTCCTCCAATCCATTACATGTCAGTTCACAAGACCATCCACATTTATTTTAATCAGATGACACATTAAATCATTTAAACAAATTCCATGTCTATTAAATTAGTCATGTGATAAAAAGTACACGTTAATGCATGCTCATTTGAAATGACACGTAGTGGAACTTTTCTCAAAACCATTTAAATTTAATCGTTGAACAGTCTGCATGTGGTATAGACATCCTGCTGAGATACTAAAGAGAGGGGGAGGGGGATTAATCCAAAATTTAAAATAGGGAGGATTCTCATTGGGGCTTTTTAATCAATTATTAATTGTAAGAAGAAACTAATTGGAATTAGTGTGTGTCTGTCAAGTTGATTTTAATCAAACATGACAAACTTTTATTTACTAAACGTAACCTTCCAGGGGAGTAAAAGATAAGAGGAAATAGAGATGCCCAACGCATACAAGTAAGTACTCATAATACGTCAGAAAATTATTGATAATGATTGTACCTGAATTAGAGAAGGGCGTGTGTCCTTTAAAATAGACTCGAAATCCTTGTAGGTGATGACATTAAGACTAACATCTTCGGGAACTAATAGAAAGAAAGGGTACAAATTGCATTAGCCCATAAGAATCATGATTCGAACAAATTATATATCTTTCCTTGAAAAGAAAAAAAAAAAAAATCAGGGCATTTATAATATAATGGACAATTTAACTGACCGGAAACAGTAGCATCTAGCAGAGGAAGTTTTATTTTTGAAAAACTTTCACCAGCATATTTCCCTTTGACCTTGTCAATAACATGCTACAGCCAAGAAAACAAGCCATTTAATTAAACAATGTAAGGCCTCACACAGAGAAGTTAAAGGAGAAGGGCACAATGCAAATTATAACATAGAAAGCCTCATATAAATAAGCCAAGGGGCCTTAAAACTCACAATATGCTCATCGATGCCAAATATGTCGTAGTTACTTTTCCATGAAGGATTTGTCAGAAACTCATAAGCATACTGAATCTGCAAATTATACCCACAATTAAAAGAATGCTATCATTGAAAGACATATTTAGAGGCCCCCAATGTTGATGATAGGAAAACCATAAATTTCAGTAGAAATGACACAATAAAAAACAAAATAGTCATCAAAATATCAAAGAAACCAAGAACGATTTGGTAGTTCCAGCTCCACAAGTAGTTTTTGACTTCCATTTAAAACCTATAATTCTATAACAAATACAGATTTTGAAGTACATGGACCTCTCGTATTACCAAACAGTTGACAAACATTATTCACTTCATATTCAGATAAACTCAGTTTTCTACATAAAGATAACAAAATTTCCTCTGGCACCTAAAGAAGCTCTATTACCAAACAGTACTGAATTACTGCCCATCATATATTTTTATAAAATTATTGTTTCAAAAGAAGCATAGTATATTTCAATGCTCAATGCAAGGAAGGATCATCTTAATTAATAATCTATCATAAAACTCATGTTTGTATTTGCAAAAGCTTTAGGAAATTTGTCAAAGAAAGGAACTTATGAACTGGCATCTCTAGCTCGGAGAATTGTTGCCTGGGATGCAGATCATCAGCAAACTTATTTAAATAATCCCTTCATTTAAACTTCATTTAAACTTGTGTACAGGGCTCTAACAAAATTAAAGATGACCACACTCAATGCCAAATTTTAATGCAGAACAGTAGGAAGACTTATTGTACGAAATAATTACATGAGAGACTCTAACATTGGCAGAAGATAAGCAAAAGCTTCTACATGAAGGTAATTTAACAATAAATTTTATATATAAAGTAAAAAATATATTCTTTTCTTTTCTTTTTCCTTTTGGCCCAATGCCCTGTTCAACAGTGTGATTGATGATGATGACAACGACGAGAATGATAATGATGCAACTACAGTGCTCATCTTCTCGGGGAAATATATATCCAAAGATACAATTGTTTTCAACCCAAAGATTTGGGACTAAGGCTTTGCTGCTGTTGTTGTATACAATAGTTTTAAAGATATTAAAATAATATTTAACAGATAACATTATAATCATCAATTCGGCCACAAACATAGGAAAAAAAAATCAGAATATCATAATTAAAGAAATCACCTTTGGAACACGAATGAAGAATTTACATACCTTTATAAAATCATCATTACTGGGAACTTCATTGCCTGAATTCCTGAAATGACCACATTATTTAGTATTATAACAAACATAATTGGCATGCTTGAAAAAAAATACAAAAAGAATATAAACATAGTACTAACAATCCTTCTCATTGACTTCTTTGTAGCACGTATCAGTATAAACTCTATAGGTTAAAAGATATGAACCTATGAGCACCCTAATAGCTTTATCCTTTTCCAAATTTCTCTCTCTCTCTCTCTCTTTTCTTTTTTGGGAATGGGTGGGGGAGTAGAGGGAGTTGAGTATCTCATAGAGACATGCTACAACTACATTGATATTAAGGTTATACACCTCTGGAAGATTTTATACATTGACCTCCAACCTTCAAAACGTAGTCATGTTGACATTTATGTAAAAAACCATAAAAGCTCGCAGGACAAAAGCGACTACAGAAGTACAAAGACTCAATATCAACAATGTTGAGAAATGTCGGTTCCTCGTGTAGATAGTTACTCACATAATCAATTAAGCTAGAAGCAAAAAAATGCCTACAAGAACAGTTTGATTGAACATTGCAGCTTTCATGCACAAGATGGAACTAGCAAATGAGTTGTTGGGTAATGAAGCTTTAAAAAACCAACTCCCCCTTCACACATGCGCCTAAACTGTCTTTAATAAGTGAGGTCCAACACGTGAAATATTATTAATGGGACAACATTTACCCGTCAAGTTGGAGGCTTGGGATGAGCTATAAACCCAAACATCCTAGGTTCAAGGATTCCCTGGGATTACCCGATACACGGTTCTGACAGATGGGGTCATGTATATGTGTTTTACTCCTTGGGGGTGGGCCCAAAGGGCCCTACCTTGGTGAGGTTTCCATGTCATTTGAAAAAAAGGGTGGGGCCCTAGCATTTGAAGCAAGGGGTTTCCATATCATTTTAAAAAAAGGGTGGGCCATACCATTTGAAGAAGGACTGATTCTCTCACAAGTTTAAACTATTGGGAAATTGAAATTGTATAAACAGTAAAATGTATGGTGCTCTCATTCTTCACACCATTCAAATTACACATTAGTTTAGAAAGTGACAAAAAAATTATATAATTGATACAAAAGATAGCCATTTTGTTATTCAAATAATTCCTAAATGATTGATTGAATAACAAAAAATAAAAAATTACCACTTGCTTGAAATCTTCTCATAGGCTTCCTTCGCATCAGCAATAGAACTGTACCTCTTAATTCCCAAAACTACAATTCACAAAACCAAAACAATTCAACAACAACCAAAACTCAATTAAAAAAAAAAAAAAAAAACGAAAAGCAAAAGAAAAGTGTGTCACCATCGTAATGAGAGACAGGAAAGGACTTAGGAATGACGAAGAGCTGGTAAAACATAGCGGCGACGAAGAGAATGAGAGGTACAGAGTAGGCTTTGATCGTAGACGCCATTGATGAAGAAGGGCTCGGCGCTGGTGTCTCGGACCCAACCCTAGGCATGGTGAGTGAATCTCTCTCACTGGTTCGTTCTATGTATAGTGTGTGAGAGAAAAAGAAGTGAGAAATTTGGGAGAGAATGGGAAGTGACGATCACAGATTCACAAGAGAATATATAAAATGGTACGCTTTTTTGGCTTTATATTCTCTTTGCTCAGTGAGGCTTGTGGTTTCGCCACGTGGAATGTGAGCATCAGGAATAAGGAAAGAAAGTTAAATTATACAGTCGATGGTTTTTTTTGTTTCTGCCTGCGGTTCAAACGGGAAGACCCGTCTAGTAAGCAATCAAAGGAAATACTTAATTGTTTTTTAGGGGAGGAATCAAATATACTTTTTTTTTTTTTTTTAATAAAAATTTTGCAAACTCTAAAATGGCAAGTCCTATACTTGAATATATTGTTTGGCAAAATGGCAGCTAGCTAATGTTGTCTAAGAGCATTCACATTGATAGAGTTATAAATTTAGTAATATGGCTCTACAAAAAGCTATTTTATTTATTTTACATTCTTACTTTACAATACACTCAACATCAATAATCTATATTTTTAGCTATTTGATTAAAATAATATAAAAAATTTACTAAAGGAGCCGTGTGAACATAACCAAAAAAGATTTTTTTATTAAAAAGTAGTGTGAACATAAAAATTTAATAATTTTTTTTTTTTTTTTACACATATGAGCTACAATGCACAACCAAAAAATATACAAGATATTTAGCAATGTAATCACATTTTGGCTTTGGAGCCAAAAAATATAGCTTTGGCTCCACCAATGTAATCACATTTTGGTATTTGGCAGTGCTAAAAATAGCAATATAGCTATTTAGCACCACCAATACTAGTGCTCTAAATACAACTTAAAAAAAAAATTGTATTATATTTTTCTTGTTTATAACAAGATTTTGAAAACAGTTTAGATGTTTTCAGGATACACCCTTAGTGTGGCGGTCACTTTACAAGTATAAGTGTTTGTGGGGTGTGAGGGGTAAGGGACAGAATTCAAGTCTCTAGAAGGAGTTTTATATACATATACAAGATAGAAATTCTATTTTAATTTAAATTAAGAAGTTTATATTTATAAAAAATAAAAAGTAAAAAAAATCTCACGCTTTAATTTTGAAGCTTATCATTTTTTTTTTTTAATTACATAAAATTTATTCCCTTATCATTATCCACAAAAAAGATGAAGGTAATTTATAGATTCTACATGTTAGCTTTTGTAAAAAATGGTGTCTCAAACATTTTTTTTTAAAAGTATTTTGAATTTTTTTCTAAAAAGTGAAAGTCAAACACATATATAATATAAAAATTATTAATGAAAATTTAGTTTTAATTTCAATTTTAAAAAAAAAAATTGTACTGTTTTGAAAACAAAAATAAAGGCCTGAGTCCATTATTTATTTTATTTTATAATAAAGGAACGAAAAGACCGAATGGCAATTAACTTATTGCCCAGTGCCCACAGAACGGCTAACAGCAAAATGAACTCCAAAAAATCTTCTTATATATTACCAAAAAGAAAACGACAATAGTCAATACACTACAACCTCAATTAGGCTTTAAACAAATAATCTATCCATTAATAATATATATATATATATATATAAAAGTAAAATTCAGAGAAAGTTCAATTATAATTTGAAATTAGAATTCAATTTTGCATCATATGTCTAAATTTGTGTTATGTGTCCACTTAAGTTTTTTAATCTTTGTATTAAGTGAGTTAATGAGTGCAAAATACTAATAATTTAATATTAATGAACTATAATTTTTTTTTAAAAAAATCACATATACTTAATAAAAATCACCACACAACAAAAATTATCACATGTTCTATCTTATTAAAAATTAGAAGAAAAAAATGATCATAAGTAGTATTAAATTTAGGTGAAAATTTTAATATGTGACTAATTACGTTTACTTTTTAAAAAGAATAATTTGACTAATTATTTATATTTTTATGATAAAATTATGTTTAATTTTAAATATATCTATACATATGCATGTGTTATATACTATTTTTTTTAATAATTTGACTAATTATTTATATTTTATAATAAAAATTGTGTTTAATTTTAAATACGTTCATGCATTTGCATGGATTACATACTAATAATAATAAAACGTGTGAACTCTTTATTTCAAAACTTCAATGCTTGGGTATTCATTTTTTGGGCTTAGATCGAATAATAAATTTTAAATTGGACTAAATGGAATTTTTTTTACATTGATTTAAGAGTAATGCTAGAAATACAAACTTTTTTATAAAAATTTTTACAAATTGCTGATATGGTGAGTAGGGGTGTTCACAAAACCGCACAAATCACACAAACTGTAAAAACCACCCGCAAAATGGCATAACTGTACCACACCACAAATAATAGTGCACCACACTGCATGGTGCAGTGTAGTTTGCGGTTTTATGATAAGAAAACTGCACAAACTGCACCACACCTTACCCTCTCTATATATTAATAAATTTATTTTTTTAATATTGAATATATTATTAATAGTTTAATAACCTTAGCTTGCAAGTGTTGATTAGGAAAGCCAGCCCAAAATAAAGAAAAATTAGCTTAATAGTTTAAAACTTGGCCCAAAACAAAGGGAAAAATCAGTTTTGGATTGGGCAAGAAAATCTCAAAATTTGAAAAATATACCAGTTTCAAGTCATTCAAACTGCATCTTAAATATCACACTGCATATGTGACCACAAAAATGAGATGTAGTGCGGTTGACTGTAAAAATGAGGTGCAGTGCGGTTATAGTTTTGGCTAAACTCTAAACCGCATCGCACTGCACATGTGACCGCAAAAATGAGATGCGATGCAGTTATAGCTTTGGATAAACCGCATTACAAAGTATGGTGTTAAAAATGACCCAAAACCACACTGTGAACACCCCTAGTGATGAGTGATTATTGGTAAAGGAAAAAGTGATGCTAATGGTGGGTCTAAATGAAAACCAGTAAAAAGTTGACCACATTAATAATTTATAAAAATAGTGTAAAATAATTTGTAACTGTAGCATTACACTTATTTTAAAGAAAAACCTTTATTGGTGTTGTCATTTTTATTATTGTTTGTAATTAATGAATAAAAAATGGTTTGAGTTGATGTGATAACAAATGTGAGAAAGATGAATGCGTGTGCCTAAAGGCTTTTTGTTTGTTTGTTTTTTTTTTTTTTTTTTTTTTTGTCTCCTTAAAACATTTTTATTCGTTAATTACAAGTTTTTTCTTTTTCTTTTTTTTCTTTTTTTGTTTGAATTTATTAAGATGTTATTATTTGTGGTAGGACATAGTGAGTTTTAAGTAAAAAGCTGATGTGACAATTTCTTATTGGATTATATAAAACATGAGTTTTACACCCCATCCTTACCAAATTCAGACTTTTCTAATAAAGGTATGTAAGAATAAATTCATGGATGAAATAGCTATTCCTTTATAATCATCTTAGTTGTTTTATTGTATTTTTGTTATTGACCCATAAATGAGGAATACTTATTCCATACTTTTTTCAAGTATGAATTAATAATCTATATGAGAATGTATTAATTGTTTTATTATAAAAAAAGGAAATATTTTTTTTTGGGGAAGGAATTAAATATACTTTTTTTTAAACCATAAAATGGTGGGCTCTACACTTGAATATATTGTTTGGCAGCCGGCTAATGCTGTCTAAATATAGCTTTTAGAAAATTTTATTATATTTTTCCTATTCATAACAGAATTTTGAAAAGGGTTTACATGTTTTCAAAATACAAAAAATGTTTTTAATAGCATAATTGTAAATAAATTGAAAATAGTGAATATATAGATTTGTCCAAACTCTTCTATCTCTTAAATTAAGGTGTTTATCTTTATTAAAAAAAATGTCAATTAAAATTAAAAAAAAAAAAGTACACGAGCTCTATTCCCTAATCATTATTCACAAAAAGGTATTTTTTGTATAAAAAAAAATTAATCTCAAAAATAGAAATAGTGTCCCAAACAACTTTTTTTTTAAAGTATTTTGAAAAGGTGAAAGTTAAACACGTATAATATAAAAATTATTATTGAGAACTAGTTTCAATTTCAATTTCAATTTTTTGAAAATTATTTTCATATTGTTTTGAAAAAAAAAAAAAAAATCATCCTATCTTTTCTACCAAAAAGGATTGAGGCCATTATTTATTTTATTTTATAACAAAGGACCAAAAAGACCGAATGGCAATTACCTTATTACCTACGGTCACAAAACGGCTAACAACAAAAGGAATTCCAAAAATTCTTCTTAGAGCATTAGCATTGTTGCATTGGTGGTGCTAAAAAGCTATATTGCTATTTTTAGCACTACCAAATGCAAAAGTGAGGCTCCATTGGTGGAGCTATAGCCAAAATTTTTGGCTTCTTTGCTACAGTGCACAACTACTTTTAGCTGTGCACTGTAGCACAAAAGTATAATGAAATAATGATATTTTATTTGCCTCTTCAATTAAATAATGGGAATAGTTATAGATTACCCACCTATAGTTTAGCCCGAATTTAACTTACCCACCCGTGGTTTCATTTTTGACACTTTGCCCACCTATGCTTCCCTTTGTTACTACTCCGTAACTCACCTCCCTTTCAGACGTTACTTTAACACATTTTTTATAAAAAACAAAACTCAAAATAGATCAAACACTCCTCTCTCTCCCAATTGTTGTGTGGAGTTTGATTTGATTGATTCTTCACTCAATGAATATGCTTTTTCTTTTTCAATTGATGTCTTGCGTGTTTAAACACACAAACCTAGCAGATCCACCACAACATACCCAACGCCGGCAACAACGAGATCTAAACCCAGCCAAAAACTCAAATCCAAATACACAAACCACCGTGAAAAATGGGATTTAAGGGAGCAATTCTAGATAGTTCCTACATTTACACGCACAACCAATTTTCAAATACAACATCAACAAGAATTAAAAAAAATTGATACAAATTATGTAGAGCACAAATAAATAAATTAAAAAAAAAAAAAAAAAAAAAGACCTCATAGGGTGCTTTGAGGTTGTGCGGAGGCAGATCTGAGTGGGTCTAATTATGAAGTGGAGTACACATGGGGTCTAATTGTGCAGGGCCTCCCCACCACTGTTTGGAGCTCCATGCGCCGCTTATGTCCCTTCTAGGTGGTAGATCGAAGAGTGAGTTTGAGGGTTAGGTTCAGAAAGATCAGGTAGAGAAGTGGAGAGATGGTGGTGGTTGGGGTTTGCCGCGAAGGAGCTTGGAAGCTTCAATTCTTTTAGATTTTGAAAGATTGAAGAGAGAGGGAGGTGTTTAGGCTAAGATCGGGTTAAGATAGAGATTCTAGTGAGAGGGAGGTTCGAGCTTAAACACCACCATCTGAGGTGGTGTTGGAGTGGCGGAGATAAGTTGTGAGTGGTCGGCCATGGCTGGGTTTGGGGTTTGGAGAGAGATTGTTGAAGAAGAACAAGTGTGAGTGGTCGGCCATTGATTTTTTTTTTCTTTGAACAAATTAGTAACCATTGTGGTGAAAGAGAGACAACAAGGCAAATATATATTTGTGGAGGTTGATTTGAGTTTGATTTTTCTAGGTCTATGTTCTTCATGTTCAAGATTTGTGTGAATTGAGAGAGAGGTCAATACCACTTTTTGATCTTGTTTCTCTTGTGTTTTTAGTTGTATTTTGATAGATTTGTGGTTTGTACTTTAATAGTATTGCTTGATTTAATTTGTATTAGTTTTCTGGGTGTATGTTCTTCATGTTTGTGTTTGTTCTTCATGTTTGTGTATGTTTTTCATGTTTGTGAATGGTGAGAAACTAATACCATATTTTAATCTTGTTTTTCTTTTGTTTTTGTTTTTTTCTTGTTTTAGGAGGAGAGAGACATAAAATGGGTGTAAAAATATTTATTTACCTTTTTTTTTTAACAGAGGTGGGTAACAGAGACTAAATGGAAGTAACCTCAGGTGGGTAAAGTGTCAAAAATGAAACCACGGGTGGGTAAGTTAAATTCGGGTTAAACCACAGGTGGGTTATTTGTAATTATCCCTAAATAATATTTCTTTGTTTCCTTTTTTTTCTTTCTTTTCTTCTTTCATACATCCTTTGGTTTAGTCTTCAACCTCTCCCCTTTTGTTTTTCCTCTCTTCCTCTAGCCAATCCAAATCTTCCATAGAAGCTCACCCTTTCCTTTTTATTTTTTTCCCTCTCCTCCTTCACTCGTTGCTGACCCATTAGATTTGTCCAGTGCATAACCATCAGATTTGCCCAGCCACCGACCCATCGAAGCTCTATGCTCAGTCAAGGCGGCAGTAAAACGGCGCCATGATCGGTGGTGGCGGGAGGGTTCATGGGTTTTGGATTGCTGGGTTTGTGGGTTTCCGATTTTTTTTTTCCTGGTGTTTTTGGTTCTTCTTCGCATGGGTTTTTGGGTGTTTGATTTTTTTTTTGTGGGTTTGGTTGTGATTGTGGATTGTGGTTGAAATGGTGGTTTGGTGGCTGTGTTGGTGGTGGTTTGGTAGCTGTGGTTGTGATTGCCGTGGGCTGTGTTGGTGGTTGTGGCTGTGTTGGGTTATGGTTGTGGCTATGTTGGTGATGGTTTGATTTTTTTTTTTTTTTTTTTTTTTTTTCTTGCTGTGGGCTGTGGTTGTCACATGAAGATTGTTGCTAGTAGAGATGGATGTGGCTGGCTGAAAGGTTTTTGTGGTTGATATTTTTTAATTTTATTTTAATGAGTTCTTTATATTATTTTAATCAAATAGCTAAAAATATGAATCCATTAATGTTCGGTAAATTGTAAAATGAAGAGATAAAATAAATAAAATGACTTTTGTAGGTGCTAAGTAGCTAAATTTTTGCCCCCACCAATGTGGATGCTCTTATATATTACCAAAAAGAAAGTCACAATAGTCAATACAAAACAATCTCAGTTAGGCTTTAAACAAACAATCTGCCTGTGAATATATAATAATAAAAGGTGTGAACTCTTTATTTCAAAACTTCAAATCTTCAATGCTTGGGTAATTATTTTTTGGGCTTTGATCGTATAATAAATTTCAAATTGGAATAAATGGAATTTGTTTACATTGTTTTAAGGGGACAAAAAAACAAAAACAAAAACAAAAAGCCTTTAAGCACACACATTCATGTTACTCACATTTATTATCACGTCAACTCAAACCATTTTTTATTCATTAATTACAAACAAAAATAAAAGCAACGGCACCATCATAGGTTTTTCTTTACATTAAGACTTGTTCATAGACTCCTAAAACCAAAAAAAAAAAGCAGTAACCCCTAAATCCAAAAGAGTCATGCCCTTCTTCTTGAGCACATAGAATGTTCATGGTCGTGAAGATCTTCCTCCTCATGAGTTCCATGTAGTTAATGGGAATCACAATTGCATTTAACCTTGTTAGACCCATAAATGAGGAATAATTATTCCTTACTAAAAGTCAAGAGTTTTGTAACTCAATGGCATTACTTAATAAAAATAAAAATAAAAATAAAACTAACTCTTGTCCAAAATATCCATATAATAGTTTCTCTCTCTCTCTCTCTCAACTGATCTTTTTTTCCCTAATAAAATGTAGCATTTTTAATAATAAATAACTATTTACAATAAACCTGATCAACTTATATTATATATGGCATGAGATTAAAAAAAAATTACAAAACTCGTTTTTATATATTAATTTAAATTTCAAGTATGAATTAATTTTTATGAAAATGTATTATTTTACAGAGATATATATTGTCAATTTTTCCCTTTTATATTAATTATGGAGATAGTAATTTTGAACAAATGACAATAATAATTGTAAGGACGCAGTTTGAATCCTAGGCCCAAAAGTTAAAAGGATCTAGGCCCAAAGAGCTCAATACAATGAATTTGTAGAGAATGGGTTTGGAAACTAGGTTCTAATGAGTTGGGTAGCAATTATAGTAGATCCAAATGACAATAAAGTAAAAATAGACTGGTTTTATCTAAAGAAAATCGTCATCTGCACAATCCGAGGAGATCAGTTTTTGTATATAATTATTGAAATTGGTTACAAATACAGCTCTTATTACTATAGTATTTCTCTCTCAATTCTTTGATTCCTTTCTCTCAGGATCTCCCTTCTATTTTATACTATCTTCCTCCTTTTATCTCTGCCCTCCGCGTGTAGATTAGATTGTAGGTGTTGATCCTTGTCATATCAGCACATTCTTGAAATCTTTAGGAAGTAGCTGTAAGGTTGAAAACTACTGTTCACGTATCACTTCCTCATTAATGCGGCTAGAGGGTTAGCTGTAGAGCATTCAATGCGGTGGTAGCAGCTTTCCCTTAAATATTTCATAGCCTCTCTCTGTCCTGTTCCTTCTAGATACTTATCCTTATCAATGGAGTTGTTTGGAACGTTGCTCTTGATGTCAGACTACACCTTCTGACCTTGGCTTTGCTCAGCTGAGGAAGTATTCCTCCTCGGATCACCTTTTTAGACTCTCACGACCATACCTCACCTCTTCTTTCATTTACACAGACTCCTCTGACAGTGTTTCCTCGTCTTCAGACTACTTAATGTCTTCGAATTGGGCCCTCGGCCCAATATATACATAGATACATAGTATTGGACCTACCACCCCTACAATAGCCCCTCAAAATTCTCCTTTTTGGCTCTTCGGGAAGAAAGGAGGATTTCGACATTACCACAATTGCCTCGTGCCTATCATACATTAACTCAGTCTACGCATGTGCTTTTTTAACTACCCAACGCATGCTCTTGACGCTTTGGCATCCAAGACGCACCTTCATTAAATTTCTGCGACTCCGTATTCCCCACGTTTTACGGGCCAATACGGATCCAACGGTTGAGGATTTTGTTGGAATTCAGCCGGAATTTTCCTGCTTGTCACCCTTTCTTTGATATAAATATTGTCCAAACACTTCATTCACTTCACTTTAGCACTCATACACTGAACTTGCGCACTTATTCAACTTACTAGTGCCCTCACAAATACCAAGAGCCAGTCTGAGGAGAGTTTTCTTCTTCGCGTAAGTCATTATAAACCTTTCCCTTTATTTTTCCATCTACTTTTCTTTTCTTTGTGTCCTTTTCTCCTTAGCCCCCCTATCTTCTCTTTATCTTCTTAGTGCCTTCAATCCTCTCTTAGGAATGGGTAGATTCGCTTACTTGATAGACTCCGTGGAAAGTATAGAGAGCTTTAAAGCTCAATATAAGATCCCGCCAGGAGTCTCCATTAGGCATTAGGTATTGTATGAAAGGGGATTGGCACACCAATAGGCAGGAGGGAGAAGTAGTAATCCCGATGATTTCCTTTATAGAGGGAGGGATGAGAATCCCAATGGGTACAGCCACTAGGGACTACTTTAGGGCTCACAGATTAGCTTCCACCCAATGTGCCCCAAATATGTTTGAGATCCTAGGTAGTGTAGACGCCCTTAATAAGAAAATGGGTTTAAACCTTACCCACCATGACATTAACTGGATTTACAACCTTCACCACCTCAAGGGGCAGGGGTATTACTTAAAATCTAGGTACCCCGAGGTCAGACTTATCTCATGCCTTCCTGATTCCAACAAAGGCATGAATAAGGATTTCCTGATCGTTTCAGGGGAATGGCATGATGGCCTTCCCTGCCCGACGAGAGAGGGGCAGCCAGGTGGGGTTTTAGGTTTAGGTTTATTTCTTCAAAGTTACCCTTTCTTCACTTTGACACATTATGTACCGATTTTTCTTCTTTTGTGTCAGTATTTGAACTTTCCTTTGATTTGTGCCATTCCCTTTTTGATTGTGTTTCTTAATGGTTTTGCAGATCATCACGCCGCCGTTTCGAACTTCAGCCTCGTCAACAAGTAAAGCCTAGACAAAATACTCCAAGTCGAGGTGTTTGTACACAAAGATGGTTAGTTACGAGCGGCCCACCTGATCCTTGAATACACCCCAATCTCATCAAGTTTCCAGGCGCCAAAGTGTGTAATAAGAGCAAAGGATCCTTGCCTACACCTCAACAACGTAGTTGTGTCGGGCTTCCTCAAACTAGGCTTGGGACCTCAAGGTGTACTAAAGGTAGAACCAATCCTTCAGTACAAAGTCGAGGACAAAGCCACCCCTTCACAGACAGCCGCCAAAAGGGATGAAGAATAAGAAAATGTGGTTGAAGTACTTGACTCTGAAGACGATTTTGAAGTCTTCAACCAACCTGAGTCTCCAGAGGCTCCCACTGGTGACTTCAGTCACTTGCCCTCTGCATAAGTGAGCCAGATACAAGAAGACTTTTTTGTCCCAGAAGCTATGGGCATACAACGCAAACCCAGAGCTGGTCTCCTGGGCGTTATAGAGTCTCAGTCCGGAAGTAAGGCGTTCGAGAAGACCACTTTGGCAAAGCTCCCCCCTCCTCCATCCTCTTTGCCTCCCCGACCCGATCCTGCGGACCACAAGAGAAAAAGGGATCAAAGAGGTCCCGAAGTAGTGGAAGGGAGGAAAGGTCCCCTCTCTAAAGAGGCCGAGCTCCAGAGGGGAGCCAAATAGGCCAAGGTAGCCCAGACCTTGGCGGACAAAAGAACCGAATCTCAAATCAGGGTACTTGCCTAGACTCTAGCTTTGGTGCTAGATGGAGCTCCCTTGCCTGCTGATGCTTCAATCAAAAACTTCCAGCAAAGGAAGGCCGGCTATGTGGTAGACGTCGTGGAGCAGGTGTTATTGTTGCCTGAGGATATGACTGATCTTAGGTCAATGAGGAAGCATGAGGTCTTCCTCGATTTAAAGAGAGACCTCGCTATGGTAAGTCCACTAACCACCTTCCTTTTCCCATTATCATAGTAAATAATTTTTTTATTATTTTTTTTATTTTTATACTTATACTTATATTTTGTTGGTTTTATTATTTCTTCTTTTTTTTTTTTTTTTTTTACAGGCTGCCCATAGAGTTGAGGAAATAATCATCAACTCTCACAAGGCAATGAAGGAAGAGGAGGGTAGGTGCCTTGCCGCCGTGAAAGCTTTTGAGCTAGCAAAGAAAAAGTCACAAGACCTCACTGCCAAGCTAGTTGAAGCTGATCGAGACAAGAAAAGCGCTGAGGCCGCTTTGGATGGGGTGGAGAGGCAAATGGAGGCTCAGCGCAAGCAGCTCCACCAAGCTGAGGACGAGCTCTCTACTGCCAGAAGCCATATCAAAGTCCTGATGAAGAAGATGGAGGAGGTTGAGAAGGCCAAGGAGCAGGCCAAGCAGGATGACTATGACGTGGGCGTGGCAGAGAACGAGGAAGCCCTCAGAGTTGAGGTCTTGGAGGTGTGCAAATTCTATTGCCTCCAAGTGTGGAACGAGGCCCTTGACCGAGCTGGGGTTAAGGCCTCATTTGCCCTTAGGAGAGCAGAGAATGTGTACTACTCTCCAGCCATCCGCGCCTCGGGCTCCAAGGCTGACTCGATCTCCGAGGAGGCAAATGAAGGCAAGGAAAGCCCAACCAAAACTCTTCCCACAGCCAACATCTCCCCCGAGGCGGCAGAGCAATCTGAGGATTCTAAAAAGGCAGCAGACACCACCAAGGAAGTGGCCTAGGATGCCCACCTGCTTCCAGATGCCCCCAAAGAGCCCTCCAAGGAGAAAAAGGCTTCCCACAACATGAAGATCATGCTGGCAACTCTCCCCATACCCTCCAAGGAAGACCTCAAAGGCAAAGGACCAACATCCACAACGGCAGCCTCCACCCAGCCTCCTAAGACTCAAAAGGACAAGCTTGTAGTAAAGATGAAGCCTTAAGTTGTCTTTCTTTTTTTTTTCTTTGTAAACTGTTGTTTTTGTTTCCCCAAGTTGTTATCACCTTGTGCTTTTGTAACCCCTTTGCCTTTTTCTAAGGCTTAAATTAATGAAAATTATAAACGTTTCCTCTACTATTGTGATACTTGTGCAAATCTTGATTTAGCTTCTGTTTTATTCAACACTTGACCAATGTGAAAATGAGGTGCAATTTCATTTAGTTATCTGCATAAATAATAATGTGTTTGAAATCTCAACAAAGTTTATTTTTTACTCTACTAACATACAAAATGGTGGAGTATCCATACATGTCTAACTCCACTTTATCCCCTACTGATTAGTAAGTCTAAAGGACTAGAGCGACAATCAATTCTCAAACAGATAACAGGTATTCCTACAAATCCTAGGCCCAAAAGTTAAAAGGATCTAGGCCCAAAGAGCCAATACAATGAACTTGTAGAGAGTGAGTTTGGAAACTAGGTTCTAATGAGTTAAGTAGCAATTATAGTGGATCCAAATGACAATAAAATAAAAATAGACTGATTTTATCTAAAGAAAATTGTCCTCGGCATAGTCCGAGGAGATTAGTTCTTGTATATAATTCCTGAAGTTGGATACAAATACAGCTCTTATTGCTACAGTATTTCTCTCTCAATTCTCTAATCCTTTTCTCTCAGAATCTCCCTTCTATTTTATACTATTTTCCTCCTTTCATCTCTGCCCTCCACGTGTAGATTAGATTGTAGGTGTTGATCCTTGTCATATCCGCACCTTCTTGAAATTTTTGGGAAGTAGCTGTAAGGCTGAAAACTACTGTTCATATATCACTTCCTCATTAATGCGGCCAGAGAGTTAGTTGCAGAGCATTTAATGCGGTGGTAGCAGCTTTCCCTTAAATATTTCATAGCCTCTCTCTGTCCTGTTCCTTCCAGATACTTATCCTTATCAATGGAGTTGTCTGGAACGTTGCTCTTGATGTCAGACCGCACCTTCTGACCTCGGCTTTGCTCAGTCGAGGAAGCATTCCTCCTCGGATTACCTTTTTTGACTCTCACGACCATACCTCACCTCTTCTTTCATTTACATGGACTCTTCTGACAGTGTTTCCCCATCCTCGGACTACTTAATGTTCTCGAATTGGGCTCCCGGCCCAATATATACATAGATACATACTACTGGGCCTACCAACTCTCCAATAATATTTATAGAATTGTTCAAATATATATATATATATATATATATATATAATTGTTTTCAAGTGAGACCACAAAAAAACACATGTAAATATAATTTTATAAGGATATATACTTTAGGAAATTTTTTTGGAATACGATTCCTTTCTAAGATCTTATAACATTGTGCCATATTGTGAAATACAAATTCAATATTTTAGTGGGTTTCAATTAATTGAACTAGTAAAGTCTATTGTTGTTAAATAAGAAATTGAGTTTGAAGTTCGAACAACTGATTTGCGTGTTTTTGCCTAATAATAAAGAGCGATCATCATAAATGATAAAACAGACATCATAAATTGAAATTCTATTATATCAAATTATCAATAAATAAAAATTCAATATTCTATTTTCATGTAATGACTAAACAGATGAATATCAATCGAACTAGTATATCCTATTTTCTCCCATTACCAAGAAATAATCATTCCATCGACTGTTTCCATCTGCTCCATTCTCGCTTCCATGGTGATCTGACATCGCTCCACCATGGAAAAAAGAAAAAGAAATAAAGCACATTTGAATTCAACTATTAATCTTTACTGTATATTCGCACTTTCTGCATGACCACATGCCTCTGGAGAGTCATATTACATGTCATGGCACCTCCACACATAGCTTAATTCGAATGATTCAGTGGATGATGGTGCCATCACCAGAGAATATATAAAATGGTACGCTTTTTTGGCTTTATATTCTCTTTGCTAAGTAAGGCTTGTGGTTTCGCCACGTGGGATGAGAGCATAAGAGAGTCAAATTATACAGTCGATGTTTTTTTTTTTTTGAAACCCGTCTAATAACTCTAATAAACACTCTCAAAAAAAAAAACTCTAATAAAAAAAAGAAAATAATTGTTTTTTAGGGGAGGAATTAAATATATATTGTTTGGCAAAATGGCAGCTGGCTAATGTTGTCCAAATACAGCTTTTAAAAAAGGTTGATGTTAAATAGATTATTAAATATTGCTCTAAGGGCATAGTAAAAGTGTTTGTGAGGTGTTGGAGGCAAGGGCCGAGGTTCAATTCTTCAAAGAAAGTTTCACACATATAATATGACTCTCCAGAGAAAGTACCACTTACACCATGTCATGGCACCACTCACACCATGCCTTGCTCCAAGGGCTTATAAGGCATGTGTGGGGCGCTTCTCCAACCGATGTGGGACTGCACTCAAAGTCTTCCCATACTCGGGGTCGAGGACAAAACCGTGCGGGTTTAGCTACCCAAAGCGGACAATGAGCGTGCGTGGGAAAATCCCCCACATGACTAATTATGTTTACTTTAAAAAAAATAATTTGACTAATTATTTATATTTTTATGATAAAAATTGTGTTTAATTTTAAATATATCTATACATATGCATGTGTTACATGCTATTTTAAAAAATAATAATTTGACTAATTATTTATATGTTTAGAATAAAAATTGTGTTTAATTTTAAATGCATCCATGTATATGCGTGAGTTACATGCTAGTTTGTAATAATAAACAAGTAAATAACTATTAACACGTAATAAACCCGAGCAACTTATATTATATATGGTATGAGATTTAAAAAAATTGCAAAACTCATTTTTATATTTTAAAATTTAAATATCAAGTATGAATTAATTTTTATGAAATGTATTATTTTAAAGAGATATTGTCAATTTTTTCCCTTTTATTAATTATGGAGATAGTAATTTTGAGCAAATGACAATAATAATAATTATACAATTGTTCAATACATACATATATAGTTGTTTTTAAGCGAGACCACATGTTGAAGTTGGTGCAATTGATACTACAGGTGCAAGGTGCCACAGCAGAGTTGCAATTGACACTGCAAGTACAAGACATCACAGCAGGGTTAACACTGCAGGTGCAGGGCATCTTAACAAGCTTGAGGAGCAACATAACAGAATTAGAAAGTTAAGGAGCAGTGATCCGGTGACAGCAGAGCACTTTTGGGCTAGCAAGGAATTATTGGAAGTTATAGAAGCTATGCCACATCATTAGCTGTTCATCCATAGTTCAGAGGAGCTAATGCCACGTGGATTAGGAAGTTAGTTAGGCAATATAATACAATTAACACGTGTGTGATTAGCTGAATCTTGAAACTGCTTTTCCCACCAAAATAGGGAAGTTTGTTATTTTGTTTTGCTTAGTTAGATCATGTATACATAGGTTAGATATTATGTATTTTGCTCAGTTGCTTGTATTCTCAGAATTCATTTTCAATAAAATACCGAGTTCTATTTAGAGTGAGAGTGTTCTAGAAGATTTATAACAAAAAAAACATTTTTTTTTAGAGAGTTTCAACCTATGGTGTCCACTCTCGATGATAACTCTTTATCATCAGATCAAGACACCAATCGGTTTTTTATGCAGGCAGAGATTGAATCCCAGGTCTCTTATTAAACCATAAAAAATTTTACCAGTTGAGCTAACTGGAATTCACAGACCACAAAAAAACATATAAATATAATTTTATAAGGATATATATTTTAGAAATTTTTATTGGAATATGATTCATTTCCAACATCTTATAACATTGTGCCAAATTGTGAAATACAAATTCAATATTTTAGTAGATTCTTATTAGTTAAATTGGTAAAAATTTTAGTTTTCAAATAAGAGATTTTGGATTCGAACCCTGTTTATATAAAAAATCGATTGATATCTTGGTTTGATAATAAAGAGCAATTATTATAAAACAGACATATGTTGAAATTCTATTAGATCAAATTATCAATAAATAAAAATTCAATATTCTATTTTCATGTAATGACTAAACAGATGAATATCAATCGAACTTGTATATCTTATTGTCTCCCATTACCAAGAAATAATCATTCCATCGACTGTTTCCATCTGCTCCATTATCGCTTCCATGGTGATCTGACATCGCTCCACCATGGAAAAAAGAAAAAGAAATAAAGCACATTTGAATTCAACTATTAATCTTTACTATTCACACTTTCTGCATAACCACATGCCTCTGGAGAGTCATATTACATGTCATGGCACCTCCACACTTAGCTTAATTCGAATGATTCAATGGATGATGGTGCCATTGCATTCTTCTGGAACCTCTGTGTAGATATTGGACACTATATCATAGGCACCACCTATACCAACAATGTCATAAATACTGCCATCACCATATGAATAATCTTCAATAGACACTGACGGAATACCTTGCCAATTTTCTTCAGAACAATGAAATACTCCAGGCTCAGTAACAATTTCATCAAGTACCCAAGAAGAAGTTGAAGCAGCTCTTGGCATCTCCAATGTATTTCCTGAAGGCCACATAGTACATTCAGGATTACAAGTATTGCCAACTTTGATGTCACAAGTATTAGCACTAGGATCATGTAACAATATTTGACTGGACATGGAGGCCATCTTGCTGTGTGACTGAGTTGAAGCTGAATTAGACATATTCATGGTACCAGGAGACTCAATCCTACATCTCTCATCAATGCCAATTCCAGAGTTATCGTTGCCATTGTTTGTACTACTTTCATCGCCTTCAGTTAACTTTTCCTGACCATATTGCCAGGACTTTAGTGTGTCAAGGAAACCTGATGGTACAAGCTTGGCAGCTACTTCGTTGAGTAGCTGAGCAGAAGCTGAAATTGATAGCGATGAACCAGCTTGATGTTGGTTTAGGTCTAACTCATTAGATTTAGACCTTGGTTTAGATGTGTTATTAGGCATGTGAGTGACTGGATTGATACCCATTTTAGCTAGGCGTTTCTTCAAGCGCGAGTTCCAAATATTCTTGATTTCATTGTCTGTTCTCCCAGGTAAATGCCTAGAGATGATCGACCACCTGAAGGAAAATATAACTCAAAACATTGCAAGAATTATACTATGGAAAATATTTGCACAGTTTTAATTACTTTGTTTGGAGACTATATAGAGAGAGAGAAAAAAAGGGCCAATGTTATTACATATCGAAGGCACAAAGACTTCTCTAAAAAAAATAAAATAAAAAATAAAAAAAATAAAAAAAGAAGAAGAGCAGCACAAAGACTTTGTTGTAGCATGACAAGTCAAAAAAAGTCTGCGCCAGTTATAAAGATTAGCTAATCAAAGACTTGAATCTTCCTAAAGAAAGTAAGTGTCATGTCTCAATTTAAATAGTGTTGAATAACTTAATATATATATATATATATATATATATATTCATAAGTGTTTTATTTAGTTCATCTTTGTGTTATTTCTATTTTTAGTGTGTTTGCATCAACAGACTTCACTTCTTAGGCATGCAAAAGAAAAACGGGAAGGCAGTGATCTTTAAATAGAAAAAAACAACAAAATGTCTCCTATTGAATTTGCTAGTTTTGACCAAAGGATATATAACATAGACGCTAATCTCTTTACACTTTAAAATTGAAGTGTTACTAAATTTTTTATTGGTATTAAAACTATGAATCTAAAAACTCTAGAGCTCAATCAAATTTCTTTGAAAAAGACACGGTCTTATAAACACAATCATTGTAAAAAGTATCTTAAGGTGATCAAAATCAAACATCTCTCTTGATCACCTGTTTCCTAGAACAGCATGAAGTTCAATGATGTTGTGCTCTTCCTCTGCACTGAATTTTCCTCTCTTAATGCCAGGTCTCAGATAATTAGCCCATCTCAGCCTACAGCTCTTCCCACATCTTTTAAGACCTTATAAAACAGTATCAAGATTCCAAAAGGCAATTTTAGTTGCACATATAACAACACGAAATCTAAACACTTATAAATGGCTTTCTTCTTGGTTATAGTACACACATGTACATTTATATGCAACTTTAGTAAATGTGGTATTGATAGTACAATGTAAATTAATAATTGTCATTTGCTACATTACACTTTTATCTCTTAATGTTTTAGAGTGTTTTATTTAGGTTTTTCATGTTAAAATTTTTTTCATATTTGCCTCTTAATTTGGATACTATTTCAATGTGGTTCTCTAGCTAGCTAATCTCCAATTCTGGCAAGTAATAATGACTTTTCTTTGGTACCCAAAAGAAGGATAAAGATGATTATTCTCTATAAAATATATATATTTCTTATTAAAAAAAAATATTTCTTATAAACTAATGTATCACTAATTATAGGAAAAAAAAAAAAAAAAGCGTAATTCAGCATTTATATATTATGTTGTGACACCAATTATATTTATTACCACATGCATTAATTTGTAAGGTTTATAGAGTAAAATCTGTAGCATTCTCCACTCATAAATGTTAGAAGAAGCATACTTTTTATAATAATCAACTATGTCCAACATGATCCTGATAAATTTAGAGGGGTAGAACAAGCCCATCTTACAAAACTTTATCATATTTCTAACTATGTTTTTTGCATCAAGCACAAAGATTATTCCAATATAATTTGTCATGGACTTGGCCTCGAAAGAATAAAAAGAAATAAAGTCATTTATTCATAAAAAAAGAAAGAAGAAAAAAAGAAACATTAATTACCAGCTTTGTCGGGTAAGGAACGCCAGCCTCCTTCACCATGTTCTTGTATATAAGCTAAGAGCTTCTTGTCTTCTTCAGCTGTCGAAGCACCTTTCCTCAATCCTTCTACATCGTAGCATCCAATCCTTCCCATTCTAATGTTCAACACAACCAAATTAAAAGATCAGTTTTATAAAGATTTATATAACAAAGTGAAGTACTAGCTAGAACTGTAAACTAGTACTGCCATATTAGTTTCAAGAATATATATATATTTTTATATATATAAAATAACTTGCCTTTTTCAGAAAGATTGATAGAGTTGGTGTGCATGGATTGGTGGATGAGAAAATTGAATGGTTGATATATGTCCCTGTAGTAATAGAGAGAGCACTGACCCATTTTTGAAGGGGACCAACAAACTTGTTGTATGTGGCATAGAGAAGCAGTACTGGACCACTAATTATAGAGGGGTGTGTTGAAGGAAATAAAGAGCATTCACATGGCATAAGAGCCAAATTTTGCACAATCAACCCCAAAAATCAGAGTCTTTTGGTTGAATATTGCTAAATTCGAAGTTAATTTGTGTCATAGATACTGTTTCAACTTATTTAGGAATCTGAGAAAAGAGAGTGAATTTCGGCAATACCATTGCCGAAATTCAACAAAAGTAAGAGAGAGAAAGAGAAAAAGTGGGAGAGAGAAATTTTTGATTTTCGGCAACACCATCACCGAAATTCCTTCTGCCCATACCTGCTGCCCGAGTGGATGCTTGAAGTGTGAGTGCGCGCAAGGAAAACCAAACGTGGCAATGGCATTACCGAAATAGGAGGGGAAATTTTTTTTTTCCCCTCCTATTTCGGCAATGCCATTGCCACATTTCACTTTTTTTTTTTTTTTTTAAGAAATGATATGTGCACACAATTTTTACAATATTTTTACAATATTTTCACAACAAATCACCGGTAATTAGTTATTATTAGTTAAAATTTGAATTTAACATTGAGATTACTTTTTTAATCTAACAATAATAACCTGCCACTTAAAATTTGTTGTAAAAATATTGTAAAAATTGTGTGCACATATCATTTCTTAAAAAAAAAAAAAAAAAAAAAGTGAAATGTGGCAATGGCATTGCCGAAATAGGAGGGAAAAAAAAAATTTCCCCTCCTATTTCGGCAATGCCATTGCCACATTCCACTTTTTTTTTTTTTTTAAGAAATGATATGTGCACACAATTTTTACAATATTTTTACAATATTTTCACAACAAATCACAGGTAATTAGTTATTATTAGTTAAAATTTGAATTTAACACTGAGATTACTTTTTTAATCCAACAATAACAACCTGACACTTAAAATTTGTTGTAAAAATATTGTAAAAATTGTGTGCACATATCATTTCTTTAGAAAAAAAAAAAGAAAAAAAGAAAAAAGTGGAATGTGGCAATGGCATTGCCGAAATAGGAGGGGAAATTTTTTTTTTTCCCTCCTATTTCGGCAATGCCATTGCCACATTTCACTTTTTTTTTTTTTTTTTTTTTTTTTTTTTAAGAAATGATATGTGCACATAATTTTTACAATATTTTTACAACAAATTTTAAATGGCAAGTTGTTATTGTTGAATTAAAAAAGTAATCTCAGTGTTAAATTCAAATTTTAAATAATAATAACTAATTACCTGTGATTTGTTGTAAAAATATTGTAAAAATTGTGTGCACATATCATTTCTCAAAAAAAAAAAAAAAAAAAGTGAAATGTGGCAATGGCATTGTCGAAATAGGAGGGGGAAAAAAAAAATTTACCCTCCTACTTCGGCAATGCCATTGCCACGTTTGGTTTTCCTTGCGCGCACTCATACTTCAAGCATCTACTCGGGCAACAGGTATGGGCAGAAGGAATTTCGGTGATGGTGTTGCCGAAAATAAAAAATTTCCCTCTCCCACTTTTTCTCTTTCTCTCCTACTTTTGTTGAATTTCGGCAATGGTATTGCCGAAATTCACTCTCTTTCCTCAGATTCCTAAATAAGTTGGAACAGTATCTATAAGACAACTTAACTTTGAATTTAGCAATATTAAGCTAAAAGACTTCCAAAAATCACACACATTAATTTATGTATTATTGTGCAAAATGTATTTGTGGTTACAATAACCGTGCAAATATATATGATTATTGTTTATATGCAAATTTTTTTAATACTTTCTTTAATGAGAGAGAGAGAGAGAGAAATAATACTTTAATGAAATGTAGTGTAAAATAGATAATCTAATAAACATATCAAAAAAATAAAATAAAATAAAATAATTTGATGAGAATATTTTTGAAAAGTATATAAAATAAAAAAAAGTAAGTTTTTATACTAAAAAAAAATTATACAGAGCTGATTCGAAATGTTGTGTTGTGTCCTTATCATATATATTAAATATTTCACTTTTAGCCGAATGTCGTTCATCAATTACTATGTAATAATGCCAAAATTTGTGGTTTTTATCATGATATGCTGGATATATTGAAACATCCAAAAATAGAAGTGTACAATGTACATTTATTTGTCTAATCTGACCTTTATTAAAAAAAAAAAAAACAAAAAAAAAGAAACGGAAAACAAATTGTTTGTCTCATGAGAACTAGAGGCTTTCCATGCATGTAACCATAATGTGAGGCCCCAAATGAATCAATCATAAATTCATAATATAAACTTGTACATCTTAATATTCGGCACTCATCAAGTTTCTATTTTTTCCTATCCAAATGATAAAAACTACCTGGCACAGCTAAGCAAAAAGCATAATGTTCATTTCCTCAACTGCTTGAGAATATTCATTTCCTTTAACTTCTTTTCATGGAATATAGCAATGGCTTGATCTCTAGCATAGTTTTAAAAACCGGACCGGACCGGCCGGTTCGACCGAGAACCGGATAATAATCCGATCCGGTTATGCTTAAAAACCGAAAATGTAAGAAAAATTAGATTTAACTGGTAACCGTCGGTTCAACCGGAAAAATCGGAAAAACCAGAAACAGGAATGGTTGAACCGGTTTCGCAAAATTGATGAAAGAGATCCGAAATGGAGCTTTATTTTGCAGAAAAATCTTCTTTTTTTCTCAGATCTGCTAGGCTTGAGAGAGTGAGAAAATTACTGAATGCTCATGCTTGGTGTTGAAACCAGACTCTTGGACTAGTATGATGCATCCACAGCTCTTCGGTAGTTCGGTGAGACAGGAAATGAAAGGAGCTGATGGAGATCAACTTCCACACAGAGAAAGAGAGAGAGAGAGAGAGAGAGATGGAGGTACTGGAGCGGACAAAACAATGAGAATGAAAAAATAAAAGTTCCTGATAGTAAATCGTGTGGTCATGTGGCCAGTGGGGTGCTAGATTTATGAGGGGAAATTAAAAAAAAATTAAAGAGGAGTGTACGTGTGTGGCTGGGAATGGGATGGTGAATTGGTCCAAATAATTAACAAGTCAGTGTGTTGTCTAATCACTTGACTTGGGGGGGGGGGGGGGGGGGGTTTCAATATTTTTTTTTTTGAATAGATAAATAGTTAAAGTTGACTATTATTTATAAAAATAAAAATTTGAAACTTTAATAGTAGATTATTCTTTTTTTGTCAATAATTACTTACTAAAAAAAATAGTATGCAAAAGAAGAAAAAAAAATTCTATATTTTATATTTTCTTAAAATAAGTTATTAAAATTCAAAATTCATATACAAATTATTTAAATATTTAAATAATATTAATTATGACATTATCGGTTCGACCGTCGATTCGTTTTCGATCGGATCATAAAACCAATAATCAGTCTCTTTTTCGGTTCTTTGTCCGTTTCGGTTTTTAAAACAATGATCTCTAGTAGGAAAAAAGATGAGGAAAGGGAAATAAAATGAAGGTTAATCTTGACAAGGAATGATAGCTAGCCATATTTTGGGTACTGTTTGGACTTTGGAGAGTAAACAATTATTTTTGTCTTTTGTTTGTATTTTCAACAAACTCCTTATTCTTTTTCTATATCCCGTTTAAATATTATTTTGCCTACCTACTTTTAGTTCATCTTTATGAATTTTTTAAGCTAACAAATTGTTTTGCTCATCTACAGTACTTTAGAGTCAAAGAGAGTGAATGTGGATGACCAAAGAATTTGCCTATTTTGCAAATATTGTTGGAATTGATTTTCAAGGCTTCACTCCCCATTTTGCCTATGAGTTTGGTTTTAGCTCTTCTATTGGATATGCTCAAACTCAGGTTGTTGAATTACAAGTGAATCAGCCCATGTGATTAAATTAATCCAATTATACAATTTACCGGTTCACAAGTAAATATGTTAAGCATGTAACAACAAGATAAATAATTTGTCACTAGTCGTACAAAATCAAATATAATAGAGACAATGATATGGTGAGGCAAAGAAAACTGATGGAAAAACTATTTCAAAGGAAAAACAATTGCGAGGGAAACCTTCTCCAAAGAAGCAAATATGCTATAATAAGAAAAAATTTACTTCCAAGGCTTGACCAATCTAAAGAAATCAAGATTAGGGTCAAGTTTGCTATTGAGATTGGAGAAGGCAAAATCTTCTCTTTTCTTGAGTAGTTCTTAAGTAGTTTTTTTGTATTTTCAACTTGATCTTCATTACAACTTTAAGATGTAATAAAACTCTCAATTTGAAACGGCTTGCCAACCCTAAAACATATAAGTAAACAAAAAATAAAATTACAAGTATGTATGTAGTTATATCCAATATAGGCAATTACACTTAAAATTCAATTCGAGTAGTATGGGAAAGCTGGGATCGAGTTAGGATTTTAGTTTGACTTAGACGAGTAATTAATGAGATAGGTTAATGATTAAAATTTCAACGTCCACACAGGCCCCCACACACATGCATCGGCAATATCACTTAATTTCTTTGTCTGAATGAATGACAGAGAAACTTTCTAATTTAGAGTACGTTTGGATTGAGTTGATTTCTGTCTGCATTTGCGTTTTTCAGTTTTTTTTTTTTTTTTTTTTTTACGCGTTTTTGAGACTTGCGGCTATTGTTCATGCACTGTTCAATAAACAGTAGCCGCAAAGTTTGACTTTTCTAATTTTTTTCAGCCAATCAGTGCATATCGTATACTGTTTACGGACCCACAAATTTCACTTTTCAGTAACTTTTTCATTAAAAATGAGTCCCACAATACTATTCACACATTTAAAAATTATTTTGCTACAGTGATTTTCAGTTTTCAGTTTTCAGCTATATCCAAACGGACCTTTAATTCGTCCAATTCTCATTTCCTCATCTTTTGCAATTGTATTCGTGTGTAGTGCAGGTTATTCTGCAAATAAACCACTCCACGCCATTCAATGCGTTAGGTTGGTCCTGCCTGGACTTGATCGTTATAGCGATCAAATAAAGGTGCATGTGAGTGAGACAATGTGATCACAATCAACCCCTTGGCCGATACCCAGGTCAGGTGCATGGATATTAATTTCCACGTCTATGGCCAAAAATAACTTAAAGTCAAGAATTATTTTTTGTCTACTATATGCTATATCAAGTGGAACAGGTTTTATATGCTATCAGATTCAAGGGGAATCCAGTGTTGCTCAATTAATCTCACCAACTTGTGCATGCAGTGTTCAGTCTAGTTTATGCAATTGTGGAAGTTAATAAGATCATTCTCCCTCTTCTCCTTTATTTGGGTCAAAACTCACTTATCAATAATAATAATCTATATCTATATATATATATAATAGCAGAATCTGAGAGAAAATGAGTTCCTAGAATTAAGGGGATAATGACAAATAAGAAAAGTCCCTACTTAAAATTCAGACATGTATCACTTTAAAAAGCGATACATTATATTGTTTGGCAATGCTATGCACCGTTTAAAAGCTTCTCATTATAAATATCAAAAAATTAACCGGTTGAAATTAGATGTGCACCAAAATAAAAATAGATAGGAGCGATGCGGACACGGAGAGTAACAGAGAAAGAGAGAGGCGATGAAATCAAAAACCTTCAAAAACTTTTTTGCAGACCCAAAATACTGTTTACCGCAAAACAAAACCCAATTCTCTTCTAAAAACTGAAATTAAAACCCGTTACTCCTCTGCGTTAAAACACTGTTTCGAACCGTCTTGGTATAAAAGGGTACTAAGCGCTTAAAAAAAAAAATACAACAAAGAAACAGAGAAAGAGGGCGATGAAAGGAGAGAGTGATCGAGAGAAAAGAGTGAGGAATAGAGAGACAGAGATAGAGAGAAGGGCGATGAAACAGAGAGAGGCCGAGAAAGAGAGAGGCGATGAAATAGAGAGAGGATGAGGCCTGGGACATGGAGAAAGAAACAGAGAAAGAGGCAGAACGGTTAACACTGCATCAATTGGGCACCATACATTGCTTTTTTTTCATTTTTTAGATTTGGGTATGAAATGTTACTTTTTGATTGAGTTTTTTTGTTGGATAGGTTTAGATTTGATTCGTTTTTGCTTTGGGTTTCTAGATTCTCTATCAAATTTTTTTTTTTTTTTTCAATTTTAAATATGATTTAGGCTTTTGAAGGACTTGATTTTGGTTTAGGGTTACATTTTTGGTCCAGCACCACCCATCTTCGGCTCCATTCAATCACAGCCTCAACGGTGACTTTGATTCCCAGTTCGTTCTCTGGCCGAGTTCGTCTTTGCAACAGCATATTTTGAAGGTATGTAAACTTTTTTCTCTCTTCAAATATTGTTTTTGTTTTCTGAAATCTGCCATGTTTTTTTTTCCCCTTCAATTTGGTTATGAACTTATGAGTTAGTTTTGGGTATTTTGGTTGGGTTGGTTTTGATTTAGGTTTTTGGGTTAGATTTATGTTTTGGGTTTTTGGGTTAATTTTTTTCTTTCTTAAATATAATCTATATCTATATCCATCTTTAACATTATCTACTTTTATTTAACCAAACCGTTTCAAATAAATTTTTCCCACCGATTGGTGTTTTGTTGCCTATAATAAATTACATTTTTTTTCCTGTTGCTACGTTGCTGTGAATTGATGCTCTAACATTTTCAGGTTTCCATTGGTTGAGATATTTTCTGACCCACACCATTTTTATAATTTATAACTGGGTCTTTACGTTAGTGGTTTAAATATGTTACATGGGGACATGATTAAGGGAAATTGTCAAATTTGATACTATTTGGATCCTAAGGCTAAGACTGGGTTGATTGAATAATTTGCTTTTGTTAGGCATGTAGAAAGATCCGTGAGGAAGAAGCTTAACTAAAGGATTGAGCTCTTTCATGTCACATGCAATCACAGCGTAGACCCATGTATCTATGTGGATTGGATCAAAGTGCCAGTGGAGGTGAAACTTTTGTAGTGGATTCGAATTGCAAAGAGCCCAAGTGTAGGTATATATTTTATTTTGAATCCATAATGTTTGATAAAATGCTTGAAAGAAAATTGATTAATTATATTTCTATCTTGATGAATTTATAATTTATTTTCGTTTCTTCAGTATTTTGTTTGGGACTAGAAACAATTAAATTTGTGAAAAGTTGATTGAAAGAACTTACAATTACAGATACATAGCTTGCGTTCATTGGGTTTTCTTTATTTTTGCTCATGCTGATGTTGGTTGTATGATGTATCAGCCTCTAATTGACACAGGTGGAAACAAATTAACTTACCTTTGGATAAAAAAGCGGTTATTTCTTTAAAGATATACTTTGTTTTTAACTATTGACGGTTAAGGATAATTTAGAAGTGAATTTTTAAAACGATTACCATAATCTGCACATATTATATATGTCTTGCTTATTGTAGACTTTTACCATGTAGATGGAAGCAAATTATCTTAAGTCTATGAAATGAGATGTGCTTAGGGTTAATAATTATATTCAAGTTTCTTTAGAAGCCTCTAAAGTGACACCCCATATTATCCAATAATATTTATTTTAAGCAGAAAATAACTTCCTAAATGGGAATATTTAAGAGTCATGTCCTTCAACCTAAGAATACATGTGACAAATGTAAAGTGTGTGCATTAATGCTAAGGATGACAAAAATTAAGAGCGATATGGATATGATGATTGTATTTTACTTTGAAGAAAAAGACAATATATTGCAATGATTGTTATATTTAGTTTCACTAATGATTGTTATTAATGATTTCTTTTTTAGGCATAATGGCTATAAAACTGTGTTATTAAAACTTTTGGTTTGGTATTGCTTTACAAGTGTAATCTGTGTAGGACAGTCAAGCTCCTTTGTTTGACTTGCTCTTCCTTTACATTTAAAAAGGTACTACTGATGCTGTAATACTCTATGCCTCTTTTATGCAGCTTAGGTCGTATGCAAGGTTTGTTGCAAGAGGATATATTAGTTCCTAAAGCTAGCAAAAGTGCTTTTGGCTTTCAGTAAAATTTCTGTTGTATCTATAGCAATTCAATATCTTAAATTTTGCCTTTAAAAACCAGGCTTTTCCAAGTGGCGCATAGAATTGAAAGACTTGCTACATTCTTTTAGCCAGTAAGACTTTCCTATTAAGTGCCACATTAGCTTACTCTCTTCAACCTATATTTTAGCATGCCTGAACTGCTACACAATCTCTTCTAACCTCTTGACATTTGCTATTTCTATCTCCACTCTTTCCCATTCATTTGATCATTTTGCTATGAACTCATTTGGCCTTAACTATAGGGTTTGTCTTGGGTGATAATATTTAGGTTCTATTAAACCATTTCTTTTGTTTATTTTTCCATAAGGATTATGTCAGTAAGAACAAATTACTATATTTTCCAAGTGTTTATTTTTCCAGTAAGTATTTTATTTTGTAATTCTCATTTGATCCGTCTTCTTTTGTTTCTATACAAATAAATCTCCTGTGGTGGAGCTTAATGCTCTAAAACATTGAAAGAGAATCACAAGTAGCATATGCAGTCAGTTCTTCCAAAGTTCAACACATTTTTTCTTTTGTTTTACTTTGTGACAAATAGTGATGTCTTTATTTAACTTCAATTGAACTGGTGCTTCTTTTTTTGTTTTATTGGAGTCATTTGCAATTTGTGGAGCCAAGAATAAATGTTATGTTAATCGAAAATTGTATTGATGGAGCATGTAACTACAATTTTTTTGGTTCAATGACAATTAGCGCTGCCCCTATATAACTTCAAGTGAGTTGATGCTTCCTTTTTTCTTTATTGAAGTCATCTACAATTTCTGAAGCCAAGGATAGATGTAATGTTTATGGAAAATTGTATTGATGCAACATGTAACTAATTAGTGAATGCCATTAGTAATATGCATTTAGCTTTTGTCTCTCTCTTTTTCTTCTCCTTTTTTCCCCCAAATTTGCTTTAATTATTACAATTATTTAATGCATATAGAAATCTATGACTTCCCTCTTTAATATTTCCAATAAACCCTCCTTCCTCATTTACTACTTCTACTTTCTATTTATTGTATTGAAGTGTCATATTATTCATCCAACTCACAAGACTCCTCATATGTCCCATTAAAACACAAAATGGTTAACATTTCTCCGTTATTTACTTACCCATTAAATCAAATTCATCGTTTTGGCCTTCCTTTAACTCTCTTTGTTTGGACTTTTCCTCCGTTTATCAAATACTTCAATGCCCGCCTCTTTAGAACTAAAACCCATTAATTTGGTTTTTTATATTTATATATAGATTTTCAATTCTCCTTCCACCTCCGCAGAAGTTGCCAAAGTACAAGCAGGGTTGGAATGTCTCTTTGAGGTGAGTTTTTCCTTTTCTGTTTTCCCTCATTCATCTTCAGTTTGTTTGGTGCAAATTGCATTTTCTCCCATTATGTAGAAGTTTAAATGTTTGATTTGCATGTTACAAAAATCTGTTATAGCTCGCTGCTAAAGTGAACCAGTGTAATGGGTCTTTCAAAAATAAATTATCATTTTTGGACAAGGCTTGCAGCTTGATATATTATTGTTCAATTCCTGATACTCTTGGAATATTAAAAAATGTGATAAAAATAACATAGATAAATAAAATAGAATGTTGATCTATTTTGTAAAATGTCAATGTAATGCATATTTCTTCTCTCTCTCTCTTTATATTCAACTAAATTTTAAATATTCTAAAAGTATTTAAATTGATTAGAATGGATAAGGTCAATATATGAAGCTCAAGAAGTTTTGCCAAAATAATAGGGATGATCTTTAGCGTTAGCAAACCAATCATTGCTACAATACTATCGGGGTATGACTCAAGAGAATTGTATCTGCATTTAACTATTGAATTTTGGTGTTTTTTTTTTTTTTCCTTAGGAATTTTGATGGGAAGTCAGTAATCAGTTTTTCATGGCCTTACTTGGATGTTTTCTAATGACTCATTGTAATGTACACATTTTGATTACTTAAAAATTTTCTTGCGAAAGCTGAATTGGATCTGTCGTTAACTCTTTTTTTATCAGGCTTGGTGCATCACAAAGAGTCCCCCTCTTCTCAACAATGTTCAACTCTCTATGCATAGTCAATGTAACAATTTGCCTTTTATGTAATAAAAAAAAAAAAAAAAGTGTTTGGCTTTAGCTTTGCTAAGTTTTTTGAGAAAGAGCTTTGCTAAGTTGATAGGTTATTTTTCTAAAATCATTGGTTTATATGTTCTGCTTTGGGTGAAAGCCATAGACCTTGAAACGATAGACAGTTCCAAAGCTACTGCATGAACCTTTGGAGAACAGGAGTAGTAAAGTTGATTTGGAAGAACAATGACTTTCTTAGAATCAATCAATGCCCATGTAACTAAAGTTCAACTGGCAATGAGTAAAAAGTATTAATTTTTCTGCTCATAAGAAGTCACTTTTTTTAACCTTTTCCCTCAAACTTCTTAATGAGAAGGGAATTTGGCATATAGTTACAAATTTTCAGGGGAAATCAGCCTTCTAAGAGTTTTTATTTCCCTATTGCATATATGATATTCCAATTATGCGAATTTTTAGAAATTAAGATGATATTACAAGTAGTACCTCAGCATAACAAAGAGATTCTTCATCATTCCATGATATTACAAAAACAAATATTGGTTTCAAACAAGATTTAGCATATGAACATATGCATGATCTAGATATTTACATAATTTTTTTTACAAAAGCATAAACTGTATGATCAATTGCAAACTAAATCATGTTCAAATCATGGTGTCATTTCTCTTTCCTACAACAATTCAGGTTTTAAAAATGGACATTTATAAACAGTTGTCTTAAAAGCAAACTGTTTATAAATGGAGTTTATAGCAAACTTTTCATAATTCAAGTTAAAAGTTATTGACCACTTAACTTACAAAATATATAATACATTATATCCAATCATACTCGATTAGAAAAATAATTATATAATTTTGAGTTTAAGACTAATACTTATAAGCTTCACGTATTTATTTCTTCTTTCACTTATCAGTTAAAAAAAATGTCAAAATTTCCCGTGCATCGCGCGGGCATACAACTAGTAATAATAATAATAAGAGTCATTCTATAGCACCCACAATTTTTAGCAGGTCTGGTACCCACTTAAATCTCAACCATAGATTTTAGATGTTTTAATCCTGGCCGTTTATCTAATATCAATGGAATACCAGTTTCCAGTTAAACAAGCTAGTTATGTATAATAAAAAAAAAACACAAAGTAAAAAAAAAAAAAAAAAAACTAATTGTTCTCTCTTGTTTACTCTCTCTCTCAGTCAAACATGCTTTTCATACTTCGGTGAATCTCTATTTTGTATCTGGTCACTTTACTCACTAGTAAAGGTCAAAAAGATCAAAATTGCTTCGATATGGTGGAAGCTTAGGTAAGGAAAAAAAACAAAACCCTAATTTCATCGTAAACTACCAAATCTCTTAATTAATGATTAGCATGTTTGTTTTGTTTCCTCAAATTTTTTGTTAGTTTTTCAAATACAACTTTTTATTTCAACTTATCTCTCTCTCTCTCATATGGTTGCAAACTCATTAGTCATTATGGGGTGGGACGGCATGTGGTGGTGGTTGTGGGTTGCAACATATATGGTGGAGAGAAGAAGAGAGGGTTATGGCTGATGGTTCGGCATATATTGACACATTATCTAAAAATTTCTCATCTCATGATCTGTATGTAAAAATAAATGAAAAAAATTGATGATTATATTATTAGTTTTTAAAATTTGAGATACCAATAGGTCAAAATTTTTAAATCTGAAAAATCAAAATGAAATTCATTATGTACATTTTAGAAATGATAAAGTTTAGCTAAAAATTGGTTGTACTTTAAGACTACAATCTTACTCAATATCTTTTTATTGTAAGTGAATTTTGACAAATTCATCATTGGATTACATCTTCTTTTTATATCCTCCATATATACTTGCAAAATTTATAGAAAATTAAAGATCAATAACTATGTCATCAATAAATTTTTTAAATTACAAGTTTTTGTAATTTAAAATTATGCATAAAATACAAACTTATAGACCATTTAGTATATAATATCCGATTGACACAAAATTTGATGTATATTAAGAACATAAAGAACATGAAATTCAACGGTTAGATTTTCAAAATATATAGTAATAATTATTTTATTAAGTAAGGTCGTAGCTTTAGGTTACTACCAATTTTGTAATTAAATTTTGTCATTTTAGAAATCTAAGATCTTATTTTTTCTTATTAATTTATATCAAAGTCAAATTGACAGTAGAGATGCAGCCATCAATCATCATCATCATCCAAATTTCCTTGTTATACCAATACTGACCCACACATCATGTGACATTCTATCATATATGTAAATGCTTCTTTGAACATAATGAGTTATGGTCCAGAAAGAGACATCCCCATTAGAGGACTCTATGTAGTTATTAAACAATATTTTCTGGAAAATAGGTTTTTTTAGTGTTTTCCCACTACAAGAAAGTTTGCTATTTTCAACGGTTGAAAACGTCGAAAAAAGTATTAGAAACTGTCGAAAAAAGTATTTTCGACGGTTTAAGTGACCGTTGAGAACCGCCAGTAAAAACTATGTCGAAACTTTTTTTCTACACCCTATGTGACCGTTGAAAAATGTGATTCACCTTTATCAATAATTATTAAACGTCGAAATATTATTGAAAACTGTTAAAATATATGTTGTTTTGAGATAAATTTCAACAGTTTGAAACCGTTGAAAAAAGTATTTAAAAAAAAAAAAAAAAACTAAAGCAATACCCTTTGCTATGAGTGTCTTTCCAGTACCAAGAGGCCCATATAGCAAAATTCCCTTAGGAGGCTTCACTCCAATATTTTCAAAAAGCTGTGGAGGCCTATGATTCAAAACCATCATTGCAGTCCAACATACATAGCTTAGAGAACAAGAATTGTATAAAAAAAGAAAGACAACCAAGAGGGTAATAGATTCACAGTTTAATATGTGTAGATGTAGAGCAAGACAAAAGTAATTTTCTTGGAAATTCTACCACCTGTACATTCTAATCATTACATATAGTAGTAATTTCGTTCATATGACATCATAGTGAACCAAAGAATATTTAGAAAAGTAAAGAGGAAGTCACATGTTTACTTTGCACAAACCAAGAATTTTGGAAATCATCATCATGAGATCTGTTCTACACTCGAAGCAAATGGTGAATCAAAACTTGCAAAACATAGCATTTGACAAACTGCTGATATCTCAGACTGTATCTATAAGAAGATGTATCCAACCAAAATAGAATGAAAGTTCAAACTTTCTCTACAAAACAGACTGATTTTTCTCTTCTATACACTTCCAACAACAACCTGCAATGGAAAATTAACAAAAGATTCAATAATTAACTGTGAATTATTTCCATAACTTGTAGAAGAGTTTCATCTCAAATATCAACATTGTACAGGCATAAGATTGAGCATAAAAAAATATATAAATTACCATTTAGCAGTAATACAAATACAGCAGTGAGTTCCCTAACAATCATCCCCATTCCCCCCCAGAAAAAAGAAAAGAAAAGCCTGCCCTCCCCTCATCTCATAAATAAAGAAGGAAAAGGTGTTGCAGAGGAGATTCTGCCATGCTACTTTGATTTTGACACAGCACAAGAATCATCGTGGTTTGATAAGAAAATAAAGCAAGACCTTCTTCTTGTATGGATATTATGAGCTGGAAAAATATCATTTTCAACCATGACATTTTGTATTCAAAACATAGCTAGTAGCTGGAAAATTTATTGAACTATCACATATCCCCAAAACCATTTCTCTTTACCCTTTCTTAACAAAAAACTGGCAGCTTGAAATGAAAACAGAAAAGTGTCAAACAAACCCAACCATCCAAAGATTACACACAAAAAAAAAAAAGAAAAAAAAAGGTAACAAACGCTTTACTTAAAAGAACAAGTAAAGTTAACAAACTAACCTGATTGGTAAAGTTAAGAAGAACAATCAGATTGAGCTAGCTCAAATGGGGCCATGTTTTTGAGTACTTGTGCTAGCAAACTCTCAACCCGATTAACTTGTGCCTTCAAGAGTTGTACATTAGCATCACTCTCCTTGCGGTGTTCCTCGGATTCTTTCAATTTCCTTAGAAGGTTAGCATCATTCTCCTTGCTTCTTTCCTCAGATTCTTTCAATTGCCTCAAAAGGTTTGCATCATTCTCCTTACGTCTTTCCTCAGATTCTTTCAATTGCATTTGGAGGTCATGAATAGTAGATGAAGAGGAACCCCATAACTCTGTAGGACAAATACCATCACCATAACCACGAACACGACCATGATGTTCAGGTCCAAATACCTCTACAAACATTTCATCGCCGGACATTTGCAAAGACCCTTTAGCCACTTCAGTAGTAAGTCTCTTAAATTTCATCTACATTAAAGGAGCATTTATAATTTTATACTACATTTGCTAAAAGCACATAAAAAAATACATTTTCTAGTAGCATATAAAAATAAATCTTAATAACAAGTTATACAAGCATTTTTAGGAATTTTCATACCAATGCTTCATGTGTAGTTTCATTTGCAGCTTGCCCATTAGATCTCGTATGTGTGATCTCAAATAATTGAAGTCGGCTAGGATCTTCTCCAGTTTTCTCCCTCTATCATTAAACAACACAAAGCATAGACATTCCATAAAATGTCTATCATTTAAACAACACAAAGTATAGACATTCCATAAAATGTCAAGCACCATAAATAACTATGCAACAATATTTTATCTTGAAAAAATTAAGTTTCAAAGATTGAGAAAATGATATATACAAACCTCTTCTTCACTTCGTTGTTGAAAGCTTTTTGACCCAGTAATGTGAATGATAAAGTTTTTGGAATGACTAAACTTGTTTTTATCACACATTGTCTACATTCAAAAACATATATTGGATTAAAAAATATTTTTAATTCTCTATAAAATTTCACAAGATAATAATTTCCATATGTAGTAGTACCTTCCAGTCCTTATTGCTCCATAAATTCACAAGATAGTTCCAATCATCATCCACCATGTTAGGTGGCAAATTTTCTAGTGCCTCCTCAGGATCCTCCTCATATGGCTTAAACCATTTTTTCTTCAAGGAGCTTCGGTAATTTTTGTATGACCTATTCATTTGCCGCCAAACAAGAGTCTCTTGACCCTCAACAATGAAGCGTTCCTAAAAACTGAAAACTAATAAGGATTACATTTGTGCATTATAAAGAAAACTTTTATTTCAAAACACTTTTATATAACGCACCAATATATAATCAAATAGCTTTCTTTTGTTTTGATGAGGCACCTCTCTCCAATCTTTGACTTGTAAAGGTACTATACTAATCCGTCTAACAAGGGCAGTACACTCTGATTTGAATATTGTAGAGTATTTTCCTGTCTTCCCTTTTTCCATATGATTGGGAACCTTTCCTTTGTAAAAAGTTTTGCAAGTTTTAGATTCCGTGTAGCCCCTCGCCCTTTCTTATTTCTTGTGTAGTCAAAACAATTGATAGACACATGTCAACTATAGATGGTTGCAAATATTAGAATGGTAATTTGATAGACTTGTCAAAAAATGTAGTGTTTTAGTTACCAACTCGTGAGCCACCACTTTCACTTGTTCCATACTCTTCTCTTGCTATTACTCCATTATCTCTAGCACTTCCAGCTGACTCTTCTCTTGCCATAGTTCCATAGTTTCTAGCACTTCCAGCTGACTCTTCTCTTGCAATAGCTCCATTGTTTCTAGCACTTCTAGCCGACTCTTCTCTTGGAATAGCTCCATAATTTCTAGCACTTCCAGCTGACTCTTCTCTTGCCACAGCTCTATAGTTTTTAGCACTTCCAACCGACTCTTCTCTTGCCACAGCTCCATAGTTTCTAGCACTTCTAGCCAACTCTTTTCTTGCAATAGTTCCATTGTTTCTAGCACTTCCAATTGACTCATTTCTTGCAATAGCTCCGTAGTTTCTAGCACTTCTAGCTGATTATTCTCTTGCAAAAGCATCATTGTTTCCAACACTTCTAGCCATAGGTAGAATTCCTTCAAATTGTCTTAAACAAGGTTATGAAGAGTAGGAAAAAAAAACTCTTTCTCATAATATGTGGCCTGCAATACATGAAAAACAAGAATTCTTAATTAAAATATTAAAAGCAAGCAAGAATGACAGTTCTATTTAACTTAAGAATTACTTGGGAAGGAATAATGAAGACCTGTAAGTCACTATTCCCAGAAACAGTGAGTATCTAATGAGTTTAATTTTGTAACTAAAAAAAAAAAAATGCTTAAACGGTGTTACTTATTTGCTAATAGATTTGAAGGGAAAGACCCAAACTCATGTTTACAAAGTGAGAGATTTACTAACAAATATTAAATCTTATGGATTAATGTGACAATTGAAAAGTGAGACTAAAATGAATCTTAATAAATAAATTTAAAAAAAAAAAAAAACAAAGGTGATATAGTATAAAGTAGTTTAAAACAAAGAAGTACCGTATTCATTAGGACAATTGGATTATATCACACCATACCTCATAGTTTTGGATATATTTTATTTAAACCTTCTTGTAGCTTCAGAAAATTTTATTTAAAAACTTATATTGTTTCAAGTAATTTCAGTTTAAACCTAAGAATTATGTGACTTTTAGCAGGGATTAAATGAATTTATGACAGAAGGTTTAGATTAAACTTTTTATATATATAAAAAAAAATTAAAGGTATAAAATATAATTTACTAAGATATTTTTTTTTTCCTGAAATTTTTAGAAAAGTGGAGATAAGGAAAGGAGACATACCCACGAAAGACAAAGGCCAGAGGGAGGAGAACAAGAGTAGAAATAGCAAACATGTAGAGGACAAAGACATGGTATAGCTCAACCCTTTCAAAGAGGATGCTTTGAATAAGATGTTTAAGCCAACGTTTGTGCATTCTGCTGTAACCATGGCTGAAAATGGAAGACCATTCTCGTAACAATATCTACCTGCCATCTCTCTCTCTCTCTCCTACTATGTACGTCCTAATGAATACAGTACTTCTTTTGCTTTTTCAAAGAGTAGTTAGGAGTTGATTAGGTTGTTGAGTTTTTTGCCTGAGACGATTGTGGTCAGCCAATCTCTTCCGGCAGCTTCTTTTTCCATTGTCATTTAATCCCAAAAACCCACTAACCAAACAAACCCAAAAACCCAAAAGAACTGAAAAAGAAAGCAAACCTTGGTTGAGCAATTTCTGAGTGGTTTAATTAGGATCCATGTTGGCTTCTTTGAAAGCCGCATAGAGAGAGAGAGAGAGAGAGAGAGAGAATGGAGAGAGAGTCTCTTTTGTTCAGTGGTGTTTCCGTGTTTACTGACATACACAATAAAGTAGTCACAATAACTGACAGTGAAGAGAAGGATGGATTGGTCTAGTACTGCTCGAAGAAGAGGAAAAGACACCACACCACACCACCTCTATTAGCATTAATTTAGTTATGAGGTTTACTTCTTCAGTCAAGAAACATAACAGATCTAATCAATCCAAGTGGAGGAAAAAAACCTACATGACAAATGACGGGGAGAAAACTAAAGTTGTAAGGTGGTAGCCAGTCATATTAAAGTAGAAAATATGAGGACAGCCAAGTAAACAACTGCTCTCATGGTATCAATTGTTGTTATTTCCATCAAATTAAAATAAAAAATCATAAACACTCATGCAGCAATTTACTACACTCTACTTATCACAAGGTGTCAGGGAATCAACATTCTATGCTCCTCCTTTTTTGTTACCTCCTAGTATGATAGAGTCTGTGCCAAAACTATCAGTTGCCTAGTTCAGTGCATGACTATGCTATATAGCCTAAAGAAAGCAGGTGAAACAAACACTCAAGTTTCATAACCATGTACAAAAGATCTGACACACTAAAGCCAACGACTCAATGAGCTCTAGCTCAAATGACAGATCCTTCCCTCAGAAGAATGGAGTGGAAGCTGAATTGTGCTCCAAGACCCACTAGATGCGCGTGTGACTCACCAATTTAAAAAAAAAAAAAAAAAAAGACCCTATACAATAAGAAGAGTTCTTGGAAGGGTTTTGTATCTTAATATGAGCCACAGGAGTTCACCATACCCATCATTCTCTGAAATATCCTGGCTTTACAATTGTAATTCTCTATGCTTGTACACAGATGCTCATCCTTCCTATTTTTGGCATTCTCCCAAGCAATTCATCCAGCTAAGGAAGATAACCCCACACTTAAGACATCCACAATCCACAGATATCATATGTCATAAGCTAAACAGAAAACAAAACATATAGTAGTCAAGTGCAGTAAACAGCTGATTTACTATAAACACCTAACCAAATCACATAGGTCATTGTAAAGAAACTTATTCTATATAATCTCTCTCAGCTGATCTCGAAGAATCTTAACTATACAGTGTTGTCAAGGCTTGGTTTACTAACAAGCAATGGTTCCTTGTATCTGCCTTCAAATAATAGATAACCAACATATCAAATCAAGACGAAATTAATTATTACCTTGAGATCATCCTCAATCTTTGACACTTGACTATGAATACTATCCACAGTCTCCCTCAAGGGTGACATAATCGGGTACTTGGCTTCGTCCCAAACAAACCTTTTCCATTACAAAACCAAAACAAAAATTCGGCTCTACCAGTACTACCTATTTTCTAGGCAGCACATGGCCCTGTTTCAGCTCTAGTGACCATATAGAACTACTAAAGATGCAAAATGGCTGCAAGATTTGGAAGTAGTAAATATTAAAGAGCAAGACAACAGGAAAAAAAAAATTGAACATTTTCAGTAGAAATTGGGTGAGTTCTGAACCTAGAAAGTAATGCCACAGAGAATTGTTTTGAGTGATTTTCCCATGAAAACATAAACACACCTTTTGGATAATTTATATATGTATAAAAAAGCTTCCATATACATGTGAAATTTCTCAATAATAGCTCTACCAACTCTAACCAATAGTTACAAATGCACCATGTACATGGCACACAAAACAATTAATCTTAATTTTCTTATTAGCACTGATTTATATCAAAACAGAACCCACTCAGGACTTTCATCAAATAGGTGGTAATCAAATTTGCTACAGGAGATAAACAAACTCCATTGCACGTACTACACTTTCACAATCCGCATTTTTTTTCTTCAGAGAAACCTATTACTATAAGCCTCAAAGCTATAAACCCTTTACCACAACTTACATTAATTGTTGGAAAATTTACATAAAACACTCATGAAAAACGCATCAAACTCTGAATTCCAAAAGACCATTGAAAAACAAACCTAAATTATACAGTAAGAGTAATTATATTAATATACAATAATTCTAGATTTGCAGTTTAATTATACAAGTTATATACAAAAAATCCAAAATCAAAAACAAAACGTTTATGCTATCTATGGAAAAACAAAGAAATACAAAATTGAAGGTTAGGTTTTCAAGGAGAATGTGAAATTGGATTCATCAATGTATAGAAGATACCTAATCAGAGGTTTGGATAGGTAAAAGTGTGAATATATACAAGATTTGGATGCGATTGTACCAACTCGGTGAATCTAAAGCAAAGAAAAATCAACCAAAGTCAAAAATTCTGTTTGGTTGCCGAGAAAATAACAGAATTCAATTCATTATTTGATGATGATGATCAAATGATTATATTTCAATCACAAAACTAATTATGTGACTTAATTAAACAAGTTATATATATGATTATTAAGCAGGTTATATGATTAAAACTACACATATATATATAAGATCATTTAAATTGCCAAAGATTGAGCTGTAATAATTGATTTGAAAGAAAATTTTGTATTTCTCCATTTGGTTTTGAAATTGAGAGGATCCATTTTAATTTCAGATGGTAAGCCACATGGAAATTGTAAATTGTTATACATGGTTTCAAATCATTTTAACCCTTAATTGGAGATCTTTCTAGACTCTACTTTAAATAGTCATTTTTTTCCTGATAGGCTTCTAAATTTTTTGAACAATATTCTATTAAAATAAAGTTAAGATATGTAAAAAAATTCTATTTATTTAGCAGATGGCATAGGGTGAAAGAACTGAAACAAAGCTTTTTAGAAAATACAAGAACCAATTTGACATTAGAAATATTCAAAAGATGAACTTCAAATTAATTGTTTTTTAGGGGTAAAATCTGTATTTTTTGCCTAATTAGTCTTCTTGAAATTTTTGAATGATTGCCACCTATTAAAATATAATTAAGATATGTAAAAAAAATTCTATTTATTTAACAGATGGCATAGGGTGAAAGAACCAAACCAAGTTTTTTAGAAAATACAAGAAACAATTTGACATTGAAAATATTCAAAAGATGATCTTCGATTTAATTTCTTTTAGGGGTAAAATTTGTAAAATTATCCTAAAAGAGAATTTATTGTCTTCTGCTTAATAAGTTGGAATAGTAGGTGGCCAACTTTTCCAACCAGATTAGTACTACTAGAATTATCATTAATATAAACTAAAGTTAGTATTTCTTTCTTGCTTTGAAAATTTTCTTCTATTCCTAATGTCTTGCCTAATTGGCTTGCAAGAGAGTGTTCCATCCCCCAATTATTCTACTTACAAGAGATTATTACGCTGTCACTTTCTTATACATTCATGTGAGAGGGACATGTAGTACTCTCTTTGAAAAGTACTTGATAAAGATATGTTCAACGAGCAATTTTTTCCCCTAGGCAAATGTTATTCCATACATGTAAATAAAATGGATCCTCAGTCTGATTTCATTCAATTTGAAGACGGTTGATCATTTAAATATGATTAGGTATCGACAAGATATTGTTTCACACATAAAGTTATTATGGGAAGGGACCTCTTCCATTTAACTTCTCCAATTCTACACAATTTTAATCACTCTAACGATCTTAAAACTTCACGTAAATAACACAAAATCAAATAATTACACGTGTCTTCATCCCTTCACAGTAGCCAAAATATCAGCACATATATTTGCTTCACAGTAAATATGTCTCGGTATGACCCTTCATCCACGCCCTTACTTACCACTAGTCGTTAACCCATGTGATGCACAGGAAAGCTATTGAGTATGAGTTATTATTTAATCTTTGCTTATTTGCTACAATAAATAAATGGAAAACAAATTACTAAATCACTATCATTAGAAATCTTATAGTAGCCTCAATTGGTGGCTATTAAATAAATCTCCATCATTAGAAATACTTCCTTTTCAGGGTCTTTTTTGGGGGGGGGGGGGGGGGGGGTGGGGGAAGGGAGGGAGGGAAAACAATATTGAATATTTAATTGTAAATTGTTCATTTTAAAACATGGTCCAACAGCTAAACTTCTTAAGCAGAGTGATTCATCAAAATTCAAAGGTAGCCAAAACAAAAAGAAAGGAAAAAAAATAAAATAAAGCAAAACTCCAAAGGTAAAGAAGCAAATAGCCATTCCACATCCACAAGAAGCATAAGAAGAATAGTCATTATAGTTTTAAAACTAATAATCATAAACAAATATCCACACCAAAACTTTAGCTCTGATAATTGATTTTGTTTTGGAATCATTAACATAAATCTCCTCAAAATCAAGCAAGAACATTTGCATTGCACGTGTATGGTTTTAATTAAAATAAATCATGTGAGACTTGTTAAAATAATACAAGTGAATACTTTTTTCATTTGTCATTCACTTGTATTATTTTAACAAGTCTCACATGACTCATTTTAAAACCATACACATGGCTAGTTATATCAAAATCCATGTAGTGGGTGGAAATAATTTTCCTGGAAAGTCACTCTACACTATTTTCTGCCAATGTTTTTGAATAATGTTTGGAAAAATGTGAAATGAAGTCCTTTGTAGGGAAGGAGGGATAGCAAGTGAGGTCTAATGGGCCAATACAAGTTTAATTGTGACCCAGCAGTCGTGGGTATATAGAGTCCTAATGGCTTGGGCTAAGCAGATCCCATTATCTATACCTATATAGCAGCCAAGACTCAGCCCATTCGATTGCTTGGAGCTGGCCAGGGTTGAGATTCGAATGAAAGTCTGCGTTGATGCTCTGCAAGAGGGGATCATAAACCAGCTTTGGAATATCACGACACTGCATGTTGGGCGATTTATAAGTCTAGTCCATATATATACTCTTTTTTTTTTTTTTTGCTGAATATCCATATATATACTCTTGATAACTGTGTATTTAGCTGGCTTAGAAGATGTGGAAATACACTCTCCTTTGAACAAAAAGTAAAAGAAAGATACCTTCAGTCATTCATGACAAGGGAGAGGATACATTACCCCTTTGAACAAAAAGTAAAAGAAGCGATATTCATAACTATTTAGGGTGAATTATTTAATCATTTAATCACTTATTTAATCAAATTTTTTTAATCACTTATTTTGATATTATGATAAATTATTACAGTATCTAAATTTTTATTAATAAATAAGCTAGTAATGCTAATCACAAACTTTTTCACAACAGTTTTACAAATTGTTGAAATGAAAATTTTCAATTGGTTCTCATTGAGATTCACTGCTTATATTGCTCTTTTACTTACTAATAATCATTCAACGCATCATCGATTTGTAAAAAAGTCTATTATTCTTACTCTAAAAAAGACATAAGATAGGTTAACAACATTTCTAATTTAAACGGAGAAACTGAAATTCAGGGGTGGGGTTTAAAGCCTATAGCCTTGCATGGCTAAGGCAATTACTGACTACAATACACTAGTCTAGTCCTAAACGCTAGGTTCTCTTGCACATACAAATTAAAACACCGGTACTTGACAGTCCATATATATAATTAACTTATAAAATTAAGAATATTATTCCAATAATTCTTGGTCATTTCATGTACCTCACCATTGCCAGTACTAGTAGTACTTGTAATTGTGCTGAAGGTAGATAAACTATGCATATCAAGATTATTGAAAAGTAGATTATTTGCTATCCCTTCAATGAAATTCCCATCTCCATTATCAGAAGCCTGAATGGTACTTGGCACATCTCCAACATCAAGAGCCATATTGTGTTGCTGCGTGGTATATACTTCATTCATATGATCAGGACCTAAAACTCCATTAAAATCTGATGATGATACCACAGTTGACACTGCTGCTTGTGCACTCTTTGAGAAGCTCAATGTGGATATCGGAGACTCAAGATCACCACCATTGTCACCCAAACCAAGACCAAAGGAACCATTGTGAAGACCACCTTGTATGGAATTTAACATTAGGCTCTGCCATGTTTTTACTATGTCAAGGCAACGTGGTGGTGCAAGTGCGTTAGTCGTATCACCTGGCTCATGTCGGCGAAGCTGTGACTCTTTAGCTAGTCTAGCTTCGGCCTGAAGACGAGCACTCTCCCACTGAGCCATGTGGCTAAGATTTAATGCGTTCTTAGGGTCACCATTTGCCGAGCCAAGGATGCTGCTTGTTGGCTTGTGAGTCAACGGGTCAATACCCATCATGGCTAACCTTTTCTTTAGATGTGTGTTCCAGTAATTCTTGACCTCGTTGTCTGTTCTCTTTGGCAAGTGCGCAGTTATGGCAGACCACCTGGAGAAAAATAGTAGGAGTATACGTGAAACGCATGCTTGTACTATGTATTTATCTTCTTAGGGACTTTTCTTTTTCTTTTTAGAGAGAGAGAATAAAAAATAAAAATAAAATAGGAGGGGATGGGTAGCAAGATAGGTATCAACGTGCTTATTAGTGGGAATCAAGAGGAATCGAATCGAAGACCAAAGTCTTGTTGGCCAAGGTCTAGGCATTAGACCACCCTGCTGTGTTGGTATCTTATTAGAGACATACTATTTCGATATGGGTTGTCAGTGCTTTTTTGTTGAAAATATTGAAAAAAAAAATGAGAAGTTTTATTATGTGGTGTCCAAAAAAAAAAAAAAAAGGGAAATTTGCCATTACAAACAACACTTTTCAATTTATTTTGGAGTAAAATATTTTTAACTTGAAAATGTTGTCCATCGAAAGCGTTTTCAAACATTTTAAAGAAAAAATTGTCTTCAAAATGTTTTGAAAACAATTTTTTTAGTATTTGATTTGTATGAAAATTCACACAATTTCTCTTATATATATATATATATTATGAGATAAAAAAATTTATTTACCGTTTTAAAATATTAATACAGAACAAGAAAATCAACCTAAAAATTAATCTCCTATAAAAAAAAAAAAAAAAAAACCCTAAAATTAAGCACAATCAAAACAAAACTATTGAAAATTACACTAATAAGAACAATAAATAAAAAAAAAAAAAAAGTGTATAGAAACCACAAAAAAAAATAAAAACTATTAATTTCTAAACTTACACATTCACATGCGCATAATTACAAGCATTTGAAACCTCCAAAATAAAACTTGAAATTAACTTTTGTGTGACTTTCGAGTCATACCGTGATCATCTAGGAGGTTTCAGGGAGCATTTGCAACCTTTTGATGGTTTCTAGGGGTAGTTTAGTTATTTTAGTAGTTTTATAGGAAATTTAATTATATTAGATGTTTTGAATGTATATAGGTCATTTTAGAGCTTTTAGGCTTATTTTAATAATTTTATAGTATATATATTTCAGTTACTTAGTTTTGAGAAGTTTTTTTTATTTCTCGAATTCAAAATTAAATATCAAACTGAATTTAATACCACTCCACATGTCAAAATGAGTAAAAGAGGAAAGCTCATGGTAGGTCCAGTACTAGAAAACTATGCGTCATTTATAGTCATTTCCTAGGTTTTAAGGGGCATTTTGAGTATTTTTGGGAGATTTTTGTCATTTTGTACGTTTCTGTTCGCTAGAGGATGAAAATGTTTTACGCCTTCAAATGTAAAACATTTTCAATCTCAAATACTAGAAAACCATGCGTCATTTATAGTCGTTTCCTAGGTTTTATGGGGGCATTTTGAGTATTTTTGGGAGATTCTTGTCATTTTGTAGGTTTCTATTCGCTAGAGGATGAAAATGTTTTACACCTTCAAATGTAAAACATTTTCAATCTCAAATATAGGGTCTATTTGAGATCCGTTTATTTTATTGAAATTGAAATTTTTTAACTAAAAATATTGTAGATAAAGGTAAAAGTTAGCTGAAATAGTATAGTGGGATCCATGAATAGTACCAAAAAGTGCAGTGAGACTCATAAATAGTAGTAAAAATAAGTTGACAAAAATAATCTTACCAAACATACACACAGTGTTTTTTGTGATCATCAAAAAATAATTACTGTGGATTTTATTTTTCAAAAGTCCTAAATACTTGAAAATGATATGAAGATGAGGAAAACATTTTCTAAAAAAAAATTTACACAAAAACAAATAGAACCTTAGTGCAAATAAATAAATAAAAGACAAAGACAAAGTCTCACTCTTTGGTCGCACGGGTTTTAGACAAATAAATTATTTATATATTTAAAAGTTTAGATACAAAATTTTATATGCTCTCTCCCCCCCCCCCCCCCCCCCGGGGAAATTGAAAATTAGTCACTTCAGTAAACTAATCCAAAGAATTTAAAATATTAAATAATCACTTGACTTATATGTTCAGAATTATAATTTGCTTGTTTGATGTTTGGGACCCGAAGTTATAAGTTTGAAATTTAAATGATGCCATGCTACATTTCCACCTAAGTACTTGTTATTTTTTTGTCTGTGTATTTGCTAGTCTTAATTTTCAACTTAATAACACTAATTATTATTTTTAATAAGAATATTATAATGATAATAAATATGACTTTCAACTTTTGTGGTTAATACTATTATCTTTATAAAGTAGTCGTATTTCCATTCACTTTTTCAGTTTTTATTGCAATTATGAACCAAGTATTTCCTGCCATGAATGTTATTTAGGCTTCGCAACAAAATAAAATATGTGCTAGTTCTAAGGGTGTGTTTGGATAGAACTTATTTTGCTGAAACTGAAAACTGAAAACTGAAAATACTGTAGCAAAATAATTTTTAAATGTGTGAATAGTACTGTGAGACCCATTTTTAATGAAAAAATTGTTGAAAAGTGAAGTTTGTGGGTCTGTAAACAGTGCACGGTCCACTAATGGACAGAAATGTCAAAAAAACACGGCCAAACAGTACTGAATAGTACTCTACTGTTGCACTTGTCCCCTGAAACACGTGTAGAAAAAGAAAAAAAAAAAAAAAAAAAAAAAGCAAAACGCAAAAGCAAAACTCAAACGTTGATCCAAACCCACCCTAATTTTTATACATTAATTTAGTTTTGAATTTTACTATATTTCTTATTTTTTATGGTTACAATTTTTTTATCTTTTATTTTAAAAGTTAAACCTTAATTTGACTTGAAAAAAGTCAATAAAATCAGGCTACAATGATTTCTCAAGAAAAAGTGCCTGAGATATATAAATACACCTTGTCTCAATTAGTTCATATCATATATTTACAAGTATTCGTTAAACAACGAACACAAAATACTAAAAAACAAGGTTCAAAGAAAAGACATGTTACATAAGTAACTTTGAAATGATAATTGCCTTCCGGCCAAAGCAATAAGTTGTAAGTTTTACATGAGAATTATCTTCTAAAAAAATTAGAGGTAAGACTACAAGTCTACAAACCATCACCTCTCCTAAACCCCCCACAAAAATAAAAGTTCTTTTTTTCATTGAGTGTAATTCAAAAAAAAAAAAAAGTAGCAAAGATATTAACATTTCTTATATTCAAAAAAAAAAAAAAAAAAAAAAATATATATATATATATATATATATATATATATGAAGAAGAAGAAGAAGAAGAAAGGATTAACGTTTCTTTACTTGTTGCCTAGAAGAGCATGAAGTTGAATGATGGTTTTGTCTTCCTGTAAACTGAATCTTCCCCTCTTAATACCAGGTTTAAGGTAATTGTTCCATCTCAGTCTGCAGCTCTTCCCACATCTTTGAAGACCTATAGGACAAGAAAAAAAAAAAAAAAAACCCATTAATCACATGCACAATAGTTCATGCATCTAAAACGATTGTAGAAAATTCCAAATACTAGCTTTGACATTTCAGTGAAGGAACAAAAATAATAATAATGTAAAGGAGTTTAGCTATAAATGGTAAAAAATAAAAATAAAAATAACCAGCTTTTTTTGGTAAAGAACGCCAGCATCTATGGCCATGTTGTTGAATGTAGGTTAAGAGCTTCTGGTCTTCTTCAGGAGTCCACAGGCCTTTCTTCAAGCCGTCTGCATCACAGTATGGAGTTCTTCCCATTCTGATATTAATGTCGCCAAACTGCGGCAACTGGAAAGAAAAGAAAACGGTACTGCTGATGCTGATAGACTTTTTTTTTTTTTTTTGAGACCAGATGCTGATAGACTTGGATGGAGAGAGAAGTTAGAAAGTAATGCTGGTAATGAATACTTGTAAGGAGTAAGGACCTAGGAAAAGGGTAAAGTCTCAGTGGTCACAATTGGTCAGTACTCAGTACCATATATATAGAAAAATAATAAAGAAAGCTGCCTGACAAAAATTCTCACAATATTTTCACCAATTTTTTTTAGGATAAATTATAATTTATTTATATGTAGTTTTATTGAAGTTTAAATTGTTTATTTGTGATTTGAAATTTGGTATTTTATCCATTTAAGGTTAGTTCAGTTAGAATTCCTTAACCCACTTTTATTAAAAATATAGCTAAATATATAATTTTACTTCGCTTTTATATTTTTTTTCTCTAAAAACACAAAAAATATAAAAATATAAGATCAAATAAGATAAAAAAATAATTCAACGGAACCCTTGTATCATGGAATTTCAAACCATAAATAAATAATTTAAATTTCGGTCAGATCTCAAGGAAGTAAAGCTTTAAATTTTAAACTAACTTAAATTTCAATTAAACTACAGATAAATAAGTTGTAAAAACATGAAATTTTGGATCACAATCTTGCTCTAATTATTTTATATGACATATTGGGACTGTTTTAGTGTTTTTCACCCACCAAAATTTGGAAAATAAGTCCGTCGCAGATTTCATGGGCTGTAAAAGACTCGAAGAAAAAAAAAAAAAAAGAAAAAAAAAAAGGTGTTTTTACTTCGCTAAATTTGTATTAGCACGAAGATCCCTTTTTTTGGGGGGAGGAGCCCGACACGACCAGCGGGTAATACTAACATGGAGGGACCCAAAAAGTACGGAATAGGCTTTAAGGTTTTAATTTTTGGTTTTTTAGGGCCCGAAACCTCTGTGGTCAGAAATTAAGGGATTGTTTGATAGCTTAGTTTAAACATATTTTTGAGCATTTTAAATAATATTACATATTTAGATGTTTTTTCATTCACACGTATATTAAAAACACCTAAATAACATTATTTAAACTCCTCTACTAAACACCCTCTAAGGATTGAGAATTGAGATAAGGGAGATTGGACAATGATATAATAGTTATCCAGAGTGAAATTAAAGGTTGAAAAAAACTATTTTTAATCTCAACTCTTAAATATAAAAAATAAAATAAAAATAAAAAAGTTAAAAAGTTAAAATAAAAAAAATAAAAATGATAAAAATGTTTGTATATAAAGTGGAGTGAAATGCAAAGTGCGATCCAAATCCAGAAATTAATGGCCCATTTGGTATATGTGTTTAAACAATAGTTTTCAATTTTTTTGGAAATATATGTAGGTGAAAAAATGTGTGAAAATACGTGTAATATTGTTTAAAAATTGAAAATATGTGTTTAAACACATGTACCAAACGGACTCTAATTATACTGTTTCAATTGGTGCCAAGTGGTGGATTTGGATAAATGTTTTTAACAAGAAATTTGACAATTTTTTTGATATAGGTTGAATTGAAATTTTTTTACTAATTCTTACTTGGAATTACTACTTATATCACTTTTTTATCTCCTACTAGAATAATCTGTCACATTAATAAGTTTTAAATTTGTTGAGTTTACGGACTTTCTCTAATTAGATCTGATGCTATTGCATTGCACCATGCAATATTATCACCCATGTAAATGTAAAAGTAGATAAATAAATAAAAAAACAATTTTTTTGGGGGGCAAAAATAGTATTTTGATCCCAATATTTTGAAGTTAGTGTTAATTTGTTCCATATATTTTGTAACAATCAATTTAATTCATGTTATTTTCAACTTGCAGTCAATTTAGTCCATACATTTTGGTAGAAGCCAAATTAACCCTTGTTATTTACTTAAATTTACTATTCATTTAATCCACGTAATTTCCGGTTTACATTTATTATGGGTCTAAATCTGGATTTTTTTTGGTTGTTGAGTTGATTGTTTGTATCTCATTATGTCACGGGCTAGCCTAGATTGGCTACCTACAACCCACTTCCAACAGAGAGAGAGAGAGAGAGAGATCACTCTAACATCTGTATATATTTTTTTGTGAAATTCATGACCAGATTCATAAAGTGTTTTTGTGTAACTTGATATACAAGACTCTATTTTTGATTTTTAAACACTTTACAACACCGGGTGCGAATGTTCTAATGTTAATGACTTATTGTGGTGAAAAAATAATATTTTTTTCGATAGTCGTTAAAGAATAACGTTGATTTCCTTTTCTTATTTAGTTGGTAAAAAGGTAGATATATAGTTAACTTTGTAGTAGTACATCCAATATTAATTACTTGCCCTTCTAAGTATCCGTTTGGATACTGTGTTTGCGTCCAAGCGTCTATGTTTCATCTTCTTTTTTTTTTTTTTTTTTTTTTTTGAGAAGCGTATTTTTTGCTTTTTCAATGGGTCTCGTGTATTGTTTACGGGACCTACAAATCTCTTTTTTTAACAAAATTTTTATTAAAAATGAGTCTCACGGCACTATTCACACATTCAAAAATTATTTTGTTACAGTGTTTTCAGTTTTCAGCAAAATAAGCGGTATCCAAACACAACCTAAAAAGGCCGAAACTTCCTTGAACACCAGCTTATTTTCTTTTTAATTTACCTGAAAAACTATGGAGCTTCAAAAAGTAGTGCACATAAGTTTTTGATCTGATAAACGGGCGCTCTTAGGACATTTGTTAATGGATCATTTTAGAAAAATTTTAATATTATTTTCATAGGAAATATAAAAAACTATCAAAAAAATCAATTGTTTTTTTGTTCTTTTTCCATCAAAAAATTTCTAAAAAAAATTTCATAAACCAATACTAGTACTCTCAGGGCATCTATTAACTTTTTCCAATGATTTTTCATGCCCTACCTCCAACAAATTTAGTTTGCTGAACTAATTAAAATTTTCATCAATATCTGAGTCTGAGAGTTGCCTTCTACTATGATGTTTCACACTCCTACTTCTCTAGCAAACTAAATGCCTGTTTTTATTGCTAGTTTGCTACCACGTGCTCTGTGTGCTTTGTACCTTTTGCTTCTTGAGCACCAGTTCGCTTGCTCATTGATTTCTATGTTAGCAACGCTAGGTGAATTGGCAATTAATATTATGTCGAATTGACAGCTCAGAAACATTTATTAACACTTTTTGTCCAAAGTAGAACACTTCAAATTACATATATTGTAGCAAAAATGACGTTGAATTAATGTGCTGTTCGTAGCAGAAATACCTGAAAATGTTCCATGTATGTACTTCTAAATAAACCTCATGTTATATGAAAAGGAAAAATGTTACATTTACAATATTTTGATTTTCACAACAAATTATAACTAGCAAGTTGTTACTTGATGTTATTAGTGGGCTAAAACTTAATTTTACAATGAACCCCTATTTAAAACCGATGATAATTTGTCATATAGAATTTGTTATAACAATACTTTATACGAAATGAGTACATTATACGAAATGGGTATATGATACTATGATATGAATTCAAAAGCAGCATGACCGGACAGAGGTACGTACGTAGTTGATAGTTCACAAATTTGCTTTAATTGGAGTAGTTGCCCCGCTTTATTTGTGGTACTATGGCAGAGAACTAGGTGCTTATTGGCTTGCGATGGTTTTCGAAAGTTCGTCACTTTAAAGAGCATGGATTCTATTTTAATTTTAAGAAAAATACAAAAAGAAAGAAAAAACAAAATGTTATGTCTACTGCACGTTCCCAATAAATTTTTAATGATAAATTGTTACTAATAAATAATAAAATAATTTTAGTAATAGGTTCAAATTATAACTAATAACAATTTATTATTAAAGATTTATTGTGAAAATGCTATGGACGTAAAAAATCCTTTTTTTTTTTTTTTTTTTTTGTTGAGAATATTAAGTATTTTTTAAGTTGTTCCTTTGGATTGAGATGTATAGGATATTGTCATTATGCCATATAATGCATCATAAAGTAGTTGTTATGAGATTAAAGTAGTTCTTAGAGCATTCTTAGCAAAGGTGTCAAATGCTATAAATACTATAATTTAACATCAAATTTTAAAAAAGCACCCTCCGTCGAAGGTGCTAGATGTTATTAATTTTGACGTCTAGCTACAGTGGGCTGCTAGAGATAAAAATTGTTTGTTTAATGAAACACTGTAGCAACAATGGATGTAATTATTGATTTAAATGAATAAAGAATAAAAAAAAAGAATATTTAAATGAAGTGGTAAAATAATAGAACCTTTAATGTTGGGTGTATTGTAAAGTAAGTTTTTAAAATGAATAAAGTAACTTTTTGAGATGCTAAATGCTATATTTTATAGCATTCTTGATGAGAATGCTCTTAGAGACATGAATTTAGCTTTGATGTACAAGTTGTATTATTTTACCGCATTATTTGTACTATACATCCGGATTCATACTACAATATAGGGTTAGTACATAATTAGCCTAAGGCTAATCACTCTCTCTATATATATCATTAGTGGGATAATTTTAATATAACAATTCCATATAGTATAGATGTAGCTGCTCTTGGACTGTTGAGTCGAACCACATTAAATCCTTTCTTCTTTTATCTCTAATTTAGGTGTGGAAGCTGACAGGATGACGATGATGCCATTGATGAAGTCATCAAGATAGACTGGCGCATGAACAACTTTGACAAAGTGTGGGGTGCGTGTGGCGCGTGGTTCGACAGGCTGGAACTCCAATGTGCGCATGGTGGCTTGGTTGCTGGATTTCTAGGTTTTTCATATCGGAGGCCGAAGAGCACGTTTGTGTGGTATGTTTCGTGATTCAAGGTTTGAAATTGCACAAATCTAAAAGGAAGAGGCACATCGTGGCGGTGCTGGGAAAGTGATGAGGCAATGACGAAGGCCACTGTGATAGGCATGTGAGGTCCTAATTTGGAGTCTTCAATCAAAGATTGAGATTGCAAGGCAAACGGTGCTTGTGAGAGAGTATCTGTGAATTTGAAGGCCGTGGATAAATTTGGGAGCAAGCTTGATAGAGATTAGAGACATATTTTGTTAGAAGGCAAGAATGATGTTTGACTTTAATACCATGTTAAATATTAGCATTAATATACTATGTTGAATATGGTAGAATAGATGAGGAAACAGAAGTATAAATGTAGAATACAAGAATATGAGGGTTACGTGGTGTAAACTAACGGCCTACGTCCACGTAGGAAACATTTAAAGAATACATATTTATTAGATGAGAGTGTAGTATAAATTTTGTGTTACAATGAACCATAATATGAGTATATATAGTAGACTAAATCCTAAACTAATTATATACTAACTATGGTTAATAGACTTGTAGTATAAGTAGGAGACTTGTCTTGCATACAAGGTAAGATTAGGTTTGGATTTATTATATTGGGCTAATATATCTCTAACATATCTTAAAATATTTTTGTTAGATTACAGATTATTGGCTAAATTCATATTTGTTAGTATTATCAAAATTTTGTTAAGGTTGAGTTTGGATTAATTAAAAGCTGTTTAAAGACGATAAGGTTTTGATATTCTTAGAGATCACAGTATGTGATCTTTTGCACTTATATTTATGACATAACAAATAATTGAGTAAAATTTAAAGTTCATCGGAAAAGTGAACATCTAAGGCATTAAAACGGACACAAATTTGACCCAAGTTAAATTTGAAATGAGTGAAATAGGACTACTAAAAATTGGCATAACTACACTATCCTTGAAAGTTGGCTAGAAACTCACTAAGCAAAATTGTAGTAACATGGTCCTAAACACACTTACGGATCTCAAGTCTTAACTAGTAGTCTAGTACAAGACTCCCAATTAATCGACCTTTTAAAGTGTTTTTCTCTCACTCTTTTTTTTTTTTTTTTTTTTTTTTTGTTGGTAATCTTTAAATATGTTTTTCCTTAACTAATTAACTCCAACTTAAATGATATTTCCTTCACTCAAATGGGTAGGTTAGTTTCAAAATTTAATGCTATTTCCTTCTCTCAAATGGGTAGCTAGGTTAATTTCAAATTTTATTGATTGTGTGAGTAACTTAAACAACTAAAACAACAACCACAGTAATAATAATAATAATAATAATAATAACAATAACAACAACAGGAATTTTCAATTTAAACTCCAAATAGTTTCATCATGAATGGAATTTAAGTATAGGACCCCACGAGTAAAGGAACGTTAATGGCAGGGACCTCCGATATCTATTCGAAAAAGACAACTGGTTCACCTCCTCGTATTTTGCTTTCTCAATTACTTTGTTATGTACAAACCTTAACAGTTAACATGCTCTAGTACTCTACTGTTTAGGTTTTGTAGCCCATTATCCTCACTCTTCGATACAAGGAAGAATCTTTTCTTTTTAGAGTCAATACGGGGAAGAATCTATTAATTTTATCAGAGTACTACAATTTTTTTTTTTTTTTTAAATGTAATCCTTATATTAATATGTCAAACTTTAAACACAAAACAAATTAGTAATTTGGAAATTATGTAAGAACAGATTTTCTTCCGGTCCAATTTGGAGAAAAGTTCATTTGACTTACTACGCAATAACTCAAATAAGTATTAACATACACTTTTTGTTATGGATGTAGGCTGTTAGGTCAAACAACATTAAATTTTTACTTCATTTGTTATCTCTTTTTATCTTTTCTCTTACTCACTTTCTATATCAACCTGAATTCTAATACTAATAAATCTTTCTTGATTTTTTTTATACTTATCTTGAATTTTTTTTTGTCAAAGTTATAGATTGCTGGCTAAATTCATGTGTCAAAACAAAGTGTTGTTAATCAAATTTTGTTGGTGTTAATAAAATTTTGTAATTTTGAACCCCACCTTCCCCCCTCCACCACTATTTATCAATAAAAATATAATTTTGCTAGGGTTGAGTTTAGGTCAAAAGTCACTCAAAGATGATGAGGTTATGATATGCTTAGTGATGATGAATTGTGATCTTTTGCACATATATTTTAGACCATAACAAATCTCTTAGTAAAATTTATAATTTATTGGAAAAATAAACATTTGAGGCACTAAAACGGACAAAAATTTGACATGATTTAGATTTGAAATGAATGAAATATGACCACTTCAAATTAGCACAATAATCAAAATTAGTGGACCTTTTAGTCAATACTTTGCGAGCCATTTTGAAGTGTTTTTCTCTTGTTAATTTTTCTTCTTGTTTCTTAAATATTTAAGAGTCATGCTAACGAGTGTTTTTAAGGCATTGGTTAACAATCCAGTTAAAGAAAGTTTTTATGAGAAAAGACAAAAAAAAAAAAAACAATTAGTATTTTAACAGCTTTTTTCATTTTCTATAAAAGTGATGTCAAAATTTTCCTAAAATGGATTATTAACCAATGCCCTAAGAGCACTTGTTAGCATTTTCCAATATTTAAATATGTTTTTCCTTCACCAATTAACTCTAACTTAAATGCTATTTATTTCGCTTAGAAATGGGTAGGTAAGTTTCAAAAAAAAAAAAATTCTCTCGTTAATTTTTCTTATTGTTTCTTAAATCTTTAAATATGTTTTTTCATCACCAATTAACTATAACTTAAATGCTATTTATTCCCCTCAGAAATGGGTAGCTTAGTTTCAAAATTCATTGATTGTGTGAGTAACTTATAAACAACAACCATTGACATTTACAATATTTAAAGTTTAAACCCCAAATGGCTTAACAACCAATAATCAGTTAGGTTGTTGATTGAATACAAGGTACGAATCACAATTACATCACAGGTTGATCACGGACAAAGATATTCAAAAAATGAATTATAAGAGCATCTCCAATGGTGTAGCTAAATGCATAAAAATCTCTATAATAGAGAATGACACCATAAAAATAGTCTCTAATGGACTCTTTATACCCGAAATTTTTTTTGGCTCATGAACAGTAGCTCATCAAGTCTAATGGGCTATTGTTCATTCTTCAAATGTTTTTTTTTTTTTTTTTCTATTATAATAATTAAGTATTGAATAAAAAAATGTTGAAAGATGTGTAGTGGTTAAAAAAAGAATAAATAATGAATGAAGAAATAATATTTAAATGAGATAGAGAATGAGACAGATAATCTGTTGGAAAGTGTATTTGAAAAAGTGAGCTAAAAGGTAAAAGTCACTGTTCATTCTCCAAACAATACAAAAATTTGCCTAGTCCGTTGGAGATGCTCTAACAAACACACATAGCAATGGGTATTTGTTCAAGACTCAGCAATTGCAGACTCATGCACTGTTCCTTTTTATGTGATTCGCTTCACAAACGATCACCATTTGCAGATCGATCAATCAGCCAATCCAAGAGCATGTTGAAGATTTGACATCGTCTATGTATTTTTAGTAGTCAAAGTCCAACACATACAATAGGTGAACAAGTTAATGAATCAAAATCATCTCATGGATATTAAATGGAACCCTTGAAAAACAATTGGAATTCTCTCTAAAGTTCTCTCAATTTTGTGTGAAATTATTCATTCTTACAAATGAGTCCTTCCTTCTCCCGCATGAGTATGTGTGTGTCCCACCATATAGGTTCCCGCACTTGTTGTGAGAAGAGGGAGGACTCCTCCTATAAGAGTAAATAATTTCTCCAATTTTGCAGCTATATTCCTCTTTTAAAGTCATGTTTAAATTTTGGATTTAATATATGGAAGGATTAGGGTTAAGTTAGCTACAAAATCAATCTAGAAAGGAAAATTCGTAACCTTCCACAATGGGTTTGCTCAAGTAAGCGTTGAGCAAGTGTATAATGAAACTTTTTGCCAAAACTTCATTTTGGCTTGCCAAAATTTTTTGACGTAGTGATTCCAAAGATCTCATGATATCCATGAGATCCTGAGTTTGAAATTTCTTGCCACCATCTTGGAATTATGTCCAAGGGATTCTTTTGCGAAATGGCTCCAAGTACACACACCCCGTTCCCGCTCAAACTACAAAAGGAACTTGAACTACAAAAGGAACCTCAATAGCCTTGCCATCTTTGCCCCACACTACCATGAGCTCTAATACCACTTGTTAGGGAGATAAACACCTTAGGGAGTTTCCTTAAATAATTAATATAACATATAGATACACACTTTAACCAAAAATGTCTAAGCCCAATGAGTATGTGCACAATTATGTTATATTAACTATTCATTCTTCTCATCATTATTCAATATGGAACTTCACTCACACATGTAACCCAACAACTACACATACCCCACGAGAATAATCATGTTAGGTTCTAAAAATTTAGGATTAAATGTTTAGAGTTCCAATTTGTATATGTTGGCAAACCGAGAACAAAAAAACATGTGTAGAATAGGTATTAGACATTGCTCAAAGTGTTTCAAGTCAAGACTCAAGAATATTCAAAGCGTAGGAAAAAGAAGTTATTTTCAGTGAAGCTCGATCGATTGAAGATTAGGCTCGATTGATCGAAAATCGCAAAAAAATAATTTCTGTAGAATTTTAAATCAGGTCCAAGCTCACGAAAATGTTTAGGGTTTCAGTTCAACACTCCTTAGTATACAAGGAAAACCCTAACTACGTTTTGAAGACTCTTGAAAGACTTGTGAGTTACTCCTGTGAGATCTGAGAAATTCTGGACCTTCTAACTCACAAGTGTCTACCAGAACAAGATCTACAATCAAATGCTGGTGGAATCTAGTTGCTGCAAGATCAACAAGAGGTGATCTAAAACCTTTGAGTGGGATCTCAAAGCCATAAACATGGGAGTTTTTGTTCTGCAAATCCAAGAGAGAAAGAGTCCGTGGATTTGGAGTTTGCCCTTGGTCGTGTCAGTAAGTTACTACTAGAGGTAGCAATAGATTTAGGGTTAAATCTTATTGTAAAAACTTCAATTCTTTTTTAGTGGATTTGTTTTACCTTGAAGATAGCTAGGTCAAATCCTCCCTAGGTTTTTACCTTGAAACGGTTCGTTTCATTGGTTTTCCTAGGTAATCATATCGGTGTGTTCTTAACTTTTTCGCTGTTTGCATGATATGATTTTTCTCTGTTTAACCATGATCTCATAATTAACCTAAGCATTCACTTGGCTAATATATTAGGTTAAACAATCTGCTTTAATAAGGGGTCTAAACAAACAAACAAATCAGATACTTGAAAATATATGAATACTCTTGTTTGTCAAAAAATAAAATGTAAGTACAATAAGATTTAGTTCTAGGAATAAATCTTCTATTTACACATTCACCCACAAAAAAACAAAAACAAAAAACAAAAAAAATTAAAATAAAAAATTTGACGCGGAGGCAACTTATGTCAAATTTAATCAACAAAAAAGAAGAAAAAAAAAGTGAAGAAGTGTTCTCTTGTAGTGCCCACTCAAGATGCTGCAGAATATTATTATTTTTATTTTTATTTTAAAAAAGGAACAAATTCATCTTCGGGACTCTCGAATCTTCAATTATTCTTCATGAATTCCTAAATTTTTACTGAAAGAAGATAATATTGTAATAAATTCTTCTTCTTCTTCATTAATGAAATTTAAATAAGGGACCCGAGGATCGTTAATGTTATGTTAAGGTCCCCCGCTATAGACAACTACATCTCCCCTCAAATCTAGTTTATGGGTTATCATATCTTTTTATTTGGGAACATGTTTTTCCCTCATTGATTTTGTATGTACGAAACTTAACATATTTGATCTAGTCAATATATACAACGAAAAGTCTTGGATGAGGAAGAGTATAATCATTTCATAAGTAATGGTAGATGTATTATAGTCAAGAGTTGTGTATCTCAACTGTCACTTTTTCGTGTCTCTAAATAAGACGTTGAGAATTAAATTCCCCCTCCTGCATTGTATTTATCGAATTATCAACAAAAAAGAAGAATTATTACAAATTTATTGTGTAAACCTAATGAAAATTAATGTGTCAAACTTTCAACACAAACCAATTTGAAAGCTTGGATTTGTGTGAAAACACAAGAGTTTGTTTAGACCCCTAAATTAAAATTACGGCTAGATTGCTTTTACTCTTACTTAATCAAAGTGCGGAACAAGAGTAAATGTGCCAATGAACTGATACCACTCTAGTGCATAAACATGAACAAAAAACAATAAACGTAAAGCACAAAAATAAGGGAAGAGAGATGCAAACACAAGATAACACCAAGATGTGTTATCGAAGAGGAAACTGAAGAACTCAGTGAAAAACCTCTCCGCGACCCTCTAAGTCGAAATCGATCCACTAGAGAATAAAGTTGGAGTACACGAATAACAAAAGACCCCCCAAGCCTAGTCTACCCAATGTACTTGAGCCCTCCAAGCTCTTGCTACCAATGAACTTCTTGGAGTCATGTTTTCTCTAACTTTCCGGATCTTGCAATATGCCTGATTGCATCCGCCAAGCCTCACCGGCTTCTTTTGGCAAATCCCCAAAGCTTCCCAAGCTCTAAAACACTCTCTACACTCTAAAAAGGTGTGGGTTGTGTTTGGGTACAAATCTTCTCTCAAGGTATGACAATGGGAGAGGGAAGGAGAAGAGACTACAATGATTTCTCACTAAGGATAAGTAGCTCTTTCTCTAAAAGATGGGTGTGTGTGTGTTGTAGAAAATCTATCTAGGGTTTTTCTCTCTGAATGGCCTCTAATACTTTTGTGGGTAATAGGGGTATATATAGTATGAGTTAAAGGTAAGAAAGTTACACTTAAAATCCTCCAGACAGAGAGTTTCGTGGGTAACTCGCGGGTTGACCCTTCTCACGAGACACTCGCGAAATTGACAGCCTGGCACGACTCTTTGGCTTCCAACATGTGCTTCTCACGTGGCTCTTTTGCAGGTAGGCTTCTCGCGAGACACTTGTGAAATCCACTTGTTCATCCAATACATGCTTGATTCTTCACCAACTTAATACTAAACTCAATACAATAAAATCCCACAAAATACAAGGAACAAAATTAATGCACTTACAACACTTTTTGTCATGGAATAAAGCCAACATAAAACATAGTTGTAAATTACAACTTTACACAATTAATTAGTAATTTAGAAATTATGCGTGTACAAATTTTTTTGTGAAAATTACACTTTGTCCACCTGTGATTTGCCCAAAAAATACTTTGCTTAACTGTGGTTTATAAATTGGCACTTTACCCTCCTGTGGTCCTATTTGTTAACAATCTGTTACCCACCTATCCACTTGCCGTTACTCTAATACCTTTTAGATGAAAAAAATAATATAAACTCAATGAAACACACTAAATCAAACACATGATGCCACCTCTTCACTCTCTCTCTTCAATTGAGCCACTCCATCAAGATCATCGTGTGAAATTTTTTACCTCTTGAGTGATTACCATTCCGATCAAAACCCCAGTGATAGATTTTGAGGAATTTTTTAACTTTTCAGAGCCCAAATCTATACTTAGGCTTGGGTTTTCTATAATCTCAACTAACAAATACTAATGTTAATTCTAAACTAGAAATCCTTCTCCCTATTTTGTTTTCCTATAAATATAAGCTTAGGGAAGCAGTAATTGGTTATCTGATTTTGAATGTTTGTAAATCCTCTCTGGAGAAATGAAACCCAAAAAAAAAAAATAATAATAAAGAAAACAAAAAGCCTAATCCTTCATAGCCGATCCATCCTAGTAGTAAGCAATCTGCTAAAACGACTATTGCTTCTAAACATTTTAAGAGTATCCACAGCAGTGGAGCAAAAAATATAATTATTTGGCACCTACAAAAGTTACTTTATCTATTTACCTCTTCACACCCTACAGCAATGGAGCTATATTTTTTGTTATTTGATTGCAATAATACAAATAACTCATTAAAATAATAATAAAAAATCCACCGAAAAAAAAAAAAAAAAAAAAAAAAAAAAAAAAAAAAAAAAAAAAAAAAACCAGCACAGCACAATCATCCACCACCACCACCAGTCCACAGCAGGAAAGAAAAAACCACCACCCAATCACCACCCCTTCGCACTCATCCCGTTCCTGACTCATCCGAGTCAACTCGGCCCACTCGTCCTTCCTCAGATCGTAAACCCACATCGATTCCAATGCATTCTTGTTCTCATCGTGCCCGCCTACTATGTAAACCCGACCTGAAAAGGCTCTGATAGCGAAAAACGAGCGCTTAGAAGGCATGTCGTTGCCGCGTCTCCAACGACGAGTCGTGAAGTCGTAGACGAACACATCGGTGATCGGGTTGTAACTCGCTGGGTCCCACCCACCCATCAAAACCAGCTTGCCTTCACAGCTTGCCAACTGAGAAAACAACGGTAACCCATCTGGGTACTTGGGAATCGGGTCGACTCGGTGATGGGGCTTGGGGTGGGTCGACTAGCTAGGTCGGCAAAACAGATCGGCGATGAGGGAGCTGGCCGGCGAGCTGAGGGATGAGAGAGATGAGGGAGCTAGCTGGCGAGCTAGAGAGAAAAAAAATTGAGGAAGAAAGAAGAAAGAAGAAAGAAGAGAAGCCAGAGAGAGAGAAAGAAAATAGGAAATGTTTGTTTAATGAGAGAAGAGAGAGAAGTGTGATAAATTTTTTTTTTTTTTTAACCTTTGAACTACAGTGCACATCTAAAGATAGATGTGCACTGTAGCTGAGCAGCTAAAATTTTTAGCTTTTACTCCACTGCTGCAGCCTTCTTTTTTGTGTTTTGGTGTATCTAAAATAGCTATTTAGCTACACTGCTGTGAGTGCTCTAACATAGGGAATTTTCTTATGGACTATATTCCAAATGTGAGAGTTTTGAATTGTTTTTTATGTCATGCTTTTTCAAAAGCTCACTTGAAGCAAGAATTTTTCTTGACACAGGTGCTCTCTCTGAGTAGTACTATGTTAATTCCTCATGTAGTGAGCAACTAACACCCATCTTGACAAAGCTGGGAGAAAACCATGGATTGCTATAGTCTCGGTCAAGGATTGATGCCTGCCAATTTCAAGGTGCGTACTGTTCCTTGAAATTGGTGGTGGCGGCCATAGAGGCAATTACCAGAAAACATTACTCAATACTAGGTATTTTTAATTTTAACAAGAGCAATATTATGATTTTTCTTTAATTTTATAAAACCTAACTTTTAGATTTTTTTTTTCTTCTTTTCTCTTGATTTTTTTAGTTTTATATGTTTTGGAAGGAGAGAGATAAGAGTAGTAAAAATACAAATTTACTCATATTTCTAACAGATATGGGTAATGGGAGACAAACAGAGCGGACTACAGGTGGGTAAAGAGCAAATTTTTAAACCACAGGTAGACAAAGTGTTTTTCAGACAAACTACAAGTGGGCAAAGTGTAATTTTCCTAAATTTTCTTTCAAACTATGTGTGGACTAAAGAGGAAAATTTCTCTAACTTACCATGTGAAAATTCAAATAAGTATCAACGTTTACTTTTGATTACATGACCTACTTAATAGTCACGTGTAAAACTCTTCAAACATCTGTGAAACTTAACCGACTTGTCCTAGCTAGGCTGATGCGACGAGCTACGGTCAGTTTCCACGCTAATGGCAGTGGTTGGCGGGTGGAGCTCTTAGAAATCTAATTCCTTTGGGTCAAGTCTGGATTTTCCTATTCCAAAATTTTCGAACCCCATTTGCAAGATTTCCAACGGATATAAAAGATAAATGAGAAAAATCCTTTCATTAGGTCAGTTAGATTCTGTGTAATTAATTGGCATATGCACTGCGTACATCTTATGGGTTTGCCTGCATTCTAAGCCCATTTGCAAGATGGAGCCCAAGAAAGGTTGTCAAAGACTCAAAATGAGTTTATATGCCCTCCAAATTACTACTCTCGCATCACAAGAAAATGTACACATGAGCATGGTCAATGCCTATGGGCTTCCATATTTATTTAGGTATTAGTATTTTAACAAGTCCAAAGATTTCAAAAGAGTTTCCTCAAACCCATTGTTGAGATTGTTTTTATAGAAAAGTTTAGGATCACAAAATTTTTCACAATTTCTTACTACAACTATGACGTAACAGAGTGTGATTGGTGATAAAAAAAATAGCAGGTCTATGTGTAAGTTAACCACTTACAATCTGTCATGTCAGAATTGTGACAAAAAAATTGTGGAATAATTTGTGATCCTAAAACCACTCCATTTTGATTGTACACTTAACATGCCACCTAAAATATTAGGGAAAAAAGTTTCGTTTCGTGTCACTAAACTTTTGTAGATTTTTCGTACATGCCTTATTCAAGACAAAACTAGCTATATGCAATTGAACAAAAATTGGGACCTTCAATTTATTTTGTGTTTTAAAAAAATTGTCATCCCACTGGGAAATAAATATTAAATACTTAAATAGAAGTATAAAATATCTTTGAAAAGTTCATTTTAAACCCTATAATTGGGGGTAAATCTCTTCTTTCTCATTTAACTATCGAATTGTTTAAAAAAAAATTTAACAAATTAAACCTTGAAATTTTAAGAAATGACAAATTAAACCATATAGTTTTAAAAGTTACAAGTTAAATTCCAAGGTATCAAAAAGTAAACCTTGACCCATTTAAGTGGAACAACATTGCATTTGAGATTTAATCTGCTACTTTTTGAAATTTCAATGTTTACTTTTAAAATTATATAGTTAAATTTGTTATAAACCTTGAATTATAGGGTTTAAAATGAAATTTTTCCAAGATTTTTTTTTTTTTTTTTAATTTTTTGTTAATGGTCCCAAATATCTTTATTTGGTGGTTGGGTTGTCTTTAGTTTGAGTTTAGGCCAGTCTACCTTAGGCCTAAACGAACATATGGATCAATCTTAACTAGCTTAGCCCAAAGAACCAATTGATAGCCATATTACTGGGCTTAATTAATGTACCAATTCATACCAAAAAAACAAAATGACATAATCTTATACGTGCTTATAAAACAAATTTACCGACAAAATAAGAAGGAAAAAAATTTGCAGAATTTAGCACCTCACTCTATGTGTAATTTTGACATAATCTTCGTATCCTTTACCCAGTTCATAAGTCATAACATAGGTCAGAATAAATTCTCCAATACTATTGGAATATTTATGTGTGGATGGTGGGGTTGTTAGTTAAGTGATAAATTACCTCATCAAAGAACAATAAATAAATAAAATAAATGGTTAATACAATATTGTTGAACCCAAATTCATTAACAATAAATTTTTAGGTTAAGTGGTATCCTACAAGGCATTTATATCAATCCATTATTGCTATTAAAAATTGGAATTTTATACTAAAGAAACATATGAATTAATATCTTTTAATTAAAAAAAAAAAAAAAAAAAAAAAAAAAAAAAAAAAAAACCTACCAAACTTCAAATCTAGACAAATTTTTAACTCCCACACGTAGATATCTTTCAACTCCAAATAGAGTTGGTTTGTTACCTGAAAATTTTAAAGACAAAGATCTGAGTTGTTTCTTCAAATACTACCATCTGACACACATTTAAAAAAAAAAAAAAGGACGAGGAAGAAGAAGGTTGAAAAAGGTAGTAATGAATTCAACGGTTTGCAATTGCTTCAACGGTTTGCAATTGCAGCAAAAGTAGCCTACTTTTGAAACATCAATATGAAAATATTGTTTGTGCAGTTTCGTGTTCCCAAATTTATGACAAAGAAGAGGTGTGGTCCATGGAACCCCCCCCCCCCCCCCCCCTTTTTAATTTATGGTGTCCGCTCCTGATAATAGTTTTTTATTATCAAACTAAGACACCAATTGATTTTTGGTGTAAGCGGAGATTGAACTCTAGATCTCTTATTCAACCATCACAGATTTTATCAGTTAAGCTTATTGAAATCCACTGGTCCATGGAAACCTTTATGTAAAAAATTGAGTCGGGTTCACTAAAACATTTTTGAATTTAAATGCAAAAAAGACATTTCTATCACCACCAAAGTGGTCCATGATTAGCTTTTACCTAATAGTTTTCAATTGTTATGTAGCATATTTAAATGCAGAAACGACACTCCTACTACATGGTTGATGCCTTGATGGTTCGTTTTCAGCTGCATTAAAAGAAGCAAGACTTTTCTCAAAAAATAAAAACAAAAACAAAACAAGAAGACTAGAGCTAATCAATCTTATGCAGAAAATTGAGGAAAAGGAGCAAAATAAACATAGATATATGACTGTGCCCTTGTGAATTTGAGAGACATTTTTGTTGCGTTCCTAAACATTTAGTAATCAAGTTGTCAAATGATTGAAAGGGAGAAAATAGAAAATAAAAAGTAAGAAATTATTGTGGTTTGACTTGACAGCCTATGTACCGTGAAAAACACTTGATAGTTAGATTTTTGCTAATAAAGTGTATTTATTATAATGAGTTCAAGTCCAATTTTGCTAAGTCTAATTAAGAGGTTGGTTTCATGGGTAGAATAGTTAACTAGCTATACTACCTAGTTGAGCATTTCCAACAAATAGGCATATTTTATTATCCCAAATTTGGAGAGTTAAATTCACTTTTCATTTTACTTACTTTTTAAATACATTTTCCAATTGACGCAATATCTTTTCTCTATCCCATATAAATATTCTTTATTTATTATTATTATTATTTTTAATCATTCTGTGAGAAAAGAATGAGATAGAGAAAAGAAAAATTATATTTTAACTATTTGCTCATCTATAGTGGCTCTCTTGGTCAAGAGAGCTACTACTCATGAGCAAAAAAATCTTTTTCCTTTGTAGAGAGACCATTGGAGGATTTAAGTTTTATTAACATCTAGTTTTGAAATTATTAGAGTAAGTTTTTTTTTTTTTTTTTTTTTTTTTTTTTTTTTTTTTGAGAATCTAAAACAGTATAAGTGTTTATTTTGGTCTTTAGAACTCAAATTTATAATGGCTGTTAAATTTATATGAAGTAATTTATATTAGAAGTTTTTTTCTAAATTCTTTAATTTTAAATTCTCAAATCTCAATACAACCTTATTGGAATTGTGTTAGGGTGGCAAAATATGATGATGTGAAATTGTGAATTTTGTTCCATGTTAATACAATTCTTCAAAGCCCAACTTTTTGTCATAATCATTAAAAGGCTAGTCAATGGGTCCAACAATGAAATTTATAGGCCCACGTAGAAGATCCATAAAGTAAAAGAACACAACAATAATGTGCACATATTGGATGGCTCTCATTCTAAATATGAACACGATCATTCAGCAAAAAAATAGAACTAGGCTTACTTTACACTACAGTTACAGTCATTTATTCGCACCATTATTGGGACTAAGGTTCTCTTTAAATACCGTTTATTTTGCTGAAACTGAAAATTTATTGTTGAAAATACTGTAGATAAAGGTAAAGGTTAAAGTACAATGGAGCCCATGAATAGTAGCAAAAATAAGCTGAATAGTGAAATAATTTATAATTTTAATCCATATCCAAACGCACTCTAAGCATGCGTTTGCCTAGCACGTTTGTAGCCTTTTGCGTTTTAAAACTAGGACCCATGGCACTGTAGTAGTTTCAGCCAACAAATGAAGACCCATGGCAGATTATTTGCTACAGTGTTTTGCTACTGTTCACGTTTTAAAATTATTTTGCTACAGTATTTTCAGTTTTCAGCAAAATAAGCGGTATCCAAACAGATCATAACTATCATTCTAGAGCATAATTTTTTCTCTATTGGATAAGAGCAATGAGTGCCATAAAAGTATAGATCGACCTTCTAAAAGGTCAAAAATAACTTGTCCCTGTCGAACCTAACCAAGAGCACTATGAATAGTAACATTTGGAATTACGTATATCCTATAGTCACTCATCCACGTTTTAAAATTATTTTGCTAAAGTATTTTCAGTTTTCAGCAAAATAAGCGGTATCCAAACAAACCCTAACTATCATTCTAGAGCTTAATTTTTTCTCTATTGGATGAGAGCAATGAGTGCCATAAAAGTATAAATCGACCTTCTAAAAGGTCAAAAATAACTTGTCCCTGTCGAACCTAACCAAGAGCATTATGAATAGTAACATTTGGAATTACGTATATCCTATAATCACTCATCCACGTTGGTCTAAAAGTACCTGTCAATAGTAGATCTTTTATTCAAATATCGACATTGGAGAGAGATTATTGATTTATGTAACCACAATAAATCTAATGATGCAAAAATTGACACTATTAATGACGTTAATGGTAGATCTAGAATTTTTTAACCCTATCCCCCTTCCACCGTTAATGATTAATGCATTATAAAATTAGTGTTAATAGTGGGCTTAGTGAAATTGGCGTTACTTTAATCGCGCTTTACTTGGATCTAGTGCACTAAAGCACTGACCCAAGTTTTGCCCATTCTAATTACAATTTACCACCTTAACAAATTGTAAAAAACTTTACATATCTAACATTACACTATTCCACGTGATCATATTTACCCTAACTTAGAATCCTCTTTAAGAGAAATTTCCAAAACCTTGCATGTCTTAAGTGCAATTTATTAGTTTGGGAATATCAAAAGAAAAATGGGGGGGGGGGGGGGGGGGGGGGAATCAACAAACCTTCAAATAGTTAATTTGAAAAAATTGAAACCCTTCTTATTGGATGATCATGATACTTCTTCAAAAATCAAAATTCTTGGACTGTTATAGTTATGGCCACTGTTCATTGAGGAATATTTATTGCAAATAAATTTTTTTTGATAGATATTTCAAATAAATTGAGCCAATACAATTGGATAAACTAAAAGAATTTGTGTGTTACATTTGGTAAGTGTAATTCTTTAATTACCTTGAAAGTAGAAATTGGTAGAAATCAAACTTTTGAAGCCACCAAAAATACCCACCTTATTTTATTTTCTTCTTCTTTTTTCCTTTCTTTTTGAGTTTCTTTATTTGAATGCTGTACATATTACATATTATTTTGGATTCAACTCATTCAAGAAGTTACAAATTTTGTTTTAACTTAACTAATGACAGGGTAGATTCAATACAATTTGAGGCCTAAGGTGATAAAATATATTGCATTTTTCAATATTTAAATATTAATTAAATAATATATATATATATATATATAGTTTGAAAACCATTCTTCTAGTTTTTTGAGATACAAAATTTATAATATAGCTATTATATTTAGGTTTTATTAATATCGCTTTTACAAGTTGTTAGAAAAATTGATTGTTAATCTTTATTTGACACATTCATAATAAACTTATAGTATTTTTTGTGTGAAACAATTTAGGGTTTCAATTTTGTTGGATTTCTATTGGCTTAATATGTCGGAGGCATTCTTAAAGATGGAAAAAGAATGTAAAACCTACACATTTTTTTCTTTAAAAAAAATAGTTATCTTTCTACAATTTTGGGTTTTTTTTTTATCATTACTGCTTTGCAGCTTTTTATTATTATTATTATTATTATTTAACGGGTGCTCCCACACAGAGAAAGAGAGGGAGGGAGGGAGAGAGAGCCGACCTAGGTGGGGGGAGGTAGCTGGTGACTAGTTGTCTATGAGTTAGGGCCTTATAGGTCTAATATTCAAATTTATTAAACTAAATATCAAAAAACCCCAGTATGGGGTTTAGTGGTCAAACACATTGTCTACCTCGCTTTTAGTGCTAGGGTTCGAATCGTGCGGGACTCATCAGCATTGGGGCTGCAAGCCAATGAAGGAATCCCAAGGTATATCTTGCTTTATAAGACATGTCTAGCCCCCATAATCCTACATTTTTTTTTTTTTTTTTAATTTGGCAAAAAAGAAGAAGAAGTATATATTAGAATATCCATGCAAAGAAAATGTGTATGAGAAAAATATATAATGAAATTAAGTTCTAATCTCACATCTGTAAAAATAACATAAGACCAAGAAGAAACAAACAAACAAGTACTACATGAATGACCATCTCCATGATAGCATATTAGCTTTGGGTCAGTCAGAAATCAAATTTGAACACTCAAAGAGAGTCTAAAAAGAGGGAGGGCTAGGAAGAATGCAAAGAAATAATGCAACTGCAAATAAAATCAAAACACATTTTCACACATCGCAGTCAAATTGATATACACCTTTAAACAGAAATCTTCAAACTCATCTATATAACTGTCTAAAGGGAGAATTTCACCACATAATATGGAGACAATAATCATGATCTTCGAGACCTAACTTATCATTAACATAGGGTACGTGGCTATATAATATACCATTGCATTTTATGTATGAAATGTCGGTATGAGCTATATATATAGGTCTTGTATCGCATTCTTTGATCATGACAATTCTTGATTCCTCTTTCACTGTACACTTTGTCAGTGCCTTAGAAAGAATATGACACCAGAGATGGTTGAGAAACACAAAAATATTTGGCTCATCTTTACCAAGCTCAATTGAGTCAAAACACTTAATGGGTAATTACTGTATATTTGTCTTATTAACATCAAAAGGCTATTAAGATCTTAATGGGTGTTAAAATAGGGAGGACCTCGACTAGCTCTTTAGGTTAATTGTTCAGTTTATTGTCTTATTGATTGCATTATTGGCTTCAGTGGGTGTAATTGCGTCCATTGAAACTTTAAAAAGCAAAAAAGGTACAGATATATAATAGTAATAAAGAGATTCATTTAGTACCTTTAAAATTGAACCCTTTGAAAAAGATTTATGGGTCAAATGGTCAATAGACTAAATACTCAATTATGAGAACTTTTTGAAATATTCGATTCTATCTCACTTTTAAATTCTTATGTGATTCCAATTTATAAAACAAATAATTTTCTTAAAAGTAGTCCTAAAAGATAAATGATTAGTGTATGAATACAATTTTTTTTTTCTTCATAATTTGTTGAGATGACAAATTGTCAATAATATATAATAAAGTAACATCAATAATGGGTTCACGTGAAAATAATAATAACTTGACAGTTAATACTTTTAAAAATTGTATATGTAGCATTGTTAAAAGATAAAACCACAATTTGTCAATTTGAGAGAGAGAGAGAGAGGGGGTTAAGTAAACAATTATTGGAACCCTACATTTTTTAATTGGATTATAATTATTTGATTGTTTGAACTGAAATGGACTATATTCTGGCTTTTATAATTAAATATTTGATTAATGAAATTCTTAATTTAATCTCCTATTAGTGCAGATATTGAAAATTTTAATTGACATTTTCTGGTGTTACTAATGACTAGTGAAGATGATTTAGTTTTAAATTTTCTCATCCCAATTATTGAATTATCAAAAAAGAAAGTATTGACATGTTTAGTTAAATTATTTATTAGTTAGTACAAAATTCATGTTAGGATATTACTTAAAAAATTATATTCTTATTAGTGTTGAAACTGATTAATTATTATTTTTAAATCAATAAATTACTTAAGAATAAACCAGCACTAGAGAAAACTCTCTTTGCCCAAATTACTAGTAGTCACTGTCCCGCGTGACTAGTTAAAAACGTCACAATATATCATTTATAGCGACAGATTTGAAAACGTCGCTAAAAAAAATGCCACCTAAACTCAAATTTTTTGTAATGACGGTATTAAACAAAATTGTTCAAAGAAAAACCATATTAAAGTCGACTCCATAAATCTTCTCCATATCCCAAACTATAGACTAAAATTTTAAATTGCCATCCAAATGATGGGATAAGGTTAGGAGAAAATATACACAAAAAAGATCTTACTCAGCCTCATAAGTCATAACCACTACTTTCCAGTTTCCACAAAGAAAATAGTGCTTAGTTTTATGAGTATGACACTGGTCATCCCCTCTAACTATTTTTCTATATACTAAAAAAATTGGTTATAATTTAGAATAACAAACACCAATTTTTTTTTTTTTTTTTTTGTACCTTCTTTTATCTTTCCCACTGTATAGCATGATATTGAATGAATAAAGTTTACTTATCGTTTCCTTTATAAAAAAAAAAATAAATAAATAAAATAAACCAATTTTTTTGTCATTTTTTATACAAGATAAAATAAAATCCCTTTCTTTTATATTAAAAAAAAAAAAAATTAAACGTTTGCACCCAAAAAAATAAATCTCTGCTCCATCACAAATTCTTGGCCATATCTCAACAACTTATAGATTGCCAAGTTTATCAAAAAAAGATTGCTAAGTTTACAGCTCAATTTCAAGATAATGTTTCGTTTAAATTTTAACTGAAACTTCATTTTGCATTTCAGCCCCTTACAAATTCTGGAAAAAAAAAAAAACGTAAAAATGATGTTAGTTAGATAGTGCCAATGACTCTCTTTCCCTCCTGATGTTGTTTATTTTAATTTTGTTTTGCAATTTTTCATAACTCATAACAATATTAATTTTTCCTTTATATACTTAAAAAATGAACATTGGGGTTTTATCATGACAAAAATGTCCAAAGAGTGTTAGGGTAAAGTGTCATGGACTTCATAATAAGGGAAAAGTATATAAAAAGCCGAGCGTATATGCCCTTTATGAAACTGACATGTGGACCTTATAACCCTAGTAAAACTTCTCGTTGTAAACTTTTCCTTCAAGAACTAGAGCTATTACACATATCAAAGTCAACCAGAGGTGGCTCACACACTAATTGATTTTTTTTATCTAAATTGAACAAAAAGATAGGTCACAGTAATTTTCTTAATCAAAGATAAGTTTCCTTCTTTCGTATTTTTTGATCTAAAAAACATTTCACATTTCACATTTCAACAGAATTGCAGTTTTAAAAGACAAGATTGTTACTTATAATGCGCGTAGCCTTAGCAAAATGCACAATGAGGTGTGACAAATTTTGCAAAATTTTTGTACTAAACGGAAAGTATGATAATCCACATTCATACTTTGTAAGGGAATAATGATAAAGGTTTGTAGTCTCCCATCCTTATTTTACTCCTTCATGTAGATTGGAGAGGAAAAATGAACATTACTTAATAAGAAAATTGGAGATAGGCTTGACCCCTCACCATATCTTATCCTAAGGAAACTATTATTGTCTTCAAATTCATTCATTTATGTAACATCATGCATACAAAAATTGCTATTTTGAAAGCTTAATTAGGAAGAATATCACTTCTTTCCACCCCAAAACATTAACATTTTCAAGGCTGTGAATACGACGTTTTTTGATCGCGCGGTACACGTAATGATGAAAACCTATCTTTCTTAATCATATGGTTACCTAATAATAATGAATCTTTCAAACAACACAATTAGTGTCATGTGAAACTCTAATACTAATAAGCCCTCAAATCAAACATTTGACACATATACAAACATTTCGTAATCAAATTCATATTGAGAATTAAAGAAGCCGGTAGATAATCAATCATCCATTTAATATTATCTTATAAGATAATTAAAAAAAATCTTATATATACATTTAATACACAAGTAAATACTTTAAATTATGAATTTTAGTTAACTCAATCGATTAATTCTCTTATCATAAAATAAAATATTTAAATTTGAATTCCGTTTACATAATGCTAATAAGGCCTCAAATCAAACATTTAACCCATATAATTAACATCCGTAATCAAATTTTAGAATAGAAATTATAGAAGTTGATAATAACACTTCATTCATTTATTAGTACCCAAAAAAAAAAAAAAAAATCATATCATCGTATATGTTATATAATTATCTTATATATACATTTAATCTACAAGTAAATACTTTAAATTATTAATTATACTTAAAAGAATTGATTAACAAATTTAGACTTGAATTCTGTATATACCTAAAAGAAACATTAATTAATATCACAAACATTACGAAATCAATACTATTATATATCACAAATCTTATCATATACCTTTTTTTAAGTATATACTCTAATACAATTACATCTTGATTCTCAAAATAATAATAATAATAATAATAATATAATTACATCTTGATGCAAAATAAAATTTTAAAAAGAAAAAGAAAAAAGGGGAAGGGTTTTAAAGTTGTGAAAATTTTCTCTCTTTCTCTCTCAAATCAAACGTGAGAAGCATAAAAGAACATTCAGTTGTGGGGCATTTCGAAATAGTATTTAGGACTTGTGTCTTTTCTCATTTCCACACCGAGCGTGCATATAGATGGGTTGGGACCTGGGACCCACCCAAAGACAATGACACGTCACACGTGGCTCATTGTGAATGGACAAGAGGTCGTGTACGTTTGGGCATTTCATGACGCCAGAGAAAAATAATAATAATAAAAAAACTAATAAACCGCGTGGCAAGCGCGGGAATCAGAGAGTAGACCCCTCCCTCTTACGTGTCGACCGTAAGACAGGCCTAACCCTCTCCTACTACTTCCAACCTCATCAATGTAGGACGGCAGATATAACATTATTCAAAAATGCTATTAACACAACTTTTTCTATAATTTTTGTACCGCGTGGAAAGTTAAGAATGGCTGAATAAAAGTGGTAGGTCTGTGTCCACGTAGGCTTGACTCAGCTAGTAAGATTTAGGTACTTTGTCTAACCCACCTAGTTTCGAGTCTCGCTATCAGTAGGAGTCCATTGATGGGCATTCATAAAAGTTGGTTGCATCCAAAAAGAATAAGTTTTAACCCGAGTGTCTTGTCCAGAGTCTGTCGTAACCTAACTAATCCCTATTTTTTGTTTACCAAAAAAATTAAAGGTGGTGAGTCTGTGTAGCTCTATAACTTCACCACCCATAACTAGACACATGGACTAATTATGGCAAAGTTGTTTTAAAAGTTTTGGCTTTATTACTCGAAATAATTACCCTACTTGATTTATCAATAAGTTTAAAAACAATGTTAAAATTATAACAAAGTTCACAATTTTTGCCATAATTTGCTATATAACAAAAGTTGTGAACTTTGTTGTGGTACTAGCATTTTTCTAAGCCTAAAGCCCCAATTTATTTCAAATTTGTCTAAAGGTTGCAAGTTAGAGTTATTCTAGAATCATAACATTTATCACATCATTTTCTACAACTATTTTATGTAGCATATTGTAATTAGTTTATTGTCATTTTCTCATTTGCCACATCATAGTTATGGTAAAGATGTGGCACAAAATGTTATGATTCTAGATTTTTTTTTTGGCCAAACAATAAATCTAGAGCTACAACAAAATTTACAGCATATTTTACAATTTTCTATGGTGGTAAGTTAGAGTACTTTTAGGGTTACAATTAACTTACATGGCAGATTATGATTAGTTTTTCAGTAGTTTTACACAAACTCCCTACTTTAATTTTTACCACTTGTCAAATTAAAGTTGTGACACAAAAAAATTGTGCTCTTAGATTTCTTGGACAAGTTATAGAAGTTGGTTAATAAAGTAGTGCCATAGACCTTTATTCAGTATTAATAATAACTTGTCAAACTGATCAGTCGTTGTTTCTGTTTCTGTACCATTTGTTTTGTTTCCTAATCCAAGTGCAGGACATATTTTATTTATTTATTTATTATTTTTAACCTTTTCATCTCTAATAGGATATTTTAAAAAAAAGGAAAAAAATATATATTTGAACTATTAAATAATAAATATTAACTTTAAACCACCACCCATAACCATTCTTTGACGACTACAAATTTGGGGGCAATAATTCTAATGATTAAGGACCATCTATGGCCTATGGAAATAGGCCTATGGAAATAGAGGAAGTCTACTATCACAACAATTTCCACGGCTCTCGCATTTATAATTCCAGAGTTCTTTATAAACTTGAGTAGACGTGATGGGATATAGAAAAACGCTTTAAAGATTAGATCACATGTTAAGTTAATGACTAAAGGGCCCACTAAGGACTTGTATTATGGTCTCAAAATTTGTTGTCAGTTAAACAGAATTAAATGTGATTAGAGGCTAATAAAGGTTAAACTTTTCTAAGAATTTCTTATGTTATCTATGTTACATGTGTAAAGCTATGTTCGTAACAAAAATTTACAATATCATTAAATTTTTCTAGAATGTACACATGTCAGTCATTTAAAAAAAAAAAATTAAGAGTAGATACTCCATTGCATATATAAATTTGTGGATACAATTTGTGTTCAATGCATTAGTGCATGGGACACTTTGAGATATGGACATGTGTTCACACCCCAATGTGTCTAATACAATTAATGTATTGGACACAATCCTAATCCTAAATTTGTCTACCATGTACTTCACCTAACTAAGTCACCTACTTATGATTCCTTTGATATATTTAATTGCTATTTATTCTCCATTGGCTACCTAAATACTTCCTTGCATATATAATTGCTTTTTTTTTTTTTTTGGTTGATAACCTTGCATATATAATTGCTATGCTATAGTAATGTGAGATTTGTGTAGTCAAGACAAACTATTGAAAGGAAAAAGAGCTTGATAGTACTTTGTATTAACCCAAAACTCAGAATTGTTTTTGTATTTTGCCCAAAATATAATTACATATTGTGGTGGGTCCAAGTGTAAGCTAATAGGTAAAATGAGAGGATTTATGAAATCATTGTGAATTTTTTTTGTGATCCCAACTTTTTACTTTTTTTTTTTTTTTATGTTACATTTTAGAATCAATTTAGTTTATCTAACTCAAATTTTAATTGTCAGGCCAGATTGTAGTAAAGCCTAAGACCTAAGAACTTAAACTTGTTTTTTTATTTCTAAAACATACTAAAATGATTCAATTTAAGGTTAGATGTAGAATTCACAATAGTGTGCTGATAACATTTTGTGATACTTGTTTTATGAATAATATATAGAGCTGTATGCTTTGACCAAAGAGAATATACCAAACCCTTAATAAGAATAGTCGGTAAGAAATGTTCCTTAATATAGGGAACTGTGTATAAAGTTGATTTGGGTAGTTCGATTTGTGGATTACTTTAAAGGGAGAAGATAATAGGGAAAGTTTTTATAATATAAATTTGCTGACAAAAAGGATAAATGCAACAAAATTTGTAAACGACAAAAATGCTCCAATTTCATGTAGCTGAGGACTATGTCGTGCAGGACTCAAATTGTTCAAGGCTGACATATTTTATCATGTGCTAGATACAAAAGCACCATATGGTTTGTAAGTAAAAAAAAAAAAAAAAAAAAACATGATATATAAGAATATATTTATATATATATATATATATATATATATATATATATATATATATATATATATATTCTCACATCATGCTATACAGCTTAGAATCCAAAATGGATGAATGGACAGATAGAAAGAATGAATTGAATGAGAATAAGACGAAGTGGCAACACATTGACACAAAGGTGAAATTTCCTCATGTAGAAAAATTTGATATATTTTTGTATCATATTCTTTATGTGTTCTTTACATCATGCCAAATGAATTTGTGATTTATATGGGTACAAGTTTTTATTAAGAAGATTGATTTAGATTCTAATTTTTAGTCGAAATTATATAAATAAAGTATGAAACGACAAGTTTTTTTTTTTTTTAATAGATTAAATTTATAATTGGGTTTAAGTTTTATTAATATGTCTATTTAATATGATTAAGTATAGAATATTTTTTTCAAATCCTCATAATAAGAGTTCTTATTTGAGTAAAATCTTCGAAGCTAGCTCAAATCATCATCATGTGTTGTTAAATTTATATTTAATAATTTATACTAACAATTGTTATTCAAATGTCTAAAATTTTATATTATAAATTCCAAACACAACCATGATGAATATTAATATATTTTGAAAGAATGAACAAGAGAATTGGGAAAAAATAAGAAGAAGAAGACTTTAAATTTTAGTCATTATTTTAATATTATAACCAAAGAAAAGAGGAAAATATATTTTTTCCCTTCTAATATTATTCTATAATTGTGTTCAAGCTCAATCTAGTCTGCAACAAAGCCTCCATGACTTTATTTCATATATATGAATTTTAAATTGCACATCCTTCACATTATTGTTGAACATATTACGACTCCAAAACCATCAAACTATTGTTCGGTTAGACAGTGAAAACACTTTCTAATATTAACCAACATTGCTGTTTCAGAACTATTTGGCCAACAAGCATTTGTTTTGTTCCTTCCTGGTTTGAAATTGGAGTTTTGGAGTTTGGGGGAGAGAGATGAGGGGTTATCTAAACTTTTTTTTTTCTTCATAAATTGATAGTTACAAAACAAAAAAGGAATGATTTGAACCTGTATTCACCAAGAGGCTTTAGTTAAGCTAAAAAACCTTTGACGAGTAATTTGATCGACAATGTTACAGATAAACTTCATGAGGATATAAAAAAATGCATGAACCACGGTGAAAAGGCAAAGGGAGTTTTGCACCTTGACTTGTATGTAATGAATGTACATGAAACTCAACACTGGATAAGTACAAATGCATTTATTAATGTTTGTGTCTCCATCGCATTCTGCGCGTGCACGGGGTTGAGGGTGAAATTTATTGTCAAAGGCATATTCATCTGAGTACCACCACATCCAAGAATTATAAAATTCCAAACTTGATGATTATAAAAAATTTCTTAGAATAAGGCCCAGGTCCTCAGTTATGTCAGCACCAGTGTCCAAACGACTGAATGTAATTCTATTAATTTTTCTCAATTTTTTTAGTAGATTATACAAAATAAGATCACCTAGCCAACAACTGAATCATTCTCTTATGTCAACAACATTGTATCCAACAAATTAACTACAATGATTTAATAATTTACCAAAAAAAAAAAAAAAAAAACACCCACAACATATTCAAAAAAGAAGGCACTTAAAAAGGGAATATAATATCTTACAAAACATAGCATATGTTTTTCCCTTAAGGATTCAGAAAATTTATACACAGATCCACACATCAATCCAAAGCAATATATAGTGGTAATTGAAGTTACACTTCCTCTTTTTTTTCTTTTTTTTTTTCTTTTTCTTTTTTTTTTTTACCTTAAATTTCATCTTCTTCTAATGCTCTGTCATTTTGGGTTTCAATAACTCCACAAATTGTCAAGGTCTGCTGGCCCAGCTGAGGTTGATGGGGCCTCTTGATTATCAAATGGCCTCCTACCCATTTCAAGATTTGATACGACCGAAGAGATTTCGGCGTTCATGTCAGTTGTCATAGCTGTCTCATGGGAGACATTAACCATCTCCCTCTCTGTTTTGAAACTCTGCCTCAAGTTTGAGCCTTGATTCCCAAGCAAGGCTCTAAGAATTGAGTGGTCTTGCATTGCAACAGAGCCAGGGAATTGTTGATTGGCAGAGAGTGGAATGGTTTGAGCAGAGTAGAAGGAGCTTGAAATTGGGATTCTTGGAAGAATATCGGTGCGATACGAGGAAACTCCAGAAAGAGAATTGTTGAGGGAATTCATCATTCCTTCCTGGTTTCTTTGAGCATCCATGAAGTTGGAGAAGCAGGGCACGTAAGCCGATTCAGAAACAGATTGGGTCTTGCCTATATATGGAGAAGAATCCATTAATGGTGGAAGATTTGAAGGATCCAATTCAGTCCCCAAAGTCCCCAATCTCAGTATCCCACTAATATGGATTTTCTTCCCCCCAGAAGTCTTTTGAAATATCCTACTTATAACCCATTCATTCTGCATTTTCAAGAACAAAAATCCATTAGTTTCAAGTAAAGCAGAGGATAAACAGAGTGAGAAAACAGGGGAAAACAGATTATAAAAACAGAGCAAAACCAGAGTATAAAACAGAGGTAAAAATAGTGAGTATTATACCCTTGCAGTTTTGGGGAGATTGTGCACTGACAATTTACCCTCCAATCTGTATTCATGCATGACCCAGTTGGTTTTCTCTCCTTTTGGGGCTCTACCCTTGTAGAAAACAAGGGTTTTCTTCATCCCAACCAGTGATTTTCCTCTGTATATTTCCTTATCTTTTCCAGTTGCTTTCCAATAACCAGCTTCTGTAGCCCTATTAGTCCTCAAACCAGTTGGGTATTTTCTGTCCCTCACACAGAAAAAGTACCACTCTTTCTCTCCCATTTTCGCTTTCCCTTCATCCAAACAAAAAACAAAATCAAAATCAAAATTTGATCCAAATAAACAACTAAGGTCCTTGCAATTCTCACAAAGAGAAATTGAGATACACAAGGGAAAAAATTACAAAAAAGAAGACTAAATAAATTTTTTTTTTTTTTTGCAAACTTACATGGCAATTCCCAAGGCTCAGACTTGTTCAAATCCACCTCTCCAATAGCTCTAGCAGAGAAGCTAGTTTCAATAACTTTCTTGTACAAGTAATGACTAATAAGCTCTTCATCAGTTGGATGGAATCGAAACCCGGGTGGCAAATCCATCTGTTCCTCTTCCTTACAAACCCCAGAAAAGTTTTCCATTTCCTAAGAAGCTAAAACCCTATTTGCTTTGTTATCTGAAACCTCAGTTTCAGAACAAGCTAAGATGTGATATCCAAAATAATAAGCCTCAGTTTCAATAACCAAACCCCTTGTAACATATGGGACTTAAATAGGTACAAACCAAACAGCCTCAATTACAAGGGTCCAGGACACCTTTCAGAAAGAAAAAAAAAACACACACTAAAAAGATTCAAATACAAAGTATGACTTAAAGAGAAGATAAAAGCTTTATAGAAAAGGTGTTGAAGTTGGAGAGAAAAAGGTTGTGAAAGAGAGGAAAAGAAGGGAAGCCATGGAACTAAAAAGTTGTAACCTGAAAGATGAAGATGTTAAGGAAAAAAGCACTACGAGGAACACAAAGGCCCTAAATACTGGTATTTAGAGAGAGAAACGTGGTATGTAACGCAACCTGGTAGGCTGGTTGTTTTGTTTTAGCCCTCTAATTTATTTTATTTTATTACATTTTTTTTGTTTGTGTGTGTAATAATTCCTTACATCTTCTGAATCTTCACCAAAGACAAATCATATATTTATAATACCTCTCATGTAAGATCCAATAACAAACAATTTAATATTTGTAATGTGGTTAATATAATAGTCTTTTGATTAAATTATAATTTAAAATTTGTTTATTATTGTTTTAAGTGTAGAAGAATTATGATGAAGATGATGAGAGAGGGCCAACTAGACTTTGATGTTACAGGATTGGTTTGTTTCTGTGGTTACCAGATTTATCCAACATGCACTATTGCTGATATAATGACTAAAGGAGTTGAACTTAGAACAAGAATAAATTTTATTTTATGGAGTGGAATAGGGGCTTTTCCCCCAAAAGAAATCATCTTTGTCCAAATGAATAACAGCTGTGTCCTGTGTGAATGCATAGAAGATAAATATAAGCCCACTGTTTAGCTTTCTAAAAATTAGTTAGAGTTCACTTTATTCGTTCCAGAATGACCCATATAATAATAACAACCCAAATTTCCATCTAATTGAAATGAGAGAGAGATCCTTGAAAATGGTTCATACCAACTTTAGTATAGATGAGGCATGCATGATCAAGTATAGGAAGTCCAATTTGAACAAAAACTTAGATAAAATTAAAATAGTAAAAAAACAAAGAGGAAGAAAAAAGAAAATAAGAAGCCCCATAAGACCTCTAATATGGTTTCAGATACGTTTATGCAGTTACGTCATACAACATTTTATTCTTGGATAAAACATAGGTATGGTTTATTAGGTATTACACCTTAAACTTCTCAGTTAAATTTAACATATAACAACATTGTTGAATATAATTTTCGTTACAAAAGAAAATGTTTATTATGTTGTATTGAAAAACATAGTGTACAGCGTTTAAGAAATAGTACCTAAAATCTGTTTATTGAAAAAAAGTTACATGATGTAAAATCAATGCCTCAATCTTTTCTTTTTCTTCGTATCCTTTCTGGCTACATCTCAATCATAAATATCTTTTGGAGGATTCAGAATTAATCAAAGTTTTGCCTTCGCTTTCTTGCAATGTGATGTACAAAGAGCAGGGAGTCCTGTGATCATGAGGCGGACCACATTGATACATGGCTCCCAAAATACTGAATGTTTTATTAATACTTTAGATAAATGTTGAAATATGTTGAAATTATATTATATTTATAAAAAGAAAAAAGAAAAAAAAATTAGATAAATGTTATTTGTAAGGACACGAAAATCTAGCGGCCCAAACTCACTTAGAATAGTGAAATTTGTGCTATCTAGCTAGGCCTAAACCAATAGATATTTGTAAAGAGAGTAGGGTAAAACAAGTGGGGCTTAGCCCGAGGATTCAAATAGAGAGGGAATGAACAAAAGTCAAAGTTTAATTATGTAAATGGTTCTTTACAATCTCACCCGAGGACGATGTTCTTGCGCAAGGATGTACACTCTTCTCTCTCTCTCTCTCTCTTTCTCTCTCTCTGTTCTTGTTCTAATCTTTTTTCCTTGATTTTTTTTGGGATCCCCTCATTTGGGAGTTCTCTTTCTTTATATACTTCTAAGCTTATTGCATCCTAGCCCTTCATCTACAATCCTCCAGACTCTCCTTAGGACACTTGTCCCTTTAAACTTCTGTTGAAGGTGGTAAAAGGAGCTGTTTAGTTGTGAATTCTACTGTTCAAGTCACTTCCTCATCAATGTAGTTGATAAAGTTGTTGCCAGTCATTTAATGCGGAGGCAATATGTAAGCTTGCATTGGAAACTTCCTTCACCTACTTTTACTTTTTCTCTGAACACTATCCTCTCCATTCAGACTTCTAGGAGGTATTTTGTCTCTTCTCCTCCTATCCTCGGGCGAATCCCCTATTCGGGCTTAGAATGCTTGTATTGTGATAGTCACAACTTGTTGTATCCTTCCTCGGTCCTTGGGTCCCCACATTATTATTATGACTATAAAATTTTTTTACAAGCCTGGTGCAAGCAAAGCCAATTAATTTCAGGCACATTACACATGCATAGTTTGTATTTTTTTTTTTAAAAAAAAAAAAAAAAAATTCTATGCATGCCCCAAGCCTATGCAACCTTAACGGGGATTTAACGAAGTGTGATTTGGAGGGTAAGATTGAGTCTATTTTGGTTTTTTCATGGACCCAAAGCATGAAATTTTGCTAAGTGGGCTAGGGCTCCTTGAAGGGAGCCACATGCTGGCCGATTTCACTCAAATGGAACCCTATTTGCTATGCTCTATGTTGTTGAAGTCATGATTGAACCCCTTTTTAGCCTGCAAAAGCATGTTGCTTCATTTTTGACTTTTGGTGGCATATCTCTAAATTCTGGATAAGAAACCAATAAGGAAGAATCCCATTTACCCAAAAAAAAAAAAAGTCTAACAAGCTAAATTGTGAGAAAAGCAATTAAGGTTCCCTGGATACAAAACAAAATTCCCAACTCAAAATGGATTTTAAAGAGGAAGAAACAATATGCATTTCATTCAACAAGAAATCTGGAATAATGGGTGGAGGAGACTGCAGATTTTGAATTCCCTTCAAACAGGACAAATGTGAGATTATGATGAGTAGTCAAATTTAATGCTAAGAGGACAACAGTCACTTCACTAATGAGAGGATCAGAGGGAGGCAACAATGAGGTGTGGGCAAAAATGACATCTCCAAGATCATTCCTACAAACAATAGTTGCAATGGAAAATGAGTTTCTGATGGTCACATCAAAATTAATTTTGATGTCTAAGCCGCTAGGTGCTTTGATATTCTCTATTTATATCTGCTGCTGCTTTCTTTGAGTTAAGAATGAGACCTGCAAAAATAGATTGGTTTTGAATTCTCCAAATGTTGTCAAAGAAGATGGAGATAAAAGAGAATGAATTTATGGTAATTCTCTTTTGGAATTGACAGGGACTTTGGGGGGAAGATCAAACATTTTACAATTTATGGGAATTCTTTTTACTTAGCCTTTCCACACATCAACCTTGACAACTTTATATATTATTAAATAAAATGATTATATTTGACAAAATAGAAAATGAATCAAATTCCCTGTTGGGTTTCAAAAAATGAAGTTTTTCACTTACATTTTTATTTTTTTTCCGTCAAATTTCACATATGATTTATAATTTCTCCCTCATGAGAAAATCTTGAATGAGCTGGATGTATACGCTTTTTGTGAGACTGATATGTGGGCCTCATAACCTACGAGACTCACATAGGGCATATACGCTAGGCTTACTATATACTTCTCTCTCACACATATAGAGATATATGTCATATGTGCGTGTGTGATTATGTTTAACCCGATGCAAAAATTTCTGATTTTGCTCCCATCCGTGATTAAGGAGCACTTATTAGTGGTTAGGTGAACGAAAAGTACAAGATATTAGACAAATAAGTGCTTGATAAGCAAATTTGTCCGGTCTATGGACACATATGGAGATTGTCAATGTTGTACCAAAATACTTCAAACCAATAATGTTGGACTCAGGGACGCCATTGCAATTCATGTGACCTCTAAATCCATCCAAAACTTGTGGGGTGCCTCTTTGCAATGATGATCAATTTTTTATTCTCAAAATGAGATTTGCATACAAATTGACCCTAGTTATCACTTAATATTTCCTCTGAATTCACTTCTTTTTACAAGCGTCATCTACCCATAAGTTAACTCATCAATGACTTGAAAATCTCTTTCTACAGGCTAAAGAGTTACTTCTAAATGGTCTGTTGGCAATGGATCAACAATTTGCTTTTGGTTGGCCCTCTAAAAACCTTATTTGTGGGTCCTTTGAAATAAAGAGGTTACACTTGTAATGTCCCAAATTTAATTAGATATTAATTGAATGTGTGTTATGTTAGTGTGATCTGAGTCCCACATTTGACATATATTGGGTTAATTTGGGCTTAATAACAACTACAAAGAACCTAAGTTGTGATTGTATTTCCAATTTCCATCAGGAAAGTCATCTATCACTATTCCACCTAATTTTCACAATTTTCCTCAATGTAACTCTCCGGAAACCCCAATTTATGATTTAAGAGACTGCTGCTGCTTCTTTTTTTTTTTTTTTTTTTTTTTTTTTTTTTTTCAATATTACAAGAGATTGCTATTGGGTACAATTGGTTTGGCACCAGTACTAACCTCCCCGACTTACCCCAATTATTCTATATGGAAAACACCTGTAATTCATTTGCTCTTCCTCGGCTATTATTATTTAACTGTTTTACAATAAAAATCTTATAGTTTAACTAGTTGATATTTTTTGGTATTTCTAACGTAAAAATGTAGGGTTTAAATTCTAAATCTCTATGTACCTAACTATCTTATTATCATCAAAAACAAAAGAAACATCTATTTCACAAATCATTCATGATACTATCCATTATTCGGGTGAATATTACTATTGTACGTGCTTACAACACATACCAAACAACCAGGATAAATGTGCAAATTGCCTAGCTTCCCATAGGCAGACACATTTCTCATGTTTTTGTACTTCTTGGTAATGCCCTCAATATATGTATTTTGACTATTTATGTGACATTCAGCAATTGTGTACCACTAGTGCACCTTTATAATTTAACTAGTATTTTCGTCTTACTTAAAAGAAGGTTGAGATTCTACCAAGCATGGGTTGGGATTTTATGGATTTACAAGTTCTTTTGTAATTAGCTATGAAAGTTATGCTATTGATTTGGCTAAGGTTATCTTATACGGTCATTTCAAAACCATATAATTACATAGAAGTTGTGGGAAATGGTATACATAGATCCCCTTATCTGTGGGTTCTAATTAACTCAATTGATAAAGTTTCTAATAGTTAAATAAGAGATCTGAGGTTCATTCTCCGTTTTCACCAAAAACCGATTGGTTTTTTGGTCTAATGATAAAGAATTATTATTAGGAGCGGACGTCACAAGTTGAAACTCTCTAAAAAAAATTCCCTCTATCTAGTTGTAATAGATAGTTAAATCTATTTTTTTTTCAATCTCTCTCTCTTTTTCTCCATTGTCAATAGCAGTGCAAATCCCAAGCATGGACAAAATCCTGATTCATCCATATTCAACTCTTGGATTGAGTAGATATCAAAGTTTGTAGAAAAAAGAAACACAAACCAAGTATGGTTGTTATACAAAAAGAAAAAAAAATCCAAGTCACACTGTCTTTTCATTGGAAAATCCAATTTTGCTAATCAATTTCTCCACCATTGATCTCTTCACCATAATGGTTTCTTATTTCTAAATTTCAATTTTTGTGTTGAAATGAATACGGACAAAATGGGCTTTTGCCCTTTTCGGGCAAATTAATTAGCTTTATACCCCTTTTCCCAAACTAAGTAGGGAAATGCCCCTTTTTTAAAACTCGATTTATGATAAATCGAGTTAGAAAAAAAAAAAATTCTGAAGCCCTATAGTGGCGTTTTAATGAGCCTATAGTGATGTTTTTAAGACCTATAGTGACGTCTTTTAACTCAACTTCAATGAAATTGAGTTATAGGCACTATAACTTGATTTCATTAAGGTCGAGTTAAAAAACGTCACTATAGGCTCCTTAAAACGCCACTATAGGGCCTAACTCGATTTATCATAAATCGAGTTTTAAAAGAGGGGCATTTCCCTACTTAGTTTGGGAAAGGGGATATAAAGCTAATTAATTTGCCGAAAAGGGCAAAAGCCCATTTTGTCCCTGATAACGTACGTGCATATTATGTCACCAACCGTGATAATAAATGATAAACTGGACCACTACTAGAGACCACTATTGAACAAGTCCTTTTCATTTGAAATTATGGCAATAGATTGTACCTTTAGCTTGAGACTTCGAGTGTTTTCCAAACCCTAACGTTTGATTTATTTGTATTTAATTTTTTAGGAGAAGGTTAACCTTTCAAATTCTTCTTATATCTTATTATTAAATATGTTTTTTAATAAACTAATCCTTAAATTGTATGTTTCTTATGTTCTTAACATACATGTCAAATTTCATTCAAATCAGAAGTTATTTACTATTTCATCAGTAAATTTATTTTTTTGTGCATAATTGTTTACTACAAAAACTTGAAAATTAAACAAGTTGTTGATGACATAGTTATTAATTTTTTATTTTTTTGAAAATTTTCAAACATAGAGGATATAATAAGAACATGCAATCCATTAGTTAGATTTTCAAAATTTAGATCCAATAAAAATATAGTATAAGATAAGTTTGAAAATTTTCTAACTTTTTCCTATTTATAATGCCTAATTGGAAGTTGTATACAAATTAATATTAGGGTGGGGCTAGGGCTGTCTAATCCCTATGACTAGAATTTGGGAAACAATAGATATGCATGAAAATTGTAGGTATCTAGCACAGAAGCAGATCCAACTACACAATTTCTAGGTTAGGTATTGTATCAAGGACTCCATGATCTTTCCATCAAAATGATCTAATTCAAGTACACTTTGAAATTTTGAATTCTTTAATTCACCATCTATTTTATCACACATATGTGTGGCAATGATTAATACTTTGTATCTTTATCATATCATATATAATATATTAAAGATGAAGCTCAATCAATAATCTAAATTATATTCTAATTGCATCCCGATTTTGTGTCAGGTGTCATTCTAATAGTTCTATTATTTGATGCAAATGTCTTTAAATATTAAATGCACTCTAATTTTAAATTGAATGTCCTTATAATTATTGTGTCTAAATATATAAAACTCAATTCAAATGTATTTTACTTTTATATGATACCACGAATATTTATAATTTATTATTTATTAAATGTGCGTTTGGCATTAGAGTTTTACTCAGCTTATTTTACTATTCAACTTATTTTTGGTACTATTCATGGGCCCCACTACACTTTTTGACACTATTCATAGTTCTCACTATATTATTTTAGCTAACTTTTACCTTTATCTATAATACTTTCAACAAAAAGTTTTCAGTGTCAACTATATAAACTGTTCCCAAACGGACCCTAAGTAAAAACACTTTATATTTTCAAGCTCTCTCTCTCTCTCTCTCTCTCTCTCTTAATAAGTGAGAAAAGGAGAATTCAAATCCAAATTCTTTTTTGTTGAAGAATTAAGAAATATCATAAAAAAAAACATAAGACTCTTGACCTAAGGCAATAGAACTTTAAATTTAAGACCAAAAAAAAAAAAAAAAAATTGTTGGCAAATAATGTACCACAAATTAATTTTTTAAGTTTCAAGAAGTGTGAGGGTTTGGTAAATCAACTAGCAATTCTAGTGTTTCCAAAATAAGACATTCATGGCTCAATTCCTCCTTCTCCCAATTATCATTTTTTTTTTTTTTTTTAAGTGTGATAAACTATTGGTTCTTAACGGTTTTAAAGATTAGAACGGTCAAAAAACCGAAAAAAAGTCTTTCCGATTTTTACTGGACTGGTCTAGTCCGGTCCTATTTTTAAAACAGATTTCTTAGTCTTTAACAATGCATAATTATTTACTCCCTAGTCCCAAAAAAAAAAAAAAAAAATGAAGATCCAATTCAACCTGTCAAGCAAGCACAATTAGAAAACCAATACTCATTATGAACTTGAAAGATTTGAAAGTTGCACTAACACACACGTGCGCGCGCACACGCACACACACACATATATACTAGCCTCATCAAACGCACTATGTGTAGGGAATTAACCTGAAATTCCCAACCTGTGAGAGACAAAAAATAGAGAAAACCCACGCCAAAAGAAAAACAATCACACGCACAAGACAATATTTACGTGATTCGACAATTTTCCTGTCGGCCTAAGCCTTCGCTCCATGGACTAAGCCTCATAAAATCTCCCATTAAAAACCATGCAACATTATTCGGGTCAGGTCGGGTCATCAACCGAATCAAACATAACTAGGCTCCACAAAGCCCAACTCTATGCATGTGCAATGAGGCTTTTTTTTTTTTTTTGTCTAGTGTCATAATTTTAGTTAAAAATTTTGGATAATTTTTTTTTAAGACATGGATTAGTAAGAGCATGTCCTATTTTATAGGAATTTTAAGTGGAGTTGGAGATATAATTTTACCAAGTTGTACTTAAGTTTTTTTTCCCGTTAAACGTAAGGTTTAAGGGTATTTCTGAACCACATAAAATTCTAGTCCAAAGAGGGGAAATCCTTTATATATATATATATATATATATATATATATATATATATATAACTACAAGAAAAAAAGGTCTATTACAACGGAAAAAATTGTTGCAATAACTACAAAGTTGTTGCAAGATGAAAAAGTTGTTGCAAGCCGTTGTAATAAACTCCGAGGCAATAGATTTATACAACAAAAAAAAACTCGTTGCAATAAATCCTAAATATTGCAACAAACAAGTTGATGCAATAACTTTTTTATTACAACAAATAACTTTGTGGCAATAACTTATTGCTTCAAAAGTTTTGTGAAAAATGTCTTAGCTTACTATGACAAACAACCTTGTTGCAATAGGTTGAGTTTTTTTTTTTAAAATTTGTATATTACCCTGTCTTGCAATATACACATTATAAGATAATATAAATATTATATTTAGGAACTACAATTTAAAGATACAAATTAAATAAATGCAAAAGTCAAAGTACTCTATCAAATTGATATGTCCAAGAACACAAATATATACATAACTTGTTGAGTTTACGATCAAACACATAGTTTCAAAAGTAAATATACACAAATATATACACAACTTGTAAGAAAAGTTCCTTTCAGAAAGTGATATCCATGCATGCTTCATAACCACTTCATTGGCCTCCACCCTATACAATTGAAAAGAAAAAGAAAAAGAAAAAAAAAAGTATAAATTGGAAAAAAAAAAAAAAAAAAAACCATGTTTGCAATCTATATATGTCTCAATAGAAGCTAAAAATAAGAAAATATTTATCCAATAGACTAACATGTACCAAAAAACAAATGGCATTCAAGATTATCAGTGTTAGACTCCTATAAGATTAATATAATGCAACGCCTAAATTAGAATTGAATAATACCAAAATTGGAACACATATATTACACAATTAAACACACACATAGACAGAGGAGAAAAATCCCATAGATAATTTACTCAAAAAATCAAATGCCAAAATGCTGCTAATGGTTCACAGAATATGGAAGAAGATAAATGTAGCTACAATCAAGGGCCAAATTTTAACAATTTAGATTGTTTACCTCAAGGTGTTACATTACTCGATAGAAGAGTAACAAAATACTTGCACCACACAACATATAACAAACTTAGCCTTCCCCTTACTTCTAAAACCATCAAGTCTTCAAAACTATCATAATTTCACATAGGAAATAGCCTTCTTTTAAGAACCACAGATTAAGAATATTCAGACTAGTGGAGAAAAATTTTAATCTGTCAGGAAAAGGGGGAGTTAGAAAAGGGAAGGGAAAGAAGGGGATGGTTAATTAAATACAACCAGAAGAGCAAAATCAAATTCAAATCTACCATTTGAACATAAGAATTCCCATCTAATCTATTTCTTTTGTCATTTTCCACATGCATGAACCAAAAAATATGTTAATTTAGTTCATAAGCAAACAGAGCCGACACTTTCAAATCCCCCCCTCCCCCCTTAAAATGCAAAATTTACATGAACTAGTGCAAGTCTCCACCATATACGACACTTTCAATAAACTAAACAAAAAGAAAGAATATATAGCAATAGAACAACCAAAAACATCAACATCCAAGAGTCTAGCATTCAGGAAAAAACTAACCTTGATCATGTTAGTCCACTTTCTTAACTACTTGCTTTTGAGGACAAGCTTCTAATCTTCCCTTGCCTACCTCGTTGTGATCTAGTGAGGATGCAAAAGCCTTGGAATTATTAATATCTAAAATGCTAGGATGCCATTAAAGTAAACAAAAAAAGCAGTGACCATTGATATCCTGATTGACTGCCTAAGGACCATGTACATTACACTAACAAGATTTGGTCTAATAAAGCTCAGCATGCATTAGTGGGAAACAAAAGGAAACTTCACACAAAGGAAAGGAGAGACAGGGGGTGAGCAAAGCTCAAAATCACATATTTAAAAATTATACATATAAGATTTTGTTCATTGGCAAGCAGAAATATTTTTGAACCTTTAAAAATTCCACTAATTCCCAACTTTCAAACTACATAATTTGTCAAAGATATGAAAGCAACAGACACAAAAAAAAAAAAAAAAAAAAAAAAAAAAAAAAAAAAGGAGAAGAAGAAGAAGAAATCTAAAACTTTTTTTTTTTTTCTTCCAGTTTGGTGGCTACGAAAATTGACAAAAGAAAAGAAAAAAAAATCCCAATTTCTTTTTCTCAATCTAGGCTTCAAAATAAAAATCAACTCAATCAAGCCATATACTTGTATCAGGCTACTTCATTCTACTTCACTGCTCAAAATCCAAAGCTAAAATTTCATTTTTTTTTGCTAAGTCTTCTCTAGAAACAAATAAATAAAAATTAAATTTAAAGAGGAGCAAAAGATTATACCTTTGTTAGAGAAATTTCTCAAACCAACCGGAATGAGAGATTGAAATTCCTCAAAGAACTTTTTTTTATTTTTTTTTTGACAGTTTCTGGTTGTTTGCGTGAGAGAAACCAAATTCAAGCCACTAGATAAACTTCAAAATTGAGATATGGTATCATGGATGGAGATAAAGACGGAACTAAGAGGATATGGGAAAAACGGAACAGATGAGAAAAAAAGGGAACATATGATAAACTTTCCCTCTCCCTAATTTTTTTCACAAATAAAACTTTCCCGCTACCCAATATTTGTCTCGCGAAATAATGCAACAGTATCCGGCTCAACACTATTGCACTACCTTGCTTTACTCTCAAGTACTAATTAAAGGCTTGCTATAATTTTATGGGAACTCTTTTTTTTTATTTAACCCTTTTTTTAATGGGCACAAACCAATGTCCGCCCACTCCACTCTTGTAATTTTTTTTTTTTCTCTTTTAAATTCACAAATGGTTGAATGGGCATAAAAAACAAAATATTGGATGGTCAATTGTGCTTAGAATTTAATATTTTTTATTTGCATTATGAAAGTTATGACATAAGAAATGTATTTGAAATATAATTCTTTATATTTAGGGTGTGTTTGGATACTGCTTATTTTGTTAAAATTGAAAAATTATTGCTGAAAGTACGGTAAATAAAGTACAGTCGAACTCATAAATAGTAGCAAAAATAAGATGAATAGTGAAATAATTTTAATTTTTAATCCTAACCCAAACGCAAACTTATTTGGATTATTTTAGTTAATTTTTCAATTTTTACTAATTTAATATATTTATTTATCTTTTAAATAATTATTATATTTCTGACCTTAAAAACTTTAAACCTTTCTCTTTTCAGGTTGTTTGAACGGTCCGAGTTTGAAAATCATATTTACCACATCAACAAGTGTGAAATGTTTTGTCAAATTTTGCGTCTATGGACTTCCTTATAAATAAAAAAAAATTATGCGTGGTTCATGTTAATTAATCATAAGTTTGCATCTAAAATAAGATTATAGAGTTTATGTAATATTTAATTTTTTTACGTTATATTTAGAGAGTGAGAGAGAGAGAGAAATATGATAAGATAGAGTTCAATTGATTGGGTGTGGCCGTGAGTCGTCAATCATGAGTTTTGGCCATAGGATTAGACCATGTGATAGAGAAAGTTCACATCATCGATTTTTGAACATGGGTCTATGGGGAAGAATGATTTTCGGCATGGATATACAGGGAATATAGGTTTTTGGCTTGGGTATATGGGGAAGATGGGTTTTTGGCCATGGGTTTTAGGGAAGAAGAACATCAAAAAAGTATGGAGATTTTGGGTGTGGCATGTTGTGGATCTTTGGAGATTTCAGGGTGTGGCTAGCTAGACTTTGGAATTTGATGATTTTGAGAAAATAGGGGCTTTGGGATTTATTATTTTGTATTTAAGTTGAATTTTTTGGGTTTTTTGTATATGTGTTTGTTTTCCAAGAAAATTTATAGGTTTATGGGTTTGTTGGAGATTGATTTATTTACTGGGTTTATGGATTTGAAGGGATGTCCACGGGTCGGTTTGGGTCGGGTTTGTGCCTAACCTGTGACCGACCCGACAGAATCGAGTGGAGGAAGTTCAAACTTGCCGCTAACTAGTGAGGGAGTCAGATTAGAGCAGTCGGATTCGCGTTGGAAAGCGGTTGGTTCAATATAAACTGTCCATGGTGGAAAAATTTGGCCAAAATAGTTTATTTCAGACGAAGTTTTGCCAGAGTAGCAAAGATCTCACCGGATATGGTGAGATCTCGCTAGATCCAATGAGATTTCCACCAAATCTGGCTAAGATCTCACTAGATTCGGTGAGATATCCCAAAATCTGGCATAAAACTCGTTGGATATAAAGTATTTTGACCAAAAACTCGCCAAAAAAAGCTTGAATCGCCGAATTTTGGTAAGGTTCTGGTTGGGTTGGTTAAGGCGGGTTTTAGAGGAGAGAACCCGCCAACCAACCCACCGGAGTTGGTTTATGGGATTTGTAACCCGTCGCCAATCGTTGGAGCCAATTTTTGGGATCTATAACCCACCGCCGACTGCCGGAGCTCTCGGGTTAGTTGGATATGTCTTGATTTAGGGAAGAACATGAAGGACATGTTCTTATGTTCTTCCAAAAAAAAAAATAATGAAAAGCAACAAAAAAAAAAATTTTATTATTTAATTTAACTAGATTGAAGGTTTTTTTTCGTTTAATTTAATTTTTGTTTAAATTTTGCTGACGTGGCATTTTTAAATCGAAAATAACTTTTTATTATTATTTTATTAGTCACGCTAGCATTTAACTTGTCAACAGTGCACTCCATTTGCTACGTAGACAATTTCTATTATTGAGATGATAGTAGAGACCAAAATGGTAATGATTTTCGATTTTGATGGAGTACATAGGCGCTCCAAAAAAGTAGAGACCAAAATGAGAATTGGCTCAAAATATAGGGACCAAAAGTGTATCTTTGCCTTAAATATATAAAATGTCTCAATTTTAGTTTTTGCCTTAAACCCCCAAATGCATCAAGCCGTCCTTGACCTCTATTACAACAACTTCATTTGATGTGAAACAAGGTTTTACCTTTTATAACAAAATATTTTGATGTGAAATAAGTGGTTACTTATTGCAACAACATTATTTTGATGTGAAATAAGTGGTTACTTATTGCAACAACATATTTCAATATAAAATAAGGTTTAACTATTACAACAACACATTTAGATGTAACAAGGTAACTCTTGCAACAATCTTAAATTGATATAATACATTTAAGTTACTATTACAACAAAAATTATATTTTTCACCTATTACAACAATATATTTTGATGTGAAATAAGTGGTTACTTATTGCATCAATATATTTCAAAATAAAATAAGGTTTAGTTATTACAACAACACATTTAGATGTAACAAGGTAATTCTTGCAACAATCTTAATTGATGTAATAAATTTAAGATAAATTTTTTTTGTTGTAATAGGCATTTTTTCTTTTAGTGTATATATATATATGCATGGTATTTACTTGAGGATTGAAAACCTACTTATAATATATCTTCATCTTCTCATATAAGTTACACTGATATAGACATATTAGCCTCCATGCATATTCTGATGTCCGTTTTGATAGAATCTCTCTCTCTCTCTCTCTCTCTCTCTCTGTGTATATATATTGATATGTATTATTGAGATAGGACAACTTGTCATTTTGCTTTAAATCTTTAGCCGCCTGCTTATTATAAATAACCTCCCCATCAAGTGCTGTTGAAGTAGATGCATCATATCCTAATGGCGAATCAAATAAAGTTTATGAACGAAGGACATGAGAAATTCATAACTGGTACGCTCAAGCATCAGCCACAGTGAGTGGCAATTATTTATATATATGAAAGAACCTCTCCTTTTTTTGGGGCATGTACTGAACCTAGAACCACAATGTCTCTATCTTTGGTTCTTCACATACAAGATAAAATAATGGGTTTTTGTTTTTGAAAAGGAAAGATGGTTTTTATTAAAAAGATTTACTTATATATTTTTAGCAACATCTCTTTACACTTTGATTTGATAAGTTACGTATAACATGCAAGCAATAAGAAGAAGAAAAAAAAGATGCTACTCATTTACAAAAATGTGGTACTAATTTTTTTTTTTTTAAATCTAGCAAGTCATTAATTAATTTTTATACTTTGTTATTATAAATAACTAGCTTGTAACCCCATGCATATGCATGGATAAACTTAAAAATATACAATAAGATGCATAATATTATTCCTATATATATAATTTAAATTATATTGATAGTCATTTTTATATTTTGTTAACTCTTTAAAAAATTTTGTAAGGATATTATTAGGTATAAAATGTAAATTGTCCATTTTTTTTTAATAATTATTGTGAAGAACTTTTTTTTCTAATTTTTTAACTCTAGACTCTTTGGGTTTTGTACTTAATAACTCACTTGGATAAATATTTATGGTGTGGTCTCATATTTGATTCTAAAATTAAAGAAATAAAACTTTTTAAGAATAAATAATTTAGGACACATGGCGCAAAATTGAAACTCTAATTTGGAATTGTAATTTAAGTTTCTCTCAGTTTTACTTATTATTATATATATAAATATAGATGCGGTAAGCCCTAGTCGTGTATCAACAATATATCCTAAAAGGATTACTTTAGTCATAGTTAATATAATTATAGTCGAGACTCCTTGTAATTACACAGTTAATCTAACTATAGTCAAGGCTCCTTGTAATTGTCTATAAAATGACCAATTTAATCACAATTAAGAATTTTTATGGTTATTTATAAATCTCATATCAATTCAGCATATGCTTGATGTGGTACTCAATACACACCTACATAATACACACTCAACTAATTTAATATTAATCTTGACCTAAAATCAATCCACCAGTCAATGTGTAACTTAAATTGGTTTATAATATTTATTTCTCATTTTATTTGAATTATGAATTCTCTTAGAATGTTAAGGGTCTTTTTGCATCTTTAGGGGTACAATTTTATTTCACATTCTATTTCGACTATGAATTTGTTAGAATATTAAGGTTTTTTTATTTTTATTTATTTTTATTTTAAAATCTATTCTTAAGATGGTGAGATAGGATTAAACCGGCATAAGAGAATGGGCACGTGGGCACCATTGGGTTGTGAGTTATGGCTTCTATATAGAGCCAACCAAGGTTTTAAAAATCAGATCGGACTGGTTGGTCCGACCAGTTGAACCAGGAACTAGAGGCCAATCCAGTTCAAACAAAAAAGGCTAAAACCGGGGTAAAACCAGTCAAAAACTAGTAAAAACCAGGAACCGGAGGCAAATCCAGTTTTGCCTCTGGTCTAATTTTTAAAACATTGGAGCCAACTATTTAAGCTTGGAAACTACTTTTTTTTTTTTTCTTTTTTCTTTTTTTTTTAAGCACTTATGTTTATTTATAATCTATATAAAACCAAAGATGTTTAACTATTTAAGCTCGGAAATTTTCTTTCAAAATATTGTGAAATATAAGTTTTTGAGGCATTACAATTTTAAATGCTATTATTCTAATATAATTTTTTAATTAAATTTAAAGTATATTCTATATTTAAACCTTTTACTATAATCTTAATAAATTATATTTTATATTGTGAAATATAAACTTTTGAGGCATTATAATTTTAAATGTCATTATTCTAGTATAATTTTTTTAATTAAATTTAAATTTAAAGTATATTCTATATTTAAACCTTTTACAATAATCTTAATTCATTATATTTTGTTTAAATGGTAGAATATAGGCCGTGTGGGGGGGGGGGGGGGGGTTATATAAAAAAGAGGTTACATATACAAACACAATTACAAGAATACCTAATGCTAGAAAATATAATTTCTTATATACACAAAATTATAATAAATTCCTATTAATAATTAATAACATCCATAATTATCAAAATTTACATTTAAACAAAAGAAAAAAAATTATGTTAAAATTTCTTGCATGAGTTACCAACTAGTAATATATAAAAAATCGAAGACTTTAATTTTTAGTAAAATTGATAAAAAATTTCCATCTAAGTTTTTTATGCCTCTCAATTTTACATTTCATTATATATATATATATATATAATATTTTCTTTAAATAGTATAATCGACAACTCCATATAATATATACAACAATCACATTTAGGTCCTATTAATAATTACCATAATTACCAATTTCATATTTAAAGTAAAAAAAAATTAAAGAAAAAAAAATTATATTTTGTTAAACTTTCAACCAACTAATCTTTCTAAAAATTGAAGAAACTCATACACATTTTTTTTCTCTTTATCTCACTTAAAAAAAATTCTTTCATCATTTATGAAAAATAAATAAATCTTTTCATTTTTGTACCAAGCATCTCTCTCTCTCTCTCTCAAAAAAAAAAAAAAAAAGTTATGCAACAAGTTACTATCAAACTACACATATTTTCTCTAAAAACATTTATTAATAGGTAATAACTACCAAATTACTACTTTTCTCTCTTACTCTTAAACTTCTTCTTATGGATCCCATATAAGAGAAATAAGTTTATTTTATTTTTATTACATGCTTTATATACAATTAATAGGTGTGAAAAAATATATTATTAATTTGATTTTATGTGAATTCGGCTTTATTTGTGAAAGTGATTTTATTGTTAAGTAAAACTACAATAATGTGGCTTTGGGAAATTACGTTCTGTTTTTATTCGCTTTAGATTTTATTTTATAATGATCATATTATAATTTTATATTATAAATAGGAGTCCTGAACTAGGTCACACCTGCGGATTCAAGAGTTGTCTAGTTCAAGTCGTGTGCTTTGCAAAAGTGTTGTGTCAGGACGTGAATAGCCCTAATGCACCCATGGGTATCTCACGCCATGAGTTCTGTGGGTTCAAGTGAGCTGTGTCAATGATCACATGCATGAGGCCCTTTTTTTTCATTAAAAAAAAAAAAAAAAGATTTCTTCTATTATACTATTAATGATTTATATTTATTTTAATAAAAATTTTTAATAGAAGTTTTATTAAAAGAAAAAGAATTCAAATTGACATAAAACAATATATAAAGAAGATTAAATTATCCTTGAAGTTGATACCTTATGCCTCAAATCTGTAAATCTATTGCTGTTAAGGGTTTATTTTGAGAAAACTTATAAAAGAACTACGAATGCTTTTCTAGGGAAATCATGTGTTTATACTTTATAGGCTTCTGTCTAAGAAGCAACTAGCTATACTATCCCAAATAAGTTTTGACAAGCAGTCAATGATAATCTTTTCAAAACTAATGTATATATGGGCAGTAGTGAATAGACTCAAAGTTTAATGAATTAATATTTTAAAGAACCAAACTTATCCCCTTATTTTTTTATTAATTTCCACGACAACTTTCTGTATTTTTCTTCAATCATAACATGCCATTACCATGATATAATCTTTTTAAATGGTGGCAAACACTGTATACACTAACTTTTTTAGATCAAAATTCCTACACAATATGTAACTTTTTACAAAAAGTCCCTCTTGGACCAAAACCTAATTAATTTGGCTCCCTAAATTATAGGTCTTCTCCTTCTTCTTCCTTCTTTCATTTTGATTTGTTAAAAAATTATGATACATTGAACACAATGCCTCTAAGGACTAGGTCAGTCAATGCAAATTTACACTAGTCATTTTCGTGCTTTCTAACTGGGGAGTTCTTTTGCTATTTGGGCATCAGAATGAGGAAACCTTTCCCTTTCGGGAAACTAAATTCCAAGTGTGGGTAAGTGTCCGAGGAATTTTAATCATCTGAGTAACCTCACAAATCGGACGGTTGGGATTCAATGAAATGGTCAATGATCATATCTAAATCACAGCCAATCCTACACACCCACGTGGCAATTTCTATTGGGCTAAATTTTTTTTTTTAATTAGACTAACTAATCTTGGTTTATTTTAATTAAACCCAATAGTTGACTCTTAACCCTCAAGTTGAGGCTGAGGTGGCAGCATGAGGGCCCTGTTTCAATCGGTCCGACATGTCGAGCATGAAAGGGACAGACACGTGTCGTGATGCAGTTGGATTCAAAGTCCAGAACTTAGGTGAGAGAATTAATATTAGAGAATTAGGCAGGTCAGCTTAATTTGCATTGAGATCCGATCGGTGCTTTAGGACTTTGTGGAAAATCAAATCTTCACCAAAACACTTTATTTTTATGTATTTGGATCATAGTGAAGTGATTGACTATTTCATTTTTTTTGTTACCTAACTTTGAGATGTGACCAAGGTGAGGCCACACCATTAATGAAAATTGATTATCCATCTTTCTCTCATACGTGTCCCTTTTGCAACCACACTTTTAATTTTTTTTTCTATTGATCTTTGGGGGACAGTTTGCCACGATTTCTTGATTTAATCTTATAGAGTTTGACTTACATGAAAGAAATTTTAATTTTTCTGAGGACCTAGCAGTTATGGCAATGAACTTTTATTTGAAATAATCCTCATCATGTGTGTGTACATACACATAAATAGTGTAAATCTTCATTTTCTAATACTAAAGTAAGTAATAATTCATAAAAATATTGGATTCAAAATTTTCAACTTTGATTTATATGTTTACTAGACAGTTTTTGAAAAAACTTATGATCTTGTAAACCCTAAGGAATATACAAAAGAATATTAGGCATTGACAAAAAAAAAAAAAAAAAAAATCTTTTTAAGAACTTAGTATCTTTTATCAAAGTTATGCTTGATCATCTTTCATAGAATACTATTCGTCTATGATCATTTTTGTATCAAAATTCCTCAAAATAATTATTTTCAATATAGATTAACAAATTGTCTATCAAAGTGAAAAATAAAAATAAAAAATAAAAAAAGAAACCAATGAAGTCTTTAAAACCAAGAATGATCAAAAATTTTATAAGATATAAGAGCAAAACCTACTATTAAATTGAAATCAAGGAAAAAAAAAAGGCACCTTCTATAATCAACAAGGCAATCGACCAACTCCTATTTGTATGGACCAAACCTTTAAAAAGTTTAATAATTATATATATGTCATTAAAAATTAAAAAAGAAAAAAAAAATCGGGGGCAAATGAGCTTTGGCCCTACAACGTTGTATGTATTGGTTGATTTAAAATTTTAAAATGCTTGAAAATTCTGATTTTTTTTTTTTAATGGAGTATTAGAGTTTACTTTCTCCTTTACAAATTAATGCAAACTCAAACATTCATGCATAAAATTTGTTGTCGCAGAATAAAAAGCTTCATTTCTAGTTATTTTTCCTCTTTTAAAAATAAAAATAAAAATGTGATTAAATCTAAAACAAACTATATATTAGAGAAGATATACCACAAATATTACCAAAATAAATATAGATTACAATTTACAAATCAATAAGAAAATTGCCTACTTGCCAATGAAAGTCCATCCTAATAAAATCATAAAAATCATGCACCTTCTTGCTTTGATTCTTAAGTATGATTATTTGTCTCATTCTTCCTTGAAAGATAAACATGTGACAAATGTGGGGACTTGCCTCGTCAATTAGTTTTCTTTGTATGACAAATCGTGTGACGATCATTTGTGCAAGTTGGAATGTAATCCAATTTCTTTATTAATAAAAAATTGGAAATTATTATTTGACTCTCTAAATTGAATATTTCTTGGTGGTAACCATGTGAGGATGCTTATTAAAAATATATTTAAGGAACACACTAAAAACCAACATATTGGGGACACTCCAATTAGTTACAAAGTGTCAAACAAAATGGATATGAGACACAATAATATCAGGATAAGATCATTGACAATTCATATATATATATATATATATATGCTTGTTTGTTTGTGTATATATATATATATATATATATATAATTTTCAGACAAACAAACAAACAAAAAGCACTCAGATCCTGCAAAATTCTATACAAGGTAAGCTACCAAACAGCCGCCTGCCGAAATTGATGCAAATAAGAACATGTCATTGTTCTCATGTATTCCACATAATTATAGTATTTCTTAAAAAAATTAACATGATTTCAAAAGTCTGGTAGTTTACTAACATTGGGTGTGTGTATATATATATATTATTCTTTATAATAATAAAAAAATATTATGGTTTAAATCTTTCCTCCTTACTTATGGTAATAATTTAAATATTAAAAAAAATTAAAATACTTAATTTATCAAAATATTAAAAAATTTCATTAAAAAAATCTACATGTACAGTAAGTTTGAAGTTTTCTTCATTTGTTTTTATTTTATTTAGTAATTAATATGACTTGATATTGACAATTCTTGCAGTTAATCAATTTAATATATAATATGGGAAGTTGGAAGTTGTAACCAACTAGTTAAGGATAAGGGATATTCCTAATTCAAGCAATTGGTGCCGATGTCTTCTTTGGCTTATTCTAAAACATCAATGAATCCTTTTTTATAAATGCCATTCAACCGGGCATTATCACAAGAAGTTAGTTCTTTCGTCCTACTTCACTAATATAATGGAAGAAATACGTGGTTGATTTAAAAGGCAGAAGATTTCTTATACTTATTTTTTTTTAATATACATTTTAAGTGGGAAAGGGAATTTGAAGTTTGAACATCAAATTTCTCTATTTGGAAATATAAAAAATTATTACACTATTTGATGTAAAACTTACTTGAATACTCACTTTACTTCAAACATACTCTATAGTATCAATCCACATTTATGCTATAAATTAAGAAGATAAATGTCATTCACTTGGATTCTCGTCTCCTAACATATAATGAAAATAGTTAATGATTCACTAAAATGCACAAAAATTAAATAATAATCTAATTTCATTTGCCCAAACTCTCCTATAATATGATGAAAATCATTAATATTTCACTAAAAAATAATGTACAAAAATAAAATGATAAAATAACCATTAACGTTTCACTAAAGTTTAGATCTAAATGCAGTTATGCAATGATAAATAACTTTTTTTCCTATATAGAGGAAGAGGAGGAAGAAAAATCTAAACTTTGTAATTCTAAAAGATAATCAAAATTTACATATTAATTACTCAACTCCTACCATTGTCAACATCATCCACTGCTATTTCAACCCGCATGGAGTGGATGATAGCGAAACCTATAGAGTATTAGGGTTTATATTTTATAGCATATGTTATATATATATATATACTTGTAAATCACTCTAGCAGTTTCATTGGACAAAATATTTCTACGAACATTGAAGAACAAAATAGTAGTTGTGGCAGGAGATATATGTCCATAGTCACCATCAGTCCTTCTGTACTTCACAAATGTATCAATATATATACTTCCAGAGTGGCTCAATAACTTTGAAAGTCTTAGGCGAAAATTTTAAGTAGGACATTTTTATATTTAAATATTAATCAACTATGCAGTGTGAAAGCAGCTGTGTAGTGCAGATGTCCAGCCTGTCTTATGGCTATGCAAAAAACGTGTCCTATCATAGCAGAAAAAGGTCCAATTAAGAGGGGTAGAAAAGGGTCCTATCATAGCAAAATTTTGTATCAATATTTTCCCAGCCTGTCCTATGACTAAAAACGAGTCATATCAATCAATCATGCAAAAATAGAAAAAAAAATATATAATTTAAGTTGAATAAATAGCAATATTAGCAGACTATTCATCTTCATTTTCGGAAAGATAGAAAGGGAGAGAAGATTACCTCCGCTTCCCCTTTTCAATTTTGAATTTACTGTGAATTGAAGGGAATCAACAAAGAAAGATTTTAAGCTAGACTGAGTTTATAGAAAAAAATCAAGAATCAAGATAAAGAAAAGAAAGGTAAGAATATAGATGGAGAGGCAAAGAGATAGAGAGATGAGAGATTTTTCTTTTGTTTTTGAAATTTATAATCTCTATTTTAGCATATTTCAAGATAATTACATTGTATTATTAATGAATTTGTCTGGTATTAATTTTGATTTTAGCATATTTCAAGAATGAGTTAATAAATTTGTCTTCTAAAATTTAATTTTGTTAGCTGAAATTTGACTATTTTTGTTTTTTCCCTTTTTAATCTTTTGCATTTTATGATACAATGGGGCATTTTTAATGCATTTTATTGACCAATAAAAGTACTTAAAATTTTTTTTAATTAAAATATATAGATAAATATATTATATATATAATTTTTTTTTTACAAGTGGGGGCCTTCTTTTATTTGGGGGCCTTAGGCGATTACATCAATTGCATCACCTATTGAGCCGACCCTATATACTTCTACACTAATAAGGAAAAGAAATACTAGAACAATTTGAATCGAAATGTTTATTGACATGTTAAAAAATTGCTAAGCCACGTAAGAGTCGGTGCAATTTCTCCTATAAAACTTGTGGGGGATTAGTTAAAACTTAAAAGTACTATAATACAAGCTATTTACGCCACACAAAAATTATTAAAGGGATTTGTAATTGAAAAGCAATCAATTACAATAAATAACACATGTGAGTCAATTGAAAATATTGCCTCATGAAAGAAGGTTATTGGTCAACTTCTTTCTCTACTCTCCTTCGAATCATATCCACTTTTGTTTTCTTTTATAGAATCGAATCAAATCCCCATTATAAGACCAAAAAAATAAAGGTTATATATATCATTTGTGAAAAGAGAAATCAATGTCAAAGACAGACAGGATCAATTTGAAAGTTGAAACATTTAAAAAAAAAAAAAAAAACCAAAGTTGAGAGCAATATTAGTTTAAATATGCCTTAACCTCTTTCTAACAACAACAAGAAATTTTTTTTTTTTTGAAGCCCAACAAGAAATTTATATTACAGCAGAAATAAATTTATATTACAACATAAATATAATATGGAAAATTATTGTATACTCCCGGAGTACCATAAATGTGTACTACTTCCTCTCACATGAATGGTGGGTCCCATCATGAATTGAATTAGTGGGACTCACCATTCATGTAAGAGGAGGGACTATGCATTTATGGTACTCCGTAAGTACCTAATAATTTTCCAATATAATAATATGAGAGTTAATATAAAGATTAGGAGTTTGTGATGAAATATTTAATCCACATTGAAAATAAGAGAGACTCTTTTATTGTTTTTAAGTGTTGTGATTAATGGACTAAAATGTATTGAAACAGATATTAGGCTAGATACATGCCCAAGAGGGAGGTGAAAGAAGGAGGTACCGCGTGTGTTGTGTTGTTCAGCTTTGACTCTCTTCTTCAAAGTAACAAGTCCTAGACCTAGAATTATGGATGATACAAAATGATGAATTATGTATACTATATATATTATACTATTATCTTTGAAATACAATTTTTTAGTTTTGAATTGCATTTTGTCTTGACTCTTGATGATGAATTGACATGAAATTCTTTTTCACATATATAGATTGGAAATATCTTTATGTTATTGTAAAAGACATTATTTGCATTGATTAATTTACGTAATTTGGGAGGTTTAACTAGTGGTATTGCATTCTTTGTAATGCTTTATGTATATAATATATTTTTGCGGTTCAATTGATCAAACCCTACCTCCCTCACTCTCACAATTTACCTATCTCCAAAATACAAATGTTATTTGGACATTTTATTATAGTATTCACCGCAAAACTTAATCATGTTTTTAGAAAGTCAATTATAGTTGGAAATGGATGAACAAGCAGATGATACTTATTTTCTTAATACAATATCATATGTGTGAGTTTGAGTTAGGTTTATTAAAAAAACTTTTTTGTTTATGTACAATTTAATTTTTTAAGTACTAAATATAATCTTACCGACTTTAAACGAATGAGCAAATAATTTTTTTTTTTTTAAAACTAATCAAAACGCACAATTTTCATCAACTTAGGAGATCCTTTGATCCCATCAGTCTTACAGAAACCATATGTTTCAGGGTACATAGAATGTTGAATTTGAATTTAGTATATTTTATCAATCAAAAAACTAATATTATTATTAATAAGCTGAAGATTGCCCCTGCTTCCCGCAAAATCCTGGTTGTCTGATTGTCTCTGGTGTGAAAGTTTGAATGGCACATTTTTTATCCAAAAATCAGGAGTGATCTATTTACTTGTCTCTATGTGTGGATTTTTTTTTGTTCTCTTCCAAAATTCTTCATTTTGTTGTTTATATAACATCATGCATAGACCCACAAAAGATGTCTTGCATGAGGTCATTTTTTTTATCATTCAGTTCAACTAATTGAGGCATGATGGCATATGAATTTAGTTATATATATTGATAATTTGGTCCAATCTGTGTAGTAGCATTTGCTTTAAAAATCCATATTTTATCCTCACTTAGAATTTTAATAACATGACTACCTTAATCTCAGGTGGATTGAGATCATTTTTCTAATAATTGTCGTGGGACAGAAAACATTTTGGTTGAAGAAGGTAACTATTTGAAAGAGATTGCAAACATCAGCCTTGGTATGCCTAATTAGACCAATAAATTTGAAACCCAACACCTAACCTAGATATCCCAAAAAGTGAATGGCCTGTATATTTACCTACTTGCTGTAAAAGGAGGCTAAAATAATGCAATTTCTTATTTCTTACCCTTTTGTTTTGCATGTATAATTGAAATGGTTTCACAGTGCTTTTCAAAGCACAAATCACTTATGACTCACCTTTCTACCTAAACGTTTCATATGTTTCGATATTAACATTTTTTGAAAAATGATTCATTTTCGAAAAAGTTTTTTTTTTTTTTTGAAAAACTAACTAATTTTTTCTAGATTGAGTTGGAATACTATCTCTTAGTTTTCCTTATTTAGCTTGACGTGAAATATAATTGTTTTCCAAAAAATTTGGGTAGAAAACAACCTCCAAAAAATAAGCCATACTTTTAATCAGGCTTTCTGTTGATTATAGATAATTTTCCTTTGACTTATTTTTTTGATACTGCAAAATACTAGAAAATGCGAAGAATTATCTTCATATAGGGTTTTCCATCGAAACAAATGGAGAAATGTATAATTTTTATTTTGAGTTCTTTTAATGCGTAAAAATATCTGAAAATGTTCACAAGGAACATTTGAAAGGATCATGTAATCGTGAAAATAAAAATTCTGAATAAATAAGTTCAGATTACTTAAAGGAGAGCAAAAATTGCAAGAATTTCCTAAATTCTTAGGTTTCCTCAATTTCAAAGAAAGTTTCAACAGATGGCCATTGTCAAAGGGGAATAGGCTATGTAACAACACTGAGTTCATCTTCATGCTCTGCTCTAATGAATATTGTCGTACAGAGCCCAAATTATTGCAATAAGAAATCAAATCAGCACACTCATGGCGTGTTTGAGAAAAGTTTCTTTTTTAATGTTTCTAAGATGTTCAGGCAGCCCTTATTACTCTACTTGGGCTCTTAAAAGAGATGGAGGACCCTCTTCCTTGGTTCTAAGAGTGTCATTCAATTCTCTTTTCCTTTGTATCTTAATAAAATCTATCATCTTCATTAAATTTGAAGTTTCACAATATATTAGATTTTAGTTGACTCAACTGATAAAGTTTTTTGTCGTCAAATAAAATATCTGGAGTTTGATTTTCGATTACACAAAAAATCAATTAATGTCTTGGTTTAATGATGAAAAGTAATTATTAAGAGTAGATACCGTAGGTTGACACTATAAAAATAAATAAATAAATAAAAATCACCAAATGTAGTACGTGCCAATTCTTATTCACCAAAGTAAAAATGCGATGTGATGTGAGGACTATATATCAGGTAGGGCTAACCCAATTAGGTTGTTCCAGCCCAAATTTTTGGCAGTTTGAGCCAGACCTAATTTGACTAGGTTTAATCATGCCCAATGTGTTCAAATCTAAATTGGGCTTTCTTTTTATTCTACGTTTAAAGTTTAGGCAAATTAGACCCAGATTATTAACTGCAAAAGACATAAAAGTGATATGGAATAATTCATCTAGGCAGGCTAACAATTAACTCATTCAAAAGATTACCTTCCATGTTTTGCTGGACAGGTGAAACCCACCAAGGCACATAGAAGAAAGTATGATCCTACACACTACCTTATAATACTGCTCTTCCAGACCATACCTCGAGGGCTTCCATTGCTACAAGAGCTCAAATAAATGCTAGTGACTTATCTACTAATCCTCACCTAATTGGATTGAAAAGCAGATTATAGTTCCTGTTTCCACAGTATGTTCTTTGAACCTTAAGCATGCAAATAGTTATGCAGGTACATGCTTAAAATTGGTGAAAAATCTGGTTTTTGAGATTATCATGTGGAGTTTAATTGACTAATGATAATTAGTATTCACCACCAAACAAACACATTAGGTTCAATTGCATTGAATACTAAAATGAGAGTCTTTGGTTAAAAACTTTGGAATACATGTGTCAAAAAAGTACATAAAGCCCACTTATGGTTTTCCCAATAGAACACCCTTAAATTTTGAATGTAACACTTAAGTCAATGTGGTATTATTTTATATATAATTTGTTTAATATTCATGAAAATAAACGATGAGTTGCTCATGTGATGACACATATATGTATTTAGATTTTAGAGTTATATTTCATGTAAAACAATATCATATGTCCCATATTTGTGGGTTTTGTATCACACTGAAAAATTTCACTGTTGAAATGCTACACAATTAACCATTTACATATAAAACAATATCTCTAAGAGTTAAGTTTGAAGTGCTGCTCCAGCTTCCGAAACTACCTAAGTTTTTTCTCCTTTCTACTGATCAAGAAAGTAATAGACTCGGTTCTAGCAAAGACCCTATATACTCTTATAATGTCACATTTTCAATGCTAAAAACAAAAACCCATATTGCTGTGCCCTTGGGTAGAACCATTTGAACTGGGACCGAATAGTCAGTTATGATGACCGTTATTACCCGCCTAAATACAAACCTGGTAGCTCCTCTTTGTTTCCGAGGCAAAGCAATACAGTTGCTTTTTCCATTGCCTTTCTCAAAGCTCAATCTCTCTTCTTTGTCTACCAATTCAGCAACCAAAACTGTAAGCCCAAATAACTTTGCCTTTAAAAAGGAGCAAAGAGTTATGTCCCTTTTCAAGCGGTGTTCCACCATGAAAGATTTGAAGCAAGTCCACGCCCATATAATCCTAACCGGTCTTTACCAAAACCTCTATGTCATTGGAAAAATCATTGTGTTTTGTGCGGTTTCAGAGCATGGAAATATGGATTATGCGATTTTAGTTTTCGATAAAATCAAAAACCCAGATGGGTTTCTTTGGAATACAATGATTAGAGGGTTTGTGAAGACTAATCAGCCAGAAAAGGCTTTTGAGTTCTATAAGAGAATGCAAGAGAAAGGAGAGGTGGCAGACAATTTCACATTCTCTTTTTTGCTTAAGTTTTGTGGGCAATTGGGGTCAGTTATGTTGGGGAAACAGATACATTGTGATACTCTGAAACATGGCTTGGAGTCTCATGTCTTTGTGAGGAATACATTGATTCATATGTATGGTATGTTTAAGCATATCAAAACTGCACGCCGACTGTTTGAAGAAATACCCAGCCCAGATTTAGTGGCTTGGAACACTATTCTTGATTGTCATGTCAACTGTGGGAAGTGCAGGGAAGCACTTGACCTGTTCTTGCTGATGTTGCAGAGTGGCGTGGAGCCTGATGAGGCTACATTGGTTGTGACCCTCTCAGCATGTTCGGCATTAAGTGCGTTAGATTTCGGGAGGTGGGTTCATTCCTGCATTAATCATACTAGCCTTGGTGATGTTGTATCGGTGTGTAATTCACTAATTGATATGTATGCGAAGTGTGGAGCAGTTGAAGATGCGTACAAGACATTTAATAAGATGAAAGGGAAGAACATAGTGTCATGGAACGCCATGATTCTAGGGCTTGCAACGCATGGCCATACAAATGAGGCACTGGCAATTTTCTCAAAAATGTTAGAAGAAAAGCTTGTGAAACCAAATGATGTTACTTTCTTGGGAGTTCTGTGCGCTTGTAGCCATGCAGGGATGGTAGATGATGGGAAAAGATATTTTAGTGTTATGATCAAAGACTACCACATCCAACCAACAATAAAGCATTATGGATGCATGGTTGATATAATGGGACGTGCCGGGTTCGTGGACAAGGCTTACCAGTTGATTAGGAGCATGCCAATGGAATGCAATGCCATTGTATGGAGGACATTGTTGGCTGCATGTCGGGTGCATGGAAATGTTGAGCTTGGGGAGAAGGTCAGGAGCCATCTATTGGAACTAGAACCAGATCATAGCAGTGATTTTGTTCTCCTTGCAAACATGTATGCTAGTGTAGGTCAATGGAGTGAAATGACCAGAGTGCGAAAAGCAATGCAAGATAGAAGAGTTCAGAAACCAGCGCCTGGTAATAGCTTCATTGGCATTCAAGGCAGTATGAGGTTAAAGATGGAGACTGAAGATGGTGGCAAACATACAAGAACATGTACTGCTCAAGTTCATTAATATGAGAAAGATGGTTTTCTTACAAACATACAAGATGGTTTTCTTTGGAGTGTAGACAATACCTTCCAAGGTAAAATGGGTTCACAAACTATATTAAGAAGTCCGGATAAAGTTACAAATTTATATCATAAACTTTAGCTCAACACAAGTGGGAGTAAAAACCAATTCTCTTGTCCTTTACAAAGGACTAGCTGAAATTTATTTTCACCTATACATGCACCGTTCAAGCCTAAGAGATTTTCTTTTGTTTCTTGATTTTCCATTCTTGGATTTCTTTATCTACCTTTGCTTTCACAGTTGAATGGAACCCTGGATACGGTTCATATCCAAAAACTGACTGAAGAGCCTGCAAACCAAAAAGAACAGCATATTCAAATCATTTTTAAAATGAGGGAAAAAAAAAAATACCCTTAGACTTAATTGGGGATTATAAATAGCTACCTCAAGCAATACAAAGAAAGGAGCCATTAGGAAGGCTTGAAGAAGGTTGTCCAGAAGAGCTGGCGCTCGTCTCTACAAACAAAGATAAATTTGTGAAATGTTCAACATGATAGGAATTAACAAGCAATGCATCATGCTCAAGAAGGGTAATTACCTCAAACACCCCATGGCCAATAAACTGTCCAGTCCAACATATCAACTGAGCTGCTAGTACAACCTGCATAATTGATGTTAAAGACATTTAAAACTCAGTAGGTCTGACAAGTGACAATGCATGAAGAAATTGTCAAAAAAGTTAAGGAATTATACTTTAATAGTCCTATTTTCCATGGGTGAATTTTAGTAGTAAAGATTTATAATTCACAACTGATGGGTAAAAAATTTCACACCAACCAGTCCTGCTACTGACTTGATCAATTCTCATGATATAAAAACTGAATCGATCTCAAGGGAAAGAAGAAACTAGGATCTTCAGCACATTGCCATCAAATTCCACAGGGGAAAAAGAAAAGAGAAAAAAGGGCCACAACTCACAAGGAAGCACTTGAAGATTCATCCTGGGGTTTTGTCTTGCAAATTTATAAAAGAAACAAAAATCTGGCTTTTAGTCATAATGCAGGTTGAGTGTCTAAAAAAATTGTGGGAACATTTTCTCTTGAGAGTTGAGACTGAAAAGGATGTTTTGGTCAACCCTGGACCCTGGTCACCAACTTTGTAGGATTGTAGCAGAGGCAAGACACACATAAATTTTTCTCCAATTATTATATTGTGCGAGGTATTTGGCCATACCCAACTGCAGTTTAAATATGATACCACATCAAATGGATTAAATGGCACTTCCCTACTTGTTCTCATGGAAAGAAGGAAAATTGCTCCATAGTTTGTTAAATGCTTGTTCATTTCTAGTTTTTAACTTCAAGTTCTGATTGAGAAACCCCTTTTTGTTTGTTTGTTTTGCTTTGTCACTTCTTGACACAGTTCATCTTAGTGTTCTCTAAATGTTTTTTATTATTGAAGCATTTTTTTTTTTCATTATAATATTTTTTCTGGCAAATGCTCCAAAATCAAAATTGTAACATACACTTATTTCAAAGGTATTTAGTTACGTACACAAAATAAACAACAACCCAGATGAGCCTCATAATGTGACTAAGGAACCCCTAAGTCCTAACTGGTTCCCACTATTTTGTCTTGGGAATGACAAAGTATAATTCCAGAGAATATCAAATGCATAGGGTATAATACACACAATCCTTGTTTTTTCCAAAAACTTTAAAAGAAACCTCGCTAGCTAATCAAGCAGTTCAAGATTGGCCACTAGTTTATTAATACCACATTCAAACATCTATAGGATGATTTCACTGACACACTCATGCTCTACAGTATTTCCCAATGACTAGCTTAAGCCCTTGTATATTTTCGACATAGCCTCCAAACTAACAGCATATATTTAGTATTCAGTATTGCAACATTAAAAAAAATGACAATATCTTGGAAAGCAAAGAAAACTTTTCCTGAGGGGAGCAGAGGAAGGAAAGAAAAAGAGATTAATAGATGTGCAAATCCAAAATTCAAGAACAACCCAATGGCGGCACCAGCCTAATAATGAAAAAGTTAGGATCTATAAGGTCTCCTGATTGATATCGCTTATATGTTTTAATAGAAAATACCTAACCTATGAGCATGAAACCAAGCATTTTATCTTACACAAGACTGCAAAACTTATTTATGAAACAAATCAGCCATAAAAGTGCAGCTATAAGACAGAAATGATATCCATGTCAATGTAAATATAGGATATATGGCTATATGCTATAAGCCTATAGCAAGCTTAACTAGGATGTTCTACAGTCAACAAGACAAGAAAGAGAATTTATATCAGAAAGGATGAAACAAAAATTGAACATGAACTGCCCGTCAGGGGTAAAAAGACCTTGGATTACTCGGTAACTGGTTCTAGTGGGTGGGGTCAGTTGCCCATAGGAGTTTGATTAACAGTGAGGATTGTTGTACAGTATGCTCTACGACGTGCAACTAATCTGAGTGAAGTTCTCCTATGTCATCAAAAAAAAAAAAATTGAACATGAACTTATTACCTGTGTTTCTATGTTACTATAAGAGAATGAAAAAACAACCATATGCTTATTGTAACTCCACTGTTTGTCTTTAGCACTCTGTCATTAGCATTGACTATTTAATTGATAAAGATCAATGTACTGAATTCAGATTAATGTGTAACTGTTTGTAAAGAAACGTAATAAACAAGGGACATACCTACTAACAATTACATAAAGCAAATGAAGAATAAAATTGACTTGGGGCCAGGGGTTGGGGAGATGGAGGGGTGATGACCTGGGATGCACGGATGCGGCAAAATGGGCGCTGCACCCGTGTCTAACACGGCCCGACGCAGCATCGCTCGCGCAATTACATAAAGCACATGAAGAATAAAATTGACTTGGGGCCGGGGGTTGGGGAGATGGAGGGGTGACGACCTGGGATGCACGGACGCGGCAAAATGGGCGCCGCACCCGCGTCTGATGCGGCCCGATCACGTGTCGTCACTGCCCGAGCGTCGGTGCCGTGTCCAGTTTTTTTTTTTTTTTTTTCGTTTCCCGATTTGCGCCGACTCGGGCTGAATCAGTCCGTATCGGCCGAAAATGCTGAAACACACCGAGTCTGGCCGTACCGACGCCGATTCAGGCCGAAATTGAAGTTAAAAAAAAAAGGAGTAGTTCTGATTGTCGTGAGGACGAGGGTGGATCTTGCCGCCATAGCTACACATGAACTTCACTTTGTAGTTCTGGTGAGGCTGATCGTCCCACGGCGGCGGATTCTCAAAGTCGATTTCGCGTGAACGTGGCGAGGATTCGCCGGAGTCAGGGTATGAAGTGAAGGAGTAGTTTTCCATGGGTTGATTGTAGAGAGAGAGAGAGAGAGAGAAACAAAAAAGAGTGGAAGAAGTCTAATAGGTGTGTGTAAGAACTGTAGAAGCACTATGGCTTTATTTAGTTTAGTGCACGAATGAAACACATGTGAAGTTGTGCCCTATAAAACAATTGAGATTTTAATATAGATTAATTATTGTTGTATATAATTAGTTACACACAGTCTTGCATATATTTTGTGAAGTTGTATTTTAAAAATATAATTTCAATTATAATTGTAAAATCATAAAATTGTATTTTCAAAACATAATTTTATAATTTATGCTTAGCAATATATAGAAAATATAAATAATAATTTTTTAAACGCCGCACCCCGCCTCACTCAAACCCTACTTTTTCAAAAATTGCCGAGTCCCACACCCGCACCTGCACCCGAATCTGGAAGCGCACTCGTGCTTCATAGGTGACAACAAGGGAGAGAGGGAGGGGAGAGTTTGACATCTAGTGGCAAATTTTGAGAAGCCATCACCACAACTAATCCTAATGAGTTTTAAGGATTCTGCAAAGGGATTGTAACCTGCTCTCCAATCATAAACTGTTAAGCTTAAAATGCTTTCTGAAACTAAAAACATAGTGGCAAATTTGGCACTAAAGTTTGACATCTTAGTGGTAAATTTTGAGAAGCCACCACCACAAACAATCCTAATGATTTTTAAGGATTCTGCAAAGGGATAGTAGCCTGCTCTCCAATTATAAACTATTAAGCTTAAAATGCTTTCTGAAACTAAAAACACAGTCATTTCCATGGAGATCCCAAATAAGGACAAACAAGCAATGAGTTGCAAACAAAAGCAAGATGTACATGAGTACATCATATTAGAGCAGCACCTTCCCACAATAAAATAATTCATGACAGCTAAAAATTGAAACAGGAAAAAAAAAAAAAAAAGACATTCTGTTGAGTATGCTTCAAACAAGACAAAGATGGAGACTATTTCAAAGCAATATTGGGCACTTTCTGAAAGAATTTAATGCAAAGTCAACCGTACAAGTCATGAGTTGCCCGTTCATGGAAACTGAGACAGTGCCTTAAAGATGACACCTAGTTGTCTTCTTAGCCAAACACAGCTCTGAGCACAAAAAATCCAATCCAGCAGTAGATATAAACATAAATAGAAAAGACAAACAACTGGTACAACAAACAAACATAATCCAGAACCTGAACAAACAGAACCCACCTGAAATTAATTAGGCTCAGTTTGGATGCCAAGAAAACCAGACAAAAATTGAAATTTTAAATTCTTTTAATATCATATTCTATTGTAATCTGGTTTCCTCTATCATATTCTATTGTATCCTGGTTTCCTCAACTAAGTCAAACAATATCCCCCACCCCCAACCACCCAAAAAAAGACGAAAACTTTACCATCAATAGAACTAAATTTTCTTTCTTTTCCACATTTTCTCAGCGACCAAACAGAACATAAAGGCATATAAAGTCCAAAAAACAAATCTGATAACGAATATACAGAAACCCATTACCTTCCAGGCCAGAGAGTACCCAAGACGACTAGCAAGCAAGCTAGCTCCAACCCAGCAGAGAAAACACAGCAAAGCAGCCAAAGACCCAGCTTTCTTATCAAAAGCCACATAGAAGAGGCCATAGATGACAGCCAACAAGAACCCAAAATTCAAAACCAGTAACCCAGATGGGAAAAGCCCAATCTGAAAGGAAAGAGTGTAGAGAGCTGGGGTGAAGTACAAAAAGACAAGGGAAGTGAAGAAGATTGGCCAAACAAAGATCATGTGTATCACAATATTGATTGGGTTGCTATGGTATGCCCCATAGAAAGCAAAGTGCCTCTCAAGATCAAACAACCCGGTTCTACCCATGATATCTTATGTTTTTCTTTTCTCGGAAAAGAGGTTGGTTTTGGTTTTGGTTTTGGTTTCGATGAGAATTGAATATAGGGGAAAATATTTTCTGGGAAAGTTTGTGAGAAAAGAAAGATGATGTATGAAGTTTGGCGAAAATGGGTAATTACCCATAAAAATCTAACTATTTAGTTAGTTGGCCCGGTTTGGAAACATATTGGAATTCTAGCAACTCGAGTTTCAAAGGCTCGATTTTGGGCCTGTAAATCGAGTCTTTGAGGCTCGATTTGCATGTTCTACTCGGGTCTGAGTTGGCATTATTTCCACGTGGGATCTACTTGTAAATCGAGTCTTAGAGACTCGATTTACATTTACAGTAAAAAAAAAAAAAGATTTGGCCTGTACACCTCCTCACCTCAACCACAAAACCACAGCAACAACAGCAATCCTAACAAAGAAAACCACCAAGAGAAGAAAGAGAAATTCAAAAAAAAAAAACCCAGAAATAGGTCGGCCTGACCCAGGCCGCGCGAGCCCAGGTCGCCTGCGATCTGGGCTTGCGCGGCCTGGGTCGCCTGCGATCTGGGCTCGCGCGGCCTAGGTCGCCTGCGATCTGGGCTCGTGCGGCCTGGGTCGCGCGCCTAGGCTCGTGCGGCCTGGGTCGCCTGCGACCTGGGTCGCGCGCCTGGGCTTGCGTGACGGGTCGCGCGCCTGGGTCGCCTGCGGCTTGGGTCGTAGGCAACCTGTTTCTGGGCGCGACCCCAGGCCGCGCTGGTGAGAGAAGAACCCAGAGAAGGAAGAAAAAAAAAAAAAAAACCAGAAACAAAGAGAGAAGAACCCAGATCAGAGAAAAGAGAGAAAGAATCTAGAGAAAGCTCACCTCACCAGCGCGGCCTGGGGCTAGCGTGGCCTGGGATCGCGCGCGACTTGGGTCGCAGGCGACCGTTTCTGGGTTTTTTTTTTTTGAATTTCTCTTTCTTCTCTTGGTGGTTTTCTTTGTTATGATTGCTGTTGTTGCTGTGGTTTTGTGGTTGAGGTGAGGAGGTGTACAGGCCAAATCTTTTTTTTTTTTACTGTAAATGTAAATCGAGTCTCTAAGACTCGATTTACAAGCAGATCCCACGTGGAAATAATGCCAACTCAGACCCGAGTAGAACATGCAAATCGAGCCTCAAAGACTCGATTTATAGGCCCAAAATCGAGCCTTTGAAACTCGAGTTGCTAGAATTCCAATATGTTTCCAAACCGGGCCAACTAACTAAATAGTTAGATTTTTATGGGTAATTACCCATTTTCGCCATGAAGTTTTTTTTTTTTTTTCTTTTTGATAAGATGATGTATGAAGTTGGTATGTAATTAAATATAGATAAAGATAGAAGGATAAGAAGTTGGAATAGTTCGAAAATCACGAGAGCAAATACAGCGGCTTGGAAGTTTCCATTTTTTTTTTTTTTTGAAACTCACGTTAATTTCCTTGACATTTGACAACAAAAAAGTTTCTTTCTTTTCACTATTTTTTTTTTTTCCAAGAAAATGTTTAATCAATGGGGGCAACGGTCATGATGGAGCCAGCTTGTGGAAACCGACTTGGTGATAGTTGGATTCTGTCCTCGCTTATAGTTTGGATTAGCCTTTTTTTTTTCTTTTTAATAAGCATATGGTCCTATATTTGTGCCTAATGTCATATATTTAGTTTACATATATAGTCCTAAATCCGGAGGGGAGTTGCTAATGGTTGACTGGTAGACTTCATTCTTTTATGAGTTTATCTAATCAGTTAAGGATCTATAGTTAACCCCAAATTTTTTTTTTAAAAAAAAAACATAAATTTCCATGTTTACTAGAATTTTATCCAACCGCTAGACCAATAGTATGTGGCAAATGGAGTTTTAGAACTTAGGATTTCTGGCATGTCCTTAAAGTAAATAAGAATCAATAAACAAATTAGCAAATAAATAAATTCAAAATGCACAATAAGAAAGAGTCCACTCTTTTTTGGATTTATATATTATTGTGGGCTTTTTTTTTTTTTTTTTTTTATACCTTTATATATAAGGTCTTTTTTGGAGATTAGACATCAAGAGTTTTGTAGCTCAACGAGAGTTGTCATATCATGGTATATCTCTTCAACTATTAGGGGAAAAAAAAAAAAGTAATAGGTGTTATCTATATAATATGTGCACCCATGTCTCATCTAGATTTTTTTTTTTTTTTTTTTTTTTTTTTTGGGGGGGGTCTTGGTTTGATGTCTCATCTAGATTTGTGCGTGAATCCTATTGAATTTTGTTTTTGACCCATTTTATTTTCTTATTTTCCAAACTTAGTTATTGGGTTAAGTTTTTTTTTTTTTTTTTTTTTGGAATTTACAAGTCATTTATTACCATTTGCCTTGGATAGTTGGCTTTGCCCTGCTCTATGCATATCAAATTTCGTATCAATTTATGTTATTTACTATTGGATTCATAAACCTTTTTTATGCATAATTTCATATTACAAAAACTTGAAATTTAAACATTTAATTGATGATATAGTTATTAACTTTTGATCTTCTAAAAATTTTACAAACATAAAGGATAGGAAAAAAAAATGTTATACAATGGTGGATTTGTCAAAATTTACACTCAATAAAAAGATTGGTCACATGTGTATCACAAATTCACAATATTGATTGGGTTGCTATGATATGCCCCATAGAATCAAAGTGCTCTTTTTTTTTTTTTTTCCTTGGAAACCAGGATGGTTTTGGTTTTGGTTTTGATTTTGATGATAAATATATGGGAAAGCATTTTATGGGAAAGCTTGTGAGAAAAGAAAGATGATATAGAAAGTTGGTATATAAAAAGAAAGAGAGAAGGATAAGAAGATTTGAATTGTTGGAAAACAATGAGCTAGCAGATACAGCAGCTTGGAAGTTTCTCATTGCTTCGTATTTCCTTGACATTTGACAACAAAAAAGTTTCTTTCTTTCTTTTTTCTTTTTCTTTTTTCTAGAAAATGATTAATCAATGGGGGCAACTATCATGATGGAGCCAGCTCGTAGAAACCAAGCTTGTGACCGTTGGATCCTGTCTTTGCTTCTAGCATTCACAATGGGAAATGTCATTCTATTCTATTTTACCATCTCAAAAAACTACTTTATCAATTATACCATACCATTTTACAACACACCCAACATCCCATCTTTTACTTTCCTATACAACATATTAAAATAATATATCTACACAATAAAATTTTTTTTTTCTTAGTCTCATTTTTCTCTTCTTCTCCATCTCAACCACTCATCAATCATCACCACCTAAAACCCAGACCCAAAATTTCCAATACAGAAACTCATCCCAAACCCCCAACACAAAATCTCAACCCAACCATCATCAACACAACATCCTCCCAATTTAAGCACATTTTAAACTTACAATTTAGAATATAAATTTTTTGAGATTAGCTTGGCATCTGACTCATTACAGAAGGCCAACCACAGCACCACCCCGATCCACAAACCCCGGCACCACCTCGATCCACCACCATGACACCACCCCGATCTGACACATCAAACCATGAGCTCCACCAAACTATGAGACCGACGAAGGCTTGATTCAAGGGAAAATAGAGAGAGAGAGAGAGAGAGAGAGAGAGAGAGAGAGAGAGAGAGAGAGAGAGAGAGAGAGAGAGAGAGAGAGAGAGAGATCTACCAAAGCCACTAGACCCACGCCGCTGCAACCATTTGCCCACACTGCCGCAATCACCTGCCCACGCCACCGCACCACCTGACACACATCGTATGCTCTGAGATACACCAATACACGGGCATCGATCCACACAGAGAGGGATGAGAGAGGGGGAGGGACTAAATGAGAGAATCAGAACTAGAATCGATCCATACACAGAGGAATGAGAGAGGGGGAGGGATTGAATGAGAGAATCAAAAAAAAAAAAAAAAAAAAGAGGAGATAAGAGTGATCGGAAAGAGAGAGAGGAGTTGAAAGACAAAATATCAGTTAAAGAAAAAAGTGAAAAAGGAATAAAATATTAATATTTTGTTTAACAATTGAGCTACAGTGCAATTCTACATTTAGAATCACATTATAGCACAATTGCAAATTTTTTTGCAATAGTTAGATTTTACAAGTCCGGATGGCGTGGGAGTTTTGGACTTTTATGCTAATTTGAACTAACATATGACATATGTCATTCCCAATGTAAATGCTCTTAGCATTCAGATTAACCTTTTATTTATAGGTCATGTTAACGAGTGCCCTTAGGGCATTGATTTACAATCTATTTTAGGAAAATTTTGACACCATTCGTTAGCATTTCCCTTTATTTATTTATTTAATGATGCGTTATATTCTGCTTATATGTGTGCTTAACCGAGTTGATCTCAAATCTAGAGGAGGATTGCTATAAGTTGATAGTTGTGGTGGGCCTTTTTACACCTTTAGGCTAGGCTGCCTTCTGCTACACTGTGGCCCAAGTGTTCTAGGTAGGAGAGTCAGGACCGGTCCAATTGCAACTCACCTTCGTCTGGTTTATGCACAAACTATACCCCTTTTTGCTGAAACTTTGGTCACATGCCCATGGCAGGCGAAACTGCTACAAAGAGTTATGGCAGATAGATACAATGGGACAATAATAAAGACAACACACTTGCTGTTAGACGAAACGAAACTATTGCAAAAGAGTTTCGGCAGGTAAATATAATAAAACAATTATAAGAGAGATATGCTTACTGCCAGGCAAAACAAATAAGGGATCCTAAATCAAAACAAGACAAAGAACGATATAGCAATGAGGAACACATTATAAGTGAAACTGCAAAAGACAAGAAAGGAAATGATAACAATAAGTAATGAAATCAAAGAAGGAATAAGTTAGTTTGCCGTGTTCAGTTGTGTTACAGGACTAATACCAAAGAGGGAACCACTTCCTTAACATGGGTAACCTCGCAGGAGGATCTTACTGTAGAAATTATCCATTTTGAGGGAACGAGCCTGAATGGCTTATGCCCCACACAAATCCTTTATCCCTAACAGAGGGTAGGTTTTTAGAGGGAGAGATGGGATTAGCCTATTAATGCATGCCTGCCATTCCACAATCTTTATTTCTTTTCCTGATCCTCTTCTTCTTTTTTTCTCTATTTTTGTTACTTTAATTCTTTCCCACGCTTTTCTTTCTTTCTTAGTGCTTACTCGTGTAGTGTGATGGTGGTACTGTAATTCTCTCCTAGTGGTTACTACTGTTGCGATGATGTTACTATGCACAGCGAAGGTCCCTTACATACTGCCAATCGTGACTGGTTTTTACCATTTTAGCCTTTAACTATTTTTGTTTGGATTAGGGTGTCCTTCCCGACTACCCATTGGTTTGTCAACTGCCCAGCCACCACCACTTACCTGTGCTGGCTGTGCCACTCCCCATTATCAGACAAAAAAACTGTTTTGTTTGCTTATTCACCGTGGCATTCTTATTCACCACAGTGTGGGTATTCTCTCTCTATCCCTTATGACATGCACCTAGTGGTTCCAACTCATCCTTCCCTCTTTTGGGTGGTATGTCATTCCAGCAAGATATTTCCCCCAAAAGAGTTTGAGCGAGAACCCCAAAATAGGCTTTCCCTTCTCCCCACCGCCAAACCATACCCTCTCCCACTGGTTTGTTAGCTGCCCAGCCACCACCACTTACCTGTGTTGGCTGTGCCACTCCCCATTATCAGACAAAGAAAACTGTTTTGTTTGCTTATTCACCGTGGCATTCTTATCCACCACAGTGTGGGTATTCTCTCTCTATCTCTTATGACATGCACCTAGTGGTTTCAACTCATCCTTCCCTCTTTTGGGTAGTATGTCATCCCAGCAAGATATTTCCTCCAAAAGAGTTTGAGCGAGAACTCCAAAATAGGCTTTCCCTTCTCCCCACTGCTAGACCATACCCTCTCTTACCTCTGACCCATGATCCATCACTCTTATATTAGCTAGGTACAGGTTGGTGGTGCCTAGGCCTTGTGTGTGCTCCACTTCCGTGTATGTCCAAAGCTTGTCTGCTGCTCATGCGTTTGCCATGGACTGGAGGTTCGTCTGTGCGTTCTGCCGTTCATTCTTGGCCTTTTGTGGCGTGAATTGTTTTCTGATCCTCCATTCTTTATGGCTTGCTTCCTCTAAGGGCTGAGCCTTTCTTGATTGTGGGCCTTTCTCCCTTTTAGCCACTGTTTACTCCTTCCATTGGCTTGCCAGTATTCCTGCCATGCCATTCTGTTATTTCTGCTGCGGTGCTATTTGATCTATACTCGTTGGGCCTCTTTCGGGCCTACTGTATACTAATCTCTCAATTGGTTACAATGACCATATACTCATGCTATTTTGGACTTTCTTGACTCATTACATTGCTTATAGGCTCCTTTGGCCAATTTCTTTCTCCTTGGGCATCCTTGGCCCGTTTGCTTTCCTTGGGCATCCTTGGCCCACTTTCTAACTCTATATTCCCATGGGCTTTTACTAACTCTTTTGGGCTTCCCTGACCCAATTACCGCATCCTTCATCCTTGGGGGTTCATGGGCCTTCCATCAACCCCTTACTTTCTTACTTTGGGTCTGTCGTGGTCCATTCTTACTTTTCTATATCACATAATACATATGGGTTTGCTACTTCCTTCTCTAGGCTCCTTTAGGCCCATTTGCTTTCCTCAAGACCCACTTGTTTATTTCATGGGCCTATGACCCATTATTCCTGCCATTCGGGTTTAATGAGTTTTTCTCTCAATCCTGCTAACTCCTTCCTGCCCGTATTGTTGAGCTTCTTCCTACTGTTGGGCTTTTCCAAAATGAGCATCAATAACAGTTAAACGTCATTTTTTTTTATGAAATTGATCTAATACAGATACTCATTAAGATGTTTCTGAATTCATGTGGCCGATTCAATCTGATTTGTTAAAAATTCATAATTAACCCCAAATTTTAAAGAAACATAAATTTACATGTTTACTAAAGTTTTATCCAACCACTAGACCAATAATATATAGTAAATAAAGTTTCAAATCTTAGGATTTCTAACATTTCCTTAAATTAAATAAGAATGAATAAACAAATTCGCAAATAAATAAATTCGAAATGCACAATAAAAAAGGGTCCACTCTTTTTTGGATTTATATAATATGGTTTGATGAAGCCTAATCACTAAACAAGACCTTATATATAAAGGTATATATATATACCTTTATATATAAGGTCTTGTTTAGTGATTAGGCTTCATCAAGAAAAAGACAAAAAAAAAAAAAGTATTATTTGGTATTATGGTATTATCTATATCATATGTGCATCCCATGTCTCATCTTTATTCCTTTTTTTATTTTTTTGAAGGGTCATGTTTCATCTTGATTTGTGCGTGAATCCTGTTTAATTTTGTTTTTGACCCATTTGATTTTCTTATTTTACAAACTTTTTTTTTTGGGAAAGATTTAATCCCATATTGAAAAGAAAATAAACTATTTTATTCTTTTTAATTGTGATGATTAGTGGATTAATATGTATTGGAGCATATATTAGACTAAATACGTGCGCAAAAGAGAAGTGAAAGGAAGAGGTCCCATTGACAAGTTAGAGAATGTTTGCAATAATAATGTTGTGTAATTTTTTAAAAATAAAAATAGAAGAAACAACCTATTTAATTTTGTTTTTATATTAATGCTTCAATAGTCTATAATTACACATTCTACAAACAATATTATTTTTAGAGGATCAAACATAAATATATAAACAAACGTATAACAAATGGCAATAACACTAATCATGGTAAAATAAGCAAACAAATAAGTTAGTAACCTTTGTTGAAAAGTAAAATATAATATAAAAATAGTAGAAAAAGGTGCCAGCAACAAGCCACTAAACTGGTAATGTGTGGCGTTATCTACAAGCTAAATAAACATTTTTTTTAAAAAAAATTAAAAGAGAGATGTATTTTAGTGTTTTTTTATCCAACCAGATAGAGATCTCGGCAAAAGATAAAACTGAATACAGAGAAACAAAAATATACCACATTACCACTGGTCTACTGGCTACTAATCTGGAGGTCACCGATTGTCGATTCACTTAAACGGAGTCTGGAGCGCAGCAGACGACAAGAACCAAAGAAAACTGTTGAGTTCATTGCAGTGCTGAGACTGTAGCGACGGCAACAGTAAGAAATTTTTTTTTTTGTTTTATTCATTTTTTTTTTAAGTAAATAACCTATGTATGTCAAAGATTTTTATTTTTGGTATTTGGAGGAGCTAATGGGCCAAGGAATGGACTGGATTTTTTAAAAATCTTTTTTTTGGGTTTTTCTTAATAAATATGAGAGGAAAGTGAATTTTAACTAGGTACTGAAGTTAATTTACAAACAATTTATGTATAGTTTTTCAATTTACTTAGGCAATAAATGAAATTTAAAAAAATTTAGGGGGGGGGGGGGGGGGGGGGGCATTGTGGACCCCTTCTCCCAAAAAAAAAAAAAAAACTACGCTCAGGCTAAACTAACATCCATGCCCACATACAAAATATTAACTTTAAGGGTTGTGTTTGTTATACACGTGTAATATAAACTGAAAACATAACTTTAAGTCGTGAATCATGTTTTCAACTTGTTGATACCCATTTTCTGACCAAGTCCGATTTCTTTGTGGACTCAATTCATTTATTATATTTTATTTTATTCTTTAAGCATGGTCTAAGCCCATGCAACTTATGGAAGAAATTGAGGAAATGTGGTTTGGAGGGTATGAGTCAATTCCTTTCGGACCTTTTGCATGAGCCCAACCCATGTGTGCTACCAAGTGGGTAAGGGACACTGGTAGCACCTCTGGCTCATGGAGGAGGTCTTGTACCTGAAATTTCCACCCTAAAAGAGCTTTTATGCTATGGCTGACTGTGGCCCAACTTTTTTGCTCTACCATTTTTTGCCTAAAACACATAATTGACCTTAAGTGGTTGGCCTTGTCTGCTACAACAACCAAATGCAGACTCCAAGGGCTTGCCTGTTTAGGAAATATTAGCCCATGAATTTAGGTCTTTTCATTTCCCAAATTATGTAAAAAGCAAGCAAACTCTCTTACCCAATTAAAGCAAATCTGACCATAACCTCTTTGATTGAGACTTTGGGGGTTCAAAGCCTCTTCTATTAACCAAAAATCAGTCACTTAGAGCACCCCAAACTCAATACAAAAGGCCCCAATCAGATTCAAAAGGAATCAACCACGTTCTACCCTCAGAGTTGAAACTTTAGAGCAAAAACCCATTCAACCAGCTAACATTCTCAAAATTCTGAACCTTAGGGGTGGAAATATGGATACAGGGAAACTTTCCCTCTCTTCCTCACAACCTCTCTTAATTTTTTCTTCTTGCTAATTATGGGTCTAACTTTCAGACCTGTTATTTTTTATGTTTTTTCTGCACTTTTGTTAAGCCTGTTTAGCTAGCTAACATTATTGCAATTTTGAAGCATTGGGGGAGGGGGGGGGGGGGGGGAATATGGATACAGGGAAACCTTCCCTCTCTTCCTCACTACCTTTCTCAATTTCCTCTTCTCGCTGACTGTGGGTCAAAATTTTGAACTTGTATACTTTTTCTGCATTTCAATTATGGCATTTTGATTTCTCTCTCGTTAAAACACCATTAGCCTTTTGTTCATTATACATTTGCAATTTTGGGCTTGATTCTCCACAAATAAACATTTTAAAGAAACCAGGGGGAGATTTGGGCTAATATCACATTTTTGGCCCTTGTCACAAAAACGTCCCTGACACAAGTTAACAACACACAGTGTGTGCATAAGAGGAATTTCTCTCACTTTAATGTTGTTTATGTTTTGGTGACACCAATGTTAATTTATTTTGGTAGTTTGAAAAAACATATAATTTTGAATTCTCATTGGAAAAACACATAAACTGGCCCGTTTGGTAATGTTATTATAATAAAGTTGTTTGTATTTTTTAGAAATATGTGTGGGTGAAAAAGTGTGTGGAAATACGTGTAATATTGTTTAAAAACTGAAAACTATTATTTAAGTGCATGTACCAAACACTAGCCTTTAAACAATCGTGTAGTTGATGTGATAACGCTAGTTGTATTATATTTAGCAAAAAAAAATTAGTAAATAATTATTACTATCATCTTGTCATGTACAATCTTTTTATTTCCTAAGAGCTCTAGGGACTATTTACAATCTTTAGATGTTAAGGGGTGCCGTGAAATTATTATGAATTTTTATTGTAATTATAGTTTAATTGATTTTTTTTTTTCCTGTAAAGCTTTCTTGATGATTTGAAGGTGACTTCGATCATAGGGTTCTTAAAAACTTATTCATTTTGTGTGGACGAGAATCCCTAATATTGCTAAGATGATTTCCAAGGATGCACCTCAGACCTCGGGGACGAGCACTGGATAACCACGAGATGAGCACTCGTTGACTTTGGGGGCGAGCAATAACCATAGGAGACTCATAAAGTTAAAATATCACAAAGGGAAGAAAGTAGACTTGGCACGGGTTACAAGGAGGGTGAAAAGAGAAGGGTGTGAAAGCTATCCCCTCCGCATTAAATGCAAGACAACTACTCATCTGACTGCATTAACGAGGAAATGATCATGAACAGTGATGACACAGCTCAGATTGCAAGGCAGAAGCTTACTAGTATGTTCTGGATAAGATAGAAGTCCTGGGAATGCAATTTCAACCCTCCAAGCATAGGAATAAGATAATCTATGTGAAAATATAAAAGGAAAATAATGATCCTTATGAGAGGGATCCAGAAGGAGTGAGTGAAGAGGACTTTTTGAAAGAAGAAGAAAAATACTTGTGAAAAAGAGAAAGTAAGACTCATATATAAAAGATCTTCCTCGGGTTGGACTGAGGATCCCTTTTTCTTCATAATTGTGTGATCCAAGTCATTTATTTGGCATTTCTTCTCATTGGGATTAACTTTAGCTCATTAAGTAGTCAATATCCTACTCATTCTCTAACAAATTTATTGTGGTGGGCTCATTGGGCCACTGTCTGGTCATTCTTGGGCGGTAGGTCTGTTTGTGCCCTTACACATTTAATTCAAAATAAGTAAATTAGATTTTTCTTGGTTGTCAATAGTTTAAATAAATACCAAAATAACGATAACTAAGATTTTTTTAAAATTATTGATGTTGTGTGGTAAAATTAAAACACTCATTAGCTCAATTGGGAATTACTGTATTATTTTCAATATATAGAAGTTTAGAATAGTAATTGGTTTCCTAATTCTAGGAGGAATAGGATATATAGTATTTGTTTTTTCAGATAAAAGATTTTAACGAGTGGGTATTTGAGTATATCTTTGAATTTTATTTTTATTTTACTTTGGGAAGAAGTCTCCTAAATATAATAGGAATAGGTCTCAACACAATTATATATATATAAACACATACTATATAGCATAGGCATGGGTTAACGAGTCCTAACAAGTCTCACTCAGTTTCTTCTGCTCTCTCGAGTTCTTGTAATCTTTGTTAGAATCTTTTTACGTTTTCCAAACATGTCAAGCTCCTACCATGATTATGATATCGAGGTTTGGCAGCAAATCCAACCCTGGAATCAGCCACCATCGCACAAGACTTCGCCCTTGTGGGATGGCTTTCGCATCGATTTTTACTTCACCAAGGTAGCGAGAGTGAAGAACTACGACAGCAACAGCAACACACCACCGAGTACTGTCGACGAACAAACATCTTCTGAGAGAGAATCGGGTTGGCTCCTCAAAGATGAGGCCATGTGTACCGACAACAATGGTGTCATGTCCACTTTGCTTAGCGTGATGCTCAAGTTGCCGGAGGAAAAACATGGCGATTTGTTGCGAGAAATAGCAACTGTTGCTCGTTGTGCCGGGACATCAAGGATGCCCATTGTTGTGAAAATCAAGAAAGTGTACACGATAGTTTTGGACACCGCGGAGATTTATGACGAGGTGAAGCCAATTCATGCGTCTAAATCTTCCATTGAAGCTTTGGAGTAGGTCAGGTCGAATTCGGATGGAGAGTGTATTATCTGTACGCAGGAGTTTCAGATTGGCTCTGAAGTCACTCGCATGCCATGCTCGCATGTTTATCATGGACATTGTGCTGTCAAGTGGTTGAAGACGAGTCACTTCTGTCCCTTGTGTCGATATCCAATGCCACAATGATGGTTGAGTCTGGGAATTCAGAATCAGTTTCTTGACTAAATTTGGTTTCTTTGTTAGTGATATATATAAACAATATGTGGTTCATGCACAGTTTGTTTGTAAGGATTATTAGTTGTTATTGAAGTTTGTTTCTTTATCTTTTTAATCTTAGCCGCCATGAAAAGTTTTGTACTAGAACAATAGAACATACAAAACTAATTATGAATTCTTTTAATATTCATGTGAAGATAGTGGCACTTACTACTATCTTATCTTCAAGTAGTCCTCCCAATGATTCCAATCCAATAAGAATAAAAATCCTCAACTGTATAGTATTTCGCTTTATACTTTATCAATAGTCCTACACTTTTTATAAATAAATAACCCAAGTTTAAAGCTTCACTCGGTAAAATATAAAATTGAACATTCAAATTAAGATAAAATTTTATGGACAAATTTTGGTTACAAACTTTGTTGTAACTATTGGAAACAACTCCCACTAAAAACATTAACATGACTACATACATATTTTGAAAATCTAACCGTTAGTTTCATGATTTTTATATTCTTAATATGCATGTCAAATTTCATGTCAATCAAATTTTATTTACTATTCGATTTATAAAATTATTTTTTATGCATAATTTTAGACTACAAAATTTTAAAATTTAAACATTTAATTAATAATATAGCTTTTAATAGTTGATTTTCTAGAAATTTTGCAAGCACGGAAGATATAAGAAAAAAATGTTATCCAATGGTAGATTTAGCAAAATTCATATTTAATAAAAAGATATTGACAAAAGTTGTAGTCACTAGTTACAACCAAGTTTATAAATTATAATCAAACTTTGTCCAAATTTTATTATTTCCAAAATATAAATAATTCTTTCGGTTAACCCATTCAACAGAAATTCATGAATGATTTGTCCATGTAAGACAAGAAATGTTTTATTATGTTGTTATTAAGAATGCCATACAAAATCTTAAATGGAAATTGATTTTATAGTTTTTTTTCTCTAGTTGTTAAATTTTCAGGATAAATTTTATTTCATTGGCAATAATTTCTGGATTATCAAAAAATATTAAACATGAATTACACAATCTTATTGGCATTGAAATATGATTTTAAAAAAAAAAAAATTCAAAAAATGAAGAGTTGGGAACTTGGGAATTGGACGGGTGTTTAAAGTTTAAACTTCAATAGGAGATTTCCTCAAAAAACAATTTTAAAAAAAGAAAAAAAAAAGAAAGAAAACCCCTCCATAGGAGATGGGTCGGGGCTACGTGACTAATTGGATCCCCGGTCCAATCACTGGTGAGTTTTGCTAAAGGGGAAAAAACGAAGTTATATATAAAAAGGAGATGGGTCGGGCCTAAGTGACTAATTGGATCGCGGTCCAATCACTTGAAATACGAAATTAAATGTTAAAAGTGGCCCCTGGAGAAGGGTCAGGCCTACATGACTAATTGGATCACGGCCCAATCACTTGAAAAAACGAAATTAAATATTAAAAATGGCCCATGCAGGTTTCGAACCTGCGACCTTCGCGTTATTAGCACGACGCTCTAACCAGCTGAGCTAATAGGCCAGATGGAGATATTTAATATATATCATTATTATAATGACTTTAGCTGAATAGTAAATACCAACGAATCCGAAACATACGGATAACCAAATCTTGGTAAAGAAAAAAGAAAAAGATGGATTTCATATAGATAAATGCTGTATTCACACAATTTTTTTAAAAAATTTCAAGTGATAAGTTATTATTGGTGGTAAAAAAAAAGTGATTTATTCAATTTAGAACCAATAACAAGTAATAAGTCACTTAGAACCAATATAGCATCAGCAATTATTTTTTTTGGTTTGTATATTTTGGTAAGTTATCCAAGAAACAATGCTATATATGGATATATTTTTTTTTTTCTCTCAATAAATGGCATTGGCACTTATGTTCAATTTGTTTTGAAATAAAATATTTTTTGGATAATGTTTTCTCATTTTCAAGTGTTTGTTTGCAAGCAAAATATAGTTAAACTCGTAAAATATTTTTCGTTGATCGTAAAATCCTTTATAAAATTTTGTAAAATGTTTTACCTTTGAAAATTTGGTAAAATATTTTCTAAAAACACCCAGTGGCTTCCCTTCCCTCATTTGGTCACTAGGTCATTGATTCAATGGCCAGAGACATCGCTCTAGCAACCGGTGTTAGCCATCTGGTGGCCAGTAACTCCACTCGTTGACTAATGCTAGCGGTCCAGTGGCTGGAGATGTCTCACCGGCGATCAATATTAGCAATTCAACGGTTGAAAATGTTACACCACAACTTGTGTTGGAAGTCCAATTACCAGAGATATTGCTTTGACAGTGATCGTCGGCAATTTGGTAGCCAGAGCCACTGCTTTGACTGCCAATTCTAGCAATCCGGTCACCAGACCTCCGGCACCAGCGACTTTAGTGTTGAGACATTAGTTTTGATGGTTTGTTTGAAAACTTTTATTTGTCATACTAAACATTTGAAAATATTTTACATATAAAATATTTTATGTTTAAAAATATTTTACTTCATAACAAAGCGTGAGATGTAATTATCAAATTAGAACCTAAGAATACTTTTTCCACGAGCACAGATAGATTATATATATGGTGAGTCTTTTGAACGAGGGATATTTGAGTCATTTGCCATAACATTATGGCTTATTCTTTCCATATCCAATTAGTTGCTTGTGTGTAATGGAAGGGTGGATGCAAATGGTTCGAAGCTTATCCACTTTCCCTCCCACACTACCAAAATCCAAAGTAGCAACCCAAAACTCTCACACTTCAACATACTAGCTACCTCTCATTCAAAACATGGCTGAAGCTGTCATGGGCTTTACCATTATCAAACCACATATCCATAGCTTTATTTATACAACAAAATTGGAAGCAAATCCATGTTCAAGATTGGTAAATCTTGCGTCCATTTCCATGATTTCAACAGTCTCAAAGTTAAGAATTTTCCAAAGCTAGAAACTAAAGTATGTGTGTCTTGCATTTGCAGCCTAGACAGTGTTCAAGTACTGGACTTTTTAATGGGTGGCAGCAGGTAAGTTCTCAGCAACTAAACAAAGAAGTGGATTTCATAAATATAAAGAGACATCTTTATCAATGGGTCAATTAACTCATTTACACCTCTATAGCATCATATCTTACATTCTTTTAACAATAGCTTGAGGGCAGGAAGAGCAAAAGATCCTCTATATGTAAAGCAAATGCTCTCCCTGATTGGCCTCTGATGGCAGTTCTAGTTGAACATATGGATGGCCAAAGAGACCTTATAACCCACAAATTTGTTTGGCATCTAAGTGACCAAGCCATAAAGAACGTCTGTAAGTTTTTTCATAATTAATTTTCTCTTTTCTTACCTCTTTCACAATGCTTAATTGGAATATGAATTATTACAATTGAATTTGTTCCTTCTTTGTTATCGTAGATGCTTTTTACACAATTTTCACTTGTTGGGGATGCTTGTTCTTTAGTGCCATGAAGGTAGGCATGTCTCATTCTACTCCTTTTGTCGGGTACACTAACTGAAACTTCCTTTTAATTAAAGTCTAGTCTCTTATATGGTTTAGCATGTTTAGGATCCTTTCTATGATTCGGAGCAATATAGGGGGGATGGAGGAGATGGTAGTGGAAATTGCTTCTATGAGAAGGTACCTTTCTTGCTTAATATTTAATTGTTGTCTAATAAAAGCCTCACTTAAATTTGTTGTCTTAAAACTTTAATAAGTTGCATCAAGCCAGCACTATACTGAGGCTGATAGAGTTCTTTTTGAACTTCTGTCCTCTCTGTCACTGGGTATCTTCAAAAATTATTTTTCATACTCTTCATAACTTGAGGAAATTGATTGAGAAAATGTCAATTGCCAAAATTGTATTAATATCATAAAGTTAACCAAAAAAAAAAAGAAAACCAATGGTTCACAAGAATCACACCGTCACATATTTTAAATATCAACTGTCACCATGTAGAACTTCGAAAAGGGTTTGTTGGCCATCTATTTGATCTCAAAAGTTTCAAAAATTGGGAAATTATTGCTTGCATGCATGTCATTTGTTGTTGTGGCTACTTCATTTACAGCCCGAGTCCATAGATTTAGATTTTAATTGTGTATATACGATGATGCAGCAAGATGATATTGAAGAATCTTCAAGAGCTGAGTTGTGGCGTGAGGAGCTGATTGAGGAGATTGAGCAGAAGGTTGGAGGTCTGCGAGAGTTGGAGGAAGCTGGCAAGAAGGAGGAGCTTACCAAGTGATTTTCTGTGTTTATGCATTTACTTCCAACTCATTGACCTAGCAGACGAGAAATTATAATATCCACATGGTGGATAAGTGATGCGATCCACCATTCTGCTAAAAAACTTCCACCTATTTAAAATTGTTAGTTATAAAATTTTTTTAAACAGAAATTAATTACTGAGTCAACAATTTTAAACAAGTGGAAGTTTTTTAGTGGAATAGTGTACAAGTGACGTGGTCCACTAGAAGACTCTATAATTTCTCCTAGCAGACAGTATTGTATATAATTTTCAACCTTTGATTCCTTATATGTCACTGATAAAAGCTACCATATTAATTATCTAAGAGGGAAAAAGAGAAGACACAGGAATTTAAAAAAAAAAAAAAAATCTATGGCGTTACCTTATAAGACACCAATTGGTTTTGGTGTAGAAAATTCAAATTCAAGTCCACTATTTGATAATTAAAATCTTAATCAATTAAGCTGATTGGAAGTAGACTTACGGAATTGAATCAATGCCTTTTAATATACATACTCCCACGTACATTCATAGATACTCACACATTGTGCACAAGCACAACATAGTGTATGCACATTATACATGTAAATGTAATACTTAATACTAATATGAACAATAAAATTTTATCCAATTTGCACCTTGTGGCCATAGGGTTAGCAAATAACATGTTGTATAGTATGCCATAGCCCCCATTGTATTCTTTGTGTGAGAGAACCGTGTGGGGCTGAACTCTTTGGTATTGGTCAGAACAAATGGATCGTCTCTTAGTCTTTTGATTTTTATCTCTAGAAGCAATAAAGATTATAAAAAAAAAAAAAAAAAAAAAAAAAAAAAAAAAAAAAAGGCAACTGTTAGACATCACATTTTCTCCTGGCCTATACCTGAGGTAAGTGGTCTTGATGACAAAGAAGTCTCAATTGCTACCAAAATGATTAGCACGATGTATTAAATTCTATAGCTCAAATTGCAAGACCCGAGCCCATTACAAAAAATCATTAGTATATTTTTTTTACCAAAGTGACATATTCCTCTCGCACACTAGTGCATGCCAATGTGAGCTGGTGTAAAACAAAGGTATGTTTGGTTAAATAGAAGGATAGAAAATAGTGGGGAATGGAAAAGTTAAGGGATAGAAAAAATTGTAGTTTTCCTTAACTTGTGTTTTGTTAGGAGGTGGACAAGTGGAGGAGTAAAAAACTCTTTTGTTTGATTGAGAAGAAAAATGAGATGATAGAAAATTGTGTTTTTATAAATTTACCCTCATGCCCTTATACATGAAATTTTTAAAAAATAATTTATAAGGAAAAAAAATGGACGTTAATCTTGAAAAAAAGAGAGGAAAAAAAAAAAAAAAAGGAAACCAATGTTGAAGGGGAAAAGGGGCAGATGAGTAATTTTCTATCTTAAATCCACTTTTTTTTCCCCATTTTCTCCCCAATCTGGGGAGAAAACTTCCTCTTCACCAAAAGGTGGGCTTAGGGCTAAAATAATTTTCTCCCCCAGTTTCCGTCCCATCAACCAAAGGCACGCAGTTACTATTTCCTCTCCTATTTTTTATCCCCCATCTTCCATCCTCCTATTTTCACTCTAACAAAATGGAGCCTAAGTCTATAGAAGATACCTTTCACCCCTGTTTCATAGGATCCAAAATTTCATGCACATTCCATACTGAAATTTCGTTGGTTTCATTCTACATTTTGACTCTCTCTCTCTCTCTCTCTCTCTCTCTCTCTCTCTCTCTCTCTCTCTCTCTCTCTCTCTCTCTCTCTCTCTCTCTCTAAGAAGGTTATAGGTATCAACATCGAAATTTCAGGGCCAACCCCATCATCACTTTGGAGTCTTGGAGACACTTTTGACTATAAGGGTGATGTGTGTGTATAGTGTGCACTTTTTCTTTTTCTTTTTTAAATTCATACTACCCTAAAATAAATAATGAAACTTTTTTTTTCTTAATTTGAAAAGTCTCTTTGTAGAGGAGTTTTAATTGGAATAGAATTTTCTTAAAGTTTTTGAAAATTTAGCAATAGTGATCTACTTAGAAAAACTATATATTAATTATTTTAATGTACTTATAGTTTGCCACAAATGTAAGATACAACTTTTATTATATAACATATGGTTTGAAATAGACATTAGTTTATATAATGTGTAATTTTATTAGAAATTGTTTAGTTACAAAAGCTAAATGTTTATTAGAAAAATTCTTATTTATTTTCAAAAAAAAAAACCTAAAAGTTAGACTCTTTGTAAAAAAAAATTTCCTCCCCAACACACTAAAAAAAAATTCGGTCAAGTGACCAAAGTCAACAATTGACAAAATTTAGCTTCATCAACCTATACAATAATAAGATAATTCTTGTCACGGGCAATAAGAGGATGACTCATTTAACTCCGCCAATCAAGTAAGTCAAATGCATTACACGTAACAGAACATGTGTCATCATTTTATTGGTAATTACAGTAAAACTTTTTCATTCTAGAAAATCGAGAGACTAGGGTCGGTTGCCCCCATGATTTTCCCATGGACTTGGACTTCAGCTGATCAAACTTGCACATGAAAATCCTTAACAGACAGAACAGAACAGAAAGGATAGCAGTATTTATCGGCTGAGATTCTAGAAACTCTTCGAAATTTAAGGACAACATAGCAGTATAGCACAAATATCACCGACAATATCTCTCTCTCTATCTCTCTTCGGACACTCACATACTCTTGTTTCTGAGACACACACACACACAAACGCAAACATCGTTGGTTGGTTCCGCTGATTTCAACAACCGAATTCACAGCTTAACCTGTCGTGCCAATTTGTATGCTTTCATAATATCCCAAAACTCTCTCTCTCTTTTCCTTTGTAATCATTTTCTTTAACCATATTATGACTATTTCGTGGAGTCCCTGTTTTCCTTGTTGATTTTACCATCTGGGTCTGCCTTTTTTGGGTGTCTTTTAGAGTTTGTTACATAATTCTCACTTTTGTTTCTTTCCAAAAACAAAAAGGGTTTACTTTCTTTTGTTTGTTCTTCCCCTCTTCATGAGGTTTGGATTTCTCACGTGGGCATTACAGTTACAGAAACATTCTCTCCCCCCCTTATTTCTTGCTCTTATTTCTATGTTCTTTGACAAAACAGAGAAAATTCAATGACAGCTTAAATATTTTCTTCATTTGTTGAGAATCAAGGTTTTACATTTTTTTTCTTTTTGACTTTATGGTGGTGGTGCCTGGAATGAAGTTTCAGCTGGTGAAGTGTATTTTTATTGCATAATTAAAGTGAGTCAATATGGATTTCATGAGAGAAAAAAGAATGTACTTTTTGGCTAAATAAAATTGTTCATGAACATTAGTAATTTGGAGCAATTGGCTGGTTATGGGAATATGAATGAATTTGCTTGTTAGATTGCAGGATGGGAAGGGTTAAGCTCAAGATAAAGAGGTTAGAGAGCACTAGCAATCGACAAGTGACTTATTCGAAAAGGAGACATGGAATTTTGAAGAAAGCTAGGGAATTGGCAATACTCTGTGACATAGATATTGCTCTTCTCATGTTTTCACCAACTGGGAGATCTACATTATATCAAGGAGAGAACAGGTAGTGTTACAGTTGATATCGTTTGTTGTATTTCAGATACACACTTAAGCTCAGATAGAGGAAGTTCACCAAGGCTAAAATGGCAAAAACAGATGTCATAAAACAAATTCCAGCAAGGCTAAAATGGGGTTTGGTATATTCCATATTACATAATAGTCTAAAGCATTTCTTTGCCATCTCAGAAATTTTGAAGAGGTTATTGCAAAGTTCTCACAATTGACTCCACAAGAAAGGGCAAAAAGGTTTGAAAATTTTACCCTAAACTTGTAATTCTTTTTATCTACTTGCTCTGTTGAATTTGAATGCATTACAGCTAAGTGATATTTTTATTACACTGGAACAGGAAATTGGAGAGCCTTGAAGTAAGACCATCATGCCCATCCTTTCAAATATGATATTTATTTTAGTTTCTTCTGTTTGTATTACTTGAGGATTGAACAACTGTAACTCTATATTTAATCCATGCATTCATTTTAAAATTTTGTTTGATAACATAGGCACTAAAGAAAACCTTCAAGAAGTTGGACCATGATGTAAATATAGAAGATTTTCTGGGTTCAAGGTATGAATGTATTGATCTATTTTGTAAATTTCTATTTAGTAGAACTTCTTTAACAGATCTGACTTGCACCCTCCCTTCTCTTCCTTTTCTTGCAGCTCTCAAACAGTGGAGGTACAGATTGTTTACGGGCATTATCGTAATTCACTATGGTTTGAGATTATTTATTAAGTCAATGAATTGTTTTTTGGTTAAATCACAATGGGCAGGAATTGGGTAATCAATTAAGGCTATTGCAAGTTCAACTGACAGAACTACAAAAGAGACTGAGGTGCACCTTTGGGGATTTTGTTTGTTAAAGTATTGCCTTTACTTTTTTGTCTTGTGGATTGTGTTGTAAGAGTTTGATAGATATACAACATAAGCTCACTGCATTTATAGTTTCTTATCAAAATTTTGTATTTTATTGTACAATACATTAGTATTTTTTAAGGTCTTTGGCAATCCAGCTTAAAACTTTGAAGGGTCTATATTTTCAGTTCAAATTGCTGATAAAAAAATTACTTTCAGTTCAAATTATCTATTGTATTTGTTTTTATTGCTCCAGTTAAGGGCTGCACACACAAGCTGTCTTTTTCTCACTCTGGCATTGCCCTTTGTTACATTTTTGCTTAACATATCTGCTGTCATGCAATATGTATGTACCATACAATCAGTCATATATAATTCTTCTAAGTTATGCTATTTTACATTTGGCCTTAAACTTTCTGCATTCAAATGAACTCTTGTAATGAACACTAGACTATATCGGTGTTGGTTAACTTTCTAAATGTTTTCTTTTGTCATCAGTTGACATCTTATTTGGGTTAAGATTAGATTAGATTAATTATGTTGTAGCGTTTTAGAACTTGTTTTTCTTAAGCAGCTGTTTAGAACTAGTGTCCTATACTTTCTACTGTAATACTTTATTCTAGGTAATTGATGGTGCATTAAGGGGTTCTTTAAGCATTGCCAAAGGCAAACTGACCAAATTTATTCCACTCATGTTACATCTTCTGCCATCTGTTTTAAAAATTTTTTTTTCCTCCTTTATCTCTGTGGATACTTTGAAATCTCATACTGCTGCCAATCCTTACCTAGTAAAGCTCAACATTTGATGGTTCTGCTTTCTTAGATGTTCACTTTTCCTGTTTCCTAGACAGTCCCTGAGCAATGTGTTACAAAAGTTTCTTGTTTTATTAGAACAATCCTCTACTTTACTGTTATCTTTCATATTTTGACCCGGTTTCCTTTATGCACGCCATTAAATAATCTAAAATCTAAACTGTCTTGCAATTCCTTCAGCTATTGGAGTGATCCAGAAAAAATTGACAATGTCGAAAATCTGAGGCAGATGGAAGACTTGCTACGAGAATCAATACAGCAAATACGTCTACAAAAGGTAAGACATTTGTTGATTCTAAAATATGAAAAGTTTGACATATTTACCCAGGATTACTTGTCCTTTAGATCGCTGACTCTGTTTGGATCTGTATACCATTACCATTGGTACTAAAATCACATATATCCTTAGAAATTCTTTGTTCAGTCTCAGTAGTGTAGTAAGTTTGATGGCATCCTGATTTAATTGGGATTTTGTGCACTTGCCAAGAGCAGAGGTTGGATGTAGATTTTTAATCAACCCACCTTAGACCTTAGGTGATACTCATCTGTAATTGAATAACGAATGGCAATTGATATACTTATGCCAGTTCTTTCCTCTTGGCAGGAAAATTTTGGAAAACACCAGCTAGCTTCACTAGAATGCGCTACACAGGTAATACGAGCGTCACTTATGGCCTGTTTGGATAGAGGGGGAGTGAAGGGGAGTAGAGTAGAGTTGGCTAAAAATAAGCTAATTTTGTGCTAAATCTACTCTACTCTACTCTACTCTACTCCCCCTCCCTCCCCCTCAATCCAAACAAACCATTAGTGCCTCTCTCTCCCTCTATCTCTCTCTGCACTTTCTTAGATGTATGGAAAAATCTTACATGGACTCATTTTGCTTTATAGTTTCAAAATGGGATGCCTTTACCTATGCTAATGAATAGTGTGCACGATACCCAATCCCTATCATGGCTTTCAAACAATGACAATCAACATATGCTATTTCCCCATGAGCCAAACTTCCTGCCACAGAGGTGAGTTTACTGCTAATCATATCCAATGCAGCACTATCTTCAATGTATGACTGTCTATTTGTTTGACGAATGATTCTCAGTTTTTATCAATGTATATTACCTTGTGTTGAGAGTAATTTTAAGTTTGATAGACTACTCATTCATCAATATTTATTTTGATTATTGAACTAGCAAAACATGTCATTTCTTTTCTAGCTGACCTGTGTTCATTTTTCCAATTTTCCCAACAGAGATGTGGAGTGCTCCTCAGATGTCTCGCTTCCAGGTTATTCTGGTTATTTTAGCACTGAAAAGAAAGATGCGGTTGGAAATACAATACAACTTGCTCATATGGGATCTGGAGGTGGTACCTTGGATGAGTTAAGTAGAAATACATGTTTAAGTATGCAACTTGGTGAGCAATACGCATATCCTTGGTATGGTAGTTCAAATTTGCTCGAAGATACTAAGTTGAAGCCTCAGATGGAGATGAACTTACAAGTGAATCCTTTGGATTATCAAATTAATAGTAACTTTGGAGTGTCTAGACCATTGTGTGACAGTGGGCATCATACCTGGTTTTCTGCATCGGCGCCTTGTAGCATTTCCATATACAATCAGAATGGCTACCAGTGGTGAGCATTTGTTTAACTGTTTCATTCTGTTTTTCCAAACACTAAATAAATTCCAAGTAACTTATTACTTAAAAATATTATGTGGCACAAAAATTTTCATTGAATGGTTTCAAATGTTACTGCAAATTCCATAGTCAGAACTAATGATAATGTGCAGTAAATTAAATATTAGATTTTTCCTGCTTTGGAAAGCCCCCTTCATACAGTGGGTTTTAACTATCCTTGCAGTCCTTTTGATTCTTTGGTTGAATAGGGGGAAAAATTAATCATTTCAGATAAAATCCGACTCATCAAACTTGTTATTGATTACTCGTGTAAGTGAGTCTATGTTTGTCTTACCTTGTTGGCATTTAGATTTTTATCACTTTGTTATTGAAAATATCTCATCCTCTGGCAGAGGGTTTTCAGTTGGCATAGCTGCTAGAATCTCTCTTAATTTTGAAATGACTTCAGATAGTTCATGGGTGCTGCATTGAGTTCGGGGTTTCCATCTTTAGTATAAAGGATAGTATTCTTTCCTCTAACCTAAGAAAGCATCACCCGTAGTTTTCATCTCATGCTAATCATAAGTGGAGGTTTATTTATTTTATTATTATCCTTTTTCCATATCTTGAACAGGGTTCAATTTAAGTGGCTGAAGAATATTTTCATTGTTCATTAATATTAAAGAACAAACAAATGGTCAAATGCTTATTAATCATTTTGTTCATGCTCCTATCTCTTTACTGCTAATTTCTGGTTGCTGGTGTTCAGGCAACTAATCTGCCTTCCTGTTCCTTATCATTTTCACTTTCTCTTGCAGCAACCAAATTGACTCTCAAGAGCCACGTTAATTTTTATCTAGAAGATGAGGATGGTAGGTGAAAGACTTTTCTGCGCATTGCATTTGAAGATTTGGCTATCCCTTCTTTTAATGGAGTTGAAAACAAATTCTGGATGAATTCTGCCCTGAAATAAGAATAATCTAAAAGATGTATAATTTCTCATTTGGTTATTTTGGTTACCAAATCTCATAGATGTGTTTGCCAGATCATTGTATGAGACAGAAAAACATGTACATCTGAAATTGAGACTTCTCACCCTCCACCCCCTTTTTTTTTGAGACAGTTATGATAGGGATGGTTTCTGATATTAGTCTTCCATCACCTTGCTTTAAATTAAATTGCTTCTGTGTTGAAATAAAAGTAATCTAAAAGATGTACAGTTTCCTATTGGTTATTTTGGTTACCAAATCTCATAGCTGTATATGCTGTATAAGACAGAAAAACATGTATATCTGCAAATTGAGTCATCCCCTCCCCCCCCCCCCCCCCCCCCCCCCTTCTCTCTCTCTCTCTCGCTCTCTCTCTAAAAAGTTATAATAGGGATGGTTTCTGATGTTAGTTTTCATTCCCAACGCTGTAAATTAAATTACAGTAGAGAATAAATGCGATTACACATGGAATTTGAATTTCAAAGGGGGCAGGAGTTATATGCTTCAGAAATTAAAATCTAACTGCTAAGTAGTTGATGTAATCTGCATGGAGATATTAATTCCATTGTAGTTCTGTACATGGATACTTGTTCACACTGATGCCAAATCTCACTCAAAAACCATGCCCTAATGGTTACAGAATAAATAAAACAGGTTCTGATATCATCACTAATGGACTTAGAAGCCACTCAGTGTCTGGACAATGGTGTTGTGCCATGGGTCAGAGATGTGCTGCAAGAGATTTTCAAATGGTCCTTTTCCAGTCACATTGTGTTGAATGATAAATCCCAAGAATGCCAACATGGCCAATCTCCCTGCATACAGTTCAAATCAAGCAAAAGATTAGTCTAGTTCTATACAAATTCTCAGCTAGCTGAATCAACCAGGTTCAAATTGAAAAAATTACCATTTGCAAGCTCTTTCTCTTTGGCCTCAAGAGTGGGTGCAAAGTTGAGTGGGTTGAAAACGCTTCCTGGGTATCCACACTCATGTGGAGGCAAGCTGTACTGCTTAAAGATGGGGTCTTGGTTGACACATCCTGGGTTTTTGATGTCTTGCCACCTTCTGATCTCAACGTAATGGAACAAAATGAACTCAATCACAAAGAGAGTTGATGAGGATGCAAAGTACTCTTGTTTCCCAGCATCATACCATTGTGGGGCATTAATAATCCCAATCTTTGTTAAAACTTCTGGTAGTAGCATTCCTGCAACACCTAACATAGCCCAACGACTATTGACAAGCTCAGCTTGAACATACCATTTCAAGTTCTCAGGGTCCTCAGCAAGTCCCAGAGGATCAAACCCATTGTCACCAGGAAGACTGAAAATTTTTCAACTAGTTTTAGCTCTAATGTCACAAATTGTAGTCTATTTACATAAACCAAGTTCCTTTTTTTATTAACACATCAGTTAGAAGCACTTAAAGTTTCTTCATTTTAACATGTTTCAAGGAATTTTATTCAATATAATAGAAAGTACTACCTTCATAATGTCACTTTGAGACCATAAGTAGTGATAAATGATAAAGAACTCAGTTAAAGAAATATGTGAAGAGTCAAATTTTATAAGGTATAGTTGTACTTTTACATAATAGACAAAATAAAAACAAAATCCAAAGGCATAGTAGATAATTACCTGCCATCAAGGTAAGTTGGTGAGGGCAACCCGGGTAACCATTCACCTTTCTTGGCCTCAACTTTGAAAGAGCCAGAAGAAGTGGAAGCCATTGGTTTAATGGACAATTCTCTAGTCAATTTACCAGAAGACCCAGTTAGGAACCTGGATTTCGAGGCACATGGCCGGAAAAGAGTGGCTGAAGCTTGTGTTGTGACGGTGGCCATGTCTACCGGCCTTAATCAATCAAATTAGGGGTGGTGGTGGTGGTAGTAGGAGTGTAGACTAGTACTAAGTTTGTAAGCTTGATGTTTTTTGTGCATGGCTTTGTATTTTCATTTCAAGGGTGTGCTTGTGGTTCTTGTTCTTTGTTAAAAGTGGACGGTTGGTTTGCTTGATTTTTGGGATCTAACGGTTGAGATGTGTTCTGGTGTTTTGGATTAGCCAATAGCAACAATTGAGGCTTATCCTTTTATCTTGGTGCCATATCCACAGATCTATTTCTTTGTTGTGGTTGGTTGAAAATGATACCGTGGGGTCCTTTTTTCTTGCCAACGAAACAAGATTTTCAACATGATTCTATCCAATAACTGCATGACAATTGGCTGGATTGCACCTCACATGGCTAATGGTATCCAAATTTCAAGACCCAACTAATCGGAGAGATATCACAATCTATAAAAAAAAAAATCTAAGATAGTAAGGGCTCGTTTGGTTTGGCTATGATTCAGTTTTTATAACTCAATATTCATAACTCATAACTCAAACACAAAACTCATAACTCATAACCCAAACCTCACTTTAACTCAAAAACTCCATAATTATTGTTTGGTCACATAACTCAGTCACATAACTCACTTATTGCCACCATAACTCATATTTCAGAAACTAAAAACACCAAAATTTTGTTTTCAGTTTTCATCATCCATCACTCAAATTTTTGAGTTTTGAGTGATGGAAACATCGCCCAAAAACCAAGCCAAACAAGATTTTTTCGATGGGACCCACGTGTTTTGGAAACTTAGTGATGAAAACGGAGTGATATCACTCAAAATCATGGTGATCCAAACAAGCCCTTGATTATATGTCAAATACCTTTCACATACGAATTTGGTCCTTGACTTACTTTCATAATGTATAATTTAAATAGTGTGTGTTAGAACCAACCAATGTTCTAAATACTATTTTAGTGCCCATTTTTGTTTGTATATTGGAACAAAATATTTTGGTATTGATCTATTTTAGCATATCGTTACGAGATTACTGCTATTTTATTTTATTTATATACATATATTTCTTTAAATATTATTGGTGAAAGCCCGTATAATTTATTAAAAATTTTAAAATTATTAGTCTATATTTCAACATATCAATCTGTTAGATTCTAGACCCTTGAAAACGCAGATTGTTTAACCTAATAGATTATTGAAGTTGTTACTTATGTCAATTAAACAGATCTAAGTTAAACAAGTATTAACCATATCATAAACAGCAGAAAAGTAAATAACACAACGATATGATGACCCAGAAAAAATAATGAAATAATCCAGTTTCAAGGTAAAAACTTGGGGAGGATTTAACACAAACAATCTATAAGGCAATAATTCACTAATAGAATGGAAGTTTTTACAATGGACTTAACCTTAAATCTACTTCTACCTCATGTGGTACTTACTCACGTAACTACACGCAACTCCGAATCTACAGACTCTTTTATTATAAATTTGTTGCACACAAACACTCTAGTTTGTGACTCTAAGATCTCCACTCAAAGATTTGGAAGCAGCTGTGGTTGACTTGATTTCAGCAACTTAACTCCACCGATACTAGTAATATGAATCTGATCTCCGGTAGATGCTTGTTGAGTTAGAAAGTTACAGAACCTCACAGATCTCACAGAGTAACTCACAAGACTTGAAAAACGTGTATTAAGGTTTCCCTTTTATACTTAGCAGTGTTGGACACAAACCCTAAACATTTTGCGGGCTATTGTGCCTGATTTAAAAATCTGCGAAATTGCAGTTTGATCAGTCGAGCTCTTCAGATTTTGAATTCTTCTTTTCTGTAGCTTGTATGTTCTTGAATCTTGACTTGTATCAAGTTGAGTAATGTCTAAAACACTTCTAAGACATAAATATCTTATACTAGACATGTTTTTGTACTCGGTTTGCCAACATACAATAAATTTAGAACTTAAACATTTAATGTTAAATATTTAGAATCTAACACAATCTTAAGCCTAAATATCTACCTAATAATTATAATAATAACAACAATCACATTTTTGAAATATTAAAATAATAATATGCACTTAGATAATGAAAAAAAGGGGGTACAAGTAAAAAAGAAAGAAAAAATTGATGTATTATGTATCGTTTCATATATTACATTGGAGAGGGGCTAAGACTTAATTACCGAATCATAAACTTTTAAACTTTCTTTTGCCCTTTCCAATGCCTTGTCAATTGTCACGTGTCTAGACACCCAAACTTAGAACTGATTTCCCTATTTCTTGTGTGTAAAAGATTATAAAAAAAAGTGATTTAAACGATGTACTAATATAATAATGTCGATGTATTACTTCTGATGTTAATCCATCACATTTTCACCATTACCCAGCCTATAAATGACATCGTTTTAAAGTGAGTTACGACAAGATGGTAACAGATGTGAACAAAATTCACATTTTAATACTATTGTTTTATTACTTGAAAAGTGTAAGTTGTATTTTAGCCTTAAGTCAATCATTATGTGTCAAAGAATAATTTAACCTCAATCATTTGATAAAATGTCGCAACAAAGTTGTATATCAACATTGATTTGTTGACAATGAACATGGGTTTTGGTCCTCAAAGGTTTTAGAACGTAGGAGGTTGTTTTAGACTTTTAGTTGTTATCGATCCAATTTTTTTTTGTTTACTTTAAAGGTCCATTTGGTTGGAGTGATTTTAGGAAGAATGGAAAATGGAACAAGGAAAATATGAGAGAAAATTGGGGAGAAGGTTGTTTGGATGGAAGAGAGGAGATGAGGGATTTTGGTGGGGCCTAGGTGTTTTTTTCCGAGCCCACCAAAATCCTATCTTTACAATTTGAAGAGATTTGATGAGAGAAAATAAGGGAGGGGAGGGGTTTTTGAGAAAACACCAAAATTGACCCTCTCACCCATTCTGCATTTTAACGTTACCGTTTATTATTAATTTTTTCTTTTTTGTTTAATCAAGATTCAGGCGGTGTTTTTTTTTTTTTTATTCTTGTGTTTTCTAAACAAAACAAGTGGTGGTTTTTTTTTTCCTGGGTAAGGTTTGGGTCCAATGCCCAGTTGTACTGGACCCATTGAGATAGTGACGCGTGTTACCTTCTCAATGGGTTTAGTGCACTGGATGCACTGGACCTAACCCTCACCCTTTTTTTCTTCCTGTCAACATTTTTTTTTTTTAAATCAAACAATAGTGGGTTTTGTTTTGTTTTATTTTTTATTTTTAATTAAATAGTAACTTTCAGAGATGGGTTCAAATTACATCTGGTGTAACTTTCAGAGTTACACATTTTTTAAACTATTGGATTTAAGCAGATCCAACGGTTAAAAAAAGACTCTCATTATTACAAATATTTTTATTAGAATCTCATAAATTACCCTCATTTATTACATTCTAAACTTATCTCTAAACCCAACAAAATTTGACGTCTGACCCTCTCTCTCAGCTCAGCTTCTGACCAATCTTCCAATTCTCCAAGACACCCTTTATCCATGTATTTCATCCTCATCCCAAAAAATTAGTACTAATCCAATACATTATACAAGTACAGAAAGTCTTATACAAAATTGCATTCCCTTTGTGTCCTATTGTTCCCTTGCCCCATCAAAGCACGCATACCCTCCACCGCTCTATTTCAATTCCAACAAATGCTGCAACTCATCTCTTATGGAAAACAGCTGAAACTGAAGAATTTGATACCTCCAAAAATACAGAAGTAAAAGCATAGAAACACATTGAATTGGAATGAGAACCAACCTTTCCCTCGAGTACTAATAAATACAGTAAAATTTTGATCAAATTCACATTCAGATTTTTCTTGGACCAGTATTCAGATGTTGTAAACTGTTACGAAATCTAGCTTTATTGTTGGGCAAAACATTAAGTAGTATGTAGAGAGATGGAATTTGTATTTTAAACAAAGATAGGAATTTACTTAATTGCATCAAGCAGTAACTAGATGAGTAAAGTACACAATAATATCATATTAGGCTAATTCTGTTGTTCTAAAATTAACCAGGTACACTACCACAGCTTCCAAACATGACCAACATGATAAGAACAAAGGAATGCAAACTGATTTAGAAAAGAAAAAGAATTAAACAATCCATTGTTCTATTTTCTCCTATACAGCTATCTTGTAATACACCAGGTTGTACAAGCTACTACATGGGTTAAAAAGAAGACAGATTAGCTTAAACTAAAAGTTACCATCTTTCAAGCTTCGACATCAGAGGTATTAGACAGTTACCAAAGAATTCTATGAGGATTAATCACTCGAAGCCTGATTGAGAATGCTAAAACAGAATCTTAAATTGATTTGATCCCAATAAAGTCCAATCTCATCATCTTTCTTCAAGCCCCTCCTCAACACAAATTCTTCAGTCCATTGTCCAATGAAGCCGTATGTTGCATTAGTACCTGTCTCCTTATTAAAGAACAATTGATGTTTGGACTTAGTATCACAATCCCAAATAGTAACAGCAACTCGTTCCCTAATCTTAATACTGTCAACGCATTCTTTATCACAATTTGACAAAATATGCTCTTTAACGCCAACTACTGGTAAACGGAGCCTGCCTCCGCCTCGGATCTCACTGTCTGTAATTCTCTTCTTGATAACCCAAGGGTCAAAACCAATAGGCCCTTCTCCTTTTTCAACTTGATGGCCATCAAGTTTCATTCTTTTGTTTCCACTAGATGTAGCTGGTAGAGAGGAATTGGCCAGGTTTTCATTTGCTGTCCTCTTGTTGGTGATGTAAGAACCACAACCCAACTTCAATTCTATTGAAACCTCTTCAGATTCAGTATGAGTTTTGGTTTCAAACACGTTTTCTTGATGATTGTCTGGAATAGGTATAAAATTATGGAAGATAGGTTCTTCCTCTGTACTTTCAAAAGCAGAGGAAACATGCCCGTAGCCTTTATATTAATAGCTACCATCACCAAAAAAATTTCTATACGCCACTTAGCATTTGAGTAGTCACTAGCATCAATTTAAACCATCATTATTCTATGGCAGACCAGAAAAGAAACCTAGAGTTCTGGAGAGAGTCAGACCAGAAAAGAAAAGAAAAAAATAGAGCACTCACAATAGAAAAGAAAAGAAAAAAAAAAAAAAAAACAGAGCACTCACAACAGAAAAGGAAAGAAAAATAGAAACAGAGTACTCACAAAAATAGAAACAGTGTTCGGCTTGTTTTTTTTTTTTTTTCTCTACCGGCAACCGGTGGAGGTGGAACAATGGTGGAGGAGCAATGGAGGAGGAGATCGAGAGAGAGAAACGTAGGTTTAGAATGTGGAGAGAGAGAGAGAGAGAGAGAGAGAGATAGACGCCAAATTTTTTTGGGTTTAGAGATAGAATTAGAATATAACAAATGGGGGTAATTAATGAGATTCTAACAAAAATATTTGTAATAATGAGGGTCTTTTTTTAACCGTTTGATCTACTTAAATCTAATGGTTTAAAAAATGTATAACTCTTTAGAATTACTTCAGGTGTAATTTGAACCCATCTCATAATATAATATAATATAATGGAAAAGTTTTTATTTATTTAATGATTACAAAAAAAAATTCTTCTATTATGTGATAAGGATATGAGAGTAAATTTATACAAATAATATATTCTAGGCGGAAATTATATTTTCATCCCTATATTTTCAGGAAATTCTCATTTTGGTCCATAGATTTTATTTTTACTACTTTTAGTCCCTATCCTAAAAAACGCTTCCCGTTTTGGTCCTTGCCTTACATCAAAGACAAAAAATGCACACATAATAAATGGTAAAATTAAAAAATATTAAAATAATGTCCACGTGTCACTGCACTTACAACCACCCCCTTATTTACTTACTCTTCTCCACCTAACCCTTCACTTAAAGGTATAAACCAAGGATGTCAATACCGTACCGGAGGCCGTACCGGTTTGGCCACCGGTACGATATATTTCGGATACCGGTCAATACCGATGTTCCGTTTCGGGTTTACCGCTATTTTATATATTTAATATATGTATATATACACACACACACATACACACACAAAATCTCTATTTACCATAAAACAATACCTCAAAAATTCATGTTTACCATAAAACATTACTTCAATTAAGAACAAATAATTTATAGTTTTAAACTTTAACATCAACTAAAAAAAAAGGTGAAAATGCACTTTTGGTCCCTATATTTTGGGCCTTGTTACAATTTGGTCCCTAAATTGATTTAGGTTCTAGGTCAGTCCCTGATTTTCAAAAATCGTTTTTAAAATAGTCCCTGCCGTCAACTCGGTTACAGAAAATACTAAGGTGGCAAACGAAATGGACTGTTTGCTGACGTGGCTAATAAAATAATAATAAAAAAATATATTTAACATTTTTTAAATGACATGTCAGCATTTAAATTAATAAAAAAAAAAGCCAATCCTTAGAAAATTTAAAAAAAAAAACCTTAAATCTAATTTAAACTAAAATCATTTCTTAAAAAATAAAAATTCATAATTCTTTTTGTTTTTGTTTTTGGTTAACCTCATCAGTTAAAAAGAAAATCTTCTACACTCTCTACCTAATCTCAAACTCCCTCTCTCTCTCTCTTCACCCTACACTCTTTATCCCCACTGAGCTCACAAGCTCAGCTTGCTTCTCTACTAGGCGCCGAAGCTCACAATCTCACAAGCAGATCACGCCGTGAACGTCGGTGACCGCTGCCGTTGTTGGCATCGGACGGCGTGATCTGCTTGTGAGTCCGCTGCCGTTGATCTGATTGAGTCGGCACTGAACCTCGGGACGGTGAATCGCTGTCGTTGTTGGCATCGGACAACGTGATCTGCTTGTGAGTCCGCTGCCGTTGATCTGATTGAGTCGGCACAGAACCTCGGGACGGTGAATCGCTGTCGTTGTTGGCATCGGACGGCATGAGAATCTTCGCAAAGGACAAGACTTTGTCCTCACCCGCAGCGGCGACGTCGTTTTGGCTCCTAGAAGGCTCCGATGGACAGTAGGTGAAGTTCTGTTGAGAGTGAATAGGATGGAGGAGGAGCCTGGCGAAAACCTCGTCGGTAACCGGATCGACAAGGAAATCAACTGTTCTGGGTTTTTTTTTTTAATTTTTTTATGACGATTTGTATATTTTTCTAGATTTATGGGTTTGATTTCCTAGAGGTTTCAATGTTGATTGTTTTGGAATTTTTTGTGTTGAGATTGATTTTGAGTGGGTTAGTCAATTGGGTTTGTCTTGATTTGGAGAAGAACATGAAGATTGAAGTTCATGTTCTGGGTTGGAGGTTTCTGGGTTTGACATTTTTCTGGGTTGGAGGTTGATGATTTTTCTGGGTTGGTTTTCTCATGTGGGTTTGGGTTTGATGATTTTTCATGTTCTGGAGGTTTCGGTGGAGGATAGGGATTTTGTACAAAATTTTGCATTGTTATGGGTTTGATTGTGCTCTTGTTCTGGGTTTGATTCTTCTTGGATTCGGGAAGAACATGAAGAACATGTTCTTGTATTCTTACCTCCTGAAAAATAATGAAATCAATAATAATAATAATAATAAAATTAGATTTAAAAGTTTATTTTTTTAATTTAAAATCTGACATGGCTTTTTTTTATTAATTTAAATGCTGACATGTCATTTAAAAAATGTTAAATATATTTTTTTATTATGATTTTATTAGCCACGTCAGCAAACAGTCCATTCCGTTTGCCATCTCAGCATTTTCTGTCACCATGTTGACGGCAAGGACTATTTTAAAAACGATTTTTGAAAATCAAGGACTGACCTAGGACCTAAATCAATTTAGGGACCAAATTGTAACAAGGCCCAAAATGTAGGGACCAAAAGTGCATTTTCACCAAAAAAAAAAAAAAAAAAAAAAAACACAATATAAAATTGTTCATTACACATAAAGAAAACAGGGGCTTAGAGACAGAGCAGAGCGGGTACTGGGTAGTGAGAGACAGAGCAGCGGAGCAGCCTAGAGACAGAGTGGCCGAGAGAGTGAGAGACAGAGCAGCGGAGAGTGAGAGACAGAGCAGCGGAGCTGCCTAGAGAGTAGAGACAGAGTGGCCGAGAGAGTGAGAGACAGAGTGGCCGAGAGAGTGAGAGACACAGAGCAACTGAGAGAGAGCGTGAGAGAGAAAGAAAGAAAGAGGGCTGTGCGGGTACTGGGTAGTGCTAGGGTTTTAGAATTAGGATTTAGGAAAATTACCATGTTGCCCTTGAAAGATGTCAAAATTAACAAAACAGGGGCTTTTTCATGTTTCGGTCCGGTATCCAATTACTGGCCAGTACAGCCGGATTTCGCCTGTACGGCTGGTGTTTTTTTCGGTACCAAACAAGGGGGTCGAGCGTACCAGATTGCTGGCCGGTACGGTATATTCCAGCCGTACCGGCCGGTACGATACGGAATCGATAACCTTGGTATAAACCCCATTTTTCCATCTCTCTCTCTCTCTCTCTCTCTCTCTCTCTCTCTCTCTCTCTCTCTCTCTCTCTCTCTCTCTCTCTCTCTCTCTCTCTCCCCAATTCTCCAATGGTAGAAGCAATTCACAACCTGGTGGTGATCCTGAAGAACCATCCGCAACCACAAAACGACGCTGAATTCCTTCTCGTCAAATAGACGCGCCTGCCTAAGTTCAATGATGAGGAGTACGATTCCTACGTGTATTCTGATCTCTGGGACTTGCCCTCCACGCAATTAAACCTTCTTGATGGAAATTCTGAGTCTCCAATCATCGTTGAAGGCACCCAATCCATCAATTTGACCAACTTCGATCTCCATTCTACTCTCGCAAAGGTAAACCTTTTTTCCTTTTCTTTAAAAAAAAAAAATTATTTGGAAACTATGTTCAAAATGTTATATTTTCACCATAATGTGATTCAAAATCTCAGATTGTAACTATGTAATTTTTGTATTTTGAGTTTACATTTCTAATAAAGCCATTTAAGCGCTCAATTTTTAATTTTTTTATAATGATTTTGGGTTAGTATTTAGTGAGGAGTTAAACCTTATGTGTGTAAAATTTAGTTGTATTTGATTTTTTAACAATGCAGAGAAAATGTGAGTTGCTTTGAATTTTACAGTTGTGAATTTGGGATATTTATAGGTATTGGAACTAAGGGCGGGAAAGCCACGTGGAGCTTGCAGTGACACGTGAACATTATTTTAATATTTTTTAATTTTGCCGTTTGCCATGTGTGCATTTTTTGTCTCTGATGTAACGGCAAGGACCAAAACGGAAAGCGTTTTTCAAGATAGAAACTAAAAGCGGTAAAAATAAAATCTATAGACCAAAGTGAGAATTACCTGAAAATATAGGGACGAAAATATAATTTTCGCCTATATTCTATTCTCTCACTTTTGTAACACCTCTCCTATTTTTTATCCTCCCAACTAAAGTACCCAAAAACAAACTATGCCGTTTTTTACCCTTTGCTAAAAAAAAAAAAATTGTGCTGTTTTCCCCCCAATTCTCTCTCTCTCATCACTTCGGCGATCTTCCCTCCACTGAGAGCACCACCAACAGCCGCCACTTGCCCACTGAAGCCCCCAACAACATCCATTGAATAGTCTTGGACAAAGCCAGGTTTTTTCACATAATCTCCTTTACTCTCATTTCTTCAGTTTTTTTTTTTTTTTTCAATTTAATTTATTGTTATAATATTTTGTGGGGGAATTGAGAATTGGGTGGTGATCTCTTGGTTTTCATATAATCTACATATTTTAGTGCTCTTTAGTATCTGCCTTCATGGTACTGGAAAGGTGCAATTTTGGATTTTTTTTGGAACTTCAGTTGTCTTATACTGTTTAGACTTGAAAGTCACTCAAATGAAATGGGATGTTTCAAGAGATATCCATTAGTTAATATCATTGCTAATAACAATGTCTTATAGTTACCAAATGTATTGACATAATGCATTGGCACTGAGATTCTATTGTTTTCTACTGCTTTTTGCTTTGTATTAAGTAATTTTTAAATTCAACAATTTTTTTTTTAATTAGTAAAAGGGACATTGGTAAAAACTATTTAATACTACAATATATTAAATACAAACTGATATCAATAGAAAAGGTGGAAAAAGAAAAAAGAAAAAAAGAGAGAGATAGAAATGTGTGTTCGTTACTCCAAAACGAGCTCCCTGAAAGTTTTTCAAACACAAATCCACTGAAAAGAATGACCCAATATACAACTCAGTGACCCACATACACATATGCAAACATATTACTGCAGAATATATGGAATTGATGTTTATTTGAGTTGAGGTCAGAAACAATAACAAATCTTATGAAATTCGTGGGTTTAATTTGTTATGAACGATTTAGCCAGTGTGGTATCTTTGCGCAAAGTGAATACATATGTTACTTTTGTTCAACTATCTTGTGCATTGCACGGGTTAGCGACTAATTGGATAAAATTTCTCTGATTGCCGTCTTTCTCAATGTCCACAGTAACTCACAGTCACACCCCCATGGTTTTGTATTTGTGTAGAGTGAAAATAATCCATCTGAACAATTTGCATAGTAAAGCAAAATGCTGAGCTTGAGAAGAAGTCTGATTAGTGTATGCAAAATACTCAATTCCAATCGAAGCTCCATTGCTGCCACTTCCCCTCGGGCCCTTTTCAAGCCTCAATATCGTTGGGTTTCTGGGTTTTCTTCAAATACCCAATCACTGGATATTGATCTCTCCAACGAAGAGAGCAAGAGACAATTATGTAACAGGTTTCCCTTTATTTCTTTGTCTTAATATAATCATACTCTCGGGCTTTGATTTCTTTGTCAAAATTTAATTTTGATGGAGGTCTCTCAATTTTAATTTTCTTTTTAAAAACTTTTCGCCCTTGGATGTGGGAAGTAGATTGATATATAGGAGCAAACAACGAGGGTTTTTGGAGTTGGATTTGGTTCTTGGGAAATGGGTGGAGGAGCATATTCATTCCATGGATGAGAATGGTATTAAAGCTCTCGTTCATGTCCTTGACCTGGTACAGCTAGTCTATATGACTCTTCTATTCTAGTGTTTTTAAGTGTTGGTCATAAGCCATGACCTTTTATATTTATAACTAAATTTATTTTATTTATTTTATTTTTATTAACTATTGTTGTATGATTGCATGCCCCTATTTGTTGTTCATGCAAAAATATGTTGTATGTATCCTCAAAAAATTAGAGATCTGTGAAGTTTTAGTCATTTTAAAATTTTATTATCGCCGATGGACTCCTACGATTTAGAAAGGCAATTCTTTTGATACCATAATTTTCGGATTTGGGGTTTATATCTTCAAGATAAATAATTTCATACTCATTGATTTGTGACAATGATGTGTGTGTATCGTGGAATGTTGCAATTTGTGACCTTAAACTGTATGTATGCAAAATATGCATGTTACTACATTGATTTCCTTGGTAATTTCTCTTTATTTGGCTTTTTTTCTTACAGCACAGTTTAATTATAGAATCCGTATCTTTTAACCTAAAGTCCTTTACCAATTGAAGGCTTTTTCCCCACACACCATTGTGCCAATTTAACCCTTTAAGACAATTATATGAAGACAGACTCATTCTTGCACCAGTTTCCAATGTCTACATTGACCTATGTATTTTATGAATAAATTTAATATTCCTTGCTAAAATAGTAGCCAAAGTTTTGTTCTATTGAATTTGATGAGACTCTAGTTTTATGATATTTAGTGCCCGTTTGGATTCAACTTTTTCCGCTGAATCCTGGGCTGCGTTTTCTGATTTTTTTTTTGTTCTAGCCGCACTATTTGACCAAGTTAATCGTGAACAGTGCACTCGGACCCACAAATTTCACTTTTCAGCAACTTTTTCATTAAAAATGGGTCCTACGATACTATTCACACATTTAAAAATTATTTTGCTACATTGTTTTCAGTTTCAGTTTTTAGTTTCAGCAAAAATAAGCTCAATCCAAATGGACCCTTAGTCATGTTGAGTTTCTCATAAGCCATCCATTTCACCAATTATGCGCATGTCAGTCTGCATATTTCTAGTTTCTGATACAGTTCGGAAGACTTTCTGTAAGTTCTATGCATTTTGATAATCCTAATAGTTATTTGAATCTGATAAAGCCAAGATCAAACTTCTAGTGATACACAATCCTAAGCTAGTTAAAAACAGTGTTCCATAATTAACAGGTAGTCAAAAACATGTGAATGGTGCTAATTGTCAAGAGAGATTTCCATGATTTAATTGGAATTGGCCTGAAATGTGATAAAGAAAAAATCTAAAGCATTTGACTGATCCCAGGGATTCAGGATTTCAGTTGCCTTTTAGATCATGGGGTTTTTGGCTAGTGACATTGTGGCAGGTTGCTCAGTCATTTTGTTTTTGGAACACTAGCTTTCTTGTTCAGTACTATTCCTAAAGTTGTCTCTATAACTTGCAAAAGGCAATGTGTTACTGTTACTTCGAGTCTCTTTTTTGCTTGATCACAATATGTTTGGTGTGAGATGGGTTTACTATAAGGGGAAAGGAGTTGAAACCTCACCCTTATGTTCTAATTTCTCTAAATATCATGTTACTTCTTAATTGAGAAGCACTATGCAAGTTTTATTAGTTGAGTGTGAGCTTCGAATAAACTGATGTGTTTCTCAGTCTTTTTATATTCTCATTTTGCTAAAGATCAAGTTACAACTTTCTTTACAGGGGAGGTGTGCAAGTTCTGTAGTTGAGTGCCAATTTAGCATAAACTGAAGTATTTCTCAGTCTTTATACTGCTTACAACTTTGTGATTTCTATTGGAAAATAAATTATCTTCTAGGGAGGAGAGACTAAATGTTCAATATATTGTGTTTTTATTTGAATGTAGTGCTTCTGTTCTTCAGGAAAATCCGGATCTGTGGAAGTGGCTTACTGCCCAGGAGCGACCCCCTGAAGCAGTGGAAATAAATCCTGTGAGTTATGATCAAGAGATGAAAGTTCAATTTAGCTATTTTCCTTGCTTTTCTTATGTCTTGGAGTTCCCATTCAAACTCTAAAAATATTCAATGTTGTAGGTGTTTACTGCCCTGCATGACAAGGTTATGAACAACCTCAACAGCCACCCTGCTCCTGAGACACGCCACGCCTGGGCAGCCATGGGTAAGAGGGTGGGATGATATTAAGAAAGGTCGGGACAGCCCTATTGCAGGGAACCAGTAGCTTTGCAATCCACCTCTCAACTAGGTCTTGTATGATGCGTTCCTTTGTATGAATAAGTATATAAAATTTCTTTTATATGGTTGCCATTTGATGTCCCATGCATACCTTCTCAAGAAATGAATGAGGACTGTGGTGAGACAAAACCATTGTGGGAGTCTTGCCTCTAGACCTATGTACTGTATCCACAGCTACTAATACTGTACATTTTTGTTCAAATTTTGGGCTAAGACCCTACATTGTATTGTGGTTTTGAGATAGGTCAAAGAAGTCTAAATAGATTACAAGAAGTTTAGAAATGTAACAAATTTTATAATTTTTTTCGTAACTACTGAAGTGGTAAGTTGTAATTAGTGTATAATAAAAGTATTGTCAATGGTAGTCCCATTTGAAAGTCATGTTGCAATAATCATAATCTACTATCTCAAACACTAACAATGCATTTTGCACTGTTGAATTGCAACATTATACAATACTCTAGGAGTACAGTAATGTGGTACTTTCTCCTCTCACATAATAGTGAGTTCCAACATTAATTAGTGTGATCCAATATTCATGTGAGACGAGAAAAAACAACATTATTATTATGCTTCCAAAATTACTCTTTGAATTGATTATGCTTATGAGCTTTTTTAACTCAAATGACATTTATTGATGATGCCCTTAGAAATCTGGTTTAGAATGGATAGTGCACTTCAAAGTCCAGATTGGAGATGGACCAACCAGCGGGAATGACTTATTTTGTATCAGTTACATCATGTCACATATCAAAGAAAGAAAGGGAAAACAAATTTATTGAAAAAAAAAAAAAAAAAAAAAAAAAAATTCAACCAAAGAGCTTTTTTTTCCATGATCAACTTCAATCTCCTCGATGCAGCTTGAACCCAAATTTCCATTCCAGTGGACCTGTGGAATGGAACAAGTCCATCAAATTTTCAAGCAATGCTTGCAAACCCATAATTTGGATAAAACATCAAAGTTCGGGTAGCCCCTAAATCAGTTCATTAGTGGGCTCTGCTGACTGCTAGATCCAGTGAGAGAGATTTTTATTTTATTTTATTTAAATATAAGATTTGGAGAGAGAGATCAGCCATCAAAGACTCATAATCTCACTACAAAACGCGGGGGCCTTGGGCCGCGTTTTTTAAGCCGTGGCTATAAAAAACGTGGCCCAAGACAGACTGAAGCCGCGTTTCATAAAAACGAGGCCATATACGGGTTCTTAGGCCGCATTTTTTAAGCGGGGCCATAGACGGGTTCTTAGGCCGCGTTTTTTTGAGCTAAAAACGCGGCCTAAGGACCTCCGTATTTTATTTTTTGGCAAACTTTTTTTTTTCTTTTCCTTAACTGTGGCCGCATTTTAAAAACGGGGCCATAGACGGGTTCTTAGGCCGCGTTTTTTTGAGCTAAAAACGCGGCCTAAGGACCTCCGTATTTTATTTTTTGGCAAACTTTTTTTTTTCTTTTCCTTAACTGTGGCCGCATTTTAAAAACGGGGCCATAGATGGATTCTTAGGCCGCGTTTTTTTGAGCTAAAAACGCGGCCTAAGGACCTCCGTATTTTATTTTTTGGCAAACTTTTTTTTTTCTTTTCCTTAACTGTGGCCGCATTTTAAAAACGGGGCCATAGACGGATTCTTAGGCCGCGTTTTTTTGAGCTAAAAATGCGGCTTAAGGGCCACAATTTTTTTTTTTAATTTTATTTGTAAGTTATATATATTTTAGAATAGGTCTCTTAAATTCTTAATCTTTTCTATCTAAAAAAATCTTAATCTATTATAATCTTAATTTATTCTCATTCAGTTGCATATTTTTACATATTCTCTTTTAAATTTATTTCGGCAACAGTATATTCATTAATTAAGTATTATTTAGGGAAAAGAGAATAAAAAAAATCAAGTACCTTTAAATAAGTGTGAAGAGGATACTACTCTTTATTTTTTTATTGGCAAAAACACCATTTTGGTCTCTACATTTTGGGGTCACAGTCAATTTAGTCCCTACATTTTGGTAGCAGTCAATTTAGTCCATGTTATTTTCAAATTGCACTCAATTTGGTCCCTACTGTTAATTTACTAACGGAAAATGCCTACGTGGCAAACGGTGTGCACTATAAGCACACTTAAAGCTTACATGAAATATAAAAAATATTAAAAAGTACCAAATCAGCATTTTTATAATTAATAAAAAGCCACTTAGAAAAAACAAAACCTACAATTCTAAACTGATTTTTTTAACGGAAAAATTAAAAATGAATTAAAAAAAAAAAAAACTCAATATTAAACACATCAAGATCTGAGAAAGACCCGGCAAACTTTGTTTGTGTTTGGATCTAAAAAAATGCAAAGGATCTGGATTACCAACAACTAAACAGAGAGAATCAAACCAATTTAACCTTTGATATACTTATACATCACTGAAACATTTGGATGCAAATGGATATGGGTTCTTTACTTTCAGATATGAGGAGGAGATGAAGTCTGCAGCAGATTTCGTGGAACCCAAGCCATGGCCAAGCTTTACACAGCCAAACCCCATGGCTGTCGCCAGCGACCACCGCAAGCCACAAACGGATGGCTAGCGCTCACTCTCTCTCCCCTCACAGGGGTTTCTCTCTCCTAAGCTCGATTCTCTCTCTTTTGATTTTCCTTTGATGTGTGCACTGTTGAGATTGTTTGTGACTTTGTATTTCTGGAATGGGGTTTTGATTTAGCTTTCAACATGGGTCTGGAAATGAGGTGGTCTTTGTAGTGGCAGTTTGTTGAAGAAAGTTGGGTTTTCGAATAGATTAGTGTAAGAAAGGTGAAGACATGTTGGGTCTTTTAATTGCATTTTTTTTATAGTTGCCGGAAATGGGAAGGGGAGAAATCTCTAACTAACTGATCAAGAAAAAGAGAATGAAGAAGAAGACTAAACAACAACAAAGATTAACAGCCAACAAGGGCTTGGCTCAGCTGGTAAGGTTTGTTCGCTCCGCCTAACCAGCCTAGGTTCGATTCCCGCTGCCAGCGGACTCTTGTTGGTGGGTTGCTGTGTGAGAGATTTAAGGGGAACACAGGTTCGAGCCTTGGTGGGTACCTAGATGGTCCTTGTAGGTCCTGTCCCTCATATGGTCTATACTAACCCGGGTAGCATAATAATAAAGGCCCCCATTTTTGATTATCAAAAAAAAAAAAAAAAACAACAAAGATTAACACTTAATAAACCCATTTTGAAAGCCTCCAAGCAAGATCAAGACTAATCAATCTCCAAATCAAAACAAATCATGCCGGGAAAATTTCTGATTCACTTTCACTTCCTGGGTCTTTTGCAAACCTTCAATGTTTGTGTGTTTGGATTGCAAGAAAATGAAAGAAAATTATAATTTATTTTTATTTCATTTTCCGTTAAAAAAAATCAGTTTAGAATTATGGGGTTTTTTTTTTTTTTTTGACATGACTTTTTATTAATTATTAAAATGTTGATTTGGTAATTTTTAATATTATTTTATATGCCACATAAGCTTTAAGTGTGCCAACAGTGCACATCGTTTACCACGTAGGCATTTTCCGTTAGTAAATTAACAGTAAGAACCAAATTGACTGTAATGTGAAAATAACAGAAACTAAATTGAATGCTACCAAAATATAGGGACCAAATTAACTGTGACCCTAAAATATAGGGACCAAAATCTAAAATGGTGTTTTCGCCTTTTTTGGCAAAAACACCATTTTGGGTTTGGCCCGTTTGGGTGGTGACATGACATCAGTTTAACCAAAAAAGTAATGAGGTTTCTGTTTGTTTTTAGGGGGCTATTGGGAATTATGTTTTAAAAAATGTATTGGTGGGCCCAATACATTTTTTTGCTGAATGTGGGCCCAATACTCGGTATTGATAGCCTAATCATGCTTATGTTAGATTAAAATAATTTTTATTAAAAAAATAAAACCTTGCAGTTGAAATGTTGAATTGAAATTTTTCTTATATTTTAAACAAAGTCGTTAAATGTTTAAATTCTACTCTTTTGTCCATTAAATTAACCTCTCTCTCTCTCTCTCTCTCTCTCTCTCTCTCTCTCTCTCTCTCTCTCTCTCTCTCTTTATATATATATATATATATATATATATATATATATATATAGGGTCATGTTAACGAATGCCGTAGGGTATTGGTTAACAATCCAATTAAAGAAAGTTTTTATAGGAAAAGAAATGAAAAACAATTAATATTTTGACAGTTTTTTTCATTTCCCATAAAAATGATGTTAAAACTTTCTTAAAATGGATTCTTAACCAATGCTCCAACGGCACTTGTTAACATTTCCCATATATATATATATATATATATATATATATATTGTTTTTCTAGGATAAGAGCTATCAGTGTAATTAGGTAAATTGGACTTCGATCCAACATTTATATTAATTATAATCAAGATTTTCACCAATTTTGTATTGTTATTGTCTAGTACTAGCATTTTATTCAATTTGATTTTCTCAAAAAACAGAAATTAAGAATAAAAAAGTATTTTCAATTTTTTCATAAAAAAAATTAAAATAAAAGATACATAACTATGCAAAATTTCATTTTGTTCTCTTTTTTATTCAATATTTCTAACTATTAAAATAACATTAAATATTAACATAGCTATAACTATGCAAAAATTTTAAACTTTTCCACATCTAAACAATTACTTATCTTGAAACACTGGGGAAAAAAAAATCTATGACCATGTATGTAGCACATATAATGAGGCTAATTATTATATTTTTATTTTTAAGAAGAGGATCGTAGTTAACTAATGAGTTTCGAACATAATTTCATCTTCTGATAGTCTCATTAGCCTGAGCCTAAGCCTATTCACTTGACACACGCTCATGAACATTGGGAGAAAATAATAAAGTGAACACAACAAAATAAGGACAGCAAAAATTCGCGTAACATGACTCGATTTTTTCTGTCCATAAAGATAACGAGGTGAGGACAAGTTTTGCTTTTGCCTACCCTGCCTTCCCCCACCTTATGCTCAGTCCACATTAGTGGGCTCTGCTCACCCTGGATTACAACTTTGAATGAAAATCAGTACTCATGTCTACTTGCATTAGTGCATGTCTCGTCAAGTGTCTGATTGAGAAAATTTGTATAGCAAGTGTGCAACTGATAGGGTACAAAATCACTGTAACTTGCATCTAGGTAGGTCAAACCATTGGTTGACTAAAGTATGAACTGTTTGATTAATGAATTAATCCCATAATTATACAACCAATGTAGAATTTAGTGAATCAATGTCTATAAGGTATTAATCCATTGAGAGAGAGAGAGAGAGAGAGAGAGAGAGAGAGAGAGAGAGAGAGAGAGAGAGAGAGAGAGAGAGCACATTATTAAAGAGAACTCGTACAGCTTTTATTCAATATAACCTTGCATTACATAATCCCATATCATGACTCAAAACTATAACAAAAGGACACCTTCAAGTTCAAGGCATCAACAGAAGCTGATTACAGTGCTTCATACATAAGCAAACAGTGCTTTCTCAATGAGGCATATATAGCAAAATGGACCAAACCAACCCAAACCACTAATCAGAATTAAAGTAGCGGGTGGTTAATTAATTAAAAGCCCACCACTGCCAATATTTTCTACCTGCCTTTTCAAAAAAAAAAAAAAAAAGGGCAGAGCAGAGTAGCCCATAATTCAATTTCAATAAAAATGGGTGAGAGCTATCTCGAAACTAGCCCATATCCACAACTAACATACACTAATGACATCAATACTTAGCATCCTTCTTCTATACTTTGTAGACACTACTAAATACTAAGGAGTTGGGTGTTTTTTTTTTCCCACCTAGCTCCTTATAAATATGTCATTTTATAGTTTTTCATGGGAATTGAAGACCACTAAAGGTCTGGCCAAAGGACCAACCACCAGGGACAACATTGTTAGAAACCACAGTGCGACCATCACTTGTGGTGACCTTAAAAGAGAGAGCTTGTCCAATGAGGTAACTATTGCTTTGCCAATTCTGACCCCAGTTTCGGAACATTGGTTGCCAATTGGTTCTTGAGCCTTTGATAGAGACAGCATGAACATCACCAGCACCTCCAACATTGGTGATTAAGACTAGGTTGAAGTTACCTTTGCCGTTAATGGTGAATCTGATACCCCCTCTCTTTCGGCAAGGGACCCTACATTATCACAAAATATACGGAATCAAAGCCTTACCTTAAGGTCAAAGAGGAATGTATATCAAGTAGATAAAAAGGCCAAGGATGATTTGCTTTACGCAGACCATGTCCAAAAGTTAAGTACATAGTTTGACTAAAGTAAAACAAATTAGCCAAGTATGATATGTATGGAGTCCATTTTATTTAATTAAGCTTGAATAAATTGTATTAAAATGATTTTTTTTTTTTAAAAGTATATCTAATAAGTTAAATTAGCTAATATATAAACCATATTTTAAACATGCCAAACACAAGTAATTCCAAGCTATAGAGGGCTGGCAGCAAGTTCAAAATAAAAAATTTGTTAAAATTTTACTATTAAAAAACTTATAATTGATGTAATATGAATATGATTGAATTATATATTTGTTTAGAATTTATAAGTTGACTGTATAAAAATTATATACAATAAAATTTATAATGGTTGGAGCATCACTCTAGAAATAACTAAGTCAACAAAATGCTTACTTAATCACATATTAAGTATATTTCTTTAAAAAAAATTTGTTTTGTCTTTAGAATTTGACACATCAATTTTTAAGTCGTATAGAATAAAATTTCTATTTTTCTAATAATTCTTTTACTATTTATTTATTTAGCATTAATTAGTGGCTAGAGAGTAGAAAGTATCTTTTATTTTTTATTAAATTAATTAAAAATTTAAGAAGACCAAAACATTGTACCTTCTGTAAGCCACAGGAACAATCCCAGCTCTGTATAGAGCTATCTTTTCGAAGATAGGCTGAGAGAGATCAAAATGGTGCTGAGGAGGGTTGCACCAACCCCCATCATTGTTAGGGAGGTTGATGTTTGCTGGGCATAAGTTTGTAGCAGTGACCACAACTGAACCAGGTAGGCACCACTTTGGGTCATTCACACACTTAATCTCAAAACAAGCCCCACAGCTCAGTCCATTGTTGAACATTGCTGTGCTCAAAGCTGCTGTGTTTATCCCATATCCCTGGCTGTATAGGTTTCCATACCCACAAGCCCCACCTGCATGCATTAATTAGTTATTGTGGTCATCAACATATATGTTGGTTACAGAGGAATCAAACAATTGTGTCTTCACAAAAATGATCTCCAGATGCATGTATTTACAAGTATTTATTCTTTTAGAATTACATCATTTGTTACAATTTTTTATAGTGGTCTTGAACGGTAGACAATCACTTTCACATATATGTATTTATCTATTTTTGTCCGTCATTCATAGTGGACTATATTAGAATTATATCGAAAGTATGCTTGTAGAGATGTAATAAAGTAAAAATACTGACGTAGACATTACATTATGTTTTTGTATAATTTTTTTCACAAAGTACTCAAGTAACAAATTGTTATTAATTTTCACGCGTTTTTCACTGGCACAACTTTGTTCACAGTTCTTTCAGCAGTAAATGAAATAAATTGTCTATTTGGTTGAAGTATATACACGGATTTTGTAAATAAGGCTTAGAGCATAAATTTTGAGACTTACCCATTGTACCAGAGGCATCACCACCCCCATAGAAAGTGGCATGGGCATTAATCCAACCTCCACCATATCCATAAACACACGAACCCAAAGAGAGAAACACCAGGAAGAGAAGTCCAACAAGTGCCATTTTTTTTCCTGCAGAGAGTAGTGAGTTTCAGTACCATGATATCACCTCCCAATAACTTCGATCAATTTAGAAAAACAAAAAGAAAGAAAGAGAAAAAATGCTATAGATGGAGACAAACCTTTTGAGAGAGAGAGAGAGAGAGAGAGAGAGATAGCTAGCTAGAGAGGTGGTGAGGAAATGGGAGGGTGAGGTGAGGAATATATAGATGGTTGGAGGAGCTAGCAAAAGCGATTCCTCATGCAACGTCATAATATAAACTGACACTAATTGAGGTGTGGGGACCTTAAACCGCCAAGTGCAATTGGTTATTTCTCTGTGGAAAACAAAGACCCTTTTCGTAAAACCACGTACTTTTCAACTTTCCTGTGTGTTTTTGCTGAGTAAAAGTCATTGAGATCTCAAAGATTCAACTAGGGTATACCTTAAAGAACCCAATGTGGTTTTGCTCTTTGATACTTGATAGTACTTTCAACTGTACAGTACTGTCAGTACATACACCAGATTCCGCGCTTTTTACCAAGAACTATTTGCTATTATTATAATTCTTTTATTTTTTCTCTTGAGTTTCTATGCTTTATATATGCCAGCTAATGGGGTTGTTGTTTTGTATAGGGCATTCGTTTTGTGTTGAAATTTCAATGGAAAAGCGATGATATATTGGACAAAATTGCACTTCTTTACAGGTGCGAGCTTGTGTGAAAGTCTTATGGTTATAGCATCCATGACAAAGCCTCTTAGATGGACTCAAAGTATGGTCAATTTTGCATGCTTTCTAGGTCTTCAAGTGCAAGGAATCTTCCTTCAACATTCAATGCAATTAAAACCATATTCAGAAATCCCAGTGAAAAATGGACTACCAAAAGTACCTAGATAGCAAAAATTGTTCTCTAAACAACAATGTGTCCAACATAGTAGTCTAAAATAGCAGTACAGTAAAAGAAGAAAGCTTTAGCTAACAATATATCTTTCCTACTACAAAAAGTTGGAATTTCAATTGGATCAATATTAATTCACACTTCGACTTGTTTTCCTTTATGTTTCATGATTAAAGATTGAGCATTTAATACCAAAATTCCATTAGATTGAAATTGCTGCTACAACCATTTTCACAAAATTCCTTATTTTATTAGTGTTTCAAACATTCAAAATGTTACAAACGTGCTGCACCGGCACTACTAAATCTCCATATCTAAGTATAAGGTTCAAGTACACGTTGGAACCGACAAATTTTTCTGAATCCCTCATGTTATTTTCAATTTTGTGAACAAATTTAATAGCAATTTTGACCAATTTATCATGCTAGAGAAATTAATTCCAAGGCCTTCTCATTCAATGTCACACCTGTTTAGTTGAACACACCTCTTCTTCTTCTAAGAAAGAGAAAGAGAGAGAGAGATCTATGGCCATGCACATGGATGATGTCAGATGTGGTAGATGATGTATGATAAACACAGGCTGTTACACTGGAAGGACCAAGAACAGTTCAATCTCATTATTACAATTCATTTATTGCCAATTGGTTTTGGTTCTCTTCTAGAGCTAAAACCTTAAACCTTTTCTTGCAAATGTTTAGATCTCAAGTGTGAACTCGTTATAATCTAAGAAACAAGTAAAGTGGACTAAGTGTGTTTTTTTCTGCATAGTTCATAGTTCATCACTTCCACAGCCAACTTTCTTATCTTTCTCTTATTAGTATATTAATTTCTTTTCATGGTTTTTCAAAGATTCTTTGCCCCGGCTTACTTCAGCAATTTCTTTCCAGCTTCTTCTTTCTTTTATGTTATCCAATTCCAACCGCATTAACACCTTTTCATATTTTACCCTCTAAAAGAAAATGATCGAGATATTCTTAAAAATAAAAATAGATTCGGTTAACAGATGCCTTTAAGATAAATGTGAAGTTTTACAATAAAAATTTACCAACCATAAAATGAAAGTAGAGACCAAATTATACTTAAAATCATTTATGTTTAAAATATTTTCATTTTGATATTTTATGTTTGATTTTTTTTTTTTTTTTTTTTTTTTAATGTTTGAAACCGTTTTCAAAATAGTCTTTTCATTGTTTCAAAAAAAAAAAAAAATAGTCTTTTCATCAAACCCCATAAATTTTGCTCCATCAAATCACTCATGTGACTACGTAAGTTTGAAATTGAGATCATTATTAAAACATTTCCACTTCATTGACCGACTGACTTTTGTTTATTTCTTTTCTCAAAAAAAAAAAAAAAAGACTTTTGTTTATTTTTACTTTTAAAAAAAAACCTCCACCATCAATCCCACCAACATGCCTCAAATAGTCTCACAACCACCACCAAATTGGGCATAAAATTATAAGAGTGAAATCCTACCAAGACTCACCTTCCCAATACTCAAACCCAAACAATCGGGGAATCCAACTAAATCAAGGAAAATAAATCTCATGGGGAACGAAAATGAATACTTTTAAACATGAAATAATAAAATAAAAATACTCTAAAAATAAACGGTAAAAAGTGTAATGCATTCAAAATTAAATGTTCAAATTCATCTAATTACTTTTTTGTATTCTTTCTGAAGTCAACTAATGGTGCCCAATTAAGAATAACATGCTGTGAAAAATATGAAGAATTTTTTTTTTTTTTGAGAAGAAAAAAAAATGAAGGCTTTTTTTTTTAATGAAAAAGTGAAGACTTAGTGCAAAGTGTAAACAATATGTCTATATATATATATATATATATATATATATATATATATATATATAAGTGTGACCATAATTTTCCATTTTTTCTTCATTGGTTTACCATCCAGTTCAATGTGTGCAATTGTAAACCTGTAATAGCAAAAATAATATTAAACAAAAAATTATTAAATGTTAGAGCATGCATGCACTAGATGTTGTAAAATAGCGGAAGCTCAAATTACCAAGATTGATTGTGAAAATATTTTAAACTTGTGAAAAATCTTCAAACTAACATTAGGAACAAAGAAAATTAATCCAAAAGAAAATAGACACAAGAAACACCAAGATTTACGTGGTTCAGCAATAGCCTACATCTACGGGCGACGACGAACAAATTTCACTATATCAAATTTGGGATAATACAAATTGGTGTAGAGGCACTCTCACAAACCCAAATCTCAAATATTAATACACCCAAATAACTCTCTCTTACAAATACAAACCAAAGGACCAAAGTTTCACAAATACCAAATACGAATACCAAATACCAATTGCGCACAAACCAAAGAGAGAGCCACAAAGAAAATCCAAAAGTTGCAACGCACCAAGAGAGAGCAAATCACCAAACCGCAGAACCAAAACCAAGTGGCAACAAACCTCTCTCACTATTCCAAATTGCAACCCACATATATCAAATAACCAAACAAGAGAGAGCCTTTTTCTCACACACTCTCATCCCTTTCTCTAATTTTCTGTAGTAGCACTATGCTTATAAAAGAGACTTGAGTAGGCTAGTATATCCAAAATCAAGAAAGACTAGACTTTATTTCCACACACAAAAGGAGAATCACTCCTATTCTATATAGAACTCAAAATCAAGTGGTAGACAAGACTTCTAATAAAACTTGATAACTTCAAAGAACAGTAACCCAAAAGAAATATAATTCCTTCCTTATCCAAATCCAACAAGGAGTTGAAATCCTAATTCAAGCTATATTCTACACTAGATACATATACATACATACATATATATATGGTTGAATTCAAGTTACACCTGGTATAATTTTAAGTAATATTACACCACCGAATAACTTGTTATTGAATTAATATTTTGAAAATCCAACCGTTGAATTACATGTTCTATATGTTCTTAACATGCATGTCAATTTTCATATCAATAGGATGTTATTTACCATTTAATACATAAACTCATCTTTTATACAATATTTTAAACTACAAAAAATTTGAATTTTAATAATTGATTGATGACATGACTATTAATCTTTAATCATCTTGAAATTTTGCAAGCATGAAATTATACAAAGACAATGTAATCTAACGATGAATTTGTCAATATTCGTAACTAATTAAAAAATATTGAGTGGTGTAACATTGCTTAAATTTACACCAGGTGTAACTTGAACCTAATCCATATATATATATATATATATATTCACCTGCAATCACCACGTTAAGAATGAAACTAAGGGCCTGTTTGATAAGTTAGTTTAAGTAATGTTGTTTGAGTGTTTTTTATATACGTATGAAAAAATATGTTGAAAAGTATGTAAGATTGTTTAAAATATGAAAATATTGGTTAGAGATAACTAACCAAACATGCCCTAAACATGCAGGTTTATGCAACTGGTCTTCTATTCACCTATTAAATTACTTAATATAAAATAAAAGCACGCATAACGATGGCATACCTGTGTGGTCAATTTGAGATACTGAGTTCTTCTTATAAAGCCCGCATAACGATGGCATAGGCTGTGCAGTGAATTTGAGATAGTGACTTCTTCTTATCATCTCCAGCTCTCTACAATGATCACGTTAAAATATCATATAAAATGGACATGGGGTAACTCCAATACTCCAATGCATTGGATTCAACACGAAACAGAAATGGACACATGTTTTATTTTTGTTACATGTTCACGTCATGTCGATTTTAGTGCATTGAAACAAACTCTCTCCAAAAAATATGTTACGATTTTATGGGTGTCTATTCATATGTTTTATTCTTATTCTTTTTTTTTTTTTAATAATCATAGCTAGAAATTAACTTTGTGTCTTATGATGAATTGGAAGGATGTATTACACATAAGGAAAAAAAAAAGGTTCACTATTTGTTAATGGTATGAAATTAACTTTATCTTTTGTAAGCATTTTTATTCCAAGTTCAAAGATTGGATAGGTTGGCTAAAGTTTTGTAACTAAATTGGCACTTTTCCTACTAAAATGTAAAGTCAAAAAAAAGAAAAAAAGATTTGAACTAAATGGGTTAGCTCAAATCCTTTTTTCACTCGAATTGAATTTTTTTTTTTTTTTTTTGCTGTATACAAGTACACCGCAAAACTTTTCCGGTTTTGAAAATATAACATTATATATTATTATATGAAAAAACAAAAAAAAGAGACGTTAAAATGTGGCTGGAGTTGGGGGTTCTGGCATGCATTTAGCTTAGCATAATGAAAGCAACTTGAGTCTTGCGGGGGTTATGAGATCGCACACGTATAACTGCGCTATTTACGTAGGGCTGCTTTCTCACGCGGTTCTCGAAAACTCATTTCCGCGTTGTTTCTTTTTCCTCCGTTGAATTCCCTTTTCCCTCACGGATTCCTCTTTCCTCAAACCAATAAAAACCAAAACCTCAGACCCAACCATGCATCAAGATAATACAGACAACTGCATACCAACCTGTAAAATTGCAACCTTTTTTTTTTTTTTTTTTTTTTTTTTTGTAGGACTTTTATTACTGAGAGAGTTTCATTTCCGAATATTCCTCTATATTTTGTGAGGTTTTTTTTTTTTTTTTAATTTTTTTTAAAATTTCGGTGGGCTTAGATAGCTGACACTGCATGGTGTGATAACATTAAAATGATCGGCAATATAAGGATCTATTTATTTAATTACTCATTTTCCTGATCTTTGTAGGGTATACTTAGAAAGCGAAATCTTGCCAATAGTAATGAGTTGATGTGAGTATGTGAGCATGGCGGTGGTGGAGCCATGATAAATCATTTTTTTTTAATATCGAAATTAACACACGCGCATAAAGGAAAGGATGAAATTTTAACACGCAAAAGCACATTATAAACTTCACTGGAAAGTCATGCATAGTATGATAAATCTAAATTAGAAAAAAATATTGTTTATAGTTAGATATTATATATAAGGTTATGATATATGTGCAATAGATAACTTGTCCTTAAATATACAGTTTAAAAATTTCAAGAAATTTGGGGTAATACCCCCAAATGTCTGCTCTGCCCTGTATGTGAGTACTGGTAAATTTGAATATGAACACAAAAGTTTGATTACTTTTTGGAATTTGAATTATGATGATGAAGAGTTTCATATTTATTATAGTCACCCAAGTTAAAGAACATATGAACATATGATTCTCCAAATAAAAAAAATAAAAAAGTTAATGAACAATAATGTACAATGAAGTTATATTTTGTATTTTTGGGGTATATTATTCTTTTGGTCTTCAAATTTAAAATATTTGATTGGTCTCTTAATTAAAATTTTAAAATTTATAACTTGCCTTTCCACTGATTGTCTATTCATATATATACAAAAAGAGATTGAGATGCACCAGATTTAGAGCACTAGTATCCGGAGTTGTGAAACTCTAAATGGGCATTATCCGGCATGTTAGTTGTAAAAAATTTTACAATCTAACTATAGTAATGTCTTACTTGTAAGATATTAATGTAGCAGGTTGTATAATTTTAAATTAATTTTGGGGTAAAGCTATTGCCCCCAAGCTTCAATGTCTGCCCTATATGTGAGTAGCGGTAATTTTGAATATGAAAACAAAAGTTTAATTACTTTTTGGAATTTCAATTAAAATGAAAGTTTCATATTTATAGCCACCTGTGAGGGTCCTTTTTTGGACAGTGTCTAGGCCCAAGTTGAAGTAAGAACCATGGGCCTTTGAGTTGTTGTTTAAAGGGATTGGGCTTGGTTCACCGCAGCTAAATGGGCTGTTTGCAAAACCAAGTGGTGCACAGAGCAAAAATCCTACAATACGTACATACTAGCAAGAATATATATGTATTGAACATCAAGAAACAGTAAAAGAACAATGTAATAAAAAAGATAAACAAATATATTGTTAAGGATCCTTAAAACACTATAAAATATTTCATTACTTTCTTTAGTTGTAAATCACAATGTGCTCACTAAGACATGTTACAAGGTTCAAATAAGCTCAAAAATTACAGACTTAGATGACTATCTAAGCCTCTAAGACTTGCAAAGTTTGAATCCCTTTGAATCCAAGTATGTTCAATAGTGGTTGTTTTGGGATATACCGGGCGATATTTCTCTTTCTTTTACTACTTTCTTTGAGTTTTTAACAAAGTTTCTTAATAATTCTGTTATGATTCACTATTGCTGAATGCCCCTTCAATGTTGGCTGTTTCTCCCTTTTATAGCGTCATTCTAGGATTCCAGGGTATCACTAATTCCCCTCCTCTGCTTCCTTAGGTACCAGAGCCCACGTTGTGTCAGCCACTTTGATGACTGGTCCTTTCCTTGTTTCTCATAGTTTTCTTCTTTTGGTGCTGTTTCCCTAAAATTTTCTTGCTGACTTTCCATTCTGGGGTGTCTTTAGAGGGCTGACCTTCAATCTCTCTTCCCTCAAGGCTTCTAATCCTTACCTTTTTCAGACTCAGCTTTTTTGGCTGTCCTTCTTTTGTCATTTTTCCCAGGTGAGCCGAATCCATTCCTACCAAGTTGAAGGTTTTCCCGGCTACTTCACTTTATAGTTCTTCTTTCTGGGTTGCCCGAGGTACCAGCCCCTTGTTCATGAATTGTTATTCTCCAAGCCTTTTGTTTCCTTTCTGCATCACTAGGTGACTGAGAAGGACGTATCTGTCCTTCGTTCTTTGTGTTTCTTGGTGCTTTTTTTGAACTGTCTCAATCTCATCCTAGCTATGTTGCACGTTCCGAGGATCCCAATGTTGGAAAATCTGGTTTTGTATCCCATACAAAACACACAGCGGAAGCAACAATCACGGATCTACTTCGTTCATGAAAGATAACATGTAACCTTGAATTCTAGAATAAAGAATAGAAAGCGTACCTTGATGCAGTGAAATTCAAAGTCAAAACTTGAGAATACCTTTAATCTTTATCTCAATTCCACATGGTACCCAAGATGTGTGGGCTCTCAATCAATCTTTTTGTACATTGATTCTCAAAGAAAAGACCTTCTTCTTCTCCTTGTAGAGAAAAACTGATTTCTTTTCTTTTTATCATACGTACATACAAACTACATTAGTAGTTTCTTTATTTAATAGCTCTTATTAAAGAAAAACTGATTATCTAATTGGGTTAGCCTTTTGGGCCTACCCAATTGGGCTTTAGTTTGTAACTTGAGATGGGACCAAAGGAAACAAATAAGACTCTAACTCCAATTGGCCTTAGGCTTTTCTGTCAACTCTTGACAAGTCCAAAGTTACCATTAATTATATTCAATACCATTATAAGAATATAATTGCACTCTAGGCCTTATTAATAAATTATATCTCAAGACTTTATTATACATACAATCCCTTCATTAAAATATTCATAGTAATACAAAGTCATGAATGATGACTGCCACTTTGAAGATTACTACATTTTAATCCTTGAGTACCCGGTTTAATCCTTTATGTTATTCATCATATATTTATAAAATCCAATTTCATAAATATATACTTTAGTAGCTCCTTACTAAAGTGGCTGGGCTCAACACTCTAAATAACCAAACCCATTAAACTTATCTCAAGAGACTATTTTATATCTCTGTTAAGAGATTATGAATTCCATCTTGAGAATATATGTTCCATCAACAATAAATGCGGCTGCCCAACATATTGAGGTTTTGACCGTAACTAATAGATCTCACTCCTGATATATCAAAGCAACATACATCTCATGATCAGGTCCATTATTCTCTCAGGATTTAGAGTTGATGTAAATAGAAATCGTGAGATTTATTATTCATTTGACAGTCGTTAGGAGAATAATAAATCTCACAGCGATTTAGTTCAATATATCTTAACTCTTAAAATATATCAACATATCAACTAGAAGTCTCCACTTTTATGATCAAGACAAATCATCTTAGTTGATATGTTATAGTCTTTGTAGATGAAATGCCCAATTTCATCACCGACTACGAACTAAAATCCTGAGTTTACAAAGAGTTTGTGATTTATATCTTTTGTGACTTTTCACATAAATCACATACTATGCATCTCATGGACTAAGATAATGTCCCATTAGTTCATTAATAAATAGTCTCATATAATTAAACAATTTAATTATTTATGACATGCCAATAAATTGGATTTTAGGGCATAAACCCCAACACCCGAGCCCTTGGCAACTTCTGGGTATCCCGGCCCAGTTCTTCCCACTAGACTTTCTTTGATTTTCTGATCTTGACGAGTTGGGCTTTTTCCTTTCTTCCCTCCGTTTCATGGGCCCTAAGGCCTGTCCTTTCGTGGGTTCTAGGCTTCAAATCTTTCTTTTGATGGACTTGGGCCATCATTTTCTCTTGTAGTGAGCTCAACCCTTTTATATGAGGTTCACCCACTGTGCTTTTTCTTTTGGGCCTTGGTGTTATAACTTTTTAGACCTCAACACCACCCAAGTTAAAGAATCAAAATCCTTTTGCTGTTGTGGTGTTGTGAAACTAAAATCAACTGAAAGATAGAGAGGAGTGTAATTTTTTTCAGGTGTGTTTTGTTTTTCAGAGGTTCTAGTAATGCAGAAGTCTCACTTGAGTTTCTCTGCTGTTAAGTAAGTGAGTGCTCTCTCTTCACTTAGGCAGTAGAATTTGCTGTCCCTTCCATTCAAAGGAGAGTTTTGTTTTCTCTTGGGGTAACAAGGTTATCTCTAGAGCTAGTTGGGTTTTTTTTCTTGGGGTTTAGGGAAACACATTTTCTATCGAATCTCACTTACTCTTGTGAGACATGGAGGATTTGGCAGAAAAATGGAGTAACTTCTCTCTCTCAAAAAGGGAGAAGACAGGTTTTGTTCTGAACAAGGATCAATGGTCAGGCGAATTTATTACCGCAGCACAATTTTTAACTCCCCATTTTCTAAACATGGAAGCGATGGCGAGAACCTTCAAACAATTGTGGAGATCCACCAACGGCTTCAAGATTCGCAACCATAAGGATCACATGGTGCTTTTTGTTTTTGACAACTTAAGTGATGTTGATCGAATACTACAGAGCCAGCCATGGAGTTTCGACAAACACTTAGTTATGATACAGAGATACAATACAGATGTACTAGTCCATGAGTTGGTGTTTACGAAAGCATTATTCTGGGTGCAGGTTCATGAAATTCCGATCTGTTACATGACTAAGATAGTTGCTGAAAGCCTTTGTGAAATTGTCAGGGAAGTCCAAAAATCAACTGATGATGTTGATGATGAAGGTGGTCATTTTATTCGAGTTCGTGTCCTAATAGATGTCACCTTACCTCTGTGTAGGGGACGATTAATTACAATGGAGAATGGGGTTAAAAACTGGATCCGATTCAAATATGAAAGGTTGCCGAATATATGCTTCTGGTGTGGGCGATTAACTCACAGTGACAAGAATTATGACTTGTGGATTGATAGCAAAGGCACCCTTTCGCCTGATCAACAACAGTTTAATTCTAGCTTGAAGGCATCACCATACTTGGCCAAAGGAAAAAATGTCATCTTCGTTCCAGAGGGTTCTATGAAGGAAGAAAATCCAGTTTTTAGGTACCACAGGAAGTCAGGCCACATCCCGAGCCGGTGATGGATAAAACAGGGACTGGTTCACCGGAAAATGTGCAGTCCAACATGGAGCTAACAGTTGAGAAAGAAAGCAATAAATTGGAGGAGCATTTAAACGCTGAAATCGTAGGTGTGGAGAATACGTTACAAACGGATGTTTGAGTTATTCCAAACGTGGACTTTATCTCAAACATTTCTTATTCAAATTTAAACCTGAATATTATGGATGAGATTAACTCTGCGATTTTAATTCCCAAACCCGTTTCTTTTGCTGAGCTGTTTAACATCCAAATAAGGGAAATTGATGAGGCCCTAATTAAACTTGGTTAGCACACGAATGAGAGAGTAAATTCGTTAGAAGCAATCAATGTAGCCATTATTCCCCAAACTCAACGTGAAGATGTCAAGAAAGGAAAAGAGGCACGTGAGGTAAAGTTAGCAAGTTCACGTGAGCAAGAGCAAGGAGTGAGCCGTGAACCTGCACAATCTGCCTCTCAAAAAATTTGCACGAGCACAAGCAAGAAGCCGTGTACCAGAGGAAGAGTAAAACACCAAGCACGTGCAAAAACTGTGGAGAATAACACAACAGGGAAAATAATTTATGCAAAAGATTTGGTGATGATCATCTAGAGTTACTAGGTGAGCGCAAATCGGTTTCAAAGGATGATGGGAATTCTTCTTTTTCAATGGTGGAGGTTGTGTGTCAGCCCCGCCAATCGCAATGAGTTGCTTAATTTGGAACTGTTGTGGGCTTGGGAACCTATGTACAGAGAATGAGCTTGCTGAATTTGTGCAGGCAAAAGATCCCTCTGTCGTGTTTATAGTCGAAACATGGGCAGATGAAGCAAGGCTGAAAGAAGTAAAACGAAAGATACAATTTGAGAACATGTTTGTTGTACCAAGAGAAATCAAGGGAGGAGGTTTAGTTTTGTTTTGGAAAGAATCAATAGCTGTTACAGTCAAGGGCTCTAACAAAAATCATATTGATATGGTTATAAATAAGAATACGGAACAGGAATGGCGATTTACAGGATTCTATAGAGAACCAAAAACACAGAGAAGAATTGAGTCTTGGAATCTACTCCGAAGGTTAGAGCGGAAATTTCAGATACCATGGCTATGCGCAGGTGATTTTAATTAGTTGCTCAGAAGCGAAGAAAAATTAGGTGGCAATAGAAGGAGCCACAATCAGATGCAACTTTTTGTGATGCAGTGGATGCATGTGGTTTTTTGGATCTTGGATATTTGGGTTCCAAATTTACTTGGAGCAAGCATTTTGCAAGCGGTCAATCAATTTGGGAATGGCTTGATAGGGCATTTTGCACAAATGATTGGCTTCAACTGTTTGCAGGAACAAAGGTTTTTCATCTCACTAGCACCACATCGGATCACACGCCTATTTGGATAGTTCATGATGGCCTTGAACCACCCCCTAGATCAAAGCCATTCTGTTTTGAAGAAATGTGGCTCTTCGATAAAGGGTGTGGGCGAATGGTGGAAGCAGTGTGGAAAGCTTCAATCCCTTGTGATCCTGAGGTTCAAGTATTGAAGAAAATTGCCAAATATGGGACTAATTTAACCCAATGGAGTCGTCGAAATTTTGGGAATGTTCATAAAGAGCTTGTCGAGGAAAGAAAACTCTTGGTGAGGGTAGAACATGCGACAATGCAATTTGGTTGAAACTTTCGAGTAAGGGAACTCACTAAGGAAATTAATGGTTTGATGATTAAAGAAAATAAAATGTGGCGGCAACGTGCTAAAAGTTTCTAGCTAGTAGTGGGAGACAAAAATTCCAAGTACTTTCATAGTAGAGCAACTCAAAGGCATAGGCGTAATAAAATAAATGGTATTACCAACTCCACAGGCAAATGGGTTAAAAATCCTGAAGAGATAGCCGAATCTTTCATTGAGTTTTACCAAGAACTTTTCGTGTCATCAAATTCGGCCATTGGTGTTGAGGATCTGGATTCAATTCCAAATATTGTCAGTGATGAAATGAACTCTCAGTTATCATAGGAATTCATGCAATGGGAAGCACAGGCAGCCTTGAAGCAAATGGCTCCATTGAAACCTCCTGGTCCCAACAGTATGCCTCCACTCTTCTATCAAAATTATTGGGAACTTGTTGATTGTGATGTTACAAAAACAATTTTATCTTACCTCAATTCAGCCATGATACCTCACCCTCTGAACCATACTTTCCTTACATTAATCCCAAAAATAAAAAATCCAGCTTCGATCTCTGATTATCGCCCCATCAGTCTATGTAATGTGCTATATAAAATTTTTCCCAAGGTATTAGCCAACAGACTTAAAAAAATATTACCAATCATCATTTCAGAACATCAAAAGTGCTTTTACAAAAAACTATTTGATTTCTGATAATATTCTTATAGCATTCAAAACTTTACATAGCATGAATACTCATAAATCTACCAAATTAGGTTACATGGCAGTTAAATTGGACATGAGTAAGGCATATGATAGGGTGGAGTGGATTTTTTTGGAGAAGGTTATGAGAAAATTGGGGTATAATGAGAGGTGGATAAACCCCATAATGATTTGTGTGAATACCGTATCCTATTCAGTTTTGGTTAATGGTGAACCTAAGGGATTGATCTGACCTACAAGGGGAATTCGCCAAGGTGACCCACTATCACCATTTCTTTTCCTCCTTTGTACGAAAGGTCTGCATAGCCTTATTTCTAAGGCAGAAAGGGAGGGAGCCATCCACAGGTCTGGCTTAAGCAGAAGAAGTCCTAAACTAACTCATCTGCTTTTCACGGATGATAGTTTTTACAAGTCTAATAGAAGTGAATGCCAAAAGGTGCTGCAAATTCTAGCTCATTATGAAAGACTATCGGGTCAGCAAATCAATCGTGGTAAAACTGCTATCTTCTTTAGTAAATCCACCATGATGCTATGAAGTTGGAGATCCAGGAAGCCTTAGGAGTTCCAGAAATAATGCACTATGACAAATACTTGGGGCTGCCATTACTGGTAGGTAGACACAAAAAAGCAAGGTTCGAGTACATCAAAGAAAGATTTGGAGGAAATTGCAAGGGTGGGAAGAAAAGTTGTTGTCTCAAGCAAGTAGAGAAATCTTGATAAAGGCTGTAGTTCAAGCAATTCCAACCTACTTAATGTGTTGCTTTAAATTTCCATTAGGCCTTTGTCATGAAAATGAAGGATTGGTTCGAAAGTTTTGGTGGGGACAAAGAGGTGAAAGAAGGAAGATACATTGGGTGAAATGGGAGGATATGTATGAGCCAAAATCTGAGGGTGGTATGGGTTTTAAGGAATTACCTTTGTTTAATGACGCTTTCTTAGCAAAAAAAAATTGGAGACTTTAACATAATAAAAACTCTCTATTTTATAGAGTTTTCAAATCTAAATTCTTTCCAAGTTGTTCTGTCATGGAGGCTAAAGAGGGTCATGGTGGATCGTATGCATGGAAGAGCATCTTAATTGGAAGGGAGGTTATTCAAAAAGGTGCAAAGTGGAGAGTTGGAAACGATGAGTCAATCAAACTTTGGGGTAACAAATGGCTACCTTCTCTTAACTATCCATCATTGTAGGGGCCTTTAATAGCAGAAATGCAGAATGCTAAAGTAAGTTCTCTTCTAAATCCCACTACCCGTTCATGGGATTTAACTTTTCTGTCCAAAGTGTTCAGCCAAGAAGAAGCAGGTGAAATTCATAAAATCCCTCTCAGCCGAAATCCTTGTGATGATGCTCTTTTCTGGCCATTTGTGCAATCCGGACAATAGTTTGCCAAATCAGGATATTACTTCCTAAAAACTGAAGTGCGAAGCTTATCTCCACCAAGGCACCAAGTTACTGATCAGAAAAAATCAATGTGAAAATATATATGGTAGTTGGCAGTCCTATGTAAGGTGAGGAATTTTGTTTGGAGAGCATGCCGAAATGCTATCCTAACAAAATCAAACCTGGTTCGCCGATGTATTATCGATGACCCAACTTGTCCCCTCTACTCACAACACCCTGAAGACGTTCTGCATTCTTTGTGGTCATGTCCAAGTTTGACATAGGTATGGGCAGATGATCCACAATGGAATTTTAGGAGCAGCACACAGTTCCAAAATTTCCCACAACTGCTCCTTCATGTCCTGGATTCAGATTGTAGTGGTGAACTCTTCGCAATGCTTACCTGGACTATCTGGTTTAGGCACAACAATGTGAGGACTGCTCCACCAAGTTTGCCACTGAACCAAATTGCACAACGAGCCTTTAATCACTCCTGGAGTTTTGGACAATCCAACCAAGGAAGCTGACAGCAGTAGCACCATCGCAGGTAAGGTGACAGCCTCCTCCAGTTGATTGCTTCAAAATTAATTGACAGAGCAGTGTTTAAGGATGAAGACAAAGCTGGTATTGGAGTGGTTGTTCAAGATAATCAGGGCATGGTCATGGCTTCATTATCTCAAAATATCCCACTCCCACATTTAGTCATGAACTTGGAAACCTTGGTAGCATGTAGAGCACTCGAACTCTCCCTAGAACTAGCCTTAGACAAAGCAATTCTCAAGGGAGACTCGCTGATCATCATTAATGCTTTAAGGGACTTCTCTCCTTCTATAGCCTCATATGGTCTTTTAATCCGTGATGCTCATTTGTTGGCAAACTTGTTTACTAGTATTAGTTTTCAACATTCATGTTTGTAGGGATGGAAATTATGTTGCTCACAACCTAACTAGACATGCATGTCATGTCACTGGTTTTTCATATTAGATGGAAGATGTTCCAATCCAAATTTTTACAACTTATCAGGCAGATTTTCCTATCACTTAATAAAATTCAAGTTCTTCTTTCTCAAAAAAAAAAAAAAAAAGTTAAAGAACATATGAATATGATTCTCCAACAAAAATAAATAAAATTAAAGAGTACGAATGTACAATGAAGTAAATTTTTTTTTTTTTTTGGGATAAATTATCCTTTTGGTCTTCAATTTAAAATATTTGATATATTGGTCTCTTAAAATTTTAAAACGTCTTTCCACTGATTGTCTATTCAATAATACTAAAAAAAATTGAGGTGCCCCACATTTAATGGACTAAAAATAGAACTAGCCTCATATTTTGAGAGAAAAGAATTAAATAGGCAATGAATGAATGGAAGATGATGATGCCGAAAAATCACCAATAAGTCACACGGTCCTCACGTGCTTGAAACAATACCCACACAACACAAAAGAGAAGACTTAACAGAGGGCACTGGTGTGGTGCCGACCAAAAACCCTTCGAATGTTAAGTTAGAATTTCTCACAACTCTAGAGTGCCAGAGCTGGGCTGAATTATGCATACCTTATTTTCTGAGGGTCTCTGGGTTTTTATAGTAGTGTAGAACCGACTCCATTTCTTAGGTAGGAAGGCGTTTCCTTATAGAGAAGATCATTATTAATGAGCGTATATTACGGAATCCTCCTCATATTAGAATTCCATCCATATTGAGACTCTATGAGCTAGGGTTAACCGTCAGATGCAAGTTGTTTCCATTTAGGATTCCTTGGAGACTACTGAAACCAAGTGGATGCCACATGGCCCTTTAGACCCGTCCACCTTGTGTCCGTACACTCTGGATCCGTCTACCATCAACCCACTGTTCCAAATCCGTCATGCTTATTATAATGGATCCGTCATCCATACTTTTACCCTCTTCAAAAGAAAAAAAAATGGATAAAAAAATGTACACGAAATATTCTCAATTTCTTAAATTTAATAACTAAATTAAAACTTTTTAAACTTTAAGAAAACCAAGTGAAAGTTGCAATTTTTCTTAATTTTTGTTGTAAACATAAAATTTTCAAATTCCTCGTAGCAATTTTATTTTTATATCTTCGTAGCAAAATTAAGATGTAGATAGATGGTTGCAACTGTGGTTCCAAAAAATTTTTGTGGTCAAACTTTTTGCGTGTGTGCGTGCCCAATTCCTAAATCAAAATGGAGAGCGCATGAGATTATTGAATTGCATGGACTCAATATTTTATTTTTTGTGGCACCAAGATCCCCCAATCGCATGAAGAAGCCCTCAAATTAATCAATCTCACCTAAGTGGAAGAAAGTTGTGATAGAAGAAATGAAGCCTTTAAATTAAAGAAGATCCGACACTTTGGAAACTGATCACAAAAACAAACGTATGGTTGGCTGCATGTGCCATGAGCTACCGGATATACCCTAAAACACAAAGTTTGTGGCTCTATGGGAATTTGGTTCTATCTTCTGTGTGGATATCAAACTATAGCTTTACCAACATTGTTGAATATTGATTCATCTACCAATCACAAAAGCTTATACATGAGTGGAATTTTTTCTTTCTTTTTGGTCTAAGAGTGGAAGTATGTACCTATCATTTTCTTCAAAGTAAAGTTAAAGTTAAAGAGAAAAATAAGGAAAAGGGTTTTAATCAATTCAATGTCAATGCCCCCTTTTCTCTCTACTTTGGTTGGGGGTTAAAGAGTGGACAAGAAAAACCTAAAAACATGGATGCGAGCTTTAAGTATATCAATCCCTTTTTCATTATTACATGCATAACTTAATCCTATGCTACTTTCTTTGTACTTTGTTCTTAGATGGCATACTGGATTAGTTTGGAATGGGTCACTTCAGCAATGCAAATGTCATATAAATATAACTAAGGTCAAGTATAGAGGCTGCGGCGCTTAATTTAAAATTTTAAACAGTTTTTTATATCTTTATAATCACTTTTAGTTTCAATGGTCCATTGGATTTCGAAAGGGCTGATAGTTTTTTATGATACAGTATACTGTTTACCACTTCTAGTAGGTTTTGATCTGAAAGAGCTAGAGTAATCAATACACAATATTAAGGTAAAAATGATTTAGGAATTTACTCCCACGTTTTGAAGTAGTAAACTTGTGTAATAAATTCTAAGGTTAATGAATGTAACTAAAGATTATTAAGTGTTAGACACAAATTACTATATATGGACGAAACTATTAACTAGACAAGCACATTGGGTGATAGCTCATTTTTATTCTCTACCACATTTCATTTTTGTTTTTCATTATAAAGCTCATATGATCAATCTGGGAATTTAAAGATTCTCTCACTGTTCTCAAGTCTTTTTTTTTTTTTTTTTTTTCCATAGAGTAAAAAATGGCTATTTTCTTGATCATATCAAATTTGAATGGAAATTATAAGCTTTTTACGGAATTCATAATCATCCATTGAGTGAGTTAAATTACAAAGATTACTGATGAAAAAGGTGATGAGAGAGACCAGAATATTCATTGATTAATTTGGGTTCTAAATTTTACGTTAAAGTACTTGGACTTCATCAAGATTAAGACATGCACGTCGTGGCAATGTGTTAAACAAGGTTTCATGAAAGTCCAAATCTTGAGGCAGCCATGAATCAGCTCCATGCCTCCATGTGCATATTACACGGCCTAACAAAGAGGCGTGAAAGAATTGTTCTTCACCTCTTCTAAGAACTAAGAAGATGGCAAGGGGTCATTAATTTAGGATACAAGGGTCAGAACTCAGAACCCGGCCCCTGTATTGTATATAAGGACAAAATATCTTAAAGCAATGATAAGAGAATTCTAATTGGACTAATAAAGCTCAATGGAGTTTGATCAAAACCAAATCATGATCAGGCTTCAACAAAACTTCAATTTTTGAAGCCCTTCTTTCTATATCTTGGTAAAGCTTCTCTACATAGAGATTAAGAAAACATTGAACTTGAAACTCTACTACAAGGAACATGTTAGATAAATCTATAATATATATAAAATAAAAAATATTTGACTTTTGATTGACATGCCACAAGTATTTAAGACCTTACAATTTTAAATGTCATTATTTTAATATATACTATTTTTTTTAGTTAAATTTTATCTTACATTTAAACACTCCATAGGAATCTTGGTACATGCCCCCTTTTTTATGATGAAGAATAGATTGTTCATATATAAACTGAATAATAATAAAACAATCCACTATCAAATAAAATTGTACAGTCAAGAATATTTAATTCGTAGTAAACTTAACTATGATTATCAAATCTAGCTCTGAAACCCTCAGACTTCTTTAATACGGATCTGCTCCAACATGAACCTCCAGCTCACACTTTGCTCTTTATTACGGTTGATATCTAAAGCTTGGGTTGCAACTTGATTCCACCAGTACTTATGGTATAAGAATGATCTCTGGTTGATGCTTGAAAGAGTAGAAGACACAAAATTTCTTAGATCTCAAAAGAGTAGCTTTTCAAGACTTGAAAAACATGCTTTAGGATTTTCTTTATATACTTGGTGAATATGGATTGAAACCCTAAACGTTTGATGGGTTGTTGGCATCTCAATCGGTCGAAGATCAGTCTTGATTGATCGAGCCTAGTAGATTGTGAATTCTTGAACCTATAGCTTGTATGTTCTTGAATTCTAATTTCCAGCACTTTGAGCAATGTCTAACATGATCTATAGACACTATGATCTATGCCTAGACAATTTTTTATGTACGCAGTTTGCCAATATACTAAACATTTAGAACCTAACAATTTTTAAGAATCAAACAAAGCTCAATTTAAACATAGGAATAAGGAGACAAAAAGGAATAAATATGAACAATTATGAAAATTCAAATAACACCTAGCAACTAATGACAATTGTTGTTGAAGTGTTAGCAAAAGGTGTCAGTCCCCATGGCAAGAAAGGAGAAAACAAAGGTTCATTTTTACAAACTCTCTAATTGACTCGTTATTATTTATTAATACTTATTAAATAAATGTGTATCATATTTTTTTTTCTCAATGCATTGGTTACTGAGCTATTTTTTTTTTTTTTTTTGAGAAGGGGTTACTTAGCTAGTTGATCTAATATTTAGTACAATTTTGCAAATAAATATCATAGTATTTGAATTTTATCGACATAGTGGTTATAATTATAGGCATAATTGTTTTGATATAGTTCCACTTCCAGTAAGCATAATTGAGTCTGGTCCTTTTAAACTTTCATAACTCATTACATAGTTTAAAGTTGAACTTCAAAGGCCTGCTGCACCTTATAAATAAAAAAAGAAACCTAAACAGAGTGAGGAGGATTGAAGTATTGAACCACATACACAAACTCTACAAAGGGTGTGATGTGTCAACAGGCCTGAAGCCCATTGACAATAGAGGACCTTACATATTGGGCTATTTAAGATCCACATTATTTGTGCAAAACTGAGTTTGCGAAACCCACAGTTACATCAAGAAGGCCATAACTTCTTCTCAAAAAAAAAGAAGGCCATAACTTATGGCCCATAAGTGACAGAGAGATTTTTCTATATTGATCCATTTATAATGGACAAGAGCTTGGGCCCAGAATTGATGGACAGGAACATAGTATATATATAGAGTATATACTGCGTTTTTTAAGATCCCCGACAGGCCCAGAATATTCCAGAACCCACTGGAACATAGGGCACTAGTGGAAAACACATAAACTATAAGGGTATCAATGCAAATAAATCCTTCTTTTTGGGTCTTCTTACCATTCAAATCAACGGTCCAGATCTCTTCTCAGATTTTGCCCTAATTGTTCTGTCTCTCTCACTCTATATAAACCCCATAAACCCTTTCTCAAACCCTCGACCCCTCTCTCTCTCTCAAAAGATTTTGGCTTCAGAGGATTCTCACTCTTCTTCTTCTTGTTCTTCACCGAGTTTGTTTTCTCAAACCCTAAATCTTTCAGTATTTTTGGTTGGTTTTTGCTATGTAAAAGTCCACGTCTGTGCCTGTGATGGTTCTAAATATACTCCGAGAGAGTAATCTCTGTGAAATCAATTTGATCTGAGGCAAAGGCTTCTTATATTGTCATCATTTTCTCTGCAACCAAATAGATCATAAATTTGATTTTTTCTAAATAGTTGGGTCTAATTCTCTATATTCTTGTAAAGATAGTGTTTTTCGTTATGGATTCTTAGTCTGTACACTATGATTGCAATTTTAGGCACTTTTTAACAAATGGGTGTCTATTTTTATTTTCATTTGCTTAATTTGGCTCCATGATATATGCTTTAGCTAATATTGGATCTTTGAAACTCTTACTATAAAACCACATTACTTTGATATAGTATTTGGCATTGCAAGTGATGATAAAACAGACAGGGACATCAGCACTCCTTTGGGAGAATGGTGACAAGTCTAATGGGAATCTCTCTGATGCAATACTGTACAAAATTATTCATCATCAATTTTTTTAACTTGAAATTTTTTTTTATGCTTATTGCTCTAGATTCTAGAATGGTTGCTATGATTAGTGTTCATTTATGTGATTAGTTTTTATATACCAATGGTGAACTGGGTTTCATTGATTTACAAAATGTCATACATTTGCCTCTATGAATTATGTAATTGCACTATTTTTATTTAAAATCTGGTTTGCAACTGAATTGTATGTATTTCCCACATAATGTTTTGAGCAAGTGATGATAAAACAGACAGGGACATCAGTACTCCATTGGAGATTGTTGACATGTCTAATGGGAATCTCTCTGATGTTCACATCTATAGTATTTTTGCTTAAAGTAATTGTTTTAAACTTTGTACTAGTTGCCAATGATGCAATTCATTGCATGTATTAGCAGATATATGTTAAATGTTGATAAATCTGATTGTCACTACCTCTGAGGCAACTAAAGTTTTGTTCTTTGTGTAAACTCTGTTGGATCATGCATATTGTTAATTCTTAGTATCTCAGCCTATATATTCGTCAATTGGTAGCAAACTCTATGTTTTATTAAAAAATTTATGTGATATTGTACATTACCTAAACCTACGATGGTTTTTTAAATATACTCTGAGCATCAGCTATGAACAGAATTTCATTTGAGGCATGGTGGATTACCATGTAGGTGGTGAATTATGGTGTTGTTATTGACAAGTGTGGTGAGCCTATCTCTTAGATGTCCCTGAGAAAGTCAGTTTCAATTGATGTTCTCTTGGCCTATATACCTCTAGGATCCTATAGAGAAAGAATACAGTTCCAAATCTTGTTGAAAAATCTGGTTTTACAGTCTTTGTTTTAGATCACAAAATTTGATTTTTATAGTCTTACAACTTAAAGGTGTTGATATGCAATTGTTCTGGTTTTCTTTTTATGTTTGTTAGTATATATGTATGTTACAATGTTTGAATATCGCCAATGATGATATCATTAACCAATAACCATCTTTCGGGACTGAATGGCTTTTTAAGGCCTTGATGTTATTCTGCAATTCTGAGGCGATATGTTATTTGAAGCATTATATCTTTTTGAATACTTTAGAGCAATAACTTATGAAAAAAAATTTGTAGAGCATTGAAGTTGTAGTTTTATTTTTGTTTTAAAAGTGAATTGTAAGTCATAATGTGACTGGGGATTTTTACCAGAAATCCCTTACTTGAATGGAGCAAACTTAATGAGTGTTTGCAAATTCCAAAGTTAATGTCACATAAAAATGCTTGTTGATGTTGATGGTCCTCCTTAGGGAGCTCCTCCATTGATGAGTGGTCTCATATTCCATCGCCTTGTGGAGCAGCGTTGCTGCCTTTACCTCTTGGGACTGGCCATGAGACATACATTATATTGCAACATTTTGTTCTTGATTTTTTCTTTTTTTGGTTTATTTTCGTTCCTTTTTTTTTCTTTACAAGTTTTATTTTCATTGTTGATGATGATATCATAAACCAAAATACCTATTTAGGGGACTCTGTAAATCATTCTTCAATTCTTTGGCCATATTAGCCTGTGATGACCTACATTTTTAGCAAAAGGGCTTTGGGTTTTGATTTTTGTCATCTTATTGTATTTTTGTTTTATTTTTAAAATATAACATACATAAAACTTTTATTCTAAACAAGTTTTTATCTCCTAAATTAATAAAAGAATATTTTATTAAAAATATGAATATGTTAAGATTTTTAAATGTGTAACAGTTTAGTTTATTGTTCATTGAACTTGTATTCTCTAGTTCACATAGGATTTAATCATTTCGTTAATAAATGGCCGCAGCCTGATGATTGTTACACAAGAACGGAGATTTGAATGGTGCTTTTGTAGAAGTCTTAGTACTTAATTGGGCTCCAGAAGCACCTCATGTGATAAGTTCTTCTATATGGTATATGAGGGCTAAGAAATTGTTGTTTGTTTTTGACTCCGACTTGAATAATTGTGTGCCTGCAATTACATTTTGCTCAGGCAAAGGTTGAGGGGCTGTTTGGTACTATTATTTAAACAACAATAACATTTTTGAGTGTATTTTTATACCATTTAAACACATATTTTCACAACACTAAAAATTGAACAACAATAATTGAACACCACCACCAAATGGGCTCTGAGTTTCACCGGTTGATGGTTTTTTAAGAACACCCAATAAATCCGTTCTGAGTTTCATTGGTTGATGGTATTTTAAGAACACCTAATAAATCTGTTGTGGGTCTGGTCTAAACTCTAAAATGTTAAAAAAAAGGGGGAAAAAAATTGAAATGGTAAGATTAAGTTGAAAAGGTAAAAAGCTTTAATTGTGTAATGCCTAGAAATAGAATGCAAGAAAGAAAGATGACTATTTGTTGGATTGGAGTTGGTGCAAAATATTGAATGCTCTTATTCATGAAATCAATAGAGTTATAATAAAAGTGTATCAGAAAACACCTTGCCATGAAATCAAATATTCCATTTTCAGACAAAATAAAAAATAAAATTCCTAAGAGGAGAGAGACGCTCATACACACAAGAAAAAGGAGGATATAGTTTAGGATACTGGATGATCATCTTTATTGGTCTTTGGACTTGTGAAAGTGAAAAAGAACTTACTGAGGATATAGTTGTTGTTTTATTTTTATTTTAGGGTCTGTTTGAATTTTGTTTTGTTTATTGCTGAAAGCTAAAAATTGAAAACACTGTAGTAAAGTAATTTTTAAATGTATAAATAGTGTCGTAAGATCCAGTTTTAAAATTTATTTTGTTGAATTTTGTATTTATAGGTCTCTTGAACAATGCTCGGAATTCATAAAAATTAAAATTAAACGCAATCGAGCAAAACCCAAGTCATAATGTGACTGGGGATTTTTACCAGAAATCCCTTACTTGAATAGAGCAAACTTATTGAGTGTTTGCAAATTCCAAAGTTAATGTCACATAAAAATGCTTATTGATGTTGATGGTCCTCCTTAGGGAGCTCCTCCATCGATGAGTGGTCTCATATTCCATCGCCTTGTGGAGCAGCGTTGCTGCCTTTACCTCTTGGGACTGGCCATGAGACATACATTTTTTAAATGTTCCTGATTTTTTTTTTTTTTTTTTTTGGGTTTATTTTCGTTCCTTTTTCTTTTCTTTTTTTTCTTTTTACTAGTTTTATTTTTATTATAATAAAAGTGTATCAGAAAACACCTAGCCATGAAATCAAATATTCCATTTTCAGACAAAATAAAAATAAATAAATAAATTCCTAAGAGAAGAGAGACATTCGTGTACACAAGAAAAAGGAGGATATAGTTTAGGATACTGGATGATCATCATAAATGGTCTTGGACTTGTAAAAAAGAACCTTTGGAGGCAATGCCAAAACTTCAGAATGTGCTTCCTCATCTTTACTCTCTATTTCCGATAAGGGAGCTAAGATGCCATGTCCTCTTGGGCTTCGTTGAAACTTGAAACCTGTTTTGTTTTTTTGTCCTTAATCAAACCTAAAGGCCTTCTCCAATCCTTACTCTCATAAGTCTCATTGGCGTAGGCAAACAATCTGGTCCACTGAACGAGTTCTCTCATGCACTACCTCCAGATTGTTCTAAGCCCCCTTCAAAAGCTCCTCAGTCGGCATCTTTTGGGTCTTGGCCTCCCTCATCCAAGTCTTGAGCTCAACTGCCTCTTGTGCTTCATCAAAGTCCAAAAGTAAGAAGATCAGATGATAGTGCAAATTCATTTTGTGCTTTTAACTCAACTCAACGGAAGAAAATTTGATTTAATATGAAAATTTATTACTATATGAATTAATCTGTTACACTCCCAAATTATAGGATTTTAAATTTTTTTTTTTTTTTTTTCTAAAATTAATTAGCAAAATAGCAACAATCATTGTTGTCCTTGTTGAAGGTATTGTCATATAGATTCCGTTTAATTCAGGGATGGACCTAGTAGAGGGCCCAAGGGGCCCCACCCCCCCCCCCCCCCCCCCCCGCTCCCCCAATTTTTTTTTTTTTTTACTAGGTATATTTTATGTTTTTAATAGTTGGGCCTCTCTCTCCCAAAACCTTGGCCCCCATTAACCAGTCTCACCCACACAACCCAGACCCAGCCCAACTCAAAAAAAATTAAAAACCCATTAACCCACATTATATACAAACTGAATTCAAAAAAAAAAAGAAAAAAAAAAGAGAGAAGTCGAGAGAGAGATCGAGAGACCGAAATTGGAGAGAATAAAGACAGCCCAGTCCAACCAACTCATGTAAATCCTCAACCTAAAAAATAATAAATTTATTAAATATTTTATCTTGACTTCCTAAAAAAATTTTGAACACCCTACCTTGAACATCTTGGGAAAAAAAAATTATCTTTAGCTTACTTTGGAGATGACTAGAGAAGGATATTACCAACCTTCAACAAATTAAAGATCTACATTTGTGAGCCTTTGACTCTTCTAATTTTTTCCTCTATCTGTTCGTCTCCCTTTATGTCTTAATCTCTGACGTCCTGAGTCTCCTAACTCGCTAAGTTTGGTTTGTTTGCTCTTGCTTGTTTTCTTCTTTACTTACTAATTAGATTGCTCCAGGAATTACAACCATAATCCACGTGTATGGATTAGATTTACAACCATGGTCCACGTCTTTTAGTTTCGGTAGTTTGCTCTCTATTTTGTCTTCTTTTGTTTCTCTTTTATTTTGCCAACACACGTGTATGGTATACTAGGATAGGTATGACTTTTCTTGATTCTTCTTTTCTTGATATTTGTTAAATTAATTATATTATTATATAATATATTGACAATATATATAAAACACTAAAATGTGCAAATCATTATTTGATTAGATTTTTTTAATGCATTTAATGTCAAGAATTGTTTGTTAACTTATTAGTATTATTTTTATATGATAGTTATTAAGTACTTAATGGATAATAATTTAGTTTTGAATATAATCCCATAAGCAAGTTAAAAACTATTTGATCTATTCATGATGATATTTCTAAAAATAATACTATACTTTTGGATTCTAATGTTGAGTTATAAAATAATTAACTTATATATTGAATGGTATTTACATTATACTTTAGACTATTATATAAATTATGAATATAACGTATATATACAAATCTCGTTTTCATTTGGCACCCCTAAAGACAAGTTCCAAGTTACGTCATTGCTACGATTTTATTCACATAACTTGAGTTTCTTAATGACCACCTCAAAAATATTTATAGAATTGTCACTAGCTATATGGATGTTTTGGAATTTTTTTTGCTTATACTTCGGTTCCACTGGACTTGAAATCCTAGGTCCATCCCTGGTTTAATTAGACGTTTTGAGAGTTTAAAAGAGTCTGTTTTACAATCACAATTCTTTGTAATTTTTTTACAAATGCTTATTTTAAATTCAAAACATAATTTTCCAACAACTTATACAAACACACTCATATAGTTCTTCAAGGATGTGTTTGAGATTTATGTTTATAAAGTTCTCCTCTCTTTTTTTTCTCCCAATTAAATTAGTTTTTATATATATTAAAAAAAAAAAAAAAAAAAAAACTAAGAACACGGGGATAGTAATAGTTCCACTATATCTTATTTCATTTTATGATTTAAAAATGAGTGTTCTAAAACAAAAAAGAACACCTACTGAAAATTCGCTTGTTTAATGGTGTGTTCTCAAAAAAAAGAAAAGAATCAATGGTGTACATTTACCTTTTTACCAATTTCCTGCCTTTCTCATTAAGTCATAAGGTTAAGGCTAAAAATTTTCCGGATTATTGGTTTTTATTTCTGTGGGGTCCCAAGACTCCCAACTTGATTGTCTCACTCTCATCTACACAATTGCACACTATATACACTGTCAGAACACCACCAGAAACAAAATTATTCATATAATTCATTGAACCCAAATACCCAATAAGACATATTTGCAATTGGAACATACTGGAAATAATTCAAGAAGAAACAACTTTACCAATTGCGTTCAGGTTGTAAATCTTATCTGGGTTTGCCACCTGTCTATTATAATAATAAAAAAGTGATAAAAATGATTGGGACATTTGGCCACCTGCCACATATCTTAATAATCAAGATTCACATCATTTATGTGGAGCCCAATTTGGCTAAGAATTAAAGCCATCCACGTAGGCGACAGAGCAGCCTGAATAATTTTAAAACTTTGCTATGAGTGCTCATCACATGCGTCGGTCTCACGGTGTCAATAAACTATAGGCCTTGTTATTCAGCTAAAAAAAAACTATTGGCCTGGTTGACAATATTAACATTATTTTTGCTCTTGTGGGGACTATGGTTAGGTACCTGATTTGGATATTTGTATTTAATTATTGATATTCCCAATTTTTTTTTAACATTGTAGTTTTGAGTCTTTTGAACATGTTTTCTTTAGTGTCGGGTCTTTCACTCCTTCTTTCACAGGTTATTTAATTATTTTTTGTCTGGTTGCCACGTGCTTACTTTTTTTTTTTGGTTGCCACGTGCTTACTTTTTGTTTAGATGATAACCGATTCCATGTTTAGATGATAACCATAATGTGATTTTTTAATATTATTTTTTTGTTGTCGTTTGTGGTGCAAGATTTTTGTGAATTTGAAGACGAAAAGGTTGAACAGGCTGACTTTTTTCGAAGAAAATTAAGTCAGTCTTACAACCTCTAGTCTTTTGGTGAGTGGCAGTCGTGAAAAATATGTTTCTCTATAATCCTTCTTGTTTTTTTGGTAAAGACATTTTAAGAAGATAATATAATCACAAAATAAATAAATTTTGTGGAGAAGGATTTCAAAATTACAGGATTTGGCTGTCATGAAATAAAAATGTGAAAATAGTTATGTCTTATGGTTCGTTTAGATTGAGGGAGAGGGAGAGGGAGAGGGAGAGGGAGTAGAATAGAGTAGATTTAGCTAATACTACTCTACTCCCCTCCACTTTCCCTCCTTTCCCTTATATTCAAACAGGCTATTAGTCTTAGATATAATTTTATTATATTCAGTTATTTATCTATTTATTAATTATTATTTTTAAATAGTTACAACAATGGGCTAGGAAAATTTTAAACATTAATTCATATAATAAAATATAATAAATTGTGCCATTATCAACTACAAGATTCTTTTAGTCTTTACACTATACATCATGTTCTTATAATAACAAAATGCAAGTAGATGAAACTGTCATGTTGTATCTGATGTATATCTTGTTCTAAGTTAAATGATATGATCTATTTACCTCGTGTTTGCTAAGAAATAAGACACAAACTTGTCCTTAAGGAAGGTGATATATATAATATAGTAATCTAATTCTATACCAGATGTTGAAATTTGGAAATTTCACCAAAGTCCATTATTCATGTCTTTCACAAACCCATTACACATTTTTTAAACTATTGGATTTAAATAAATCTAACGTTCAAAAAAGCTATTCATTAATGCTGATATTCTGATTAAGATCTTATTTATTATCCATTATTTATAACATTCTATACTTATCTCTAAACCCAAAATTTCTCTGTAACAATTTTATCATCTAAGATACAATCTAATTTCTCTATAAAAATTTTATCATCTAGGATACAATCTGATTATCATGATCAATTCAACTTCTCACCAAGGATAAGGATAGACTTCTCCTTATCTCTATCTTGTGTATTTGAATCCTTAACACACCGCCACAGGTTGGGAACTTTCGAGAGCAACATATATCCTAAAAATTTTCATCATTTTCAATTGTATCTTAACAATATCTTTGATTCTTGTTGTGAACTAGGCTTGGAGTGATGCTTCTATATCCTCCGTAACTGTAAGTAGAGTATATCCATCCCCAGTATTTTACATATACCAGAAAACTAGGCTTGTTTTTTTGGTAAAGACATTTTAAGAAGATAATATAATCACAAAATAAATAAATTTTGTGGAGAAGGATTTCAAAATTACAGGATTTGGCTGTCATGAAATAAATATGTGAAAATAGTCATGTCTTAGATATAATTTCATTATATTCGGTTATTTATTTATTTATTATTATTTTTAAATAGTTACAACAATGGGCTAGGAAAAATTTAAACATTAATTCTTATAATAAAATATAATAAATTGTGCCATTATCAACTACAAGATTCTTTTAGTCTTTACACTATACATCATGTTCTTATAATAACATAACAAAATGCAAGTAGATGAAACTATGTCCTGTTGTATCTGATGTATATCTTCTTCTAAGTTAAATTATATGATCTATTTACCTCGTGTTTGCTAAGAAATAAGACACAAACTTGTCCTTAAGGAAGGTGATATATATAATATAGTAATCTAATTCTATACCAGATGCTGATATTTGGACATTTATCCAAAGTCCATTATTCATGTCTTTCACAAACCCATATATATATATATGCAAATTGATTCTTAGGGTTTATCACATTTCTATAACAGAGTACAGGGGAAAAAAATATTTGACTATTTTATCATCTTCTTGGCAGCTAAATTGGACAAAAGGTGATATTTTCCATTAAGGTCATTCACAAAAATAACTTCTCTTTCAATTACGTGCAATGTGTTATAAAATAACAAACAACTCAATACCAAGATGTTTAAGTCACACATGATATAACTTATGACAATTTACTTAATTATTATAAAAAAATGACAATTTACTTAATTTAATAACATTTTATTAAATATATTTTTAAAGAATTTTGCTGATGAATTATGTATTCTGCTTGCATTTTTCATGCTCGCAAAATATAAAGTTTATGACAGAATATATAATTCAATATGGAAAATTTTAAAAATTTTAAAATATTAAATTATATAAAATTAACTTGTTCAATAAATAAAAATAATGTATAATATTAACAAAGGTTATATTTTGTGTAGTTTGATCTAATTGTCTATTTATCTATATTAAAGTATGCATACCAAGCTCTTTGGATTATTAAACTAAGAGTAATGCTTCAGACAAATGTTGTGTGTAGTATAACTTATCGTACACTTTTTTAAAAGTTATAATGACTTTTGAGTTAAGTTTGTGTTGTGAATTTGTGTTAAAAACTCTTTTCATCTTTCTTGTGTGCATGTGTGTTTTTTTCTCCCAAAAAAAAGTAATACTAGAGATAATATTTTTATAATATTTTTACAATAAATTTTAGGCAACAAAACTCTTAAGTAAAAAAATAATGTCACTGTTGAGGAAATCAGTAACAAATTGTCATCTAGTGAAAAATATTATGGAGTTTCAACTTTATTGATGGAAATTAAAGAAAATGCAAATGATGAATGATGAAAAGGATAAATATTTAAATTTGGAAAGAGTGCAAGGCTGTTAGCTCCACAATCTACTTAACTAAAAACAATGATTTCTATACAAGAAAAAAAAATCCTAAGTCCAGCTAGATCCCGTGTCATTTGAGATCTAAAGGCATTATCCAAATCCTCTTTTTAAAGTTAAAAACAGGAAGTTTCATTAGATGCCTCCGCATCTGGCCATACAATTTGGAAGTAAAAGTACTAGCCTTGATCCAATTAGATAGCTCGATTCTGACAACACTCTGTCTCAAGAACCATTAAATCTCTTAGGTTTTTTATTTATTTATTTAAGATGGATAATATATAATACTAATCTCGCAACTCAAACTGTTTCTTTCCTTAAACTTTCAAACATTTCGTACGTGAAAAGGAGCCATATAATCTCAAGTTTGAGTCTAGAAATTAGACTCTGTTACAAAAATTTTATGAAGAAAGGACCATACAATCATACATATACAAAATAGGATATTGGTTTCTTTTACATCTAAAAAAACAATAAATAGTTAAATTACTAATGAGTTCCTGCAAATATTATTAATTTACACCCTTAACAGTTTATTGTGTCAATTTCATTCATTAAATTTCATAATAAATCAGTTTCATCTTTGCATCTCCATCGCCATTAAAACTCCTTATGGTATTTTTTTTTTTTTTGATAAAAGATAAAATTTCTACTCTAGTCTAATCTAAAGGCACGTTTGGTAGACTGTAATAGATACTATAATGTAATAGATATTCCTATGACATAACTATTCGATTGTTTGGTTATGTTTTTATTACAAAGAATAGTCATTTCTTATGAATAGCTATTCTTCAAAATGAGGAATAATTATTCCTTATCAAAAGTACTGAATATCTATTCATTCACCTTATGTAATAACATTTTAAAAAAAATTTCCTAAAAAGCCATTAGTTGCCACTTCTTCAAAAGGAAAGAAAATAAATTTTCCTTGTTGTTAGTTATTAGCTCTATTTTGAACACCCTAAAATAAGTGTATTTTAGGAAATTTGACTTAAAAATGATTTAAGTCAAATTTCCTAAGTGGATGCATATTCAGGATTCTATTCATATATAGTTACCAAACTAATGAATAGTAATACTTATTATATTCCAACTTAATGTATTCCTTGTAATACTTATTCCTATTCTCATGTAATAATCATTACTGTGTACCAAACGTGTCCTAAGTGTATATGTGTGTGAAACTCCCTTATGAAGACTTGAACTCTGGCCTTTACCCCCCACACCCCACAAACATTTATACTTGTGAAGTGACTACCACACCAATAATGCGTGGTGGTGTAAACTCCTTATGGTATTATATTATTTGACAAATGTGGCATATTTCATGCACATTTATTAACCATTTTTATTCATATCACTGTTAGAATTTTAATGAATACAATAATCTAGAATAAAATTGTCTTCATTTAGAAAGTTGAACAAATTAATTAATGCAATCACTAATTGAAGGATCGAATCAAACTCTGCAGCATAATAAGATGACTAATTAAAAATTAGTTTTTTCATTTTAGTCCTTTAAATTTCAGTTTTGTCATTTTAGTCTTCTAAGTTTCAAATTTTGTCAATTAAATCCTCTGCTAGGACTTTGTTAACTACTACTGTCTACTAACCAAAACAACACCATTTGGATTTTTTTTTTAATTACCCAAAAAAAATTGAAAACGTTAATTACCAAAAAAAAAAAATTAATTAGGGGAAAGACGTCGTTCTCTAAGAAGTGAGAAAGCACAACATGTTCTCGTCTAGGCACACCAAAGAATAAAATTAGTGATAAATTTTGCAACGAGGAAAAGTCGCTGCCTTGACTCCCTAGGCACACCAAAGAATAAAATTCAAGGGTAAGAAATTAATTTTTTTAATTTATTGTCTAAAAATATCATTTTAATTTGAGGTAATTGAAGCTCTTAGCTATCTAGTATCCACCCATTTTATAGAATCCTTTGTAACATTAATGCTCCCTCCATCCCACTTTATTTGTCTTTTTATTCTATTTCCCACTTTATTCGTCCTTTTATTCTATTTTAAGATGTCTCAAAATATTACCATATTTTTAAAAGTAAAAGTCATTAATTTACTAATATTCTTATTATACCTCTATTTTTTTTAATAATTCAATTTTTTGATAAATTTATTTAAGAATGGTTTTAAAAACTTATACATTTTTAAAAGGTAGACAAAATAATAAATGATGTTCTCTTAAAAAATTTGACTTTTTAAACGGGACAAACAAAGTAAGATGAAGAGTCCTAACCTCTACATTTTTGCCATAAATATCCTAATTTGAAACCAAAACAATTATTTCTCCAAAAAAAAAAAACTATTAATATCCATATCAACACTCCAAATATTCAATGTTGAAATCCATTAATTTTGGATAGTACAATGGACATCATAAACTAATCTCAAGTTAAGGTTTGGGAGTTTAAAATAGACATTACAAATGATCCAATAATTTAGAGTGAATAATTATAGATTATAAACCCTAATATGTTTATATATTTTTCTTGCGAATACAGAAGGCAGGAAAGGGAATAGAAGTATAGAACCCCAAACTCTTTGAATGATTCAAAATAATTTGAAAAGTTCATAAATAATTCAATGGCTTCTTGGATAGATTTAAGAATAAGTTGCCTTAATTAAAAGACATACAAAATTATATTACCAAAAATCAGACAAAATATGAATCATGGTGAAGCTTTATAAACTTCTACAGCAGATCACAATATCAAATCCGACTTACAGATTAACCAAACCGGCAGAGCTCAAATAAAAAAACCAGAAGCCCGCTTAAGGAAAACCCAACAATATATGTACAACTAAAAAGCAATAAGCAACACTCTCAAAAATATGGAGTTGCTTTACTCCATAGCTAATCTCTATAATAACCTTTATATTTGATTTCTTCAACAAAACATCTCCTTTTTGAGTTCCATCTTATTGCCTGCTTTGCTTAGAACACCAGACAAATCTATGCTTTTCATAACCAAATCCTCCACACTTTCTTCCTTGGTGGATGGCAATGATAACCCTTTTGAAATTTGACCAATTGATGCTAAATTCATTAGCTCAGATTCATCTAGACCTTTTGCCGGGCCAAGACTACATCTTTCGGTCCCATACTTTGCCAAAGCATCTTTGAATTTCTTGATCTGTAATACAATAAATTTAGACTTAGAATTTGGATACAAATAACCATTTTAAAGTTATGAGAATTTAAGAAATACCAAAAAGTTTGTTCAATGAAAAACTTACAGTAGCGTTGGTGCAGCTGAAACTACATAGACGACCTTCTGCACCCCTATAGAACCTAAAGAATGGTAGGACATGAACTCGGAGACTGTGACACATAGCTTTGAGCTCATCATGGTTAACTTTAAGAATAATTGCATTTGGGTTCAATTCAGCAAGCTGACAAATCTGACAAAGAAGAATCCAAATTTAAAGTTTAATAATCAAAATAGAGTAATATAAATTTGTGATGGGCTTGTTAAATAAAAAAGTATGTGATAAATTTCTTCACTTAAATACAATTCAGAAATCAAATATACCTTAGGATGCAGAGTTTTGCAACCTCCACAAAAAGGTGAATAGAAGTCAACTATGACCAATCTATCACCAGCATTAAGCAAGGAATCCACAAGTTCATTAGCCGAATGAATCTCCACCATGTTGGGTTTAAGAGTCTTCTCCCACCATCTCAAACTTCGGCTTACACAGATTGATGCTTGTGCCTGAAATCATATATTGAAAATTAGTTCCCAAAATGGAATAATGACCAAAACTTTCACCAAAATATAAATCAGAAAAAGGCAAAGCATTGACATACATGAGGGGAGAAATTGCTTGGTGATTTAAGACTCCAACCTCCTAAACCCTTTAGATCTGAAACAGGGAGGGGTTTTCCCATAAACTCAACACCTAGCATAGGTAAAGCTCTTGATTTTGAGTCCCTAGGTTGTACGGAGACAAGAGAGGGACAAAACCCTCTGGATTTTGAGCCAACAATAGTCCCATTCAAACAGTATACACAACTCTTCATTGAACAAGCCATCATAGCAGTGTTAAATCCGAGGCCTTTTTGGGGGCTTTTATAGAATGAAACAAAGAAAACACACTTCACAGTTCACCTTTTGGATCAAACAGCAACCTTTTCGAATCAAAAGTGGTTGGGATACAAAAAGTTCAAGGCAAGAAAAAGCCACAGGAAACTCTTAAAACAGAAAAGCAACAAAGACCCCCTTCGAATTTTCAAGCAATAGTGCAAGATTTGAGAAGAAAATGTTCTCTTTTTGACCAATATTAGTAGTTTTGAAGAGAGAGAGAGAGAGAGGATTGTTTGTTATTTGAAATTCAAAGCTCAAAAGTTGAAGAAGAGGGAAGTGGGTTTATAAAGAAAAAGAGAGAAATAGGGATCTTTTTTATTTTTGGAATTCACTTTATCCAATTTGTTACAATAATAATTAATAAAAATTTAATAAATTTTTTGTTTTTTTTTTTTTGATAAATATTTTTATCACTGAATTTGAGCAGTGTCTGACGTGTATGTTGACTGTTTTGAGTTTGTTTTATCTAAGAATGGGATTGCGTCGGCAATGTTTTCTTGATTATTCTATATTAATATTTTAATATTATCAAGATATGTTGGTAGTTACCCATGTTGTCCCATTAAACGGCTAAACCGCGTGGCTGACTGTGTTTTGCATCTCCGAGGTGTGGATAAGGCCCCACTTTCTTCGCTAAAATACAACCTTTACTGGAATAGTAATAAATTTTCTTTTTCTTGTTTTGATTAGGTGTTTCCAGATTTCATTTCCCTTCTATTTTCTTTTTCACAAAAAAAAAAAAGAAAAAAAAAAAAGAAAAAGAAAAGATAAACTTGGTTGTAAAGTCCACCGAAAGAATTAAGGAAAGATTTTGCTGTCTACTAGTGCGCAATAATCACTGTATAATGAGATACGTGGCTGCGACATGTGTTCAAGGCCTACTTACTCATGATTCATAATTTCATATGTATGACATGAGGCTGCGACTCCACTGCAATAAAATAAATAAAAAATTACACTTTATCACCCTAAACTATGCACTAAATTATACTTTATATTTTAAATTATCCGATTACATACTTTGCACTCTAAACTATCACACTTATCACGCTTTGCACCCCAATATTATTTTTACTGTTATATTTAACAAAATCTTGTTACATGTGACAACCACATGCTTCTTTCTTAGATAGAACAAAGTTAAAAGACTGAAACAACCTTCCTCAAACTAAATTAAAACAAAATCCAAATTTTTTGTTATTTGTTTGGTTTCCCACCGATTCATCTGCACTCTCCCTCTCTCTAAAAGAACACAAAATCTCAGAGTTTCCCACGTGATGATGACACAAAATATTTTTTAATCCTTAACTTTTGTTTTCCTGAATATTTGGCTTTTTTAGCACTAAAAGACGAGTTAAGGACTCACAAAGTACATCATTATGGAGCAGGCAGATTTGTTTGCAATTGCATACCCACTCTCCTCCCTAAAGAAATGTAACGGATAATTCTTCGCATAATTACGAAGCACCCAGATTTTTTTTTTTTTGATGGTCGAAGCACCCAGATTTGTTTCCATGCCCCTCCCCTTGAGAAATGTAACCAGATTTGTTTGCATGCCCTCCCCTAGAGAAATGTAACGGATTTCATATATATATATATATATATATATATATATATATATATTTATATTTATATATATTGTCCCTTTTTCATCTTATCAACAGTTTGGTTTGTTTTGATACAAAACAACTCGCAGCAAGATCAGTGTTTTGTACGGGATCTAATGTATTTGAGCACTCAGTGGCACCGATACAAAACAACAACTCTGAGATTTTTGAGACAATGCAAATGAAGTTGCAAGGAATCTGGGAAAGAGGATGGCCCCACGTGAGATAGAGGGAGATGTGGAAAAAATTTGGATTTTGTTTTAATTGAGTTTGAGGAAGGTTATTTCAGTCTTTTAACTTTGTTCCACCTAAGCAAGAAGCATGTGCTTGTCACATGCAACAAGATTCTGTTAAATATAACAACAAAAATAATATCAGGGTGCAAAGCGTGATAAGTGTGATAGTTTAGGATGCAAAGTGTGCAGTCGAATAGTTTAGGGTGCAAAGTGTAATCTAGTGCATAGTTTAAGGTGGTAAAGTGTAATTTCCCCTAAAATTAAAGTAACTACATATTTTAAAATTTTAATAGTCCGATGATATTTTTTTATATATATTTAATATGCATATCAAATTTTGTGTCAATCGAATCTTATTTACGATTTCATTTATAAACTTATATTTTGTGTATAATTTCTTCGCTAAAATACAACCTTTTTTTCCCCCTTAATCCCCATTATTGGAATAGTGATAAAATTTCTTTTTCTTGTTTTGATTAGGTGTTTCCAGCTTTCCCTTCTATTTTCTTTTTCACAAAAAAGAAAAAAGAAAAGAAAAAAAAGATAAACTTGGTTGTAAACTCCACCGAAAAGAATTAAGGAAAGATTTTGCTGTATACTAGTGCACAATAATCACTGTATAATGAGATATGTGGTTGCACAACATGTGTTCAAGGGCCTACTTAGAGCATTCTTATCGGAAGTTGTAAAAATTTTAGCATTCAACATCTAAAAAACCAATTTTATAGCATTTAACACATCACTTTACAATACACCTAATATCAAAACTTCTATTTTTTTTTACCACTTTATTAAAATATTATTTATTTCTAATTTTTTTTATTTTTTTATTCTCACCACCCAAGCCACCACAACCCACCACAAAAAAAAAAAAAAAAAAAAAAAAAAAAAAAAAAACCCAAAACAACCACCATCAACCACCACTACTGCCATTGTGGCAGCCACAACTCACGACAAGAAATCCCAAAACAAAACCACCACCACAACAACCACCATCATCAACAACCCACCAGAGAACCCATTAAAATAGACCAACACCACCAGCCAAAACAACCATCATCACAATCACAAGCCACCTCCAAAAAAAAAAAAAAAAAAAAAAAACTTCAACACTACCACTACCACCGTGACCCAAAATCAACCACAGCAAAAAAAGAGAGAAAACCCAAGCCAAATCAAGTAGGCTCTAGCATGGTCCTTCAAGATTGAACCTAAAACTGAAAACCCATGCCAAATCAAGTGATTATCTTGAAAAAAAAACTACCCAATCCTGAAACAAATCAAGGAAAAATCAAACCTCATGGAGAAAGGCCGGTGAAACAACACAGGGAAAGAAAGAAGAAAAAGAGAGAAAAATGTGTGTTGGTGAGAGACAAAGAAAGAGGAAAAGTGAGAATAGTCAAAGGAGTAATAAAAAAACTATTTTATTTTTTATAAGATTTGAGCTACAATGCGCTCTCATTTTTGAGAGCGCACTGTAGCAAAATTGTAAATTTTTTAGAATATAGTAGGTTTGATGGAGCACATTTTGTAGTTTAAGATGCTAAAAAATAGCATTTATAGCATTTACAACCTTTGTTGTGAATGCTCTTAATCATGATTCATATGTATAGCATGATCATTGGCTACGACTCCACTAAAAAATAATTAAAGTAACTATATATTTTAAAAATCTAATGGTCCGATGACATTTTATATTTATATTTAATATGCATATTAAATTTTGTGTCAATCGAATCTTATTTACTATTTCATCTATAAACTTATATTTTGTGTATAATTTTAAATTACAAAAAATTTAAATTTAAATATTTGATGGATGACATAGTTATCAATCTTTGATGTTCTAGAAATTTTGCAAGCATGAAGGATCCAATAATAAATTTATCAAAATTCACATCTAATAACAAAATATTGACTAGAATTGTACCCATTGGCTACAACTTGACCTGATGAAACATATTCTTGTTCTTATTTTGACTAGCTATTTCCAGTTTTCCCCACTATTTAAATTTTTTTTTTTTTTTTGGTGAAACGGATTTGCATTAACAGAACTAACTGACCTCCAAACCAGAGGCTACATCACGAAAATAAGGAGTACCAACAGAATCTAAATTAAGAAGAAAAGCTACATCAGATGGGGGTTCCATGAAAATTGTAAAATCCTGATTCAGAGTGACTCCCCTACGTGCTAGAGCATTAGCACATTTGTTCACCTCTCTGTAGCAGTGTTGAATACGCACCAAAGGAATCTCCTTCAACCCTTCTCTGCAATCAGCAACCAAGACGCCAATACCATTTGGGTTCTCCACATCTTTCCTCAAAACATCAATGACCAATTTTGCATCAAGCTCAATCACAAGTGCTAGAACTTTAAGGGAGATACAGAGCCGTATGCCATCTCTTAACGCCCACAGCTCCGCTGTAACGCTGGAAGCACAACCAATGGCTCTTGCGTAGCCTTTCACCCACTCCTCAATTTCATTACGAATCAGCCCACCTCCTCCAGCCAGTTCGGGGTTACCCATGGACGAACCATCCGAGTTTAACTTCAACCAATTGATTGGAGGGGGCAACCACCTAACCTGGATTTTTGTTCTAGCTTTCATGTGCTTCTCGGCAATCCCCAAATACGCCATCTTAGCAGCTTTTGCTAGGGTCTCGGTCTTTAAATCTTTTTTAGTGGAAGATTTCCCAAAAACTATAGTATTCTTGTTTAACCAAAGCACCAAGACCGTAATGGGGAAAATAATAGCCCAATCTAACTCAGAAACACAGCACTGCCTCATCAACTTGCAATTAGTTTTCAGCCACACCATAAGATGAGTACCAAAAAAAGAAGCGGCAGAGCAAGGAGGAGAGAAGGAATTCCAGAAAAGTTGGGCCTTAGGACAATCTCTTAGAGCATGAATAATCGTTTCAGGGGCTGCATTACATACAGGACACAGTGGAGAGATATTCATACCTCTTTTGGCGAGAAGCGCACAAACCAGAATGCTATGATGACTGCATTGCCAAAGAAAACACTTTATTTTAGGAATGGCAGAAATTTTCCAAACCTAATCTTCGCTGTAAGGCCGATTCATAAGCTTAGAATCATTGGTATTCACTATATGATGAGCATCTTTGAGCTTGAATTCTCCACTAAGGGATGGACCCCACGACAGTCTGTCCTCTCTTTGACTGGAATAAGGCATAGGGGTGGCTTTCATATCTAAAAGAATTGGTTTGGGAAGGACAAAAGACTACCCCTCCCAGTTCTAACCAAAGAAGCCTGCCACATCCTTCAATTTGATATCCTCTTCACCTCTGTTTAGCGGACCAAAAATGCAGCTTCTGAGAGTACCTATGTCCAACCATTTATCAAACCATAAAGAAAGGCCACTATTACTTCCAGCAACCTACTTGGCGCCCTTGTTAACAGTGTCTTCACCCATCTTAATGCCAATCCAAGTGGGTGAGCAAGAGGTAATATTGAGTAAATTTGGGGATCTTCTCCTATGCACTCAGTACTTGTGAGAAAGAACTCGAACCCATAAAGCTGCTTTTTCAGTTTTAAACCTCCAATTCAGCTTAGCTAGTAGGGTAGTATTCTTCGGCTTCACTGCTTGAATGCCTAAACCTCCTTCCTCCTTATCCCTCGTGACTTTGTTCCATCCAATAAGATGAAACTTCTTCTTACTATCCGATGAACCCGATATAAAGTTTCTATTCAACCTATTGACACCTTTAAAGATTTTGGGGGGAAGGGCCACACACTGCATAGTATAGTTGGGTATGGTGGAAGTCACTGATTGGGTCAACACAATTCTCCCCACAAAAGATAACAAATTTTCCTTCCAACCTACTAACTTACTTTGGATTCAGTTAATAATGAACCCAAAATCTTACAGTGCACCCTTATGCTTTATGGGAAACCCCAAATACTTCCCAAAGGAAGAGGTGGACCTAAAACCTAACACTTCGCTAAGCTCTTCTCTAGAATTCTGATCCACATTAGGGGAAAAATAGACCCGAGACTTCTCTTCACTGATTTTCTGCCTCGAAAGTTAACAAAAAGTATCTAGCACATCCCTGATTGCAATGCAATTTTTTCGGTCTACCTTGGCAAAAAGCATTAGGTCATCTGCAAAAAATAAGTGCGAAAAGGCCGGTCCACTTTGCGAAGATTTGACGGGATTCCAAAGCTTCTCTTTGCATTTATCTTCAATTAAAGCCCCCAATACCTACATACAAAGGATAAAGAGGTAAGGCGACAGGGGATCTCCCTGTCAGATTCCTCGAGAGGGGTGAAATGCCTCTAAAGCACCCCCATAGCAACATTTATCTTTGTCACCATCTTATAGACAGTGTTACACAAGCTGATAGGACGGTAGTTTCTCAAAGATTCTAGGTTCTTACACTTGGGAATTAGCGTGATGAGAGTTTTATTCAAGTATTTAAGAATAGTCCCAAAGCTGAAAATTGACTTCACCTCATTTTTCACAGAGTCCCCCACAACTAGCTAGAAACGTTGGAAAAAACTTGCATGAAAGCCATTCGGACCAGGGGCTTTATAAGGTTTCAGACCCCATAACCCAGCTGAGATCTCCTCATCAGTCACTATATTATCAATGGAGGCAGCTTCTTCCTCATTAAGATAGGAGTGCCAGAACGGGGGGTTCCAATTCGCTAGAGAGTCAGAGCAGTGGCCTGATTTAAAAAGCTCCATGAAGCCCTTTCTAATGTATTCTGTAATCTCTTTATCTCCGCTCAACCAACTCCCTACTCTATCTTTCATGCACAAAATGCGATTCCACCTACGAACAAGGGCTGAGGTGTGGTAAAAGGCAGTATTCCGATCTCCCTCTACAAGCCAAAGGATACGGGCCTTCATTACCCAAAACTCTTCCTCCAACCGAACCACTTCAACATATTCTAATCTCAGATTTCTATCCAACTCCACCAAAAAATCATTTGGCCGAATTGATAAACTCTCCTGGATTCCCTTGAGTCTAGCCAAATTGATAAACTGTCTTGTTCCACATATTCACCTTGTCAAAGAAAGTAAACAGAGCTTGATTTAGAGAAGGAGAATTTGCCTAAACGTCTCTCACAACCCCCGGGAAGGAGTGGTGGGAAAGCCACATAGGTTGGAATTGGAATGGCCTAAGAGGGTGGAAGTTCCAATTATTGTCTAGGCACAACTTAACTAGGTAGTGATACAAATGGGTTTTTTCTAAGTGAAGAACTACTGCTTCAAGGTAAAGACCATTCCACTCAGCGTTGACAAAATCCCTATCGATTCGCTCTTGGACCAAGTGTGCTAATGGCCTATGATTGGACTAGGTGTATCTGGGACCAGAGAAGCCGATATCAATCATTTTGCAAGTGTCCAAACATTCCTGAAAAAGCAGAGCTCGGCCTAAATTGACTGGTCTCCCTCCAAACTTATCCTCCCCCATCAGGACTTCATTAAAACCTCCTGCTATAACCCACGACATGGAATGGAGTCCAGCTACTGATTTGAGGTTATCCCATAGAATGCGTCTTTCAGCAAATCTTGGGCTGCCATACACGGCTAAAAGCAACTAGGAAGGTTTACTTGTTGATGAGATTATGGCGTGAATCTCTTGTTCAGTTGAAGATAACTCCATCATATCCACCTAATTAGAATCCTAAAGAACCCACAAACCACCAGAAAATCCAAACGATTTGCAAAAATTGCCCCATCCAAGGGGAGTTTGTCAGCAATCCTTTTAGCTCTGTCACCACTAACTTTAGTTTCAATGACAATCATGATAGCAAGGGAATGAACACGGACCAAATCACTAACATTAGTACAAAAGGTGGGGCTTAGAGCACCTCGACAGTTCCATATCAACATATTCATTATTAAAGGCAAAAATAGAAGAAGGAAAATTAAATGGAAGGTTGGAGAAGATCACCTCCCTGTTCAATTTGCATATCCGCCTCTATGGGATCCCCATCTCCCTTCTGAGGTTCATCTTCATCTCCATATTGTGCTCTTTTAGACCGAAAGGTAGGATCAGTCCTTTTCAGCTCCATACTAGCTATTCTCTGAGCATCCTTATCCAAACAAATACTCGAGTGATTTTCCTCTGATAAAGGACAGTTAGAGCTATCTGCCAACGGTCTTCTACCAGTCGCTTAAAGGTGGTGTGCTTTCATCATTTCTTCATTGCAACCCATCTCCAATGTAGGTTCAAAAGACATCTCTAATCCTTCAATTTGCTTACCTTCCGTTCGGCCTTTGGCACCGGATTGGGTTGTGAGGTCACTCGGCCCTGGGACTGGTTCCATAGAGCATCCATCATGAAATCCTTTGAAATCCATTGCTAAACTAGAAAAATCTGTCATATCTGAATCGATCTTATGAGGTGGGCTTGACCCAAATAGCTTTGAGTTAACAATTCGCCATTCAGAAGAATTTTTCTGGCTATGGATGGTTTGTTGTCTATGGTTGGGAATCTTTCCCTTCTGAGCTTTTTGCTTAACTGTGGACTTGTCAAAGCTTGGATTGCTCTTAGTGCGATCTGCACTCATCCCATTATCTCCTATCAATTCACTAAAAGTGTGGTTTTCCTTGTTTGATCTCAGACCTGGCGAGACAGGTCTTGTTGATGGGCTCGAAACATGACTGGGCTGACTTGGGCTTTGGAAAAGCTTACCTGTTTGAGCTAAAGGCTTTTTCTCCTTATTAGAATTGTTTTTAGGCTTCCTTTTTTGTGCAACCAGGACCCAGAGTCCCCACTATCAGATTCCTCATGATCTTTCCCCCTCTTTGATTGCTTGCTGCCTCTGTTTCATCGTTTGTCATCTCCTCCGGCTTCGACTTCCGCGCACTGTATGGACAACCTTCAATTCGATGGCCTACTTGGCCACATGCGAAGCAAAGTGCATTAATACCTTCACACTGCACTAGTTGACGGATACCACCCATCTTAACAAGTTTGATAATAGGTTTATCAAAATTTACTTGGACACAAAGTCTGGCGAAACGTCCTCTCGCTTTCGTAGTAGTTTGGGTGTCAATCCTGAGCACCGGACCTATGGCCAATCCAATATCCCTCAAAATTGACAGCTCATAGTATTCAATGGGTAATCCTAGAAGCCTAATCCACACCGCGACAGTCGAAAGGTTGGCTGTTGCTGCTATGAAGTTCGATTCCCGGCATCTGATAAAGAGGTAGTGGCCTCCGACAAACCACAGTCTGTCTTTAAGAACTCATGCTCGGTCTTCCAGGGTGGAAAATCTGATGAGGAAGAAGTCATTGCCGAGGTCGATGCACTCCATTTTACCCACCAGTTTCCATAAGCTAACTAGTCGTGAAATAAGAAAATGATAGCCTACGGTTTTCCCGAACACTTTCACTATAAGTGCATCCTTCCAAGCAACACAAATTTTTCCTTTCCTGTCTCCAATAAGTTGAATCGATGCACTCCATCAAATGTTTTTTCAAAGGCTCCTGGGCACACTCAAATGAGCTTATCTCTATAAGATCTACCCTCCACATCTAAGTTGGAACGTAGAGGTTTGTGACCTGCAAGGTCACGGTGACTTTCCTTAACCTTCTCTGTACTTCGTTGCAAAACATCATCTTCTTCTCTTGACCTAACCGTCGCCTCACTCATGTTCCTTTTTTCCACTATTTAAATATAAATATTTAGTCAGGGCTCAACATTAAGATTCTATAGGAATAATTAATCTTGAAAAAGTAGCGATTCTTACCCAGCTATACTATTTGACATCATAGTGTAACTCAATTTTGAATGCAAGAGACAATGCACTGATTTTTGTGTGCTATAGCTATAAAACGGTGGTCCAAACAATGCAGTGATTTCTGTGCACCACACAATTGTGGTGGGCAAGGAAAAACCCATAACTATTAAAATATGATTTCTGGGTGCTACACGATTGTGGTGGAAAAGGGGAAAAAAACCACAACTAGCAAGGGAAAGTTGAATAAAATATGAATATTTTTAAACAAATGATTTTCTCTTTATTTTCTTTTATAAATAAATATGAAATTTGATATTATAATAATTATTAATAGATATTTATTATAATCTTGTTTCTGTATAAGTACTCTAAAATATGAAATTTGATTATTATGATAATTATTAATGAGTATTTATTATGATTTTTTTTTATATGAAATTATCTATATATATATATATATATGTGTGTGTGTATATATATATATAAAACCGAAACTTTTGAAACTCCCACAATTTTTCACGTCAGCACAATAGTTAAATAAAATTATTTTTGTTTAGTAAAAAAGACTCACATAGAAATAAAAAAAATAAAAAAAAAATTTAAGATTAAGAAAAATAAAGAGAGACTCCTGTTAAGACTCACTCTTAAGTGTGTGTGTGTGTGTATATATATATATATATATATATCTTTATATAAAAAGCGGTTATGCCGCTACAGTGCTTCGGCACTGTGCACTCAGTGTGTTTGCATTGTAGCGGAAACAGTGCATTGGTTTTTTTTTTTCTTCTGTTTGTTTTGTGCTTTTTGTTTTTTTGTCTTTTCTTTCTTCTTTATATACAGTGCTTTTGGTTTAGTTAACCAGTACTGTAGCTACAGTCCCTAAAGGTTTTTTTTTTTTTTTTTTTAAATATTTATGTAAGCTGGTATATATATTGTTATACTGACGCAACAAATTTCACAATTAATGACCGGAACTGTAGCTACAGTGCCTAAAGTTTTTTTTTTTCCCCAGTAATCGATTTGTGTTTTTTTTTTTTTTTTTAAATATTTATGTAAGCTGATATATATATTGTTATACTGACACAATAAAGCGCATGCACTGTAGCATTGTAGCTACAACAATACTTTTGGTTTAGTTACCGACATTGTAGCTATAGTGCCTTTTTTTTTTTTTTTTTTTTTTTTTTTTCTTCAGTAATCGGTTTGTGTTTTTTTTTTTCTTTTAAATATTTATATTTATGTAAGTTGGTATATATATTGTTATACTGACGCAACAAATTTCACAATATTTTCACAATTATTGACTGGCACTATAGCTACAGTGTCTAAAGTTTTTTTTTTTTTTTCCCAGTAATCAGTTTGTGTTTTTTTTTTTCTTTTAAATATTTATGTAAGCTGGTATATATATTGTTATACTGACACAACAAATTTCACAATATTTTCACAATTATTGACGTGTCAATTTCTTACAAGTCGAAATAAAATAATAAAATATGAGACTATGACTAACCACAATTAAAAATAAATGTTTTGAGAAAATGTTACAACACTTATTGTGTAGTGCTTTTGCTTTATCGTGAATGCGTGTATGCACGATAGCTACAGTGCTTTTGGTTTAGTTCTACTATATATAAAAGCGCGAATGCGCTAAATTACTGTAACTACACTGATTTGGTTTCGTGAGCCACTTTTTCTTCTTCTTTGTTTTTTTCTTTTTTTCTTTTTTTTTTCCAAGTTTTGAATAGTAACTACAGTGCCACTTCCACAATAGCTACAGTTTTTTTTTTTTTTAGTAATTGGTTTGTGTTTTTTTTCCTTTTAAATATTTATGTAGGCTGGTATCTATATTGTTATATTGAAAAAAAAAATTTAAAAATATTTTCACAATTATTGACATGTGCGAATGTGCTAAAGCACGGTAGCTATAGGGCTTTGGTTTCGTGAGCCACTTTTTTTTTTTTTTTCCAAGTTTTGAATAGTAACTATAGTGCCAAGTGGCATTGTAGCTGCAGTAGTTACAGTTTTTTTTTTTTTTTTTAAATATTTATGTAAGCTGATATATATATTGTTATACTGACACAACAAATTTCACAATATTTTCACAATTATTGACGTGTCAATTTCTTACAAGTCGAAATAAAATAATAAAATATGAGATTTTGACCAATCACAACTAAAAATAAATGTTTTGGGAAAATGTTACAACACATATTGTGTAGTGTTTTTGGTTTATTCAAATGGCACGGTAGCTACAGTGGCTAAAGTTTGTTTGTTTTTTTGTTTTTTTGTTTTTTTTTTTTTTTCCAGTAATCGGTTTGTGTTTGTGTTTTTTTTTTTCTTTTAAATATTTATGTAAGCTGGTATATATATTGTTATACTGACATAACAAATTTCACAATATTTTCACAATTATTGATGTATCAATTTCTTACAAGTCAAAATAAAATAATAAAATATTAAATTGTGACCAACCACAACTAAAAATAAATGTTTTGAGAAAATGTTACAACACTTATTGTGTAGTGCTTTTGGTTTATTCAACTGGCACGGTAGCTACAGTGACTGAAGTTTTTTTATTTTTTATTTTTAGTAATCGGTTTTTGTTTTTTTCTTTTCTTTTAAATATGTATGTAAGCTGGTATATATATTGTTATACTGACACAATAAATTTTACAATATTTTCATAATTATTGACGTGTCAATTTCTTACAAGCCAAAATAAAATAATAAAATATGAGACTGTGACCAACCACAACTAAAAATAAATGTTTTGAGAAAATGTTACAACACTTATTGTGTAATATTTTTGGTTTATTCAATTGGCACGGTAACTACAGTGCCTAAAGTTTTTTTTTTTTTTTTTAGTAATCGTTTTTGTTTTTTGTTTTTTTTTTCTTTTAAATATGTATGTAAGCTGGTATATATATTGTTATACTGACATAACAAATTTCACAATTATTGACGTGTCAATTTCTTACAAATCGAAATAAAATAATAAAATATGAGACTGTGACCAACCACAACTAAAAATAATTGTTTTGAGAAAATGTTACAACACTTATTGTTATCACAATATTTTCACAATTGTTAAGATCTCAGTTTCTTATAGATCAAATAATAAAATGCTAAGTCCACAACATTTTAACATTAATTTTTACAGTGCCTAAAGTTTTTTTTTTTTTTTCTTTTAAATATTTATGTAAGCTGGCATATCTATTAACTATATAAAAAGAGCCAAAGGCTCATGAATAGTGTTTTTTTGGTTTATTCAATTAGTGAGGTGCACTTTTTTTTCCCCCCTTCAAGTATGCCAGTTGGTTTGAGCTTTGTTTTTGTTTTTTTTTTTTTTTAAGATCTTTATATGTTTACTTTGTATTTGCAATGCAAGTTTACATTGTAAATACACAAAAGTGGTTAATATTATACACATTTACACAAAAAATGGTAAATATTGTACAAATTTTGTAAATGTGTACTAAATTTGCCATTTTTTTTTGTGTCTACAATATAAATTTACATTATAATTAAGTACAATGTATACATAGAGATATAATGAAAATGTTGTGACTCATGTGTCAATTCCTTATGGGTCAAAATAAAATAAAATAAAATAATAAAATATTATACCGAGATCTAGCACAACTAAAAATGTCATGACATTTTGTTGTTATTACAATATATTCACAACTATTGAGGTGTAAATTATAGGTCAAAATAAAATAATAAAATATTGGAGTGGGATCTATCACGGTCTTATACGAATGAGATTAACTTTTTATGACATAATTATCAAAATTCTTAAAATTAATGTCTCTTTTGATTAATGTAAATCTCTATGTATTTAAAAAATCAAATGATTTATATCTTTATTTTGTGATACAAATAAAATCTAAAATTGATCATAATCACTACTTTTTTTTCCCATGGCTAGCACATGCCTTGCACGTGCTGCCCTGACTAGTATATATATAAAAGGGGAACAACAAGGTCATTGCTGTTCCTCCAACGCCTGCTGCCACTGGTATTAATTAATTTTCTCTTTCTCTCTTTTCAATTTTTAATTCGAATTCGAATAATGAGAAATATATTATTTACAATGATATATCATCTTGTATTTCTATTTCTACTATTTCAGCTCTAACGCTCCCACTGAATTCACAATCCGTGAGTATACATACATGTGTGGGGATTTTCCCGCGCATGCTATTTGTCCGCTTTGGGGAGCCAAACCCACACATGTGTGAGAGTGGTACACCATGCCTTGCTCCAAGGGCTTATAAGGCATGCGTGGGGCGCTTCTCCAACCGATGTGGGACTAGGGTGTCACAGGGTTAAAGCACCCCAAAAATCCCAAACCCCACACTCGAGGTCGAGAACAAAACCATGCGGACTTGGCTCCTTAAAGCGGACAAATAGCGTGCGCGGGAAAATCCCCACAATACATATTTTGATATCAGCATAAATCAATCGCAGATTAATTTTGATTCTTTTACATAAATCTCTTATTATAAAATTTTCTGTGATAGATGGACTTTGGCCTGACTACAACGATGGATCCTGGCCTTCCTGTTGCACCAAAACCAATTTCGACGAAAAACTGGTACATTTAACGTACATTTTATCTATGTGTGCTTTTGGTGAGCTCAAGAGAAGTTGAAGTTGAAAATTTAGGGTTTTGGAAGAATTAATTTTAGGGTCCAAAGAATGACACATACTTCTAAAAGCTAGGTTTTGATACATGAAAAGAAGATGTAAAAGTTAGGTTTTAATTTTTACAAAACCTAGCTTTTAGATCTTCTTTTCTCTTGATTTTTTTAGTTTTTTATGTTTTGAGAGGAAAGAGACATAAAAGGGTAACAAAAATACAAATTTATCCATATTTTTAATAGAGATGGGTAACGGGATACAAATGGAGCTAACCTCAAGTGGGTAAAGTGCCAATTTTTAAACCACAGGTAGGGAAAGTGTTTTTCGAGCAAACCACAGGTGGGCAAAGTGTAATGTCCCCTATATATAAAGCAATGCGGCTTTGCCTTAGATGAGAGATCTCTTGGTAGTGCGACGACTTTTGTTTTTGGTTTGTGTGTGTTGCAAATACATTTGGTAGTCTTCTCTTTGATTTATGCTCTATGGAAATTTGTATTTGGTTTTGGTTTGTTAGTTTGAGTCACAGATAAATATCTCTTTGAATGTATTGATCAACAATGTAAATTTCTCTTTGTTTTAGGTGCAACCATTAATCTTTGAATTTGTGAGGGAGGGCTATTTTGGTTTGGGTATTTTCTTCTATACAGTCTCTTGCATTGATTTTGGTTCTTAGAGCGCATTCAAAACAAAAGATATGTAAAGTTTTCTTATTAGGTTTAATGTTAACATATATGAGAGATACTTTGGTCAATTAGAAAAAGTTTGAGGAAACATAAAAGGAAAAAGAACTAAAGAACGCATAATCCCGAAAAAAAAAAAAAAAAAAAAAAAGGTGATTGTATTAGGCAAAGGCTTTTGGAGATTGTTGTTTTTATTTTTGGAATTCTTTACGTTCATGTGTATGTATGTATTGGTTTTAATAGAATTGGAATTATCTTTAAAACTTTGGTTTTGATTGAATAATGAAAATAGAAGTATGTTCCAATATTTGGAGTCTTTTGTGTATGTGTTGTTGTAGTTTAAACTTGGTATTTGAATTGTTAAATTGTTAATTCACAGTTTAATTGTTCATCTATTAATCATGAATAATAATATTGTTATTTGCAACCATCATGATATGGTATCAATGATGTGATTATTCTGAATGCTTGCCTTTAGAGTTTAGATAGAGTCTATTTTATAATTAAAAAAATTTACAATTAAAAGACTTTTGAAATTAATTTTTTTTTTAAAAAAAATTATTGGATACGTTGGATCTTAAATGACTTCTATTAAACTTCATTCTTTATTGCATCATTAAAAAAAACTCATATAGATAGGGATTAGGATATTATTTAGAACTTTCATAATGGACTAATGTATTATACATGGTACAGAACTAACTGTAACATCCTATGCTATAAAATAAAAATTGGGCCCACAGTTATCTTCACTTTTACGTAAAATAGAAACTCTATTAACTAAGCTTTAAGAAATTTAAAATTCTATTTCAAAAAACTTCCTTAACATTAGATTTTATTTTAATTATTTTAATCATCTATCATAATAATTTTATATTGCAAAATTATTATATACAATCATTACTCCAGTTACCTTCTAAATGATGGAGGATATGAGAATGTAATTTGTAAATTTATTATCAAGATAACATAGATTAGATTGGTGGTGGATAGTAGATTTAATTTGTAGTTGAGTATTGTGTGAAGTCATCACCATAGAATAGCCCACACCATTATTTGTTATGTGGAACCAATGATACGAAAAAAGAAGAAGAAATTTTTCTAAACCATTATATTGAATAAAAAATTACTTATTTTCATTCATTTTCAAATTATACATTTTTTATAAGTCAAGTTATAGATCTTTAAACAAAATAAATATTTTTAATTTTTATTTAACTATCCCGAGCATCGCGTGGGTTAGCGACTAGTTAAATATATAATTATGGTAATTATTAATAGGTTTTTATTATGGTCGTGTTTGTACATGGAAGTATCTATTCTACTAAAAATATAATATGTTAAGATTATGAGTGTTTAAATATAAATACTTTTTTTTACATACAAATATAGAATAAAATTTAAATTCAATCAAAAGATGTAACTTTTGTGGACAGAAAGGCCTTAATTAAATAAATCTGTAACTTAGAGGACTGAAATGAACGAAAGCAAAGTTAAAGAACTGAAATGAAATTTGAAAAAAACTTAAACTATCAGTTTTGCATTTTATCTTATATAAATATATTGATTTATAAAATTGTGAAGCCTCCAAAATGTATGTGATAATATATTATGAAGTCAACTAAAGTCACACATATTTAGTTTTATAAATATATATATATTGTTTTTTTTTTTTTTTTTTTTTTTGGTGGAGAAACAAACACACACACATACAAGGGAGATGAAAGATATTCTAACACAAAAACACATTACAACTTCACTCAAAAGAAAATGATAACTTTTAAGAGAGGGTGAGACAAATTATACTATACACAACACACTATCTTAAGTAATGTTGGACAATTACTCATTCTTTTTAAGAAGATATGTTTGTTTGTTTGTTTTGTTTTTTATTTTTTTTATTTTTTTTTATTATTTTTTTTTTTTATGAGAAGATATGTTGGTTTTGTTAAAAGCCAAAAACTTTTTATGAACTAGGTGAGAAAATTAAAGGCATTTTATGGTAGGTTTGATCATTCTATATGTTTTTTTTTATAGAAAGTTTTAATCTATAACGTCTGTTTCTGATGATAGCTTTTTAATATTAAACCAAGATACCAGTGGGTTCCAGTTAACTCAACTGGTAAAGTCTCTGATAGTTGTATAAGAGATTTGGGGTTCAATCCCCGCCTACACCAAAAAACTGATTGGTGCCTTGGTCTGATGATAAAGAGCTTTCATCAAGAGCGAACGCCATAGGTTGAAACTCTCTCAAAAAAAAAAAAAAATCAAGATACTAATCGGTTTTTGGTGTAAGCGGGAATTGAACTCCAAATTTCTCATTCAACCATTAAATATTTTATCAATTGAGGTAATTAAAACAAACCATTTCTATAGGTTTTGGTTAGCTAATAGCTTAGAACTTTGCGGAATACTTTTTTCTCAGTTCATTATTCAAGCTGTTGTGGTGGTTAGCGTAGCCTTTTATGGAGTATTTTATTGAGTTCATTATTCGTGCTGGTTGACAAAAAGAAAAAGCACTAATTATGTCTTGCATCTTAGATCTAATATTATAAAGTATATAGTTCTGTACTGAATTTATTTATGATTCAAGAGGTGCAATCATAAAACAACACAGCAACCACTGCTAACTGACCCCAGAGAATCCAATGCCAAGGGAACCATAAGCAGAGGATAGCTGAGAGAGTATGCAATAAGGGACAAGGATTTGCATCGACTTTCATAACTACCAACCGATCCCCTTATCCAAAAAAGACAAGAAAAAATAATAATAAAACTTAAAACCAAGTAGAACTCCACCAAGTGGGTTCTTGGGATATAAAAAATGGCAATGTAAGGACTCTGCATAGATCAATATGTTAAGCATTTCGGATGTAAAAATTAGGCCCAAAGTTTGGTGCTTTATGTATCTTTAGATAGATGGCCCATTGGTTTAGATTTTGGAGCAGCAGTTTATATAGAATTTTGGGTGCAAATAAAACTAAAGAAGCATGGAAAATATTGAAAAGGCAATTGGGAGTATGACAAAATAATCTCCATTAGGATACAAACTATTTGGAAAGACATCTTATACCAAAAATTTGAAGCAACTCTTCCACATGAGAAGGTTGACAGTAAAATATTTAAGACACAAAATTATGATCAAAGTAGAAAGCACTAATATTTGCTCCTACAAATATTCAAATAATTGTATTAATGTAACAGATGTTCTCAATGTGCTTTGGGGGGGAAAAAAGAGCCTTTTAAATAACCAATTGAGATGCCCAAAGCACATGAAAGAAATCTTAGTATGTAGTGAAGGAATTGACAACCTGATTTTCCATGTAGAGGATTACTCCGTTTGACTCAGCCCAAATGGGTAGCTTTTGTTTGAAGGAAAGCTATTCAAGACTCCTCTCACATGAAATTATTAGATGATCACTTGAGTTGTGCCTAAATTCAACACAGAATCTCTGACAAATTTTCATCAATATTTCACTCAATATCTTCTTATTGGAGGTGAATTTTGAGAATTTCACCATTAAATTACATATTCTTCTTATATTTTCCATACTTGCAAAATTTCTAAAAAATTAAAGATCATTAGCTATGCTATCAATAAATTGTTTAAATTGCTAGTTTTTGTAGTTTAAAATTATGCATAAAATATAAGCTTATAGATCATATAGTATATAATATCCAATTGACACAATTTGACATGTGTATTACTAGTGTAAAAAATATGCAATTCAACAGTTAGATTTTCAAAATATGTAGTAATGTTTATTTTATTGAGTAAGGATGCTTAGTATATAACCAATTTTGTAACTAAACTTTGTTATTTCACTAAATAATGCCAATGGCTCATGCCAAGTATTATGATTATTCCAATGAATTATAGGAGAAAAAAAGGGGGGGAATTACAACTGTTACAAAACTCGAAGGTGACATTCCATTAGGACTTCTTGCAATGTTAGCACTTGTTATCACAATGAAAATGACTGAGAGAGAGAAACCTTAGACTGAGAAGCAAATTTTGCTGCTGTCTCCAGTTCCTGCATCGTCAATAGCCTGGTTGAGGGGCAAAATTTTGTATTTGCAGAAGTCTCAATGGCTTCTAAGTCTGTTGATCTTAAGGAAAAGTGGGTTTTATTAGCCTCTATGGTTCTGTCAATAAATACTGATCTTGACAGGTAATCCTTCATGCGGCATATGAATTCCAAATGACCCCTTGCCTAAACCAAAAATAGATAGGCATAATCATCATAACAAGTGGCTAATAAGAGAGAAAAGAGAAAGAGGGGGGGGGGGGGGGGGGGGGGGGGGTGGGTTAAAGGGAGGAAGGAATAGGAGTAAAGGAAACGCCAAAATATCCACAACATTAGAGACAACAGACCATCATGAAGAGTTACTTCCCCATTTTCCCCCATGTATTGGTATTGCCTTTTCAAAATAGTGCTATATTAGTAGCACCATATATGCAAACAATTTTTATATTGAATGAGATAAATAGATAAGTCCCTATTTGAAAAGATGGATGTTAAAGATCTATTACAAACTAAACTATATGTGTCAACATCACATGTTTTACTTTTACCTGTTCATTTGACTCACCACTGGCTATGTTTACATTAATTGGAAACACCATGTGTTTATATCTAAAATCAATGATGAAGCAGATACTGATTTGAGAATGGATGTATCGAAAGAAAGGACAAAATATATATAATTGGAGAAGTCATTAACATACCAGTCGATATTCAGGAACTCTTGCAGGAAGTTTCAGGTACGCCATGTTCCGGACCTCATAGTCCCATAAAAAAGATGTGTGGTGGATCCACCGGTTTTTAGTAATTGACTGAGCATTCCCACCAAATTTGCGGTCACCAAATACATAATCTGAAACCAGATGAGAACAAACGGTATTAATTTACAGCTTTACTTATTCCTCCATTAGAATCTCAGGTCACATATAAAACCAAAAAGGAGGATATGTGGTAAGTGTCAAATAGTTACAAAAAGGTGAACAAACAAGCATTTAGAGAGATATGAGGGATGCAATTATAGTTAAAGAAATTGCTATCCATAACAAAGTTGTCACATTTTGATCACGGAATAGTTGTTAAAACAAAAACTCAGGAAAAAAGTATGGTAGTTAAAATCAACACTTTACATACACAGAAAGGTTCATTCCTTCATTTAAGGTTTTTTTTCCCCAAGAGTTCTATCATTAAAGTTAGAAGCATGGCATTGTGCTTTTGGACTGGTGATGATAACACTTATCGAGTGTGGCCATGCATCTAATCCTTAAATTGCTGGACCTTGGGAACTGATGGACTGTCTCATTTCAAATCTATTATGTAACTAACAAACGGTTTAACAACAGCAAATAGGAACTTCTGCTTACAAAATGTGTGCCACACTCAGTAGGGTACAATTTCATGATTGAGAATTTTTTTTTTATATTCATGTCACATTTCCACATTTGTACTGCCCATTCATATGTCCATTTTAACAAATACAGGAAGTATTAACACTGAAACATTGTTTTTACACAGTAAACCAGTGCAAAACTATTTTAACCAACTGTTCAGATTTCAAACACATAACCAAGTGCCACTGCAGCAGGTGGATGAGCGGTGGGTATGATCTTTTACCTCACCCATTGCCAAGTTCAAATTCCCACTACACTCATGTTGCAGTGGAGTGGTACCTACTATCGGGTGTGGTGGCCAGACCCTTCTCAGGGATGCCTTCCTAGGGACATGAGGAGGGGGTGCCATCCCCCCACCCCCACCCATTTTCTTGAATCAAAAAAAAAAAAAAATTAAGTAACCATATTCATTGTGAGACTCTGAATTTGAGTCCCAGTTAAGGCAAGTTTATGTTTGGTCTTGAAAGTAGGAAATTATCTTAAATACAATTTGACATATTCACACATGCTGGTGCACACACATCCCACACATACCCACCTTAAAGCATAGATGTAGAGTTTATTCATTATACTGGTCCCTTTTGATATGGGATTGGGATACTCATACATCAAACAATATCTATAATAGGGATGAATTCTTATGTAAATAATAAATAGTCAGCAAGAGAATACTACATTTGATAGCTGACACTATACCATGCCCTCAAAATGGATCAAGCCAGGCCCTCTGTGAATAACCCATTGTCCAATAAGTGCCATAGAAAAGAGAAAGCAGTTCCATTTCATGGAAATAAGATAAATGAAAATGCAGTTCAAAATGGTACATCCCAATAAGATCATCAGAAGAAAAGACGATTCAAATTGGAATATCCACTTGTAATATCATAAACCAGAAGCTCTCTATTAGTGAAAATAGTATCATTAAGTCAAGGGTTAAACACAGTTACCATTTTCACGAAGGTGGAAATCCCCAATTCCTTGGAAAACTTTGTTGTACAATGCGCCACTCCAAGACATAATAGGCTGAGGATATGGTTGTACGCCAGCAACAGCATCTTTGTTGCATATGAAAGTGACAAATATTGTGCCAGGATCAACAAGGACAGTACCTCCCCCGGTAAATCTTCTCACAACCGGAATCTGATCACATAACACAGATTCAATTTCGAGAAGTTCTGCAGGCTTCCTAAACAGATTGTTCATATAATCCTTATGAGTTGCTCATGTCCAACACAAAAATATAGAACCACAAGCCAAGGGAAAGAACAAGTCTGCAAAGCTTTAGGATTGCAGACATACTTTAACCAAGAAATGCTCTCTCATACATTATCAAATTAGGAAAGTGACAGCTATAACAAATGATATAACTCAGAGGTTAATCCAATTTAGCGCACCCTGATCAAGCAACTACATTCATTTTTGCACAATTTATTTCTTTATGGCCAGTTGTTAAAAATTCAAATCCCATAAACTCCACTCAACTAAGCCTTAATCCCAACTAAATCAGGGTCAGCTCCATGATATATTTTTTCATGATTCTAATGTCATATATAAGATCATATACCCACAAGCTCCATCTCCCTGTTTTTCATATCCTTAATATTTCTACCCACGTTATAGAAGTCAATATGTCAACTCGCAAAATAATGTGTTAAGGTAGATTGTTAACCCAATTTTAGAACTTTATAAAGCACAAGGAAAAAAAAAAAAAAACTAACATATCTTTTGGACACCACCATTCAACTGGATAAAAAATGGCAAGGGGGAATGACTACCATGCCAACCCTACTTAGGCATTACCATGGTAGCTCTCTACTTGCTAAAGAACCCAATTGATAGGGGGCCCTAGACTCTTCCTAGGTTGATTGAGCCATAGTTTTTTTTCTTCTTCTAAGAAGTGGGTAGGAGGTGGAGACCAAAGTGGCTTCCCTACCTCAGCGTGACTATAGTAGCATCCTACTCACTGGGATTGGACCTCGTGAGACATGGATGTTATTTGGCACTAGTGGGCATTGAGCCAAGAGCGTGGAGATTTTTTCCCCAAGCACTTCCCATTGCAGGATTTGACCCTAGGACCTCCGCCACCCAAACCACTTGGGAGTAAACCCAACGACCACTAGCCCACAACCCTCACTGGTGACTAAGCCATAGCTTGACCTCAAACCCAACCAGGATCCAATGCTTTCAAGCAGTGGTAATCAATAGTTCATTGAATTTATAGAAAAACCTAAAGTCCATCCGATTATTTCAATACTAGAAATCAATGCAATAAATTTTTATTCATAACTTTTACATGTGAATTCCTCAACTTCATACAGTCACAAAACAATTATTCAAAACATGTCAAATGCCACAAGCTTAAGCTAATACAAGATTCAACCCAATTTTTAAACTTTAACAAAACACTAATATGAAGAAAAGAAGAAAAAAAAACACACACACACAGGAGTTGTTGATGTAAACAGAGTTGATAAAACAGAGTTTAAGGAAATACCCAGAAACGCCCATGACAATAGTAGGTTGATTGGTACCATCGTTAATGATGCACCAATTGTGGGACGATGTCCGAAGCAAACGCTCCTCTAGATGTAATTGCTGCAGAATTGGCACCCCTTTCAGCCTAACCAGATTCATCATTGGAACCCCAATTTTACCTGGATTTCCCATTTTGCCACCCTTCTCTCTACTTCTCTTGCAAACTCCACAACAGTCTCACAGAATTTCCTCTCTCTCTATCTCAAAAATTCTTTGATTTTTTTTGGTTTAAATTTTCTGGTTCAAAACCCAGGAATATATTAATAAGAGCAATTATTATTCAAAGATGAACACTAATTGAGCATATGCAGAAGGGGAAAAAACTGGACTTTTTTCTTACAACCTCCAACCACCAAAACCACAACAGCATCCACCACCCAAAACCCACCACAGCCTCTCCGATGACCACCACCCCAGCGGCCCAGCCTCTCCGGTCTCAACCCCAGCCAAGAACACCGACCACACCGACTCAAGAACTCCCTTGAAGCTTCGGTTTTTGAGATGAAAACGGAGAGCAGATGGGTTTCAAGCTTGGGTTTTTGGGTTCGGTCAGAGAGAAGGGAAGAGCTTGGGTTGAGCGAGAACCAGAAGTGAGTCGTACGAAGTTAAACCCAGAGAGACTTTGGCACCCAATCAGATCATGCCACGATTTTTTTCAATTTTTTTTAACTGAAATGGTAACCTAGAGGTCCTAGACATGTTTTCTCGGTCAAAAAAATTGTGTGTTATTAAAAAAAATAAAAAAAAATTGGTGTATATTAAAAATTGGTATATTAATCTGATAATAAAAATAATTACGATTGAATAAATTAACATCATAAGTTAAGATTCTTAGTGTGGGGCCCAATAGTCTATGGGCCAGGCCCATTTGCTCGTGGAGAGTCCGAAGGCCCAGGCCGAGGAGAGATATGGCCCAAGCCCGATAACGTAGAGCACAACTATTTTTGGGATACAGCCGAGGACAGTTCAGTCCTCGGCAGATCCAAAATCCCTTCGGAATAAAAGGGTAAAACTGGTATAGGAACAAATTTGTAAGGAAGTCTAAAATATCCCGGGGGAAGTTATCCTTACTACCCTTCTAGATAAGACTCTGCACCTGACAGAGCCGTACCCTGCAGCCTTATCAACCATCCCCAACAATTCTGGGATGGGACTGATGGGACAAATCAGTTTTGTGAAAATTGACCCTACACGTGGACGAAGGACAGTTAACACAGACAAATATAAAAGAAGAAAGTAAGTAAATCTAGGGGGGGGGAACCTCGCTAAGAGAGGAGAAAAACTACATGCGGCAAAACCTCCCAACAACACCGGACTTCACTGAAAAAGTCCATCATTGGGTAACCGGGGCAAGACCTCAATGGTCCTCGGATCAGCTCCGAGGAGTCCCATCCCACAGGATGCGACGCCATAAGGCCCAAATGTTCGAACCCATCTCCCCTCTCTATATGAATTCCTCCAAAATCAAGATCGGAATATCGCCCCGTGACCAACGCCTAGCCTTTCAAGCCCATTCTCTACAAATCATATTGTGAGGGATTTTTTCACATGCGAGCCCAACCTCATTGTTGGGCCGCCAAGGAACTGTGTCCTTACAATTGGCGCCGTCTGTGGGAAGGCTTGCGCGTTGGCGCAGGTGGCGGTGGAGTCAACTCTCTAGCAAGCAAAGGTTCGCGGAGTTTCCTCCGTCTCCGGCGACATGCAGTTGTTGCTTTGGCATAAATTTCTGCTAGGGGCTGCGCCTCGCAGTGACGACGGCGCGGACAACTTTGGGGGCTTCTGGCCTCAAGCCGGCTTTCCCCGCCCTGGTCTAGGGGCTTACGTTCGAAAATAAATAAGCAAAAAAAAAAGAAAACTGACAAGTTTTGGACAGAACCAAGGCCTTGCATGGTCCTCGGACCCAAGCCTATGGGGAAACCAACTACTTAAAAGAAAACTGACAAGTTTTGGACAGAACCAAGACCTTGCATGGTCCTCGGACCCAAGCCTATGGGGAAACCAACTACTTAAAAGAAATCTCACAAGTTTTGGACAGAACCAAGGCCTTGCATGGTCCTCGGACCCAAGCCTATGGGGAAACCAACTACTTAAAAGAAATCTCACAAGTTTTGGACAGAACCAAGGCCTTGCATGGTCCTCGGACCCAAGCCTATGGGGAAACCAACTACTTAAAAGAAATCTCACAAGTTTTGGACAGAACCAAGGCCTTGCATGGTCCTCGGACCCAAGCCTATGGGGAAACCAACTACTTAAAAGAAATCTCACAAGTTTTGGACAGAACCAAGGCCTTGCATGGTCCTCGGACCCAAGCCTATGGGGAAACCAACTACTTAAAAGAAATCTCACAAGTTTTGGACAGAACCAAGGCCTTGCATGGTCCTCGGACCCAAGCCTATGGGGAAACCAACTACTTAAAAGAAATCTCACAAGTTTTGGACAGAACCAAGGCCTTGCATGGTCCTCGGACCCAAGCCTATGGGGAAACCAACTACTTAAAAGAAATCTCACAAGTTTTGGACAGAACCAAGGCCTTGCATGGTCCTCGGACCCAAGCCTATGGGGAAACCAACTACTTAAAAGAAATCTCACAAGTTTTGGACAGAACCAAGGCCTTGCATGGTCCTCGGACCCAAGCCTATGGGGAAACCAACTACTTAAAAGAAATCTCACAAGTTTTGGACAGAACCAAGGCCTTGCATGGTCCTCGGACCCAAGCCTATGGGGAAACCAACTACTTAAAAGAAATCTCACAAGTTTTGGACAGAACCAAGGCCTTGCATGGTCCTCGGACCCAAGCCTATGGGGAAACCAACTACTTAAAAGAAATCTCACAAGTTTTGGACAGAACCAAGGCCTTGCATGGTCCTCGGACCCAAGCCTATGGGGAAACCAACTACTTAAAAGAAAACTGACAAGTTTTGGACAGAACCAAGGCCTTGCATGGTCCTCGGACTCAAGCCTATGGGGAAACCAACTACTTAAAAGAAAACTGACAAGTTTTGGACAGAACCAAGGCCTTGCATGGTCCTCGGACTCAAGCCTATGGGGAAACCAACTACTTAAAAGAAATCTCACAAGTTTTGGACAGAACCAAGGCCTTGCATGGTCCTCGGACTCAAGCCTATGGGGAAACCAACTACTTAAAAGAAATCTCACAAGTTTTGGACAGAACCAAGGCCTTGCATGGTCCTCGGACTCAAGCCTATGGGGAAACCAACTACTTAAAAGAAAACTGACAAGTTTTGGACAGAACCAAGGCCTTGCATGGTCCTCGGACTCAAGCCTATGGGGAAACCAACTACTTAAAAGAAATCTCACAAGTTTTGGACAGAACCAAGGCCTTGCATGGTCCTCGGACTCAAGCCTATGGGGAAACCAACTACTTAAAAGAAATCTCACAAGTTTTGGACAGAACCAAGGCCTTGCATGGTCCTCGGACTCAAGCCTATGGGGAAACCAACTACTTAAAAGAAATCTCACAAGTTTTGGACAGAACCAAGGCCTTGCATGGTCCTCGGACTCAAGCCTATGGGGAAACCAACTACTTAAAAGAAAACTGACAAGTTTTGGACAGAGCCAAGGCCTTGCATGGTCCTCAGACCCAAGCCTATGGGGAAACCAACTACTTAAGGGAAAACTGACAAGTTTTGGACAGAACCAAGGCCTTGCATGGTCCTCGGACTCAAGCCTATGGGGAAACCAACTACTTAAAAGAAATCTCACAAGTTTTGGACAGAACCAAGGCCTTGCATGGTCCTCGAACTCAAGCCTATGGGGAAACCAACTACTTAAAAGGGAAACTTATTGCATGAAGCTTAAAATCCATCCGAGGAGAACTCCCCGTTAACAGTTGGGTCAATCCCTAAATTGCACGGATTTCCCAGTCTACCCTCAGATCCCCGATACCCAAGGGATTGATGTAAGGTAGTGCAATATATCACCCAAAAACACAATCGAAATCCGTCTCCACTGGGCTACCCTCTCGGACGAATTATTCAGAGATCATCGTTCTCGGACATCTATTTTTCATGCATCGCTCAGTGCTCAACCATTACTCCGGTTAGTTTCAAGATTTTAATTTATTGAGAATTGCCATTGTGATACTTGATAACATCGATAAGTTTAAACTAATAGGAATTGATTTTAAGGCATTGTTCTGCTCCAAATATTATTAGAGACGAGCGTATATTTAATGTCTATGCACTAAGTAGTTGTGGCAGAAAAGAAAAATATTTAGAAAGAAACAAACTCATATTTTACTAAGACAAAGAAATAGTACAGTGTACAATGAAAAAGCTGAGAGAAGCTTATGCTGAAGCTAACTACATGAGTAAAAAGAAAAATACAAGGGAATGAAGGTGGAGCCGAAGAAGAAGCGCAGATGAGAGGGAGGCTACTCCTTCAGAACTTTGTTCTTCCTCAATGCTTCTGCATGCCCATAACTCGGGCAGCAAAAGAACCCAGCTTGGGGCCTGCACCGCGGAAGGAAAGGTGCAGGGAGCCGGAAGTTGAGGAGCCTTCACCAAAAATTTGTCTGCAACAGGGCAGAGGCGCTGATGGCGGAGAATCTTTCTTCTGACACACCGAGATCCTGGCGTAGACAGAACCTGCTTCGGATTTTGACTAAAAGAGGGAGAAATACCCTTTCCCCTCTGTCGAACTGGAATATTCTCTTGAATTTATGCCGCCTTTGCCCGTACCTCACTATCTGGAGTCTCCGGAGGACACGGTGCCTTTGTGGCGGAGAGAGTCCCCTTGCCCCAACCCACGCCTCAAACATGATGTACTAGGAGAGGAGACTGAAGGATTTGGGTGAAGGTAAAGCAACTTTCTCTCCTATTTATTTAAAAGATAAGGAGGTGGCATTCAATTCACGCAGCGTCCCAAGGAACGCTACAGACAAAATGTCTCCGGCTCGATTTCCAATGCCGTCTGCAACCCTGAGATTAAAGGAGCCTCGTGAAGACGCACCTCGAACACTGGGACGCCAAAAAGTACCGCGTGACCCAGGACTACGGAAATACCCCCTAATTTATGGGCCCAGTAAATTCGCGGCCCAGGCCCGTTCAGCATAGGGGCCCAAGGACAGAACCAAGGCCTTGCATGGTCCTCGGACTCAAGCCTATGGGGAAACCAAGTACAAAAAAAAAAAAATAATAAACCTTACAAGTTTTGGACAGAACCAAGGCCTTGCATGGTCCTCGGACTCAAGCCTATGGGGAAACCAAGTACAAAAAAAAATAAAAATTACAAGTTTTGGACAGAACCAAGGCCTTGCATGGTCCTCGGACTCAAGCCTATGGGGAAACCAAGTACAAAAAAAATAAAAATTACAAGTTTTGGACAGAACCAAGGCCTTGCATGGTCCTCGGACTCAAGCCTATGGGGAAACCAAGTACAAAAAAAAAAAAAAAATTACAAGTTTTGGACAGAACCAAGGCCTTGCATGGTCCTCGGACTCAAGCCTATGGGGAAACCAAGTACAAAAAATAAACCTTACAAGTTTTGGGCAGAACCAAGGCCTTGCATGGTCCTCGGACTCAAGCCTATGGGGAACCAACTGCTCGGATAGGGAAAGTCCTCGGCCCAGATACTGTAAAATGTTGAGGCCAATAAGAGTGTTAGGATGATGGCGGGACGCTCCGCTACTTGGCAGCCTACGGGGGCTGTTCATTTTTTGCGGGTGATATGCCTTCGAATAATTACCTCCTACACCACGGAGAACATCCAGTTCTAATCTCGGCTTTGTTTCGGGCAAGTATCGCTATTTACAGGTACGCGTTGCTATGTCAAACAGTTCTATTAAAGTTATGGTGACATCTCTTTATTAGCAAGTATTTCGGCTTCAGTTATCATTGATTCAAATGCTGTATTATTGTGCCGAGCAGCTTTTGCAAAAAAAAAAAAAAAGAGCAAGCATAAAGACAGAACATGCAAAATAAGGTAACAACAATTTTTATTAATACGAAAAATTATTACAACGTACAAAGAAGGGCTTAAACAAGCCTATACAAAATGTGAACTGCCTAAGCAATTATAACATCCGCAATACAGATATGTAAACAGTCAAGCGTCTTTTAAACTCGTCTTCAAAATCCCTCCAATCCCTGCCTCAATACTTCTCATATTACGATAAGAGCCTTCTTTGGAAAGAGATGAAGGAGAAGGAAATAGTAAGGAAGAAATCAATGAAGAAGATGGAGGAGATGAATGAAGAAGATGGAGGACATGAGTAAAGAAGGAGGAGAAGAAGAGAGAAGAGATGAAAAGAAAGAAAAGGAGCAAAAGAGGGAGAAGAGAAAGCACCAGAATGGATCTGGTGCTGGGAAGACTAAGAGAGGGAGGCGGAGAGGGCCACCAGTGAACGAAGAGAGGAAGAAGCAGAGACACTTAGTCCCCGCCTCGGTCCTGACTCCTAACACGCTGGGGCCATATTAGGTGAGCTCATAAGAGAGCGGTTGGTTATGATATTAGGTATCCACGACTCAGTCACACCGGAAGCTTGATGTGACGAGTCCCTGCTTCGGATTTTGGCTGAAAGAAAGGTGAGGTTGATTTTGAGTCTTCGCCATCCCTGCCCTGACCGAGCCATTACGAGCTTTATTAAAATGTGGCGTTTACGGGAGGGGTATGGTTCCTCCATTACTCGTTGTATGGTAAAGCGTACCACGATTTAGTGTATAAACTAGTGGGTAAAGTAAACTCTGAGGGAGGCCAAGTATTTCAAATCTTAGAAGGATGAAAGGGGACTCTACAAAAACAATAACCTCCTACCTTCCCTCTTATACAGGGGGTGGAGCGGGGGGCATTTAATGGGATCAGATCTCCAAAGGAACCTGCAAACATAGATGCGCCGGTTCCACTTCTCCATCTCATCAGAAACCGTCGAATTAAAGTAGTCTCGTAAATAGAGGCCATTAAAAACGCGCTTTGGATAACCAAACGTCAAGCACGCATCAAGGATAAAATCAAAAAACCGTCTCGCAGACCGGTGCGTTTCCTGGGCAGTTGGAGAACTGTCAGCATTAATGGAGGGCTAAAGTAAAGGAGCAGTAATAAAGGCTCAGCATTGCCAAAACCCCCCTTTCCAACCGGGAGGTCGGACAGCCGGGTTTTGAGGGGCTATTGTGGGGCCCAATAGTCTATGGGCCAGGCCCATTTGCTCGTGGAGAGTCCGAAGGCCCAGGCCGAGGAGAGATATGGCCCAAGCCCGATAACGTAGAGCACAACTATTTTTGGGATACAGCCGAGGACAGTTCAGTCCTCGGCAGATCCAAAATCCCTTCGGAATAAAAGGGTAAAACTGGTATAGGAACAAATTTGTAAGGAAGTCTAAAATATCTCGGGGGAAGTTATCCTTACTACCCTTCTAGATAAGACTCTGCACCTGACAGAGCCGTACCCTGCAGCCTTATCAACCATCCCCAACAATTCTGGGATGGGACTGATGGGACAAATCAGTTTTGTGAAGATTGACCCTACACGTGGACGAAGGACAGTTAACACAGACAAATATAAAAGAAGAAAGTAAGTAAATCTAGGGGGGGGGAACCTCGCCAAGAGAGGAGAAAAACTACATGCGGCAAAACCTCCCAACAACACCGGACTTCACTGAAAAAGTCCATCATTGGGTAACCGGGGCAAGACCTCAATGGTCCTCGGATCAGCTCCGAGGAGTCCCATCCCACAGGATGCGACGCCATAAGGCCCAAATGTTCGAACCCATCTCCCCTCTCTATATGAATTCCTCCAAAATCAAGATCGGAATATCGCCCCGTGACCAACGCCTAGCCTTTCAAGCCCATTCTCTACAAATCATATTGTGAGGGATTTTTTCACATGCGAGCCCAACCTCATTGTTGGGCCGCCAAGGAACTGTGTCCTTACACTTAGTATCTATAAAAAAGAAAAGGAAAAAAAAAATGAATCTTTTAATTTTAGATAAATATTATGTCCGTAACATTTTCAACTTTTATAATAAATTCTAAGTGGTAAGTTGTTACTAGTTACGACGAGTGGGTAAAAAAGTAAATTAAGTGGTAGATTCAAATTAGAACTAACAACAATTTACCACCTAGAATTTGTTATAAAAAGATGTGAAATGTTCACTTTTCTTAGTTTCAAACATGTTTATAACTCCAACCAACTATGTCGCAATTAAAATGGTCATTCATTCATAGTTTTAGTTAAATTGAATTCAATATAACATTTTAAGAACATTCAAGTTAGTGAAGATACAATTTTGTAGGTACATTTTCCTTGACACTTTCATATTAACTTATTCTCTGAATTTATGTTTAAGGAATCAAATTACATGTTTAAATTGTATGTAGTTTGATTAATATCTTAATTTGATTTTTATTAACAATAAATTAATTGTTATTGTTTTCTTTATATTATGTAGAAAATAACACACTTTTTCTAAAAAAATACATATATATATATATACACATACCAAATACCTAATTATGTTTTTGGTTTTAAAAAAATGTTATAAAAATATATTACAAAACACTTTTTTTTTTGCATCATGAGCACTCAAAACACGTGTTTTCAGTACGCTTTTTAGATCACAATTTCACATTTTTTAATTAAAAAAACAAAAAAACAAAACCACAGTACTCTTACTAAATAAACCCTTAATTATTATATTAAATTTTTATTACAATTAAATTAGTATATAGTTGTTTACTAATTTTTTTATTGAAATCAATATAGATTGTAGCTAGATTGATCTTCCATTCAATTTTGTATTTTAAACTTGCTCCTTGAATTGAAATCTTGGCTTTGTCATTGTCATTTTGTAACCCACTTCCATGTATCGTCTATGTTACCAAAAAAAAAAAAAAAATCCCATTAACAGGGCCAAATTGGCAAGCCGGGTCATGCCCACTAAATTTTTTCAAGATATTCTATATAAGCTTTTCTTTAATAAATTGTAAAATGCCCAATTTTTCTTTCTTCTACAATAACTTTAATTTCAATTATTTAAATTTTGTATGTAACATAAAACTCAAAATAAAATGTTGTAGTATTGTAAAAAGAAAAAGATAATGTTTCTCAATAATCGACATTTCATCTACACCAACTTTTGTTTTTTAAAAGAACAAATAAATGCCTATTACATATGGGAGAAGTGTAACTTTTTTTATAAAAAAAAAAAGGTGAAAAAAAAGAAGAATAAGTGAAAATATTTTCATCAAGCCATCATATGTGGTTTGACCCCAAATATATAAAATGTAGCAAAATTATTTATTGAATTTGGTCAGTGGGAGAGGAGTAATTTCTAAAACCCAATTACATGAATTAGTATTATTAATAGGAAGGTGGCTAAAAAAGAAAAAGAGGGAGGGAATTGTGGCTCTCTAAACTTGGAAAGGGGATTTTAGACTAATATAAGGGGCATTTGTTTATTAGAGGGGGATACCTCTTTGCTTCTCCAATATATGCTGTCTTTTCATTAATATTTTTTTGATAATAGCTGTGAGAGACTGGCTCTCAAAAAAGAGAGAAGGTATCGGTATCTCTCTTCTGTGATTCTGTGAAGTTGCTACTTATTTTATATGAAAAATAAGAAAACTATATTAAAGAGTATAGAATGCATGAATAATATGAATTCTTATTAATTTTAATGATTACAATTTGATAAAAATAACCATACATAGCTTTGTTTCCTAGTTTACAATCTAGTAAAAAAGTTACAAGACTTTGTTTCCTAGTTACAATCCATTAAAAATAGAAAGACAAGGCACTATCTACGAACCTAGAATCTAGACTTGGGGGCTAGATTACGAAATGGAAATGTATTAGATACCCATCCTGCCTAAACAAAGTTCGGTCTTCTAGACTCTAAATAATCAACTAAGTACCCATTAAACAAACAATTATGATTTTGAATGCAACATGTGTTTGAATGATAGATCTAAAATAAAGTTAGGAAATTGATTTTATGAATCCATTCTTTTTAAAACATGAGGTTTTGAAAAATATTATAGATCTGTTCTTTAGATTAGAGGGAAAATAATAGATTAAAGAAAACATTTCAGATTTGTTTTATTAGTAAAGGAAAATATAGGTTTGAGAGAAAAATTCCAAATCTGTTTTTATGAAAAGAAACAGGAGATTTTTAGAGAAAACTCCAGATCTGTTTTTATTAGAAAGAAAACCGTTGATTTGAGAGAAAACTCCAGATCTGTTTTTTATGAAAAGAAAACAAGAGATTTGTAGAGAAAATTCCAGGTCTATTTTTTATTTGAAAGAAAACAAGAGATTTGAAAAAAAAAAGAAAAAAAGAACTATAGATTCATAAAGAAAACTTCAAAAACCCATCTTAGATCTATTTAATGCATGAATCATGTAATTATCATATGAACAAGTTAATCATGAACATATAAAGGAATGTCATTTTTTTTTTTTTTTTTTTGCTGAGAATAAAGGAATGACATGAACAAACTTAAACAACCATGCAAAATAAACAAATAAACCATCATGATATAAAAAGAAATAAATTCATAAACTAACTACTTACTTGCATGAGTGATTAAAACAAGGGGGAATTACTTTAGAAATCAGAGAGAATGGATCTCTCTTAGATCTAAAGAATTGTCGCTTAACAAAAAAAATAAAATCTTAAAGTAAAAGTTCCAGAGTTTCTTTAACATTAAGGGGAAGAGGGGTGCTCAATTTTGAGTTTTCTCCTCTATTTATAGAGGTGTATTTGCTTAAAAAATAAGCTAAGGTTGCTTTAAAAGTCAGCAGACACAAGTTGGTCAAGTTTTATCCCAAAAAAATTGGACTTGGGTTTGTTTGGAATCTGCTTATTTTGCTAAAATTAAAAACATTTTGCTGAAAGTACTATAGATAAAAGTAAAAGTTAGCTGAAAAAGTACAATGAGGCCTATGAATAGTACCAAAAAGTACCAAAAAGTGCAATGGAACCCATGAATAGTCGCAAAAATAAGCTGAATAGTAAAATAAATTGGCAAAATTAATCATGCCAAACGGACACTTATGAGTTTTGACCTGAACAAAACGTATCTAGGCTCATTCAACCATTTATGCCAATCGGCACCGTTGAAGTGCTGATTGGAACATTCAGCAATTTTGTCCAACTTTCATTTTTTACACATTCTGGAATCCTTTTGGGAGTATAAACATTATTAGATTAATTTTAACATTATCAGATTATTTCTTTTATTCCAATGCAACCAATCTTATTTTTATAAAAATAAACCACCAATCACAATAACTCATTTAATTAATTTTAATTGTTAAACAATAAAAATTAATTTCAATGAACCATGTGTGATCAGTTCCACCCAAATGAATGCATACAGATTGTTAAACCTCGATTTTGTGATATCTTTCAACCCAACTGTCTGATGTGGAAATAAAATCACTTGTTTATAATTCTTTCAAATCAATATCTTCCTTCAAAAGTCCTTAAAAAAAAGTATAATGATCTAATAAATTATAACCATTAGATCATGTATTCTTATATATTCATTTACAATTAATTGCATTTTTACAAGTAGACTTAACAAATAAATGCCCATTACAAATGGGAGAAGTAAAACTTTTAAAATGACAAAACTTATGTACAATTTTATGTGTTGTTCCTTGGGTTTCCCCTCTTTAGATTCTGCATTGTGGTAACTTAACTAAAAAATAAACTTCCATCCCATGAGAAAAAAACCACATGGTAAAATTTTAAGATGAGAACCTAAAGAACAACATTTAAGTACTGCACTTAAGTCTTGTCTTTATAAAAAACAGGTGAAAAAAAATATGAAGAATAAGTGCAAATTTTTTCATCAAGCCCTCAAATGTGGGTTGGACCCCAAATATATAAAATGCTGTAGAATTATTTATTGGATTTGGTTAGTGGGAGAGCAGTAATTTCTAAAACCAATTACATGAATTAGTTTTACTAGTATGTAACCCATACTTATGCACATGAATGATAAATTATAATGGTACTTATGATTGATGTTAGCTTAGGTTATTAAATATATAAGACATTAGTTCGACCAGAATATTTAGAGATACTAAAATGATTTTCCCTTGCAATTTTAATGATATTGGTTGCGCCAAATTTCTCATTACACTGTTGTTATGTATATAATTATAAAAATCAATTCACTATCACTGTCCATGAAATTCTACTAAATACAACACAAAATAAAAGAATAAATTAGTTCAATAATATCTCCTAAATTGAATGAGGATAGGTGCATGGGATCGTTTAGCTCAATTATAGTTTGTTAAGTTCAAGATTTTCACATACAAAATATGTAAATAGAAACAGTATAAAAAAAAAAAATACTCAATAGTTCAACCAAAAAAAAAAAAAAAAGCAAAAATCTAAACAATTTAATTTGTATGAAAAGCTAATAAAGACAAAATCTAATTTTAAATCTAATCAAATTTTTTCTTAGCTTTGGTTTTATATATATATATATATATATATATATATATTTATATATATTGGACTCCTCGTTTTAACACTGAATTAACTCACTTGTACAAAAATTAAAATATTTTAGATTAGATGGGACACATGATGCAAAATTAAATTCTAATTGATATCCAATTTTTACACTAAATCAACTCCTTTGGCACAAAAATTTAAAAGCTTAAATTAGATGAGACACATGGCGCAAAATTAAACTCTAATTGAAGTACAATTTGAAATTTAATTGAATTTTTTCTCAGTTTTACCTATATACATACATATATATATATATATATATATAGAGAGAGAGAGAGAGAGAGAGAGAGAGAGAGAGAGAGAGAGAGAGAGAGAGAGAGAGAGAGGGAGGGAATTGTGGCTCTTTAAACATGGAAATGGGATGTTTGACTAATATAAGGGGTAGTTGTTTATTGTAGGGGGTAACTCTTTGCTTCTCCTATATATGTTATCTTTTAATTAATATTGTTTTGATAATTGTCTTTTCATATTAATTGTATTAGAATGATTTAGACCCTCATATATCTATGAGTTGCTCATGTCCAATACAAAAAAATAAAACCACAAGCCAAGGGAAACAAGAAGTCTGCAAAGCTTTAGGATTGCAGACATACTTTAACCAAGAAATGTTCTCTTATACATTATCAAATTAGAAAAGTGACAACTATAATTAATGGTATAAGGGGTAATTTCTTCCCAAAAAAAATTTATTCCCAAAATATTGTGGTAATTTCTTCTTTCAATTTTAATTATTTTTCAATATTTATAAATTTGGATAGCTTATACTTTGTGAATGTGATGCTTTTATATAAATATGATGTGATCATTATGGAACATCATATTATGATGTGCTTTAAAAATATATATATATATATATATTTATACACATTAGTCAACAATAACTAAAATATGTGTGTTGTAAAATGGTATGGAATAATAGATAAAGTAACTTTTATATAAGATGGTAAAATAGGATAGTTTGAAGATAGCGGCCGCTAATGCTCTTAGCTAAAGTGCATGATATACTTGTAAATAAGTGATGACATTGATAATACAATTATGTAATGTCATTTGAAAATTATTAATATTATTTAAAAAAGTAAGAAAAATTGTAATTATTTGAAACACAAAATTGAATACTATCCGGTAGATATTGCAATCTTTTAAAAAAGAGAAATTGTAATCATAAATAGGTACACTGTATAACTTAAAAAAAGAAAAGAAAAGAATGGACAATAAGAAAAAGAATTACTATTTAAGTAATTGGCAATTCTTTATCATCTTTTAAAAAGAATATACAAAATAAATCATTTAATTATTTATACATAAAATTTGTGCAAAACATAAAATTTATTATTACTTATACATATTATTCTAGTGAAAAGTGTTATGAAAATACGTGTTTAAACACCAAAAACAAATAAATCTTTATTGTTTTTAAAAATCACTTGTGGCATTTTGGTAAATATACAAGTATCTAGGGACTATACTTTTAATGATGCACTTCCAGAAAGTTTCCGAAATCAAGTTTCAATGCAGAGAAAGGCATTGGACAGATGAATTTGAAGGTGAACTGAAGTTAGCGTGGATTTGAATCTTATTTATGCCTGAATAGCAATAGATTTAAAAACAGTGGTCACGGGTTTAAGATTTAAGAAGTAATTGGCGGCACCACTACGTTCCCTTTGTGCGATAATCATTCCACAAGTATAATTGCTTATGAGGTATGAAGGCAAGGACTGATATTCAAGTTTCCAAAAGAAACTTCATTAACATATACATTTAGATTATTCTAAAGTAAAATTTCTAGATTACCAGCCTACATCACTGGTGAAGTTCTTTTGTTTTTGCTTTTAAAGAAAGCATTCCAGAGATAAATTGGACAAAAAGAGGGAAAGTTTTGCAAAATTGGGAGCCTTGTTCCCCTATTTAAACTGAGGCCTTTTTTTTCCCTTATATTTGCATTCTTTTGTGTTTTGTTGTGTATTGCTGCTATTAACTTGGCTGTGCTCTTTTCTAGTGTTAATTATAGGAAATAAGGCACATAGAGAGGGAGAGAGAAGAAGGTATGTACAAAAAGAGGATGAAGAATGAACTTGTAGTTTTTGCTGAATGAATACAGTGCAAAAGTTTTTTCTTTTTTTTAAGCCGTAACGATGAAAAATTGGTAACTACTCATGTAAGTGAGACGTTGCAACTGTAGTATTATCGTCTGTTTTATTGCCTCTTCATTGTATCTGTTGGCTTGGATTTTGAATGGGTATAATTTGACATTTTATTTTATGAGAGGGTTTTTTTTTGGAAGAATAAAAAAGGGTAAAAAAACGTTGTAAAATGAGAATGAGAAAATGTATTTAACCTTTGAACTTGATTTGGCACTTGACAAGAGAAGTCCTGGTTCTAAGATTGGTTAGCAAATAGAGGAACACTTATATGGAGATATTGATTCAAAGTTGTCCACAAGAAATAGATTTTAGAGAGAAGGAGAGAGAGGGAGAGCGGAGAGTATGGAGTAAGAAAGAAGTGTTTGTTTGATATTTTGTAACTACTATCCAAGAGACAGAACATTGTGTCTTGAAATTAATATAGGCAACTGACAACCAACGGTACTAAGAATATCAAAACGTTTCGCATAAACAACTATGTTCTACCCTTGAGCAAGTCACAAGAGCGAAGTGCTCATGAATTGCAATGGAAAAGGCTTTTCCTTTTTCAGACACGCGTTGAACTTGCTGGCACGTCTTGCATTTCACGAGAGCAAAATGGTCTTCTTAGCAATATGACCAGGGTTCAAGCACTTTATCCAATTATAATGAAATCCAAAAATATATGAAAATTAAGAGAAATTACAAATAAATTTGACACGAAATTAAGCTCTCTCTCTCTCTTTATTTTTTTTATTGTGCTGCACTTGGTTCATTTTATTTGATGAAATAATAGTTAATCATTCATGATCAAACATATGGCTTGCCAAAAGTGAATTTTTTTTTTTTTTTTGGATTAATGGCATTTTTTTTAACACTCCTTCATAGAGGAGAGCTCGAGTTCTATTCCGGTACATGGTTCCCTCAACTTGAAGTGGGGAAAAAGAAAAAGAAACATAATGGCTTGAGATGTCTGCTTCACCCTTCATTTGTAGGTGTTCTTTGATTTTCCCAAGTCAATGTTAATGTCTCTTAAAATTAGTTGACATCTTAGTTAAAATTCCAGCTCCCTCAAAAAAGAAATTAAAAAAAAAAAAAAAAAAAATTTCCAGCTGCTTTTAAGGGTTCACACTTACCAAAACTCTCATGGAATGCTGCAGCCTGCTGGGTGTTCTACAGACTCCTATTATTTGTTTGATGTGAATCCAGCCTTTTTTTTCGAGTAATTACTCAATATTCCGTGAGTAAAACTTGCTTTTCTAACATAATAGTGAGTCCCATTATTTTTAAATTTACGGGGGAATTCACCATTAATGGGAGAAGAAGAGGGCTTGAGAGTTGGGACTTGGGAGTGTCATTTAGCAGAAGCTGTGCTCCACAAGTTTGACGAATTCTTTGAAATCAATTCGTCCATCTCCATTGTCATCAAAGACTCTGATCATCCTTTGGCATTCCACTTCCAAAGGTTCCATGAGCCCCAATGAACAGAGCACTCTTCCTAACTCCCCTGCATCAATGAACCCATCATTGTTCTCGTCGAAAATATCAAATGCTTCTTTCACTTCCTCTGGACTTGGCTCTTCCTCAAACAGCCCTGCAATCTCATCTGGACCCATCCCCTCTTCATAATTTTCAGCATCAGGGTGGCCATCACATAATGTTCCAAGTTTCTCCATCACTATCTTCACCTCTCCCACAGATAGCTTATTCTCATCACCCTCCTCTTTAAGCACCATTTCCACTTCTCCAGAAAGCTTCTCACTATCTACATTTTCGTGGGTGCAAAGTTTGTGGATTGAAGCTTCCTGAATTGTGGCCTTTCTTTCATTCCAAACCTTCCATGCACCATAAAAGAAGTCTATGAAGAATTGAGGTATAAGCCGAAAACTTGAGTATAAGTCTCGGAGTATAGTGACCCAACTAAGTATTATGAGAAGTGAAAGAACTACAAGAAGTGAGATAGGGCTGAGAGATTCATCCTTCTCTGTCTTATCCATATTCTAGAAAAGTGGAAAAATATGACTAGACTTTAGAGGCAGAGATATTAAAAAGGGTTGTTCTATTTGGGTTTAGTGAAGGGTGTGACTATGTGTTCCCAATATATGTAGAAGCAAGATTAGGAAGTAATAGAGTCCATCTTCTTCCGGGCAGGGAAAGGGTGGAGAAATTGAATGTGAAGAGCCCCACAGTTTCCACACAATGACGTGAAAAGTTTGTGGTTTTTGCGTAGGGTATTCTTCTTTCTGGTACAATGTAAATTTACATGATAGACACCTAGTGTTGTATACATTTGCAAAAAATTGTAAATATTTTACATTTTTTCAAGTATGTACAACATTTGTTACTTTTGTGTGTCTATAATATAAATTTATATTGCAAGTATAATATAAACATATAAAGGTACTTTTGCATATGTTTTCTTTTTACTATTGATGATTAACGGGTGTTCTTATGACGTTTATTAATGGACTATTTTATGAAACTTTTTATATTATTTTTATGAGAAATATAAAAAGTTGTACAAAAAAAACAGCTACTTTTTTATTTTCTCATGAAAAGTTCCTAAAAATATTTTCTAAACCAATACAAGCCTTGGTTTAGAAAATATTTCTAAACACATGTTGAACTTGCTGGCAAGCCTTGCATTTCGCAAGAGTAAAATGGTCTTCTTAGTAATAGTGACTAGCGCTTAAGCACTCTACCCAATTTCAGTGTAATCCAAACATACATGAAAATTAAGCATAATTACAAGTGAATTTGGCACCAAAAAAAAAAAAAACAATAAAAACAAGAACTTAATAGCAACATTTGGAAGAGGAATGTTGTTGATCTTAATATGGGATGCTTAGAAACTTACTTATGGTGAAAGTTGTACATTGGACATGTTTTTCAGTATTTCAAGGAAGTAATTACATAATTCAGTCATGATAAATGAAAATAGAACTAAACAAAGTTGCTTATGCACTAACATGTTTCTCTCCAGAAGCTTTACTAATTTGTGCCACATTTGATTCTCTCTCTCTCTCTTCAAATTTAAAAAAAAAAAAAAAATTAAATAAGATGAATGTGTTACACATGGTTCATTTTATTTGATGAATTGATAGTTGATCATTCATGATCAAACATATGGCTAGCCAAGAGTTTTTTTTTTTTTTTTTCCTTATTTTTTGGGCTCAATGGCATTTTTTTTCTCTCCTTATAGAGGAGAGAGCTCGGGTTCTATCCGGGTACAAGGGTCCCTCAACTTTAGGGGGAAAAAAGAAAAAGAAACATATGACTTGAGATGTCTGCTTCACCCTTCAAATTTGTTGGTGCTCTTTGCGTTTCCCGGTCATTGTTCACATCTCTAAAAATTAGCTGACATCTTAGTTAAAGTTCAAGCTACCTCAAAAAAAAAAAAAAAACAGCTGCTTTTAAGAGTTCACACACTCACCAAAACTTTTACGGAATGCTGCAGGTTCAACACACTTTTTTTTTTAGGTGAGTCCAACGTTTTTTGCTAGTAATTACTCAATATTCAGTGAGTATAACTCTTTCTTCTAACATAATAGTGAGTCCCATTATATATATTTATGGTTTGACTCACCATTCATTTGAGAAGAAAAAAATATCATATAGATGTACTAAGAATTACTTAACAATTTTCTGTCTAGAGAGAACATGGAAGCGTGCATATGTTTTGTTTTTAAAATTGAATTAACCGTCTTTTTCCTTCTCCTTTTCTTTTTTGCTTCTGGGAATTACTCACATCAGTGCAAAACTTGAAGTATTTATTTTTTCTATTTTACACAACCACTTTTCAAAAACATCCACATTAAATTATCTATTTTACACTACATTTCATTAAACTATAATTTCTTTATCAATTTTTTATTACTCTCTCAAATCATCTTTCTGTCTCTGTGAATAAAGATGTATTAAAAAATGGATTTGCATGTGAATAGTAATCATATATATTTACACAATTAATATAGCAACAATGCAAATTTACACAATTTTACATATAATGATGCGAGTAATTTTTAGAGTTGAATATGCTAGTCAATGAATACATGAGTGCTATAAGTAGAATTAGGTTGGGTCGTAATTGTCCTAGGAATTTCCTGGTTATTGTCTTGACGTGAAGACCAAAGCTTGTATAGCATGACTCGTGCAGGACGGGTTAAAAACAAGTTTAAACTGCTGAGAAAGTTCCAAGTGTGGACTGTGAACTGTGAACAAAATTTCTTGTAGCCATCAAAACGACAGGGATAATTGTCCCTTAAAGGGTTCTTAAGTCACATTATTAAAATGTGGATCGCATTAGTCTTTTGATATCACACTTCTAATGAGACATACGTGATTCACGAAAAGAACCCTCAAAAAATAAAAGACATTTATATTTTAAACCACGTAATAAATAGTTTCTTAAAAAAAAAAAAAAAACCCATATAATATATGGGTATTACAAATTAAATCCTATATATATAATTTTGAAAGTAACTAATTTAAACTTTGAAATTTTATGATTAGTTTTTAGTAGGATTATATCAATTTTAATTTTGAAAAACTTTTTTTTATAGAAACAACAATAACAAGTATTGTAAATAAAAATTATGTAAGAGATACATGTATTTTTTTATATTAATTTTTTTTTTAAAAAAAATTTGTATAATCAAGAATTGCTATATACTCATCTAACTCATTTTTTGGTGAATTTCTTGTTTATTTATGATATTTCATATGATATTCTTATATTTTGTGTATTTCTAGTTACAAATTTATCAAGTGATCCTATTTGACATTCAATCTCTCTCTTTCTCTCTCTGAAATTAGTATCTATCGGGTTCATGGTTTAATTTGTTACTTTTGAAATTATAGAGTTGCATTTGTAATACTCTCTCAACTATCGACCTAAAATGTAATTTTTCAAAAATAAATAAATAAAGGATTAACCTGTGTCGTGATCTAAGTAACCATATATAGGCATATAGCTTAACGAAGCTGCTAGGAGAGTTAGAAGATTCTTGAACTATCCATTACCTTCTTGTTATTGAAGAGTGGTTTAGTGGAGAAATTGTTGGATGTATATTTTTTTTCTTCTGCCAAATGGGTAGTGGTTGGATTATTGTCCTTTGCCGTGGTTTGAAAGCAAGTTTGGCTCCCGTGTTGACTACTTTAGTCAAGTCAACTTTCCACTGCAAAGTTGTGTGTCAGTGTGTTCAAATAGGAAGAAAAATAGAAGACCAACCAATGCAACAGTGGTTGTAATGGTTGTTTATTGTAGTGGATATAATATTTTATTATAGTGGATATATTATTTTATTGTGTTGTTTGTATTATTTTATTGTGTTGAAAGTTAAAATAAAACAACTTATGTTAGGTGTCTTGTAGAGTAAGAAGGTAAAATAAATAAAGTAGTTTTTTGTGATGCCAAATAGCTAAATTTGTTGCTCTACCGATGTGCATGCTCTTTAGGGTCCTTTTGGTTGAGGCATGGGAAAGTGGAAGGATAGAAAAAATTTTAGTTTCCTTCGTTTGTATTTGATTGGGAGGGTGAAAAGATAAAAGGATGAAAAACTTTTTTGTTTAATTAAGAAGAAAAATTAGATGGTAGAAAACCGAGTTTGTATATATTTACACTTATATCCCTATTGCATTTTTTTTTTTTGAGATAACATTAATTTTTTTAATTAATGTATATAAAATAGATACACTTTATTTTAAAATTTCTGGATAAACACACAAAAAAAAAAAAAAATGAAGAAGAAGAAAAAGATAAGTATGATTATCAAATATTAATCAACTACAACCATATTCCAAAAAATTGAAACATATCTTTCAATTAAAAAAAAAAAAAAAGAGGCATCCAGATTCAAAAACAAAAAAACAAAAACTAGAGATAGATGCGAAGAAAGGAAGCAAAAGTGAGTAAAAAAAAGAGAAAAAAAGAAAAGAAAAAGAGTTAGAACTTAGAAGCGAAGAAAGGAAGCAGGAGCCGAGTAAAAAACAATAAAGAAGAAGAATAAGAAAAGAAGTCAAAAGTGAAGAAAGCAAGCAGAGGAGCGAAGAAAGGGGGGAAAAAAGAAGAAGAAGAGAGGAAAAAAAGAACAAAGAAGCAGCAAGGACCAAATAGTATTTTCACATGTACATAAGTTTTTTCTCCATTTTGGAGAGAGAGTAATTTGGTGAGCTCACCCTACCCCGCCCTCTCGACCAAACACATCTCTCAACCATTTTTGCTCCTATTTTTCTCTCTCATTTTTCAATCCGCATCAAAATTATCTCAACCAAAACATACCATTAGAGTCCATCCCCTGAGTCCCGTAACTTAGCCACCTATGGACTAAACTTGTTGTTTAACAGTGACAAAAGCAAGAAGTGGGTAGATGATAGACCCATCTAACAAGGCCGGGGATAATCTCTTGAAATCTGGCCTGCAAATTCTTAAAACAATCTTAAACCCCATTCTACTGTTGTTTAAATAAAGTAGCTTATGGAACATCGACGGTTCAGTTGGAACATTTCCAAATTAGATAACTGAATGATGATAAAAGAAACTGCAATTTTGTCCTATAAATTTTATAAATTGATGTCTAGATTTATATTTATCATATTATTAACGGGACACCAATTACAATAAATATAAGGTTAAAATGTAAAATTTACCCTCTAAGTTTTTCAAATTTTCATTTCAGTATTTTAAGTTTGAGTTTTGTTATTTCAGTCATTTAAGTTTCATATCTTCCCAATTAAGTCCTCTGTTAATATGTCTTTAGTTTCTGCCATTAATATACTAAAACAGTGTGGTTTTGGACCTAAATTAATATTTAATTATTTTTTATATTTATTTCCTAATCTTAGGAAAAACGTTAATTAAAAATAAAAAAATAAAAAAAGAAAGTAAAACTGAAACCCCAGCCCCACCCCACCCGATAGATTTGAGAAACCAAGAATGAGAAAGAGGGGGAAAGAGGGTGAGAGATCACTGAGGGAGAAAGAGAGAGAAAGAAGATTGCAGCACTGAAATCTTTGATAACATACATGCCAACTGCAACTGTTCAACTATTCATCATCGTCATCATGAACTCTATATAGTTTGTATCAAAAGTTTCGAGTCAGGTTATCAGGGTAGTGAACAACAAGTCCCATGTGAACGACTATTTTACCGGAAATCCACTTTTCTTTCGATAAAGATTGTTTATGTTTTGAGGTTTTGATAGCTGTTAAATAGTCTATATCATATATGCTCTTGTAAGAGCAACTGCATCAGTGGTTGAAAAATCTTGCATAATACAAAAAAGTGTATCATTTTGCACATTTTAACCAAAAAAATGCCCACATTAGTCAGTGTAAAAGTGTGCAAATATGCACCATTGTTATAGTAACCATGCATATATGCACGGTTACTGTAGTTCTTCAATTTAATTTTTTAGTGTTTGTTTATCTCTCCTCTCCGTACCTCTTACTCTCACCTCACTCTTTTTTTCTCATTTCAACTCTCTCACCAATCAACTCTCTCATTTCATCAAATCAACTCTCTCATCGACCCAAGCTCCATCGCCGATCTGTTGTGGCTGATTTGGGGTTGCTGGGTTTTTTTTTGTGTTATAGCCTGTGGGGAGGTTGGTATCGGCAGTGTGGCCAATTGGTTGCTCTTTTTTTTTTCTTTTTCTTTTTTTTTGGGTTTTTTGGTTGAGCTTGAGGCTGCCGTGATAGTGATTGTGGGTATGGGTCGATGGTATCGGTGATTATGGGTGTGAGTTGGTGGGTTGTGTGGGTTCCAATTAAGTTGTGGTGGGCTATTTCTGTTGATCGGCTTGTTCTTTGGGGTTTTTTTTACTGGTTTTTTTTTTTTTTTTGGTTGGATGCTAGTGTCGATCTTGTTGCACAGTGGGAGTTTCTGGATTTCATATGGTTGGGTTGATGATGGTGGCTGTGTGGGTTGTGTTGGGTCTATAAGAGAGATGACAGTGTTAAAGAAATGAATACTTTATTGAATAAATGTGTAGAATAGATAAACTGATGTGGGTGTTTTGTAAAAGTGGATGTGTAAAATAGAAAAAGTAGGTTTTTTCTTGCAAAATAGATGGAAATTTTGCAATAACTGATGTGGTTGCTCTAAGTTGTAAGATTGTCTTTTTTTTTTTTTTTAAATTTTTTTTCTTGATATGAAATTCTGGTGTTGGCAGACTGGTGGTTTTCTTGTCATGGATTATGGCAGAAAGTTGCAACACTTGATCAACTGTTTTTTTTTTTTTAATTTTATTTTAAATTAACGTTTTTCATAAGATTAAGAAATAAATAAAAATATTAATTAAGGTTCAAAACGACGCGGTTTTGGTAAGTTAACGGCAAAAACTAATAGCATATTAACGAAAGACTTAATTGAGAAGGAATAAAACTTAGAGGATTGAAATGACAAAACCCAAACTTAGAAGACTGAAATGAAAAATTGTGAAATTTAGAGGGTAAGTTTTGCATTTTGGCATAAATATAATTATAATATTGGTTTGTAAGTTTTGGATTGAAATCAATATATATATATATATATATATATATATATATATATATATATATAAAAGTAGAGACCTCATGTGTGAAAGTATGAGGTTCTGTCAAGTGGCGCATTCTATGCAAAAAGAATTGAAATATTCTCAAGTGTCACTTCAGAGATAAGAACAAATTAAATATTGACTTTTTGTTTCATTTGGTTCAATGTTTCGAGATTTTTTTAATTAAAAAATAAATATACTTTGTATCCTTTAGTTCAATATTTTAAGACTTTTCATTTCTCACACATATACACAAACCTTTTTGCATTTTAATTCACAATTTTCACTTCTTGCACTTTTATCCCTTTATTATATATACCTACCCATAGCTCTTCATGGCATCCCATGTCAAACACATATAGACCAAAAACGATGTCATTTACCTTCAATCTTTCAACGATACCTACCTAGCTCTAACACTGTTGTTTCATCTAATCCAAACCCGTATAAGTTGGCTACAACCAAGGAAAGGGGGCTTGCATTTTGTATTGAGTGACAACGACAATTATAATTTCAATGTTAAGGTCGGGCGTTGTGGATTTGAGAGTTTTGTAAATGATGTAATTGACTATGAGTGTTTGGGATGTGTATTTTGTTTTAGAATTAAGGAGAAAGAGAAATACACATTTTATATAAAACTTTTATTCTATAATATTCCTCCAAAGTTTTTTTTTTTTTTCAATTGAATAAATGATATGTGTGCAATTTATAATTGTTGCTTTTTATGATGAACTCATTACTAATAGCAATTTATAATTGTTGCAATTTACACAACATTCTCCAAAACCATCTTACATAAAACATTACAATATTATTCGTGCATTGCATGAGTAACTTATTGGTGCACAACAAGCAATTCTTTTAAGTAGATTCCAGTTAATTTAATTGGTAAAGTTTTTTATGATTGAATAAGAGACCTAATGTTCAATCTCCACCTATACCAACCAAAACCCGATCAACGAATTGTGTGATATTGCAAAAGGCCCAGCCTTGCCTAATCCAAAAGCTACTAATTTGTTGAAATTTATGGTTATGGCTCGAGCGCTGTTTGGCAAGGCTAGGTTTGTTATAGCAAAGGTAGCGGGTGGTGAGAGAGACGCAACTAGACATGGCAACGGGCGGGTCGGGTTGGGTCAGGTCGGGTCAATCGGGTTGCGAGTCAAACGAATCACGGGTCAAAAAGGGTCATTTTAAGCAAGTTAAAAATGGGTTCGGGTCAATCGGGTTGCGGGTCGGGTTGGGTTGACCCGTATTTTCACATGAATTTTTATTTTTATTTTTTATTTTTATAAAGAAAACAACATGTATTTGCCATTTGAAAAGTTATGCAACAAATTACTTAATGTAAAATGCATTATTTTGAATTCACCACTTATATCAAGAAAGAATTCAGTTAAATTTATTAATATTTATTCAATAATTTTAACATTATACAAATCCTAACATTGCTATCTAAAACAAAATAACACAAAGATAAGTAAAACAAATACACAAGTTTTATTTCTACACAATATCAACATCCCAAAACATAAAACAAAATTACAAATGACTTATTGGATAACTCATTTGATAAATAATAAAAACATATAAGAAATTTATAATCTTGAAAATTAATTTTATAATCTATTATCAATTGTGGTTGACAATCCATTTCAATTTGAGATATACATTAAAGTTTGATTGCTTACTTATTTATACATTGTCTTTTTTATGAATATCATATCATTGTTAAGACACATACTCTAGGAAATATCATAATTTATTTTGAAAAGTCGTTTATTTTTGACATAAATTGTTAAAAAAATAGGTCTAAGCATTCATAATTTATGCTAATTTGATACTTTGGTTTCACTATTTTCACACTTGTGAATGTTTCTCATACATGTCTACAATTTTAAATCTATGTTTTTAACTCTACAGATTATCTTGGCATGTACTTTGCTATTTGATATCTAAAAATCTTTACTCATTACAGAATGCTCAACCACATGCATTTATCTTTCAATTAATTTGCATGCAGTTATATAAATGTATCAATTGTTTCCTTAAAGTTTACAATAAACAATTAAATCAATATTGTCTTAATTTTACTATTTTTTTAACCCCAAAAAAAAAGTTTTAAAAAAATGGTTCGGGTTAGGTTGCGGGTCGTTGACCTGCAAAAAACACAGGTTGGGTCACGGGTCAACCTGTTTTTGCTTCGAGTAAAAAAAATGGGGTTCAGGTCAAGTATTTTTCCAATCGGGTTGGGTCGGGTCAGAAAATTCTGACCCGTTTTGCCATGTCTAGACGCAACCCAAGGATTTATATGTCCCAATTCATGTGAAGATCCTAGAAGTGGGTAAAAGTGGGGATTTGGTTGTTCTTAAACAAGTGTCTAATTCTCGGTCTTTGGGTTAATCTAATGACCAAATTCAAAAAAGTTGAAACACAGGTGGTAGAAGTATCAATTCATGAGCCATTAGATTGTCTCAATGGTTAGGATTGAAGCAATTTATCGCACGAGATCTCAATTCGTAAGATTTTTTAATTCAAGATAAAAATTATGTACAGTTCCTTAGATTCTATTTAAATTTTCAATTAAATTCAAGATTAAGGTACATTTTTAGTTCTTAAATTTAAGGTAGTTTTCATTTTGGCCCTTCATGATTTATTAAAATTTCATATTAGCTCACCCCACTGTCCATTTATGTTAGCAATCTAATCGTTCATAATATATTATCCAGCCTACAAATATGAAATTTTTGCATTCTAGAAGATCTAGAATCCAGGGCTAGTTTTTCATGTAATAGCACTTAACAATCAAATTACTAAAGGATATGGACAACAAGACCAATATGAAAAAAAATTCAAACATGAATGACTAAAATAGAAATTCTAAAACTTAAATGGCTAAAATAAAAACAATCTCAAACTTTAAGATCCAAAAATATATTTAAGTCATATTACTAACCATACAGTTGAATTTAATCAGAATCACATCATTTAAGTTAACCCTCTTAAGAGTATTCCCATCAAAAGTTTTAAAATTTTTAGCATATAGCAACTAAAAAAGCCACTTTATAACATTTAATACATCACTTTACAATACATCCAACATCAAAATTTCTATTTTTTTTACCACTTTTCTCTCTCTCTCTTTGTCTTTCTCTCTTTCTCCCTCTGTCTCTCTGTCTCTGTCTCTCTCTTAATTAATTGAAGTGATAATAAAATAATATATATATATATATATATTGTAGGGTCCTTGGGCCCAGAAGTGCATTATTTATTCATATGTTGGGCCTATGGCCCAAGCTGAGGACAAAGAACCGCTCAAGGATGAGATATCTTCGTCAGAGGAAATTACATTGATGAAGAAATATTGGGGTTTTAGTCCTAAAGGCTCTAGAAAGTGTGCCGAGGACGAAAACTTCCTCGGCCGGGCTTGGTCGAGGTCTTGAGAAATGGATTTACAGCAAAAATGGCAATCCCTGAAATTCGTTTGAGGTGGATGAGCAATGCAGAGATATGAGATAAGGATGAACCCCAAAATATCTGGGGAGAAAGCTGCTGCCTCCGCATTAAATGCACTGCAGCTAATCCCCTGGCCGTATTAATGTAGAAGTGATGCATGAACAGTGTATTTCAGCCTTACAACTAATACTTGAAGACTGATGAGAAGGACTGATGGGACAAGTATCAACCCTAACCATCTAGCATACAGGTGGACGGTTGAGGGAAAGGGAGAAGGGAGTATAAAAGGAGAGGAAAAAGAACAAGAAAAGGGGATCGAAAATTAGAGAGAAAAAACACTGTAGCAATCCTCAATCAAACTTGTAACACTTTCTAAGAACATTGTATTAGAACTATTGTCCTCGGACTTCGCCAAGGACGTTCTTTCTTCATTTCATAATTGTCCATGTTTACCTTTTTGTCATCAAGCTTATCTATAATGCTGTGTGATTAACTAAAGCCCAGTGTTTTAACCCATTCCTCTACAAATTCATTGTTGTGGGCCTCTTGGGCCATAGTCAGTCCACGCGCTGGGCCTGGAAACCGAAGGTCGGGTCCTTACATATATATATTTTTAAAGATTTCAGTTACAGTAGGATGTCAAAAATGACATTCTAGTGACATCCTACTATAGTTAAGATGTTAAAACTTTTAAGTATAGCACCCTTAATGTAGTGTGCTTTTTTAGAATCAAATATTAAAAAATAGCATATTTAGCATTTGAAACCTTTGATGAAAATGCTTTAATTAGAGTAGGGTGATACTTGTTTCACACAAGCTGTTACACATAATTTTAATAAACAGTTAAACACTAAATTAAACCGTATGTGTGTAATAAACAGTTAAACACTAAATTATCCATACCGGGGCATTGACATAACAATCCAGATAGACACATGGCAAAAAGTTAATGGCAAGAATCAGACTAGATTTTGAGCTAAATCCACAGCAATCTATCCCAAAATGAACACTATTGTTTTGAGTAGAAGAACACTATTGTTACTTGAGATCCTCGATCCACTCACTTCTTCTTTCCCCTCTCATCACAACAACAAAATGAGACCAACCAACAACAAAGAACCAAGTCCAAGGAGAAACCGAAACCAAACCCAACGTCGCTCTCCCTCACCCATCAGGGACCGGACTCGAACCCCACTTTCCTCACCTGGGCTCGACCCAACTCCAACTGGGTCGCGCCCAAATGGACTCACTCCTCCCAAGACCTCGCTCCTTGACCGTGAGCTTGTTGCCACCGAAGAAGACACTGCCACACTCTTCGAAGAGCTCCGAGTTTCATCGGATTCTAACAACCCTCGGAGCTTCCCGTACAACGTGAAGCAGCAATGCTGGAACAAGGCCGAGAAGGTCCGAGGTCGAGACCCCGATCGTTGGCGACGTGACGCTCTTGGGAACCTCGTCTTTCGGAAGCTCGTGGGTTGTCCCGGTTGTCTCTGTCATGATTATGATCACATTGTGCCTTACTCTAAGGTAACTCACATTTCTATTTTTTGGTTTTAATTAAAAAAAAAAAAAAAAATCTTTCTGTTTGTTTTCGTTTATGATTTGGATTTTGTGAAGTGGGTTTGCTTTGGTTCTGGCAATTCAGGGACCATTTGTTTGTATGAGTGTCTAAATTTCAAATTTTGTGTCATAATTTTTATGGGTGTTTTTTGATTGGTTTGTGTGTGACATTGAAAAGTCTATTTATGTAGCGAATATGGAGGCTATGGAGCTCTGAGTTTTTTCTTTGAGTATCTTAAGGCTTATTCTAGGAGTATTTTGCTTACAAGATTTGTTTCTGATCCCAATGCGGTAATTTTGGCAATCAGAATTGAAGTCCTTGCTGACTATTTGGGGAATATTTTTCCTTGCTAAATTACATTTCAAAGTCTCTGAAAAAACCTTGAGGTAAATTTTGAACTTTTGCACATCTCTTTTGCTGCACCATTAGTGAGGAGCTTGATGGGCTTGTGATATAATGCCAGGTTAGACATTAAGTTTCAGGCCTTGGATTCTCTCCTTGGTGCCTGGTTTGGGACCTTTTTCATTAAAGAGTCCAAAACATATTCCAAAAGATACTGGTTGGAGCTCAACTAGAGAGTATTGATGTAAGAGGATGTTGCTGCTAAGGATTGATTCATGTAGTGATATAGATGGATTATTGTTGTTATTCCGGTTCTTGTTTTTAGTATGGTTGAGGAAGAAGATCATTTTCAAAGATCCTCTTGAGCAAGCTAGGACCCTGATTGTGAAGGAGGGTTTGTGCCCATTTCTTCTTTTGAGGTGGTTATGCTGCTTTGAGGGGGGAGGAGAACAATTGAAGAGCTTAATGAAATTATATGCAAACTTAGGCAAGATGAGACTAGAAAGATCCTGATGCCATTATACTTATCAAAAAAAAAAAAAAAAAAAAAAAGATCCTGATGCCATTATCACATAATGAAAAAGGAAGATATTGCTGTATAATATTCATTCACCAGATTTCTAATGCCGAAATGAGGGTGGATGTATGTTGACTGTGATGGAATATTCTGAGAGGATGACATACTGGAAATGCAATTTTCAACTATCTAGTTATATTGCCTAGACAATATTTTGCATATTAATCTTTCTTAAGAGAAGAAGTTATGTTCGAAGACCCTTTAAGTTCTATAACTATTCAGTTCTTAAGGCTTTAGTTGTTTGTGTATTTGATGCGGATAATATGTCAATGCTGATTGATTCCATTGGTCCAAATTATAGAATCTGAAATTATGGGTTTAGAATTGATTTGATTTTTATTTTGAGAGTTCTAATGGATTTGATTGCTATCTTAATTATGATCTGATTTCCCTTATTTGATGTAATACAGTATACTATTTAGCTCTGAAGTAAAACATTATTTTTATGTTGAATTTGATTAGTAATATAGAATAGAGATTTTCTCTCTCTATCTTGGTGGTGATTTAAGCACCTTTAGGTAGTGAAACCTAGGAATTTTCCTGTCCTTATCTTCTTTTCCCTTACCCCCCCCCCCCCCCCCCCCCCAAAAAAAAAAAAAAAAAAAACTGCATGAGTGCCAACTTGAAACCCATACCTGCCATAGACCCCCTGCAAGCTGTCCTTACTGCCTTCAAATTCCACATGCCACAACCCATCTAGCACTGAAAGAGTCCCACTCACCATTCATAAGCCACATCATTGATGGTTGAAACAAACAGCCCCAAGTCCACCATAACCATCAATAACATCGTTTGTACCACCCATCAAGCTGCCACCAGCAACCGAAAGCCCTGATAGCAGATCGTGAACACTTCATGCACCAGTCATTAAAATTTCCTGCTTCTGATGTGCTGCTGTCATCATCTCTAGTCCATGTGTGCCAAGCTGTTGCCAAGGCGTCACTAGACTGCTTTGCTCGCCTTTGCAAGCCCTGGTTCGTTAAAACTTAAGGTACCACCACTCCATCCTTAAGTTTAGCTGACCCATTTAGGAAAACTCTAGTCTAATCTGGTTACGGTTAGCCCAATATTTCACCCAATAAAAGGTCATACTCAGTGCACAAAGCTCCCATTCAAAGTTTGGGAGAGGTCGTGGTGGACAACCTTACCCCCAATTTTTTTGGAGATAATTTCTGGACTTGAACTGTTGCTTTTTTTGGGTGGAAGGCACTTGTCATCGCATCAAGGTCAACCTCTTATTGTTCACCCAATCCATTAAAAAAAAAAAAAAAAAAAAAGAGTCCAAACCTTTACAACTCTAAAAACAAACCGAAGCCTCTCATTTAACCTGGCCTATTAAAGCCCAACAATAAAAGCCCTCAAGCCCGGCCCCCTTAAGCCCTTCCGTTCCCATCCAAGGTCTGTGATCCATCTAGTGTTATGATGAGCTATTCTTGATGGGGCTAAGTTTCCCCCACCCCAAGATAGTTGATGTGGACACTATTAATGTCGTTTGATTCCACTGGTCTAGATTATGAAATTTGAATTGATTTGAATTTTGACAGGGCTTACAGAGTCTGGTCAACAATTTTGTTTTCGTGAGGTTAAAATATTTCTAGTTTGTACTTGTCAATGACATGAGGAGTCATTAAAGATTTAAGTGAGACTTATCTTTGGCCAACTTGAGTACCCAAAAGTTGCAGTAAGTCTAAATGTTGCCTTTCTATTCATCATTCCAGTTAGTGTCTTTGTTTGAAACGGTCATTTATGAAAATTTATGCTGAAATACTTTTCTTAGTTCCTACCATATTGATTTTCTTTTTAATATATATTTTTCAACTGCTTCATGATGCTTGATTTGAATATTTACAAATTTCAGGGAGGACAAAGCACACTTGAAAATTGTCAGGTTTTGCAGGTATTTGAATATTCAAGTTTTGCAAGTTTGGCATTTTGTTTTCACTTGTTTGTGCTGAAGAAATATTACTTAATAAAATATTTTCCAGTTCATCAAAGTTAATAGAGCGGGATATCTCAGTTTCTTTGTCTTTTCGTTTTATGAAAATTGAGTTGAGATGTACATATCCATACACAAATCTAATAATTAAAGTGAACACTCAAAGAATCAGTTATGTCCCTGGAGTAAGCTTTTATGTAAGTTTGTAAACGTTATTAATTCAAGCCGGACAGAGTCTTCCTCTCTGAGCCATACTCTAGCCAATATACTGGTCAATATTGTACACTGCTTCTAATTAAAGTTTTCATTATCCAAATATTTTGTTATGAGTTATAAATTTATAATGTGTTCCTCTGGCATACCAAAACGCATGAAAAAAGGTTGAAAGGAAAGAATTAGAACCAGTTTAAGAATTTGGATTAATAATTTGTATAGTATATAGGGAAATGTCATTTAGTTGAGTGCAGTTACCATAATAACTTCATGCTATTGAAATCGAATGCAGTTTTTGTGAAGTTCAATCAACAGATGAGTACCATATGCATGGAGAGTAGTAAAAGGGTTGACACCTGACAATGCTTATTTTATTGATAAAACTAATTAGGAAATCCACAATTTTATACAAGAACTCTCTCTCTCTCGTGTTAGTCTGTTACATTTCCTTTTGCAGTGGCAGGGGTGGTTTCTGGCAATTGTTTCTGATCAGATAGTGAACAAATTGTGATGGCTTGCTCTTTGATATGCCTTCTAATTTATTTCTGAACAAAGTTCATTTTGAGTGTGTATATGGATTGGATGCCATTTTTTAGCACCACGATTGGTGTTCATATTTGCTTTACTTTATAATATGCATCTTACTTATTTAAGGAAGCCAACTTTTGTGTATTAAATACAGGCAACTGTTAATCGATCAAAGGGAAATCGGACTGGATTGTCCAAAGCTGATCTCATGCAGAAAAGTTCTTATTGCCGGGTTTCAGGTATTCTCAACTCCCATAAAACCTATAGAAGCCCTCAAATAAATGGATGTACTAGAATTACTAATTGAAAATTCTTAATGTGTTTTCAAATGATTGCAGGTCGTGACATGGATCTCTTTGAACTCTCTGCCTATGGCAATGTTCGCCGTGGGCAAGACTCTGGTGGATGTAGAATTCAATAGATCTTATAGCTGTATTATTTCTTATGATTTTGATTCGTACATGGAGTAGGATCTGCATAGACGTGTAAGTGTTGATCCATCTGTAGCCTTGAGCTCATTGTATGCACTAGCATTCATATACAACTGCACAAAATGTGCCAATTATCTCCTGTTGTCTTGCAGAGTATTGGAGTAATCTGCATGAGCTCTCTCTCTTCTCAATCTTGCAAAATATGTTTTTGTTAGGTTTGGTGTCTTCATTGAATGTACTTCAATGTTGCCTGCTCTAGGACACTGAACACAAAGGAAATTCAGCTTCATCACAAGTGCTTAATTCACTGTTACAATTTTGGTCTATTTGCTTGCAATTTGATGCTTAATGAGATAACTAAGCAATAGTGAGATGACTTAAGCAATGCTCAGTAACATGATGTGGTGAATATACTGGTGTACGAATGGTGGCCCAACAGAGCTGCAGAACTTTGATTTGGTAAGAGTTATTCCTTCTTCATCTGTGAGGCCTATTTAGAGAAAAATGCTGGCGGATGTAATAGTCTCTACTGTGTAGAAAGAAACCTATAATTCACTGGTTTCTGTCAATGTAAGATTTTGTTTAAATGAGAAACATGGATTTACAAGACCCTGAATTGCCAAAGCATGTGGACTCTTGGGGGTTCAAAGTTAAAAATTTCTTCTTTGATCAGTTTCCATTTGGCATTATGAGAGGCAAAAGATAGAGAAATTAAATAGGAAATGTTTGAATCTTGATTATATTTTTCTATTTTTCATTGCTTTGCATAGAAAAGTGTTCTTCCTTTTCTTTTCTTGAATTCTTCTTTCCTTTTTGTGTTTCTTTTGTTATGGCCTATGGAAAAGTAGAGCTTCGACTTTTTATTTTTTGTGAACAGCATTTTCTCTTATTTCTTTCTTTTTAAGGCACCATTCACTTCCTTGTTCATATACTGTCCTATGATTTTGGGTCATGTTCATCCGAAGCTGATTTGTTGCCATACACGTGTCCCAACTGAGTCATGCATGTATGGAAGAAGGAAGACACGATTGTGAAATTTTTTTTACAAGACATCAAATCAAAGGTTTGCCTTTTGTCTTTGTTCGTACGAAGCTATTTCTAATCTAAAGTTAGCCACTGGGACACGTTTCTTTGACCTTTCAACAGGAACTCAAGCTTTTTTTAAAGTCAGGTTTGGAAAATTATTTGTTATTTTGGAGCATAAAGGTGCGGTGTTCACTTGTTTCACGGAAACAATATACTTCGTCATGAATTTAATAAATAGATCCACCGTAAATTTGAAAAGAGTAAGCACCACATTTAGGATCTTTTTTATTATTCAAAACTTGATTGCAATTGCAATTTTTTAATTTATTTTCCTTGCAAAATGCTGTATTTTTGTGTTTACTGTTTTTATTCCTTGAATTGAAACAAATTGAAATTCTCAATTCTCTACGACACCTTGAGGATAAAATGTTTTTCAGGAACAAGCAAATTATGCTGATTTAGTGATTTTTGTCTCTATTTTCAACAATTTTTTTCATGTAGTGCAATGGATTAATCAAAATTGTTCTTATTCTTATGAAGACAGGCCTAACTTTTTTCTAAGTATTTGATGAATTTGATGCATACTCTTATGAACCAATGAATATGATATATAAAAAATTATCAATTTAATTGAATTGTATGTAATGATCAATAAATGTCATTTAATTATCTATCTAAATGTCTCAAAATCTTAGCAGCAATCAAATCTATTCTATAGAGATTCGGACTAGAATTGTCAAACAACTTATATCAATATTAGTCTTTATTAATATCGAATTGAAATAAAAAAATCACCGTACTCTAAGAATACTTAATAATTACTATAAAATATCAATGGTTGCTTTGTATTCAAATGCTACGGAAAGATGAAAGGGGAAAGACATAAAACTTGTGTGGTTTCGGGGTTTTTATTTTTATTTTCATTTTTATAAAGAAGTTTATTTGTATATGTAGAGGTTTTATTTATTTATTTTAAAGAATAAGTGTATTTTTTTCTACATTGTCAAAAAAAAAAAAAAAAACCCTAATCCAAACACTCCCTGAGTTTTGATGGAACAATGCTTGAGATCAGTAGTCTAGTCCACATTCCACAAGGCATCTAAGGAATATGCTTGTGGAAAACGACATGCTTATTATCCATTATTTCTCTTTTCCTTCTTTATTATCTAGCACTTGTTGTCTACAATTTGAATAACATAAAAAGCACTAGATTGGTGGGAGGTTGACTTTTTGTCCCAATGATTCAAAGTGCTACTTTTCTTAATAAAGTCAATTTTCATAAGTGGCCATTTTTCTTCTAAGTGCACCTTATCCAAATGACCCTTTAATTTATAATGGAGGTAATGAGAGGATTAAAAAAAGAAAAAGGCTAAAGAAAAAAACTGATCAAGTTCATAAAATTAATCAACTCATAATCCAATGGCAACTTCAGTATATGTACTTTGATGTTGATTTTTTTTTTTTTTTTTTTTTTTTTTTTTATAATATATAAGTGTAGGGTTTCGTTTTTCAGCCCAATACCACACGGTGGGTGGGATCTTAGATTGGCGGGCCCGATATAATGAATTTGTAGAGAGTGGGCGAAAAAGTTAGGTCTTAGTGGACGGATAATCGTTAGTCATGGTGGTCATGGCGATTGCACAGAGATGAACTGAGCTTATCCAAGAAGATTTTCTCCTCGGCGCAGTTTAGGTGGCTCTGGTTCTTGGACCTGGTCTGAGTCCCTCCTTTCTGGATTGCTTCTTCCTCCTTTTATACTAGCTTTTTCCCTCCCTTGAGTGTCCACATGTAGGTTCAGATTCATAAGGCTGAAAAGCATGGCTCTGTCAGGTGTAAAGTACTTAATTGCAGTAATGGCAGCCTTTCCCTTGTTCTTTGTCGTTTTAGTACTTTTCCTGTTCGACGAAATGACCCGGAATGTCATCATCAGGACCGAGTTGCTCCCTCTGTCCTCGGCTACATTTTTGGCCGAGGATGGCCCTTCCCATGCCCGAGGAGGGTCCTTCCCATGGCCGAGGAGGATCCTTCCCATGGCCAAGGGGTGGGCCTCCCTTGGTTCGGGCCCTGGACCCAGCGTAGACATTGACATGGGCTTCCCGATTTTATATCCCCCATAATAAGTTTTGATCCCTAAAGAGAGAGGAATGAAAGATTTGAATTAGTGAATATTGGATTATGTTAAGAATTAACAAGGAAAGTGTTTTGGATTAGGATTATGGATTTAAAAATCAGATTGGATGGAGAACCAAATGGGAGATTAGTTCTCGGTTTGTTGGGCCAATCTAGACTGAACCGGTAGTCAAATTGATGATATTATGAATAATTTAATTAATAATTTAAAAAATAATTTAATTAAAAATTATATAATGATAAAAATAAATGTATGATAACTAATAAGTTTTACTACAAAATTATATAAAAGATATAAACAGTTTTAAACGAGATTCATATCTTATAATTTTAAGAATTTTAAAAACATATAAATAATAATCAAATTAAAAGTACAAAAATAATGATTCTTATATAACTTTTTTTTTCTTTATCATTTTTTTACAATGTAATTGATAATAAAATGATTTAGTTTAACTCTTCAAAAATTAATAGGGTTGATAGAGCTTTCTTGTCGAGACTTATTTTAAGATGAAAGGATATGAAAGTAGATGCAATTGACTTAAACACAAAATCTTCTACTTCTCTCCACCCCACCCCCCACCCCCCACCCCCCACACACACACACAAATAAAGGCCTTATTCACCGGTCAAGGTAAATACCAACAACAACAAAAAAGAAAAAGAAGAAAAAGAAAAAAAAGAAAAAAAAGGGGAAGAGCAAAGTCACAAACTATCTGCAGAGTCCCATGAATAGGTTTTGAAGAGTATGAGGTTTTGCATGTAACACATTTCTTGAGATTCTTTTTATTTAGGTTTTATCTCAATAAAATTTGCATTTATATCAAAGTATTAGTTTATAGTCAATAGAGTAAATGCATATGTAGGGATAAAGGCCCAAATTATATATTGGGCCTTGTCCGAGAACATGGGATGATCCGAGGACGAATAAATAGTATGGGATGATTTAAGTTTAGAGTCCCATGAATAGGTTACAAATGGGAAGGTAAGCCGAGGAGGAATATCTCATTGGATAAGCCAAGCACAGGTCAAATGTACATCATAATGTTCAAGGTGAACTTCCAGGGAGTTTCAGTGATAGGGATGTTCATCACGAATGTACAAGAGGGATAGGAACTTAGAAATATCTAAGGGAAAACTGCTATCACCGCATTGAATGCTCTGCAGCTAACTTTTTGGCTGCATTAATTTGGAGAAGACCCTTGAAATAGTGCTGCCTTGGCTACCTCAACTCACAGAAGGCTTGAGGGGATGTCCGATGGGATAAACACTTAAGTAGTGGCTTAAATGATCAACAAGTGTAGGGTCAAGATCATCAAAAGGGAACTATATAATGTAAGAGACACTCCATGGAGAAGGGATTGGAAATTTGTGGGAGAAAGCATTGTAGCAACTTGAACCATATTTGTAACTGTTTCCAATCAATATATACTAGAACATACCTCTTCGGATTGTGCCGAGGACCAATTTACTTTGAGAAATCCAGTCCATTTCTGTTTGATTATCCTTTAAAATCCATTCTAATTGTTGTCCTATTCATTAGAACCTAGTTTTCCAACCCATTCTCTACAAATTCATTGTATTGGGCTTGGATCCAATCATACCTTGCGCCTAAGATCCAAACGCGTCCCTACAGTATATATTAATTATTTATACTAAAAGAATTTCTATGATCTTTTTATAAATTCTATATGAAAAACAATTTTGTTTTGAATAATAATAATAATAATAATAATAATAATAATAATAGATTTAGAATTTGAAATTCTTCCTCATGTTTAGTTGTTTTGACAACAATTGACATAAAAACTATCAAAAATTTAATATTTGTGAATTCACTGAAATTAATCTTAACAATTAGATTTCCTAACTCCTTCAACATTGTAGTAATGTTTATTATATGTAATTAAAAAGATTACTAATAGGATAAATGCATTTATTTTTTATATTAGTTTTTAAGTGGTGCATTAATTATTTAAGTATAATAAAATTTTAATGTCATTTTTCTAAAATTCATATGAAAAATAATTGATTTAAAATATGTTATTCTTGCTCAAATTTAGAGCAACAATTGAAAAAAAGTCTAACAAAAGAAAAAAAAATACACAACCAAGATGTAAAAAAAAATAATAATAATAAAAAAATTAAAGGATGTTTGCATTTTTATTAATCAAACAATATTTGCATTTTTGAGTATGCATGAAACATGTCTATCATTTTTTTTTTTAAAAAAATTCTATATATATGAGTCATTATATCATGCAATTTTCAAATTAGTAAACAAATATAGTATGATCAAATCACTATACTACTCTTATTGCCTTTCTATTTTTGTTTATAAAATAGAATACTAAAGATTATAATTTTTTATAAGGAAAATTATTGAATATTTTTTTATACATCGATAGTTAGGAGTGTGGGATTTGAATCATAGATGTCTTAGTTGGAAACACTAAATTGTACCAACCAATTAACCTACAAAGTTTTTGACAAAATTATTGAAATATTAAAGGAAACTAATACAAGTTGCATCAAACATAGTGCCAATTGGCAAGTATTTGAAAGGAGAGTCAATTTGAATTTTTTTTTTTTGAATTCCTAAAAAGAAGAAGTCAAAAAGCCTTTATGAAACTTAGCCCTTTCGGGCATCATCACCCACACTATATGGCCCAGCTTTTTGTGAAGGTACCATCCCATCAAATGATGAAGTTCTTGAAGGGTGAAGACACTTCATTCACATAATGAAAATCAAATAGACGATGATGAATACCGTTCCACATCGGTAGTAACTTTATTTAGATAAAGCAATCTATGATAATGAATACCTTTCCGCATCACCCATGGTAGTAACTTCTAAGGGAGATTTATATAGCAATGTTAAAGTTAGAGCCTTGAGATCGTGATCCGGTTAATCTATGTCGATTTGATTAAAACAAATAACATCACTTTCTATCATTGACAAAACTGATTTATCACTTCGACTCTTACTTCTTTTTTTCAATTTGTGTATAACCTATAGACACAGGTACATTTAAAAAATAATCACAATTATACACATATATGAGTTCAAATTATACTGATATTAGAGTTACAACTTACACATTTTTTAAGTCGTGAATTTCTAAAATATGTAATGGTTTCTCATTATATATATATATGATTTAGAATTTAATTGGATTTGGATTCTTTGGTTTTTGCACCCAATTTATAATTTGCTTGCCACAAAAATTAAAAAATTAGATAGGACATGTGATGCAAAATTGGACTCCAATTTAGAATCTAATTGGACTTTCTCTAAGTTTTAGCTTTAACTATATGTATAGACTAGCTTGTAACTCTATGCATATGGATGGATATATTTAAAAGATATACATTAAGATGCATAGTATAATTCCTATATATATAATTTTAATACTATTGATATATAGTCATTCTTATATTTTGTTAGGTAGAAAATGTAAATTGTCCATTTTAAAATTTTTTTTTTTTTATGAATTCTTAATTTTCGATATTGTGAAGCACTTTTTTTTTCCTTATATTTTTACAGTTTATTAATTCTAGATTCTTTGGTTTTTATACTCAATAACTCACTTGGATGAATATTTTTGATGTGGTCCTACAATTGGCTCAAAAATTAAGAAATAAAACTCTTTAAAAATAAATAATTTAGGATATATGGCGCAAAATTGAACTTCAATTATAGAATTTAATTGGATTTTCTCTAAGTTTTACCTATTAATATATATATATATATATATATATATAGATTGGTCCAACTATTTTTGTTTTTGTTTTCAGACCAGTATAATTGTTGCCCAGTAGGACTGATTAAACCATTTGGTTACTCAGGTAATGACCTAAGATTCTAAATGAAAGAAGGTCCCATATAAATAATTTTATATCATCTGTCTTGCTGCTAGACATTTTAATTAAGGCCCCCCACCTAAAAACCAAAAAAAAAAAAAAAAATCTAATGGTCAATATAATGCATTGTCTATTTATCTCATAGTACAACAAGTTTTAATTAAAGCCCCAAAGTTTAATCAGTAAAAAATTATTTTAAAATAATTATCCTATCCTTAAATGCTTAGAATTGTTTTCCTCTAAAAAAAAAAAAGTAAGAAAAATAGATTTCTTTTTTTAGAAAACGGTAATACTTATTAGAACATACAAACATGAAAGTAGTATTACTGTTTCCTAAAAAAAAAAATTAAGGATGTTTATCCCACATTGGTTGTGTGTGTTAGAGTTTCAGTCCTTATAACCCTAGACTACTCCTACAAAGGTTAGACATTTTTGTAGTAATACTTTGGTTATGTAATATATTATAAGCCTATTTGAAAAATAGATTTCAATTGAAGAAAATGATATGAAATTAAATAAATACTATTATTTAATTTTGTTGTCTTTCGGCAAAAATAAAGTAGAGAAAAGTTAACAAATATTCTAAAAATATTAGTTCAAAAAATATTTTTAAAAACATTTTATAAGAAACGAACAAAACAATTATTTTTATGACAACTTTTATATTTTTCAAAAAAGTGATATCGAGTGTATATCTTTTTGGTAAGTATAACGCTATTTGCGGTGAAAAATAGTCTTTTTGTGGTCTTAATGGGTGCTAGAAGTTGCTGTCCAGACCTTAGAGGTTGCATTTGCATTGATGTAATTGTTTCTCTGGCTTTCAAGTTTCAATTCCCTCACCTCAATTCAAAAAATGTTGACATTTGCATACAACTCCCTACTAACAAAAAAAAAAAAAAAAAAACATTTACAACTACAAGAAATCCACATTATAGTGGAAGCAATACACTTGATTACTTTTGACTCCTTGCATTGTATGATATATCTCTTTACCTTTATTCTTGAGTTTGTTACTAGTGGCTTTATTCATTTGTTCTAAAAGTATCATTACCAACTTAGTTATAATAGAAACTCGAGAAATTCTTCTTGAGAATGATGGCAATTAGCAGTTGCATCCAAAATGGGGTGTAGAACATTAATGTGCATTTGGTATAAGGGGAAAAAAAGAAGAGAACCACCGTGCATCCTTGGTGCGGTGGTCACTTCACAAGTATAAGTACTTGTGGGGTGTGGGGGGAAAGAGTCAGGGTTCAGGTCTCCAGGAGGAAGTTTCACACATATATATATATATATTTAAATTATGTTAGAGTAAAATTTCTATTTTGTATAAAATAAAAAAAATAAAAATAAAAAGAGAGAGAGAGAAAAAGCTAAGGATGGAAATTTTCCATTTGTCCCCACCATTTATCATCATATTCCCAATTGGTAGAAAAAAGATCAACTAAATAGGAATGCCAATAGGTGTTTGGGAGGAAAATAGTCCTTTAAAAAAAAAAAAAAACTTAAATCTTATAAATATTTTACATGCCAAACCGTTACCAAATCCATTTTACATGCCAAACCTATTTCCAACTTAAACTCATATTTATATTTGAAAAACCAAAATTCACCTTAGACTTTTTTGTTTATCCGATCGAATGGATCGAATTAATCTAAAATTGAGTATCTAAAATACATTTTTTAATCTAAATTTAATTTACACTAAATAAAATAATATTTTAAGAGAGAAAAATTGAAACACTTGCTTTTGTTATAAAAACTCCAGTTTTTTAGAATACAATTTAGGGCAAATTAGACCAACCTTTTTTGAAATTTCAAAAAGTAACATGGTAACACACAAACTTAAGACAAAACAACACTTCCCCTTGAGATTTACAATAAATATAACAAAATTTTTTTTTTGATAGGATTATATAGCAGAATTAAATCTTAGGAACCCAAAATAAAAAACCAGAAACCCAAAAACTGGGTTAGTGGGTTGATTGGATCCAAGTGTTTTTATCCAAATTAATGTGGTGAGTTGTGTTTGCAACAAGAAGATAGCAATTGGTAAACTAAAAAACCCTAAAACAAGTGGTGGAACACTAGGCTTCAATATTTGGGGACATAAATTTCTGTGATTCCCTCATCAAGTGCTCACAAACTCCTTTATTATCTTCAGCACTTGTTTTCAAAATTTTCTTCCTTCGTCATAATCTCTTGGCAAAGAAGTGACTTGATCTAAAATTTATATTATAATGATGTAGAATGAACCACGTAGACTTTCCTTGAACAAAAGACGATCAAAAGTCAAATTACAATAAGTTTGGAAAGTAGAAAAGTACTAGTAAAAATTATAGAGGCTAACAACATAATCAAAGTTTTCTGGGGTTTCCTAAGGGTATCATTGCCATTCTAGGATTTCTTTAAATATATATATATATATATATATATTTTTTTTTTGTGTGGTTATAGCCTCTTGGGCATTTAGATCTTGATTAATAATTTTTTCTTTAGATGTTTCCTCATTTTCTTATGGATTTCAAGAGTTTGGGATATGGATTCAGCTTCAAGGAACCTTTTATGGTCTATGGATTTAATAGTTATTTTCTTGAGACAAACATATTTTGTTTCTTGTGACTTTTTGCCTAATAGAGAAATTAAGTGAGGATGAGGTCGGTAAGTTGGTGAAGTTGAGTAATTAGACAATTTTACTCGTTTTATTTATTAAAAAAAAAAACAAGTACATGGTCGAAATTTAGAACAAGATATTTTTCATCTTTCTTATTTTGCCATTCTCCCTACCAAATAGCTATAAGTGGAGTCAAGTGTTTTGTAAGTTAACTGATAATTCCTCATATTTTCAATGAAACGTTTAAGGTTCAAATTCCTTCTCATTATAACCATCAAATTAATAAATAAATAAAAAGAGTATAATAGAAAATAATACTAATGCCTTTATTTCCTATGTTTTTCCATCATTTTTATCTTTTCCCCTTTTCACATATTTCCATCAATTTTACCTTATTAGGGTTGTCATTGACTCATTGGTTCCCCAAATGTGAGGGTAGACGTATCATTAAATTCACAATCACATTATTCAACCCAATGGCTGCAAATTGATGATGACTCAATATGTCATTAATATTTTAGCAAGCCCATAAAGCTGAATCTAGCCATATGGATGAACTGTAATGGCCTATTGCTTTCACATAAAAAATTGAAAAGAGTAAAACGAAAAGAAAGCAAAAGCAAGAGAGAATGACAAAAGGATGTATGGCATTATGTGCATTTGGGTCCCATAACAACTCATTTTATACATAAATTGTGGCCTCTATTTGCTGGTAGCAGAAAAAATATCTGGTTGTTTTTTTCTTGCATATTGCTTAGGGACACATATTAAGTTGATTTTGATGTATTCATCATGTGTTTTGAAGAAATTTGGGTACATACATCTAGTGAGTAATCCAAATATCCATAACTTTTTGTCAAATAGAGAAAAATCCATTCCGCGTTTTTGTCACTACTGATGGGTTGATCTCTGTAATTACAACACAACCATGTCTTCCATCAGCTATGTGATGTAAATATTCTAATACTATTGTAAGGTGTGGAGCATAAATATTCTTTTTTTTCTTTTTTTCTCTCTAAAAACCATGCAACTAGTCAATATCAATGTTTACTGTTATATATTTTATTCATAGTTGGTTCCAAGCCTAAAAGAGAAAGGAAGGTTGTAAATTTGTAATAGATTAACAAAAAATGTAAAATTTATATACTTCATTATGAATGAAACCTTTGTACCCAAATTTGGCATTCCCTAATTGTGGACAGAATAATGCCAATTTAGTTTATCGAGAATTTAGACTAATCTCAAAATTCTGAGACTAACTTTGTTGTTGTTATTCCCTAAAATCATATGGAGCATACAAAATTTGCAACCATGTTGGTCCTATTTCTATGGAAGATAATAAAATTTCAAAAGGAAGAATGAAACCAATGGAGGGTTAGAGCCTTAGAGGAAGAGAAGGCATGGGAAATATCGAAGGAACTCTGGTCCACCATTTCCACCTTTTTGTGCAAGTTGTTAGGGAACTTTTGGTCCCTTTTGAGCTCGTAAAAGGATAGAAACCTGGCCTTAATGTGAACTTAAATAAAGTTGATCCTCACAACTCACAAGGGAGGGGGTCCAAAAAGGACTTTCAATTTTGTTGTTTCTGTCACAGTCTTTACTGTAGCCCCACTAGACCCCTCAAGTATTTATTTCTTGCATAGCTGTAAGGAATAGCTACCACTGCCTTGGCATCATCCAAGAGAATATAATTGCATCCATTATCTTTCTACAAGTGTAGCCTTCAGTCCTTTCAACTTCCTTTGTTTGTTATTGTTATTATTATTATTATTATTTTTTTTTTTGATAATTCGATAGTGGGAAGATGCGGATTTAAAGTCTGAATGCTCTTTTAAAAATGTGTGTGCTAATCAGTCGAGTTACAATGCTCTTGACCCGTAATTTGATATTTATTCTTCAATCTTATTTCTTTTTCTTTTTCTTATTATTGGGAAAGTAGATACTTCTTTTTCGCAATTTAGTCAGTCCCAAATAACTTTTAATTATTTGGATTGGATTATACGGATAGTTTCATCAATGACAAAAACATTGGTTTATTGTACAAAGAAGCAAGGAAAATGGAGGGAAAAGATCCATTTTCAGGCAGTATTAAAATCTTAGCCAGAAGATCTGGATTTTTATACACATGGATGATCTTTCTCCAACTCTATCCCATTATCTCACATATATATAAATATGTACATGAACATGAACTCAACAAACTAAGTACATCAACAGGAACAAGCTCATATAGCTACAAGAAAACAAAATTAGCTCCCACTGCCTACTAGAACTTCTAGATTAATTAGCTACCATTGTGAGAAAAAGTCTCCATGTTCTTGGTCCGAAACGGATTAGCTTCACCAATTTTGTTTGCAATGAGGCTGATGAACCAAAATGGCTTATGCTGGATTGGCTGTTAGTGTTTCAAACTCACTCCAAACTATGTTGAATTTAGTCTCACGCTCCAACCTAAACGAAAATTACATCATAAGCTACCGCTTCATGAGCTCTCGTGAAAGTTGAGGGATCTAGACAAAGCTGCAGGGTTTGCCAGCAACGCCGGAGAATGTTCAGATATGTGATTCTTCTCCACACCTTTTGATTGAAAGGCCTTAAACATTCCTCCCTTACTGATTGATTCATTCTTGATTCCAAGTGTTGTCCATATAGAACTCTTTGCAGCTTCACTTGGGTCATCAATCCTCAAAGTTTTTGGTACCAAAACACAGCCGTTTTTCTGTTTTGGTGACTCCTCTTTCTCCAAATTGTCTGGTTTAAGCATGTCTCCTTCTCTTGAGTGCTTCCCTAGTGTTGGAGAACTTGGATTGGAGCTTGGAGACTTTTGGTTTGAAGAAGATTGAGGGGACAGCCAAGGAATGCTCCAAGTGCCTGGGACACCACAGTTCCAATAAGCAGCCGGATAGAAGGACATAGGAAATCCTGGAGGGCAGAAAGCTGGTGGGGGTACTGCAGAATTCCATGGATAAGGCCATGGAACACCAGGAAGGCATGGAATTTGATGAGGGAAGCCATTAATGCTTTGGGCAAATGGTTCTTGAGGGAAATGTTTTCCTCCTTCCTCCATTGAATTTGAAACTGTAATAGTCGATCCGCTTGTGCTATCATCACCGTTTTCTCCACGTTTGCCAGGAACTGGAATTCTTTGTTCTTCAAAACTATGAAGCCCATTCCGGGTACCATTCAAAACCTTATTGTCTGCAAGATTTAAGACAGAAGCCATGGAATCACAAATGGGTGCATCTATGCCAAAGCTGAGGACTCTACCATTGCTTTTATATGAGGGCTGGTGAGTTCCATTTGGAGCATCAACTCTAGCTGCTTGGAGAGCCTCTGAGATGGTGATTTGGCGATAATGTGAGGTAGAGTTCTTGTTCTTGCGGCGTCCAGCTCCCACTGGCACATTCCTCATGGTACCACCTGCAGTCCAGTATCTTTGACAAGCTTTGCAGAAATGGCGTGGCTGATTAACATTGTAATTGTTATAATAACAGAATTTTGTGTCCATGCTATTGCAGCGAGGGCAGGGAAGAATTTTATCCGGCTTCTTCAGGGTTTTCTCTTGTGAGTTGGCTGTTTCACTCTGATCTTTCTCGGTCTTGGCGATTTTTGATTTTCCATGTTCTTCCTCTATAGAGGGTGTTTTAGGATTCACATTTGCATCCGGCAATCCTTCCAAATCGGTTGGCTCTTCTGCATTTGAAGGAGAATCATCGTCTTGTTCTCTAGTCTCAGTGCCTTCTGCTGTTGGTGGATCCTGCAAGTAGAACATAGTTTTCCTTTTTATAAGTAACTAAATACAAGCACTATAAAACATTATGACTATTTTCCAAAGATGAGCCTGATCAATATGATAGTACCAACATCAGAGGACATGCAACAAAATAGAAGCAAGATGAACTTAGGAATTCGCAATGGTGTTTCTTTGACTATTTAAAACCTTTTCTTTGTAACTCTCTTGTTGTAAATTTAGAGTAGCCAATCACCTCCCTAGAGTCAAAGTATGGTGGGTAAATTCTAGAAATTTCGAGAAAAGTCAAGTTTCACATCGCTACTACGCAATTGCCTAAGGACTTTAAAAAAAAAAAAAAGTCCTTACTTTTGTAGAGTTTGGGGGAGATGATTGATAGACTACCTTATTCCAAATCTTTTGAACTCGAACCCGTAATCTATCTTTTATTTATTTTTATTTTATTTTATGGAAGGCACCAATTGCCTAAAGACTAACTACAGTTTCTTTTTCTTTCTTTTTTTTGGGGTGGGGGGTTGTCAGAAACTCAACAGGGAAACACTACCAATCAACTGTCAAACAAATAAACCTAAGAAACAGACCCAGTTAGTGGATTTTAAAATGGTTGTGTTAACAATAAATGTTAATTCCTTATTAGTTATAACAAAAGGATCTCCCTGGCTCTAGAAGAACTTGACTGGCTAATAAGCACAAAATGGGAAAGTACTAAATTAAACCAGGGAATCTGGAAACTAGAATTATGTTAAAACCTTATAAATTGATTAATAGGAAATATAATTTATGCTCTATGAAAAAGTGAATTCAAATTATCCATAAAATGGTTTAAAAAGTCATTACAAAATTTTGAATAATTATCAAGAACAGTACCAAACTTTTGAAAAAAGAAAAAAGACTTCGTATGAAGTACGGAATAATCATGGTTAAAAACTAGTGGTTGAATAGGAATTGAGAAAGAAAATCAAAGTTTTAGATTCTTATGACATAAAGTTTTTAGCTTTAAAAAAAAAGTAGAACTCACCCAAGCTCAACTGAGTAGGAATTTAGCTTTCCCTAGTCCCCATTTTCGAATAATCAAACACGCAATTTCATTTCTTACATTTCTCAGCTTCTAAACAGTAAAGTCTAAAACTTAAAAAAAAAAAAAAAACAAAAAAAAAAAAAAAAAAGCAAACAAACAAACTTTGAAAAGCAAATCTCAAAATTCAATTAACACTCAAAACCACCAAAAAAAGGAAAAAAAAAGAAGAAGAAGAAGAAGAAGAAGAAGTACCAGTAACAATTATACCATAACCACTATACCATGGTCATTAAAGATAAAAGTGAGAAAAAGTAAAACCGACCCACCAATTCTTTTAACATTCTAACAAATGGGTCATCCTCAAAATTTCATAAAACCCTGTAATTGAATTTTCAGTCACTGTACCTTCTCTGCTTTATCATCTTCTTCTAGTTCTTCATCATCATCACCTTCCTCTTCTTCTTCTTCTTCTTCTTCTTCTACTACTACTACTTCAACTCTGCCACACTTTTCCTTCTCCAAATCACTCACCAACAACACCTCATCAATTTCAGCAGTCAAGGGGATCTTCTTGCCAAAGAGCTTGATGGTGGGGTCTTTATTTTCTTGCATTTTTTCTTGGTAACCAAACAGGGGAAAGGGAAGACCCAAAAAAACAAAAAAAGCTAAAAAACGCGCGTAGAAAATTCGGTTTTTTCGTTAAGAGAGAAAAAAAAGGGGTGTTGGTGTCTCAGTTGGCATAGAACGTACGTCGTTTATGTTTTTGATCTCGTTTAAACCAAAAGAAAGGTGGATGCCACGTCAGCAATAGAGTGTGATTCTCAGCCACAAGTTCTTGTGGCCTCAATTAGATTTTCTTTTTCTACTTTTTCTTTCTCAATTTTTTTTTTGATTCCCTTTTGTGTTGCACACAGATTTTGGTACACCAAAGTTTAAAAAGTGAGTCCTTGTCAGCATTTTTTGGTTGTTGAAGTCTTTTGGGGGTACAGAGATTTGGCTACGGCTATGGACGTGGAACGGTTTGATTGATGGTAACATGGATAAAACTGTCCTTGAGATTGTGAAGTTTACTTCTTTAGAGGCCTTTCAATATTTTGGTCTAGGTCTTTAGCCTGTGACTCATGTTTGTTTTTCATGTGCTGGCCATATCAACCGGCCTGGAACAGAACAATTTTTGTAATTAACTATCTCTTATTTATTGTCCTTTTTCTTAAAATAATAAGATGGTGAGAGCGCTAGCATCCACGGATGACCGGTTGCTATTTTATCATCTAAAAACTTACTTTATATATTATACCAACTCACTTTACAATACATTATACGTTATAGTTTTTTCTTTTACATACAACTTATTAAAATAATATAACTATACAATAAAATCATATAAAAAACTGACTCTCACTAATTTCGGCCTCTCTTCCTATCTCTCTCTTAGCCACCTACTACCACCATAGAGCAACTCAATAGCACCACCCACCACCATTGTTGATCAACCAAATTGCACCACCCACCACCACCGCCGAGCAATTCAAACCAAATACCAATACTCAATACCCAAACAAAAGCCAATACCCAAATCCAAACTCAAACCTAAAACCCAAACCACCCACTGCCACCGTAGAGCAACCCAATAGCACCACCCACCACCACCACCGATCAACCAAATCGCACCACCCACCATCACCGCCGAGCAATTCTAACCTAAACCCAATACCCAACTCACCAAACACCTAAATTAAAAATCACCAAACACCCAAACAAAACCCAAAGGCACCACCACTACCAACCTGAACAAAACCCAGCCACCTCCGTAAACCCACAGTGAACCCATCTCCACCACCACCACAGTAACCCCCCACTACCACCACCATGAACCTGCAGGTGCACCGATATGCATAACAAAAAATCAAAGCAAAACCAAAACCCAAACCCAATCTAAGAGAGAGAATTAGAGTGAGAGAATCAGAGTGAGAGAAAGAGAGAGAATTGAAGTGAGGCTAATCTCCAATCCGTTGACGCCGATCGTCCACGTCGATCTCTAGTCCACGTTGTCGACACTGATCTGAGAGAGAGGCTGATCTGAGAGAGAGACATTGAAACAGAGAGGGGAGAGAGAAAGGAAGATGAGAAATGAGATTAAGAGGAGAGGAGAGGAGTACCGTGTGATTGAAAGAGAGAGAAAGATGAGATCTTTTAATAAAATAATATTTTTTAGTTTACATCCTCAGCTACAGTAGGTTTTAAATATAAGAACCATCTGTTCATAGCTGCTAAAAATACTTAGCAACCCATAACCCCGGATGTGACTGATTTTTGGGTTATTGGTTGCTAAAATAGCAACTGGGGGGGGGGGGGGGGGGGGTTCTTACAACCCCCAATGCGAGTGCTCTTAGAGCATTTACATTAGACTGTACACACTTTTTGCTAAATTAATCAAAAACTTCTTCTTTTTTTCCTAGGTTATCAAGTGCATTTTCAATACATATACACTAGACTCAATATTCTAGTGCATTCACATTGGGGGTTCTATTTTAGCAAATAAGTTATTTTAACTCTCTAAACACAAAAAAACCACACTTTATCCGAGTTGCTATATCTATATTTTTTCAGTAACATAATATAGTATATTACTATTTATAGCATCTACTGTAGCAATTACTTAAAAATAAAAATCAATTTTTTATTAACTCTCTCTCTCTCTCTCTCCTCCAATAAAATATTCACACAAATCTCTCTCATCACTCCATCTCTCTACTCTCACACTCGCTCTTTCTCCTCTCTTTGACTCTCTCTCTCTCTAGTTTGTTGTTCTGATCTAGTTTTTGATGGCAGTGGTTCGGTGGCGATTGTTTGTGAGTTCGATTTGGATTGTAGGGTCGTGGGTCATGGTGGTTCCAATTTGCAAGGGTCCAATTATCATGAGTTTTGTAAGTCTCAGTGGCTAGTGTTTGTGTTTTTGGGTTTGGTTTTTTTGGTTTTCTTTTTCTTTTTCTTTCTTCTGCCCATGGTGGTGATGCGGTTGTGGGTTTGGGTTATGGTGGCTGGTAGTTATTTTGATGGTTATTTTAATAGGCTTTGTGATGGTGGTTGTTGGGTTGTGTTAACTAGTTATGGTTGTTGTTGTGATGGTTGGTTATGACAGTCGGCAGTTGCTTGAATTTTTGTGGATTTGTTCTTATTTTAATGGGTGATTTGCTAAAGTAAGAGATGTGATGTAGGATGTATTGTCAAGTAAGGTGTTAAAATAGATAAAATAATTTTTTGAGTTTTTAAAAGCTAAAATTTTTAGCACCATGTGAATACTCTTATATCATTTAATGCCCCCCCCCCCCCCCCCCTAACTTTTTTTAAAAAAAAAATATTATTATATATATATGTGTGTACTAATTTTAGCAACTTTGTTTTATAAAATTACATTTTGATCCCCTTAGATAATATCATTGATTTTTTTAAGAGTAATGCTATACTCACAAACTTTTTTACAATATTTTTACAAACTATTTTCGTAGCAAATTCTTATTGGTTCACATATAGGCCCACCACTTACATCATTTTTTTACTTACCAATAATCACTTATTACATTAGCAAATTATAAAAAAGTTTGTAACTCTAGCATTTTCCTCATTTTAGTGACCATAAAAAAATTTATAAATTTAAAATTTAAAACAAAATATACAAGCCCAACAAAAATTACCAATAGTAAAATAAAGAAAATATTAAGCCCAATCAACCAATATTACCCAAAATAAACAAACCTATATCCTTTAAAAAATTCTAAACAAAAATAATTTTGTTCTTACCCACAAAAAAAAAAAAAAAAAAAAAAAAAAAAAAAAAAAACCCTTAGCGATTAAGTAGTAGCAGAGTCAAAGGTTGAAACCGCTACACATAATCAACAGTAAAGCTACCCCTCTAACTCTAAGTTCTGGCTCCATACCTGGTGGTATACATCATAATGGTTTGATTTGCTTTGAAAGCTTTGAAGTCTCTAAAGCTCCTATCTGTGACATGAGAGAGATGTGAGAGTAAAGAAACTAGGATCAACGAGAGCCAAAAAAAAAATATTTTAAGACTTTTTGATGAATAATATTTCAATAATATTGTTAATTGTTTTTTGATAGTTTGTTGAGTCTAATGTGGATTATTTTTTAGTTGGTTATGTATTACCTAAAAGTAGCATTTGTTGAGCATGTTATCTGATGGGACCGATGAACTCTCTTGCCCAGACGATTTCATCAAGCACATTCGTCCACCTTGCCACGACATGGACGAGGGCAGGCAAGTCATTAATAAGAAGTTTCAATGCCTCGGACAGTTACCAATTAGTTGTTAGACCGTTGGAAGCTCATTAAAACCCGCATTAATAAGCCCTGAGGCGTTACGAAAAGAGCACTAAAGCCACAATTAAGGTCCCAACGGCTAGAAACTATGAAGCTATATATACGCGCTTATCAGAACCAGACAAGGTACATAGACACACACCTAAGAATTTACTAGTGCACGTAACTCTGATATTCCAAGTTTTCTTACTTCCTAAAAAAGTTTCTATACACTGACTTTATCATCGGAGGCTCTGTGGCAGGCACCACACCAGTAACCATCTAAGGAAAGTCTTCCACCTCACTTGCAGGTACAACGACAAGGTCCTTACTTCATCTGGACGAACCTACATTACTGACGATTCTCGTATCATCTGTTTGACGCCGTTTGTGGGGACAACATTTTTGCACTTAGGCTCGAGAGCGTAGTTCCACTTAAATTCCCAAGTTCAGATGGAGTCCAACCAAGATTCAGCAGCATTGGCTCTGCAAATCCAAGCACTTACAGCTAGTGTGGAAGAGCTTACTAGGCAGAACCAGGAGATGAGGCGACGACTTCAGCAAGAAGACAATCGTTCTGGGACAAACCGGGACGATGAGGGAGATAGCCAAAGAAGAAGTGACTGCTGGTAAGCAGCTACTCTAGACGAACCGAGCTCGGACCTTCTCCGGGAAATGAGAAAGGAGATGGATGAGCTAAGAAGCGCCATTAAGGGAAAAACGGACCGAAGCCTGGATAGAATGGTCAGGATGACGGATTCACCTTTCACAGCAGTGGTCCTGGAATGCCTAGTGTCGTTCGACGGATTGAAAGACCCTCTGGATCACTTCAACACTTTCAAGACGACTCTTGGCCTTCAGCAACTTCTGGATGAAATACTGTGCCATTCTTTCCCCACCACTCTTAAAGGAGCTGTGAGGGAGTGGTTCCCGAAGTTATCAACATCGTCCATCGATAGCTTTGAGTAGTTAGGCAATTCCGTCTTACGCCACTTCGTCGGGGGACAACGCCCGAGGAGGCCAGCAGACCACTTACTCACCATCAAGCAAGGAGAAAAGGAAACCCTGAGGTCATACGTGAAGCGTTTCACTTGAGAAACTTTAGAGGTTGACGAAGTTGATGACAAGGTGCAGTTAACAACCTTTAAAGCTGTATTGAAGTCTAGGGAGTTCGTGGTCTCACTCACGAAGAATCCCCCAAAGACAATGGCAAAGATGCTCCTAAAGGCGCAAAAGTACATGAACGCTGAAGACGCCCTGGCGGCGATAAAAGATGTGGAGAAGGCCAATGAGAGGGAAAGAAAGGAAGACGGTTGAAGAGGACGAAAAAGGGAGCGCACAGATCGTCAGAATGCTGACGGGAACAAACGAAAAGACGATAAAACTTCTTGGACGATAAAATTCACTCCTTTAGTTATGCCAATTAATAAAATTTTGGCGCAGATTAAAGATGAGCACTACCTTAATGGCTAAGGCCATTACACCCATCACCCAATGTGCATGACAACAAGAAATATTGCCATTTCCACAAGGATCACGACCACTACACAGAAGATTGCAGGGACCTGAAGGAGTAGATAAAGGAACTCATATGAAAAGGGAAGTTGCAAAGATTTGTAAAGAGATCCAGGGACAATAACAAAGACAAACACAAAGCCTCACCAAGTGACGAAGATCACGCATCACATCATCCACAAAACGCAATTAGGGAGATCAAGACGATCGCAAGAGGACCATCCACAGAAGGATCGTTCAGATCCCTCAAGAAATCACACCAGAGGCAAGTGAACAGCATCCACAGGATACCACCCTTGAAGCAAAGATGGACGGACAAGGACATGTTTTTCTCGGAAGGAGACGCTAGAGGAGTGAAGCAGTCACATGATGACCCCCTGGTTACAATGCTCATGATAGAGGGGTTCAATACAAGAAGAATCCTCGTGGATAATGGTAGCTTTGCAGATATCATCTACCTCTCTACTTTTCAACAGCTGAAATTGGATCCAGGTAGGTTGAGTCTTTTTGAGTCCCTTCTTGTTAGCTTTAGTGGGGACAGAGTGTATCCCAAAGGCATGGTGACATTGACGGTTACAATGGGATCATATACGCGACAATTGACTCGTCAGTTGGACTTCCTGGTTGTAGATTGTCCCTTTTCATACAACGTGATCATTGGGAGGCCTATACTCAATCGTTGGAAGGTAGCCACGTCCACCTATTACCTGAAGGTAAAATTCCCAACAGAAAATGGTGTAGGTGAAGTAAAAAGAGATCAAGTGCTGGCTAAGGAATGCTACCAAACAATGTTAGCCATGAAGGAAAACCATACATGGATGATAGAAGAGAAAGAAGAATAAAAGGTGGAAGCCCTAGAAACTATGGAGTTGGTAGATGGAGAACCAACGAAGACTACAAGAGTAGGGACGACCATGAGTGCAAAAATGAAGAAGAAGCTAATCCAATTCCTCAAGGAGAACCTGGATATCTTCGCATGGAGCCACGAGGACATGCCAGTCATATCCATAGAAATTATCCAACACAAGTTGAATGTGGATCCTAAGAAAAAGCCCGTCCAGCAAAGACGACGAGTCTTTCCTCCAGAACGAAACTAGGCAGTCACAAACAAGGTCAACAAACTCTTGGCAACAGCCTTCATCCGAGAGGTCTATTACCCGGACTGGCTCGCCAACGTCGTCCTAATAAAGGAGGCAAATGGGAAATGGAGGATGTGCATAGACTTCACGGACCTAAACAAGGCTTGCCCAAAAGACAGCTTATCAGCTGGTGGATTCCACAGTAGGACACAAGCTCCTGACTTTCATGGACGCATTTTAGGGTACAATTAGATAAAAATGGCAGAGGAAGACTAGGAGAAAACTTCCTTCATCACAAGCTAAGGGTTGTACTGCTACAAGGTGATGCCCTTCGGGCTGAAAAACGCAGGAGCAACCTACTAGAGGTTAGTAAACAAAATGTTCAGTAAACAGATAGGGAGGAACATGGAGGTGTATGTGGATAACATGCTCTTCAAGAGTAAAGAGGAGTCTGGTCATTTGGACGACCTCCACGAGATGTTCACAACTCTCAAGCAATATCAAATGAAGTTGAACCCTAGCAAGTGCACTTTTGGAGTGGCGTCAAGAAAGTTCTTAGGATTCATGGTGTCCCAGCGAGGGATAGAAGCAAACCCAGAGAAGGTACGAGCTATACTAGACATGACGTCGTCCAAGACCGTGAAGGAAGTCCAAAAGCTTACAGGAAGGATAGCAGCACTCAATAGGTTCGTCTCTAAAGCAATGGACAAATGCTTTCCCTTCTTCAAGACACTGAAGCAAGCCTTCACTTGGATCGACGAATGTGAGAAAGCTTTCCAGGAACTCAAGCACTACCTGAGCAATCCACCTCTCCTGAGTCCGTCCAAGGAGGGAGAAAACCAATATTTATATTTGGCAGTGTCAACTACAGCTGTGAGCGCAGCCTTGATTTGGGAAAATGACAAGACGCAACTCCCAGTTTACTATGTTAGTCAAGCCTTCCAAGGGGCAGAAGCCAAGTACCCACGGATCGAGAAGATTACATTCGTATTGATTCCTCACGCAAGTTGCGTCCCTACTTCCAGGCGAACCCCATCTTGGTAATGACGGACCAACTCATTAAGAAGTCTATGAACAAGCCCGAGGCTGCAGGAAGGATGGTCTAGTGGGCAATCGAACTTAGATAGTTTGACATTAAGTACCACCCCAAGACCGCTATTAAGGCGTAGGCATTAGCAGACTTTATCACCGAATTCACCATCCCAGACGAGGATGAGGCACTTAACAAAGCAAAGGATGGACGGTTCAAACTTACGGTTCGTCAGTCTGAAAAAGTGGCGGAGTAGGGGTCGTTATCATCACCCTAGAGGGAGAGACGCTTAAATACCGGGTTCAGCTAAAGTTCCCGGCCACCAACAATGAAGCTGAGTATTAAGGAATACTGATGGGGCTAAGGGTCGGGAAGGCACTAGGAGCCAAAAACTTGCTCCTTGAGAGTGATTCAAAGCTGGTAGTAGGGTAGATAAAAGAGGAATATAAAGCAAAGGAGGAAAGAATACAAAAATATCTCATGCTAACGAAGCATTTAGCACAGGAATTTGATCGGGTGGAATTCAGACAGATCCCCAAGAGCCAAAATATAGTGGCAGACGAGCTCGCAAAGTAGGTGTCATTAGAAGTAGGACCAACGAGTATGGATTTAAAGATGAAGGTCCAAAAATGCCCCAGCATTGAAGAAGTCTCCACCTTCGCAATCTAGAGTGCAAGCAGCTGGATGACCCCAATCCTGTCCTTCCTCCAGGACGGACGACTTCCACAGGACATCGAAGAGGCTAGGAGAGTCAAGAAAAGAGCAGCCAAGTTCATGATCTTGAACGACGCCCTGTATAAAAGGGACTTCTCCATGCCCTACCTGAAGTGCGTCAACGAGGAAGAGGCCAAATACATTCTGGAAGAAATCCATAAAGGAATTTGGGCGATCATGCAAGCCCAAGATCCTTGGTAGGTAAAGTTATCAGAACAGATTACTTCTGGCCTACTTTGTAGATGGATGCAAAGGAGTTCGTCAAGAAATGCAACAAATGCCAAAGGTTTGGGAATGTTCAGTGCCTCCCAGCAGAGAGACTGACGACGATAGCCTCCCCATGGCTGTTTGCACAATGGGGGATTGACCTCGTCGGCCCATTACCCCAAGGTAAGAGATAGGTAAAATTTTTACTGGTCGCTATTGACTATTTCACAAAATAGGTTGAAGTAGAAGCATTATCAACATCACAGAGGCAAAGATCCAGAACTTTGTATGGAAGAACATAATTTGCAGGTTTGGGATACCACGAACGATCGTATCGGACAGTAGGCGGCAGTTCGACAGTCAAGGCTTCAGGGACTTTTGTTTATGCCTAGGGATCAAGAATCAATTCTCATCCCCAGGACACCCATAAGCGAACAGACAGACGGAAGTGACGAATTGGACACTGGTCAAGATCATCAAAGCTCAGTTGGACGATGCTAAGGGCACCTGGCTGGAGGAATTACCCAATGTCTTGTGGGCGTACAAGACTACAACAAGAACCCCAATAGGAGAAACCCCCTTCAGACTCACCTATGGCATTGAGGCAGTACTCTTAATCGAAGTAGGAGTCACTAGCGTTAGACGAGAGGTCTTCCACAAAGCTAACAACGACGATCAGCTAAAGGTCAATCTGGATTGTTTGGACGAAGTTAAAGAAGGAGCTTCTCACAGGATGGCGAAGTATTAGCAAAAGATGGCCGAGTACTACAACAAGAGAGTGAAGCTCAGATGACTCGACATAGAGGACCTCATCCTATGCAAGGTCACCTCGACAACCAAAGATTTGACCCAAGGGAAACTTGGGCCAACCTGGGAAGGACCCTATAGGGTCACTCATTACTCCAGACAAGGCAGTTATCACCTTGAGACCTTAGACGGGAAGAAGCTGCCCTGACCATGGAACATTGAGCATTTGAAGAAGTACCATCAATAGATGTAACAGACAATTGTACTTGTATTTGAAAGCAATAAAAGAATTATTCAGCCAATGGTCTAATGTAATGTAAACAAACCTAGAAGCCTAAAACCCGAAAATTGGCAAAGTAACAAGATTCCGCCTACACAGATGTAAGTTACTGACGAAACCAAATGACAAGATCCCTTAAATGGGTGTAAGTCACTGAAAATTGGCTAAGTAACAAAATTCCGCCTAGACGGATGTAAGTTACTGACGAAACCAAAAGACAAGATCCCTTAAATGGGTGACTTATTGGCTAAATAATAAGATTCCGCCTAGATGGATGTAAGTTACTAACGAAGCCAAATGACAAAATCCCTTAAATGGGTGTAAGTCACCGAAAATTGGCTTAGTAACAAGATTCCGCCTAGACGGATGTTAGTTACTGACGAAGCTAAAAGACAAGATCCCTTAAATGGGTGTAAGTTACCAAAAATTTGCTAAGTAACAAGATTCTACCTAGACGGATATAAGTTACTAACGAAGCCAAATGACAAGATCTCTTAAATGGGTGTAAGTCACCAAAAATTGGCTAAGTAACAAGAATCTGCCTAGACGGATGTAAGTTACTGACGATCCCTAAACAGGCATAGGTCGCCTAAAAATTGGCTAAGTGATGAAAGTTCGCCTGGACGGACAAAACTCACTAAAATTGAATAAGCCCCCCCACAAACGAGGAGGATTCTGACGAAAACACAAGTCACAAGCAGGCAAGATAAAGAACAAATCAATGAAAGCATAAAGACAAATGGTAAATATAAATACATTCTGCCTGAAGAAAAAGCCCAAAAAACACTGGGTAAGAAACATTGTTCTGGAATTAGAATAGAAACATTGTCCTGGAACTGGAATAAAAAGCCCAAAAACACACTGGGCACCCAAAAGAAAAACTAACAAAACATGAAACATATACTTAGAAGTGATAAACAGGTTCAAGCAGTAGCCTCATCGTCACCAACAAAAGGGGGCACTGGAGCATCACCAGCAGGAGCAGCAGTAGTAGACTGAGAAGCCTCATCCGCCACCATCTCTTGGTCTACCTCCTTCAAGTCCAAGTTCTCCAGGTCCACTCCGGAGGGATGCTTGACTAAGTACCGACGAAGGAGCTCAAAGCCCTTGTAGTACCAACTAAAGAGCACAGTGTTGTACTCCTCAGTTTGCTAGAAAGCCTCAACGGTCTTTATCTTCTCCTTCGTAGCCTGGAGTTGCTCATCCTTCTCTAGAGTCAGTTGCCTCTCAGCTCTGAGGTCGTCCCTCAAGACCTTGACCTTCTCCTTGACGGTATTGGACTCGTCCATGGCAGAAATGAGGTCCTTCTTCAGTTTAGAATTCTTTGCCTCCAAAGCCTCCACCCTGGACATCGTTGACGCGACCTTTGCCTCATGGCTCAGGTACTCCTAAGTAATACGAATGCTCTCCCCCAGTACCTGAAAAGAAGACCCAACTTTCAGAACAATACAAAAAGAAGAAAAAGGAAAGGGCGAAATTGCACAAGTACACTACATGGACGAGTTTGTGGATATGATGACCCACAACCTCGTTAGAGGACATGCCAGAGAAGACCCTAAGCTCCTCAGTAGTGAAAGCATCTTGCGCCCTCGCCAATGCAGGGCCAGCATTGTCCCAAACGTTGGATAAGTGGGAATCAGCCTTATCTATCCCCTTGTTGGCCACGCGTTGCTTCTTTCGGAGTGGAGTAATCTCTTTAACCGAGGTAGCTGGGGAAGCTATCCTCATCATTTTAGTGATGGGAGTAGCTGGAGTGACGGAGACCCCCTTCTCCATAACACACACCACCCTCTTCTCGAAATGGGAAATGGGCTTGTTCTTTTTGGCCCTCATTTTTGCATACATCCCCTGGTTAAATTTTGGTGCCATCTCTGCAAAAGGAAAACACTTGTTAAAAAAATTTAAAAAAAAAAGGGAAAAAGAGAGAGAAAGGGAGAGACAATGATGAGCTAAATGAGTACTTACTCTTATTCTCCTTAATCTCTATGGTGCGTAGGACGTAGGCAGAAGCCTCTAGACCAAGGCAGTGTAGAGCTTAAGTACGGGAATCGACCAGATCGTCGAAGTCATCAATCGTTTTCGCGTACTCAATAGCCGCCTCGACACGTTGCCTGTACCTGCTCTTGAGTTTTGGCCTTCTCTTAACTACACAAGAGTCAACAAACAGGAGAGTTAGCGACGACAGAATGTATACAAAAGAACGAAGGACAAAGGACTGGCAAAAAAGACGACACATCTAGACTTGGGGTTCTCCACTGACAGAGCAACCTAGGGAGATCATCCCAAACTTCATCAGAAGGAGTCTCCCACTTATCCCCAGACACAAAAAAGAATTGGGATTTCTAATAACTGAATGACGAGGGCAGGTCCCTGACGATCCTAGCCTTCCTCACCTAAGGCACCGGTTCGTAGTACCCATATTCCTTGGACTCCTTTAAATGGTACAAGTAAGTAAACTCGTCCATCTTGATCATATCTCCTTCAGTGGTAGCCAGCCATATCTCCATACAATCACTATCCTTCATGAGTTTGGCATAAGTTGCCTGGGAAAAATGTTGAAATGACCTAAAAGCTCCATGATGAAGGGGTGGACGGGGAATCTGAGCCCACACAAGAAAGCAACCTTGTAGAAGCACACTTCCCCGGGCGAAAAGTGACAAGCTCGTTCCTCCCCGTGAGGAAGACGAATCCTAACCCTCTCGGGTAGTTGGAACCTATCCCTAAACCTGGAGAGCGTCTTAGCGTCCAGGCCACACACCTCCCCGAGGGCGTGGAAAGCCTTAATCTCCTGTAGGCCAGAAGCCGTGGTGTCTTCCTCTGCCTCTACAGGATCATCGCTAGATGACAACCCCGTCTTGAGCTCACTAGATCTCACTTCCGACATCACTCTTCGCTCACCTACTAAATCCTCGAACCGATCAACTGACTGACGAAGTAAGGGGAACAAATCAGCCAACACTACGCTTAGGCTACTACCCTAAAAAACAAAGCCTTCAATTAAAGGGGAAAAGGTACGGGAAACACCTAAAGAAGCCCCCAAACCCGCAAAAAGGAACGAAATAGAGGGACAAACTATCCTAACTTCAAAGCTACTAACCATGGAACCCCAGAAAACAAGGAAAGAGGGACAAAATCCTAAAAACCCAAAACAGAAAAGAAAATCAGAAACCCATACAATTTATCTATACTACAAAGAGCAAAGGAGGAAGGAAAAAAGACATACCTCAAAGAAAGCAACCACAGAAAGGAAAAGCTCAAGAAAATCACAGGGCAAAATAGCTCGGAGAAGAAGAAGCACAAAGCAATAATGGCGAAAGAGTGGGAAAAGTGAAGGGGAAAGAGAAAAGAAATGAAGTTTAAAAACTAGGAACAAAAAACTGAGAACCAGCGAGAAACCCGAGAGTCACACAAGTGGGGCATTAACTCCACCAGTTAGAGCACACCACGTGGCCACAATGTGTACGGCACCACCACTACACATTAAATGCGGAACGAGATCCCAAGAGCCATGTCTGGGCAGAAAACCTTTCACCTTCTGGTGGTCATCATGACACGTAATGACAACCACAGAACCTAGGGGGGGGGGGGGGCAGCTGATGGGACAGACGAATTCTCTTACCCAGACGACCTCATCAAGCACATTCGTCCACCTTGCCATGACATGGACGAGGGCAGGCGAGTCATTAATAAGAAGTTTCAATGCCTCAGACAATTACCAATTAGTTATCAGACCGTTGGAAGCTCATCAAAACCCGCATTAATAAGCCCTGAAGCGTTACGAAAAGAGCACTAAAGCCACAATTAAGGCCCCAATGGCTAGAAACTATGAAGCTATATATACACGCTCATCAGAACCAGATAAGGTACATAGACACAAGCCCAAGAATTTACTAGTGAACGTAACTCTGATATTCCAAGTTTTCTTACTTCCTAAAAAAGTTTCTATACGTTGATTTTATCATCGGAGGCTCTGTGGCAGACACCACACTGGTGACCACCTAAGGAAAGTCATCCACCTCACTTACAGGTACAGCGACGAGGTCCCTACTTCATTTGGACGAACCTACATTACTGACGATTCTCGTATCATCATTATCAATGCTCTTTCAATAATGGAGAGGGAAGATTCAAACCCTGGTCCTCAATAACTAAACTTAAAAGAGAGCATGACATGGCCTTGAGTTACAAAGTTTAACCATGGTTCAAACTATTTTTTTTCTTTTTACTTGTATTTTAATTAGTTTAACTTATTAAGTTTTTTAAAGACAAACAATAATTAAATTTAACATCGAATTCTGTTTGCAAAAAAAAGAAAAAAAAATTCTAGGCATATTAATAAAGAGCAATAATTAGGATACAAATTTTCTATATTCAAATCTTATCGTATCTATTAAAAAAAATCTATCTCTATTACATTAAATAAACACAAGACTTTGTAAACTCGTTAACCCATAGACTCACGGGACTCTGTCTGGTAATGAGTCCCTGTCACTCACTCTATCTGTATATATAAATAAGGGGGAAAAACCCCCTTTATATGCCATGGCTTTTATGAATCTTTGATGGCAGTGGACCATGCTCTTTAATCGTTGACAATGACTTGATTAAGAATAAAGGGCTTAGTTTAGTCTAGCACTTTTTCTTTTCTTCTGCCAAACGGCAACATTAGGTTACACATATGATATACCCTCTTTAATTTAGTCAATTTTGTTAACTGGGAATTAACTTAAACTTGCCAACAAAGATTTTCCTTGATCTCTTGCTCCACCCTCCCTTAAAAGTTACCATGATTTTTGAGTGGAGTTGTGGTGTGCCTTTGTGTTAGAACCCATTTTCCTCTCCCTTGTGTGTATGTGTTTGTTTCTCAAAAAAAGAAAAAAAGAAGATTGTCCTTGATCTAAATAAGCCTAACTGAGAGTTCCTCATGACCCTAAAGTTTAATTTATGTATTAATGTATATTACTTTTGTTATAAAGTATATGGAAGCATTACTTATATCACTAATTTGGTAGAATGTGTCAGTAATACAAATCATTTTGTACCATATTTTGTGTTTCACTTTATGCTTCACCAATCACAACTTATCATAAGTTTTTTTTTTTCCATTTTAAATTTTGGCTATTTTATAAGGAAAGTTAAACAAATACATGACAAATTGTGATTGGTGGAATATAAAGTAGAAAAACAAAAAACAGTACAGATGATTTATATTTGTCAGTTTACACTACAAAAATATACCAAATTTGGTTTCAGCATCGTGGAGAGACCAAGTGAGCTCGAGGATAAATCTCGATCTCAAGAATATATATGTTCGATCGTGTAACTCCAGTTTGACATTCTTGCAGGCTCATGACGTAGTGGTGTTTCTATGAGTTTGCAATGGCTTAAGATAATTAAATTCCTTACACGAATTCATAATTTGTTTGCAATGTTGCTATTGCCTTGTAGTTGAATGGAAATATATTGCTTTCCTATAAGCCACGGTCCACCTTCAAGACTTTATTGATGGAAGTGCAATCTTAACTATGCAAAAGCCATAACCAACATCAATAATTTGAAATTTACATGATGTCTTCCATATACTCGTCAATCTTGACTGTAGAGCTTTATAATCCAGAGTCTTACCTACCAGCTTGATGGTGACACTCGAATTTTATGGAACTAAATTGAAATGGAAGTTCATCTTCTCGTTTGGAAAACACATGCATCTCATACATGAAATATGTAGCAGAATTAAAACAAGATCTACTCCAAATGATGTACAAACACATCTTCTCCAGAATCTAAAATTAGGGTTTCAAAAGAAACATACCTTGATGCATTAAAATCTTTTTTTTTTTTTTTTTGAATTCCTCTTAAAAAATTCCAACAACTTGATTTTCTTGAAACATTCTTGATCTTCACCTCAACGACTATTATATTGGCTACGCTGAGAGAGTGGGCTCTTTTTGTTGAGAATCTAAACCTTACTTGTGTAGAACAACTCCATTCGACTCCCCCTCCCTCCCCCTCTATCCAAACTGACCGCTAGGATTTTTCTCAACTATTTACTCTTATATGCATGTGACTCTTGATGGGCTTAGCAAGGGTCAAAGCTGGCTAGCCCAATAAGGGCTTTATCAAAGCTTGAGGTGGCACCAGAAGAGAAAAATAAAACCCTAACTCCAATGAGCCTTAGACCTCTGGTTATCTTATAACAAACCCAAAGTTACTATTAACCATATATATTCCATCGTACTTGTTGCACTATTGATTAATATTTACTTAATTAAGATATCCCTTGACTACCTTAGATTGTATTTAACCCCTCTATGAAATCATCCACAGTGAAATAAAGTCATAAATTATCGTCACTCTATTCATACTACATGTTAAGTTCTTGAGTCCCCAATTTAGTCTCTTGATTATTCTTATATTCATTTCATGAAATATAAACTTTGGCAACTTCTTACTATAGTGGTTGGGCACACATACTCAGAATAATCAATTCCTATTAAATCTATCTCAAGTAGATGTTTTGTATCTCTTATTGAAATTATAGATTCCTTCTTAAGCAATATTGTTCCCAACACTACATGTGATTACCCAACATATTGAAGTATTGATCATACAAGATCCCACTTCAACAAAAATCAAAGCAAATTAAACTTTATGTTTGAGATCACCATCCCCTCAAGACGAATTAAGAGTTGATGCATATAGTAATTATATGAATATTTGTTCTGTAAAGTTGTAATTTACAACTATATTTTTGTTGGCTTTAATTCTGTGTCAAATTTGATTGTATTTGTTCAATCTTTTCCTCGTATGTTTGTGGGATTTAATGTAAGGGTTGAGTGTGAGAGTTTGGTGAAGAATTGTGAAGACAGTGAAGTTCGTGACTGGCTCGCGACTAGCTCGCGAGTGGACAACCCACAAAAGGCCACGTGAGATGCACATGCTGGAATCTGAACAGTCCTTAAGTCAGGCTGGATTTCACAAGTCACTTCGCAACTTGACCAAGTCACGAGTGACCTGTGAAACTCTCTACTTGAAAATTTTTAAAGTGTGCTTTTCTCATTTCTTTACCCACAATATATAAGTCCACATTACCCACGAAATTATAAGGAGACTTTTAGAGAGAAAACCCTAGCAAAACACTTGAGAGTTAGAAGATTGTAAACCCACAATCATCTACACAAATTCTCTTAGTTTTCCTCTAATCCTATCTCTCTAATTACAAATCCTTGAGAGACCCTTAGCCCAAACACTTACCTCACCCAATCCTAGAGTTCTAAGAAGTTTTGGTGCATGTGGGAAGCATTGGAAGAAGCTATTGATTGGCGGATGCAATTTGGAGCTAATTGCAGGATCCGGATAACTAGTGAAGACATAAATTGATGAAGCTCGTTAGTAGCTGGAACTTGGAAGGTTCAAGTACTTTGGGTAGATTAGGCTTGGAGGGTCTTATTGATATCCTTGTACTCCAACTTTATTCACTAGTGGATCGATTCGGTTTGGAGGGCCGCGGAGAGGTTTTTCGCTGAGTACTTCGATTTCCTCTTCGATAACACATCTCAGTGTTATCTTGTGTTTGCATCTCGCTTCCCTTCTCTTTAAACTTTACATTTATTGTTTATTGTACATGCTTATGCTTTAGAGAGTTGTTCCGGTTTCATTGCGTTACACTTACTCTTATTCTGCACTTAGTTAAGTAAGGTAAAAACAATCTAGCCATAAGTTTTAATTTGGGGGGTCTAAACAAGCAATAGTGTTTTCACACTATTGGAGCTTTCATGTTCAAATGACAATAGTTAATAGAATATTCTCCCACAACGGTCCAATTCAATGTATTCCAAATACGTCAACATATTAAAAAGAAGTCTTCACTTCTATAACCAAGACAAATCATCATAATTGATATGTTATAGTCTTCAATCTTGTCAAATGAAATATCTAATTTCATCATCCACTATGAACTAAAATTTATGACTTACAAGGAATTGTGATTTAAATCTTTTGTATACAAATCTCATTTCCATACCTAAATAACATACAATGTATCTTATGGATCACGACACATAATATCCAATGTTCATACACATACAATCTCAGAAAATTAAAAAAAAAAAAAAAAACTTTTATTCATAAGATAAAGTCCTACAATGATTTTAGGACATTAATCCTAACACTTCGTCCATACTTGAATCTATTCCTGCCAGCAGCAATAAGTTTCATACTCAGAATTTATAGTTACTTGAGTTGTATCCTTCTTTTGTATTGTTATAGATGGAGGATGATAATCCAACTTTGCAATCTCACTCATGATGGAATTGATGACTGCTGAAGCGTACGACTTGTTCTTAAAATTATCCCATTAGTAAACAATTTTCTAATGATATAGGTTTGAAGGAAGATGCATGAAGCCATGAAGGCACTGTGTTTTCACTAATGGAGCTATCATTTTGAATATGGATATATAACTTTGTTATAGTCTTGTTTAATGAAGTTTTCTTCAAAGCAATGACTCTCGCTTGAACACGAGATCAAAGGCTAGCTACTCTTAGTTCAATAACACACTCAGTCATCAGTGTGCTTAATCTTGTCTACTCTAGGCCATGAGTTTATAATAAAGCACATAAAGGTTTGGCTTTTATGTCACGTGTAACCTTAACAACTATGTTATGTGTCACAGTCACTTAAAAGGAAATGTTATGAGATTGAAAGGTTTAGAAGAAATAATTATAAGAAGCTAAAAATATAATTTTTCTTGAGAGTTGTTATACTTTGTAGGAAAAAACTACTTTCTTGCTTATGATACTTGTGGCATCAAATGATTCAAATGTCACTTGTCACTTGGAAAAAAAAAAAAAAGCATGGTTATCAAGAAGTTAAAAACTCCCTTGTCTTATATTATTTGGAAATTAATAACTTCTTCTTTTGTCTATAAAAAGTAAAGGACTGCCTATGAAGAAGGGTTCAAACTTTCAAAGAACAAGTCATTAAATTATCATTTCTTTATCTTAGGATTATCTCTTATGAGTAGATATAACTAAACCTTTTAGGAGTGGGTGTAACTTACATTTCCCTTACTCGTTTGTATTGAATATTTTGATGAAGAGTGACTACTCTCATGGTATTCTAAATTGGTAATTGCTTGTATCTTCTTTTATTATTACAAATAAAGACTTGAAATTAATTTATATTTATTGACTTGTATTTTTTTTTCTTATTTTATATTCAAAGTTCCTTTAATTGAACCAGTACCAGATTGACTAAAGAGCACCAATTTGGCCTTTGGGAATTTTTCTTTGGTGGGTTTTAGAGAGTCTTCTAATTCAATTGGTTGCCATCTCTTGATATTTCTAACGGATACATTCAGGGTTCAATCATCATTCTCCAACTATCAAATTATCCAAAAAAAAGTGGGTTAAAACATAACCTCCGTTGAAAGTAACCATAATTTAGTTCTCAAGTAGCAACCATAGTTTAAGCAAATATCAAAATTTTCCCACTTCTCCTCCAAGTTGATTTAATCTAATTATCTCACCTCTTCACCTTTGACTCAGCAGTATGACCAAGGTCTAAATGTAAAATCTTTTTTTGTTTAATAATCTTCAACATAATTAAGTACTGATGTGAACCTTTACTTTGGTAAGATATATATGTGCAATGAAATGCAAGATAAAGATGCAATAAGAGTATTATATACACATTTTATATGATTTTGTTTGCCTTTGTTTAAAGACTTTTTCAATATGTATATCATAAATCACAAAAAACATGTTTCACAACTAAGGTTTTGGCTAAGTGCCACTTGAAAGTTGAAACAATGTGCAAAAACCCTGTTCTGCAAGCAATGTGTTGATAAAGCTTCCATACGAAACAAAAGAGACAAAAGGAGAGCAAGATAAATTAATAAATAAACAAGTGTACATTACTTTTGGGTTCTTGCCACATCATCATCTCCATACATTTTTCAAATGTAGGACCCTCCAATTTTTTTAATTTATTTTTTTAGAAAGACCCAAGAGACCATGACACGTGTCCAAGTGGGAGACACCTGTAGACCATCTGCTATTTTTTACATTTTTTATTTTCTCTTTCCTTGCCCAACTATTCTCCCTCGTGAGGACACATGTCCTATCCACTATAAATTATTTATGCTTAGAAAATTACAACTGGTACACGTGGGGATAAAAAGTTTTCCAACATTATCTTTTGGAGCTTTCGGTGTAAACAGGTCAACTGGGCTTTATTTTTTATTTTAATTTATTAATCACTTAACTTTGAAGCTAGAAATTTAATATGAGTAAACACATCCAATTCAGAAAGTTATTTTGCTATGTAAAGCTTCTTTGTTAAATGCAGGACGGTCGCGTGGGAGGTTTAATGTATTGAAATACATGCTTATGTTTATAAAGTTGGAAACTGCCAAATTCTGATTTGGACAGGTTAAAGTTAAACAAATGGATTAGGATGAATTTTGGCCAAAATTTTTTAGAATAAGTATATAAGGTAGACTGCTATAAAAAATGTTTGAAAGTAGGTTCCAGTTAGCTCAATTGATAGAGTTTCTGGTAGTTGTATAAGAGATCTAAGGTTCAATCTCGGCTTACACCAAAAACTTATTAGTGTCTTGGTCTAATGATAAAGAGGTATCATCAGAAATGAACGCTATAGGTTGAAATTCTCTTTAAAAAAAAAGAAGACATTTGAAGGTATCTAGCTAAGAACTATACATACACCCAATCTATGTAAGAATAAAGATTTCCCCACCCAAAGGAAAAAAAGTACACCCAATCTAAGTTAGAATAAAGATTTCCTAACGAAAAGGAGAAAATGGTTAGGATAATGATTCGGATTTTTGTATTTGGAATACATTAAATATCATCAGGAGTGGACGTCATAGGTTGAAACTCTCTTTTTTTAAAAGAAAAAGAAAAAGATGTTTGAAGGTATCTAGTTAAGAACTATACATACACCCAATCTATGTAAGAATAAAGATTTCCCCCACCCAAAGGAAAAAAAAGTACACCCAATCTAAGTTAGAATAAAGATTTCCTAATGAAAAGGAGAAAATGGTTAGGATAATGATTCGGATTTTTGTATTTGGAATACATTAAATATCATCAGGAGTGGACGTCATAGGTTGAAACTTTCTTTTTTAAAAAGAAAAAGAAAAAGAAAAAGAAGATGTTTGAAGGTATCTAGCTAAGAACTATACATACACCCAATCTACGTAAGAATAAAGATTTCCCCCACCCAAAGGAAAAAAAAGTACACCCAATCTAAGTTAGAATAAAGATTTCCCAACGAAAATGAGAAAAGAGTTAGGATAATGATTCGGATTTTTGTATTTGGAATACATTAAATAAGATCGATGAAATGTACTTTTTTGGCAAATTATACTTTAGGTTTTGAAGCCCAAGTTAACGGATAAAGAAAAGTAAAAGATCATTTGTTTTCGAGATAATAAGTCTTGTTTCACTTACATGGATAATTTGAGGGCCCAATCATTCATAAACAAGAGCAACAAGTCATAAAAGTTACATTCAAACCAATTTAAATCATACCCAAAGCCCATGGATAATTTGGTGGTTTGGTTAGTAGGGGAGTAATTTTTTTGATTGGCTAACATGCTCTTGATCAATGCGTTAGTTTGGGGCACATGAACTAAGGGGTTGACTCTATTCATCCAAATATTAATTTTAGTGAATTTAGTTAGATTTAAGATGCTATGGCTGAGCTAGTAGCATCAGTCTGAGCTACCGCATAGCCCTTTCATTTGAAGTTGAGGTGACTTGCCACAATAGAGTTCTTATCCAATATCATTGTAGTTTGCCAAACATTTCAAATGTTAAAACTCTTTTAAGTTAAAGATCTTTATCACAAAAACCCTACAGCTAAAATTTTAAAGCGAAAAATCTACTTCCTCAATATCAAACAGACCTTATATCCAAACTTCTCCTAGAAAATAAAATTATAATTAAAACCGTTCACATATTTTATTTTGTCCAAGCTTAATCTAATCTCCTCTCTGATAAAAAAAATAAATAAATAAAAAATCTAATTTCCTCAAAAAGTTGGCTTGAGTATAGTATTAGGACCAAATCACTGTGAATGAGACCTTTTGAAAAGATTTTTGTATTTGATAAGAGGCTTGCCTTTGGGAGAAAAGAAAAAATAAAAAGAAAGAAGATTAAGAGGCTTGCCATTGAAAACAAGAAAAGAAAAAAGAATGCAGTTATTTTATTATTATACAATTATACGAATATGCATATACCGTAATTAATAGTAGTTTATTTATATGTAATGGCTAATGATTATCACACTGCGGAATGGCCATACGGTTGGCCCAAATTGAAATTTCATGTATCTCGGCCTTGGCCCAATACTTGAAGCCTAGTATAGTGCAGGGACCTAGAAGAGCCCACTAAATCATTAGGCCCAACCATCAAAACACACCAGCTCTTCATCCATATAGCTAGACTCCAGTGACGACCCAAAAAACACAAAGTCCTGTGTTGGCTACATTGCTAATTTGCGACTTTAAAATAGTTTTTATAATTATTTTATAATTCATTAGTTACGATGGAAGAGAGAGATCTGAATCCGCCAAAAACTAGCTCCAGAGGCGGAGGGAGGGGAGCTAAGAGAGGCCATGACTCTCTTGACTTTTCAAAAATCCTTATTCTCTTGTATTTTTGGTAAATAAAAAATAAAAAATTGGATATAAATTTAAAAATGACCCCCTAGATTTTTAATAAAAAGATGTAATGCATTTATATAGTTGACTAATGCATTTTTTGTTGTCTCTAATTACTCTTATGTCATACATAGCTCGTTAAATTAAAGTTTATTTTCTTTATATCATATGTAATTTAATTATGTTTTATTTTTATTAAATTGACTTGTATATTTTTAGACATTTCAAGACTATTTTATTTATTTTTTTTTTTTGCAAAGATGTAAAGATTTACTTGATGTAAATATTTTTATTTAAATAAGCAAATATCATATATTAAATCAAAATTACAAACATTCTATATATATAGCTTGCCCCCCTCCCCCAGTCTGAAAAAAATTTCGGATTCCGCCACTCCAATAAAGCAACAACGACCACCAAAAGATATATGGAAGCCTCTTGATCATGATGGCTTCAAAACAAACTATGATTGTGTAGTGTTTTAAGATTCGAAATTCGAATGAAGCTTAGCTTGAAGTTGTAATATGCAATTGTCATGGGGGAAGTTTTAGCTTCTCTGTCAAAGAAGACTCCTTTGCCATCTAGTGTGGTGATTCTAGAGATTCTAGTCACTAGACGGGCTTTTTCTCAAAAAAAAAGAAAGTTACAAGACGGGCTATTTAGTTTGCTCATGAGATCTGCATTCACCATTCCATTTTTTTTAAGGCAACAACGAGATTGCTGTTAATGTACTTCGTAATGGAGATATGCTTAACTCTTCTTTTGATCATTTGATAAAAGACACTTTTTTTTTTGCTTACGTTCTTTAAAGCTACTTGATAAATAACTTAAAAATTGTCCAAGTACAGGGGCTGAACTCTAAGCAATAAGACTACGTATACAAGGAACTTATCTTGGAGGTGATTCCCTTTTTGTTCACACTACACACCACTATTAATTAAGTGCTGAGCTAAAGCCTAAAGACCCTAAACCATTAGTGACACATGTTCTTGTGTATGATTGCATGAACCTACTTGTTTGGCACTGGTAGGTCGAGGTCAAACATGTTTTTTTTCTGGAAGCAACTTTTGTGTAAAACCAGCTCACAGAAATATGACAGGAACCAGGAAGATCGAACAAGTTCACTTTTATAATGAGCCACCCAATTTTATTGTATCATATCATATCTTTTGCGAGAAATCATGCTCCAAACATTCTTAAAACAATCATATATATAGACCTTTGTATTGAATAATACTAGATTCTCTATTTACAGCCAAATAAAAAAATTGCTACTTTAAAATGTGGAGTACTCCATTCACATGGAGGTGTTTGTGTTTCTCTTTTCTGGTTGGAGAAAAAATTAACACCCTTTTCTCTCTCTCTCTCTCTCTTTTTTTTTTTTTCCTAGAGTTATTTATTTACCTAACAAATTAATGATGGCAACCCCTAGTTTTGCACGTTAAACACCATAATGCATTATTACTATTTGTGTTGAATTGATTATAGCTAGGTGATTATAGATTTATATATGTTGAAGAATGTCATATACTGCCTTCAAATCATGATGTTTAACAAGTGGATACCCCTTTAATGCCTGAAAAAGGGAGAGATTCACATTTAAACAATGAGAAAAGTTTATGATTAGGAAGTTCTCATCTCCTCTTCCTTTCTTGAGCATAGAATAATCTTTTGGGAAATTGAACTGTAATTGTTTATTTGAGTTTTAACTTTAGTGATTATAGGATACCTCAGATTGGTATTGGATTGGATATGAGTGTGTACATGCTAAATCATACAATAGGCATGTACTAGGTCAATTCATATAGTAACTTGGTTAGTCATTTCGGGTATAGTGTAGATGTGGTAGTACTTTCTTGAGATATTATAAATGGTATTAAAGCCAATTTAGTAATGTCACATGCCTTGAGAGCCCTATGGTGTGATGTATGTAGACTACAATCAGGTATAATGCAGGTGTAGTAGAAAAGATTTTCTCCATTGGTGACATATTATGTTGGCCTTACTTATGCAAAAGCTACTATGAATAAATAATAGTGGCATATGCCAATTTTCAGAGGAGTTTCTCCTTGTTTGACTGGACTCAATACTGTGCGAACACATATTTAAAATTGACCACTGCATTGCATTTTGTCAAGTGTACTGAAGCATTAAACGACAGATTTACCATTTCTCCTCAAGAGAAAGAAAACTCCTTAAAAAAATTTATGAAGGGTTATCCAATTAATAATAAGCCCTGAATAATCACATCATCTCTATTAAGCATATATTAATATTGTACTTAAATGTTAGTCAATTTTTAGTGTTAAGTGTACCAATGGACTTGTAAACTAACAATTTTTACATGTATGAGACGAGTTTATCATATTTGTGTGTTTTTCAATTAAAAAGGAACTTTCGTTTGGTACTTCTTTTTTTCTTTTCTTTTTTTTTCTTTTTTTTTTTTTATTTATTTATTTGGAATAGGGGAAGGGGAAATCTAGATTGAATACTTAGCGGAATGGAATAAAGACTTAAACTCACACGCCAACTCCAAAACTACATACGGCAATTTTATTTATTAAACTGCATGAGGCTAAGGTGTATTTGGGGTTAATTTAGTTTTTTTTTTTTTTTTTTTTTTTTTGAGATTTTTTGTGTCGCTATTGTAATTTCCCTATTTTAATAGTGAAACTTTTTCTTATTTACCACTAATGAACATAAGTATCTTACCAAATTATAGAGAATTTATTTACGAACTTATGCAATCTAATTTCAAGTTTATATAATATATTTCTATATGTATATTAATAAAAACATATTATATATACTTAAATTAATCATTATATACCAAGTTTGTTTACGAGCTTCTTATTATGTTTGAGCTCGGTTTGTTTAATAGTAAATCTAAATTTAGGTTTGAACTTGGCTCATTGCTAAATAAACAAATATAAACAATTTTTTTCTTTTGAGATTATAAACAATTTGATTCATTAACAATCTTACAAAGAGGATGGCGTTGTTGTTGATAAGAGTGAGAAAAATAAGAGAGAAGAAAGCAGGAGAACGGTGAGAGTTCTAGAATAAGTAGACAAATGTTCTAACATGTTAATAGGTTATTCTATATATAATTTATAGGGTCAAATGCAAAGACCCCCTATGGTACGTGTCATAATGAAAAATACCCTTATGCTATAAAATTGACTTTTTAAACCCTTGTGGTAATTAAAATAACATAATTAACCATTTTGTTAAACTTTTGTCACTTTTACGAGATGAAAAATGACCATGTGGGCATCAAATTAATGAGCCAAAATAAGTGCATCGTAATTGATTTCTGCCTAAAACATGGTCATACGGTCATTTTATGCTCATTAAAAATGACGGAGATCAATAAAAATGTCATTTGTGTGTTATTTCTAATAAAATAAGGATTAAAATTGTAATTTTATAGCATAAAGGGTGTCTTTTATGAAACAGGCTTGGGTCCAGTGCACAAAAGCACTGAACCCATTGAGATATTGATACATGTCAACATTCCAATAGGTTTAGTGCTTTTGTGCACTAGATCTAATCCTTACCCGTTTTTTATAATGATCCATATTGAGGTCTTATCGCATTTGTTATGTGTACCTGCGATGGGGCGAGCATTCCTACCGGGGCCCTAGCCAAGCGGCAAGCGTGATGGTCTAGAACTTCCCACTTCTAGTAAATAATGGTGAATTATAATATATTTGATTTTGGAACTTTGGATCAACCTTTTACAAGGGTTTTTTAAGTTGAATTAATGGAAAGATAGAATTACAAAAAATTGTGAAAATTTCTTATTAGTTTGTGATATTTTGGTTTCGTTTTTATCGTGTATAATTTGAGCATGGGATCACTAACTATATTCAAAGCAAAATCATAGCAAGAAGTCCCTGTCCATCAAGGGAAAAGGAAAAAATTAAAAGCAAGATACTAATCGACCCTACTTTAGAATAGAAAGCGTGAAATGTGGAAAAAAGAAAAAAAGGAGTATGAAAGTTGGTAATTTTTGTGTAAAGCCATATGATTTGGCCAAAAGGGGATCAGGAGTGGAGAAGGGGGTGCTCTAATTCTTTTGCCATCTGTAAGTACTTAATAACCTCTAAGACTAATCTTGATTTCCAAAATTCCAAATCTACTTTCCATTGTAATCAATGTAATGGTGATTTTTTCTTTTTGGATAATTTTTTTTTTTACTTTTTGAGAATCTTTTTTGGATAATGCAATAATTACAACAATGAGCTAGGGGATTTGATCTCGGGTTTTCTCTGAGGGAAGATTATTAGGTATTCTCAGAGTATGATGATGTGGTGCTCTCTCCTCTCACATTTATGGGTAACCCCATTATGAATTTAATTAATGAAATCCGTCATGAAAGTTAGAGAAAGGAGCACCACGTTACAATACTCTGGCCCTAGGAGAGTATGTAATCTATATTACTAATATATATACATACATATATATATATATATATATATATATATATATATATATATATATATATATATTAATTGCCAAAACTAAGAGAGAAAATCCAATTAAATTCTAAATTGGAGTTTAATTTTGCGCTACGTGTCTCATCTAATTTTTAAATTTTTATACTAAGTGAATTATTAGGTGCAAAAATCAAAGAGTCTAAATTCATTTAAATTCTAAAATGAATTTTAATTGGAGTTCAATTTTGCGCCGTATGTCTCATCTAATTTTTTAATTTTTGTGGCAAGTGAATTATTGGGCACAAAAACCAAAGAGTCTAAATCAAATTAGATTCTAAATCATATATATATATATATATACACACACACACACACATGGCCAAAATGGGCATTTGCCCCTTTCGCCCAAAATGAGTAGCAAAATACCTCTGTTCAGTTTCTCAAAAAAAAAAAAAAAAAAAAAAACTCTGTTCTCAAACTATTTAGTCATATGCCCCTATTTTAAACTTGATTTTCTAAAAATTGAGTTTCAATGAAAAACTCGATTTAAAAAAAAAAAAAAAAATCAAGTTATGGGCAAAAAACTTATAAAAAAAAAATTACATGGAACTCGAGTTCCATGTAACATTTCGCAAGTAACTCGATTTTCATTAAATCAAGTTTTTTATTGAAACTCAAATTTTTTTTTTTTTAAAATCGAGTTTCAAAACAGGGACATTTTGCTAGATAGTTTCAGAACAGGTGCATTTTGTTACTTCTTTTGGGCGAAAGGGACAAATGCCCATTTTGACCATATATACATATTTTAGAAATTCATGACTTAAAACTAAAACTTAGAGAAAATTCAATTAGAATCAAAATTGGATTTTGCTTTTGTTTGTTTTCCATACAAATTAAATTATTTAGATTTTTGCTGTTATTTTTTCTCTGAACTAATGAGCATGTTTTTTATATTATTTTTATTCAGATATTTTGTATGCAAAGATCTTGAACGTAACAAACTATAATTGCGTTGAACAATCCTATGCACTTATCCCCATTCAATTTAGGAGATACTATTGAACCAATTTATTCTTTTATTTTGTATTGTATTCAGTAGAATTTCACAGACAATGATTTTGAATTGATATTATATATATTATGAAAATTACAAGGAAAAACTATTTTAGTACTTCCAAATATCCTAGTCAAACTAATGTTCTATATGTTTAATAACTCAAACTAACATTAATAGCACCACTATAATTCATCATTCCTGTGCGTAAGCACAAGTTACATACTAGTATATAATAATGGAAGCTTATAATTAATTTTGCTGATCATTATGCCACATCAATCACCTAATTCCAACCCTTTATCTCCATTTTTTTTCTCTTATTCTCCTTATTATTCCCTAGTTACGGTTATACTTTGCCTAACCTTTCCACTCTCTTTTTATCTATTTTTCTCTCCATTATTTTCCATTTTATCAATACTCTTCCTTCAACCCTTCATCTCTTTTTTTTTTTACTCCTCTTCTTCCTATTTTCTTTTCTATAAATTTACTATTCTCTCTCCTATTTGGTCCACTTATTTCCCACACAAAAAAATGTGATTGCTCTCTCTCTCTCTCTCTCACATATTTTTTTTTCCTTTCTATTGGTGGATTTTTTATTCTTTCTTGCACCTTTACTTTGGTTGATAGGTTTTTGTGTTTTTGATAGCTCTACTTTGTATTGATACGTTTTGGTGTAATGATGTCTTAATTCCCCACCATAAGTCATCCATATCTCCTTCATATGGCTTTGGTTTGATTTTAGTTTAGGTCAATACTTAGTTATTTTGGATTGAAAATTTGAGTTTATATTAAAACACAATCTACATAACTATCTATATATATATATATATATATATATATAGAGAGAGAGAGAGAGAGAGAGAGAGAGAGAGAGAGAGAGAGAGAGAGAGAGAGAGAGAATTGAATGTGCAACACAACTATTTGAGTAATAAATTATTATAAAGTATATCTTTAATTAATGCCTTTGGTTTTATTTTTAATTTTGGTTCAGATATTAAAATTTTATGATAATTTTTTTTTTATTATGATAACATCCTTAAGAAAATGAGAAATTTGAACACTAAATTAGAAACTTAAAAATTTCAGTTATATGAAAGATGTACGACATTGTGATACCCAGGCCCAGGTGGGCCTTGGATCTTGACTCAACAGTGTGGCCCATGGCATCAACCTCTTTCTACCTAAGGCCCCAGCCCGAGCCCACAAAAGCCACAATCCCAAGCCTCATATTGCCCAAAAGCCTGAGGAGTAGATAATCTCAATTAGCACGCACCCTGTTTCGCCGCCTTGACCTTGCTCGGCGAACCACATCCCGAGCAAGAAGAAATGCGCTCGGGGACTCCATCTCTTGTATGCCTAGTAGTGCCTTGGGGAATATCGCTGCCGAGCATATCTACTAAAGTGGGAACCATTTCCAAAGCCACTCTCACCACACCCCACTCCCACCTAAACACCCACTTACAATTAATGACATTGGACCTCCTATTGCACTAACCATGGAAGTAATCATAGTCTCTCCACTAATTTTGGGCTATAAATATGAGAAGTTAAAGAAGAAGGAGGGGGAGGAGAGAGAAGAGAATAATCCAGAGGGAGAGGTAATTTCATTGAGTTTCTGTGCCAAGAACAACCCAAAGTAGGAAATTCAAGCCCACAATACAAATAGATTGTGAGCCCAAGTGAGGCCCAATAGCCTTGCTTTTGGCGTGCACAATTGACGCCGTTTGTAGGAATCTCCTATAAAGTTGTGGTTCAACTGAGACTCACGCTTGAGAAAATGTCTGATAGACGTTCAAGAAGCTACGCTGAAAGTGGTTCTGTGGGGTCTTCTCGGGGATCCACTTAGCGGGAACAAAGGCACAAGAGGCGTGAAGATAGGGATCACGAACAAGAGGAAGAGCGGTCCGGCCTTGGAGAGGGGTCGTACCAGACTCACCGAACAATATCAGGTGCTTCGGGGCACGAGCAATTTGACGAGAGAGATGAGGAGCTGGAGCGGTTACGCAGACTGGTGAGAGATTTGGAGTTGGAGGTGAGAAGTAGGCACCAGAGAAGGGACCGAGATGACCGAGAAAGGAGAGCTGATAGTGGGGGAAATTGATATGAGGTGGGGTCCAATCAGTCTGGTTCCCGTCGACGCCGGGACCATTCGCATTCACGGGAGTCCCGTCGACACCAGGATCGTTCCCATTCCCGAGAGTCACGACGACGTAGGGACCTTTCCCATTCTCGAGAGTCGCGTCGACACCGAGACCGTTCACGCTCATGCGAGTATGCCGACCGGGGTTTAGACTTCCCAGAGGAGCGACAACCCCACAATGCCGCTATGGATGCTATGAGTCGCACCTTACGCAGAGCCGCTCGGTCGCCATTCTCGAATGACATTGAATGGGCCAAAATGCCAAGCAGATTCACGCGGCCACCATTTAACTCCTACGATGGGAAAACGGACCCGGTAAAGCACGTCGGTCATTATATCCATATGATGTCTCTGCACACATATAATGACGCGCTGATGTGCAAGGTATTTCCCTCAAGCCTTGAGCCCACGGCATTGAGATGGTTTAACGGGTTACGAAAAGATTCCATTCACAGCTTTACCGAGCTGACTCAGGAATTCGGTGCCAGGTTTGTAACGTGCAACCGGGTGCTGCAGTCGGTGGACGCACTACTATCTATGAAGATGAGGCTCGACGAAACCCTTCACAGTTATGCCAGCCGGTATTGGGAGCTTTACAATGAGATTGGTGGGGGTAATGAGAAGATTGCAACAAGCACTTTTAGGATGGGGCTACCCGAGGATTCCGAACTACGGGAGTCGTTAACAAAGAGGCCTCCCGAGGATATGAGGCAACTCATGAGGCATATTGAGGAGTATAAACACCTCGAGGATGATCGGCTATAGAGTAAGGGCAATGCCCCGTTATTAAATCGTCCTCGGTAGGGCGTTTTTCCGCCAAGACCCCGGAAGGATTTGAGAATGCAGGAGCCGGAAGTACAAATGAGGGAGGTGAACGTGGCATTCAAGAAGCCGGTGCACAAGATCGTAGACTGGATTAAAAGCGAACCATACTTCAAATGGCCGAACAAGATGGGGGGAGACCCATCTCGGAGGAACCAGAATTTGTACTGTACCAATCACAGAGATAAAGGGCATACCATCGAGCAGCGTCGGGTGTTAAAAGATCATCTAGGGTAGCTGGTGAAAGCAGGGTATTTGAAGGAGTTCGTGGTGGATTCTGGGAACTGGGCAAGGAGCCCAACAAAGAGGAAATCCTCTCCCATCGCCATTAGGAGTGATTGAAGTCATCCATGCTACGCCAAGGAGTATGGCAATGACTAGAAAGGGGTATTAACTGTTGTACCCATAGAAAATTACTCGGATGAGCAGCCCCTCGAAAAGAAAATGAAATTTGCACGAGAACCTCTTGTTTTCGACTATGACGACCTAGAGGGAACGATTCAGCCGCACGATGATGTGTTGGTGGTGACGGCTCGAATAAGTGGTTTCCTGGTAAAGAGGGTGATGATAGATCAGGGGAGCGGGGCCGACGTGATGTACCCTGACCTGTTTAAGGGGCTCGGGCTAAAAAAGAAAGACCTCTCAAAGTATGATACGCCTCTGGTCGGGTTTGATGGCAGGGTGGTGATTCCCCAAGGGCAAATCTCCCTTCTCATGAATATGGAAGGTAAGGAGGTAGTTGTAACGTTTATAGTGGTAGCCTCGTTTTCTCCTTATACAACGATTTTGGGAAGGCCATGGATTCATGCAATGGGGGCTATTCCGTCCACCCTACATGTGAAGGTTAAGTTCCGCACCGAGCAGGGTGTTACCGTGGTAAGAGGAAGCCAACAGGTGGCTAGACAGTGCCTAGTCACAACAATTAATTGGAAGAACAAATGAGCCGATCAGAAGGAAACCACCAAGGAGACAACTTTATAGCAATTACAAGAGCCCCGAGAAAAAATAGGGGCTGGTTGTGCCGAGGAACTGATTAGGGTTAAAATATTATCGGATGTTGACAGATATTTTCAAATAGGAACAAGTATGAAGGACGAGGATAGGGTAGGAGTGTTGTTGTTTCTCATTCAAAATGTAGATGTCTTTGCTTGGAGCCCGTATGAGGTGCCCGGGGTGGATCCCGAATTCATAGTCCATAGGCTTAATGTAAACCCGTCGTTTCCTCCCAAGAAGTAGAAGCCGAGGAGGTCAGCCAAGGAGCACGTCGAGGCAGTTAAATTGGAGGTTAAGATGTTAAAAGAGGCCGGGGTGATAAAGGAAGTCTTCTTCCCAGAGTGGCCGGCGAATACCGTGGTAGTCAGGAAGAAGAACGGTAAATGAAGGGTTTGTATAGATTTCATGGATTTAAACCGAGCATGCCTAAAGGACCCATTCCCTATGCCAAAAATCGATCAATTGGTGGATGCTACCTACGGGCACCCGAGGATGAGTTTCTTGGACGCTTTTCAGGGCTATCATCAGATCACCCTAGCTGCCGAGGACCAAGAGATGACGGCATTCATCTCTCCTGATGCCAACTACCACGACACCGTGATGCCCTTCAGATTAAAGAATGTCAAGGCAACGTATCAACGGATGATGACGAGGATGTTTCGGGACAAAATTGGGCGTACGGTTGAAGTTTACATTAATGACATGGTAGTAAAAAGCAAGCAAGAAGTATGGCATATTGAGGATCTTCAGGGGGTGTTTGAAGTACTTCTGCAACATAAGTTGTGCCTTAACGCGGAGAAGTGCGCTTTTGGGGTAGGAGCTGGCAAGTTCTTGGGATATTTAATCACTTGCCGGGGAATCGAAGTCAATCCTGATCAAATCGAAGCCGTGAAATGTCTCAAGCCGCTGAGCAATCCAAAGGAGGTGCAGGTATTGACCGGAATGCTGGCCACCCTTAACCAATTCATTTCTAAATTTGCTGATCGCTGCCGTCCATTTTACCAACTTTTGAGGAAGTGGAGGGGATTTCAGTGGGACGCAGAGTGTAAAAAAGCTTTCCAGAACTTAAAGGAGTATTTAATGCAGGCACCTATGTTGATAGCCCCGAAGCTTGGGGAGGACTTATTCATGTACCTCTCGATGTCCGATCACGCTGTAAGTGTCGTGCTTCTAAGGGACCGAGGAGTGCAGCAGCCCGTATATTATATCAGCAAAACCTTGGTCGATGCCGAGACGAGGTATCTGCCTTTGGAAAAGTTGGTGTTGGCATTAGTTCATGCCACAAGAAAGCTGCCCCATTACTTTCAAGCTCATACCGTATACGTATTAACCGAATACCCTTTGCAGTCATTGTTGAAAATATCTGACTTCACAGGACAGATAGCTAAATGGGGGACCCGGCTCAGAGCCTTTGACATAAGGTATAAGCCAAGAAGTTCGGTGAAGGGGCAGGTGTTGGCTGATTTTGTGGCAGAATTTTCTCCTAGGAACAAAGGGGAAATGGTTTTTCATGTGGAAAGCGGTCCATGGAGGGTGTTTGTGGACAGTGCATCAAGCGCCATGGAGCTGGTGCCGAGATTGTCATAATTACTCCGGAAGGAATACGATTGGAGCATTCTTTTAGATTGGGGTTTAGAGCCTCTAATAATGAGGCAGAGTACGAGGCCTTGCTTGCCGAATTGAGGATCGTTTTAGACATGGGTGCCCGAGACGTAGAGATTTATTTAGATTCACGACTGGTGGTTAACTAGGTGCAGGGCAGTTTTGAAGCCTGGGATTCTCGAATGAAAGAGTACTTACAGGTGGTAAAGCAAGTTATGGGTAAGTTCTGTACGGCAAAGGTGACCCAAGTAGCCCGGGGGTAAAATAGACATGCTGATTCTCTGGCTACGCTAGCTTCAGCAATGACTGAGGATGTTCCTCGGTTAATCAAAGTGGAGCTCATAACGGAACTGAGCATTAATACCGCGACTAATGTTGGTGTCACCGGGGTTGGTGTTACAGTGATATCAACAACCGGGCCATGTTGGATGGACCCGATCATTGACTTCTTAGCCGAGGATCGGGTCCCGAATGACGAAAAAAAGGCTAATAGGGTTCGCCAAATAGCCTCTTGGTACTGGTTGTCGATGGATAGAAAGCTATATCGGAGGTCCTTTGGAGGGCCATACCTTTTGTGCTTATACCCCGGGAAAGTAAATGAACTCTTGGTCGAGCTACATGATGGGGTGTGTAGCAGTCATGTGGGGGGACGCTTATTAGCTCACCGGGCCATGACTCAGGGATTTTTGTGGCCACAGATGCAGAAGGATGCTGCCGAATATATGCGTAAGTGTGAGCGGTGCCAAAAGCATGCCCCCTTGATCCACCAGCCAGTGGGACACCTGAATCCGATCAATAGCCCTTGGCCCTTTGCACAATGGGGGCTGGATATTCTCGACCCATTTCCCCGAGCGACGGGCAATTGAAGGTTTGTTTTAGTGGTTGTTGATTACTTCACCAAGTGGGCGGAAGCAGAAGCATTAGCCAATATTCGGGATGTGGATGTTAAGAAGTTCGTGTGGAAGAATATAGTCACTAGATTTAGGGTGCCGGACTCTCTTATATCCGACAATGGGTTGCAGTTTAACAGCAGGGCCTTCTGCGAGTTTTGCAATGATCTCGACATCAAGAACAGATACTCTACCCTAGCGTATCCTCAAAGCAATGGACAAGCTGAAGCCATTAACAAGACAATTGTGAATGGATTAAAGAAAAGATTGGATGGTGTGAAGGGTAAGTGGGCCGAGGAGCTGCCCAACGTTTTATGGGCATACCGAACAATGCCCAGGAGATCTACAGGAGAAACTCCGTTTTCCTTGACATACGAGGCAGAAGCCATGATACCGGCCGAAGTAAACCTATGCAGTGCACGAGTCGAAGGATTTAATCCCGCCCAAAACGAAGGGATGATGGTAGAGCGTTTGGATCTGCTGGAGGAATACCGAAAAGCGGCGACTATACGACTAGCCGAGTATCAGCAGGAGCTCGCTCGGCGTTACAACCGGGATGTGAAGACAAGGGAATTCAATGCTGGGGACTTGGTGCTACGGAAAGCAGTAGGGAACATGCGAGATACGAATGCTGGGAAACTGGCCCTTACTTGGGAAGGGCCTTATAGGGTTACTGCTATTGCGGGCGCAGGAGCGTACTACTTGGAGGACCTGGATGAGAGGCCACTTCCCCGGCCGTGGAACGTCCATAACTTGAAGAAGTTTTATCACTAATCGGTTGTACACGGGAGTGTAGATTCAGTGTAATCTTGTACATATGCTTTGTCAACTAATATGAAGTTGATGTTTATCCATACAGGTACATTTAATTCCATTATTGTTAATCCATCAGCCCCGGCCAGCAAAAATAGGAAAGTTAAGAAGACTAAGGCAGTTTGTTTTAAGCTAAGAACAAAAGCCTGTTTCTCGGTCCGATCATTATCACCGAACAGGTGGAAAGCTAACACAAAATTTTCAAAGGACAGAAGTTTGCTTCTCGGTTCGATCATTATCATCGAGCAAGTGGAAACCTAACGCAAAATTTTCTAAGGACAAAAGCCTGCTTCTCGGTTCAATCAATGTCACCGAGCAAGTGGAAACCTAACACAAAATGTTCTAAGAACAGAAGCTTGCTTCTCGGTTTGATCATTATCACAAGCAGGTGGAAACCTAACGCAAAATTTTTTAAGGACAAAAGTCTGCTTCTCGATTCAATCAATGTCACCGGGCAGGTGGAAACCTAACACAAAATGTTCTAAGGATAGAAGATTGCTTCTCGGTTCAATCAATGTCACCAAGCAGGTGGAAACCTATCGCAAAATTTTATACGGACAGAAGCCTGCTTCTCGGTTCGATCATTATCACCGAGCAAGTGGAAACCTAAAGCAAAATTTTCTAAGGACAGAAGCCTGCTTCTCGGTCCGATCATTATCACCAGACAGGTGGAAACCTAACACAAAATGTTCTGAGGACAGAAGCCTGCTTCTCGGTTCAATCAATGTCACCAAGTAGGTGGAAACCTAACGCAAAATGTTCTAAGGACAGAAGCCTACTTCTCGATCCGATCATTATCACCGAGCAGGTGGAAACCTAACACAAAATGTTCTAAGGACAGAAGCCTGCTTCTCGGTTCAATCAATGTCACCGAGCAGGTGGAAACCTAACGCAAAATTTTCTAAGGACAGAAGCCTGCTTCTCGATCCGATCATTATCACCGGGCAGGTGGAAACCTAACACAAAATGTTCTAAGGACAGAAGCCTGCTTCTCGGTTCAATCAATGTCACTGAGCAGGTGGAAACTTAACGCAAAATGTTCTAAGGACAAAAGCCTGCTTCTCGGTTCAATCAATGTCACCGAGCAGGTGGAAACCTAATGCAAGATTTTCTAAGGACAGAAGCTTGCTTCCCAGTTCAGTCCTTATCACCGAACAGGTGAAAACCCTACACAAATATTTTCTAAGGATTGAAAACTGTCTAGAAACGGGGACCAACATCTCAGTTGACCATGCCCTACATTTTGCCTTAGGAGGTAGGAAGGGTGGTGCCTGTTAAGTAGGGTTCCCATTGCCGAGGAATTAACTCATTCCCCTCTCCAAACCCGCCTCGAACGTCATGCATGCCCGGAGATGAACTTTCCTAATCATTTAGAGAATAAACATACATACATTCACGAAAAATAGAAGAATATACCGAAGGAACTAACATAACATTAAACATTCATAAACATGATTAAAGTTAAAGTTCGGCGATTAAACCTTAATCAAATGTAGCCAACACATAAAAACTAAATCAATGTCTTGTCACTAAAACCCAGTGACTATAGAAAAGTTAACCCGGCAAATATAATTGTTCGGTCACCATAACCCGGTGACATAGTCAAACTTACCGAAGAAAAAAAATTACTTAAATAACAGGAAAGTAAAGGTAAGTAGAAGGAATCTGGTTCAAGAATTATACTGAAAGGTCTACAGGCTGCGTCTGGGTGGCAGTCTCGGGTGGCTGCTAATTCATCATGAAGGGTTGAAACTGGATGTCTTCGCCAGGTTGGTTGCCAACACGGGGGTTACTGGAAACTTCCACGTCAACCAACTTCACGTGGGAGTCAATTTGCTTTACCAGCTCCCTCATACTTGTCGTTTCTTCTTCATCGATAGGCGCCAGAGGATTTTGCACGACTGGAGCAGAGCTCAGGAAAGGGATTTAACCGGGATCCCTTAGAGGAGAGTCCTCATGGACCCTCAAGGCTTGCAGAGCAGCCAACCAACCTTCCTCAAAGGCTAACTTTCGGGCTTCCTGGATGACAGAATCTGCAGAGTTTTCTGCATCAGCGAACCCCTCATTATACCATTTGTTTCCATAGGCCTCCAGAGCTGCCTTTAGGTCAGCCAACTCCTCGGCCTGTGCTGTAGTCATGCTCATAGCCTCCGCTAGTTTCAGCTCGGTGTCCCCCAACTTAACCTCCAGCTCAGAATATCTCTTTTCCGCCGCCGCCTTGGCCTTCTTGGACGCAACAGCCTTTTTCTCCGCAGTTGCAACAACTTTGGTTTTCTCTTTCACGGTCACCTCGGCCACGTCCTTAAGGGATTTCTCCCGATCAGCATCCTCGGCCAGCTCCTTCAGCCGCCCATCAAGTACATGAGCCAGTTGAGCGGCCTGATGAGGCAACAATGATAAGTATGAAAATAGAAAGAATATGTGTAGAAGTTAGTGGTAAACCAAAAAACAAGGAATTACTGCAATAGTATGCCACTATAACCTCCTCCCTATGGACTCGTCTGTGCCATCCTTGAAAGCATGCACATCCTCGGGCAAAAGGAGGCCTGCACCAGACTTTGGGCAACACGACCCCCCTCACCTTTGTCCCACACCTGTACACTCGAGGTCGCAAGAAAAGGCTTGCTGTCCAGCTGGAATGTAGGCTGCCACTCCGGAACAACCCGGGAGGTGGACGCCACGTTCGTCTCGGTCTGGGCCGTTGGTTCCTGGATGATGATGCCTCTTGATGGCTAAGGAGGAGTCCTGTTTGGCACATCACCCGAGTTGATGGGGGTCTGCTCGGCAGTACGTTGCCTTTTCTGGGATCGGCCAGAAGGAGGAGGAGGAGGAGGGGGAGTTTGACCATATCCCTGAGGTGGTTGCTGCTGCGCGGCTGGTTGGGCGCCAGGCACAAAGCAATTAATCGTTATTGTCCTTCATGTCACCATGTCTTCACCTTGATCAGATTCGGCCATGTCGACAGCTGCTTCCTCGGCTTCCTGAACGGGAGCTTCGAGTTCAACAGGGGTCGCGGGTTCAACAGGGGCCTCGGGTTGAGGGGGGGCTTCAGGCTGAACGGGCTTGTGTGCCTGTTCTCGACGGTGTTGAGACACGCGCTCGGCAGATTCGTCCTGTACCGAGGCAAGTTCGTTAGCACAAACGTACCGTGGACCAAGGTCACGAGCCTCGCCTACTGTGAATCTCAGGGAAAGGAAGTTTGAGTGTCGTACGTCGATATAGGATAGAAGGGGACTATCAACTAATAAAGCTTGGCTAAAGGCTTGCCAAGTAGAATACACAGGTTCAACGCCAAGAATTAAATAGGACGCTCGGAGCTATCCATCCCAATGAACAAAAATTTCGGACCTGAGCGCAAAATTCAGATCCCTTACATGCACTACCCTAAGATCCTGGGTAAACATTCTACCGTCTGCAACGAAAAATACAGTGAGTTAGTATCCAGATAAGTGAAACAATTATGACTAAAAAGAAAAGCAAGTTAGTGATTGGTATGAACCCACTTCGCGCCGTGAGAGGGGGCAAGGGATTTCACCGGCAAACCAATTGCCCCGCACCCGGATGAACTCCCCGGTAAAATTCCTATTAGAATCGGGTAGGCAGGAAATCAACCGTACCCTCATATCTCTAACTTTTAAGTAATAGTTGGTTTTCTTATTCCTACACAAACTGTACATGTGGTTTATATCATGATGGTCTAATTGCAAACCGAACATCTGATTCAACTTACTGACACAACTAACTACCCGGTAAAAGTTGGGGGGAAGTTGGTCGGGACACAGCCCATAGTACCTAAGGGTATTGAATAAAAGAGGGTCCACGGGAAATCTAACCCCACCCTCCAGGATTGCCATTAAAGGGAAAAAAGCGGTATTGGCCCCTTTGTGGAGAGCAATTTCGCTCTCATGGCAGTACACCACATCCACATCATCAGGGATGTTAAAACTTTGCCTAAAAGCGGCTAAGGACGCCTCAATGTTTAGAAGGAAGGCATAACCCATCTTAAACTCTAAAAACTAAAGGAAGACACTGAAATAAAGGAAAGAGGTAGAGAACTTACTGTGGGCTCTAGGAAAGAAAGAGATTCTGGACTGAAGGATAAGTGCGCAGATGAATGCATGGCAGAGAGAAAACTCAGAGAATGAAGAGTGAAAAAGTGAAAGAATGATTTGGGCTGGGCTATTTATAGGAGCCAGGGAGGGGTGAGAAACGTTTAATTAACAATAAAGAGGCATAATCAACAATAACGAGGCCAAAAAACCTTACGGATACCAATGGTGACTGACACGCACGCCGCCTCGGTTCACGAACAGTCAGGTAATAATGACAGCTGAACCAAACGACCAGATACAACGTGCCTTTTGAGAGCGCATTAATGGGTCTCTGAAACTGTCCAATATCCACCCATTGAGCTTCTCAGATGCTATTGCCTCTTGGATTCCTTGATTCGTTCCCGAGAGCTAGGCACAAATCAAGGGGGGGCTAATGTACAGCATTGTGATACCCAGGCCCAGGTGGGCCTTGGATCCTGACTCAACAGTGTGGCCCATGGCATCAACCTCTTTCTACCTAAGGCCCCAGCCCGAGCCCACAAAAGCCACAATCCCAGGCCTTATATTGCCCAAAAGCCTAAGGAGTAGATAATCTCAATTAGCACGCACCCTGTTCCACCGCCTTGGCCTTGCTCGGCGAACCATATCCCGAGCAAAAAGAAATGCGCTCGGGGACTCCATCTTTTGTATGCCCGACAGTGCCTTGGGGAATATCACTGCCAAGCATATCTACTGAAGTGGGAACCATTTCCAAAGCCACTCTCACCACACCCCACTCCCACCTAAACACCCACTTACAATTAACGACATTGGACCTCCTATTGCACTAACCATGGAAGTAATCATAGTCTCTCCACTAATTTTGGGCTATAAATATGAGAAGTTAAAGAATGAGGGGGAGGAGAGAGAAGAGAATAATCCAAAGGGAGAGGTAATTTCGTTGAGTCTCTGTGCCAAGAACAACTCAAAGTAGGAAATTCAAGCCTACAATACAAATAGATTGTGAGCCCGAGTGAGGCCCAATAGCCTCGCTTTTGGTGCGCACAAAAGAAAATTTAAGAAAACATAATGCATTATGACACAAGTTAGAAGAATATGGTTGAATAAGAGATCTGGAGTTCGATCTCCGCCTACACCTAAAACTGATTGGTGTCTTGGTTTGATGATAAAGAAGAGCGGACGCCATAGGTTGAAACCCTCTAAAAAAAGAGTTAGAAGAATATGGACCGTTTTAAAAATGAACAATATCATTAGGAGCGAACATTATAGGTTGAAGCCCTCTAAAAAAAAGAGTTAGAAAAATATGTACCGTTTTAAAAATGAACAATATTGGCCAAACATATTCAAAATATTAGAATAAAGAACAACTAAGATAGCAAGAGTAATAGAAAGATACATGGAGAAATATTTTCTTTTAGAGAGAGAGTTTTGATGGATATAAATGGGCGATGTTGAAATAGAAAAGAGGGGAGGGAGAACTCAGAGGGAAATTGTTGAGTGTTATAATGCCTCTTTGGTTATAATACTTTTTATTGGCTTAGTAAGTATACTTCAAAAGACAAGTAAACTTAATATATTATCTTTATCAAATTTCAGAGAACAATTTATACGTTATATCAAATTATAAAATATATATATATATATTCTCGTGCGCTGATTGCAACTAATGATACTAATTTACATTACTCTTGAAAAATAATGGTGATTTATTAGATCTTCACTCTAAATATCTTTCCTTATTTCAAGTTTACAATAATGGAGCAAGCTAATGAACAATAAAAAAGATATTATTAAGGATCGGATCATGAATATCCCACTTTTTTCTTTCAAAAGAACTACCCTCGCTTTGTCTTGATATAAAAACTAAGGTATTTGCTAAGAATTTTTTTTTTTTTAATTATAGGACTTCACTAAGCAATTAGTGTTCAACACAGCACATGCAATGTTCCAATGTATCACTTTTTTTAACATTAATACAAACCAAAAAATTCACACCAAATTGTTTAACAAAATACTAATACAAATTCCAAGTGAATATCCAAATTCCATAAATTAAAAAAAAAAAAAAAAACAAAAAGTTGTCACTTTCATCCACCACACAATATAAAAAACTAAGGTTATGTTTGGTAATAGTTTTTGTTTTCTATTTTCAAAAACTTATTTTTGGAATAGAAAGAAAAAACAATTTTCTTGTATTTTTGAAATAAAAAATATGTTTGGTTAGTTAAAAAAAAAAGTTTTATGAAGAAAAAAATAATAGAAAATACTGAAATATGTTGTTACTAGGGTTCAAACTTTGGCACTAACTCATTAAATGAGACGGATTTATTAAATCAGGCGTGTATTTTCATTGGCTTTTGAAAACTATAAACTGAAAACAGTCCAATGCCTGTTTTCAATTTCCTTCACAAATTGAGTTTTAAGAACAATTTTTGTTTTTAGTCTATTTTGGGTTGCCAAACAAGTTTTTTAGTTTCAGAAATAAAAAATTGTTTTTAAAAACAAAAAATAAGAGGAAAAAACAGTTACCAAACATACCCTAAGTCTTCTAACGATTACTCCCACTTTTATCCACTATAGTTACAATTTTAAATGTGAAAAATGAAACAAACAAAACCTTAACTAATGAAGATTTGAAATATATATAATAAATAATGAAATTTTAATATAATTATACCCAAATCACACACACGTAAATTCATTTATCCATAATTACAAGTGTAAAATAAGGACAAAACTTATGTATTTTTTTTAGGTTTTTCAATTGAATTTAATCACATAATTGTATCGAACAATGTTATAAAAACTGTATTATTTTTATTAAGGAAAATTAAATTGGTGAACCTAAAGCTTTTTTTTTTTTTTTTTTTTTTTTTTGAGAATCTATACCTCTGTTTTAGGTGTAACAATATTTATCAGCCTTTTATTTATGGCATTAAGTTTTAATTTATTTCCAAAGGAAAACCTTAATGTTAGGTATACAGCATTTTCCATGTTCTCACAAAACTTACCAAGAATTTCCATGGGTTGACTGTTATTTCTTCAAAGATATCATAATGATGCAAGGAAAGTCGCAGACAGTAATGGAGTATTTTTTAAACCAAGCTGGACCACTACTTTTTAGCTTGTGCTTTTTTTTTTTAACCATTGTATACTTTCTCAGCCATTTGCACATTAAAGCTTTTTGGGTTTTTTTGGCTTTAGGCCATAACAAACATTCAGTAATGGCATTGTAAAGTAGTTCACTACATTGTCTTATACTATATGATACAAGCGTAATTTGTATGACCACGTTAGTGAAATGACCTACCAAGACCTTGGAAAATCTTTCTAAGTCAGATTTCTTTTTTAATTTTTATGAACTTTCTAAGTCAGAATTATGCTGATAATCACTATGCCTAATCTGTCTATTTCTTGGAATGGACAGCTTTAAAGCAAGCACTCAGAAAGAAGCAGGAAATTTCATCAATACGTTGATTTCAAGGTCAGCGGATCTTTCGCATTGATTACCCAAACCTCTTTCGCATTGATTACCCTTACCCAAACCTAAAAGTCCTCAATAAGTTTAACTTATATTATACTTTCACAATTGACTAAGAAAAGCAACACAGGTCTATATTAGGCAGGATTGTTACACTACATGTTACCAAGTATTCATTCTTGCTAAAATACTAGACCATTCAAATTTAAGGTTATGCAATGAGACACATGTAGCTTGTGACAGTGGAACACTAGCAAATTCAATTTATCTGGTTAACTATTTGCTTGAACTCCTTGATTATTAAATAGGGATTATCCCATTTCAGTGAAATATAAACTATAGCACTATGTTAGTGGAGGAAGGTCTTGTTGCACTATCCTATATGCGACTTTGGATATTGAGGTACAGGTACAAGTTCCAAAGAATTCACAAAAATTTTGTTTTCCTATATTTTGGTTCTCTGAATTTGTAAATTGCCAACAAAATGCAAGATAATATTAGCCTCAAAATCATCCAATTTTGTCGATCATACATTCATACTTAATTGGCAAAGATTCGTGCCACAATTGGTGGCTATAATATGTTTGTTAGAGGGTCACAAATGTATGAGTGCCTTACTTTTAGTGAGTTTCTTGGATGTAAACCTTTCATGATTTTGTCAATTCATGGAATTTCTCAGTATAATCATAATTTTTTCCACTAGACCTTGACTCAAGAAAATATGCATGAGCTCATGTGTAGCCACACCATATAATGCTGTCACCTGTTTAGCAAAAAAAAATATAATGCTGTCACCTTCCACTAGCATAGTGTGTTCCATTTTCTCTCACTGCCGACTAAAGTGTAATTTTCATGAATTTTGGTTTCCACATCTGTGGTTTACATTTGAGAAAAAAAAAAGAGAGAGAAAGGAACAGAAGTTTGCAAAGATTGGTAATGCAGCGTTAAGCCCCCACCAATAATGTTGTGTTCCTATCACCTTTTTTGACTTTAGAAATATGGTTATTTTGGCATCCCACAAAAAGTCTAGAAAAATCTTTAAACTACATGTATAAATTGAGTGCTAGCGTTATGAGAAACAACATTCATAGAAGTTGTCACTTGGAATACTTCCAAAGCAATGGCAAACACTTTCTCTCCTCTACTTGTACTCTTATTGGTGTTCTCTCAGCTTATCAGCTTGAATGCTGTCCCAGTCACAAGTAAATCTCCAATAACTTTATTGTTGATGTTCATCATCATCATCATCATATTCTTTTCTCCTTCTTATGAAATGTTTTATTGTATTTGTAGGAATCGGAAACCTAATGCATGGGCATCAAGTTCATCTAGTTTCACAGAATACCCACATGGTAATAACAAAGTTGATGAAAGATAGTCCCAAATTTTACTCAATAATTTATGATATCTAAGAGCCAATCACTAATATTCCAACATACTAATTCATTTTTCTTATCTTCATACACAGCTAGCTACTGAGGAAAAATGGGATGAACAAACCTTTTCTGGAAGGATGGATGTTGAACTGCATGATTACCCGGGATCAGGAGCCAATAACCGCCACACTCCAAAGCCACCAGTATAAGGGAAATGCTGTTGCGAATGTTAGTTTTTCTAGGTGATAGGAGTGTTCTTCATTATATTATATAGTGTTTGGGATAGCAGTAGTAAAGAATATGCTTCTTAATTACTCATTTAAGTAGATCAAGACTCAAGAGCCTTATTATCTTCTTGTTTTCTTGGGCGTGAGAAGCGACAAAGGAAAATTTGGATAGCAATAAAGTATGACGAGAGAAAGAGATATGAATAACTAGAGTAGAATTCAGTTATGTTAATGTGATAGCCTTGAAGCAGGCAGATCTGCTTAACTATCTGTATGAACTTGAATTTTAACTATTAGTTGCTAAAAAGCTTGATGCATAGCATACCAGTTGTTATATTATGGAACTTATGGTGAACTTGAGATCCAATTGTGTTTGTTTGTGTGTAACATCTCGTATACTCATAGCTCATCAAATAGAATGTGGGTTGGTAAAGCAGGAACAAGCAGCTTTTCTCTATGTGGATATTTGAGGCAGCAGCTACAGATTCCAAGACCGTTGGTCTGTTCATAAAGCTCTTTAATTTATATCAGTAGTCAAACATTTGCCATCTATTGGTTTTTTCTTATTAACCTTTGTGGTATAATTGGAATATCTTTATCATTTTATTTTGGCTTGAAGATAAGGAAATAGAAAACAGAGCAAAAGAGAAGCAGAAAAAGGTGACAACAAACTAAAACAAGAAAAGCCTTAAAGCTAAAATAAAGAAGAAATCAAAGAGAAAGATGAAAATTAATCCTTGTTTTAGTGTTCAAGTAATGAGGATGGGGATAAGGACACCCTTTTGTGCCTTTGTAGGGTGCAACAGCCTCAAGAAAACATTGGTTGTATCAGTTGTTGCGGTTCCTTGAATCAAGCTTGCAAGTCTTTTTACTAGTGTTTGCATATCTGTGAGGATAACAGCAATCTAACATGCTGTCATGGTTTAATTTTTCACCAATTTGGTATAAATCTGCTTGGCATCAGTATCCATGATAACTATCCTCAAGTACATGCTCTCCACCGCCTTAACACCTCTCAAAGCTGTACCTTCAGCTGCTGACCTCAATTAGTTTGAATATAGAAAGCTTATTGTCACAAATACAATCCAGTCCAATAAAATTTACACAATCTGGGGTATTACACTCATCCCATCCCGAATTTGTCCTCAACTATTTCTTGCACCACCTCTTCCAACTGCCTTGCACTTAGCAGCGTAAGCTTCATTCCAGTTTGACTGTGGTAATTTTGTGGAGGAGCTTTCCTTACTTTTGCTGCATAAGATGTTCAAAAGCAGCTCTTGAAGCCCTTACTTTTTAATCTTATTCTTGGCTTGCAAGTTATCTAGAAAGTAAAAGTCAAATGAGTAGTGTAAGATCTGCCTCAAAAAGCCTTTGCTGCATAGCCTGAGAAAATTTTAAGGCACCGGCTTTAAAAAAGGTTTACTTCCTCACCCTGTAATTTACTCAAGTGCTATACCTAAAAATGGATGGTCCTGTCACAGAAAAGTTTCATCCTCTATTCTTTCTGCAAACATTTTGCAAAAAGGACAGAGATGATGACTCTCCTCTTGAATATGTTTTCTGAAAGAATCATAAATTTGGTGTCAGTCCTCTATATGAAATGGTTTTAGACAAATGGAAATAACTTCTCGAAATCTGATCTAAATTGGAGCAAGAAGGGCAGGGTGAATACTGAGTTGCTAACATTGATTCACTACTGCTCCTTACAGCTTCAGAAATTATGAATCCTCACTGATAGGCATCTTAAGCACATGTGGTGTAACTCACGAACTATTTTTAAGTCTGATTCACTTTTTGATATCATTTTCTTCTATATTTCAGTATGTCTGATCTAATGAAATTCCATAAGAAACTTATGCTTTTTCATCCTTCTGCTTTTCATTTCTCTTAAGGTGCATTTAGAGTGCGTTTGCGCGCTTCCCAAACACGCGTTTGCGTTTAAGATTTTTTTTTTTTTGCGAATGAACAGTACAAGTACTGTTCATGCACTGTGCTGAAGACAAATTTTACTGTGCAGAGACAAATTTTACTGTTCATACACTGTTTTTGCACTGTTCATAGGACCCACAATCACTTTATTCAGAAAAAAATATTAAAAATGGGTCCTACGATACTATTTACACATTTAAAAATTATTTTACTATAGTGTTTTTCAGTTTCAATTTTCAGTTTTTACATGTAGTATTATATGATAGAGTTTGTAAAAAATGAGATATGTATCTTCATTTGACTTAGGATGCTGAAGATTTCTTCCAACTTCACGACCTCACAGCAAAAACCACCCACAAATATAAAATAAAAAAATCAATATTAATAAAGAACATAAACAAACTATGCTTGTCTAGTTGTTTACTTGAAGGACAACTCAAATGCCTTTTGGACCACCAAATTGGTTCCCTTTTTAACCTTTCTTTGGTGAAAAAGAGTGAAGAGAAATAAATTGCAGAAAATTCTTTTGATGGGTTGTTGCTGGACAACAAAGTTCTTAGAAAGTCTATTAGTAACAAATCTACATTCTTTAAAGATGTTAGATAGACCACTTAAAGTTCATTGTATATAAAAATCTCAAAGCATTTGTACAATTGCTTGTGTTAAGTGGAGAAAGTGGATTGTGGAAGTGGTAGACACCCACTTTCTTATCACTTCCCCATCTGCCGGGGGCCTTTTTGAACTTCACCCTGAAAATGGACAATAACTTGTTGGTCACTATGGCATTTGAAGGTGCAGATGTACCACAGGAATGGACCACAAAGTAAATATGGAAACATAAAATCTCATTAAATTATGAAAATGTTCCTTACTTAGAAAAGAAGTAATAGTCCAGAGCATGGTGTATAAACAAATCATATCAAGAGCAGAGGTGTGAAGAAACTTGATGCACATCAGGACAGATGGGAAAAAGGCAGTAGCAGCTAGCAAAAAATCTTCTAACAATTGGATGATGATTTGGCATTTTGGACTTTTCCTTTTGCAAATAAAAAAATGATCATCTGTTTAAAGCATATTTATTACCATAAAATAGACTAAAGTTTGATTTGGTGCTTGAAATGTTTTCTTCTCTATCATAAACTGATGTTAGATTGGTTTTCATGTATGTTGAAGGCATTTTCACATATTAAGTAAGAAAAATTTCTAAGCCAATGAAGTATGAACTTGTAGAAGTTTTTGCTTGTGGAAAATAATTTCAACAAAACTGCTTGCTTTTTTTGGAGGTTGGGGCAGTTTTTCCAATTTAAAGAGGATAGGAGTTCTATCAAGAATCAAAGAAAATTGGCAGAAGAACAACATGCATTTGTGCTCATAGATTATACAAACAATCCTTAAGTCAACTCTGCAATGTTAAACAAACAATACTCAACTCTTTGGTCTATTCTTCCATTACAGTGTAAAAAGCATCATGCCAGCCATTAATTTACTGCATGCTAATGGCGTGTGTGTGATATCGTGGCCCATGGAAAGGCTGAATGATCGTATAATTAAGGACACTTTGAGTCTTTATTTATAATTGGCTTCTTTAACTACTTTTTCTCTTTGAGATAGTGCAGCTGCTAAGTTGTTGTCCTCTTAACTTTTAGCAATTTTATCTTTTAGCACTGACTTTTGTACAAACTAGTTTTAAGAATAGTTTTGTTTAATAGGAAATCATATTGAATGGCTTGACAATTTCAACTAAAATTAAAATATAATTCACCAAGAATAGTTAATTAGAAGTGCATGAAAAGAACTTAACGGAAGTTTCATAACAATTTATCATAGCTAAAGTATAATGATTAAGCTTTTCTTTCCTGCTTCTCATTGTCAAACAACATCATTGCATTGGAGAGTCTTATCTTCTGGTGTCTAATGTAAAGAGTCCTATCCTAGGATAGCTTTCTTCTATGGTGTCCAAGTTAGGTTCAAAGGCTACCACACTATGAACAGAGTATCAAATAAGTAATCAATTTAAAAAATTCTGAATTTTTCACAGAAACAGATTTTCACACTGGATATATACCAACTATGCGTAATCTGTACTCATGCTTGCTTAAAACCTTGCACAAAATCATAACCTTGGTCTTGATATTTTGGAACTGAGTGAGATTCAGTGTGAGCTGTCAAATGTTTCTGATGGAATAAAGTTTTATATGCCACATTTAAAGTTGAGTCATAATTCAGGCCTGACCATACTTCACCCTGGTAGTATGCTTTATTGGAGTATCCTTTCCATTGTGATGTAGCTTTTCGGTTTGTTAGTGCAAGGTACTGTGGCTTCTCAAATGTGGACAGATTTATTAAAATGAAATCTCCAAGGTAACATCCTCTCTGAAAATCTCTCTCTCTAAATATATATTTGTCAATACATATATATAATGACATATGTATACCAAGATAGGAGATAGAATTCACCTGCCAGGATTGGGGACAGTTTTCAGGATTTACTAGTCATTGACACATCCAATTTAGTTGTGTAATACTTCATATAGTTGCATTAGCTCTAAAGTTCAAACATGTATTTGATTAACTTGGCTTCTAAAGATCAAGTCAGATCTTAGGTGGCACTATGTAATTGAATCCATTATAGGGAAATTGGTTCGTTTTAAGTTTTAGTTTCCTAATGCATAAACCAGAAACATTTTCTATGACCCCAAAAGTAGAAAACCAACAGCTATAATTGACGATGTGACAATCACCTTAGTATAATGGAGTAATGTAATGTTGCTATACAGGCATAATTCCATGTGAGGAAAATTTGGAATAGGGAAAACAAAGCTGAGCAAGTGAGCAGTAACTCATATGCATTCTACTCCTTGCAATTCAACATACTGTATTCTATATTTTTCACATTTCAAGTCCTAGAAGAAAATGAAATACATAGAGATCATCACCACCTCTTCAAAGCCAAAAACACAATTGTATTAGAAGGGTAAGGCTATCGCTCGTTGCATATATAATCCTCACGATTATGTTCTAATGTTAATGTTGTCTCTTATTCATGCAATACTAAAAGGGATCTGCAGGAAATCCAAAATAAAGAAACAGCTTTCGTTCTGTCTGATGATGCAAATCTAAGGCCTAACTAGACTTCTATACTTGTTCAGGAATCAATGTAGGCACTTGCTCAATTTGGAAAGGCTAAAAAGGCTAAGAGTACACATGCCTATGTCTATGGGAGTGAGCTGCTAATAATCCATTATCTGAGAAACTAGGTTTACAATAGTGTTTATATATAACATAACCCTGATCTTGCAAGTTCCCAAAATACCCCTACCACAGGGGGTGTTGACCCGTGCACCCCCCCAACTCTAATTGAACGCTCCCATAAGACCTTTTGGTCAGTGGTCCAGAAACAAAAATGAGCCAACTCCAACACATGCTATCTAGCATCATGTTCATGTAAATAAAATCCATTCTAAAATCTTCATCAAAGTCTAAATTCCTCGTCTCAAATATTGTGAATGAAATTGTAAAATTTTGTGTGTCACTAGACTTTTATTGTTAACATATTTATCTTGGAGGTCAATGACAGACTACTAAATAAATTGAAGGAAATTGTTATAGAGATGAGATAGAGAACACACTAGGATTACATAATTCAGCTTGACAGCCTAAGTGCAATAGTCATAAAGGTTCAAAGGGACACGCATCCTTGAGTGTAGTGGAACAACCACTATAATTCCATTAATATATCTCCATACCAATGGAAGCAATCCACGCCAGAAAGGCTCATTACAAAAAGTAGGAAAAGTAGCATGAGGAAGCAAAGTGCCACCCCATTTCAGCTATTAAGGTAGCTAGCTGTTGTTTGAATCAGGACTGTGTCAAAGAAGCTTCAATTGAATTGCCATGCCATTACTACCCTATTGAGATTCATTGGCTTACAATTGATAGACGTCAAATCCAGGAAATAAATGGAGCTATTTGGCAATTCAATGGAAACTCCTGCACGTGAGTCCACCAAGCGAGTTAGACTCTGTAGCTTAACAAAATTGATCTTGTTACTTGGTACAAAGCTATAGTTCTAAGAAGTTTTGTGTTGCAGGACAAAACAAAAACTGATGCAAAGTTGAAATTTAAAAACAAGAAAAACTTAGAAGTCAGCATCTAGTGTTGCTTGAAGTCATCATTAATGTGTATTTAGATGTAGTTTTTTTGCTGGAAGCTTATGAATAAAAATATTTTATTCTCACTCTGATACAGAGAGTTTCACTTTATACTCCACTAATCACACTATATTATATTTAGCTTTCTTTTTCCCCCTATAAAGTAACAAAAATTTAAATTTTAAAATAAATAAATTTGAACACATCACACTGCAGTTGGTGGAGCATAAAGGGTTGGACAAAAGATTTTTGTTTCAATTATTTGCTTATTGGTTAAAAGTTGGTTAAAGTATATTTATACCTTAAAAGAAGTAAGGATCTAAAAAGTTATACATAAATAAATAAGTTAAATAGCTATGAGAAATAGTTGCAAACTTAAGCAAATAGAAAATTTAGGAGAAGATAATACTAGACTATTAAAAACTTTCAAAGAGAAATTTTATTCATCATTGACATGTTAATTAGTATTTTATATGTTTATATAAAATAAGAAATAAAACATTAATTCTAACTGACTTAGGAAATTTCTATTTCATTGCACAGAGGCTGTTTAACTCTAGGAATTTAAATAAATACTAATAACATGATTAACTAAAAATACCTAAAATAAAGTCTAATGACCAATAAAAATATTATTGACTTCTAAAATTAAGCAAAACTAAATTGAAATGAAATTGTAGTAGCACTTCTTGCATCACTTGATTCACTTCCCTAGTTGGAGAAATTTTGACCTCGGAGTTTGAAAGTATTGAAAGATACTAAACTCCAACACGTGATATTTGCTTCAACTTTTGAGTAACATTTGGCAGCACTAAGAACAAAAAAATATTCTTGCATTCCACCTCCTTATTAAATTCGTCTAGAATTTTTTAAAATCAATAGGTGGAAACTGTGATCACCCTAACTCAGGCTCCATTGATTTTTATAGAGGTCTTCAATGATGGATAGTTGTGAAGCATGCTGAGTTTCTAAGTCAGAGCCCATTTGACACATGGGTCAGAGTACATCGCAAACCATGTGGGCTAAGGCAAAGAGGAGGAGTCACCACTTGGTTTTAAAGGAGTTGCAAACTAGTTTGAATTTTATTTGCTAATGTACTAGTAAATTTTTTAGTTTGGAACTAAGGTGCAGGATTTGAAATGTGTTAAGCACCCAAATCCACCCAATCGCATGACTGGCCTTTGCTTGTATTATTGGGTCATAATTAAGAAAACCCTAACTTAATCACATATTAATTACTAAGGAAACTCTAACCTAATCACTCGGATTTTGTTGACAATTTGCATTACAATCTTGTCTATAGAAAAAGTTTTTCAAGATTAGAACTAATAAAATCCTACTTCACTTTGATTTTATTACAAGAAGATTAAATGAATTATTCATATTATGATCATTTTGAAAGAATATGTGAGTGAAATGTAAATATGAAATTTTAATTAAATTTTACTTCTAAATAAACAATAAGAATGAATATCAAGTGAAAATTTATAATAAAGAAATAAATAAAGATTATTTAATTGATATTTGACTACAAAAAAATGCCCAACTAAAGTGTTACACTTCAATTTATAAAATTAGGCAAAATATGACTATTATTATCCTCATGAGATACTTAGGTGGTGGATTCATTGGTTTGGAGCGTGAAGTAAACTCAGGGATACCAAGTTCAATTCACTACACTATCGTTTCATGGAGTTTCTAAGATGATTCATGTGAGTGTATGTATATATATATATATCCGTATGAAATACAAGTCAAATATGACTACTAGCTAGTCTAAGGTATCCATATTTTGTAGGATTGGATTAGGTACTTGACCAAAAAAATATATAGATATCTTAAGGATTATAGATTATAATGCCATTAGTGAATGTGATCATTCTTCCTTATGCAAAGCGGTTTTAAAAAAAGTGCATGTAATTGAATACACAAACCATAACATTAATTACTTCATTTCATGACCAACTCTTGGAAACTACAAAGAAAATTATTCCATATAGATATTGGAGCAACAATAATAGCATTTGCTGAACAGAAACAATTTCTTAATTAGATTACATACTATCCCTCTGGGGATGGGGCAATAGCAGAGGTTGGGGAATGAGCATGAGCAGACTTTGGGGAATGAGCATGAGCAGACTTTGGGGAATGAGCAATAGCTGCAGGCGCTGGGGAGGGTGCGCCACCATCCAAAAGTCCAAGTTTCTTGATGAGCTCTTTAGCAACTAACTCATTGGCACTATCTGTTGGGTGATACTCATCCCAAAACACATACTTGCTTCTATCTTTGCACAATGTTGATGCAGGAACACATGTGAGAGCTGGTCGAATATTGTAAAAGGAGCAACATGGATCTTTTGAGTTACTGAATCCTGCAAGCATCAAATTCATTGCAATGTTTAACATGCATAGATACTAAAAAAATAAAAACCAAGCTCAAAGGAAGTGCGTGAAAATAAGTTTAAATGTTTCAATGTCAATATAACTACGTACCATATTTTTGTGGATTGGTAATCAAGTTATTGACAACATCATAATTATCTCCAAATCTGTAAGTTGCATTAGGAAGTGTTTTGGTTAAACTATCTAAAAGCTTGCTTGATCCTTGATTGAAGCTGAGAGCCAGTTTGTTTGCTCTATCCTGACAATTCCCAGCTGTACTGAGGACCCTTTGGAGTGGAATGCAACCCATTGGACCTAGCCCAAAAACCATCAGCTGCCGAGCTCCTAAACCATGCAAAATCTATACCCAAAAAAAAAAAATCCAGTTAAAAATAAATTTAAAGGAAGAAAGAGAAGAAGAAGATTGACAATTTTTAGTTAATTAATTAACCTTAAGTTGTGCTTTGAGTGTCTCCATTAAATACTCAATGAAAGTCTGGTCATTGTACGTGTACGAATCCGAGTAAACTGGCATCAAGTAGTTGTTGATGAAATCATTGCTCCCTAAGGCAACCACATATCTAGATTCTTGGAAGAACTTGTCTGCTGCTGCCTTTCCAATTTTGGTTTGAATCAGTTCAACTGTCCCTTGAAAAAGCTCAATTTGCTTATAAAGAGAGAACCTTTGTATCTGCAAGACACCAAAAAATTTCAGTCTAGCTTGGATCATATTTTGTTGTTCATGAGATAAGAGGGATAACACAACTACACAAGGAGTATGAATTGTTAATGGTTACAACTTACAAATAGGCTGCCAGTTTCATTCAGAATCCCACCACCTCCTGAGGCATAATTGACTCCATTTTGCAATATTATGTCTTCTGTTAAAGATGGATCCAGAAAGGCTGGTGGCCTTGTGAGGCCAGTGCTGTCACCTGATCAATATGCACAAGTTAGTGTCATTTGCACATCAAGTTTTTCTAGCATAGTGATACGAAACAAGATAATCTCCATTTCACAGTCAAGATTTCAATTCTTGAATCTAACTGTATACAAACTTTCATGTCATTTAAAATTTTAAATGGCGTAGCGCTAGATACATATACATTTAAATTTGTAATATCTAATTTGCACCATAAAATGGATCTATCACAAAAGTTGAGATTGCATGTGCATAAATTACGTACCTATTATATCAGCCACTGTGCGTCCATTACTGAACCTCCCATTAGGCAATCCATTGCCAAAATCAATACCGTACCATGGCAAGCTTGCCTGAGCCAAGCTCCTGCTTAGGTACTTGTTGTTTCCAACGTCTGAGAGGGAGTCTCCAAATATGAACTGCACTGTCTTGCAATTGCATCCATCAATGGCAATTCCTAGGACAGTCACAAATATTGTTAGTACCACCAAGAAGTTCATGGTTGATAAATTGCAGCTCTTTTCTCAATGCCTAGCTCCAAGTTATGTTTTAGTGAAATGGGGTTTTAGGATACGAATTAAGAACATTTGGGTTGGGATTTTAAACATATGGAGGAGTGTAAAATCCTAGTAGAGAAGCAACGTAACAAAGAGGATGTGTTTGATAAACCAACCGTGGGTGATTCTAACCTACTTCAACTACCATGATTTTGTTGCAACGATACGAGTCCAAAAAACCCAAAAACAATATAAAATTTTGTGCAAATATTATATGTTAGATTGTTAGAGGAATACCATAATGTTTCGTGTGGTTAAGGAGCGCGTGGGAATGAAATATACACATGGAAAAAAAGTGGGTGAGGCTCAGATTTTCAATATTTGCGTGGTCTAATGTTTGATTTTGTGAGTTCACCTACTATAGGGGATTACTTAAATGTTGTGCATGAAGAATTTAGAGGCGTATTGTTTTCACAATGTTGGGGGCAACCATATATATGTTGTAACAATTGTAAAACAATTATATTGTTTAATTTGTTGGACATTCTCGGTTTGTATAGGTAAGGAAATTTTGTACCCATTCTTTGCAGCTTGCTTTTGTGGTTTAAATGTCGGTAAGCTGTGTAATTGAAGAATTCACAACCATGTCAGGTACCTGATATTGTAAATATGTCTAGACTTGTTCTAGTGAAGGCCCATTTGGTTGATGATTTGCATGAAAACGAACTTTCCAGAACATGTTTTAACAAAATGAATTTGGGAAACTTGTTAATTGTAATCTTCCAGAAATTTTTAACTTATATTTAAAGCCAAAAAATAAAATATTGCAAATTGTAAGATAAACCAGTCAACTTGAAAACCTTCTAGTCTTCTGCTGGTCTTTTACTTTGTTTAACAAGAGAAAACAAACTAGTTCTCACATTCTACAAGTCCATTGGGCTTGAGGTGATTAAAGTTCGAGGAAGAGGAAATTGTTATGAACGACTAGCAGGCTTTTGCTATTGATGTGGTCAAATGGGCCACAACAAAAAAGAATGCCCAGAACTGCCATAACATGGTTTTGTGTATCAAATGAGATGCGTAAGCAAAAACCACAAGCGGCCCAACAGAGATGGACACCGAAATGAAGAAGCACTTACAAAGGTGATTAAAGGATCCTATCACCTTAGTTTTGGCTGGAAGAATTTGAGAATTTAAAAGGAAATGGAGGGAGGTCAAAGGCATGAAACGAAACAGATGGGCCCATTAAAATTGGTTAATTGATTAGAGAGATTGAACCCATGGAAACAACAAGCATCAAAGGAAGCCCAATAAAGCAAATGAGAATAGTGCATCAATTAAAATTTTAAAAAATGTCTAAGTGTTACGTAAAGAAATGAAATCTAGGGAAGCCCAGTAGTAAGGATGTTATTACTACGATAACATTCAAGTAGAGAAGTCACTCCGGTCGTTCTGCCTACCAATTTTTGCTCGTTAAAAAAAAAGCCTAAAATATATAACTCAACATCTATATTTTATTAGAATTCATTTCAATTATCTAAATTTACTTTTGTTTATTTCAGTTATTTAAATTTCAAGTTTATTCAATTAAGGAATCTTCATCAACTTCTATTAAACATTACAATTAATTGTCTAGATTTTGAATTTTTTTTCTTCAAATTATTATTATTTTTTAAGTCCAATTAATGATTGAAAAACCTTTTCTAGATTTTTTTTTTTTTTTTTTAAGTTTAACAGAAGTAAACAAAGAGACCTTAATTGAATAAAATTGAAATTTAGAGAATTGAAATGAACGAAAAAAAAAAAAAATTAGAGCACTTAAATAAATTTGTGAAACTTAGAGCATTGGCATTAGGTGTGCCAAATGCTAATTTTTTAGCATTTGGCACAACAAACACCAAAAAACCTTCCACATTAGATGTTCTAAATGCTAAAAAATTTGGCTTTCATGAACAGTACAATTCTAAATTTGGAACTGTACGGATGGAAATTTTAAAAAAATTTTGGGTTATTTTATTCTCTCTCTCTCCAGACTGATTTTCTCTGTCTTTCTTGCTCTCTCACTCTCACTCACAGCCTCTCCTCACTTCCTTTCTCACTCATTCACAACCTCTCTTCCTCTCTCTAGATGTGGATCGGTGGGTTATAGTAAGGCGGATCAGTGAGTTGTGTCAAGGTGGATTAGTGGTGGGGGAACCTAGCCACTGAGTCAACAAAACGCATAAACTCAGCTAAAATATCTTCATTTCAGTTGATTTTTGGTGGTGGTTGGTGAGCTGTTGGTGGCGGGGGCTATGTTGTGGGTCTGTTTAGGTTTGATTTTATGGATTGTGGGTGGTGGCTATGGTTTGTCTATGGCAGTTCTGGCAATGGCAATGGTGGTTGGTGATCTTTGTGTCTAATTAATTGCATGTGTTTAAAGGCTATTGTGGTGGTGGTTATGGTGTTTTTTTTTTTTTTTTTTTTTTTTTTAAATACAAGATAGAAATTTTACTCTAACCTAATTTAAGTATATATGTATATTCATGTTTGATTTATGGGTTGTGTTTGATGTTTATATTATTTTAATGGTTTGATAATATTATATTAATTTGTTGAATGTTAAAATAAAATATATGATGTAGAGTGTATTGTAAAATGATATGGTAAAATAAATAAAGTATATTTTAATGTATTAAAATGACATTTGGTATAGCACAACTCGAGTGCTCATAAAGAATAAATTTTGCACCCATACATATTTTCTCACACTTTTTTACTCACATATATTTCTACAAAATTTAAACCATGTTACTAGAAATTTTTTAATAGTTACACTGCAAAAACAATATTGTTTAGTTAAAGAAAAGGATGCAAATCTAGATATTTGACAAACATATACGTATGTTAAATGAAGAGTAGATGGTGGTTGGGGTGGTAGTGAAAGTGGTGGTGAGGAAAGGGCTGATAATGAATTAAAAACCATGCCAAACCGCTCAATTAAGTTTTGATTTGTACATCATTGGGCAGATATTTGATAAGCATGGTTGTCAACTCATCAGATTCATGGGTCCCTCTTGTACGTACGTCATTGTGAGAATAGTACCACAAACACAAAGGTATGAAAGTTGAAACTTCAAAAATGACGTGTGGAAATCTCATTGGTAGCATGTGGGATACCCAGAGTACCCCTACTAAAATCCAAACCAAAACAAACGTGGCTTAAACTCAGCCACCTTATTATAAACTCGACCACCTTATTTATAAACCAAAAAACCGTCACACCAAAACCAAAAGAGTCCCGAAAAAATCTATCCCATTATCCACATCCAATCCCAACCGTCCATTCCCAACATCCAACGTCCCACATTTCCTTATATCCCAAACCATATCCACCATCAAAAAACAAAAATCACACACGCTGTCCTAAACTCTCACTGACTTTCAGTCCTAAACTCAAACTCTCACAGCTCCCTAGTTCAGCTCCAACCAAAAATGGCTTCCATTGCTCTCAAATCCTTTGTGGGACTCCGCCAACAAGTCTCAACAGAGAAACCCCATTACTTCTTCACTTCCCAATCCCAAACAAAACCACCCAGAAAGCTCAAACTCCAAGTCTTGGCCTCCAAATCAAGCCCCAGACTCACCAACCGTAACCTCAGAGTAGCAGTGATCGGTGGTGGCCCAGCTGGTGGCGCAGCCGCTGAGACTCTAGCCAAAGGTGGCATAGAGACTTACCTCATAGAGCGCAAAATGGACAACTGCAAACCCTGCGGTGGAGCTATCCCACTCTGCATGGTGGGTGAGTTTGATTTACCATTGGACATCATTGACCGCCGTGTCACCAAGATGAAGATGATCTCTCCCTCAAACGTGGCTGTGGATATTGGGCAGACACTGAAGCCCCATGAGTACATTGGCATGGTGAGGCGTGAGGTTTTGGACGCGTACTTGAGGGAAAGAGCTAAGGATAATGGTGCTGAGGTTATCAATGGGCTGTTTTTGAAGATGGATATGCCTAAAGATGGGGTTTCACCTTATGTGTTGCATTATAATGGGTTCGATGGGAAGGTTGGTGGGGTTGGGGAGAAGAGGACTTTGGAGGTGGATGCTGTGATTGGTGCTGATGGGGCCAATTCTCGTGTCGCTAAGGCCATTGATGCTGGTGATTATGACTACGCCATTGCGTTTCAGGTAAATTAATGTTTAGTTTACATAATTCAGGTTTGTAATGTTACTATTATGTGCTTGGTATAATATACTTTCCTACATGATTGTGGCCCCAGCTTCAATATATTATTACTTCTAGTAATTGAATATTGTTTAAAATACTTATAACATGTGCATCATGGTTAAGAGTTTATAGATATGTTTGATGCCAAAACATATCAAATTTGGGATGTATCAATTAAATTGTGTTCGGTTTTAGCCAGGTACAGAAGCTACTCAAATAGTAGATGACAGTATCAACTACACTTCAACAAATTTTAGAGTGAAACATGTTTAATTGGAAAGCAGACACGCGGGTTTCAAAAGGGACTCAAAATTTGACCCGATTTTTAGAAATGGACACAAATTTTACCCAATTTTCAGAAATGGAATTGTTGCTTTCTATACAAATACTTTACATTGTAATACTTCCCTGGTTTCAAGATTTGTCTCTCTGATTGCAGGAGAGAATCAAAATCCCTGATGATAAAATGGCATATTATGAGGACCTTGCTGAGATGTATGTTGGAGATGACGTCTCGCCCGACTTCTATGGTTGGGTCTTCCCCAAGTGTGATCACGTGGCTGTTGGCACTGGCACAGTGACCCACAAAGGAGACATCAAGAAGTTCCAATTAGCAACCAGGAAAAGAGCCAAGGACAAGATTTTGGGTGGTAAAATTATCCGAGTTGAGGCACACCCAATTCCAGAACACCCCCGGCCACGTAGATTGCTGGGAAGAGTAGCATTGGTTGGAGATGCAGCAGGGTATGTGACCAAATGCTCAGGTGAAGGTATCTATTTTGCAGCAAAGAGTGGGAGGATGTGTGCTGAGGCAATTGTTGAAGGGTCAGAGAATGGGAAGAGAATGGTGGATGAGAGGGATTTAAGGAAGTACTTGGAGAAGTGGGACAAGACTTACTGGCCAACTTACAAGGTCTTGGATGTGTTGCAAAAGGTGTTCTATAGGTCAAACCCGGCTAGGGAAGCGTTTGTTGAGATGTGCGCAGACGAGTATGTGCAGAAGATGACCTTTGATAGCTACTTGTACAAAACAGTGGCACCTGGGAATCCTTTGCAGGACTTGAAGTTGGCTGTGAACACAATTGGGAGCTTGGTGAGGGCTAATGCACTTAAGAAGGAGATGGACAAGCTTAGTGTATGAGAGAGCATTTTTAGTTCAATGTATGTATTTAATTCTTTCGTACTTCTGAATGAGAGCAAGTTCTTTGCCGCTATCCAGGATAGTAAGCTGCATTCCATGTTTAACTTCAGATATGTTTCATTAATTATGTAGTAATAGTCCTATCAAAAAAAAAAAAAAAAAAATTATGTAGTAATAGTGACATAGAAAGTGCATCAATGTAATGCCCTTTTGTGTTCTATAGACTTATAGCCTATAGGCAACATTAATATTATGAATGCTAATGAATTGCAAGTGCCTGTTGCCTTATTGTATCTATGCTTTTCTTTAGCTCTTATGTATATCCGAAAAGCAAGCTGTTGGTGGCTGTCAGTGGCAGCTCTCTGTTTTAGTAAAGAGGGCAGCATGATGTTGATTGGCAGCTCTGTTTTGATAAACAGGCCTGTTAGTTTTTGTCATAGATAAGGTTTCTATGTTATGCTTCTGTTTTGTTATGCTTCTGTTTTGTTAATTCTTTTTGTCTCATCTTTTAGCAAACAAGTTATTGAAAATATCGGTATGCCAGACTCATTTTTGTAGGGGGTTGGGACTACAACCCAATATGAGTACAAATTGTCCAAAAAAACTATGGCTGACTACCAAAAAAAACCTATTTCCCGTGCTGTATAAATTAAATATTGCAAGCTCTGTGCACTGTAACTCTTTCATTTTGCACTCTTCTTCTTCTCCATCGATTTTCTGACTTGATCATCAAAGTTGCCTTGTCCACCCCTCCGAGTGGTCTTGGTTGGTATGAGATCTTCTTCTTCAAGAAGTGGCCAATTCGGTCTGGAAGGTCCATCATAATTCGGTTGGAGTTGAAGTTCTTACTGTGACGTGTCTCTCAACTTTCATCCACCAACCAAAGTGAACAAAATAAGAGAAAGAAATGGTGCCCCGAACCCCTAGGTAGTGCTGAAGAGCCAAGCACCACTAACAACTATGTAAAAATAAGAGAAAGAAATGGTGCCCCGAACCCCTAGGTAGTGCTGAAGAGCCAAGCACCACTAACAACTATGTAAAAATAAGAGAAAGAAATGGTGCCCCAAACCCCTATGTAGTGCTCAAGAGCCAAGCAACACTAACAACAATGTCCCTTTACGAGCATTATGGGCTATGTGGAATGGATCAATTTATTAAAACAATGGGTCAATAAGTTTTAAGAATGCACCCATTTTAGTTTTTACTTCTTCAATGAAATTGTCCAATCCCTTACCACAATATGTGCTTCTAACTATTCTTCTACTTAGATACAAGCGTTGACAAGGGTAATAAAGCAATGAGTAAGAAAAAAGAGATGAAGGAAGATTGCAGACTAATGAATAATCTAAAAAAACAAACAATATATATATATATATATATATATATATATATATATATATATATATATTGAAAATCAGCTTTGTAAAAGTTGTTTTTTTTTTTTGAGGAGAAGCTTTGTAAAAGTTATTGCAAAGCTTCCATTATTATATATATAAAGCTTCCATTTCAATATATGAATATATAAAGCACTTTTTGTGCCACATCATTACATCCTTTCTTATTTTTTAGTTTTTACAATTTTTACATTGTTTAACCTTTCATCTCCTTTAACTATTGTCTTTTTAGTTCAGTTTTTCATCTCCTCCAATCATTATCTTCTTAAATTTTTTATTTGATTTTCTTTATATATTTTTAAATTTCGCCTTTATAACTCTTAAAATTCTACCGATTCACTTTTTTCAACTTTTCATATACTTTCATCTTAACCCTTCCATCTTAATTTTCTTAATAATTTCTTTTTACTTCATTTCCACCTCTCTCCCATATTCCTTCCAAGTTGTTCATGGTAAAAAGGTCAATACTCTCTCTCTCTATCCAATTTTGTTTCTTTTTTGGTGAATTTTTTGATTGTTTCAACTACTTTTTTTTCCCGTTAATGGTTATTTTTGTTATTGTTGATTTAATTGTTTCTCTTTTTGGAAAATTTGTATTGACTTTTATGCATATTTATTAGGTATTTTGTTATTCCAATTCCCGATCATTTTTTTTTCTTTATCATATTGGTTTGAATTGATTTAGGTTGATAATTAGTTGTTTTGTAAGTTAGAATTTGATTTTTTTAGTGATCCATTTAGATGTTAAACTATGAGACTTAATTAAGTTTCGTTTATTTTTTATTTTTATCCTTTTGGGTAGGAAAAATTGTAGTTTTTGAAGAGAAAGCACTCTTAATACGTTCATATATATATATATATATATATATATATATATATATATGTTGACTTTACACATTCAACTTTGACGGTTTTAACTTTATATATAACTTTGTATTTACATATTTACCTACATTAATTTAGATATTTATACCTAAACAATAAAATCAATGAATAATCTAAAACCACAAACAATATTTATACATACATACATACATACATATATATACATATATATACACATATATACATATATATACACATATATATACACACACCACACACACACACACACACACACATATATAAAGCTCTTTTTGTGCCACATCATTAGCATCCTTTCTTATTTTTTAATTTTTGTAATTTTTACTTTGTTCAACCTTTCACCTTCTTTAACTATTGTCTTTTTAGTTCAATTTTTCATCTCCTCCAATCATTATCTTCTTAAATTTTTTATTTGATTTCCCTTATATATTTTTAAATTTCGCCTTTATAACTTTTAAAATTCTACCGTTTCACTTTTTTCAACCTTTCATATACTTTTATCCTAACTCTTCCATCTTAATTTTTTTTATAAATTTCTTTTTACTTCATTTCCACCTCTCTCCCATATTCCCTCCATGTTGTTCATGGTAAAAAGGTCAATACTCTCTCTCTCTCTCTCTCTCCCATTTTGTTTCTTTTTTGCTGAATTTTTTGATTGTTTCAACTAATTTTTTTTTTCCATAATGGTTATTTTTTTATTGTTGATTTAATTGTTTCTCTTTTTGGAAAATTTGTATCGACTTTTATGCATATTTATTAGGTATTTTGTTATTCCAATTCCCAATCTTTTTTTTTTCTTTATCATATTTGTTTGAATTGATTTAGGTTAATAATTAGTTGTTTTGCAAGTTAGAATTTGATTTTTTTTTTTAGTGATCCATTTAGATGTTAATTGTAGGGTCAAAGAATTTGATAACCCTGACCCACTTTATGCTAAGCCCAAGGCCCACACCGAGGAGGAAGAAATGGCCGAGGACGAATGAAGAAAGCCCAAATGGCACAGAAACATTGCCGAGGACGGTCCTATCCTCGGCCAACCTAGACCATAGAAGGGAAGAGCAACACGCCATCAACATTAACCTTCCAGAGGGTTCCAAGAAAAGGAACGAGTATCGTGGGTCAACCATGAGAGCATGGTGGAGGAGCAATTCAAGGAGAAACTGTCACCTCCGCATTAAATGCCCACAACAAACGTTCTGGCCGCATTAATGAGGAAATGACCCCTGAACAGTGCCTCCTTGGTTGCTGCAACTCACAGAAGGTTTGGGAAGGTGGCTGATGGGACAAACACTCGAGTAGTGGCCTGCATGATCAACAAATGGAGGGCCAAGATCAACTGAAAGGGGGCTATATAATGTAAGAAATCCTCCATGGAAGGGGGATTGGGAATTAGAAGTAGATAATACTGTAGCAATTTGTATGATCTTTGGAACCTTTGTAACCAAGCACTGAAGAACTAATAAGAACAACAAGCTCCTTGGGTAAGGGCCGAGGACAGAATTTCACACTTTAGTCCACGTCTTTGTTATTCAATCCACTCATAACCATGCCTAGTTGTTGTAACCCTTGCTAAGACCTAGTTCTTAAACCCACTCTCTACAAATTTATTGTATTGGGCTAGTTGGGCTTGAGTCCACTTCTCCAATAGAAGAAGCGCTCAAACCCAGTCCCTACATTAATCTATTAAACTTAATTAAGTTTTTTTTAATCCTTTTGGGTAGGCGAAATTGTAGTTTTTGAAGAGAAAGTACTCTTAATAGTTTTATTAGAAGTATTCTATAGTGTCACTTATTTAGATAAAAGCAAAGTTTAGTCAAACAAAAATAATTAGATGAGTGACATATTTTGTTTTTGTAATTGTATTATTATTATTATTATTATTATTATTATTATTATTATATAATGACGCATATAGAAACTTAATTATGAGATTTTGCTAATAGTTGTTTCTTTAATAATCTTTTTGGGTGGGAAAATTTGTCGTTTCTACAGAGAAAATAATACTAATAGATTAACAACAATAAATTTTTTTCTAATTAGTCAAATTAATCATTGTTAAGCGACGATTGATATGACATTTTGTTTGTTTGCAAAGCATCTTGATATGAATATGCTTTTATTCGGTATATTTTTATGGATGTATTGAGATAAGCATTGTATTCAAGAAGATAGATCATATCATACTTTGTATACTTCAAGAGAGATAGACTGATTTAGGGTTAAGGATAACATTAAAATAGAAGGCTACATGTTGAAATTTTGAACGGTGGAAAATCTATTTTTCTCATTCTTTTCTAACTATCATGATTGGAAAAACTTAATCCACACTATATTCTATCACAAGCAAATTGGCTCATAATATGAGTAGATGAAAATGTTAATATTAAAAGAAAGAAAAAAATATACATAATTTTTATTTATAGAGAGCACAAAAGTCATTACTTAAAAAATATTAATAAAGTAATATAACATTGTTTATTTTAGGGGAAAGAAAAAAGATCCTTGCCCTTTGTTTGCCAAACCCTTTATTGGTTTTGGTAAATGGTTATATAAAGAAAATTTTCTTAATTAATAGTTTAATACATCTAAAATAAAATTCTCCTATGAGTAAAACACTTTGTTACAAATTATTAGTTATAATTATATAATTTTATGAATATTTTAGAAATGAAATTATATATTATATTTCATTACAAAATAATTAGATATTGCACGAGATTGCGACTAGTTGTAGAATAATATTTATTTCATAATTGTTTGTTACAAGTGGATTGGAACAAAAGAGAACACAAGTAGGCTTGATTTTAGTTATGAATTAATTTGGGCATGATCTATTCTCAAAAAGTGTCTCACTCTAGTTTATAAGAATTCACTCGTCGTTCTTCGGCTTATCTTGCAATCTTAAAAGGTTTCATAGTGTGTGGATTTCAATTAACTCAACTAGTAAAGTCTCTGATAGTTGAATAAGAGATTGGAGGTTCAGTTCCTGCCTACACTAAAAACCAATTGATATCTTGGTTTGATAATAAAAAGTTATCACCAGGAGCAGGCGTTATAAGTTGAAACTATCTTTTAAAAAAAAAAAAAAAAAGTTCTATAGTGTTTTTTTATTTTATTTTTATAATTTAATAATTATAATAGGAAGATTTGAACACATTTTCATTTAATACACTATAATGTGTGAGTTGAACTAAAAATTTTTTGGCAGCTTTGACGGTTCCTTTCTTGCCTTAATTGAAATTATTATATTTATAGATTGGTAGGTAACACGACTCCAAACTAACTCTCTTGATTCTATGTATCTCAAAGGTAAGAACAAAAAACTATCCTTAAAAAAAAAAATACAAACATGGGTTAAAATGAGATTATCTTACCAAGAAAACAAAAATTGAAAAACTATCTACTTTCATTGATCTGTTTTTTTAAGACTGAATCACAGCCGTTAAACTATTTTTTAAAAAAATTTAAAACAAAAATAGAACTACCAAAAGAAAAAGACCGAAAGATTGAATCACAGCCGTTAAAAAGCAGCTGCCAGGACCTACTAAAAGGGAAACGCACATTTTTGGTAGATTCGATTCCTCACATTTCGGCGGTCCCCTCTGGACACACAAAAGAAACATAAAACCAAAAAACAGAAGTGCTAAGATTTACGGCACGTCTTTAATAACATTTTTACAACAAATTCAATCAATAAATTATTACTATTTCTAAATTTCTAATTTAAACATACTATTAAATGGTATATTTTTTTATTTTCCAATTACTTCAAATTTGTCGTAAAAATATTCTACAAATATATGTCGTGTACGTAACCTTTCTCAAATAAAAATCAGTCAATCGTAGCTGTTAAAAAAGTTGGTGATTCATTCGAAGCTCCTAGGCGAAGTTTCCAAGCAAACAAACAAACATAAAAAGAAAAAAAAGTGTCACAAAAAAATATCTCAACCATCATTTCATTTTCACTCACATAAAAGAAGTGTTAAAAAGTGTCTTATAAACCCCAAACCATTTTCATAAGTCTCAGAACCCTCTTTGCGTCCAAGTGAGTCTGAGATCTTAAGGTACACACGTATTCTGACTCCTCTATCTGTCTCTCAATTTCTTGAAATTTCCGATTCCTGTCATTTCATTGCCAAAGTTTTAGTTTTTATTATTTTTCTGATTTGTTAAGTGTAAAGCTACAAACTTTATAGTTTATTTCATATGGGGTATTTGTTTTTATTAATAGATCTGTTGAAACTTTGAGTATCTCACTATCTCTGGATCTGGGCATGTTAGTTGCGCTTTTCTCAAGTCAAATTCTTGTTTTTGAAAGCAAAAGTTTTGTGCTTTTGAAAACACTTTTGGATGGGATAGAATGAGGGAGAAGAATAGACTGGGACTAAGGCTTTGTTGTTCATGTTGATTTTTTTTTGGAAAAACTTTTGAGGTTGCCAATTAAGTAGTAGAGAAAGTAGGAGTGTGAATATGCCAACTGAACAGTGATGAATGTTATATGATTTTTTTTTTTGATTTAGAAAGCAAGAATCTAATCTGGGTTTTGGGGTTGATTTGTTTTTTAAAATGAAGAAGGCATCGATGAAGAAAGATATTTCTTGGGTTTGGGGTATTTTTTTGGAGACCCATTTCAACTTTGATGTAATTTGACTAATTTCTACAATTATTTTAGCGATGGGGTCTCTTCTTTTATATGGTATATTAGGATTGTATTGAGGTTGTAGTGTCTTTTGCTGATCTTTTTTAAGCAAACACTAATATTGGATATGTCGTCCGGCTCTGAAATTCTGCAGCAAAATAGAATTTTTTGGCTATGACTTGGAGTTTATGGGCTTGTTTGGTTTTGCTTTTGGAGGGGTTGAAAAGTAGGTTATAGCTCTTCTAGCTGAAATTGCCAAATGTTGACAATTTTGCTAAATAGCTTTCCAGAAATTTAATTCACTATTCACTATAATATACCGGACACTCAAAACACTTAAGAGCTTTTCAGTTACAACTCTATTTCACAGAACCTTTATTACTAAAGCTCTACTTCCTAGAGTAATAATACCAACAGGCATTATGCGTACTTACTACCGATTTTCTCTTGTATAATTGTGGAGCATGAAGATTGCTGGCCCATATTGATAGCATAATGTTTGTTATTTTGCTATGTTGTCTAATTTCTATTTGAACCAAACCTCTATGTTTTGTAATGTTATGAGTTTAAATATCAGGAGCTGGACTTGTCATTTGTTAAGTTTTCTTTAGTGAACTCTCAACTCGGAATACATTGGCTCTGCCTCTCCGGAGTTGCTACATTTAATATTTGTAGTTTTGATTGCTATGTTTGCATTACGAATTGGTAGTATTGACACTCATTGAAAAAAAAATTATGGGCAGGAACATATTGACTGTAGTTTTGCAGAATACATATTTCTTTCATTTGAGGCTTAAGTTTTAGATTAGATCTGTTACTTATCAAAAGTTTTAGTCTTTTAGATTAGATCTGTCTATGCAAAATGGAATAGTTTTTAAGCTTGAGTGATGAAGTGATCTGACTTATTGCTAATGGATAAGGCTCTGAAATTCTTTCTGTTTTACAGTGTGTGAAATGGCGGCAACATCAGCAGCTACCCTTTCAATTGGAACAAATGTCTCCCTTGGCCGCAAAGTGGGCTCACTTTCTCAATCAAAGCCTTTTGGTGTGAGGTTCAATTCCCAGAACTCCCTAAAGAGTTTCAGTGGCCTTAAGGCTGCAACATCTGTGAGTTCTGAGTCAGATTCATCCTTCTTAGGCAAGGAAACTAGTGCTGCTCTTCGAGGATCTATTGCTCTGAAAGCCCAAAAAGAAAATCAGAGTTACCAGTATCACCTGCAGCCCCAGGCAGCATTCAAAGTGGCAATTCTTGGAGCTGCTGGAGGTATAGGTCAGCCCCTGGCACTTCTTATCAAGATGTCCCCATTAGTTTCTGCCTTGCACCTCTATGATGTAGCAAATGTTAAGGGAGTTGCCACTGATCTTAGTCACTGCAACACTCCTTCGCAAGTTCTGGATTTCACAGGAGCTTCTGAATTAGGCAGTGCTTTGAAAGGTGTAGATGTTGTTGTTATACCTGCTGGGGTTCCAAGAAAGCCTGGTATGACTCGTGATGACCTCTTCAACATCAATGCTAGCATAGTTAAGAACTTGATTGAGGCTGTTGCTGATAACTGCCCTGACGCCTTCATTCACATTATCAGCAATCCAGTGAACTCAACAGTGCCAATTGCAGCGGAAATTCTGAAGCAGAAGGGTGTTTTTGATCCAAAGAAGCTCTTTGGTGTCTCTACACTGGATGTCGTGAGGGCTAACACATTTGTTGCTCAGAAGAAGAACTTAAAGTTGATTGATGTTGATGTCCCAGTTGTGGGAGGGCATGCCGGGATAACTATTCTACCTCTGCTTTCAAAGACAAAACCCTCAGTTAGCTTTACTGATGAAGAAGTTCAAGAGCTAACTGTTAGGATCCAAAATGCTGGGACAGAAGTCGTGGAGGCAAAAGCAGGTACTGGATCTGCTACATTATCAATGGCATATGCAGCAGCTAGATTTGTAGAGTCGTCTCTTCGTGCACTTGACGGAGATGGGGATGTATACGAGTGCTCATATGTTCAGTCAGATCTGACTGAGCTTCCATTCTTTGCATCAAGGATTAAGATTGGAAAGAAAGGGGTTGAAGCTTTCATTTCCTCTGACCTCCAAGGGTTGACTGAATATGAGCAGAAGGCTCTGGAAGCCCTTAAGCCGGAATTGAAGTCCAGCATCGAGAAGGGAATTGCATTTGCTAATAAGCAAGCAGTGGCTGCATAAATTTCAAGTGTTTGAAGTCCTTACCTCTTTACATCATATGCGTTAGAGAGATGTGACAGTATCTCGTTATTTTTTGCTGATTTATAATTGGGTCAGTACTCTCAGTTTTGTAGAATGAAAACTTTTTTGTTTCTTTTCACTATGTCAAAGCCTTTCAGTAAGAAAGTTCAAGGTTGGGTATCTTGGTGTTGTAGATTCAAAGAATGTAATCGTTCTTATTTGGAGCAGGTAGTAATTGACAGTTTTGGAATAACATGCCTGGTGCACTATATTGATCACCAGTAGAGATCTATCAGCAAAGAAGTTCAAATAGTTGGTGATGTGGCAAATCACAGAGCTTGTATTCATTTCAAAGAAGTTAAATTTAGTTTTGCAATTAATTTTCCTTTCGTTTAAAACTAGGTTTTGCCATATTAGTGGTTAGAGTGTGTACACATTTTACGGTTAAGTGAAAAATATATTCTTAGTTCCTCACTGGCACATGTTATAGGCTTGAATATTTTGCTATTTTGTTATGGCAAGGCTTTTGTATAAATTATCAAATGACAAATGCCTTCGGCTCCCCTCCAAAGGGTGAACTTGGATTTGACCACCGGCTCATCTTTTGGAATGAAACTGACCAACTCTAGAAGGCTTTTGTACAATTTGTCAAGAGCTCTGGGATTATAATGATTCATTGTTGGGATCAAACAAAAGGTTCAGGGATTTCGTTGTGTAACGCATGCTGAATTCTACGCTATTGTTTGTAGTCTCTGCCTATTCTTTCATCTATGCTGCACTCCCTATAACTTTGTTAAAATATGAAAATATTAGTCAGAAATAAAGAGAAGATAAGTGAACAACACAAGGGACTAACATGGTTTGGCCTTAGCAGCTTCCCTTCACAGTGAAAAAGCCTAAATGACTACAACTTTACCATAGAGCTTTGTGCATCACAAAATAGCTATTGAAAAGTACATATAATAGACTAATCAGAGAATCACAATACATGTAGTACAGTTAGGATTGCTAGTACAAAGGGTTTGGGCCTTTAACCCATATCTCTAACAAACTATACCGCTCAATTAGCCTAAAATTGCAGCTATTTCCTTGGTACTTTAATATAAGACTGCTTAGGAGGCATGCAATGGCTAACTCCTTTGCATTTTATTATGTAAATCACAGCATAAAAAACTTCAATTATGATCATCAGGAACCATGACCCTTTTCTTTTTCCCTTTCGATTCAGCATGATCTTCTCCATTTTCTCATGCCCCACCCCACCCCTCCCCCCCCAAAAAAAAAAAAAAACCCAACCCCAATGTATGCTTAACAATGTCTAGTTCCTTGTGTAATCATTTATTTTTACTCAAAAGAATAAGAACAAATCATTCATGTCAATGACATCAGCACAAAATTTAGAAATTCAGAATTTCAAGGTTTAAGATATCAGTGAACCTTTGATAAGTTCAAATTTCTTTGCTAGGGAAATTGCTGTTGAAATAGTATGTGCAAGATGTTCAAAGTTATGGGAACATCATCACAAAGGGAGGTCGGGCCAGCTTTAAGGAACAGGATCTTCTGTTCAACATTTGCAACAAGGCTGCAACCTGTCATGTAGCAGAATGAGATAACACACATTTCACGAATTTAGTGATGGAAGCAGCCATTCAACAGATTGGGTTGAAAGTTGAAAATGAATCCTTCTGTGACATGACATAAGTAGCCTGGGCAAACAGAACTCCTTCTCTGCCCCAAACTCACACAAGGGGACTAGTGTAATACACAAGCCTGCCCTCGTATGAATCTCTAGCAAACCCAGTTGCTTCACTTACTGTAGGTTTGCACATTTGTTTCTCAGACCAAAAATAGTTTTACCAATAGTCATTGCAGGAGCAGCGTCCTTCTTTGAAATGATGAAACCGAGCACGATCTCTAACAATAACCACTCGGTTATAAGCCCCTGAGAGAAACTTTGCAAAATTGTGGCAATCAACACAGGTTCGAAGATTTTTGGCCACCCTTATTGTTGTGCCTGGCGGAGTTGCAAGAACTCCAAAAGCAATAGCCAATTTCTCACTGTGATAAGAGAGTGCACTCCCTTTTTCTTCAGCACCCAAATTGTGCAATTCAGATGAAATTTCTGCAACATAACCAGCAATCTTCAGCTGCTGATTAATCTCATCCAGCATTGCATAAATCTCATCTTTTCGAGGATGTGAAACATCATCCACAATGAACTCATGTACTACACCTTTCAATACAATTGTGCTACAGCCAGGTGTGGTTTCTATTGCTTTCTCCTTCATAAACTTCCTCACTTCCAGTACCTTCTCCCAGTTGCCAGCCGAAGAATAAATGTTCAGCAACAAAGCATAATCCCCAGCTTCTTGAGCCTTAAGTTCAATCAAATGCTCAATCACTTTTTCCCCAAGGGTAACATGGCCATGAATTCTACAAGCCCCGAGTAAGGTCCTCCACATTGTTGAATCCGGCTTGACCCCCGTTGACATTATAAGCCGATAGGCCTGTTCAAGCAAACCAGCACGACCCAAGAGATCAACCATGCATCCATAATGATGAATGTTAGGCACTATCCCAAACTCTTTGGTCATACGATCGAAAAACATCATTCCCTCATCAACCAACCCACAATGACTGCATGCAGACAGAACTCCTGTAAAGGTCTGATCATCAGGCGGAACACCCATCTTCTGCATCTCCCAAAAGGCTTCAATAGCTTCTCTACCATGTCCATTCATTGCTAAACCAGAAATCATTGCACTCCATGAAACCACATTCTTATTTCGCATTCCCTTGAACACCTCATAAGCCTTATCCAAACACCCACACCGCGAGTACATTGCTACAAGAGAATTACGCAAATTGGTAGCATCACCATAACCATGCTCATCAATGTAACTATGAATCCTCTCACCGAATTCCAATGCATTCAAGTGGACACACGCTTGCAAAAGAAGTAAACACGTAACATCATCGGGTTCACACCCATTACTTTCACTCTGCATAATATCAAACACACCCAACGCATCCCGGGTCCTGTTATTACGTAGACAGCAAGAAATCAACACATTCCAAGCAACAGTGTCTCTCTCAGACATTTCATCAAACACTCTACATGCCTCATCACACTTCTCGCAACACGAATAGAAATCCATCAAAGTAGTGAGCAATTGGCTATCTGACTGATGCCCATCTCTCAAAATCCTAGCATGAACCTGAACTCCCCCTAACAATGTAGAAACTTTGATACAAGACTTAATAGCAAACGAAGACGACATCGGGTTGACAGGCAAGCCTTGCCTTTTCATTTCTCGATACATATAAAACCCCTCCAAAGGTGAATTGCTCATAGAGTAGGCTCTAATCATAGTGTTGTAGTGAGAAACTAATGGGTTTGGGATTTGAGTGAAGAACTGGCGGGAATAGTTCAAGTCTCGTGTGGTAAAGAGTGCCACGCGGGACAAGAAGTTGAGGGAAATGGTGGGGTCTTGAAGAAGATTTGAATAAACAAGGTGGGCATGGATTTGGAGGAAATGGGTCTTTTGGGTGCATGTTTTTATGAGAGAAAGCAGTTGTTTTTGTCTTTGGGATTGAGTTTCTGAGATGGGTTTTGAATGCTTTGCTTGTTGGTGCTCTTTTGGGATTGGTATTGTTGTGCTTTTCAGTTGGTGTTGCGGAGAGGTGTGAAATGCAAGCGTGGTGAGAGAGCGACGGTGTGGAATTGCTGCCATTTGCTGAGTTTGTTTTCACATTCATGCTCTTTTATACCACTATTTGTGTTACAAATGTAAAAACAGTAATACTAGACGCACATGGTACACGTGTAACTGCTAAATACTCTAGCTCTGCTGTGCTAAGATTGTGTGTGTAAATATATAGCAGCTTGATGTACATAAAATTGATTCATTTCATTCAATCATTCACAATCACAAACATTTTCTCTAATAAATTATTTCTCTTTCTATGTTGTTTTCCTCTGTTATTTTATTTCTTATCAGCCTTCTTCTCTGTTTTTACTTGCTTCTTCTTCAACTTCAAGTGCTCAGGCAATGATTGCAGACTTTTTATGATATCAGAGCAGCTACGATCATGGCTGTGCTTCCAACACAGCTAGCAAGAAAAGAAGAGATCAAAGACCCGCAGTGTTCTTTTGTATGGATTTGAGGATAAGGAGTCATGCTCTCATTCTCACCCCACCTTTGTGATATTTTTATTTTTGTAAAAAGAATAATTATTTGTATTTATTTCTTCCATGAAGCACAAAGAAAGGCCAAAGGGTATGGGTTCTAGTTAGTTCACTAGGCAAACTCAGAGAGAGCTATCACCGCAGAGTGGATATCATAAGTTCAAATCCTATTATTTCTATCAAAAAAACAGGAAAAAAGAAGAAGAAGAAGAAAGCTTAGAGGGCACGTAAAAAACATCAAACGAGCACCTCAATAAAAGAGAATGGGAGACCTAAGTAATGACAAGAAATTCAACATTCTAGGATGGTGGAAATTGGGTTCAAGGCAAGATAGATCGCAATGTGAGCCTAGGGAACTAGCCATTTGGCATGGTAGACCACCATGGGGCAGTATTTGTGGTGATCATGGCCACCTCTGAAGAAGCCATTCACATTTTCATTTCCTTTCTTAAAACTCTGAGACACAAGTTTCAGATTTAGAATGTTGGGCTCTTGAGGTTGAAGTGAATCTTTTCTCTAACATGTTCCAGACTTCGCAAGCATTGGTGATGCCAACAACTAGTGAAAACACTGGTGGCGTTAGTGTAGAATTAATGAAGGAAAGGAGTGCTTTCTTCTTGATTTTCTAGGTTTGGAACTCTCGATTCACAGTTGAAGTTGGATTTCCTTGAATTTCAATGAGAAATTGACTTAGTTGTGGCATTGAACCATCAATGTGTTTGATCAGTGAATAGGCTTCAAGAATAGTAACAAGTTGGTGTTTCCATGGGATATAGTTGTTGTGATCCAGTTTGATTGACATTAGGTTTGACATATTGGATGGAATCTTGGAAGTAGCAATGATGTTTGAGATTGTGGAAAGGCTGTATTGGTGGATTGTGAATTTGTTTTGCTGGTTGTGGAAGAGGAAGACATGGTTGCCATGGTCAAAGGCTGTGATACCATGGGAAAATTCTAGGAAAAGAGACTTGTAATGAAGGATAACAAACCTTTGGCAGTAAAATTGAACTTCTAACAACCTAATGGCTAGCTAACAACTTTAATAACTTACAGTTACACACGTGCAGTAATACAATTCTAACATATATATGTTGAATGTGCTGATTAAATACAGAAGCAGGGATTTGCTTCTGATGAGATTTAAGTTAAATGCCATCTTCAAAATTGATGTCGTTGCTTTTTGATACATAGGCTCATAACGTTGCCATTGTGAATTGAGAATACTGAAGCTTGATGAGTTGAAATGCTCCTGTTTATGGCAGACCCTTAAGATGCAGTCATTTTGGGTTTATCTTTATCCCTGTCTCTGTCAATAAGCAGACCATTATGGAAGATGAAGCAACTTGGAAGCTCAAACTGCCTGATTTGCAGCTCATCCTTTGCATACCGAGGAAGTACACCAAAGCGAGTTTCTTTTGTTGCATCAAATTTGTATACCAGCTTGTTTTCCTTCACCATATCCTGAAAATCAAATTTTAAACAATCATTCCAGGCTGCATGTGATGTGATTGATATGATGTTCAATAAAGAAACGTTCTGTCCATGGAATTTTCTGAATTATGTTAAATTTGTAGGAGCAACAACTTTACAATTACAATAGCTTTGTTCTGAAACACAACAGAAGATCCATAAAAGTTGCATTAGTTCTCACTAATGGCAAAAGCATGCATCATGATGGGGTCTGATATTGTTGTTAGTACAGGTTCATGCATGGAACCATCGTTGGAAATTACTCTGTAAGTAATATACAGTGGTGTATTTGAATAGCAAAATGTAAACGTCTCGCCTGCAAGGAAGGATTCTGTAAGTTAAAAGGAACTCTTCCATTACAATGGCTAACTAAGGATGTCTTTAGCAGTGAATGGGTCAATTTTAGGATGAGCAGTAAAAGAATGTGTCGATCTCTAATCATAGTCCAGCATGCCAAGAGTTTGGAGATCTCCATGCCCCAAAACTTTTAAGGACATCTAAGTAATGCAGTGAGAACAAACTCAATTCTATGTTGAAGCAAGAATTATTTGAAAGAGTCCATATATGACATTGCCGTATAATTTCCTTTTGCCTCACCATAGAAAGCACAGCGGTTACATCATATCGTGGAACATTCAGTAAAGTAACCCAGAAATATAAAAAGAATATTTATATGATAATGGGGATTTATAGACATATCTCCCCATTAGGCTATCTGATCAAGGGAAGCAGACACAAACTAACCCCCCCCCTAGCCCTTCTATTTTCATAAGTAAAAACAAAAGAAGACAAGCTTACAAGATTTATTTGCCTCTTGAAGTGCTAGAAGTTTCCCATGGACACAGATGACAGACGGGAAAACTTATATACTCAATACGAATGGCTAGTAATGCCTTTTAGGCTATCAAATGCACCCGGCACTTTCATGCAAGGGGAAGTTTGGGCCCACACTTGAGAGGGAATGTTAGAATAATGGTTCAGTGATCACCCTGTCCTAATATCTTAGACTTTTGGGATATTCAGTATTATATCACCAATAGTTGCCAATGACCTTTGGATTAATTGGCACCTCCACCCCACTCATAAAATGGGTTGATGGGTAAGGTGCTATGTTCAAGTCCTGTATGGTGTGCATCTTAGCAATGGAAAATTATAAAAATAAAAAAGAAAAAAAAAATTGCCAAGTATACCAGTGTACCTGCACCTTAATGTTTAGGGATACAACTGATAAAAGACCTGTACATACACTAGTACCCAACACAAAAGAGCCCATTCAACATTAAGATTTAGTAAAATCCAAAACAGAATAATACATAGAATAATGCTTTTGAAATGTACTAAAGGAAACTATGAGCACAATCCCAGCAGATGTTTTTTAATTCCGGCCAAAAAGTTGAACACTAGACTAATTTACCAGTGCCAGTTCCATATGAAACATCTAATACTTTCAATTTTTCTCTCAGCATTTGCATGATCCCCATGAGTAATCCAAATAGCCCCTTGAGATCTCCAAGCTGAACATGAAATTTTTTATAAATAAAAAAATAAAAAAGACACAACACACTGTAATGTAACCACCAAAGTAAAAATATACAACAGATGATTTATCTGCTCTTGATATTTTTAATTCTACAGTCATCAATTACCTTATCACAAACTTGTCTTTTATCACCACATTAGCACAAAATTTCATATGCACAGGCAAAAGATGTCACTAAACAGGGGAAAAATCCTAATGACATGAAGCACTAAATGAACATATTAGAAAAGAGAACAAAAGAACAAACGAAACTTATAGCTTACTGGCATACCTTCAAAATTTAGCACCTCCAAATACTCTTCATGTTTAAGCTTAGATGTCCTTACATAGTGGGAGACATAGGTTGCTTTCCCATTTTTGATGCGCAAACCGTGAACCATACTGCAAAGTTCAAGATATCACCTAAATCCCTTCTTGCTTTAAAAGATTAATAAAAAGTGGTAAGGCTCTAAAACGCAGAACAGAATATCAGAACATATCCAAGTATAATATACCAATGTAAAACTAGCAGGATGGTTAGAAACAATCGAGTGCTCTCCACCAAACACACAGACACAATTCACCAAAACTAACCAGAATATAACACTAGATAACGTAATAAACATCATCAAAATAGGAAATGATATAAGCAAACTAAAATCAAATTTTCTTTCCCCTTCACTAATACAGAAACAGCTGAGCTTGCCAAGGGATCGTAAAAGAAGGATATCAAGCATCTTAACAATTAATGCGTTATGCCAATGTTCTGAAATTTATTTATTTAATTTTTTTAAACTCTCATTAGCTAGATTTTTCAAATACAGAAAGTGGAAAGGTTGAAGCCATGCCTACCAACAGCAAAAAGTGGCAAGTATCATCTTCAATTGACATTCCCAAGTTAGATGAATTGTCTTATGATTCAGTTGGGAAATCAACAAGTTCATCAAGGGCACTTAAATTAACTACCACAAATTCTCTAGTTTTTTTTTTTTTCTTTTCTGTTATGTAATTGACACATGCGCACCTCTCTATTTGTGCATGTCTGTTTCTTTCCCATTCACACTTATTACAGCAAATTCGAGAAGGTATTCAGTGCTGACTCTGCTGAGCTTTAGAGCTTGGGACTGATGTTGAGTAGCATTTGAAAATGACCCAAATCCTAGGTGGTGTTTTTGCATTTTACACTTAAAAATTCAACATAAACGCACATTGGGAAAATTGGTGCAAGTTGTGTGGGCCTTTTAAAAATCCATGCCCGATTATAGTGCTGCAACTCACCAAATTTGAGAGTGAGAGCTATAGCATTGTCATCCAGCAATTCAGCTGCTGATTAATCTCATCCACCATCGCATGAACCTCATCCTTCTGTGGATGTAAAAAATCATCCATAATAAACTCATGTACTACACCATTCAATACAATCATGCTACAGCCAGGTGTGGTTTGTAGTGCTTTCTTCTTCATATACTTCCTCAGTTTCATTACCTTCTCTAAGTTGCCAGCTGAATGATAAATGCTCAGCAACAGAGCATAATCCCCTTTTTCTTGAGCCTTAAGTTCAACCAAATGTTCAATCACTTGCTCCGCGAGTGTAACATGGCCATGAATTCTATAAGCCCCAAGTATGGTCCTCCACATTGTCGAATCTGGCTTGACCCCCATCGACATTATAAGCTGATAGGCCTGATCAAGCAAACCAGCACATAATGATGAATATTAGGCACTATCCCAAACTCTTTGCTTATACAATCAAAAAACATCATTCCCGCATCAACTAACCCACAATGACAGCAAGCAGAAAGAACTCCTGTAAAGGTCTGATCATCAGGTTGAGCGCCCAATTTCTGCATCTCCCTAAAGGCTTCAATAGCTTCTTTTGCGCGTCCATTCATTGCTAAACTGGAAATCATAGAACTCCATGAAACCACATTCTTATTGCGCATTCCCTTAAACACTTCACAAGCCTTATCTAAACGTCCAGTCTGCGAGTACATTGTCATAAGAGAATTAGACAAATTGACAGCATCACCATAACCATGCTCATCAATGTACTCATGGATTTTTTTCACCGAATTCCAATGCATTCAAGTGGGCACACGCTTGCAAAAGATGTAAACACGAAACACGATCGGGTTCACATCCATTACTTTCACTCTGCATCATAGTATTAAACAAAACGAATGCATCCCGGGTCCTGTTATTACGTACACAGCAAGAAGTTAACACATTCCAAGCAACAATGTCTCTCTCAGGCATTTCATCAAACACTTTATTTGCTTCATCACACTTCTTGTGGCATGATTGAAGTAAGCAATAGGCTATCTGATTGATGCCTATCTACTGGTATATTCTAATAGCCTCAACGAGAAGGCCCTAGGTTTTAAAAGAATATACAATTAGTTCGTCATTTTGCAATTTGCATAACTGGAATTATAACTCTCTAGAAGTGTTTTACTTTCAAAGTAAATGGTGGAGCAGCCACTTAATTTATTAATAATAAAATTTGTTCTTTATGTTCAAATTTTACTCAATGGCCCTCATTTTAAAATTTTATATTTTTATTATCATTATTATACAAACACTTAAAGCACTAGTGTCTCATTTTTCTCTTTTTAATATTTTCTCTTTTTTTTTTTTTTTTCCTCATATATAACTCATTAGTTTTAATAGCATTTAAAGTATATAATCATGAAAATATATTAGTAATTCTATTTAGTTAAAAACTCTTTTACTTTCCAAAAACAAACGCTTTTTTTTCCCCCTGAATTTGGGATATAGGAATGCATGATTTTTTTGTCATTGGAAAAAAATAGATTTTTTTTTTTTTTTTTGAGAAAGAAAAAAAAATCATTTGTTTGTGTGTTTGTTTCTAAAAAATAATAATAATAACATTAGTTGTTTAATTTTATCTAAAATTAATTATAAATATAATGTATCTAAAACTATTGTTATACTTTAATATGTAACCTTAACATATTTAACTTGGTTCTCTGGAAAATATTTCCGACTCTAATACTATTCGAAGTCTTGAGTCATTCTTCTATGATGGATAAGAGCACCCACAGCAGATGTGGGATATGTGCCAAATGCTAAATATTTGGCACATATCCCACATCAAACCCAATTTGAACCCATTTAGCAGATATGGGATATGTTATATTTTTTGCAACATTGAACAGTACCGTGACAAATTTGCCACGGTACGGAACAAATGTGGTATAATATTTATTGATTGTTTATTTCTCTCTCTCTCATCTCTCCGTCGGTCTCAGCTCTCTCTCACCCAATCCTCTCCTCTCTCTCTCACCCCAATCCTCACTGCTCTTTCACACCCACGCCGACGATCACTTCCACGCCGACGCCGACGCCGATCTCTCTCTAACAATGGTTTTTCTATTTTTTTTTTTTTTTTTGGCTGTGGTTTGATGGGTTCGGTTCCGATGGAGGTGGGTGGGTTCGGATGGGCTAGGCTATGGGTCGACGATGTCGGTGTGGGTCTGTTGTGTGGGTCAGCGATGACGATGACGGCGATGAAGATAGTGGGTTTGGAGTCTGGGTTATGAAGGTTTTGGGTTTAGAAGTGGGTGTGGGTGAGGGTGTGGAGGCGGTGGGTTTGTCGGGGTTTGTGTTTGAGGTGGTGGTGGTGGTGGTGGTGGGGCTTCCGATTTGGTGTTGGTGGGCTATGGGTTGTGGGTCAAGGTTTTGGGTCGACGGCATTGTGGTTCGAGGTTGGTTGCGGCAGCGCTGTGGTTTTGGTCTGGTGGTTACTTGAATTGTTTGTTAATGGGTTGGTTGGGGTCTGATGGGTTGGGTGGTTACTTGAGTTTGTTTGTTTGATGGGTTTGGGTTTAGAAGTGGTTGTGGGTGAGGGTGTGGAGGCGGTGGGTTTGTCGGGGTTTGTTTGTTGCGGCAGCGCTGGATTTGTTTGTTGCGGCAGCGCTGGATTTGTTTGGGTTGGGTTTTGGCTGGATTTGTTTGGGTTGGGATTTGGCTGGGGTTTGCTTTGAGTTGTGTTTTTGGTTGCGGAGGATGTGGTGGTGGCTGTTGGTTGTTGGCAGAGGGCTGTTGATTATGTTGATCAATAGTAAATATTATTTTAATAGGTAGTAAATATTATTTTAATCTATAAAATTGAATTATAGAACATCTGATAAATGAGATGTTGTAAAATAATGTGGTAAAATAATAAAGTAAGCATTTGATGTGGTAAAATGGCATAATTTTTAGAACATCTGCTACGGATGCTCTAACAACAGTTGGACTATTGGAGTATCTATTTGTGTGTTATCAATGTGTAACTTGGTTTTAGGGATGGCAATTTTTGCCCGACCCACGGGTACCCGGTCTGGCCCGACCCTAATGGGCCGGGTTTTACCCGGTCCGATTAGGAATAGGGTTGAGTATGGGTTTTAAAAAAAAAACCCGAAGCGGGTCCGGGTCGGGTCCGGATTTTATCAAAAAAACCCGAGACCCGACCCGAAACCCGGCCCGAATAAAAACCCGGTACCTGAAATTACAAAAATACCCTATATATATAACTATAATCTAGCCCTAATCCCTCATTTCCCTTCCGCAGCAACTGAACTCAGCAGCCTCCCTGCCTCAGTCCGACACTCCCTCTCCCTCATTTCAGCTCAGCCCCCATCAACTGAAATTTACAGCAAGTTTGAAGCCAAATAGGCAGAAAAAAACCCAGTCAAAGCAACACCAAAAAAACCCACAAACTTCTCAAATATCAAATACCCATACCCAAATCTAACCCAAAACAGATACCCATTGCCATGGACATTTTCTTTCAAATCAACTTTCTTCCACTCCAATCTCTCAACAAAATCCCCAAAACCCAGCTTCTCAAATATCAAAACCCAACAAAATTTTCAGCTTCTGCGTTTTTTAGCTTCTCAAATATCAAAACCCAACTTCTGCCTTTCTAGCAAACCCAAAAGCCAACAAATTTTCCAACAAATCTTTACCCAAAAACATGCAATTTGAGACTACACCATGAGAAAGAGGGAAATCGGTGAGAGAGAGAGACTGAGATCGCGAGAAGAAAAAATACAGCTGCGATGGTGGTGGCGAGTGACGGCAGGAAGGACCTTGAAGTGAGATTGGCCATGGTATGTGAGAGAGAGATTAATTTTTTCTGGATTGGGAATGTGAGAGAGAGATTAAGTTGAGCCTCCATGGCTGAACCTAAACACTCTTCCCTCTATCTCTAGATCTAAAACCCAAGGCCGAAGACCTCAAGCTCTCTCTCTCTGATCTCCAACTCAAGGCCAAGACATTCTTCCCTCTATTTCTATTTTTATCTTCTTCTTTATATTTATTTTTTGTTTGATCCGAAATCTCCTCCGTTGGTTTGGTTATTTCTGGGTTTGAGGATTGAAAATGGGATTTTTATTATTATTATTATTTTTAATATTTGGGTGTTGCTGTGGAGATTTGAAAAGAAGGGATTTTTGGGATTGGTTGTTTGGCCGTGGGTTTGATGTTGAGTTTAGGGCTTGTTTCAAAAAAAGCTTCCTTTCTAGTTGGGCTTAACGGGGGCCCACGGGGCCCACGGAGCCCGGCGAGGGCGGGTCCGGGCCTCGGAAAAAAAATCCGTTTAGTAAACGGATCGGGTCCGGGCCGCGGGTCTTGGCCAGCAGGTCGGGTCCGGGTATGCAAAAACCCGGCCCAAACCCGACCCGTAGCCATTCCTACTTGGTTTATCAGTTTATTAATCTGTTGCTTACTAATTTTGTGATTTGAATATATATATATATATATATATATATATATAGATATATATATATATATATATATATATATATATATATATATATATATATATATCTTGACTAGAATTCCTTTTTTCTTTGATGCAAGGAAATTCCCGTATTACAGAATATATTTTCCCAAAAGAGGAAAATAAGAAAAGAAGTATGAACTATGATGAACTATGAACATCAAAGGTTTAATGCATTACTCATTCGATCATAACTAAGCGGAGGAAGGGGGTTTTTATCATTGTTGGCACCAAAAATACTAAAAAGACGATAATTAAAAAGTTTTAAATATTGATGTTGTAGTAAAAATTAAGAGAATTTCTATGTACACAATATTTGCACAACATGTTCACAACAAATCTTAAGTGGTAAGTTGTTACGAGTTGTTATTAGTAGGCAAAAAAATAATTTCAATAATAAGTTCAAAATAAAACCAATAACAACTTACCACCTAGGTTTTGGGGGTATTTCAGACATTTTTTAGGTTTTGGGGTATTTTGGTAATTTTTAGGTTTCAAATGTATTTCGGTAATTTCACAACAAATCTTAAGTGGTAAGTTGTTACGAGTTGTTATTAGTAGGCAAAAAAATAATTTCAATAATAAGTTCAAATTAAAACTAATAACAACTTACCACTTAGGTCTTGGGGGTATTTCAGACATTTTCTAGGTTTAGGGGTATTTTGGTAATTTTAAGTTTCAAAGGTATTTCGGTAATTTTTTTGGTGTGTTTTGGTATTTTTTTAGTGGTTTTTAAGCATATTTGGTTATTTTTTTAGGTTTCAAGAGTATCTCAGTCATTTTTTAAGTTTAGAGGGCAATTTGATAATTTTAGAGGATTTTAGGGGTACTTTGGTCATTTTTATGTTTTAAGGGTATTTTGGTAATTTTAATTATTGAGTAATTGGGTGAGTTGGGGTTTACCCATAAAGCCATAATGATTGGGTTGGGTTAGAAATAATTAGTTAGGGTAATAATGGGTATATGAGTTTTATGTACCCAACCCAATTATGTCTACTCCAAACTCATATATATATATATATATATATATATATTTATATATATTGAGCAAACCAAACTCACCCATGACACCCTTAATTGCAAAAGTGTTGTGAAAATGTTGTGAAAATTGCTCTTCTCAAAAATTAAACCACTCATTAGTTAATTGGGATTTTTTTTAAAATAAAAGTTTAGAAACAATTTTTTTTTTTTTTTTTATAAGAAAAGTTTAGAAATAATTGGTTTCCTTAAATCTAAGAGGAATAGGAAACATATTCGTGCAACTATCATCTTTGGTATAAAGTTAGAAAAACAGGGTATTTCTTGATGACTTAATTAATCTTAATTGTTCTCCTAAATCTAGTAGGAATAGGAACTTCATTCCGAGACTAATTCGGTCTCCTAAATATATATACACACATTGGCATAGACTTAGGTTCCAAAAGTCTCTTAAGTTTCTCTCAGAGTTCTTCTTGTTATATATCATCTTATATATCTTACTTTCAAAGATGTCTCGAACCAGATTCAGCATCACCAAACACACTAATTTCCGGGTATGGCAGGAAAGCCAACCCAGCAGCAGCCACCATCTCGGAGGAGGTTGCACTTGTTGGACGGCTTCCCCATCGAATTTCGAACTCGCAAGCTAGTGAAAACAGAGAAGTACGTCGGCAACTGTCCCGAACCAGTGGATTCCAACCAACATGTATTCAGTTGGAGCAAATCCATCTGGCTCCCCAAACACCAGGTGTTGTTGCATGACAATGGGGCTCGCTTGTTGTCTTTGCTTCGCGACTTGGACACCCAGTTGGAAAATCCCGCTGCTGTGTCCCGAAAAATAGCAAGGGTTGCTGCATCGGCTAAGACAACGAGGATGCCAATTGTTGTGAAATTATTGATCACGGTGAAGGTAACTAGATTTGATGATTATGAGTTTTCATCCCAGCAGGTGCTTGATGATACAGTAATTTTGAACTCCATTGAGACTTACGAGTTTAAACCTGTCCCGGCCACTAATTCTTCCATTGAGAATTTGGATAAGGTTAGGTTTCAACTAGGGTCGAAGTTGGTTCGGGAATGTATCATCTGCATGGAAGAGTTTCAGATTGGTTCAGAAGTCACTCGCATGCCATGTTCACATGTTTATCATTGAGAGTGTATCTTCAAGTGGTTGAAGACAACTTAGACAAGTCACTTATGTCCCTTATGCCGATACCCAATGCCACATGATTGTTGAGAATGAGAATCAAGGATCATTTTGTTGTTCAATTTTTATGATTATCCCATTTGATTTTTGTATAAATATTGTTAGAAATAAAGTTTGAAAATTGCCCAAATTAATTAACAAATACAAAGCAAATTAGAGATATAAGATGAGAGTGTAGAGAGATATAAATTTATCGATTTGAACCGAGGCACGGAACTTAATCCCCTGTTCTAAAGAAGCGATTTCGCTCCCACTGGAATGACTCTGTCAGTGCAAATGGCTCAGGCAGTTGCTCTCCAGAATACAACGGCAGTTTTGTTAACGTGCACTCACAAACCAGAATACAACGGCAGTTTTGTTAACGTGCACTCACAAACAAATCAGTGAACTTGTCAGATGTCCAATATTAAGATTGAAGAGAAATATAGGAAATAGTATATTTGATGAACTCTAATTTTGTTTTCCTGCCTCTCGCCTATTTCAAAAGAGGAATAGCCTATTTGGTTATATAGAAGAGCTAATGAAAAATTAACCAAACTTACACAATTCGCTGGCTTCATTTGCATTTTACTTTCCATAGAGAATTCCCTAATTGCAGCGAGTATTTTTTGGATGATGAAAGTAATGAACTTTGCAAGAGTGAATAAGGAAAGAAAGAGGACGGTGGACTTAGGAAATTCTACAAAGAAAGGAGTGATTTGAGGGATTTCATTCCCTTGACACCGGAGCTGCCAAAATCAGAGGTTTTATGAAAGGAAATAGATGATATTAGGGATTTGTTTCTGCTGAGTCTCCACGTGCTGGCTGACTTGCTTTATCATTGGGCTAGTTAAACGCTTATACTTGGGCTTCTAAGAGAAGGGTTGGGCTTCTAAGAAAAGGGTTTAAAAGTTTTAAACATATCCAACATATATATCCTATTACTCTGTCATTCTAAATATTTTTTGGCTTTCCATAAATCATAAAAAACAATCATCTCTCATATTACTTCTCAGATGCTTTAATTTTCTAAACTGATTAGAAATGTTTGGCAAAGCTACTGAAGCGGATTGCCTGCTTTAGATCAACAAATTAACACCAATAAGATCAAAGCTTTTCAAAATCAGATCAGGCTTCCATGGGGATTTACATGATATGTTATATATAAATAAATACTCATATATATATATATAGTTTGAACAAAACTTTTTCAAAAATCAAAATGCTAAGTATCTAATTTTCTCACTAAAATGATAACGTTTGAATAAATTAAAATGAAGTACTATTTTTTGGATAGACGTTATGGAGTGTCTAACACCTTCCTCACATATAACCAAACTTCTGAATCCAAGATTTTTAATTCGAGACTTTCAGTTTACCTTAATTAATAAACCCTTAAAATTGGTTTAAGTAATTAGGTAACTTAAAGAATTAGATAAATAGATAACTAATCACACCTAATACAAAACCAATAATTAGTGGCAATTCCTAAAATAAAATTAAAAAAAATGAACTCACACATACACCTCACCTTAAAAACACATGATGCACACAAAGTGTCATGTCGTAAAGGACACAAAAAGTCACTTTACTGCATATCACCTCCCCTAAATTATTAATAAACTTTTTTCATTAATGTTCGAATTTTACTTAATGGCCCTCTTTATTATTATTATTTTTATTATAGATAATTATAAAAGCACTTAAAGCATTAGTGTATCATTTTTTCTCTTTCAAAAAAAAAAATACATATATATATATATATATATATATATTTCTTTTGTCCTATATAATTCATCAGCTTTAAGAGCATTTACAGTACATATTCATGAAAATATATTAGTAAATCTATTTAGTTAAAAACTCTCTTTTCCAGAAACAAACGCTTTTTTATTGAGTTAGGAATATAGGAATGTATGGTTTTTTCACTTTAGAAGAAAATATATTATGATTTTTATGGATAGAATTTTGTGGGCCGCTCTATTTTGTTATTGAAAAAAAAATATTCATTTATTTTTTGTCAGTATTATATTTCTTTTATTTTATATTGTATATATATGTTAAAACATTTAAAAATAACATTTGGGGGAGGGGGGGAGGGTAGGGCTTAAAAAAGGAATATTACCCGAATAGGTTCGGACCGAGGAAGCAATTGGGCCCAGCACAATAAAGGTAATCCAGATAGAGAAACCAAGGAAGTCAATCCGCCCAAGGAACCAGTGGAACATTCACTCCTCGGGAGATTGTAGACAAACTGCCAAGGACATGTGACTGAAGACTGAGGAAAGAAGTAGAGACAGGTAAGCAATGCAAGGAGAAAGCTTCCAGATAAAGCACCTATTTACCTCCACATTTAATGCATTGCACCAACTCAGTCAACCGCATTAATGGCAAAATGACCCTTGAACAGTGTCCCAACACTCTGCATCCTATTCTACCACCACCAACAAAGTAGTGATGGGATAAGTATCTATGAAAGGATCAACACCCTCCAAGTGGAAGGCAAGAATGCAATCCTAGCAGCTATATATAGTAGGAAAGATCCTCCTAGAAGGGGATCAGAAAAATGAAGAGAAAAGAGGGAGAAAGGATTAAGCAATTGTGTAACCCAAAAGCCTTGTTATCATAAGAACATTTGCTTCTCGGACAAGCCTGAGGAGAAGGCTTAAATCATATACCTTGTTCTTTCTACTAATCTTCTCTTAACTACTGTCTCATATATTGCTTTTCCTTTAAATCCACCAATTAAGACTACTAAGACTCGAAAGGTTGACCTTAATAACCCACATCTACAAATAAATTGCATCGGGCTTGAACTTCTGCCCATACATATTCTTATTGGGCTTGGTCTCCTGAATTGCCTCCTACAACATTCATTATTTTTCTAAAAAAAATGACATTTATTATTTAATTTTATCTAAAATTATTTGAGATATATATATATATATATATTATGTATTCTAAAACTATGGTTATACTTTAATATGTAATCTTAATATATTTAACTTGGGTCCATATGAAAAATTTCTGATTCTATTACAGTTCGATGTCTTGAGTCATTCTTCAACGACGGATAACCGCAATTGGAGTATTTATTTGTGTGGTATCAATAAGTAATTTTTTTTATCAATTAATTAATTTGTTGCTTAAGAATTTTGTGATCTAAATCATATAAATATATATATATATATATTTATATATAAACTATGTGTAAAAATAATGTTTTTGGGTTGTTAAAAAACTTGAATCAAATTATAGAAAAAAAATTAAATCAAAATTTTTATGTTTGTATCCAAGACTTTTTTGAGTTAGAATATATTTTCAAAGAGGAGTATGAACTATGAACATTAAAGGTTTAATGCTATACTCATTCATCATAACTAGTGGAGGAAGGGTGTTTTATCTTTATTGATACCACGGCTTGGATTCGATCCCATTTGATTTTTACATACCCTATTATTTTTTTTATTTCTAAATATTTGATGCCTCTGCACAAATAAATAAAAAATAATAATATCTCATATTTAAAATAAGCAAATTAGATTTTGTTTCACCATTATCAAAATGTTAAATAAATACTAAAATAAAATGATGATAATTAATTAAGATTTTTTACATATTGATGTAATTAGTAAAATTTAAATCATTCATTAGCTTAATTGCGATTTTTTATTTTCTAATAAAAGTTTAGAAGTAATTGGTTTCCTCAATCTTGGAGTAATAGGAATCATATTCGAATAATAATAATAATATTTTTTTTTTTGGATAAAACTATAAAAGGTTAGAGCAAGTGGCTCTTTCCTTTCTTTTTCCTTTTTCTTTTTTTAAAAAAAAAATATAAAGTTAGAAAAAGGGGTGGGTTTTTTCTTGCTTTTAATTGGTGCAGTAGGAATAGAACTCTATCTCGATACTAAGTTGGCATCCCAACACAACTATATATATACACACAAAAACATAGAATTGCGTTCCAAAAATCTCAGTTTCTTTTACAGAGTTCTTGTTGTTAGCAAATCCTCTTGTTCCTAGTGACTTTCAAACATGTCTCGACGCAGATATAGCATCTCCGACCATACTAATTTCTTGATATGGCAGGAAAGTCATCCCTGCAGCAATAACCAGCCACCATCTCAGACAACATCAAACTGTTTTGATGAATTCCCCATCGAATTTCACATGCGTAGAGTAGTGAAAGTGGAGAACTACATCGGCTATCTTCCCTCACCACTGGTTTCCTACGAACAAACATTTCATGACACAAAATCCGTCAGGCTCCCTAAAAATCAAGTGATGTTGCATGACAATGATGGCATTCTTTTAATGTCGTCTGTGCTTAGAGACTTGGACATCCCAGCGAGAAATCATGGTCCTGTGTTACAAAAAATATCAAGTGTTGCTTCATCGGCTGGGAGATCAAGGATGCCAATTGTTGTGAATTTATTGCGCACGGTGAAACATGTAATAAAGGTAGACAGGATTGATGATTTGGAGTTTTCATTTCATGAGGATGATGTGGCCGATGATATGGTAATTTTGGACTCCATGGAGACTTATGAGCCTAAGCTCATTCCTGCGACTGAGTCTTCCATTCAGGCTTTGGAGAAGGTTAAGTTTCAACAAGGGTTGATGAACTCGGTACAACAATGTACCATCTGCATGGAAGGGTTTCAGACTGGTTTGGAAGTCACTCGCATGCCGTGCTCACATGTCTATCACGAAGGTTGTATTGTCAAGTGGTTGAAGACGAGTCACTTCTGCCCCTTATGCCGATATCCAATGCCACGCGACTGTTAAGATTGGGAACTAAGCATCAATTTGTTGGTTGATCAAATTTTAGTGTTAAGTTTATATGTGGTTCTAGCTCAATTTCTTTGAAAATATTAGTTGTTATTGAAGTTTGTTTCTTTATTTATTAGTAGCCATTATGAAAAAATTTGTACCAAGACCTTGAAATCGTTATACATATATGCAGGGTATTTTATCATTGTTGATCACCCCATAACTTGGATTTGATCTTATTTGATTTCTGTATATGCTATTACTTTTTCATAGCATATTTTAAGCATATAAAAGTGACATTCATAATTATTTTATTTTATCTTAAATTAATTAGTTTAGTATATTTTATGTTTTCTAAAACTACTTATACTCTAATTAATGTGTAAGTGATCTTTACATATTTAACTTGGTCCCGAAAATATTTCTAACTCAACCTTAGTTCGAATTCTTGAGTCTTCCTTTTTTTTTATATATATAAAAAATTCTTGAGTCTTCTTGATTGATAATAATAACTTGTTTTATCAATTAATTAATCTGTTGCTTAAAACTTTTGGGTCTAATTAGTTTTATGTGTAATAATATTGTTCCTTGTCATTAAAAAACTTGAATCATAATATTTTTTTTTTTTAAATAGAACATTTTTATATAAAAAATATATATCTTGAGTAGAATTCCCTTGTTCCCCTAGCTAACTAATGGAAATTATCATATCTATATTTATATCAATATATCATATTATATACTATATGATAAAAATTAGGCTTAGAAGTCTTGATTGCACCAAATTATAGTAATTTTTAAGTTAAAAATAACCATTTATTTATTATTATCAACATCTTTGGATAAAATAACAATAAGTATTTCAACAAAACATGCAACCTACATCAATAACCGTTTTAACAAAATATGCAATCTACTTTCTATATACAAAAAATTTCAGTAAATAAATAAATAAAACATGCAACTTACGTATTCATATTAACTTTTTTTTCTTTTCCTTTTTACGTGAATAAAAGGAGTTACATACATATATTGGAATATACATACACATCCAAGTCTACTTGGTAACCTCATAAAGTCATTTTTAAAAAAAACAAAAAAAAAAAACATAAATTCATTACCCGATTTTTTGTTTTTCTGATAACTCAAGTCTTTTTCTTATTCCCTCGAAAAGAAAGGGGCAAATTACAGTAAACTCACCTGTGGTTTGATTTATTTTTACTTTACCTACCCATAGTTTAAAACTTAAACATTTTGCCCACCTGGGGTTACTTCTATTAGAGTTCTGTAACCCACCTCATCAATTTCATTGTTAAAAATAAAAAATAAAAAATTGTATAAAAAAATAAATAAAAAAAGAGAAAAGAAGATAGGATTATGGGTGCCATTTACGTTGATTGAAAATTATTATGGCTATTATTTTTTTTTTAGATTATATGGATGAAGACTTTTTTGAATCCTAATTAAGTTAGGATTTCTAATATATATATATATATATATAGAGAGAGAGAGAGAGAGAGAGAGTTTTTAGTGTATTCTTATATATTCCTACCACAACATCCTCTATAAATATTTACACTTTATCTATTTATTATTTAAGAATGATCAAATTTTGTATTCTCTCCTACAAAAAGGGTTTCATCTTTTTATTTTAGCTAGTTTGTATTTGTGTTATGTTTATACGTGTCTTGCAAGATTAAATTAATTTTCTTGAATAGTCAAATTTTTATGTTACTCTTTCTCATTTTTATTTTTGTTGTTAGTAATATTATATGCCTGTGGAAAAGATTGTCTAATTTCACTGTGATTAATTTTTGTTTTGGTTTTTACAAATATCAATATTCATTCCTATATTTAGCATCCACAAGACATTTAAAAAATATTCCTTCACAAGATTGCTATAACCAAGTAATATTGAATCTACATCGTGAAAAAGAATCCAAACCTCAATATGATCCTGCAACTTTGCTTGAACTAATAATTTTTTTTAACAATTGTCTATATCCATTCTCTTCCTTAGGACTCCTCTAATATTAAATTTTCATGACTCTCCACTCATTTTTAAGGTGATACTCTTTAGATAAAAGAGGCCATTAAAACTCTAAATAAAGGTTTGAAAAAAAAAAAAAAAAACCCTTGTAATGCTCTTGAAGTGTATAACACAATTATTATTTTTTTTTGGGCAAATGAAAAAACTCTAGTTAAGCTTTCTTAGATTTTAATTATTAAATTTGGGAATTTCTTCATATATGTGTGAGTGTGTGTGTGTGTGTGTGTGTATTGTGGGGGGCTGGGCCCAGGTGGCCATGTCAGCCCACTTGAATAAAACCCAACATGAAGCTCGAGGCCCAGCAGGCGATTTAAGCTTGATACGCACGGGGGGAGTTAGCCTCGGGCCTTATCACAATGGGCCCAATCCCAAAATAGGGACCATGGTTTAGGGGACGACACTCGAGAGGTACCTAAGGGGTTGGCTAGACGTTGACCGATAACAAAGGTGGTCGGGGTGAGACATGACCCTAGCGAGATCAGTAGCTGAGGACTAATAGTTCCAGTGGGAATCCACTCTCGAACACTATTTGGCGTCTAGAACAAGTTCAAAGGGAATCCTCTAAATTCGTGAGGATCCCTTGGGATTCTGATGAACATAGGAATATGTGTATAAGTAGGGAGATAATGATGACAACCACACTAAGAAGAAACTATAAGGAGTAGAGGGCAGGGGAAGAGGGGTTTTTTCGGAAAAAAAAAATCTGGGGAGTAAGAGTGTTAGAGAGAGAGGGAAAACAGTGGGAAACACTAGGGGAAACACAAAGGAACCAAGGCAGGTTTTGGGCCTAAGTCGTAGGATTGAGAGTGATCCCACTTATAAATAAATTGTGACCCCATTACTTTGGTGGAGACCGTATTGGGTGTGTGTGTGTGCGCGCACACACACACACACATATATATAAATATAATATGTTTGTCATTGCTTGGGGCCTTAAAGAACAATACTTTATATACAATTTATATTATCTAGATTCAAGTGCTTATTAATTTATTATTTTCCAATAAAATTATTCTAAAAGTTTATAGCCAAAACTGTGAAATGCACGGGAATATTACTAGTATAATATACTCCTTCCGTCCCAGTTTATTTGTTATCTATTCTATTTTGGGATGTCCCAAAATATTGTCTTGTTTCTAAAAATAAAAGTCATTAATTTACTAATGTTTCTATTATAACCTTACTTTATTTTCAAAACTATTTGAAAAAAAAAACTAACAAATATTTAAAAAATCAATCTAATTGGGGTATCTTTTTAGTTGCCTAAGAATAACTCTTTAAAAAAAAAAAAAAAAAAAAAAAAACTGATAAATTTATTTAAGGGTAGTTTTGTAAACTTATACATTTTTATAAGGTAGACAAGACAATAAATGATGTTCCCTTAAAAATTTGACTTTTCAAACAGGACAAACAAATTGGGACGGATGGAGTAAAATTTAAGTGTTTGACTTATTATTGACTATAACATAAGCTTGATGTGCTCACAATTTTCAACGTCATTTTTATTTTTTAAATTATTATTTTATTTGACAAAATCTAACACAAAGAAACGAGTTTTAATTAAACTATTCATTATTTTCCAAATCTCACTCTTATTAGGATTTCTATTGATTTTATTTTATTTGGCTTTATTTTCAATTAATTAATAAGATATTCTTTTTTTTAGTCCTCTTAGGAATTCTTTTCCCACTCCCTCCATAAAAAAAACCATATCATAAAAAAGAAATATGTATTGCAAACTTATGTGACACTTAACGAAAAATGTAGACAGATGGGTTGTTAATGCAAATGAAATAAAGTTTTATGGTGTAAAACTCAAACACGTCCAAACTTTAGAGGTGCAATTTAGCCTCTACTTTAGAGTGATTGTCATTCTGAGAATTAATCAATTATTTATTTTTATAAAAGTCCCTCCCCCTTCCACACCCCCCCCCCCCCCTCTCTCTCTCTCTCTCTCTCCCGATAAGGTTGGGTATTTCTTTCTTTAAGATAAAGTTTGAAAAACAAGTGGGTAAACAAGAACTCTATTCCGTGAACAATGCTGTTTCCTAACATGTCTAGCTAGTCGATAATTCTATATCTAATATATATACACACAATATATTGCATAGGTTACGTTCCAAAATCTCTCAATTTCTTTCTCGAGGTCTTTGTTTTCAACATCTCTTACTTTTTCTTTCGCTCCCTTGCAAACTTTCAAACATGTCTCGACGCAGATCCAACTTCTCTGAAAATGTTAAATTCAGGGTATGGCAGGAAAGCCAACCCAGGAACCAGCCACCATCGCAGTGTTTGGATGGCTTTCCTATCGAAATTTATATGCTTAAGGTAATGCGGCTAGAAGAGAGCTTAGACGTTGGCAACAGTCATGATGATGAACCACCGACAACTTCCTACGAGCAAATAAGCCTTCACAGAAAATCAGAATGGCTCCCCAAACATGAGGTTCTGTTGCAAGACAATGGTGATCGCTTATCCTCTTCGCTTTGTGACTTCGACATCCCAGTTGAAAATCACGATCCTGTGCTACAAGAAATTGCTAGTGTTGCTGAATCTGCTGGTACGTCAAGGATGCCAATTGTTGTGATCCTGTTGCGCATGGTGAAACTTGAAATAGAGGAGATTATTGATGATGACGATGATGATGATGAGGACTCTAATGAGGACGAGGAGGAGGTAATAGAGGAGATTGATGATGATGATGATGAAGACTCTAATGAGGAGGAGGAGCTCGATAGTGTAATTTTGGATTCCATGGAGACTTATGAGCCTATTCCAGCAACTAAATGTTCCATTAAGGCTTTGGAGAAGGTTAGGTTTAAACAAGGGTTGAACTTGGTTCAAGAATGCGTCATTTGCATGGAAGAGTTCCATACTGGTTCTGAAGTCACTCGCATGCCGTGTTCGCATGTCTATCATGGAGATTGTATTGTTAGGTGGCTAAAAACGAGTCACATCTGTCCCTTGTGCCGATACCCAATGCCACATGACGACCTATGGAGTCCCAGTATTAGTGACTATGTCTTTATGTGTATTAACCTTTCGTTAGTGTTATACGTATGTGTTAGAGCATTAGCAAAATTGCTAAAATACTATTTTTAGCATCACAAACTACAAAAATTTTGTTACATTAATGGTGTCATATCTAAAAAAACTTTGACAACTTGCTACTAGTTTACCGTAGCAAATTGCTATTTACTTTTAATATTTTACCGGTTTACGTTGCTATTTACTTTTAATTTATTTTTAATTTTCTATAAAAAAAATTTTAAAATGAATGTTTTATATGTCCTAAAGGCCCACATTAACCCGAACCTTTTTTTATTCTTTTTCTTTCATCTCCTCTCTCTATTGTTCCTCCCCTCTACTATCGACTACTGGATTTCTCAACTTATCCTCCACCTTATTTAGATGTTTTTAAAATTAAGTAAGGGAGAGAGAAATAATTAGCATTTTCATAATTTATAATTTTGTTAATATGATAAGGGTAAATTTAGTAATTCATTTAGTCAAGCATTTCTATACTCTACTCTCCCTCCAAATCTCTCCAATTTGGAAGAATTAAAAATGAGGGGTTAGAAGTAGTTAAAATCCCTCCAAATCTCTCTTCCTCCTCCCTTAAAAAACATCCAAATAAGGTAATTTAACCTGCTCTCCCTCCATCCAAACAAGCTATTAGTTTCTCTCCACTAGATTCTTCAGAATCGAGATCTACAACTTCAACCTACAGCAGATTAATGATATTAAGGCCTTTTATTTATTTTTATTTATTTTTAATTTTTTGACAATTTTCAAGGAACTAAGAACAAGTAGAGAATGAACTTTATTTGGATCTCATAAGTTTCCACATGGATCTCATACAATGAAACTAGAAACTCAAACCTTCAGTTGCGAAAGGCCTCTGTCAGCTCTCTTCTTATTAACGGACAGTCCACCTGGTAAATGGTAATGTCTCCTTGCCGGGGGGGAAAAAAAAATCCTGTAAACCAAAAAGAATGGGTCGGCTTGTGGTGGTGAGTTGTGATCGTTGATCGGCCTATAGTTTGTGTGGTTTGTGTGGCCTGTGATCGTGGATGTGTTGGTGGGTTTTTGCCGTTGTTATCTCTTCAAAGAAGAGAGAGAAAGAGATGAAGAATAAATAAAGAATAAAAAAAAGATAAAAAAAAGAATATTTAAATGAAGTGTTAAAAAATATATAATTATTGATGTTCGGTGTATTATAAAATAGTGTGTTAAAATAATTAAAATGAGTTTTTGAAATGCTAAAAGCTAAAAAATTTTACTTCATCAATGCTGATGCTCATTTGCTTCTAAAGCTTTTGAAAGCTATATATGTAGGTGGTTTTATCATTAATTGTTGTTCCCATTTTATCCTTTTTCATTTCTGTAAGGACTCGATTTGGAACGACCCAAAACAATACTGGGTTCGCACGTAAAAAGGCCCAAACAATATCATTTATAGAGCGTGGGTTTGAAAGGCTAGGCCTTGATCACAAGTCGGCAGTATTACGTGGTGTTCATACATAAATAAATCGTGTACGCTCTGGGAGTCTTTCTCCTAGAGGTGGGCTGGGAGGCTCTGGTTTTGGCCCTTTTTCCCAGCCTCTTCTTTTGGCGCGTTAACCTTCACATTATATAGCCCTTCTTGGTTGATCTTAGCCCTCCACTTGTTGGTCAGGCAGGTGCTAACTTCTGTACCCGTCCCATCGACTGTCCCATCTTGCTTTCTGTTAGTTGCGACGATCGAAGTCACTCTGACCAGGCGTCTTCTCTCATTAACACGGTCAGGACGTTGGTGGATGCATTTAATGCGGAGAGGACGTATTTATCCTGAACCAGTTTCGCACCGTACCCCCAACGTGGGTCCCATTCTACTCGTATCTCCTTCTGGGGGCTTTTTGGGGATAGCCATCATCGAGACGTTGCTATTCCCCTTGAAGTCCTGTAGTGCCGAGGACAGGGTCATCCTCGGTTGTTCCACTAGACACACCGGCCTTTCCCCATTTGTCCTCGGCACATACCCTTCTCGGCATGGACCCTGAGCCCTAATAGAGCGTGGGCCGGATCATAAGCTCCCCAACCCCACAATAGCCCCTCAAAATCCTGCTATCCGACTCTTCGGACGGATAGGAGGCTTTTGATGACATCGGATATCTGTCAATGCCTGTCAATCCTTGTCACTTATTGGTTCCCAAGACTTTTCATCTGCCCGAGACACGTTCCTGGTGCAGTTGGAAGGTGAGACGTGGCCTCATTAAATGCAGGCGGCTCTGTGTTTCCCACGTTCAACGGCATGATGAAAATCAAACGGTGGTAATTCCTTGGTCTTTATGGGCGGGAAAATTTGTGTAGTTACCCTAGAAAGTATAAATGATTTTTTGGAATGGGTCCGCCTCTTCAGTTTTGCACTTAAGAGTTCCAGCGCGTATACCCTGGGTTCATCTGAACTTTCGCCCAAACTCAAGTCTATCTCCAGCACAAAAAGCCTGTCCGAAGCGTCTTTCCTCTTTTATGTAAGTTCCCTGCCTCCATTAACTCGTTTTTTTCTCTTTTCTGGGTTTATTTTTTTTCTGGTTCCTTTCCTTCTCCCGTTGCTGGTTGAGTTTGTTTAGTAAATCATAGAAATGGTTAAATCGAGACTAAGAAAATTAGTCGATACTGAAGAGGCGATGAACAAGTTCATTGCCGATTACAAAATTCCTCCCAACGTAAGTCTGAGGCGTTGTAAGATGGGGGAGTGGCACTATAAGAGAGAAACGGGTGAGGTAGTAATTCCCGTCCTCGCCTTTGTAGAGGGGGGTATGAGAATCCCTATGGGGCCGGTAACGAGGGGTTACCTCAGGCACTTCCGATTAGCCCCCACCCAGTGCACCGGCAACATGTTTAGGATTTTGGGTTGCGTGGATGCATTAAACGAAAAGATGGGGCTAAGGCTGACCCACCATGACGTGAATTGGTGCTATAACCTCCAAAATTTGAAGGGGAAATCATTCTACATGAAGACGAGAGACGAAAGGGTTCGACTAATCCAGTGCCTTCCCGATTCCAACAAGGGATTAAACAAGGATTTCCTTATCGTCTCCGATGAATGGCATGATGGCAATCCATGCCCCATGGTAGAAGGAGAAGCAGGTGGGGTATAAGGAATGGAAGGGCGCTGACCCTTTGCACCATTTTTAATCTGATGTGGCTTGGTAACTAACCATGCATTTTTTTTTTCTTTTGTAGATCCACACGCTTATAAACGGCATTTTCACTTAGTTAATCGGGTGGACTTGGAGACTGTTCTACAAGCAGCGGTTTTCGTAAATGACGGAGATGGTCAAGTCCGAGCCGCTCACAAAATATTAGGGTACCCTCCTGTTCAGAAGTCATTTGGCGACCCTAGGCACGTGATCAGCGCCAACCGTCCTCAGCTTCCAAAAATCACCGTGGTCGAGACAGGATTTCTAATCTCCGAAATACCATCTGTCCCAGAGAGCATCCCACCGGTGGGCCCCTCCTCGTCTCACCAAGTAGCGGAGGACGAAGACGAGTTAGATCGGTCCGAGGAAGGCTTTGGGGTATTTGACCTAGCCAACCAATCCGAGGATCCTTCTAGTGATTTAGGTGACCCAGCTTTATCCGAGGCAGAACTATCATCAGTAGGCACATCTTCGCAAGCCGAGATGGGACTCAAGAGAATGCCCCAGCCCAACCTATTCGAACTTCTCGAGGGTCAACCGGGGGAGGGTGCGCAGGGAACGCCGCAATCTAATGTTCCGCCCCCACCACCTCAACCCCAGACCATCCAAACTAGGTCGTCCTCCACCAAGTCACAACCACAATCCCCCCGCCTCAAACTTCCTGCTCCTTCCCAAACAGCTCTGCCTCCCCGGCCGGAAGGCACTAATTCAAAGAGAAAGAGGAGCCCCAAGGACAAGGAAACCATGGATGGGGGAAAATCCCAACCTTCTAAGGAGAGGGAGGAAGCCCCTCGTACGAAACAACTGAAGATTGGACACCAAAGTAAGGGTAAAGAAACTGAGTCCCAATCTTCCCAAAGTAAGGGAAAGGAGATCGAGGCCCAATCCTCGCCAAGCGCCTGGCTTCCCGCCCCAATGCTCCACGGGGGTCCATTGCTAGAGACCGCGTCCATGAGGGACCTTAGAGATAGCGAGGGTGGTTATGTGGCAGACGCACTAGGGAGAGCCATGCTGCTTCCCACCGACATGGATGGGCTGAAGAAAATGAGGATGCAAGAGGTCTTCCTCAGTACGAAGAGGTACTTGGGCATGGTAAGGCTCTTGAAACCTAGAACTTTGTTAACTCCCACTCCCGGTTTGTCATTTACGATGTATTTATCTCCCTTGACAGGCTCTCCAGGCCACCTATAGGATGGAGGAAGAGGTGAACAATCAGAGTAAGGCGGCCGAGAGTGAACGCTCCAAGCGCTTAGTGGCCACACGGACTCTCAAAGCTTCTGAGGACGACCTCGCCAAGACCAAGACTTCCCTAACAGAGGCGATCCGAGCAAGGGACAGTGCCTCGGCGGGTTTAGCCAATGCCCAAAAACAGGCCGATGACCAAACAAAACGTCTGCTAGATGCCGAGGATCAGTTGCAAATAGCTAAAGAGCTAGTCAAGGACTTAAATAAAAGACTGGCCACGGCAGAGCATGAAAAAGGTGTGGCGGAGTATGCCCGTGATAAAGCCATAAGGGCCAAGCAGGAGGCCGAGTTTGCCAGAAACGAGGTTGAGGCTGCAAAGGAAACGGCCGAGGATGATGGTTATAATGCAGGGGTAGCTGAAACCCAAGCCATCCTTAAAGCTCAGATTCCTGGAGTATGCAGGCTTTACTGCTCCCAGGTTTGGGAAAAGGCCTTGAAGCGGGCTGGGGTGAATGCTTCATCTGACTTGTGGAAAGCGGAGAACATATTCTACCCTACAGCCATCCGCGAGGCCACCTCCACCAGCTCCGCAGCTGTGAGCGACCAACATGAGGAAGGGGTTACTCAATCGGAAACCGTACGGGTCGGCGCCTCTCCTGCGGAGCCGCTCAAAGAGGGAGAGCTTCAGGATGTGATAGAAGCATCTCAGCATACGGATCCCGAGGTACCCAAAGAGGTTGCTGAGCCCGTGCTTGGCACTCAGATGCCTAACGCTGAGGAGCCAGCCATACTTGCCCAGCCCCTACAGACGATTCCCCTTACTGTGGTCCCCAAGAGTACCGACACTGATCCTGCTCAGTCTTCCCTAGAAGGGACTATCCTCCAGGGCACCGGAGCTGATCCCGTTCCTCCTTCCCAGGACGTGGCCGATGCAAAATTAAAGAAGTAGAAACCCCGGCCAGGCTTCGTATTTGTTTTTAGTTTAACGATTAACTTGTTTCTTTTTCATTTTGAAAACTTTGTAATCTGTTAGTAGTTTAAACCTGTTGAACACGTATATGAAATTCTTTTCTTCCTTTTTCCTTTTGGTTATTGGTTAGTTACCCTTGTCGATACTTGCTATTATCTATGAATTTTGAACTAATTATCTTAACATGTATGAATAGTTGTGCATGCGATATATTTAGAATCATATTTCAAAACACTAGCTTACCTGCACCTATAGAGCTTTGAACCCATGTCTGATCCTCATTCAATGGAGGTAGTCACGTGTAGTGTTAGGTCCTGCTTAGTATCTAGGTTTCTTTAAAGTAGTTGGTTTCCCCGTAGGTTTGAGTCCGAGGACCATGCAATACCTTGGTTCTGTCCAAAACTTGTTTTTGATAAGTAGTTGGTTTCCCCATAGGTTTGAGTCCGAGGACCATGCAATACCTTGGTTCTGTCCAAAACTTGATTTTGATAAGTAGTTGGGGGAATTAACCTCTCGATTATGGCACAAGACCTGGGTTTACGGGGAATTAGCCCCTCGGCCAAGCCCCAGAACCACCCGTGCTGCTGACACTACGAAGCGTAGCCCCTAATAAAGAAACATAGCCCCTGGTGGAACTTTACGCTAAAACAATACAAACGGCTGTTTAGAAGTGACAAGGGGATTGTTTCGACCTACCGCCTGTGCCAACACACAAGCCTTCCCCACAGACGGTGCCAATTGTAAGGACTCGATTTGGAACGACCCAAAACGATACTGGGTTCGCACGTAAAAAGGCCCAAACAATATCATTTATAGAGCGTGGGTTTGAAAGGCTAGGTCTTGATCACAAGTCGGCGGTATTCCGTGGTGTTCATACATAAATAAATCGTGTACGCTCTGGGAGTCTTTCACCTAGAGGTGGGCTGGGAGGCTCTGGTTTTGGCCCTTTTTCCCAGCCTCTTCTTTTGGCGCGTTAACCTTCACATTATATAGCCCTTCTTGGTTGATCTTAGCCCTCCACTTATTGGTCAGGCAGGTGCTAACTTCTGTACCCGTCTCATCGACTGTCCCATCTTGCTTTCTGTTAGTTGCGACGATCGAAGTCACTCTGACCAGGCGTCTTCTCTCATTAACACGGTCAGGACGTTGGTGGATGCATTTAATGCAGAGAGGACGTATTTATCATGAACCAGTTTCGCACCGTACCCCTAACGTGGGTCCCATTCTACTCGTATCTCTTTTTGGGGGCTTTTTGGGGATAGCCATCATCGAGACGTTGCTATTCCCCTTGAAGTCCTGTAGTGCCGAGGACAGGGTCATCCTCGGCTGTTCCACTAGACACACCGGCCTTTCCCCATTTGTCCTCGGCACATACCCTCCTCGGCATGGACCCTGAGCCCTAATAGAGCGTGGGCCGGATCATAAGCTCCCCGGCCCCACAATTTCTATATACCCTATTAATTCTTCATTTCTAATTTTTTGTTGGCTCTTCATTTCTTTTTCTTTTTCTTTTTTTGTCCACACAAATATCACATGGCAAAATAAATTGTGGGAAATAGATATAAGTGGAATTGGTGAGGAATAAGTGCACACTAGGGGGTGTTTGGTTTGCCGTGATATTACTTTACATTGTAATATTACATTATTGTAATCTTACATTATTTAGGAAAGTTGTGAGATTAATGTGATGTGATATATTTTGTGATTTTAGATTATGGTAATGTTAGAAAAAATAAAATAAACCAAAAACCTTAATGTCACATCATCATAATGTGTATTACATCAAGAGCACGTCACAGCAAACCAAACGCCCCCTAAGATGTGTGCAATAATCATTATCTAATACTAGTTTGGGTTGCACGTGCTGCCATTTTCATGAGAAAATTAAGATGTAATTTTTTTTAGGAAAAAGTACAAAGTCATGTACTTAAATTTAAAATAGTTTTTTAACATATGAATATCTATTTACTATGATAATTTCTTAGAACGTATTTGCTAAATGTAATATCTACTCGCTAAAAAAATCTACTAAGAATGATAATGAATGTCATTATCTTTCAACAATAAACAACTAAATTTTGATAAGACATTGTAACAATATATAAAATTTCGCAATGAATGATAATATATGCTACAATTGAAACTCTTAATCGAATGAAATACTTGCAATCATCTACAATGAAGATTTTGTTATCCATGCATACTTCTCTCTTTATTTTCTTATTTTATGAGCATAACTATGATGTTTAACTTACTTAATTTTTAATATGAAAAACCCTTTTAAGCAAGAAAATAAATTAAAAAAGAACAAGATAACAAAAGACATATGCCATCAAAGTTTCCATTAGATAAAATTTTAAGTATAAAAGATTTAAACTTACTAAATTAGTGTTTTCTAGGTAACAAATAGAACACTATATATCACTATCGTACTTTCCAAGCATTACTACCAAATAAAATTCAAAATACATGAAGAAAATTTTTGGGACATTAAAATTCAGTGGGGTGTATTTTAGACATTTTCACAATAGAATATTTTAGAATCATAAGATTTTGTTAGGGTTTATTTAAGAGTATAATAGTTGGGATATATGCTGCTTTACAAAATATAAAGAAGGAAAATTTTCAACTTTAGTTTAGGGAAGGAATGAAACTACCCCAAACATAAAGGGTGAGAGTGTTTTTTTGCCTCTCTTTTTGTGTGTGTGTGTGTGTGTGTGTGTGTGTGTGTGTGTGTGTGTGTGTGTGTGTGTGTGTGTGTTTGTTTTAACATTAAACAATGTGTTAAAAAAAAAAAAAAAAAGACAGTCTAGGAAAACTGTGCATAAAATAATGAATTTTGACTTAACAAATTGACTAATCCAAAAAAAAAAAAAGTCTAGCACCATAACAAAATTTCACGATATTTTTACAATGCCTTTATTTTTAGTTATGGTGGATTCTAATCTAATATTTTATTTTAGAACAATACTATGTCCACAACATTTTCACAACAAATCTTAGATGGTAAATTGTTATTGATTTCAAACTGTGCATTTAAAAAACAAACAAAAAACCAATTGAAGAAAATTGTGCCTAAAACAGTGAATTTTGGCTCACCAAATTTTATTAAACCAAAAAATAAGTTTAAGAACACAACAAAATATTACAACATTTTCACAATATCTTTTATTTCCATTAGTGGTAAGTCTCGGTATGATATTTTATTTTTTACGTCCACAATAATTTCACAAATTGCTATTGAAAATAAGTGCTACTGGTTTTAAACTGAAACCACCACTTTTGCGTCCACGATTATTTTTTAAAGTGGTGGTCTCGGTCTTAAGTAACAAATTGCTACTAGTTTTAAACTGAAACCACCACTTTAAATTGTGAATTAAAAACAAAAAACTAGCACAAGAAAATTGGGCATGAAATAATGAATTTTGACTCACCCAAATTGACTAAAAAATAAAAAAAGAAATCTAGGAACACAACAAAATGTCATAATATTTTCACAATACCTTTATTTTCAGCTATGGTAGGTCCCGATCTGATATTTTATTATTTTATTTTAGAGAAATGTTACCTCCACAACATTTTCATAACAAATTTTCAATGACAAATTGTTCTCGGTTTTAAACTGGGCCCATTATTGATATCACTTCATTATCCATCAATAATATCTTGCCACTTAGAATTTGCTGTGAAATTATAGTAAAAATGTTGTGAGCATAGCATTTTTTTTTTTTTTTTTGGATCTATAAGGAACTGAGATCTCAACAATTGTAAAAATATTGTGACAACAACAAAATGTTATAATATTTTCACAATACATTTATTTTCAGTTGTGGTTGATCCTAGTCTCATATTTTATAATTTTATTTTGAGCTATAAGAAATTAACACCTCAATAATTGTGAAAATATTGTAAAAATATTTTAAGTCGGTTTAGCAATATTGTGTCCTCACATATAAATATTTAAAAGAAAAAAAAAAAAAGAGCACAAACTAAAACACCAGCATACTATTGTATCAAAAAAAAAAAGGCCAGCTCAAGCAAAACGGTGAGTTTTGCCTCAACCAATTAAATAAACCAAAAATTACTGTAGATTGAGGCTATTGGCACTTTTTATATAGTTATAATTAGTAGATTTAATACAGAGCATCATTCATCATTATGCATGATGCGGCACCTTGGTATGAGAAGCTCCTCGTTTATCCTAGCAGCTATTTGTAGGGATCACAAGGCAGTATTGATGATTGCAACATGGACTAAGATCACGAATGGGGGAAATTCTTTGCGGGTTAAAACACAAGTAGCTCTAGCTGCTAGTAGCCAGTAAAATGACAATAGAAAAAGGAGTAAAGCAATTATTTTAGGAGATATAGTATGATTTTGCCCATTTTTACATTTGAAAGAGATAGTTACTGTGCAATGATTCTCTTACACTCATTAATATACATCTTCCATACTCGTCAATAAAAAACGAGTACATCATACAGAACATAATAGACACTGTGTAGAGTGTATAACAATTTCCCCCAGCTGATGTTGCCTTGTTGGCTAGTCTTGATGCAGCTGGAACTATGTATGAGCGCTTCTGCTCTGGTGTATCTGCTTGCTAGTTAATGTATACTGCCTGATTACCAAAAAAAAAAAACAAGTGTGAAACAATCTTTTCCACATTAGGAAGACTACCCACGTAGTGAGAGGCTGAGAGCAAGTAACTATCTTGTCCAAAGAAGTAGCATAATGGGCAGTTTCTCGTGATTTGCTAGAAATACTCAATCTCTTCCATCTCCAGCATTGCAAGGAAGACGTCTAGATAGGATTTTTCTTCAAAAGTACTCATATCACTAGACAATGTTTCTTAAAAATATATAGAGCAAATTAAGGAGTTGAATTTAAAAAACAACAGGATAAACGCTCAAGCAAAGAGCTAGAATTGGAAGAGTTGCATTAAATACAAACTGTTTATTTACGTTAAAAATCAGATAGCATCAGATTTTTGGTTCAATAGCAAATTAACACGAACAAGAGCAGATTAGCCTCTCTTTTTTCAGCCTTGATATATAGCAGAACATCTTGCAGTTAGAAGAAAAGAGGTCCAACAAGTGATTCCTCTTCTTCTTCATCATCTTGATCTTCTTCTTCTTTCTCATCTACCATTCCCATGAGCTTTCTCTTTTTATAGTTAGCTTTAAAACAAGCCTGCCTAAGCCGCTTTGTATTGTCCTCAAGTTGTGCATCTGGGATTTCCTCCAACAACTTCCTCTCCCCCTCTAATATCTCAATTGCTTCCCTCAACTTAACTTCACTTTCTTCCCCTTCCTCTTTAGCCAACTCCTGCGTAACCCACACATTAATTGAAGTAATAAACACATACATGCATCAACACCGCTAAATGTACTAGAAGTTCAATCAACAACACAAATTCATTACTTTGAATTTAAGCTACTAACACACTATTTTAAGTAATAAATACATACATCACATATGCTATATGAACTTTTTTTTGGTGAATTATTGCTCTATGTCCTAGAAGTTCAATCAACAACACATTCATTATTTTTATTTTTATTTTAGCTGCTAACACTAACTTAATATTATTAATACTTTTGTTTAGATACATTTAAAGAGGGTAAGGATTAAATCATGAATATCTCTATTAAAAACAAAAAAACAAAAAAATCATTAGCAGAGAGAGAGGGTACCTGCACATTCTTGATTAGCGTTTGGAGGCTCATCAACTTCCTGTGTGGCCACCTACGAATACCCAACTCCCTACACCTTTTCTTCAAAAGTGTTAATCCCACGTTAAGTTCTTTTGCTGCCTGAGTTATGGGCAAGTAAAAGTATTGAGAAATAGTTTCCTTAGACAACATTTTAGAACTGCTGCATCTCTCTTCTCTGCACCTCTTCTTTTTTCTCTCTTCCTTCACTTCCTTGCCTTTTTTTTCATTGCTACTCGACAGTATTAAAGCCTGGTTCTGGGGCTCAAACCCAGCAACTATCTCATTCCAAACTTCAGGCCGATTTCCACAACTAAAGAAAAAGTCATCTGCCACATAATCCAGAAACTATTGAAAACTAATACGAATAATGGAAAAGCAATTGTAAATTTGTAATATGTATATATATACATACACATTCATAATGTGATTTAAATATTGTGTTGATCACCTTGAATAGTTGTGGTTGGTTCAAGATCCAAGGATGCATAGAGAGGGTCAGTAGGGAAACTCGCCATCAAAGGAACAGCATCAAAAAAACACTCTTGCATGGGCAATTCATATTGCCAATCCAGTGAAGAATATCCACTATACCACATCAAATATTTAAAAATCAAAACCTGGGTTTGCAATTTGATTACTTATTTTACCAAAAAAAAAATAAGAAGAATCAAAACATTGAACCCCAAAAGTTACCTTAAATCCACTGAGGGCATTTGGTTTGAAAAATGGAGAGGTTCTTCAATATCATAGACCAGTTCTTGCTTAGACCACCAACCATTGAGTGTTTGACTTCCCATTTCTTGAGAGAGGATATTGTGATGAAGAAGACGAAGGGAAAGAGGGAATGGATTTTCTTGTTTTCAGGTGTGAGAGAGTAATTGCAACTTTGTATGGGAATAGACACATATATGAATGTAGGCAGCAATGGGAATATATACCATGAACCATGCATTAATGGGTAATTATCAAATGCAAAACTAAGATTTAATTGGAGAATGTGCGCCGGCCATGCATGAATGAGTGTCCGTGTGTGAATGTGTGAGTTACAATGAAAGAAATAAATGATATTTGGATGAACATCAAACTTAATTACAGTTAATAGTACATCCAATTTAACCTTCTTTCTTTTTTCCTTCGAAACAAACACACAAAGAAAAATAAATTGATTTTTAAAACAAAAACACACCACAAAATGAGAAAAAGTATACTATATAACACGGAAAAAATATTTTGTTACACACTCAATAGTGTGTACACAGATTATATTCAGAATTTCATGTTTTTTTTTTGTATAATATTAATATCCATAATAAGATATAAACAGTAACAACGTATATATGGATGTACATTCAGAGACATAACACGGTTAGATTCCATCCAATTCTTTATTCTACTTGAGTCACTCCAATAAATTAACCTCATTGGATTTTGTTAACTGGATTAAGCTACCAAATACTAAAACGTATTTTAAAAGGACTTAAAGATGATCTGCATGCGTGCCACGTTTATTATTTCTTGTAGGATATACTGATATATATATATATATATATATAGAAGCTAGGTTGGACAAGAAACTGGGTAGAGTGTAAGCGTGAGTCACAGTTTTAAGAATATATATATATATATATAGAAGCTAGGTTGGACAAGAAACTGGGTAGAGTGTAAGCGTGAGTCACAGTTTTATCTTAAGGCACAAAAAAACTTGGGACTACTCCTAACAATGATTAATATGATATCCCAGCCGACTTTTCCTGACCCCTTTTTAATTATTACACTTCGATAATGCGTGCTCATGATTAAGATTTTCAGTTTTTTTTTTTTTTTTTTTTTCCCCATATTCAAGTTTTGAGATAGAGAAGTTAACGACTGAGTTCATGTAACGTACCAATTTTCAATTACTTCTTGGAGAGCTTTTTATTAATCATTCGTTTTCCATTTCATTAGAGTTTTAAAGAGAACTTAGTGGGGGGAGAGTTACAAAACTTACAGTTCAAAATGCTCTTTCTGATCATTACTGCATTCCAAAATTAACATATTTATTAATATCTCTTTCTGGGGCGGAGCTAGGGAGGGGCTAGCAAAAAAATGATAAACAATCCAAAAATATACCCAAAAAATTGACTTTCCTGGCCCCCCCCTAAGATTTTTGTGGGAAATGAATACTAGATTATTACTCCTAAATTTCAACTTTTAAAACTGATTTAGAAAAAACTCATGAAATTTTTTTCCAAAAAAATGCAATTTGACCCACGTTTTTAAGCCCATAACCTCTCCAAATACAAACAAAGAGATAACTTTAAAATTTTCCATACAAAAAATCCCTTCAAAATCCAAATACATATAAGAAAATCCTTGCATACCTCTTACAGCTGCTGTTTACCAGAGAAAAAATAAAAAATAAAAACCCCTTATCGTTAGCTCAATTCTGCCGATGTTCCTTGCAGTCAATTCGCTCCAGTCAAGCGAATCTGGCCTCCGCTGGGCTCCTTTGGTATTTCCTCAATGTGTTTGTGTTATATGTTACTTTTACACTCTAGTAGTTTCCACTATCTTCTTTTCTTTGATTAAAAGTATACGATGGTTTACAGCTTGCTTGCACCAGTAATTAAGATTATTTTATTTTATTTTATATTAAATTATTCTATTTTATTTTATATCCTGATATGATAACAGTGGTTTTGTGTGTATATATATAATAAATTAATAATATTAAAAGGCTTGAGATACAATTTATGTGTCATAATTTTTGTTACATTTCTAAATTTATCGATTGTGAGTACTAGAAAAAATGTAGTTAGTTCATGTAAAAGTGACGATGCATCACTTATTGTCAACTACTTCATTAAGTTGTTGTGGCAAATGTTTTAGTAATAGAAAATCTTTATTTATATTCCCTATACTCTTTAATAAAGATATTGAGATAAATTGTTTGATTATATACACTATACTCTTTAATAAAAAAATTAAAAAGATATATACTTAGATTAAAATTTAATATTTATGTTTTCAAAGTATTGATAATAATTTATGAGAAAATTTTAATAACATGAAAGATCACTTAAAAAATTAATTATTACTAATTTGGAACTATGAAAGAATGTAGGATACAACTTTATATAGTTATGGGTGAGACAAGAGGGCTTTATTATAATTAGCTTTGCTTCCTCTAACAAAAATTTCTGACTCCGCCACTGATCTCTTTAATGCAAATGAGTGGTGGATGATTAAACACTATTGCATTACTACATTTTTATTTTTATTTTTTAGAAGAGCATTATTGTAAATTAGTGGCAAATGATTAGGGTTTTTTTTTAAAGCTTGGGTTGGATCAGATTTACTCAGGTTCATAATTTTCAACCAAATCCAACCATGTTATTCATGGTACAAAAATATATGAAATTTTTAAATTTGTAAGATTAATTTATTTTGGATTTTGGATTTTGGATCTTAGTTTAATTTTTTTATCAGAGATATTTATTAAAGTTGAAATACAATTAGAATCTAAATCAAATTTGAACTTTTAATTATAGTCTAATTTTGAGTCACATATCCAATTTTTTTTTTTTGTTGAGAATTTTAATTTTTTTTTTTTAATTCTAATGCCAAGTACAAAAACCAAAGGGACTACAATAACATTACACATATAAACCATTGCTTTGGGATTTGGGATTCGATAGTTTTAATTTTTAAATATCTATAATTTTATATCTTTATTTATTTTTTCATGTTTCATGAGATATGATGCAACATGAGAGTATATTATTTATGTTACCACTTAGATAGGTCATAATACATCACTGAGCAAAAGCTATGACCAACTACTGTTGCTGGCTATTGAAGACAAAATCATTTGGTCTCTAGGTAATTTGATAAATAATTTTAAAATTATTGTTTAGAATGCAATTACTATTTTTAATATACGCCAAATTTAGCTTCACAAAAAAATTATATATATAAATATATATATATATATATATATATTCTTAATAGCAGTTTATCTCACTGACTTCTAACTTTTTGAATGCTTGGTAGGTATACCAAATGATGTCTTCATGAGTTAGAAGTCTTGTTAAACCAAACATAATTAAGATTGATAAATAGTAATGATTCTCTTATATGATTTTGAATGATAATAATAATAAATAAATAAATAATCTTTTTTAGAGCACTACCAAAAAAGTATTTTAAGAGTTTTAAATATTTTTAGCAATTGTTCGAATTAATTTTAAATGTAACTATGCATATGCGTGGCACTACAAGCTAATTTGATTTATTTTGGTACTTAATTTTAATGAGATTAGAATATTAGGTTTAATTGTGTAATTTGCAATAATTTATTAAATAATTAAATTAAATAGTTAGATGGAAACATAATTTTAGGCCTAACAAAATAGTATCAACTTGATGACCCAATCCAATCTGATCCTTACATGTTGGGTTGGAGATTTCTATGTCCAAAGAAATTAAGTTTAATTGAAAAATACCCAACTCACCCCTTACCATTAGTTGGGCATGCCTCTTCCTACACTTTGCATAGCTATTATGTTCTTGAATTGTATCAATCCCTATGCAACTTCAAACAATTAAAAATTGAGTTTGCATTGTTAGAATAATGATATTTTAAATTCATTAATTCATAATTAGTAGTTTATCATGAAGTGGGCATGAGTTTGAACTCAATTTTTGATTAAATCCATCATTTCTTATCAAATTTAGCTTTTGAGACAAGTATTACTTTATCATGCACCACCATCCATAATAGAGAAAATGAAAACCTAAAAATCCACAAGATTGTTGCAAAGATAGATGAGGTAGTTTAATAGGAGACATTACGTGATAGGCTTCTCAAGATCTTTGGGAATAACCATTAGTGTTGCAGTCGAATTGTTTGCCTTTCAAGATAGGCCTTCTACTTTTACCGTTAATTATTCTTCGAAGAAGTTTATTTTAATCGGTTTATTGGATTTTTTTTTTTTCTTCTTATTCGACTTAAAAACAAATAAATTGAGAAAAAATACAATTGCATCTTAAAAAAATTAAACACTCAAAAGTTGTATATAAACTAAGTAAGCTCAATAAACCAGTGTTATTAGTTCCATTCCATCTCATCCGAAACATTGCTCTTTTTGGTAATAGTAGCATATCTCTTATATGTTGTATGCTAAAACCATGTATGTTTCAATTTAGCTCTAAATGAAATCCCCTTTCTACTAACATTAAAGAAGCAAGAGCTATTACCAAAATTAGTGTCATAGGACCAAAATGAACAATTCGTTTCCCATGACATTATGAACTTCTTTGAACTTTTTTCATAGTCCGTAGAATGAACCAATTCAATGGTGTTACATATCAATCCCTTAATTATTTAACTTCAAACAGAAAGATATGATACAAGCTTATGGCCTTGAGACAACATTTTCTGATGTTTCTAACGAAAATATCCAAAATTTAAATCCCCCTCTCCTTAAACAAAGATGTAATTTAAAAAATATAAAATATAAAACAAATATAAAACATGGAAAAATTCGGTAAATTTTAGAGGTTCATCATTTGCTACAACCAATTCTATGATAATTCAGTTTTATCTTGGTCCACAATGCAACATTGATGTATAAAATATTAAAATGTCACCAAGAGCTTCGTAGCTCAATTTTGTTGGCATCTCCTAGTGTTTCCACAATTTTTTTTTTTTTTTAATGTATACTAAAATGTCACATAGCAAAGGTTTTTTTAGCCAAGTAGTATCATCCTATTTTAGCAAAAATAAAATAGTAATATCCCTCCTAACAAAGATTGTAGTCATTAAGATTTACCTGTTAAGGGTGGTTTGCAGGAATTAAGTTTCTTCAATTATCTGCTTGCATGATTTGCATCAATATAACAAAAATTATGTACACCCAGTGGATTACACTCTCCTCTACACAGGATAAACATGTATAGTCCACCTTCATGTAACCTTCACGTATGAGGAGGTATAATACACCAAGTGAATAATTTCACCAATATAACTGAAATTATACAAGAGTAAAAAAAAAAAACTCATTTCATGGGATATTTATAGTCACATCCCAAGAGTATTTACAGTTGTTAAAGATAGGCATCTTGCAATCTCAAAACTTTAAAACTTTAAGAAAACCACCACTTAAAATATAAATATCGAGTAGAATAAAGAAAAATACAACAGCATTAGGAGTATAAAACTGAAGTAACCTAGTCTTGATGTTTCTTCTAAAAACATCTTTAATTAAAAACAACTCTCCCCATCATAAAAGCAAAATCGAGCTCTGGTAAATTAAACATGAAACCTCAGTTCCTCGACCTACCCCCTCTTCCACGCCCACGCCCACGCCCACGCCCACGCCCACCACCTCTTCCACCATGACCACCACCTCTGTGACCATGACCTTTACCACCACCTAAGGCCTTGTTGACATCAGATTTTAACTTCATCTCTTCTGGCAAGGGAAGTATATGATCTACACACTTCCTGAAGCTAAAATCATCCACAGACTCATCATCCCTTATGAGGAAGAAGCACCTACTTTTCCACATAGGATGGTACCGCACCTGAAAAGCACTGATCCCTCCCCCAATCTTTTTATCTGGCTCTGGATGACCCTTCTTAATCAAGTCCATCAGCACCAGCTGCTCATACTGCAACACAAAATGTGTAAAGACATGAATTTTACAGAAATCAACTCTTGAGTAAGTGCATTATACAATTCAGGCCTGGCAATTAATCCTGCTCCAGATTAAACTTTATGAACATAAACCAAGGGACTTGAGATGGCAGTTATTAGTGAATTGTATGGTTAGCATTTAAGAATAAATTTTCTTTCTTTTGAAGCAAAAACTATAACACTTATCACACACCCACAGAGAGAGATGGCAGGCAGGCTGGGGAGTGTGTGCAATGCAATCTTTAGCTTTTCATTCCCAAAGTTTGTAAGTTAGAGGCCACATTGTATAGGCTGGTTACAACCAGAAAGCCCCAATTACACAAGCAAAGAACTCACTAAACAGAAAAGGCAACATTCCAGATTCCGCATGAAAAGCAAGATGTCATAAGTACTGCTACAACTTTGAAACACCTTTTTGAAGATACAATCTTCAGAAAAGCCAGATAATCCCCAAATAAAAATTTGTCAAGAGGATAAAAATAAATTATACAAAAGAGATTAAATATATTGACTAAAAGCAATAAAGGAGAATAACAGAACAACTGGTTGATGGATACCAAGCACGTGTTCTACAGCATAGACAATAAACTCTCAATAGGTGATGAGACTTCTACGTAAAAGCCAAAAGATGCTTCATCAATTGAGGTCCTGAAATTTCATAATTCTAAAGAGACCGTGCAAGGCATTTATAGAATCTTGTATAACAATGCAGTCAACGCCAAACTGACAATCATTACAAAGGACACAAACAACAAAAGTAAACAAAATCCACAGACCATGGTATGATATTTCCACAAGTCAGAGGTGCAGCTCAAGCCCTTTATATCTTTGTTGATATCATGAAAACATAATCCAAATCCATTAATTATTTAAATAAATAGAAATATTGTTCCTCAACAAATATAACATGCATCTTTAATTAAAATAATAATAAGGAAAAAATAAGGTTGAGGCCAATGCGCAAAAGGCATCTTTATATAACCATAGAAAATTTTATGGACCAAGGTAGGATAGGCATATTTTTTTCCTCCTTTAAAGCTGACATCACAAATAAGGAACCAACAGAGTAAGTTGTATCCCTATGTGAGGATCCCACCTTTGGATGCCAATTCCTACATGCCCCAAGTAATCTTAACTCCCTAATAATCATATTGACAATATAAGTCATAGAACCACAATTTTTTTTTATTGGTAATGCTTTTAAAAGCGGAAGAGATTCCATTTGAGCTAGTGCTCATTAACAAGTCCTTTTTTATTATAAAAAAAAAAAGGACCACTTTTAATATTTCTAGGGAAATAGAAGAAAATTTTAATTTTCACCCAGCTGGCAATTACCAATATACATGGAAGAATCCCATCTCTAAAGACAGAAATCTGTGACTCCAGCTATGATTTTAAGGACTACCTTTCTCTTCATTCCTATGCTTGGCCCTAATCTAATTCAGTGCCCAAAATTCCACATCATTAGACTCGTACCACATCAAATAGAAACTTCCATAGTTTCTCTTTGGAACAAACAACAGTCAACAGCTAACCCTACTTCAAAACACACAAAAAATACACACCTAGGTGATTAGTTTACCAGGACTTTAAACGTCTACAACTACAACCAGAATATAATAAATTCAGAATCGCTCATCTATTGAACGTAAAAATTTACTTCCACGATAACAAATGCATGAGTAGGTTATGGAAACAGTAATGGGCACATCACCATGCCTGAATTGATGAACTAATCATTCAATCATTCAAAATACCCAACAACCATGTGAAAGAATAAAAGGTAAAAACCCATCAAGAAATCAATTGGGAACTAAAAAGAACCCCAAAAGCAATACACAGTAATTCTTTTCAAACATATTTTCTGATTCTACAATAACCAATTACCAACATATAAAAAATAAAAATAAAATACTCCTGTGTATAAAAATAACTTTGTAGTATAACAGAGTACTTCATTACTCTTTCTCTATTACTCCTCTGCTGAGAGACAGGGTACTTGGTGAGTTAAGCAAACACAAAATATTAATCAAAACTATCAAAAGCTTGAACTTTGACGAAAAGATTAAAAAGAAAAGAGTAACCCAACCCCTGTTTGCTTGCCAAGAAAACCAAATAAAACAACAAAAGAGTTGCAAATTTCAAATCTTTTTAAGCAAACCAAACCCACAAAAACCACCGCATGGTAAAGCCCAAAATCATTAATTTCCTTTTCTTGGCTTTCACTCCAATTTATCAGCAACCAAACAGCAAACAAAACAAAACAAAAATCAAATCAATTTTTTTTACAATCCAAAATTTATCAAGAAAAAGTGGAAACTTTCAATTCAATTCAGTTTTTTCTTGATCATCCCAAAAGAACCCACAACAGAATTAAAATCAAAACAACAAAAGAACCAACTTTCTCATCAACCAAACACAAATTTAAACAAAAAATTTAAAAGTTTGAATTACCTTGTTAACGTTGAGGTTAGGAGGCCAGAAATGGAGAAACTTGTAGAAATAATCAAACATCTCGACCGAAGACCCGAAATCCTTCGGACCCAAGCTCGCCTGACCCGAGTTCTCCTCCTCCTCTTCTTTTTTTTGTTCTCGTTCTCGTTCTTCTCCTCCTCCTCCAGCTACCTTTTCCAATCGCTCTTCTTCCAAGGACTTTTCCTCCTCCTCTACCTTCTGCTTCTTATTCAAAACGACACCGTCACCATTGTCGTTGTCTTGGTTTTGGGGCTCTTCTTTTTCTTCTTCTTCTCCTTCCTCTCTGGGTCGCTTTGTTGACAACGAAGAATCGACCGCCTCGTCGTTGTTGTTGTTGTTGTTCTCATTGTCTACCTTGGGATGATCGGAGGATGTGTCGAGGTCCATGTCCTGGGCGGGAGGGTTTGCTTCGACGATTTCTGCTACGCTCTCTTCGGCCATAAACCCTAGAAGAATTGATTCTCTCTCTCTCTCTCTCTTACTTGTTACTATAAATTTGAGTGTGGTGGCTGTGGTGGTGTGGTGTGTGGGTTTAGCCTTTTTATACATGCCCAACCCGGTTTTCACATTCATTCTCGGACACGGTTTTTGTGTCTCATGGTTAATAATTAATTAATTAACAAATAAATTAAAATTACTTTTTTTATTCTTTTTTTCTTTTTTGGGAGTTTTATAATAAATAAAAAAATTGATTACACGAATTTCTAAACAAAAGCATCTACAAAACTTAGGTCTTAGATTCGAGGCTCCTAATTGCTTACGAGCACCATAGGGATAAAGACTCAGATCATATGTTGGGCCTTGGGCTTAGTCCGAGGACGTTGAATGGTCCAAAAAGGGATAAATAGTCATTAGAGATTCCAATTTAAAGTCTCATAAGTAAGGAACAAATGGAGGATAGTCTGAGGAGGATATGATGAATGCAACTCAAATATCTATTCCAGCAATTAAAGTGATCCTCTAGAAAACTCCAATGATAGAGATGTGCCACATGAACATACGGGAAAGAAGGAAACCTAAAAATATCTAAGGAAAAGCTGCTACCACCGCATTATCTAGTTGTGATCAATTTATACTAGGTTACCTCCTCGGATTGAAAGTTTATTGATATCAAAATCTTTTATTTGTGTTTGATTGTCATTTAATTCAGTACTAGCTGTTGTCCAACTTGTTAGGACCTAGTTCTTTGACACACTCTCTACAAATTTTATTGTACTGGGCTTATTGGGCCAAGATCTCATACATCTTGAGCTTGAACTGTAAATCTGGTCCTTACAAGCACATTGGTGCAATACAAGTAGACTTCAAAAGTTAGGAGTGGATTTAAATTAAACTTTATAGTTTCAAATAAGTTTTTAAATCATAAATTAATTGTACTTAATGGGTTAATATAAAAATGAAAAATAAAATGATTAGGTGTAATTTTGAGTGAAATAATGCCAATAGCTATACTGAAAAAACAATATGACATTGGGTTTTTTTTTTTTTTTTAATTATGATAATAACAACATTTTAATCACAATTCTATCATGCTCAAATGAAAAGTTATTAATGTATATGCCATGCTTCAAAAAGAAATAAATGTTGTTGCATCTTATATATAATTAGGCTGAGGGGGTATACATGTCTTTGCCCTTTTTTTTTTTTTTTTTAATTTGAAAAATAGGAGTATCCAAAATTTGTTGAGAATCTGACTATTCACTTGGCCATATATATCCCCCTCCACCCCACATACACTATGTTATTAAAGGAAATAATCTCTTAGGGTGGTCCCAAAATGTTAGTAATGGGTTTCAAATAAATTTTTTTTTATAAATATCATGAGGTTTTAAGAAAAACTAAACTTTTAAGCAATAATAGGTAAGAGAGTGGAATTATGGGATTAAAAGTTTTTACTTTTTACTCTGTACACGAGATTTATTGATTAATGATATTAAATGTTTGATGCACTAATCATGTTTTTTTTTAATTCCATTTTAATCCTCAATCTTTTTAGCCCATCATAACCTTTCGAACGAGTCATTGTAGTCCTTAATATTTGATGCTTGTTGCTTTGGTTCAAAAGTGAGAGTAAGTGCCCGTTTGTTTCCACTTTCCCAGCCCAAAAAGCCCGTTTTGAAAAAAGCCAATGTCCAAAGCCCGTTTGGCTAAGACCAAAACGCAACTTTTTGGAAAAAGTTGCGTTTTGGGTTTGTGAAGAGAACGCGCAGGATGGAAAAGGAGCTCTGAGCTGCATTTTGGAAAAGTCCATGCGCGTTGATCAACTATCCGTTGGACTCTGTGGGCAATTACCAAAACTAGCTTCAATAAATCAGAAGATGTCCTCATCTTCTTCCTTTGATACACACAAACACAAACACACCCACACAGACGCACAGAACCTGCAAGAGCACCACCACCAAAACGCAGATCCCACCATCCACCCAACACCGTCCAACCATCACCACCCAACCACCACCACCATCACTCGTTAAAACCACCCCCACCAAAACCCGTTAAAACAACGGAAACCCAAAATACAACGAAAATCAAACATGATCTACCCAAAATCCACAAAAAATAACTTAAAATTAAACCATCAACTGAAAACCTATAACCCAAACCCAAAATCAAAATCAAAATACAAACTCAATGGTAGCAGAACACTTGAATCAAATGAGAGAGATTCAACCATGCAAACTTCGACAGAGAAGGATTTCTCTGAGGTGCATTTTGGTCTGTAGCTAGAAAGTCACGGCTTCCTCTTGACCGATCCGGGCTGATCTTCTTCGTCTTCTTCCCAAATTGCCCACTGTGTTTCAAAAGGCAGAGTTAAAGTGTGGGTACTGGGTACTTGAAGTGTGGATACTGGTCTTCTTGAAGTGTGGGTACTGGGTACTGCCAGTAATATGTGAAGGAAGTGGTAGGGAGGCTCTGTGTGGCAAGAGAAAAGAGAGAAAGGAGGAAAGAAAAAAGAGGCTCTGTGTGGAATGTTTTGGAGCGTGGAGGAAGTGGTAGGGAAAAAAGAGGAAAGAAGGAAAAAAAGAAAAAAAGTAAGGGTACGTGTGTGGAGGAGAAAAAAAGAGGGGAAAAAAAAGAAGGAAAAAAAAAAAAAAAGGAAATACGGATGAAAAGAAAAAAAAATAAAGAATAAGAAATTAAAATTGAGAAATGCTATCACAATATTTTTACAATATTTTCACAATAAATCTTAAGTAATAGGTTATTATTAGCTAATATTGGTGAGAAAAAAATAATTTTTTTAGAAAGAGAAAAAAAATAATTGTAATAGTACGTTCAAATTAAAATCAGTATAAATTATCACAATACTTTCACAATAAATCTTAAGTGGTAGGTTATTATTAGCTAATACTGGTGAGAAAAAAATAATTTCACAATATTTATTTAAGTATGAAATAAACTCCTTTATATATACATTGTCTTTTTTGGTAATTTATCCCTCAAACTGCCACTTTTATAAGTGCTAGCCAAACACTCAGCTTTTTCAAAAAACACTTTTTAACAGTTTTTACCAAACACTCAGGGCCCGTTTGGTACATGTGTTTAAAAACTGAAAATTGTTGTTTAAAAACATTTGTGGAAATACGTATGGGTGAAAAAGTACATTGAAATGCGTAAAATATTGTTTAAAAACTGAAAATGGTTGTTTAAAAACACAAACCAAACACCTCCTCAGTTTTTTGAAAAAACACTTTTTCATTATGCACTTTTTGAAAACTTCACTTTTATCAAAAAACACTTTTTCAAAAAGTCCAACCAAACTCGCCCTAAGTTCAACTATGCCATAAGGTATTAAAAAACACATGCACCAAGGTTGATCCCATGCCATCAACCATCCTTGGTTTGGGTGCCCCCAAGCTAACACATGGCCCAAATGGAGATGAAAGATCAGCAAAAAAAGAAATCCTCATATTCCAGTCCATCCAAACCACTCATCATTGAGCTTGGTTTGGTTTTAAATTTTACTTGGGCTTGGGCTTGGGCCAAGTCCATCATAACACAGATTTTGTGGGTTCTCTATTCATCAAATTGATTGCCTAGCTGGTGGACCATATCGTCCTAAGACTGTATTGGGTAGACAATCAACCGTTGGTCCATTCATTTGCTGGCCAAAGTAGGCCTTGTCTCATCCACTTTGAGCCCAATTGCAATTTAAAAAATAAATTACATAGTACATAACCATCAAGAGAAGCCGAACCAAGGAAAACTTCTTCATTTTTATTCCTAAAAAAAATTGTCCCTTTTTTTTTAAGGACCAAGCTGTAGACTTCAAATTAGAAAACGCTAACAGAGAATATTCTCTCTTTTTATTTTTATTTCCCCTTTTTATGGTATGTATTTTACTCGAAAGTTGAGACATGAATTTCCAAAAGCATGTTTGCAGTTAGGTATTTCATATTTGTATGCAATAGTAACTAGTTTTTCTTTGATGTTGAAAAAATATATTACAATTTGGTAAGGGTAGCAATAAAACCTTAGAATTCAAAATATCCCATTTCTTTTGGATGAAAGTTTTTTTTTTTTTTTTTTGAGAAAATTGAAAGTTTTTTTTTTTTTTGTATCATTTAGGGTCCGTTTGGATACAGCTGAAAACTGAAAACTGAAAAACACTGTAGTAAAATAATTTTTAAATGTGTAAATAGTACCGTGGGACCCATTTTTAATGAAAAAGTTGCTGAAAAGTGAAATTTGTGGGTCCGTAAACAGTACACGATGTGCACTGATTGGCAAAAAAAATTTGAAAAGTCAAACTTTGCGGTTACTGTTTATTAAACAGTGCATGAACAGTAACCGCAATCTCAAAAACACGTGGAAAAAAAAAAAAAAAAAAACCAAAACTCATACGTAGACGCAGACGCAGACGCAATCAGCCCAATCCAAACGTAGCTTTAGTGTTTGTTACAATAAATAAATAAAAACATAAGTAAACAAGGGGATAAAAAAGGACCAACAGAGTGAAAATGATTTATGAGAGCGGAAATCAATTTTTCAGAACGATACATACTCAACAAACCACTACTCAAAAATTCTTTTAATGAAAACTTCTATCTTCTATTGCCTCTTTTCTTATTGAAACCATTCATTTTTCCACTTTACTTTTTGCAAATAATCCGAATTTGTGATTTTTTTTTCTAAGTTGAAACTCTTGAGAAGATTAAAAAAATATAAATTATTTTCCTATTTGAGGTATATATTTCATGAATGAAATTTTTTATTTATATAATTACTTAGAATTATAAAAACTATATATATTAATAGTTTTCCGTGAAAACTAAACAATAAAAAAATATGTCTAACTCATTTTTAGGATTGCAACCAAAACTAAGAAAGACCATTCATATTTCTAAAAAAAAAATTGTTATGAGCATGGCACTAAGAACAAGAGACTTTCTGTCATTTTTTTTGTCTCCTTATGTTTAAAGTTGACTTTTTTATAAAAAAAATTTATGAAACTATGTTCAAGGTTGACTTAGCAAGTTTCTATTTCCCCTCCTCATGCATGTCCTTGTCCTTAATATCAAGGATTCAACAATGTGTTTCTCTTGAGTAACCTATCCAGCCAAAAAAAAGCACCTAACTTTACCTAAAAAAAATAAAAATAAAAAATAAAAAATACTTAACTCTACCAAAAAAAAAAAAACTTAACTCTACCATGAACACACAAGACAAATTATGGAAGATTGAGTCTGCAAAGCCCAATCGCCTTATAGGGGCATTATTGTGCGTACCTTGGTGCAAAGTGCAACTAATGGACTATAATTCATATAGTATTGCGTTATTCACAAGGCTTGTCATTCATAATTTTTTTTTTTTTTTTAACTTAATCTCAAAAAATTATCGGTTTGAAAAGTTACGTTTGTTATAATATTTGAGTGCAACTATTATTTCTTGGCATTTTTAATGAGAGACGCTAATAGATAAAATCTTCCATCTCCAATTATAACTATCAAATTATCAGTACAACTAGTTAATAAAAAAGTTAGTAAGCTGTTGATATTCTAGTCTTTACCAATCACTAGCACAAATTGCGCAATTTATAGAAGAAAAAAAAATGATTGTATACAACAAACATATGTATGCTTCAGATTTACTACCATCTTTATCATAATTTTGAGAAAAAATTATACCTTACATACTTGTGGTAAATTGGTAATTGCATTCATGAAATTTTTATAATGAATTTTGCATTGCACTCATTGTATATTTTTCAAATATTCTTTTTATCATGGGGTTTCTGAAAATTAATTTTTACACTTGGCATGGCGGTGGTTGGAACTTGGAGGTGATACAACGTGAGCAAAGGACTAGTTTTCAATAATAAAAAGTCAAAAGTAAAGCATGTAAACATCATGGTTTTAGAACCCGGATCATTCAATGAACCGGAAGAGAGAGGTTCAAGGTTTTTGAAATTGGACTGAGATCGAACCAAGGTTGAACCGTAATAACGTCATAATTAATTTAATAGTTATTTAAAATATAAATAAATATATTAAATTAATATAAGTAGAAAAATGAACTAAAATAGTCCAAATAAATATAGAAATCTAATTTTCAAATGTCTTTTTTTTATATTATGAAAGGCAAATAAGAAATATTAAATCTTAAGCAAAAAAAAATATTTTTTTTTGATAAAACTCAATATTGTACTCTTTTAATCTTTTTATGAGAGCTTATGGTGGCGTTTGGGTACTGATGAAACTAGACGTGTTTGCGTCTGCGTTTCTTTTTTTTTTTTTTTTGCACATTGTGAAGCACGTTTCAGCTAAAAAGTGGTTTGTCAGTGGATCTCGTGCACTATTCACAAGACTCACAAACCTCTTTATTCAGCAACTTTTTCATTAAAAATTGGTCCCACGACACTATTTACACATTTAAAAATTATTTTATTACAGTATTTTCAGTTTTTAGTTTTCAATTTTAAGTAAAATAAACAGTTTATAAACGGACCTTATGTTTAAATTATCTCAAGTTATGCTCAGCCCATTTAACTATCCAATAAATTGTTTTATGCCAAAGCCCATTTGAATATTCAACTATTTATGAAATTTTTTAGGGTAAACTGCGTATTTGGTCCCTATTATATACACTATATTTCAATTTGGTCCCTATTCTTTTAATTATGTCAATTTGGTCCTTAACATTTCAGTACCGTATCAGTTTAGTCCTTACTGTTAATTTTTGGATGAAAATTGATGACACGTCTATTGGCCAAAATAAAAAATTAGCTTTCATTGATGTGACAATACAATAAAATTTTATTTTGGTCATTTGACATGTCATCAATTTTCATCCAAGATATTAGGGATGGCAATTTCTACCCGACCCGCGGGTACCCGGCCCGGTCCGACCCTAATGGGTCGGATTTTACCCGGCCCGATAAAGAATAGGGTCGGGTTTGGGTTTTTAAAAAAAAACCCGAAACGGGTCCGGGTCGGGTCCGGGTTTTAAGAAAAACCCGGCCCGAACCCGGACCCGACCCGACCCGCTTAGTTTAGATAATATTACTAAAAAACCTAACTATATATATTACCATATATCTAACCCTAAGTCTCACTCTTCTCTCATTCTACCCTCACTTCAGCAGCCGCCCCTCTCTGCCTCTCACGCCTCAACCTTAGTTTCTAGTTTCTACTCTCACTCTCAATCTCAACTCAAGCGACCATTGATCAAGCCTTCCTTCAAGCAATCAAGCCCCACGCAAGCCCTCCCTCAAGCGACCAAGAAAATCCTCGCCGACAAGCCCAGCCACCGTGAACTACCTTTACACGTTACAGACCCACCACCGGATGGGTTTGGGTTTTTTTATTTTCGTGTTTTTGTGAGCAAATTTTGGGTTTGGGTTTTGTTTTTGTGAGCCAAATTTGTTGGTTTTTTTTATTTTTTTTGTATTTTGTTGGTGGGATTTTTAGATTTGCTAGTTTTATTTTTGGATTTGCAAAATTTATGGGTTTGTTAAATCTTGGCATACGTTTGGATGCCAAGAAAATTGCCAGGAAAATGTTGCTCTGTGATGATTTGTGGTTTTGGGTTTTTACCGATTTCTCTGTTTGTGATTTTGGGTCGGGGCCCGCGGGCCCCGCGGGCTCCGACGGGGCGGGTTTGGGTGCAACCAAAAAAACCCGTTTACTAAACGGGGCGGGTTCGGGTTATTGGTATAGGCCCGCGGGTCGGGTTCGGGTATAAAGAAACCCGGCCCGAACCCGACCCGTTGCCATTCCTACAAGATATAACAATAGGGACTTAATTGACACGAGACTGAAAGGTTGGGGACCAAATTGATACAATTAAAAGATTAAAGATCAAATTAAAATATGTTGTAAAAGATAGGGACCAAATATATAATTTACCAATTTTTTAAAATAAACAGAAGCTAAAGGAGGGGCCGTATGAGGCATTAAAAAAATTGGTTAAATAAAGAACAAAGCCCGATAAAATTTTGAAAAGAGTGGTTGACAGTTCACACTTGACAGCATGTATTTAGTTAAATTTTATAAATAAAAAATAAACAAAAGCTAAAAGAGTTGCCACTGGCCAGACAAACCATTAAAAATTTGATTAAACCCAATAAATTTTTTTAAAAAAAGTGGTTGACAGCTTGTATTAAGTGGGTGACAGAATGCAAGTTGTTTTCAAAGGAAGAAAAACGCAGGAAGGGAGAAAAAACTGCAGAAACAACAAACGGAAAAAAGACAGAGAAAGAGAAAATGCAGAAACAGCAGTCAGCAAAAACGTAGAGAGAGAGAGAGAGAGGGCGAGCGAGACTGAGAGTTTGTTTAGATATCGTTTATTGTTAAAAATTGAAAATTGAAAATACTGTAACAAAATAATTTTTAAATATGTAATAGTGCTGTAGGACCCATTTTTAATGAAAATTTTGCTGAAAAAAGAGGTTCGTGGATCCCATGAATAATACACGAGAGTCAGGTTTGGACGCAAACACTAGAGGTGTTTGCTATCCAGATGCACACTGAATGAAATGAATTGCGCGTCTGTGTTTTGATATGTGGGTCCCGTGCATTGTTCAAGGGACCCGCAAGTATTTTTTTTAGCAAAAACAACTTTAAAACTGGGTCTCATAGTACTATTAACACATTTAAAAATTATTTTGCTATAGTATTTTCAGTTTTCAATTTTCAGCAATAAGCGGTATCCAAACAGACCCTAAAAACAAATAGTGATGCGATCTCAATGTCTGAGGTTAAAGCTTCATCAATGGCTGAGCCTGTAAGTATCCAAAAAAAAAAAACAACTCCGAATCAACTAAACCTGCGAGAACCATGACAACCGTCCAAAGCTTTCAAACTTGTGAGGTTGAACTGTAGTTTGCACGGTTCATTGAATTTTTCATATATGCCGGTTTTTAAGGTTAAAAAAACCGTTTTGGTGAACGGTTTCCGATTAACCCAGTTGGACCGTAAGGTCCAGTCTAGGTTTCACAACCTACTAAACATATCAAAAGTCAAGATGGTATTCAATGTAAACGAACCCAATTCAGAGTACCAATTTTAATGCTTCAAGTTGGTATGCTATAGTTCCTTCTAGGAAAAGTTATGTACGTTAATTTATCTATCTGTTGCTGGTCCACTTTTACCAGCAACCCATCCGAACCTTAAAAGTGACGGAGTAGAATCTTAATTATAAAACTTAAAAAAATCACTCTATGCTGAAGCAAAACTAATTCATCAAAATATTAATTGAGGTAAAAATGAAAAAGAAACCATTACAAAGTATTTTATTGATATGGGAAGAATCCACAATAAGGAACTTAACAGATCTCCCTAATTGTAATAAAGATGATTCTCTTACTCTTCTCTTTTCATTTGCTCATAAACCCCAATTATAGGGTGTGTTTGGATAGAACTTATTTTGCTGAAACTGAAAACTGAAAACTGAAAATACTGTAGCAAAATAATTTTTAAATGTGTGAATAGTGCTGTGGGACCCATTTTTAATGAAAAAATTGATAAAAAATGAAATTTGTGGGTCCATAAACAGTGCACGGACCCACTGATTGACAGAAATGTCAAAAAAACACGGCCAAACAGTACTGAACAGTACTCCTCTGTTGCACTTGTCCCCTGAAACGCGTGTAGAAAAAAAAAAAAAAAAAAAAAAAAAGCAAAACGCAAAACGCAAAAGCAAAACTCAGACGTTGGAACCAAACACACACATAGTCTCACTTTTTCACCTCTCTCTCTCTCTCTTGTTATGCTTCTTCCTTTTTTTTTTTTCTTCTTTCTTCGTGTCCCCTTGCAGTTTCTTATGAACAGGAGATGGGTAGTGGGTTGTTGTCCCATTAGTGTTCCTCTGCTTGTGTTTAGATGAAATAGTAGGTCTGCTATAGATTGTTTTACCGTTTAGAAGGGTCATTCAGTATTTAAGGTCAAGTGGATATTGGTATATGATGATAATTAATGCAGAGGTGACTATTTGCTTCCTCTATATGTCTCTTCTTCTCCCTACCAAGCCTTTCTTCTCGATTACCTTCCAATTTTCATTCTTTCATATTTCAAAGGTCATGCCGAGAATTTTTCCTTCTTTGATCAACTACCAAAATAATTCCTTAGCCGTGGCCTCTGATGTGCTCCCATATGGGGTTTTCCTATGCTATCACGGTTGGGCCTCTATAGAACGGTCCATGAGGCGGGCCCATTATAGGTGGGCCCTAACTCATTCCCCCACATTTATAAAATAAGTTAGGTTTTGAACATACATATTTGTCATATAAATATTATTTAAATGCAACTTTTAGTTTTTATTTATTCTTAAACCAACTGTGATTATATTTTTTAAATCCAATTTCGTTAATTACAACTTATAAGCAAGTAATATGACTGCAAGGCCAAATAATAAAGTATTGCATTATGTGATAAAAAAAATGTAAAGTATAAGAACCACCACTAGGATTTGGAGTATTACCAAGTTCTACTAAAACTTTTCAAAAATATATGTTTTGCTTCCTAAATATAAACAACACTTAACACTGTTTGAAAGTTCCTTACTTCTCTAAAACGAGATGGAGAATGAGAGCAAAGAAGCAAGATAATTTTTAAATGATGGGGTTTGTGCGTAGCGAGCAAATTTAATTCTTTTGAAAAAAAAAAAAATGTACTACTTGGAATTAGCCCAAATCTTAGTAAAAGTTTTTGTATTTGACCCTAATCTATCCCATTATTATTTTAAAATTAAATATATTTTTTTTATTGTATGATTTTTGTAAGGTCCCGATTTGGGGTCCAAGCCCAACAGGTAGGAGACTCTGGCCCAAGGAATCCAAAATAATGAATTTTTAGAGAAGTGGGTTACAGAACTAGGCCTTAACTAAATGCATGCTAACGAATGTTGGGCCACGCAACACTTATAAACGGGAAAACCTTTTCCTGCTTGATTTCTGTGTGATCCGAGGAGACGTGGGAGATATATCTCGGTCCTTCTTCTTGATTCTGGTTTTTCTGCCCCCTTTTTCTCCATGGGAAGTCCTCTCACTTATATAGCCCCTTTCATGTCACTAGAACCCTACACTTGTTGATCATCTGAGCCTTCTCCTGCGTGCCCGTCCCATCGGACATCTTCCCCGCCTTTCTGTGAGTTGCGGTAGCCAAGATAACACTGTTCACAAGTCCCCTCCCCATTAATGTGGCCAGAAAAGTAGCTATCATGCATTTAATGCAGCTGCCTGTAGCCTCTCACTTGACCTCATACAATGTCACCCCTCTTACGGGTTTGATGGACTCATCCCTGTTTCCAACATTTGCTGGAGTGAGTTCTCATAGCTGGCAGAAGACATGTTCGAGTCATATTTGTCACGTCCGAGGAGACCTTCCTCCTCGGATCGCCCCCTAGATGACTGGGCCCACGAAACTTGGGCCTGGAGCCCTTAGCGTACCTACACCTTCTTCTCGGACTAGTAAATCCTCCCATACTGGGCTCAAGGCCCATTGTATGACCTTGGGCCTCTGCCCCTACAATAGCCCCTCAAAATTCCGAATTTTCCCTCCCATCCGAGGAGAAAAGGTGGAATTTTGACACTCGTGTGACACTTATTATAATTTTTCGTTTCCTGCGTGTGGGACTATTGTCTCACGTGCCTCATTATTGCTTCTGGCGCTTCGTAACCCACGAGGCGCTATTAATTGCGCCGGGCGGTTTTATGTTCCTGGCATCCAATGGTGGGGAGACTGATCTAACGGTGGACATTTCCCCAATTTTGGGGGCGGGAGCAATCCAGTTCAGCCTTCCTCTGCCATGCATATATAAGGTTTCTGTGGGGAGTTTTCTTTTAGAAAGAAGCACTTAAACACTCCAGAGCACTTCAGCATTCCGTCTCACAGAACATTCACAAGTCCATAGTCACGCCCTTGAAGATTTCTGGTGGGTTCTTCGAAAGCTTGGAAGATCCAACACCTGCGTTCACCGTAAGTGTTTATTTCCCCTCATTACTAACTCCTCTCCGTTGTTGTTCTTCTCGGCTCCATCCCATTAGAAAAAGAAAAACCCTCTTCATGCCACCTAAGGCTAGCAAGATGGGTAGGTTTCAAAACCTGGTAGACTCTCCGGCCGGTATGGAAGGTTTCAGGGCCAAATACCGTATCCCGCCGGGAGTGGGTCTGGAATACTGCTCCTCGGAGGAGATTTTATTCAAGAGGAAAACGGGGCAGGTCGCCATTCCTATGATTGCTTTCATAGAGGGAGGAATGACAATTCCCATGGGGAGTATAACTAGGGATTACCTTCGCGGTCATAGGCTGGCCCCCCACCAGTGCGCCCCAAACATGTTCCGGATCCTAGGGTGCGTAGACGCTCTAAACAAACAAATGAACCTCGGCCTCACATGGCGCGATGTAGTTCACCTGTACGAGTGCCATTGCCTCAATGAGTCGTATTACCTGAAATCCAGGTCCGACAAGGTGAGGTTGATATCCTGCCTTCCCAAGTTCAACAAAGGCCTGAAGGATGACCATTTAATTGTCTCCGGAGCATGGCACGACGGTCTTCATTGCCCAGTTAGGGCGGGAGCACCAGGTGGGGCATCGTAGGGTCAGGTCTTCTGGCGGGGATCTTAGTTTTTTGAGCTTTCATTTCATTTCTGCGTTGGTTTTAACTGTTTGCCTTCTCGGACTGACACATGCCACTCTTTGGGCATTTTGCAGATAAGAAACACAAAGCTCTTCGGCTAAGTTTGGTCAACGTCCCAGCCCTCAACTACCTGCTAAGGTTCGAGATCTTTGTGAGCGAGGACGGACAACTGCGCGCTGCTCATCTTATCCTAGATTACGAGCCCCTTTCTCGTGCCTTTGTGGACGTAGGCCAGGCAATAAGGGCTGGAAGTTCCCGGTTAGCACGCATAGACGTCTCTAAGCCCGGTTTGCTTTCCCAGAGAGACCTTCCACCCGTCCAACTGCCGATCCAGCGCGCTCCCCAGGAAGTAGCTGCTGCGAGAGAGATAATTGACTCATCTCACTCATCTCTCGAGGCGGAGATAGATCAATTCCATTTCGCTGAAGAAGCTGAAGTGCAAACTAGGCTTGTGGAGCTCTCTGATTCCGGCTCGGATCTTGACCGTTCCTCGGCTGCTCGCTCGCCTGGCTTGATAATCGCTCAGATTGATTCGAGCCAAGAAGTTGAAGAAGAAGGAATGGATCTGAAGCAGAGGTCCGGTCTGAGAGGGCTATTGTCCAACAGGAACAAGGGACAATCCTCTAAGGACGCCCCCAAGGAGCAGGCTCCAGCTAGACTTCCCCTTCCTCCTCCTTCATCCGCCGACCCTTCACTATAACCTATTCCCAATCTGAGGCGGAAGAGGCCAGTGGAAGAACTGGAGGAGGGTGAGGTTGGCCCTCAGCAAACCAAGCAGCAAAAGAAAGGAAAAGAGTCTAAGGACAAGCGAGCAAAGTCCACTGACAACCGAGACGAAGCTGCGCTGAGGAGGGCGCAACGCACTTAGTGCCCGCGGTTGGAACTGGACGGCGCTCCCATTCCCTGGGATGCCACACTTTGGGAGTCACAACGGGGGCAAGCGTCGCACCTCGCCGAGGCCCTGCAGCAGCCCCTGCTTCTACCCCGCGACATGGACGGGCTCAGGAAAACAGGGCAACCAGACCTCTTCAAGTCTTTGAAGAGGGATCTCGCTATGGTAAGACACAAGTCCTAGCTAGGCTGGACACCTTGCTCCACCTTCATTTAGCCGTTGTTCTTGTTTTAATGACACTTTTATTAATTCTATGCAGATCACCCAGCAAATCTTCGTGGCCGAAGAGCGGGCGAAAAATGCACGGGACGAGGTTAATGATGAGGTTCAATCCCGCATAGCCGCGAAGAAAACTGCTGCTGTCCTCAGGCTGGAAAAAGAGAGCCTGAAAGAAAAACTTAAAGAGGCTATGAGGGATCGAGACAGCGCCAATGCGGGCCTTGAGAGCACAATGAAGCAGGCTGAGGACATGCGCCAACAGCTTCATTTATCGGAGATAAACCTTGCGACCGAGAAGCAAATGGTCTCGGACCTTAAGGCGCAGCTGCTACAAGTGAAGGAAGGGGCTAGATTGGCCAGGGAGGCGGTTGAGGCTGCGGTGGCGGCCTCTTATGAACGGGGAGTGATGGACACTGAAGCCAGGCTGACCGAAGAGGTAGCTGTGGTTTGCAGGGACTACGTTACTGAGTCTTGGGGAGTTGCCATGGACCGGGCAGCAGTTCCTGTGGATTCCGACCTTAGGAGGATCGAGAGTATCTTCTTCCCAGAGGATATTCGTGAGATCCCTAGCTCGGATCCCTTAGAGGATCTCCCCTCCGCCCAAACCGTTCCTCTCGGCACCGACATCCCAGAGGGAAAGAGTGGAAACGAGGAGATGCAACCACCAACCGGGGATAAATCGCCAGAGGACGCCCTTACGATAAGGGACGTTGTTGCACAGGCTAAGGAAGCCGGGCTCAAACCAACGGCCGAGGAAGAAATCCCCGTGGCTGTTGTCCCTGCCAAGAGCTCAGCCCAGGACAAAGTTTAAGGCATTAGTGTAGGGTTTTGCTTGTAGTAGATTTTGCTTTTCATTTACTTAGGCTTCGCTAATATGTGTAAAACGAAACATCTTGGGATTTAATGAATGATATAGCTTCTTTTGCGTTTTGTTTTGCTGCTTCCATTTTGCCTTTGTTATGAATGAATCTTGACTATGTCAATAGACCTCCGAGGACGAGCTATTAGTTGTAATTTAAACAATGCGATTAAGTATGAACGAACGAAGTAGCAGTTAATTTCGCCAAGACTGTGGTCCGAGGGAAGGAAAGACTTGGGTACCTTCCAACACTTAGATAGATATGGTTAATTTCCACCAAGCCTGTGGTCCGAGGAGCCAGGCAGCACTTGGGTTTTGTTTAACACTTGGGTTTTCTTGTCGTAGCTAGGTTCCCCATAGGTTTGAGTCCGAGGACCATGCAAGACCTTGGTTCTGTCTAGTACTTAAATAGATATGGTTAATTTCCACCAAGCCTGTGGTCCGAGGAGCCAGGCAGCGCTTGGGTTTTGTTTAACACTCAGGTTTTCTTGTCGTAGCTAGTTTCCCCATAGGTTTGAGTCCGAGGACCATGCAAGACCTTGGTTCTGTCTAGTGCTTAAATAGATATGGTTAATTTCCACCAAGCCTGTGGTCCGAGGAGCCAGACAGCGCTTAGGTTCTATTTAACACTCGGGTTTTCTTGTCGTAGCTAGTTTCCCCATAGGTTTGAGTCCGAGGACCATGCAAGACCTTGGTTCTGTCTAGTACTTAAATAGATATGGTTAATTTCCACCAAGCCTGTGGTTCGAGGAGCCAGGCAGCGCTTGGGTTCTGTTTAACACTTAGGTTTTCTTGTCGTAGTTAGTTTCCCCATAGGTTTGAGTCCGAGGACCATGCAAGACCTTGGTTTTGTCTAGTACTTAAATAGATATGGTTAATTTCCACCAAGCCTGTGGTCCGAGGAGCCAGGCAGCGCTTGGGTTCTGTTTAACACTTAGGTTTTCTTGTCGTAGCTAGTTTCCCCATAGGTTTGAGTTCGAGGATCATGCAAGACCTTGGTTCTGTCTAGTACTTAAATAGATATGGTTAATTTCCACCAAGCCTGTGGTCCGAGGAGCCAGGCAGCGCTTGGGTTCTGTTTAACACTTAGGTTTTCTTGTCGTAGCTAGTTTCCCCATAGGTTTGAGTCCGAGGACCATGCAAGACCTTGGTTCTGTCTAGTACTTAATGGGGAAAGAAAATACAGGACACAAAGTTACACGGGGCTCAGAATTCAAATGAAAGAGATGCTCTTATTAATAGTAATACCTTTTGAGGTTATTTACATTCCATGGGCGGGGTACAGCTTTTTCGTTTAAATCTTCTAAAAAGTAAGCCCCTATGCCCGCCACCGAGGTGATACGATACGGTCCTTCCCAATTCGGTCCAAGCTTTCCCCACGCGGGATTTCTTGCAATGCCCAGGACCTTTCTTAGCACCAAGTCCCCAGGAGAGAGTGGTCTCGACCTCACCTTTGCGTCATATCCTTGTTTAAGTTTGTGCTGGTAGTAGGCGAGCTGGACCATTGCTTTGTCCCTCCTCTCATCGATGAGATCCAAACTTTTCTCCAGCAGCTCGTTGTTAACATCAGGAGAGAATGTGCTGGTCTTGAGTGTCGGAAAGTTTGTTTCTAAAGGAATGACAGCCTCAGCTCCATAGGTCATCGAAAAAGGAGTTTCCCTCGTGGATCTCCACGGTGTGGTGCGATATGCCCACAGGACATGAGGCAGCTCTTCCACCCATCTCCCCTTCGCGTCATCCAATCGCTTCTTTAGCGCGTTTACTATGACCTTGTTCACGGCTTCGGTCTGCCCGTTCCCCTGTGGGTAAGCCGGTGTGGAATATCTATTCGTGATTCCCAACTCGCTGCAATACCTTCTGAAGGCTTTGCTATCGAACTGGAGACCGTTGTCCGATATTAGGGTGCGAGGAACTCCGAATCTGGTGACGATGTTCTTCCAAACAAATTTCTTCATATCTACGTTTCTAATGTTTGCCAGAGGCTCGGCCTCAACCCATTTTGTGAAATAATCTGTTCCGACGACTAGGAACCTTTTGATCCCCACTGCTTTAGGAAATGGTCCTAGGATATCCAAGCCCCATTGTGCGAACGGCCAAGGGCTGGACATCGGGTTTAGGGTCCCTCCTGGTTGATGTATATTTGGGGCGAACCTCTGGCATTGATCGCACTTCTTCACGTATTCGTGTGCCTCTTTCTGCATGCTCGGCCACCAATAACCTTGGGTTAGGGCTCTGTGGGACAAGGATCTTCCCCCTGTATGGCTCCCACAAACTCCTTCGTGCAATTCCTCTAGGATAAACTCCGTGGCATCTGGGTGTACACATAGCAAGTACGGCCCTGAAAATGAGTGCTTATACTGTTTCAAATCCCCGGACAGCCAGAATCTTGGAGCCTTTCTTCTAATCTTATCGGCCTCGTTCTTCTCCTCGGGAAGCACGTCGTCCTTTAGAAATAGTATTAGAGGATCCATCCAGCTAGGTCCTGCCCTGACACTATGAACGTACGTCGACCCGGCTTTCACTATTGAGGATCTAGGTAGGTCTTCTACAAGTATAACACGAGGCAGGATTTGTGCCGAGGAGGTTGCTAATGTGGCAAGTGAATCAGCATGGGTGTTTCCGCTTCTGGACACATGCATTAGGCTGAAGAAGTTAAATCGCGCCTGCCCTCGCTGTGCTTGGGCTAGGTACTCTTGCATCCGTCCATCTCTCGCCACTAAATCTCCATTCACTTGTCCCACGACAAGTCTTGAATCCGAGAACATCTGTATGGATTTCCCGCCCAGTTTCTCCACCATAGACATTCCTTCTAGCAGGGCCTCGTATTCTGCCTCGTTATTCGTAGCCGAGAAGCCCAATCTCAGCGATTTTTCAATTGCAATCCCCTCAGGGGAAATGAGGACAAGCCCCACCCCCGAGCCCCTTTGATTGGTTGCGCCATCCATATATGCCTTCCAACTGGAGGGGCTCTGCTGGGAGATTGCGCCAACCGATTTTTCATCCATGTGTGGGGTTCCATTCCCTTCTTCTGATGTGGGTTCAGCAAATTCTGACACCAGGTCCGCAAGAACCTGGCCTTTAATGGCGCTGCGAGGCATGTACTTGATGTCGAAAGACCCAGAACGGTCCCCCATTTGGCTATTCTCCCTGTGTAATCCGCACTTCTGAGTATTGATTTGAGCGGGAGTTGGATTAGTATAACTACGGTGTGCGCCTGAAAGTAATGGGGAAGCTTTTGCGTCGCCTGTACGATTGCCAGAATTGCCTTTTCTAGGGGGAGGTAACGAATTTCTGCCTCATGCAGCTACTTGCTCACATAGTAGACAGGCCATTGTCTGCCGTTGTCCTCTCGGATCAGTACCAGGCTCACTGCGTGGGGTGCTACCGCAATATAGGCAAATAGTACCTCATCGGCCTCAGGATTGGACATGATTGGTGGCTGAGACAAGTACTCCTTAAGCTTCTGGAAAGCTACGGCGCATTCTTCAGTCCACTCGAAACCTTTCCACTTGTTTAATAGGAGGAAGAAAGGCCTGCACCTGTCAGCCAAGCGGGAGATAAAACGGTTTAAGGCGGCGATCATGCCAGTGAGTTTCTGGACCTCCTTGGGGTTCCGGGGGGGTTGCATGTTATGAATAGCTTTAATTTGATCGGGATTGACCTCGATACCTCTATGGGTAACCATGTAACCCAAGAACTTTCCCGACCCCACCCCAAATGAACACTTGGACGCGTTCAGGCGCAGCTTGTACTTTCTCAGAATTTCAAAGACACCACCAAGGTCACTGACGTGGTTGGATACCAGCTTGCTCTTCACAACCATGTCATCTATGTAGACCTCGATGCTTTTACCCATCTGTAGTTCGAATATCCTGGTCATCATCCTCTGGTAAGTCGATCCGACATTCTTCAGGCCAAAAGGCATCACCTTATAGTGGTAATTTCCAACGGGGGTGACGAAAGCCGTTTTTTCTTGGTCCTCGGCAGCCAGGGGTATCTGATGGTAACCCTGGAAGGCATCCAAAAAACTCATCCGAGGGTGCCCCACCGTAGAATCCACCAATCGGTCTATCCGAGGCATGGGGAAAGGATCCTTCGGGCAGGCCTTATTCAGGTCTGTGAAGTCCACGCAGACCCGCCATTTCCCGCTCTTCTTCTTTACTACGACCGTGTTGGCCAGCCACTCGGGGTAAAATACCTCCTTAATTGCCCCAGCTCTCTTCAACTTCGTAACCTCCTCTCTAACGGCGTTCGCATGCTCTTTCGACGGTCGCCGGGGAGGTTGCTTCTTGGGTTTTGCGGCCGGGCTAACATTCAGGTGGTGGCAAATGAAATTTGGATCGATCCCCGGAGCCTCGTAGGCGTCCCATGCAAACACGTCCAAATTCTGTTTGAGAAATTCAACTAGTAATTCCTTCTCTTCGGACGGCAGCTCTAAGCCGACCTGAAAGAATCTTTCTGGGTCAGAGGCAACAAGAACTTTCTCCAACTCCTCACAATTCGCTCCCTCGGCAGGTCCCTCGGTACACGAGACAACGGCCGAGGTTGTTAATTGCTATAGGCCATTCTCCGCTGATGTGGAAGGTTCAACACTCGACCGTCGTGAGATGGCTGACACCATGCATTGCCGGGCCATGACTTGATCCCCCATTATTTCCTTCACTAGCCCCTCGGATGGATATTTCACCTTTTGGTGTATGGTCGATGGCACAGCCCCTAGAGCATGAAGCTATGGTCTGGCTATGATGGCGGTGTAGGGGGAGTAAGCATCCACTACTATAAAGTCAACCTCCACCACGTCCGAGCATGTTTGCACAGGCAGTCTAATCAGGCCTTTCGGAGTAACGGTTTTTCCCTCGAAACTTATTAAAGGGGAGTCGTATGCCGTCAGGTCTTCTGGTTTTAGCTTCAACCCCTTGTACAAGTCCGGATACATCACTTCCACGGCGCTGCCCTGATCGACTAGCACCCTCTTTACATCATACCCCCCAATCCTGATCGTGACGACTAGGGCATCATCGTGGGGCTGGATGGTTCCCAGTTTGTCCTCATCCGAGAATCCGATTAGGGGTGTGGCTATCCCTCTAGCCCTCTTGGGCTCTCGAATATCAACCTCAGCGGGTAGTCGGCCCACCGACATCACTCTGAAGGGCTGAAAGCCGGTTCTCCCTGGCACGGCAAGAATGACATTTATTGTGCCAATGGGCGGCCTCAATGCACTTTGCCTTATTTCGACGTTCGACTGCTCCTACCATTCAGTGGGATGGTGCAAAAGGTGTCTCAGCTTTCCCTCTCGTACCAATCTGTCCAAGTGGTATTTTAAATTTCTGCAGTTATCGGTGGTGTGGCCCGGCTCTCGGTGATATTCGTAAAACAGATGCTGGTTTCGTTTAGTGGGGTCGCCTGCCATCCTGCTTGGCCATTGAAAGAACGGCTCGTTTTTCACGTTCTCTAAGATCTTATGTAATGGTTCTCGGAACACAGTATGAACTGCCTGTGCTCCTGTGGATCCTGATTGCTCCGAGTAATCCCTTCTCGACCGGTTGCTGTTGTTAAAATGGTCCGACCTGAAGTCCTTCCTCTCCTGAAGGACAACCTTCGCTTTTCCCTTCGCTGTCTACTGGTCCTCTTCGACCCTTTTGTATTTGTCGATCCGGTCCATGAGCAGGCGCACGCTGGTGACCAGTTTTCCAGTCAAGGACTTTCTTAAGCCGTGTTCTGTCGACAAGCCCCTCTTAAAGGTGCTGATGGCGACATCATCGTAATTTCCCTCTATCTCGTTATACACCTCCCAATACCTATCCGAGTAGGCCTTGAGGGTTTCGCCTTCTCGCATGGACAAGGACAGGAGGGAATCTAAGGGCCGAGGAACCCTGGTGCTTGTTATGAAACGAGAACCGAAAGCTTGAGTCAATTGCTTAAAAGAGTTTATAGAGTTCGGCTTGAGGCCATCAAACCACCTCATTGCCATGGGTCCCAAGCTGGATGGGAATACCTTGCACATCAACGCCTCGTCCTTGGAGTGGACGGCCATTCTCTGGTTAAACTGGCTTACGTGCTCTACTGGGTCCGTGCGACCATTATATATAGTAAAGGCAGGTTGGTGGAATCGCCGAGGAAGCTCGACCTTCTCTATCCTTCGTGTGAAGGGTGACTGGGAGATACGGTCCAGCGCTTTACTCATGGCGTCATTTGCTAGGCCCTTGTAAGATGGGCTTTTGTGGCTGTGTTTGTGAGGCTGTTCTTCCTCATAGGAGAAAGTTTCACTTGGCGGGGTTCTCGATCTTTGTCTGTACTCATTGTCCTCCTCAACGCTAGTGTCCGGACTAGGGGAAGGACGCCTTCGTTGCGCCTGACGTAATTTTTTCTTTAAGTCGTCGATTTCTTGCTGTAGAGCCTTGTTATCGTTTCGCTTTTGGGATGCGTGACCTTTGCCTTTCAGGCGACTTCTGCTCGTGTGAGAGGTGTTTACGCTACCCTCTCGTTGCCTGTTTTGATCTCTCTCGCGCTCTAGGTTCAGGAAGTTGTCCTGCCGTTGGGAGCCTGCATGTCCTGCTTGGCGCGGAACTGATCCTTCCATCTCTAACGGTCTTACTTGTCGAGGCACAAATATCTTCCCACAGACGGCGCCAATTGTAAGGTCCCGATTTGGGGTCCAGGCCCAACAGGTAGGAGACTCTGGCCCAAGGAATCCAAAACAATGAATTTTTAGAGAAGTGGGTTACAGAACTAGGCCTTAACTAAGTGCATGCTAACGAATGTTGGGCCACGCAACACTTATAAACGGGAAAACCTTTTCCTGCTTGATTTCTGTGTGATCCGAGGAGACGTGGGAGATATATCTCGGTCCTTCTTCTTGATTCTGGTTTTTCTGCCCCCTTTTCTCCATGGGAAGTCCTCTCACTTATATAGCCCCTTTCATGTCACTAGGACCCTACACTTGTTGATCATTTGAGCCTTCTCCTGCGTGCCCGTCCCATCGGACATCTTCCCCGCCTTTCTGTGAGTTGCGGTAGCCAAGATAACACTGTTCACAAGTCCCCTCCCCATTAATGTGGCCGGAAAAGTAGCTATCATGTATTTAATGCAGCTGCCTGTAGCCTCTCACTTGACCTCATATAATGTCACCCCTCTTACGGGTTTGATGGACTCATCCCTGTTTCCAACATATGCTGGAGTGAATTCTCATAGCTGGCAGAAGACATGTTCGAGCTATATTTGTCACGTCTGAGGAGACCTTCCTCCTCGGATCGCCCCCTAGATGACTGGGCCCACGAAACTTGGGTCTGGAGCCCTTAGCGTACCTACACCTTCTTCTCGGACTAGTAAATCCTCCCATACTGGGCTCAAGGCCCATTGTATGACCTTGGGCCTCTGCCCCTACAATTTTGATCATAGATTTATTGAGAGAAAATAATAAAATATTGTATAATTTCACAATAAAACTTGAGTACAACAAAGAAGAAAAAGATTGGGTTATAGTCAGCTCAACTGGTAAAGTCTCTAATGGTTGAATAAGAGATTTAGAGTTCAATCCCCGTCTACACTAAAAACCAATTGATGTCTTGGTCTGATAACAAAGAGAGCAAACATTAAAAGCAGACGCCATAAGTTAAAACTCTAAAAAAAAACAAATAAGAAAAAGAGGGACCTATTATTTATAAAAGAAATCAGAAGACATGGAAGATTTGAGAAATTCTTCGGCATGTTGTCATACATTGCAAGTATATTTGATTTACCAGTTTCGGGGCCTACCGCAAGGTGGCTGACTTGAAACTCAAATAAAAAAATATTGAATATACTTGCTATTGGTTTATTTTCCTATATTTTTGTTGCTTACTAAGCACAAACATCGGTTTCAAACATCTCTTAAAACCGTTAGAAAATTCCCTAGTCACCTTTTTTTTTTTTTTTTTTTTTTTTTTTTTTTTTGAGAAACAAATTCCCTAGTTACTTAGGCTGTGTTTGGTTGCTGTAAAATGTTTTCCGAAAAATACATATTTTCCGGAAATGCTAATTTCCGGAAAAGGAAAATATTTCTGTGTGTTTGGTTGCATTTCAAAAAATTTTCTGGAAAAAATTTTCTGGTGTTTGGAAAAGAAGAAGGAAAACACAAATCCAGAAAAACACAAGCCACAACCCAGAAAAAAATCATCAACGATCGCGATCCGAGATCGGGATCTCGCCGGCGCGATCTCGCGAAGGCGAGATCGCGATCAACGACGCGATCTTGCCGGCGCGATCTCGTGAAGGCGAGATCGCGATCAACGTCGCGATCTCGAGACGGCGCGATCTCGCGTTCGCGAGATCGCGATCGACGCTTCACGCCGTCGATCGCGATCTCGATCCGGTGCGATCTCGCGAAACGTCGATCGCGGTCGTCGGACTGGAGCTAGCGAGATCGGCGCGGACTGGAGCTCGGACTGGTCTTCTCCTCTCGCGCGCGCGCGCTCTCTCTCTCTCTCTCTTTTTCCGGAAATCCTTTGAAGTGAAAATGGAAGTGGTAATTGATTTCCGTGGTCAAAGGCCTTTTTTTTCGGTCAACGGATTTCAATTTCCGGAAAATAGAATTTTCCGGACCAACCAAACAGCCTCATTTCCGGAAATGATTTTCACCCAAAACAAACACAGCCTTAATTACTTTATCTATTTATGGGTGTTATTTATCTATTGGCTAGTCTAACACTCCATTCCATGTATAATTAATTAAAGAGAAATGTTATGTTAACAAAAATTTCGTAATAAATTCTAAGTGGTAGGTTGTTATTAGGCTATTATAAGTGGGAAAAAAGTAATTTAAGTTGTGTATTTAAATTAGAATCAATAACAAATTACTATTTGTTGGAAAAGTGTTGTGATCAGTGAACGCAACATTCCTCTTAATTAAATATTTTTAAAAAGTGTTAGGTAGTACCTGCTTATCCAAACTTAGGTGGTTTTTGTATTTGACCATTTAAATTAACAAAAAGTTTAGTGCCACCATAATTAGCACAACTTTTAGTTTTATACCAACTCGTCCATGCGACAGGTTATAGGCAGTGGAGAAAAAAAGATGGGTTCATGTAGATCCACAATATCACCATTCACAATTTGCAGTAGAGACGAGTTGCTGTAAAAGTTGTGAAATTTATTATAACACTAGACTTTTTATTGATTTATTTACTAAGGGTCTGTTTGAGATCCGCTTATATTACTGAAACTGAAAACTTTTTGCTGAAAGTACTGTAGATAAAGGTAAAAGTTAGTTGAAATAGTACAGTCAGACTTGTGAATAGTATTAAAAAATTCAGTGAGACCCATAAATAGTATAAAAAATAAATTGAATAGTAAAATAAGTTGAAAAAATTAATTATGCCAAATGAACACTAAGTGAGTGTTTGAATCTGGATGAAATACACGTTTTGCGTTTTTTTTTTTTTCCCTGCACGCATTTTTACTTTAGGGGACAAGAGTACTGTTCACGCACTGTTTATGCATTGTTCACGGGTTAAAAAAATATTAAAAATGGGTCCCACGGTACTATTCACACATTTAAAAATTATTTTGTTACAGTCTTTTCAGTTTCAACAAAAATAAGTTATAAAATTATTTTGTTACAGTATTTTCAATTTTCAATCCCAGTCAAAATAAACAGAGCTAATAATAGATTCTACAGATGTGTGAATGTACCATACCTAACATAGGAGCACAGGCCTCAAGTGGGCCTATTATAAAGAGCAATCAATTATCCATAATTTAATTTTTCTCAATCCAAAAAAAGAAAAAAATATCCTTAATTAAATTAAGCTAAAAAAAAATACAATTATACAACAATTTCAAGATAAAGACCACAACCCACTGTTAAAATAAAAAGACCACAACCCACGAAAACGCGTGGCAGATTCTATGACGTCCGTTACTATCTGTGAAACTCATGATAACAACACAACACACAAAACTGTAATTTGTCACCCTTCGCTTTGGACGAACGTTACCGAACCTATAATAAAAAACAACAACCACACCAGTGACCAGTCTCGTATAAATCCGAACCTAAAACAAACAACAACCTCAGCTCCGACCTCCTCCTCGTATAAAAACAAAACCCAAAACTCTCTTTCTCTTTCTGTCATTTTGTAATTTTCCAAAGTGAACGCTTGGAGAGAGAGAGACAGAGAGTTTGGACTTTTTCTAAGGAAGGCTGAAAATTCAAAGTCTTTTCGAGGAAATAATCAATCTACAGGTACTTTCTCTCAGCTTTGTCCCTTTTTTCCTTTCCTTTCCTTTTTATCAATTTGCATTTGGGTCTGTGTGTGTGTGTGTGTGTGTTTGTTTGTGTTGTTGTTGATTTAGCTTTGGGGTTATTGAAAAGATCCTAAATTTGGTGAAGTTTCGTTTGTGATTGGTGGTGATCTTAGGGTTTTGTGTTGAATCGTTCTGGTAATTTGTTGATCCTAATTTTATGTTTTTGTTGGTGGGGTTTTGGGGTTTTTGAGGAAAAAGATTGGGGATTTGGGTTGGGGTAAGGCAACCCTTTTGTTTGGTTACTGAGAAAACAGAGGAAAAGTAAATAATTTGGTTGTTAATTGAAATTGGGTTTTACTGGGTGAAATTGTATTTTTCCTGCATGTTCTGATCAGCCAAACAGAGAGCTGAAATGGGTTGTCTTTGTAGGAAATTTGAAGCTATTCATATGGAAATGTTTTATTTTTTGGTTTTAGTTTATCATGATGTTGCTGGAAATAGGCATTTCTCTTTCGTGGGGAAAGGAAAAAGAACAAGAACAAAGAAAAGTTGGAATCTTATGATTCCAGACTACAGCTTTCAATTCAGTCTGTTTCAAATTCCAAAATTTTATTTTCACGCTAGCTGAAGAAAAGTAGAAGGGAAATGGACGTTTTGAATGTGATGCTTTATGTTTCTATACGAAGAAATGAAATCCATCATGGAGATTTTTTTTTTGAAGTTTTTTACTTTTAGCTGTAAACTAGTGAATACATTTTATTATTACTCAGCAGAAAAATATATTTGAATAACATCAAATATTACTTATATTTTGGCAAATGACAACCTTGGAACTTAATTTATCTGTGGTTATGTTATGCAGTCTTAGGGGCTTTGGTTTGAGTTAGAATGGGTGAGCACCTGGTTTTGTGTGTTGATCGCCTCATTACACCTGAAAGTTTGCAATCACTGCAAGTGGCTGAAGCAGCCCCAGGATCTTCTGGAGAGAGTTCTGGTTCACATCCTGCTGATCCACCCACTTGTTCCATTGATGTTGAGGGGGTTGAGGAACATGGGATGTCTGAAGAAGAACCACTGATTCAGACAGTGGAATGTCGCATTTGCCAAGAGGAGGATAGCATTAAGAATTTGGAGATCCCTTGTGCTTGCAATGGTAGTTTGAAGGTATTTTTTTTTATACAATGCGTTCCTTTCTGAATTTGAAATCTTTAAAATATTAAAGGGTTCTGTTTCCTCATGCCTCTTGCTTATTTTGGAATTTGAAATTTGTTTTAAGGGGAATATTCCAATTTCCATCAACACTAAATGAACTAAGATTTTTGGTCATGGTTCCACATGGAGTAGGTTATCACTTTATATTATTTGTTACATAGTATTTTGTTGTTTGCTTTTTGATCATTTATGCTTGAATCAATTCCTTGGGATTTAAGTACTAGCATGGAGTGTGGGTAATTGTTCTTTGTTCATATTCTGAGGAATGTGTTTGTTCATCAATTCCCTTTAGCCAATCTAATTGGTTGGGCACTGGTCTCATGTAATAGAATCAAAAGGTGGGCTATACAATTGGGTAGCCTTTCCTCTTTGAATGCAAGATCTCTCTCTCATTAGAGAAGGAGAGGTACTACTACTACTAACATTTGGCTACAAGGCCTAGTGATCGCTATTCATATTTTTTCTATATGAAAACACAACCTTTATGCTAATGACATATTGCTCTAATAAAGCTCGATAGTAGTATTGGGCCATGCATTCATCAACCCAAAGTGGTATGTGTCATGCATATATCAGCACAGAGATGGTTACCTTAGATGTAGTTGACACGTTCAAAACTTATTCCCCAAACACGATATTTAAATATGAAGCTCTGTTCCTTTTTTGTTTTGTTTTTGTTCTTGTTTTAATTCCAGTGTTTGATTGTTATCATTTATTATTTGATCACAAAAACTAACAGCCTATCCCCTCCCCCCGCCTTTTTATACAGTTTGCTCATAGGAAGTGTGTTCAGCGATGGTGCAATGAGAAGGGAGATATTACTTGTGAGATATGCCATCAGGTAAGCTCCCACATTCTTAGTGTCTGGAACTGTTGCTCTCTTCATCTCTGTTCTGTAAAGATTCTAAATGGATGATCTCTCTATGTTGGATTAACAATGTTTTGAGACTTGCACATATTCTTGGAAATAAACAACTTGTTTATTTTCAGAAACTGACCGGGGTGATAGTTTTCTATTTCCCCAGTGATTTGCGAGTCACGAAATACATTGTTGTATCATGAACAGTGATATCTGATGTTTCACAGGTAGTTTGAGAGGACTTGATTCCTTCTGATATATTTTATTTTAGTATTGAAGGGATTTTTTTTATAAATTTTTTATAAATGTGATTTGCAATTAAGCACTGCAAAGTCTTGAATGTTTTAGGTGCATTTTGCACAAATATGGATAAGGGTGGGTGCTTTAAATAGCATGGTCTCCTATTTGAGTATAATATTTGTGTGTATTTGCTCGAAATGCTTATGGCCATATGCTTTTTGTAATCTAGTTCCATTTATGAGTTGAGAAGTCAAATTAGTTTATCAACTTTCACAGAAAAATTCTATCTTTGCAGCCTTACGAACCTGGTTATACTGCTCCACCTCCTCACTCTGAAGATACTACAATTGATATAAGGCAAGTTTGAACTCTGCCCCCTATGCTTACTACTCTTATTGACGAATTATTTGGTTTGCTTGATGCAGGGATGAACTTAATAGACAACCACACCACACCACACCACACACACACATATATATTATGTGTGTGTGCCTATATACTCATACATTTATATATACTAACTTGTACAGATGGGTAGATATATTCCCCCCCCCCCAAAACACACACACACACACACTCCCTCCTGTCCGCAAATAATTATTCTGTAGTTCTTTTCATTGTGGTCACTATAAATGGACTTGTATCTTATATGTTCATATTCTCTTTTGTTTCATGGATGTGTCTCTTAGTGAGGGTTGGACGATTTCTGGTACCCCATTGGATTTGCGTGACCCTCGACTGTTGGCAATGGCAGCAGCAGAAAGACATCTTTTGGAGGCTGAGTATGATGACTACGCTGATACTAATGCCAGTGGAGCTGCATTTTGCCGCTCCGCTGCTCTAATTGTAAGCCATAAAAACCACTTCTTAAATTGAATCTAAATGTCAAGGTTATATAGGAATCAATATCTTGGTGACATCTCTCCTACTTGAGAACGTATCTTGTTGATATATCAGAAGATTAACAAGACTTGACAACTGCATAATTTATGGGACTTACAAAAATATGTTCCTACTAGCTTGTTTAGTTTTATTCTTTCACTCCTTCAACTTCCCTGCCACCTGTGTTGGTAAAAGTGTCAAACACACATGCCCTCTTGGAGCCTAGGCGCAAAACTCAAAGCACAAGCACGTGCTTGATTGAAGTGAAGCACAATGTTCTCAAATATAATATAATATAACCTTTAACAAAAACATACATAACATATAAATTTTTTTTTTCTAAAACTAAAGTCAAAAGAGTAATATATTTTGCTTATTAACTAACATAAATAGTGACTTGGACAATGTTTGTAAGTTCAATTTTTACTTGAGTTATTTTATTTTCTTAAAATTTTAATATAGTAAATTTGAAACCAGTTATTAATGGATAATATGATAACAACCTAGTCATAAAAAGTTTAAGCATAAAATTTTATATAATTCGCTTGTACTTTATGATCAAGTGAAAGTATATGGTTCAATAAAAATATATCAAAAAATCTACGATCAAGAGCACAAGAATAGTTAATTATCCTTATCCATGTCTCTTGATATGTGAACAAAAAATTAGTTGTGTACTACATTATCTTTATTTATGTCTCTTATTTATGTCATTATTCATGTCTCTTGATATGTAAACATTATTGTCATGTTGAATTTTATGAACAGTATTGAATTGTGATTCTCTTTCTAGCTTGGTGGTGATTCCAAGTATCCTTATGTGGTGAAGCCTAAGATTTTAGGCAGATACTACGTGGTGAAGCCTAAGGATTTGTCCTGTTTCTCTTTTCTTTTTCCTTATTTCTACTTCTCAGTTCTCACCCTTTGTCCTGCATCAGTTGGTCAACTTGACAGCATTTAGACCTTATTGTACATTGTCTGATATGGGCTTTCTCATAGGCAACGCTTTGTATGCACTTGTTCTCAATTGGAAAAGGAAAATTTATTTTTTGGTTCTCTATGGACCCTTGTCACTTAGAGTAGTATCAATTCAACGTTACTATGGTTTAAATAGTTTTTTCTTGTTTCTTGTCAGTTAATGGCCCTTCTGCTGTTAAGACATGCCCTATCTCTTACCAATGCTGAAGGGGACGATGATGCTTCCACTTTTTTCTCTGTAAGTAGGATATTGGTGTTTCAATTTCTATGAAAAAATTCACATTGTTAAACTGTTTGACTAAATTGTTAATGCTCAACAGCTTTTCTTACTACGGGCTGCTGGTTTTCTTCTCCCATGTTACATTATGGCCTGGGCCATCAGTATATTGCAGCGTCGAAGACAAAGACAGGTTAGCATTCGGTTCTGCTGTCTTGAATATATTTTTCAATTTGTGGCAAATAGTAGCAATGAGGTTGATTATGCAAGGAAATCAATTGGAATTAGGCATGCTTCTCATCCACTGAAAAACTTGTTGGGGTTGTTCTTTGATCAACTTTTTTGATCATTTAAGAGAAGTTTCCCACTTAATATAATTGGACTTAAAAACTGTTGAATTATGGCTGGCTACAATCTTTGGAGGGGAATTTTTGCAGGGAAATGATGTCTATTCTACAAATGGGGTTTTCTTGAATGTAATTTTCTTGCTTCCTTTTCATAATCAAAATCTCTCTCTCTCATTCTCAGTGCATTTGCCTCTCAAATAACAGATGTTCACGTCCAAATCCTGTCATATTTGTATTACATACTTGAGAGTTTCTGGCTTGTTTATTTGTTAATGCTTTAATTTTAAAATTACTGTAAATTATTTTTCTTAATACTATTTTATTAATTTGTTTATACATTTTTATATTGGGTCAGGAAGCTGCAGCACTAGCAGCAACTGAAGTTGCATTTATGCTGCAGGCTGGACAACGTCGGGCCTTGCAGTTCACCATTGCACCAGGACCTGCAGTGAACCCCCATCAGGAACCACTTCAATGATATGTCGTTGATAATTGTGTTAAGATTCTGCATTGGTGAAGCAGAAAACTTGGAATTGGAAATTTGAGCGTGCTGTTTAATTTGCTACTGGCAGAGTGAGAAAATTGGAGGGTTATGTTTTACTTTCTGTTTAGTTGTGTATCTTTAATAGGGTCTTCTATGACCCTTTCTCATATTTTTAATTTAAAATTTTTCCTTCTTTGAATCTCCTCCCATTTCTCTCATTATGTTTGTACATATAACTCGGATCTTACTGCAGCAACAGTTATGCTACTTGGGAAAACTTGTCTTATTAGTGAGGGTTTGGATACACATTTGCGTCTAAAGTTTGCTTCTTTTTTTTTTTTTTTTTTTTTCAGTGTGAACAGTAATATCACAAGGGTTCACTGTACGGGAGACAAATTGTACTGTTCACGGGTCTACGGCACTATTCACATATAAAAAATTATTTTCTTACAGTATTTTTAGTTTTCAGTTTCAACAAAAATAAATTGTATTCAAACGGACCCTAAGCTGATTCCACATATTATCATAAATGCAAACAATCCTGGATGCTAGAATTTATGTTGTAAACATGTAAAAACTTCTTGATGAAGTTTTTTTACCAGCAAAGCAGCACTGCATCTATACAATCTATAATAATAGACTATCTATAATAAATTTTGTAAAGTTCCTATTGCACCATGTTAGTGACATCCTTTCCTATCTTTTGTCTTTTACAATTTTCACCTTGTTCAACCTTTCATCTCTTTCAACAGTTGCCTTCCTTTTTTTTTGATTGGAATAGTTGCCTTCTTAGTTCAACCTTTTATCTCCTTAAACATTTGTCTACTTAAATTTTCCATTTCATTGCATTCCTCTAATGCATTTTTAAATTTTCTTCTTTCTATCTTCTTAAATTCTGCTCGCTCACTTTATTAAACCTTTCATCTCCTTCAACCTCTCTTCTATCTTATTTTTTATCAAATAAATTTCTTATTACTTCCTTTCTACTTGCTCTCTCGCTCATTAAATTTGTCAACAACAAAAGAAAAAGGTCAAGACTATTTCTTTGATTTTGTTTATCTTTTGGTGGATATTTTTATAATTTGTATTGCCTTTTTTTTTTTTTTAAATAAATTTTTATTATAATTCATTTAATTGCCACATAACATTTCCTTCTCTTTTTGGCAAATCTGTTTTGGATTATACATTTAGGTTTTTGGATGTTTCAATTCTTGATCGAAAGTTGTCTTTTTTTGTTTTTTTCTCACTTCATTTTGGTTTGATTTGAGTTTGGATTAATAATTAGTTGTTTTGGAAGTGATAATTTATGTGTGTGTGTGTGTGTTTTTATTTTTATTATAATTTTTAATCTTTCTGGGTGGAAATATTGTAGTTTTTGTGGAGAAAGTACATTATTTTGAAACTATTTTATAGTTGCACATATCCAAACAAAATAAAAAAATGGACAGTCAAATGAAAATAATTGGATAGGTGGCATATTTAGCTTTTGCAATCGGATTTTTATTATTGATTTTGCTAATATTTGTTTATTTGATAATCTTTTTGGGTGGACAAAAATTTTGCAATTTTGTTTATATTTTTTTATTCAATACTCTTAAATATGAGATTTTACAAATACTTTTTTGTTGTTGAGATTTTACTAATGTTTTGAAACCTAAAATAAAATATTTTTATTATAAAAATATTTTGTTACAGATGATTAATTTAAATATATGATCTAGCGACTATTTAAAAAATATATTATATATTAGATCCCATTAGATAATAATTACATATTATTGCTCAACGCTCTGAGCTTAGTTTCTATTATGGGTAAAATTCATGTAAATTATTTAGGTATTGTACCAAATAAATTCAGTCATGTATCTTTGGAAGCAGCATTGACCAAAAAGCCGATAAGCCACATTGTTGTGCTACATTGACCATTAACTTGGTTGAATGTAAATAGAGAAATAAGTCATATGATTGAATTTAAGTGAGGAATGTAACGTATAGCACTTAAGTAAATATACTCAAGTTTTGTCTTTATATTATATTCACTAATGACCTTTATGCTTTTAAATAAGTTTGAGGTAAACATGCCATCATTAGTACTATTTAACCAGTACATGTATGTTCCTCTCACATAAGAGAAAATCTTATATGTGCTGGTCTCATGAGACCAATGTCTCACTAACCGGCGTAAGAGATACTATCTCTTCACATAAAGGTGGATTCTATGCTTGTGAGGTCCACCTCCATGTGAGAGAGGTGTTACATTATACCCCTTACACAAATCTTTTTTTTCCATGCCATAGGCAAGACGGTTATGCTCTCATGCTTTCTATGTCTTAATTTCTCCCTTTACAATTTTCTCCTTCCTTCCTTCACCTTTGCCTCAGTTGTTTTTTTAGCCTACTTAATATATGGTGTTTCTTTAGTCCAAGAGCTTGTTATATGCTTGTCTGTCCTTTTTGGTTTTCAAATGAAATCGTTTATTCTTTCTATTTATTTGAATGTATCTGATGCTGTTGTGCAGAAGCAAAACTCTACACAACTGTTGGCACGTGCCAACTTTTAATCTACCTGCTATAAAATATAGATTAAGGCCAGCCAGCCTATGCTTGAATCTTCACAAGAATATGATTCTTGCTCTTTTTATGTTAAGATATCAACGGAATGTGATTAAGCAATGATTTGATGTTAATGATCCTGAATTTGTACCAAGTTTTACATGTATTTTCGTCATTTGTCAAAAAAGCCTCTAGTCCTTTATATTTCTGTGCTGATAGTGGACCCAAAGAATTTGGGTATGCTGGCCCATCCGATTGAGGCTGCTTATCTTGTATCACTCTTTATTTATTTTTAAACTAAGGTTCTGGAATCCTATAACTTTAGTAGGTCCATTCTTAAGAATCTGCAAAGACGCCCTACTTTGATTTAACTTAATTATCATTTCTCATTCAATGTCCCTCATGTATGTGAAGACAGAATTGTAACATGAAAGGTTCTATAGCCTTGTCCCTTATACATTCTTATATACATGTCTTGTTCAAATTTCTGGTACAAAATTCATGATTCCAAATTTAATTTGCAGAAATTTAACTTAGTCAATCAGAGTTAACTTATGAAACGTGCATGCATGGTAGTTGTTCACATGCTAAATTTTGCAATCACACAGAATTTTCAGAATGAAAGGTGCATGCCACCATAGATGGTAGTGTTTTTTTTGGGATTGCCAGCTGATGATATGAAGAATGATGAAGAAAAAGAATTCATTGATTGTTTAAAGTTAAATGTGATGGTGAAGGATGATTTTGGAAAGCAAGAATTCATTGATTCTTTTGCTTTAATACAACACTAGGAGAAGAGGCCCACATTGTAGAGTATCTAACCTCTACTATACTTGGCCTGGACCATGACCAGTCCCTATCCTTCCTTCCTTAGACCACTTTTTTCTCTCTCACGCATTCAATTTAAATTGTGAAGAAGCCTGTGCTTTAGCATATTTTCTTCTTGTTTTTGGGATTTTATAACTTAAACGTGGGTGAAAGAAGTGAGGGAAAAAAAAGAAGAGGGAGAGAAAGATGGTCTTCATGGATAAGCGAGAACAAAATAAAAAAGAAAAGAATGAAGCTAGATATTGAAGCTAAAATGACCATTTCCTTTGGAACTTTAAATGGAGGATTCAAGGCTGAGCAATCCGAAGACAGAGCAAAGAAAAGCATAAAGGAATTCCATTTAGCACAAGAAACCAAGATTGTGATTTTATGTTGCATGGAGTGAAGAGCTTGGAATTCTAAAGTTAGTTAAGCAAAAAGCAAGTCTTGGTGCATAAAAGCAAGTTTTTTTTTTTTTTTTTGGGTTTTTGGGAGGGGTTACTATTCCTCACCCATTCCCCAACGTCTCTACTTTTGATGGCTTCCTTGCTACTATAGCAATCTGAAGCAAATTTGATTTTTCTTTTTTATATATACTAATTAATATTCTTCTTTTCAGTAACATGTACTAATAAGATATATTTTCTGTTTAGCACATGTCACTAATCATGCCCACATTTTCTGCAACTAAAATGGAGGATGAGGGGAATAAAATTGGGTTAAAGGATACAGTAATATAAAGGTGTATCATGCAAGGAAAATCCCAATTTGGAATTAGAAATAAGAGATATATTTAAGCTGCATTAGCTCAGTTAAAACCTGTGTGTTACTGTGTATGTAAACTATTTTATCATGGTGTAAGAACATGTCAGCACGGTCAAATTACGTGGTGGCCAGTTGGCTAAGAGTTCAAAAGTATGTTGTTGGTCTTGTTTTGGTAAGAAAAGAACAAGACAATTCGTGGAGAGATATAGGGAAACTAAATGCAAAGATACTTGGCTTCCCAAGGATAAGGTTCCAAACTAACTTTCTATTCAAACCTGTCAGAGTCTTCTAAAACAGCCTTTTATTGCTTCTATGGCAGGCTTATGATTGAGGTGAATCTAAAACTTCCCTACATGTTCTGGGGCCTCCTTGTGCTTTATGCTTTTAGCATTCCAAATCCCATAAAAGATAAAACCCCCAGGCTTATATTCTAAATAGGGAGTCTCAGACACACAACATATTCTCTCCTAATCGCTTAGTAAGATACCTCTATAGCTCTTGTTTTTGCAGGGTGCAAACATGAGTCCTTCGGCACATAGAGGAGTCATTCTTCTTGTTTGTATTGGTCTTTTAGCTCTTCAACCAGAGGAGGTTTCTGGCCTGAGAAGCATTGATCTTGCTCTCAAATGGGGCAAAGTGCAATCACCATTTCTTAAGCATTTGCGAGTCCTAAAGGTTGTTGCTGTGGACGATTTTCATACAAAGCTGAATTTGGCACCTGCACCTTCAGTTATGGTTGATCCAAATCAGTCGAACAAAAGAAGAGTTCGAAAAGGATCAGACCCCATTCACAACAGGTGCTGACATGCTGCACCTGTCTCTTTTACTAAGGAGAGAGGTGGTAAGGGGTTTCACAAAGGAAGAGACGGCTGGTGGCTATTACTGATGCAAAGAGAAGCAAAGGGGTGGTTTACATTCTGCTTCTCCAACAGTTTCTTGAAGTGGATTGCCTGGATTTATATATGTTCATTTGTTTCAGTCGAAGCTTTTTGTCAAGCTGAAGAAATTGCAGCTAAAATCAATCTGTGAGCCAGTAGTATTTCTATATCTTGTAATCTTAGGTCCTAACTAACAGCTGAATACTATAAGAGGGTGACAGATGCTGGCTCATACATACAATATATAGTGAATTTCAAATTTTTCTATATGAGGAAAGACAAGAATTTCAATTTTTTTGCATTGGTGACTCTACTTGCATGGATACCGTTGATTAATAGAATATATTTCCTTTTGCTATTATAGCCAATTCTAAATGTTGATTTAATTCATTCCTTGTTCTCTTCCATGTTCACGTAATTAATATTATGCACTTGAGCATATATGGAGAGAGGCAAATAGCTGTGCAGATTTACTGGTAAAGAGGGGTGCTTCTCAATCAGAAAGGGAAGTTTTGTATGACATATGCCCCACTTTTTTGTGGCAATGTTTATATTGGGACTCCATGGGTTTTGTCTCATCCCGGAGTCGTCGTGGTGAATAAGGGTCCAGTAATGTTTTGTTTAGTTACAGCTAGCCCTCTCTTCGGTTTTGGTTTGGTCGGTTGTGTTTCAGTTTCCAGTGGTTAGTTTGTGTGTTGATGTGTTTTCCTGTACTATAAGTGTTGTTGTCATATTTATGTTTGTAAGACTTATGTTTATGTAATATAGCTCCCGTATATGCAAAAAAAAAAAAATTTAATATTATGCACTTACAAAATTTTGGTTTATAAACTCAGAGGTCATCTTCATTATATGATACTTCCATCTATTCAGTTTATGCTGAGTATAGGGTTTGAAAGGAGGACTAAGAGGCTAACTAAAGTTTTATGCAAGTGCTCTGTAATCATCATGCTCAAGGCATTTTTGATTCTGAAAAAAATGAAATAAATAAACATTACAAATGGTATGAATAAAGTTAAGTCATCAAAATTCAAAAGCCTTAACAAAGCTTCAAAAAGACTAAGCTAGCTTGTGCCTCTCTCTGACATGTCCACATTTAGCCAAATATTTGGTGATCTCCATATGGTGCAAGGTCAAGAGATCTCAAAGACTCTTTCAAGTTTTTGCATGTCATTTCAATTATTCTGTACTGGAAATTGAGATCTTCTATATCTGTTGCTCCTGTGAAGTTTAATTTGTATTGGAGATATCTTACGTGAAACTGCTTCCCAAATCATATCCACAGCATCACCAGGTTGTGATGGATACTGATATTCAAAATGATGTGCAATCTCCTTCAAATTTCCCCACATTTTCGTCCACTTTTCTTGCTTGATTCCTCGAAGAAGATTCAGTAGGTAACCCTTCTTTACAGCATCAGATGCACGGACAAATAAGCAAAACTGTGAGTAGTCAATGACATCTTCAAATGGTAGCTCAATCTGATCACTAATAATCACAGGAACACAATGACTTGCAATGGCATCGAAGAGGCGATTTGAGGAAGGGGTGTCCCCGGCAATATTCAGGCAGAACTTGGATGATGCCATCCCTTTGCCTGCGGTCCTAACCCCATTCCCTCCGATGCTGCCAAATGTGAAGTGTACATCTTTCTCATCTTTGAGAAGGTAATACAGTTCCTGGCGAATGATTCCTCCCTGAAAAAAAATTTAAGATGGAGATTAGATTGATTGATATGGAGCAAAAATCATCAAGCAATTAAACAATAACTATCGTCAAAACTATATGGTCAGACATTGCAAAGAGAGAAGGAAAGCACCACAAACAGCTTGTTTGTTGAAAGATGAGCAATGATGACGAAAAGAGAGCATCATAACTAAAACAAAAAAATATAGCATTAGAAGTTTATTATGTTAATCATATCTCCCGCAACTGATAAAGGGCATTTTCCATATGTGGTATGTAATTGGGAGGAAAAAAAGTAATTAGGATAACTTGTACGCACCAACATATGAAAGTAAACTAAAGCAAAAATTGGCCATTGCCGATAGATTTTTTCTCTCTCCAGATGATGAAGTGTAAGCCAAATACAAACTGCCATTGCTTGGGAACCTAGAAACATAGTAACCAAAAGGACCAAAACACTGCCTCAGCTGAGGGATATGCGATCTGCAAATAGTAGCCATCCTTTTCTTCTTTGGCTAGGAAGTATGCATCTCACATGAGCTGTAATAACAGTACAGTTGCTAGTAAATCTACTTCAATACCTACTGTTGCCAAGAGCCTTATTGCTCAGTGGCATTTCTCAGTCTCCCATGGGGGAAAACCTGTGCTCAATTCTCCCCCCTTCCCCCAACTTGTTATAAGCAAAAAAAAATCAATTCCCGGTGCCAACTGCCTGTTAACCATTTGATATGGGAGATTATATGCCAAGTAAAATTTTAATGGTGTTTATTTATGAAGTTATGACTAAATTGATTAGTAATACCAAGAATACCAACCCCCCCTCCTTTTTTTTTTCTTCTCATTTTTGGTATTTCACAATAACTAAAACCAACTAGGAGAAAAGTGTACGCAAATGGTAGCTCGAACGTGAATCAACAAATACATTTTTTACTGTCTTCTTTTCAACTTATTACCAAAATTTGACACTTCACTGTTACTTTATCATAAAAAAAAGGACAATCGAAGTTCTTTGCTTTGAGCTGCAGTTAGTCTGAAACACATTTAAAGTCATTCCAATTCCACATTCAGGATGGAATCAGCAAATCACAAAGCATTTCATCATACCATTGCATCCTTATCAACTGATTCCACAGGAATAAAATACATAAATGCATGTGGTAATTAATTCCAAAGCTGGGGGATAGCATAAGGCCATACAAAGAAGAGAAGTAAATATATGAAGCATTTTTCCTCAGAATGAACACAATAATTCACATTTCATAGTAAGAGGGAAAAGAAGAATAACTCACATCTTTCCTATATATTGCCCCTTGGAAATACACCAATATAGGACGTTTGTCAAATGGAGCTGATTCACCATTGGAAATGGTCCTCACTAAATGCCTGTAAGGAGCAATTATATCCTTCCCAATATTTGCAATTTCAACTGGGTATCTTCCAAAATCTGCAAGCACAAACATGGCTGAACCCAACTTGCTTCTTGCATCTAACATGCTGTTTGGATGGTGAGCAATAATTAAATGATCCTTCCCACCCAATCGCTTCCATTCCACCTGTCCCCTCAAAAACTGTACCAATTTGTTCTGCAACATGCGGTTAACACTAACTTTCTCCTTTCCAGAAACCTTAGAATGCCTGTTGTAACTCAGAGACGAGAAGAATGGCACAAAAATGACATCTGCTTGGCTTGAATTCTTCACTCTTATGGCACTGCATGGCCTTACCACATCTGGGGCATTCGATGACAGAAGATCAAGGGTGAGCCAGTACTCTATACTGTGTTGTAAATTCAGCCCACCTGGGTGTGGTGGGATTCTACCTGAGCTACTGACATTTGGCCATGTTTGCTTATCACTCCCCTTCCAACCCAATAATCCAAAGTGAAATTCAGGAGGCAAGTCATACATAAACACCCTCAAGAGTGCCTTAGTCGGGTCACAGTCCATCTTTCTACGCTTTCCTAAAGATTGCATTTTCCTACTCGAATTGTTTACTTGACATGCCAACTTCCCACTTCTCACAGTTCTTTCAGCATTAATTTGTGTATCCACAGAAGGGAGCGAAGGAAGTGTAATTTGTTCACTTCTGGGTTTTAAGTAAACTGAAGTGCTATTAGAGAGAATAATCTTATATACTGATTTGGGTATAATCGAAGTGTTGGTAAATTCAAGAAGGAACACAGATGAAAGAATCAAAATAAACATAGAAAGGGTTCCTAAGTAGAAAAGAAACCTTGAGGGAAGCATGCTCTTTTCCGACATTGGTGAGATTCAGGCAAACTTTTCTGATTTAAGAAAGTTAAACAAGAGAGCAACAGCTTCTACACTAAAACGAAGTATTTAAATTATACTAATAATCTCTCTCCTTAAGATCAAATTGCAGTATTAAGATACTACAAATCCAAGCCAATGGATAGTTAGCTTCTACAAGCATCAATTTAGAGGGAATCACATGAAAGAAGAAGACTTAGCTCCTACCCACTAACAAATTCAACTTGATTTCCAGAAACTCTCAAAGAATTTTGAAGACCACAAGGTTTTCTATGCTATTCTAGTACCACATAAAGTCTCATAAACACCACCTTTGATAATCTCCAAAAGAAAATCTTGGACTACATCTATGGTTACCTTGCTATTACAGAAAATTATGCTTCTCTTCTTGGATTCATCATAAAAAATCTAGCGATAAATCTGCACAAACAAAGTAAGAAAATTTTAGTATACTTTTTTCCCTGCTGAAAAAACAAGCACATATTTTTTGATTCATTGCTAGAGCTAAAACAAAGATTCTAGAAAAACCTCCCAGGAAATAAAAGAAAACTAAAAATAGCAAGATTAAATTAATATAGTGAACAATTAAGATTTTTGTTATCTGGGTTCTGAAACATGTACAAATTGATCACAAACTGAGTTGATGAGTACCTGATCAGCTGAGCTTGGACTCTGAGACTCCCCATGTACAGAACACACACTGAGGTACAGCAAATGACTTTTTACAATGCGCATGGACTACCAATTCCAAAGGGTCTTTACCCTTTCTTTTCACGTCATTGACTCATTGCACGCTTAAACATTTTCTTGAGCTTTCTTAAGGAACTAAACTATGTATTAAAAAAAAAAAATAGGCAATTTTTTTTTTTTATATTTTTCTTGTGGCTGTTCATGTAGAGAAAGAGAGAAGAGACAGAGAGAGAGCACAGTCAGCAGTTACAATGCACCTTTCTCGTAATGATCTCACTATCTTAGACTTTCTAAAAAGTAGTATTAAAAAAAAAAAGTATAACTCATTTGGGATTTTATCAATATCCTATAAATTAGCTCAAGAACAGTTCAAGGAGAAAATTTATGTGGAGTGGGATACGTTTTAATAATTAACAATAATTAATATTCTTAAAAAAATTAATTAGATAATTTATTATTAAAAAAAAAAAAAAGACTTAGATGAAGTCAAGTAACAAACAAAGTCATGGATAAGTTTCAATAGTTGAATTTCACTTATATGTTCTCCTTGTTATTTTTCATAAAAGACTTTTTAACTATTTAATAAGACATTTTTTTTAAAAAGTTTAATAAGACTAATTTTGGTACCAACGTGCATGATGGTCGTTCACATACATATACGCTTAGATTAGACTTTGTATAAAAAAAAAGACTAATTTTTGAAAAAAAAAAAAAAAGATACTAAGAATATCACCCCTACTTAAATAAGAGAAGTTAAAAAAAGATATGGAGTTTATTTTAAAAAAAAGATTTGCATAATTTAATCCGAATTTATTTAATATTAAATTACTTTATTCAATAAGATATGGAGTTTTAATCAAAGATTTTTATTTCTCTCTCTCTCTCATATATATATATATATATATACTAAGAAAATTAATATTTGAAAGGTATACAATTATTTCATGAGGGTGTCACGCAGTGAAAGTGGGGCCATATAAAGACAGCGGCAAGGACTTTTTTAATGGAAAATGTTCTCAAGAGGTGATTGTTAAAGTTGCACTAATACCGAGTCTCATTTAAGAAAAAAAAAAAAAACAATGAATTGTAGTTAACATTTAACAGACACCTTACCCGTTAACACAACTCATTGTAATAAATGTTCCCATTTTAGTCCCGTTAACATAACCATTATTATTACTGTTGTCCTTACCTAATACTTATGGTGCAGTTTTTCAAAAAGAAAAGAAAAGAAAAAAAAAAGTACTTATGGTGCAGAAATGGTCCCATTCAACTGAAGGGAAATGTCAAAAAGCTTTACCATTCCATCTGTGGTTGGTGAGTTCATGCATGCAGAAGATAGACTAGACACGTGTAAAAGTTTTTGTCCTAAAAGGACAGAATCTCTTTGCCAAAGGCCGAAAGAAATGATGCCATTTTGATTTTTCACGAGAAATTTATTGCATACTCTTCACGTGAAAGAAAGAGCATACTCTCATTTTCTTGTTCAAAATTTAGGATAATAAAAAAGGATTTGAGACAAAAGAAAACACTTTTTATTTTCCTTTTTTTTAAAGTATCATATAACCAATCTTGTTAGTAAGCATTACTTTGAAGTTATTATTATTTTCCTTTTTTTTAAAGTATCATATAACCAATCTTGTTAGTAAGCATTACTTTGAAGTTATTTTAAATAAGAATTTTATTTGAAATATATGTATTTTGAGTCTTTGACTTAATTTGTAATTTCCTTTTGAGTGAAGACTTGATTCTTAATTGACATAAATGGTCGTAAGGTGTGATCTATAATTTTTTTTTTTTTTTTTTTTTTTAATGGGAAAGAAGTATTTATTAAAGAAAAAGAAAAATTGCAAAGAAGCAAGATTGTTTGCCTCAACCTTGATAATAGACTCTAAGGAGGAACAACCTATATCAAAATAACCAAATACATTTTGATTGAGAGACTATTTGGCCAGGGTATGGGCAGCACCTGAGTTTCTAGGAACCCAGTTTACATAAATGATTGAGGATTGGGAGACCAAATAAGACATATTAGAGTAGGTGTTAAGAATTCTCTATGGGATTTTAAGCTCTAGCTTAGAAAATATGAAATATGATAGCTTTATGGTCTAGTTTATAGCTCTAGCTTCCAATTGGAGATAGAGTTTGGTCTTTACCTTCTGGGAGATCGCAAATACCGACTCTCCTCTCTAGTTGGCTAAAAGTTGTATTATTAGATTATAGATAATAACATTGTATCATATAAGTTTTTGAGGCTCCATAGTTTTACACATCATTATTTTAAAAGAAATGATATGTCTACAACATTTTTACAACAAATCCTAAGTGACAAGTTGTTACTAGTTGTTATTGTTGGGGCAAAAAAGTAATCTTAGCGTTAGTTTGAAATTTGAACTAACAACCACTAACCACATGTGATTTGTTGTAAAAATGTTGTAGACGTAGCATCTCTCTTATTTTAATATATATATATTTTAATTAAATCAAAATTTTATTCCATATTTAAACGTTCTATTAAAATCTTACCATCTCATATTTTCTTTAGATGATAGATTATGTAATTTTATATACAAACACAATCATAATAAATGCATAATAATATAGTTCCATATACATTCACAACCATAATAAAAACTCCCTTCGTACTAGTTTATTTGTCCTCTATTTTATTTTGAAATGTTCCAGAATATTGTACTGTTTCTAAAAATAAAAGTCATTAATATACTAATGTTCCTATTATACCCTTATTTTATTTTCAAAACTATTTGAAAAGAAAAGTAACAAATATTTAAAAAAATCAATCTAATTGGAGCACCTTTTTAGTTGTCTCATTAAGAATAACTCTTTTTAAAAAAACCTGATAAATTTATTTAAGAATAGTTTTGTAAACTTATACATTTTTATAAGGCAGACAAGACAATAAATGATGTTCCCTTAAAGAGTTTAACTTTTCAAACATGACAAACAAATTGGGATGGAGAGAGTATATATTAATGAAAACCATAATCTAAAAAATTCTATTATTATTTTTATTTGTTTGGTAGCAACCTTGAAAATGTAAATCATTATTTATTTTTTATATAAAAAAAAAATTTCACACGATGTGAGATATAGTTCATTTTCAAAAATTTTAACAAAAAAGAAGCTATAAAATATATACTTTCACGTACAAATACAATCATAATAAATGTATAATGCTGGAATATATAGCTTATTGAAAGGACACGATTTGGAACGACCCAAGAACGATACTGGGTTCGCACGTAAATAGGCCCTAACAATATCATTTATAGAGCGTGGGTTTGAAACGCTAGGCTTTGATCATGAGTCGGTGGTTTTCCGGGGTGTTCATACATAAATAAAACGTGTACATACATAAATGAATCGTGCACGCTCTGGGAGTCTTTCTCCTAGAGGTGGGCTGGGAGGCTCTGGTTTTGGCCATTTTTCCTAGCCTCTTCAATGGATTGCTTTCTTCTCCTTTTATACTAGCCTGTGTTTCTTATCCTTCGTCCACGTGTAGGGTCGACTTTTCAGGACTGATACTTGTCCCATCAGCCCATACTCAAAGTCGTTGGAGGTGGTTGCAAAAGCTGAGTAGTATGGCTCTGTCAGGTGCAGAGTATTGAATGGCAGTAAGGGCAGCTTTCCCTGGTCGTTGCCCTTTCCAGCGTACCCTTTTCTATTGACTTAGATATTTTAGATTTTGTTCCAGCTGTTCTTGTACCATTTTTACCCTTTCTTTTGGTGAGACCTTGGACATGCCGATGACTGAATCATCCTCGGCAGTGTCCCAAGGCTATTTCGTACTTATACTACCGAGCCTGGGCTATAACCTTCCTCGGCTCGGGCCTTGGGCCCCAACGAATGAATGGGCCAGGACCACAATTTATTGGACCCCACACTTATCATAAATAAATTTCTAATAATAATAGTTACTATAATTATCAAATTTTATATTTAAACAAAAAAATCATATATATTAAAATTTTCGATGCATTTGCACATGTTACCCGCTAATTTATTATATAAACTTAAACCCCAAGAGGCAGAATGTCATTTACAAAAATAAAAGGGGTTTATGATATTTCCCCAAATCTTGAGATAAATTATTGTAATTCCCTCTTTTATATAAATCACACTATAAACACTACTTTTATTACATTAATAACAATATGTCATTTTAATAACTGTGGTTTTTTTTTTTGTCAAAACATGGATTTTTCGTGACAAACTAAATCTAACTTTTTAATTTTGTTGTTTTATAATTTATACCTCGGACTTATTAGTGAGTCATGACAATTTACACTCTCTATCCATATATGTTAAAACTTAAAACCACTAATGGACAACTTCAGTTGGTACTCTTCAATTATCTTCTCTTAAATATCATTTTCATTCTTTCTTTGTCAAATTTTGAACTGTTATGACCCGGCATCACATTACAGGTGTTGTCTTCTCTCTATTAATTGTGTTTTGTGCTTCCTTCCTCTCTCTCGGAGTTTCTCTCTCTAATATGATGAATATAAGACAACTACTTACATCAAATGGTGTCATCAGTTAAAGTATAAAAGCACCGATCAAAATTTCACTTCCCCCAAATAAATTGTTTCGTGGGTACGTAGTTTTTAAACAATATGGGTGAAATGTTTAGATTGTCATGGTTTATAAATTCTAAAATTTAATATATATACACCACTCAATTACTTGTTATAAAATTCATATTTTAAAAATATCATCATTAAATTACATGTTCTATATGTTAACATTAATACCGATTTTCATGTTAATTTGATTTTTATTTATCATTCAATCCATAAACACATTTTTTATGCGTTATTTTAAACTACAAAAACTTAAATTCAAACAATTGATTGATGACATTGTTATTGATCTTTGATCACCTTGAAATTTTGTAAGAATGAAAAATATATGAAGATAATGTAATCTATTGGTGGATTTGTCAAAATTGTATCCAATTAAAAAATATTGAGTGGTGTAACATTACTTAAAGTGTTACACCAGGTGTAACTTTTTTTTTTGAGAAAGCTTCAACCTATGACGTCCGCTCCTGATGATAGCTTTTTATCATCAAACCAAGACACCAATCATTTTTTGGTGTAGGCGGGGATTGAACCCCAGATCTCTTATTCAACTATCAGAAACTTTACCAGTTGAGCTAACTGGAACCCACACCAGGTGTAACTTGCAGTAACCTTTTTTTTTTTCACGGTATTTGGTCTATTATTGGAATAAAACTATAAGATGGTGTTTGGTTTGTGCCATCTTATAAGATTGTTTGGAATGTTAAAATTTTGGAAATTTTTAATTTTAAAAATTAACCCCCAATATTTAAAATTTTTATAGATTAAACTTAAAATTTTTGTAAGTTTCAAAGAAAACCTTATACTTTTAAAATCATATTCATTTAGAGAAATGATATGTCCACAATATTTTTACAACAAATCATAAGTGGCAGGTTGTTACTGGTTGTTATTGTTGGGTTAAAAAGTAATCTCAGTGCTAAATTCAAATTTAAACCAATAACAACTAACCACCCATGATTTGTTGTGAAAATGTTGTAAAAATGTTGTGGACGTAGCACTTCTCATTCATTTAAACATAATTTTTTTGTAGTTTTGATTTTTAAATTGGATAAGGTTTAAATTGATACATATTTAAAAATTTAAAGTTTGATTTAAAAATAATGAAACTATAGGATTTAATTTGTAACAATTTTAAATTTAGGATTTAATTTGAAAATTTTGAAGCTATAGGTGTTAATTTGAAACCATCCATTAAGTATATTAGTGTAACTCTGTGCATATGCACGAGTATGTTTAAAAACAATTACAATTACATATATCTATACTACTATTTAAGAAGTTTTCTCTGTATCAGATCCTTATTTTTTTGGTTAAAAAATTGCCCTTATAACCCTATATTTAACTAGAGACAAAACTACAAGATAATTTGGTAAAAATACAACTCTAACTCCCACTAAAACATTGCCTAAAAAATAGGGTTACTCTCCTATTGATTTTGAAATTTCTTTATCCACTTATAAATTAGATTTTCAAAATAAAAATTATATGTATAAAATAAAAACATAGGTTTTTTGTTTTTGTTTTTGTTTTGTTTTTATATTTTTATTTTTTGGCTAGAAAATAGGACCACTAAGAATCATGACATTCCTAATTGTATTAGTAGTTTTGAATGTGTAATATTAATGAGAAAACGTGTAAATTTCAAATTGGAATAAATGAAAAATTATAACACTAAATTTTTTTTTTAAAAAAGCATCATCGCACACGCGAAACTTGTGTGATGAGGCTAGTGTGTATGTGTGTGTATATATATGTATGATTTAAAATCTAATTGGATTTAGACTCTTTGGTTTTTGCACCCAATAATTTACTAGCCACAAAAATTAAAAAATTAGATAGGGTATGTGGGGCCAGAGAACTTGTGACCCCGGCCCACTTTACGTTAAGGCCCAAGGCCCGAGCCGAGAAGGGACATTGCCGAGGACATACAATGAAAGTCCAAATGGCCTAGAGATATAGCTGAGGACGACTCTGCCCTCGGCATCCCGAGACGCTCCTAGAAAAAAGGGCGAGTATGATATAGGAGCGGTGCATAGAAAAGCCAAACACCTTCGCATTAATGTGGAAAGACCCTTGAATAGTGTGGCGACAAAGGACAAGGGGAAAAGTAACCATTACTGCAATGAAGTACTCTGCACCTGACAGAGCACTGCTTTTCAGGTTTTACAACCACCCCCAACTACTTTGGGTATGGGCTGATAGGATAAGTATCAGCTCTAGAAAGTTGAACCTACACGTGGACGTAGGAGGGAAGGAAAAAGGCTAGTATAAAAAGGAAAGAGAAGCAATTACAGAGGGGGGGGGGGGGACAAATCGTCTCCCAGGCCATTGAACCCTAAAAAAGGGAGAGTAGTAAGAATAACAAGCCCCTCGGACGAGGTCTAAGGACCGGAGCCGCTCAGGCCGTGCCGGGGGAAGGGTCTTATTAGATATGCTAAGTTCACCCTCGTGCGACTACCATGAACACCATGACCAACCATTATTCGGTGACCAAGGCCTAGCCTTTCAGCCCACGCTCTGCAAATTTATTATTTGGGCCTTTAATGTGCGAACCCAACATCAGTCTGGGGTCGTTACAAATTGAGTCCTTATAATTGGCGTCGTCTGTGGAAAGGCTTGTGCGTTGGCACAGGCGGGAGTTAGTCATGGTAGGATCAAGCCCTTATCGACAAGAGTCCTTCAAAAGAAATAGTTTTGGCGGTGGGGCTAGCTAGGCGAAAGCCTTTCCATCGTTTCCAGCAGTTGTTGTTCTAACTCAGCTCCCACTCAAACCTACCCTACAAAGTGCCAGTGGCACGGGTAGTTTTAGGGGCTTCCAACATCAAGTTAATGCCCCATACCCTTGTCAAGGGGCTAACCACCAAGTACTACTTAAAGAAAACCTAAGTTTTGGGCAGAACTAAGGTATTGCATGGTCCTCGAACTCAAACCTATGGGGAAACCAACTACTTAAAGAAAATCTAAGTTTTGGACAGAACCAAGGTATTGCATGGTCCTCGGACTCAAACCTATGGGGAAACCAACTACTTAAAAGAAAATCTAAGTTTTGGACAGAACCAAGGTATTGCATGGTCCTCGGACTCAAACCTATGGGGAAACCAACTGCTTAAAAGAAAGTCTAAGTTTTGGACAGAACCAAGGTATTGCATGGTCCTCGGACTCAAACCTATGGGGAAACCAACTGCTTAAAAGAAAATCTAAGTTTTGGACAGAACCAAGGTATTGCATGGTCCTCAGACTCAAACTTATGGGGAAACCAAGAACTACTTAAAGAAAATCTAAGTTTTGGACAGAACCAAGGTATTGCATGGTCCTCGGACTCAAACCTATGGGGAAACCAACTACTTAAAGAAAGTCTAAGTTTTGGACAGAACCAAGGTATTGCATGGTCCTCGGACTCAAACCTATGGGGAAACCAAGAACTATTTAAAGAAAATCTAAGTTTTGGACAGAACTAAGGTATTGCATGGTTCTCGGACTCAAACCTATGGGGAAACCAACTACTTAAAGAAAATCTAAGTTTTGGACAGAACCAAGGTATTGCATGGTCCTCGGACTCAAACCTATGGGGAAACCAAGAACTACTTAAAGAAAGTCTAAGTTTTGGACAGAACCAAGGTATTGCATAGTCCTCGGACTTAAACCTATGGGGAAACCAAGAACTACTAAAAGAAAATCTAAGTTTTGGACAGAACCAAGGTATTGCATGGTCCTCAGACTCAAACCTATGGGGAAACCAAGAACTACTTAAAGAAAGTCTAAGTTTTGGACAGAACCAAGGTATTGCATGGTCCTCAGACTCAAACCTATAGGGAAACCAAGAACTACTTAAAGAAAATCTAAGTTTTGGACAGAACCAAGATATTGCATGATCCTCGGACTCAAACTTATGGGGAAACCAACTATTTAAAAGAAAATCTAAGTTTTGGACAGAACCAAGGTATTGCATGGTCCTCGAACTCAAACCTATGGGGAAACCAAGAACTACTTAAAGAAAGTCTAAGTTTTGGACAGAACTAAGGTATTGCATGGTTCTTGGACTCAAACCTATGGGGAAACCAACTACTTAAAAGAAAATCTAAGTTTTGGACAGAACCAAGGTATTGCATGGTCTCGAACTCAAACCTATGGGGAAACCAAGAACTACTTAAAGAAAGTCTAAGTTTTGGACAGAACCAAAGTATTGCATGGTCCTTGGACTCAAACTTATGGGGAAACCAAGAACTACTTAAAGAAAGTCTAAGTTTTGGACAGAACCAAGATATTGCATGGTCCTCGGACTCAAACCTATGGGGAAACCAAGAACTACTTAAAGAAAGTCTAAGTTTTGGACAGAACCAAGGTATTGCATGGTCCTCGAACTCAAACCTATGGGGAAACCAAGAACTACTTAAAGAAAGTCTAAGTTTTGGACAGAACTAAGGTATTGCATGGTCCTCGGACTCAAACCTATGGGGAAACCAACTACTTAAAGAAAACCTAAGTTTTGGATAGAACCAAGGTATTGCATGGTCCTTGGACTCAAACCTATGGGGAAAACTAGTTACTAGAGAATGTCTTAAGTCCTAAACAGAGCAGAAATCCCGCGCTGTCCTCGGATCCCCAGTTCTAAGGAAACTAATGCAATCGAGTACTTGGACCTGGTACAAAAAAGGGTTAAGGCTATGAGTGTTGTCAGGAACGTGGCAAAGCACCATAATGCTCGGTGACCCTGTCGGATAGTTTATTTTGGATCACCCATCCTCGGATGATTACCCCATATGCAAGACAGAGCATTTAGCTGTTATCTTGGTTAGTCTTATATGGTTAACCCACTTTAGGTCGGCATTATTGTGCCTATTAGTCTTAATAAGTTCAAAGTGATAGCTTTTTGTTAACAAGGGTTTCGGCCCAAAGTATTGTTCATAAAAAAGAAAAAGAAAAAACACACCAACACATCCATTCACGAAATAGATATTGCAGAAAAGAAAGAATGCGTAAAATGGGATAACATCATCTTTTATTAGACAAAGAAATAGTACAGCGTACAATAAAGGGCTTAAGCAAGCTTATACTGAAAACTAACTACAGAAGTAAAAAGAAAAGCAAGAAGAAGAAGACATAGGGGAGCGTTAAATCCTTTAAACTCGGCTCTAGCAGCAACTAAGCATGTCAGAATGACCCCAGTGATGGAAGAGAAGAAGAAGCAGAGGCAAAAGGTGGCACCAGGGAAGGAAGAGAGGAAGAAGCAGTTGAAACTAACCCCCGTGCTAGCTCTGACTGCAATCAAGCAAGTGTTATATTAGTAGCGTTCGAGAGAGAGCGGATGGTACCGACGATGAGAAACCTCAGTGCTGTCGCACCAAAAATTTGATGCGACCTGCACCTGCTTCGGATTTTGGTTGAAGGAAGAAGAGGCTCCTTTCTTGCCTTGTCAAAAGGAAGAAGTGTCTTGAGTCTTTGTCTCCCTTACCCTGATCGGGCCATCTTGAATCTCGGGGAAACCCAATGCTTCTGGAGAGGGTGTGGTCTCTTTGCCTTCATCCCAGACTTGACTATATCACTCCCCGGGACTCAGTCACACTGGTAACAAGGGCTATGGGTACAACTGGAAAGTTGGGGATTTGGAAGGCCTAAAGGGTCTGCGAATAAAGAAAATGACCTCCCATTGCACTCCTTATATGGGAGCAAGTCGGGTGGCATTTATGCTTTACAAATCTCTAAGAAAAACTACAAACGAGATAAGTCCCACCCAACTCCTAACGCCATCTTCAACCGTTGGATTTGCGTCGCCTCGTAGAGGGAACTTATTAAAGATGCGCCTCGTGCACCGAAACGGCAAGAACGTGACGTGAGTAAAGTTAAAGGAATGTCTCATAACCTGAAGCATGTCCCAAGCAAATGAAGAGGCATTGACATTGATGAAGGACGAGGCTTGGCAAACCATGACATAGGCCCGACGTCGCCAAAACCCTCCTCTCCGTCCGATGGGCCGGACAACAGGATTTTGAGGGGCTATTGTGGGGCCAGAGAACTTGTGACCCCGGCCCACTTTACGTTAAGGCCCAAGGCCCGAGTCGAGGAGGGACATTGCCGAGGACATACAATGAAAGTCCAAATGGCCTAGAGATATAGCCGAGGACGACTCTGCCCTCGGCATCCCGAGACGCTCCTAGAAAAAAGGGCAAGTATGATATAGGAGTGGTGCATGGAAAAGCCAAACACCTCCACATTAATGTGGAAAAGACCCTTGAATAGTATGGCGACAAAGGACAAGGGAAAAACAACCATTACTGCAATGAAGTACTCTGCACCTAACAGAGCACTACTTTTCAGCTTTTACAACCACCCCCAACCACTTTGGGTATGGGCTGATAGAACAAGTATCAGCCCTAGAAAGTTGAACCTACACGTGGACGTAGGAGGGAAGGAAAAAGGCTAGTATAAAAAGGAAAGAGAAGCAACTACAAAGGGGGGGGGGGACAAATTGTCTCCCAGGCCATTGAACCCTAAAAAAGGGAGAGTAGTAAGAATACCAAACCTCTCGAATGAGGTCTAAGGACCGGAGTCGCTCAGGCTGTGCCGGGGGAAAGGTCTTATTAGATACGCTAAGTTCACCCTCGTGCGACTACCATGAACACCATGACCAACCACTATCCGGTGACCAAGGCCTAACCTTTCAGCCCACGCTCTACAAATTTATTGTTTGGGCCTTTAACGTGCGAACCCAACATCAGTCTGGGGTCGTTACAAATTGAGTCCTTACAGGGTATATGGCGCAAAATTGAACTTTAATTTATAATCTAATTGATTTTTTTTTTTGGTAAACAATCTAATTGAATTTAGACTCTTTGATTTTTGCACTTAATAATTCACTTGGCACACAAATTTAAAAATTAAATGAGACTCGTGGCGCAAAATTAGACTCCAATTTAGAATTTAATTAGATTTTATGATTTAAAATCTAATTGGATCTAGGCTCTTTGGTTTTTGCATCCAATAATTCACTTGCCAAAAAAATTAAAAAATTAGATAGGATACATGGCGCAAAATAGAACTTCAATTTAGAATCTAATTGAATTTAGACTTTTTGATTTTTGTACCTAATAATTCACTTGACACACAAATTTAAAAATTAGATGAGACACGTGGTGCAAAATTAGACTCTAATTTAGAATTTAATTAGATTTTATGATTTAAAATTAATTGGATTTAGACTCTTCGGTTTTTGCGCACAATAATTCACTTGTCACAAAAATTGAAAAATTAGATGGGACACATGACGTAAAATTAAACTTCAATTTAGAATCTAATTCAATTTAGACTCTTTGATTTTTGCACCTAATAATTCATTTGAAACATAAATTTAATTAAATTAAATGAGACACGTGACGCAAAATTAGACTCAAATTTAGAATTTAATTAAATTTTCTCTTAACTTTGCCTATTAATATATATATATATATATGATTAAAAATATAATTTTCCCAACTAGAAAAGAATATTAGTGATTTTATTTTATGATAAATTAATGTGCCTTTGTGTTAGAATCCATTTTCCTTTCTCTTGTGTGTGTTTGTTTCTCAAAAAGAATATAAGTGATTTTATCTTGTGATAAATTGGTCATATTAGGAGAAAAAAAAGGATATTGACCAATTATATTTCTTTTGAAAATGTACGGGGTTGGAGGAAATAATAGTAGTATAAGGAAGAAAGTATATGAACATTTTCCCTTCTTTCTATTAATATTATTTTAATATTTTAATTTAAAAATAATTCCATTTAAAGTTTAATGTCACTGGTCAACATGATCATGAGAAAAGTCATCTAAAGACTAATAAAAGTAATTCTCAAAAAAAAAAAAAAAAAAAGTAAAAAAATGATCACGAGAAAGTTTCGCTTGGAAGAGATTATCATTAATGGGGCCTTTTTTTTTTGGTAGACAATGGGCTTCAAGTAATGGTGGAAAAAAAGGGGGAAATGTTTGTGGGCTACTATAACAAATGAAATATGGGCCAGCCAGCCCACTTATTTCATTTATATTATTAGTCGAACTACCCATACCACTTCATCTAATTTAGGCTTATGAATGGTGATCAAGAATATGTAGTACTTAATGAGTTAAATGTCCCTGAATGGCCCAGCACAGCCCAAAATAAGTTGTGATTTGATCTTCTAGATGCATCACTATTTAGCAAGTGTAGAACCTCAGAGAAGGGGTTTGAGAAAGTCCAATGGGTCTTCAATAGACCAAAAAGAAAAAGAAAGAGAAAATTCTCACACTTCTTATTTTCATCAGCGAAAGACTGGTAATTTCATTAACCAGAAACTGAAGTGCAACATCAGAACAGTCCATTATGCAGAAATACATTGAGAGCTAACATTTAGGAGTGGATGTTTATATTTGTGGATATAAACTTGGTACAGTTTTTTAAGTGCATTAAATTAGGATTTTCAATTAAATTAAAACATATAGTCATATTGAATTTAATTGTTCTTGGAAAAGAAAATCTATTTGTGCTTCATTGGGTAATGCAGTCGTATATTTGAATTTAATTGAAAAATCTAATGTAGTATGCCCAAATAATTGTTTTTTTTTTTTTTTTTTGTTGATGGGACCCAAATAATTGTTTTGTACCTACATTTTGCCCTATATTTATTAGTATTGATTATTGATTGTTGGCATGTAGCCAACATCAAACCACACTTTTTTAAGGATTCAAGTTTCCACTAATCTTTGAACTTGGAGTTAAGGAGTCCTTATTATATAGTGTTTCGGATGATGTAATATCATACTCGTAATATGTGGGTTCATCCACATTTTATAAGTATGATGTTGCATGTATCCGAAACATTATATGCTTTTTCGTAGCCAAAATTTTTGTTTTTAAATGATATTGCCGAATGCTTCTCGACTTGAGAAGCTGGATTTTAATACCCCTCCCCCATTATTGGTAAAATAAAAAAATTGAACATTTATATTCTTTTCCCCCCCTACATCATATGCATTTAATAGAATCAACCACCTATAATTTTTCATTATTATTGATAAATTAATGCACATTTCATTCATGAAAGAAATGGACAAAAGTACATTGACTAAGTTTGGTCATGCTGCCCTCATAGTCACATGGGGTTTACAAATGACAAAACCCCTTGGAGCAGTGAAATAAATTTCACATGGGGGAGAATAACTGGGTCAATAAATTAATGACCTGATTATAAAGTATAAATAAAACCAACAATAAAACTCGTACTAATTCTTGGTGGGAATAAAGAACATAAATTAAAAAGCTACAGTTTAAGGGCATTTGGGGCCTCCACTCTTGGTCTTCCAGTTGTTGTAGCAAGGGCACACAGCCTTGTTTCCATAGTAGCCAGGAGGAACACACAGGCACTTGGCACAACATTTTTGGCAGTAGAACATGCATGGTTTGTGGTACTGTGTCTGGCTACATCTTCTTGAGCATTGTGATGGGCATTCTGGTTATTTTATTTACACAAGGTAAAAACAAAATCAGAAAAGAAATTACTGAGTGCAAAATTACACTTCACAGTGCTAAAAGAAGACCATATATAGGGGTAAAAATAAAACATTTTGTCGGTGATTACTTACGGTAACTCTTAAGACTCCCTTGTCCATTTTGCCCCTGAAAAACACAAATATTTTGTCAAAAATATGGTACAATGTAAAGTAAAACCATTACTTACAAAAGAAATTGCAAAAATTTCCCAAATGAATTATCATGCAAAAGAGATGAAAAAACTTACACTTTGAAGGTGGTACTGAGCTTCTTTTGCCATGACCTATACAAGAGAAATAAAAGGGGCAGACAATTACAACCAGATTATGACTAGCATATATTATGAAATTTTCTCATTTTAGGACCAGAATCATGGCACATTTTCAAAGTGTGTACTGTGTAGAATGGGAACTCACCTGGGTTGCAACCATGGAAATGCCAAGGAGAGCTAGAAGCAGAATGCAGAGAAGCTTAGCCATGGCCATAAGTACTAGGCAAAAGAGAGAGCCGGTTCAAGTGGTCTAGGTAGTGTGGTGTGGCGCTTAGTTCCCAGAGCAAAGTAGTCCTGGCCTTAAATAGACTTGGTTGAAGAGGGACTCTGACATATTGCAACATTTGCACGATCTAATCTATTGGTACTATAGTATTATTTTGCCTTAGAAAAAGACATTATCTGATCGATGTTTAGGGTATATTCCCAAAATGTCCATTAGCTAATAATGCACTAGAGATTTGTGCCTTTACTAGTTTTATTAGCCTTAATTCGAAAATGTTGGAAAGAATAAAGAACACCATAATTTGTAAATATCCTTCTTATTATATTAGTTATTGATTTCTAATTCTAAGTTTGGTACATTATTAGATTTAGACCAGATGATTGCATGTGGGAGCTTTACTTTGATTTTATTGGTTATATTTAGGTTTGATGACCACCGTGTATTATATCGATGCACAAAAGGTGGAAAATGGTACATTAGAATTTACTCAATTTAGATATAAAAATCATCAACATATATGCAATTTGTTTATAATGTGGACTTAAACCCAATTGGTCAAATCCTTTGCTGAGTTCGAATCAACCCAGATCTAACTCAGTGACACTAAAAAAGAAAAGAAAAAAGAAATCAAGTTAAGAAAGCAAACTAACAAAAGTTTATATATATATATATATATATATTATTTTGAGTGAATTTAAATGGATTGGCAGGTTCAATTGGACTTTGCCAGGTCTAGTAGTTCCTTAATAATGCATAACACATCCACGTTAATAATAAAAAAACCAAATTGAATAAATAATGCCTTAGTAAACTTACACTATTTTACAAAGTTAGGTCGGTTTAGTTAGGTATTTTGAGAGTTTAAAAGTGTGTTTTTAAAAAACAAAAATTATGTTTTGCAACAACTTCTCATAGGTTTTTTTTTTGAATTTTTTTACAAATACTTGTTTTAAACTAAAAATACTGTTTTGCAACAACTTATACAAATGCACCTTTAGTTTATTATCTTAAACTACAAAATTAAACAAGTAATTTATATGATCTCTTGTCATCAACTATGGACTTTCACAATTAACATGATGATATCATGAATCATGATTATAAAAAAAAAAAAAAACACATGATATCATTTTTCTCTCATAATTACAAAGAGTTGACTCTTGGGTACGGATTTGTGATATCACCTAAGGATGATTATATCAAATTAACAATTAATATTAGAATAAAATCTAACTAATTGTGATCTAAATCAAATCTACAATTTGTTAATAAACTTATAAAAGGGTATAGCTGTAATAGAAATAGCCAGTGCACTGTTGTCTATAACATGGGTAAGTTAGTTTTAATAGTTATGGAGTGGGGCCCCAATAATCCACAAATCAGATCACATTGATCACAGTTCCAAAAAGTCTTCATCCTCCAGCATTAATCATATACTTCATATAAGAAACCGATTACTCTACTCTACAATTGAGTGCACACAAAATCTCACTCCATCAATCACCAAATAAGCAAATGTCATACGTGGACAGGAAATCAACCATAGAGAAACTTGGTAGAATGACGTGGCAAGATCTTAGATAGCCTGAGTAGAAGAGCTGTATGTACAAGAAAAGTAGGAGATTAGGGCTAAGGAAAAATAATTGATTGGGGATCTAATAATTGATTGGGGGACCATGGATTGTTCATCATCCATGTGCACCTAACTGAACCAAGCACATGACCTAAAGTTGCGCCAAAACGACAGCACTGCGCACCTTGCGCTGTAAACCCATCTCCCTTTGTCCATTGTCTATTTTGTGTTTCCCATCACAAGCTTTGGGCTCTTTGTAACTAAGTTTATGGTGGGCGGTGGGCCTTTTCTTTCCCCTCTCTATATCTATTATCATAAGTGATTGATAGGGTTTGTGTGCTTCAACATATGTACAAAAATACATTGTTAGTGTGTGGACAACAGAAAATTCATGCCTACAATTTCGGCTGAATGAATATCTTTTTGTTGAATTGAGGAGAGGGAAGGGCCATGACCATGTGAGCTTTCTATTATTTTTGTGGATATGTTTTGCGATCTAATATGGATGACAAGGAATCACATTATGAGGCGAACTGAACTAAGTGGGAAGTGTTTGATCTTATACTTTTAAATAGATAAATTATTAAAACGTACAGTGATCATCCTGAATCTTGTGATTGTGCAAGTACCTTGCATATGAATCTTGCTTTTGTGAAAATGGATTTTGATGTAATCCATTAGATAGAAGAAGACATGTCTAGCTACCGTAGGTAGCAACCAAAAAAAGAGATATCTTTTTTGGGGGGGACAACAATTCGAATCTCTACAATCGTTTTAAAAACAGGCTCCTGGGGTGCAATGTCGAATGTCATAAAAGACTTGAATATGTTTTCTTTATTACCAATTGATTTTGAGGTGGAATGACATAATTTACGATCCAACAAATAGTATCAGAGCTAAGATCATGAGTTCAAGTCATAGGAGCGTCATTGTGAGGGGGTGATTGTTGGAGGGACCATAATTTGACTCTCTAAAACCGCTCTAAAAATAAACTTTTAAGGTATGATGTCAAGTACCATAAAAAAAAAAAACATAAGTACATTTTCCTCATCACCAATTAAAATTGAGGTGGAGTTGCACAGTTTACCGACCGATAATCTTTGCATAGACAGTGCTGACACACAAGACCAAGTTCTACTAAAAGCGGCCAAGCTAGTAGCATCAAAAGCATTACAATTAGGGTACAAACATGTAATTTGAGAATGAGTTGCTTTAAATGTGATTCTACCGCTACTGAAAGACTTTTCCTTCTCTCATTGGTCGATCAACGTATTATAGATGAAACAAAATTAATTTTGAATTTCTTCTCAGAATGTTTTGTAAATCATACATTTAAGGAGGCTAATTTTATGGCCCATAATGTAACTAAAGGGCACTTTTGAGTTGACATAAAGGAATTTATCCACATTTCTTCCTTATCAAATTTTTGTCTTGGGTTCTAAGATAGAGATGAGACTGATTCCTTCCTTTTGTAAGTTGTTTGTTCTTTTCTTTGAATGAATTTGAAGTCTACTTATAGCAGAAAAAGAAAAAGTCTGAGAAGTGAGTTATTACAAAAATAAGCCCATTCCTAAGAATATAAGAAGCTCTATTTGATTCTCTCTACACAGAATTAACATTGTAGCTGCTAAAACTATTACGGTAAAAAAGGAAAAAGAAAAAGAAAAAGAAAGGATTACTGTACAAAATAGTGTCACCAATGATGGGTTGTATGGACCATTGAGATGGGCCTTCAAATTGTTTTGGAGCTTCAATAAAGTTAAATAGCAAGCATGTGATAATTGCATAACAAATGCTAACAAGTTAGCTGGAGAAACAATCACACATTATATTACCAAAATAAAAGTCACACATAACATAAGAGACAAAAGCCCCAAAATTAAGAAAAACCAGGGACCTAATCCACCAAAGGTATGCATTATAAGGAAAAGGATTACAAAGAGTGTGTAGACCATTTCTTAACCTTACAAAATTTCATTTTTGAGCAAATTAGTACCCATTGGCAAAATATTATTTTACTCATTCTGAAAATTCCAAAATTGACCCAGGGATTTAAAATTTTCATTGGTCATAAGATGGTATTAAAATGAGCATGCTTGAACTTGGTTAATTTTGATTGGTTCTCAAATGATTGTTTAAATTCAATCAAAAATTTAATTCCCACTAGTCCAAACAAAAAATAATAATGGCCCTCTTGGATATATACCAGTAACATTACTGTTAGTTTCTTTAAGACATTTTTCCCTATTTCCGTGTGTGTGTTAAAATATTTAGTATTTAAAAAAAAAAAAAAAAAAAAGGACATTCAAGCACAGGATAATCCTACCAGATAATAAGGAATTTCTTGAATTATTAAAATAATCATTTATCCATCCTTCCATAAATGTTTTATAATTTTAACAATTTTGAAAATTAGTCTTAAAAAGGGCTAATCTAATCATTAAAAGAAACTATCAAAACTTTAAAACTTGAGTTATCTCTTAAAAATATTTTTTAAAGGAACAAAATCGGATAAAAACTCAAAAAAAGAAAAAAAAAAAGAAAAAGAAAAAGAAAGAAAGATAAAAGCTCTCACCATCCTGTAGAGTGCCAATTGGCAGTCTACCCTAAATCAACAACAAATATATATTGGGGACAAAAGATAAGGATCAATTCTCTAAAAGGCACAACCCCTAAGACTTAAAAACTCTAAAAATTACTTTTCATAATCAGGAGAAAGTCATTCAACAAAAGGGGTCCTTTAATTTTTATTTTATTATTTTTATTTTTTCCATCTTCTCACTTAATTACTAGTCAATATTGTAGCATTCAATTTCAGCAAACAAACACTTCAAAACACATCCAACAACAATAGCAACACAACTACTCCATGGAGGCCATGAAGAGAGTAACAATGGTGGTGGTAATCGTTACAGTGATTGTGAGGCTCGGGTGATCAAGCCATCAACAAGGAAGGTCTATCACTCAAACTCATATGCAAGGGATCATGTGTGTAAGTAATCCCTAAGCCTTAGATAATTAGCCTTTTCTCATTGTTCACATGATTTTCCATGATTCATCTTAGCCATACCTGAATCAGATTGTTATTAAATCAAAAATGGGGGAAAAAAAGAAGAAGAATTGTTTTGTCTTGAATTTAATCTTTCCCTCAATTAAACTTTGATGATTAAGCATGGGGAACATGACACTTATGTTTTAGGTCTTTTAGGATGTCAAAAAGTTAGTTTCTCTTGTTGTTATATCTCCACATCTTGCATTTTATTATGTCTTTTTATCAAGTAGAATTATGATTGTGACAACCGTAATTTGAGGGGGCCAAAATTTCAAGTACACCTAGTTGTTCTTATGAATATAAATAATTAATAGAAAAATGAATTTCATAATTTACAAAATAATGTTTTAAATAATTGATATTTAACAAAAGACAAAGTTTGACTACAGGCTTGGTTGTAGCTTAAGACTACAACTTTCAATCAAAAAATTAACATTGTTATATATTTTAAAAATTAAACCGTTGAATTGCATGTTTTTTATATTTTTAACACACAAGTCAAATTTTGTATCAATTGGATATTATTTACTATTCAATCCAAAACTTATTTTTTATGCCTAATTTTAGACTAAAAAAACATGAAATTTAAACATTTAATTGATGACATAATTATAATTTTTGATCTTCTGAAAATTTTATAAGCATGAAGGATTTAAAAAGAAAATATAATTCAATGGTAAATTTGTCAAAATTTACATAAATAAAAAGATATTGAGTAAAGTTGTAACCTTAAGCTATAACTAACCTTGTTGCCAAATTTTGTCATTTCACAAAAACTTTATTAATTTACCCATAAAATAGAGAAAGCAATTAAGAGATATTACATTGTTTGTCCTTTAACATATATCATAGAATGAAATATTATGTGTCATCGTTAATTCAGTAAGATTGAGGGTGACAAATAATATTTCATGCTACAATATAAAGTTGAAGGACAGAACGAGGTAATATCTTCTATTTTTTTCTCTATTTAATTTTTTTAATATCATTATCTAAATAATTAATTTCTAAATTAAAAAATTCATTTTATTTACTAATTTATGGTCATAGGAACAAAAATTTGAGACAAAACGTGCTGTTTGCGAGATATTTTATTTCCCAATTCTCTAAAAAAAAAGAAAAAAAAAAAAAGAGAATTGGGAACAATACCACTTTCTTCTTTTAGATGTCACAATTTTATTCAACTCAAAGCAAGATCCAAACCAATTAGCCTGTGAGGCCATATTATATAAAAATATGTTAATTGCTGCCGAAGAGAGCCTCAATCTACAGCAAGCCCATAGAGCTTTACAACATCATTCAGCGCCGTGCTATGAGAAACATAAATTCATCTAAAAATTCTCTGTTGCTTTTAACTCCAATTCCAGTCCTTACATTTCTAACTGAAGCACCTTTGCTTTGTGTAGACGTCATTTCTTCAGAGATGTTTGCGTTTCAAAATGCAGGCAAAGCATGAAAGGACGTAAATCATTTTCCAATTTAGAATTCATTTTCTTTCTTAATGCTGCCATTGGTACTTGGTTCCTGTTGGTTGATCATGTAGAATTAATACAAATGACAATTTCTCTATCGGGGACAGTGAATGAGATTTACAAAATAAAGGTTCCTTTGTTTAGGTGTTTGTGCAGCCTTATACGCATTTTTAAATCAATTTGCATTTTTAAAGACACATAAAATGCGGTTTCAAATATGTAGGGGAGTCTATATTTTTTTTACAAATGTGCATTTTAAAGAATTTTGAAATAACTTAAACAAACGGGTCAAGATCTATCTCTAAACTTGTTTATGATATTTACTATTTAGGTAAGAATGCAATATACTTCTTTTAGTGAATGTAGTTTTACAAATTAAGGGTGCATTTGTTTAGGTGTTTGTGCAATTTAAACACGCATTTTTAAATCAATTTGAATTTTTAAAAATGTGTAAAATGTTTCAAATATGCAAGGAGTCTAGGTTTTTTTATTTTTTTTTACAAACACTCATTTTTAAAGTTTTTGCAACAACTTAAACAAACAGGCTCAAGATCTATCTCCTATATGCGTATTTTATTTTTGCTAAATTTGTTTATGACATTTAGGTAAGAATGCAATATGCTTCTTTTAGTGAATGTAGCTTTACAAATTAAGGGTGCATTTGTTTAGGTGTTTGTGCAATTTAAACAATCATTTTTAAATCAATTTGAATTTTTAAAAATGTGTAAAATGCCGTTTCAAATATGCAAGGAGTCTAGATTTTTTACAGACACCTTTTTAAAAGGTTTTTGCAACAGCTTAAACAAACGGGCTCAAGATCTGTTTTTGAGATTTAGGTATATATATATATGTGCATCTATATTGTTTTTGCTAGACTTATTACTGACATTTAGGTAAGAATATTGCAATGTGCTTTTTCTTATTCAGCATTATTATTCTGACCTAATGAAAATGATTAACCTATGAGCTATAGCCTATAATTCAAACTTGAGAATGAGACCACTCAAACTGAACTGAGGCATGTCAGTACCAGCAGTGAGAGTGAAGTAAAAAAGAAAAAGAAAAAAGAAAGTCACTCTAAAAGTGGGCTGTGGCCTAGGACAGTCCCAAAGTACACCCACATGCACTTACTCACATGTTGATGATGTTACATGCAGGCTGTAATTTTGGTGTATCTGGTTTTGGTAAGACGTAACATTGCAAGGACATAATTCTATTATGGACTTCTTGTACAGCACAGCAATAATTGGAACCAGATTTTTTTATTGGAATTATTACTTTTCCAAGTTCCAACCAACCCTCCACAGTGAGAGGAGGCGGTGTCGTGTTCAAAACAATCTTTCTTTTGATGTTGAAATCACAATACCGTTTTCTTTAACAAAATTCTCCATAGACAATGAAGTTCTACCTATACCTCTTACCTCTTACCCTATCAGGAAATTTTCATTTTATTTTTTAACAAACAAGTTGTCAATTTCACCTTTCACTTAATCAAGAACCATAATGAAATTCCACACCTCTTTAATTAATCATCTCCTTATAAAAGATTGTTTGAAACATATTCACCTTTTCACCCATAAATTGATAGAAGCTTTTGGTGATGCATTGGCTCTAGTTATGAGTCATGTGGTTCTTCACTTCTTCTTCTTGTTGTTTTCCTTCATTCTCAAGCTAGAAGAGGGGCACCCCCCCCTCAGCCAAAACAGTATAACACAAACAAAACGTGGCTTGCGGTCCTACGAAGCCAACATTAGAGAACAAGGAGGATTAAAGGCATATTGGGCCGACCTACATATATGTGTATTCTTGGATTTTAAAAGATTAGACTGGTCCAGTTGTTGTCCTTTTTTTTCTTTAATTTTGTGGGCTACTACTTCCTCTTGTTCTCTCTCTCTCTCTCTCTCTTGCTTTTTTCCCCCACCTTTTCTTTTATTTATTTATTTTTATTTTTTAAAAACTTGTTGTCTTATTTTTTTTCTTTCAGGAGACCTCTCATCATCTGGCTAAGAGAAACAAATAGAGGAATCTAAACCATAGCATGACTAAAATCCGAATTTAGATGGATGAAAGAAAGTTGGGCCTACAACATATATAGGTTTACAACACCTCCTTCTTCTTTTATTTATTTATTTTTATTTTAGATGGTGAGATTTGAACCTCTTGCTACTCTTTTATTTGGTTATAGATTAATGACTATTCAGAAGAAAAAGACTATATATGTTTGCTTGTACATTTGATCATTCATAAGCTTTTTAGTCGAACTAATTAAGAAATTGATTATAATGTATTAGTATTAAATAATATCTTAAATTTTAAATGAGAATATATTACTCAATTTCCAGATCATGAAATTGTTCCGTGCATTTGGTATACTACATCTTCCTCCCACTACACATGAGATTCACATTTATATAAGAGGGGAGATGTAATACACCAAGTAGAATACTTTCTCGATTGAGGGTCAAACTAAAGTGAAATTGGTTGGAAAATTCAAATCTTATTCTGACTTCAAACTCAACTAACCTCCTTAATTAATGATATTAATCTAAATCTTTGGGCCCTTGGTGTTTAGAAAATCCAATACACCCTGCAAAACTTTTACAAGAAATGGAGCCAAGTCTAGCCATTACTTGGTTACCTAGTAGAATGTTTACCCCTCATCCAATATTGGGCATAATCCTTTAGATTTGTATCATGTAAAGTACAACACATGAGACTCATACAAAGTTTTAACTTTTCAGGAACAATGAAACAGAGGGTAAATTCTATTACACACAATATTGTGTATTTTCATAAACTGAAAATACTAACTCACGTTTTTAGTTATTGAAACACAGTAACACACAGTGTGTGCTATTTGTAACAACCATTGCCCATGGAACATATACACATATATGGCAATATTTGGAGGGAAAGAAAACTAGCGGCTACAAAGTTGATGACTATTAAAAAAAACAAGATTATGGCTATTAGCGTGAATATTCTGGTATGCTCAATTTACCTGTAGACAAACTAATTAATTAACTAACTAACCCACAGAGTGTCTTATGTTTGCACAGTCATGGAAGAACCAAAAGCTGCTGACCATGTACTTTGCTTTGTATGTGATATTCTCAAAGGAACTCAACAGTAAAGAGAAAGAAAGAAAGGGAGAAAAGAAGTAAGTCACATTCATATAAATGTAATAGAAGGAACAACAGACAAGAAGGCAGTAATGCGAGCTAGTAATCTCTAAAAACGGACATGTGCAGCTTTAATTACATACCGAGCATCTTTGTCAATAGGATGAAGAGGTGGGTCAACAATATATTTAGATAGTACAACAATGAGTAAATAAATTGTGATTAATTTGGTTGGTTGACTTAAATCAACTACCCAAGTACCCATACCCCAGGAAAAAAAAAAAAATGGAAAAGGAAAAAACCAAGAAGAAGAAGATGATGTTTCTTATAGTTTGGATAGAATTAAGAAATTAAAAGATGTGATTTGAAAAACTTCATAGTTCATATTGGCTAGGTCAACCAATATATCTACTCAACACTATTGCATGTAATGATTCTATCCCCGACATTGATGAGCGAGTTAATTCTTTGATGCAATAGATTACTGTTCCTTGTCCAAACCACTTTCTTCTCTAGTTGGGTAGTACTGTAAGATTATGAATTCCATAGGAGAAAACCAGTCTTTTCAATGACTGTCTTGCCACTTTCTTTTGCTTTATTAGTTGAAGTTTATCTTTGTGGATATATGGATCTCAAAATGAAAATATCCTATATTGTTCTGAAGGAATATACATTAGGCACTACTTCACTTTGAACTAATTTAATAGTGGTACAATATTCTATATGAAATCTTCTATCTTATTCTTTATCTTTCTGATAAGTTCCACTCACCACTAAAAAAAAAAAAAAAAAAAAAAACTTGGTCACTTCTACAACATTAAAAAATTTGCTGCGTGAGCGCATATATAGTTGCCTTATTGAGTAATACTATATATTAAATAAAAATGTGGCCATAGCATGATTGGGCATGTGGGCCTTCCTGGATATTATATTCCAAATACCAAATGATTGTTGCAAAGAGAAACCATCTTCAATCAAGAAAGAGGAATTCTCACAATTTTTTGGCTTCTAGAAACAATGAAAACTCACCGATCGAGTGTTTCATTCAAGTTTGCTAGACATAACTGAGTATCCCAGTTTTCATCACTGCATATCTCTTAGAACTTAAATTGAGATAATATCATGAAGGAAAATTAAATTGAGTAAAGAAGGATATTGAACTGTCTTATTAACTCAGGGTCCCATGCCTGATATGTAAGCTAGCTACTGAGAATTATTTGCTTTGATAAGATGAAGAAAATTCCATTTGCTATAAAGGACTTTGTTTTGGTGAAATGAATTATTGGCTGACATAAGTTAGGTTATATCGGTTGAAGTTCCTCCTTTCCTGTCTATTCTTGTTTCATCTTCCTTAGTTGCATATAAAAAACCAATGGTAATCATTATTAGACAACTTAAAAAACAAAAAAATAATAAAAATAAAGAGGGAAAAAGAAGAAGAAGACAATTCATGCATCAGACGCTAAAGAATAAAGAACCATATTTAATTTGGAAATTGTACATCTATAATTTTAGAGACTATATTTTGGGTGGAATAGCTAACTTTAACAAATTTAATATAGCCAAAAATGGATATCTCCATCTCTTTCCTTTTATTCTTCACATGTATACTTTTGTGCCAATACAAACAACCTCAAAGTTTTCATCTTCCTTCTAATATAACAAACAAAATTTGGCTACATTCTTATCCTTCTTTTTCCTTTTCACTTTTCTTGGAGTAGGAGTTGGGCTAAGATGATAAAAAAATAAAAATGAAAAGAAACTATATTCCCCTGAAGAATGAAGTACTTGTAGTTTGATTTCTCAATTGATATCTTACCCATCAAATCATATATAATACAATACTTAAAAAGTTTGATTTTCTCTGACAAAACAGTCATATGATCTGTTGATGAGGATTTGCAACAACAATTTGTTCTATTATGATAACAATCGGTAAAATGATAAAATCACACAAAACACCTTCTAGCTATTCACACATACAAAAGGGCTATTATATCTCTACATGTAGTTATCTAATCATTGAAAGTAGGTGGTGAATACTCACAAACTACCTCAGTTTCCACTTCTCTTCTATGGAAATTCCGGTGGCAACCACAAGCAGCACACAGAAGCGCACCATTTGTCCCTTCATCTCCACTTGCCATGAACTCTCTGCACCCATCCACAGCATAGCCACCAATATTTGCAGCATGATTCTTTTGGCACTCAACATACCTCACAGTTCTTACCATTGAAGACGATGTGGTAGAGTTTTTCCCTCCTGTGCAATCTTTCTTCATTACTACTTGCCGTTTCTTCATCCTCCAAAACCCTAGCTGATCAATTTAGGAAACCCAATTATTTGATCTTTATAAATAGTGGAAATGGGTGCCTGAATTTTTTTTTTTTTTGGGTTTCCACTTTATTCATCCAAACTAGATGATAAGTAGGAGAAAATGTTAGCCTTTTTTTGGGGTACCTAACCCTAACCCTAGATGGTATATTTATATGGCTGAGTGGTATACCACTAGAACTTGGAATGAGGTCATGCTCAGACTATTTTTAACAATTTTTTTCTTTTCAAGACCTATGGGTTTCACAAAGATGGCATGTATTGGATTGACCTGAAAATTTTATTTTGTTGAACAATAAGGTGTGCCACGTCACCAACACAGTGCTTCCATTATTCTCTCAACAAAAGGCAGGTTTCTGTGGGTCCAAACTGATACTTAAAAGACAGGTCTTTGTGGCCCTAGCAACGTACTGTTACACCAACTCTTGTCTAATTTTGTCTAATTACCAAAGAAACTTTGTACAGAAAATTGATAAATATTTTAGAGAGGAATTGAATGAAGTTCATGACCAAATGCTAAGAACTTTTTAGCTTTTATTCATGCATAACCAACTCACCAAAACACTAGCTAGCGATCAAAAATACCGCACGGTCAATCACTATTACACATACCCAACAGCAAAACAGCGAAACCATCAATCACAGAAGTTGTCAAAACAAAACTCTGAATGAAACACAAAGGAAATCACAAAATCCACCGAAAAATCCCATACCATCAAACCCACCCCAGATAAGCCAAAGCACCCGCAATTAAGCTGGAGCTGGACCTTTCTTAAAGATTTTACAGTAATGAGCTCCCTTGTTGCTTTTACCTGTCATCAGCAAAACTATTAAAGACAACGCAAAACCAATGGTGACCCAATTGAGATAAGAAGAAGGGTGAGGGAGAATTGTGAAGGTTGAGAATAGAGGGGAGGGTAGAGAAAGAAATAGAGAGGCTACTAGTGGTGTTCCTGGAAATGGTTGGCAATACCTACGGTGGCCATGAGAGCTAAAGGACCATAATGCTTTTGAAGAGAGAGAGAGAGAGAGAGAGAGAGTTCCAGAATGGCAGGGGAGGTGGCTGATTGAATCATAGAAAATGAAAGGGACAGGTTGGGTTTCACCCGACCCGTCACAGTTTAAAAACCCTACCCATTTGGTTTCATACTTTCATTAACAATGGACTTGGGTTCAGTGAGTCCAAGTGTCCAACCCAATCCTGCCGCTTAACACTCGTAAAAAAGAGAAGGTGTTTCATGAGACATCTTTATTGTGAAACTTATATTCGTAGAATTTACACATAGTACGAGAGAGAGAGAGGTCTTATGAAATGGTTTCATAAGATAGTTTTTGCATCAAAATATATTTTATTATTTTGTGTAATGGTTCATGGTTGTATGTAATATTTCTTTTATAGGACATGAATATCACATTTTTATAGATAAATCCTCACATGTGAGAAATATTTCTCATGATATACTCTTTTCTTGTAGAAGATATTGCGTATGAGTTACACATAATACCACATCCATTAAAAGGCCATCGGTTCAAGAACCTTGACCCAATTTTTTGAAATTACCACAAATGCCCCTAATATTATTTAAATCATCAAATTAACCCAAAACTCCACCAAAATGATCGAAATGCTCCTAAGATCACAAAAATCACCAAATTAACCCAAAATCATGCCCCAAAAATAAAAATGAAAATGTCCCTAAAACCTATAAAATCATCAAATTAACTCTAAATTGAGCCAAAATAATCAAAATAGCCTTGAGATAATTAAAATCTCTAGAATACCCTAATTTAATCGAGATCAATTTCAACCTAGCACAAAATTCATGAAACCCTCAAAGGGACTAGATCAATCATAACTACCACCAAAATTACTAGATTACAAACACTACCTCCAAACTTGCTAGACTAATTCCAAAACACATAAATTACTAGATTGCCATTATTTTTCATAGAAATCTTGCAAATGTCCCAGAAACTTCTTGAAACAATCCAATCGCCCCCAATTTAGTTGAAAGTATTGAACAAAAAAGTCCTTGGACCACACTACATTATTTGAATTTCACATTTTCAAAATAGATTTACGAATTTGGATCACACACACGCCCTTTTTGCCCCTATTTTTATGATCATTGTATGAATCAAGCTTATGTGTTATGTGGGTTAACCCATATGGGATTTTATTTTATTTTTTCTAATTTTTTGTTAACAACTGCATTTGAACAAGTTCACCTTTCACTCAATCGAAAGCTAGAGTGGAATTTCATAGCTTTTATCCCCTAAAGATTGTTTTGTAACTGTGCTGGAATATATTCAATTTCAACTCATTAATTGATAGAAGTTGTTGGTGACTCATTAATCAAGCTTATATGTCATTTGCTTCTTCTCCTTCTTTATTTCTTTCTTTTTTCATTAAAAAAATTGTTGTCTTATTCTTTCATCTGGGGGGACTTCCCAAATATCTAAGCAGAAATAAATTAAGCTCTCTAAAACCCTAAGAACATCAATGAACAAGATGGTTGAAAGAAAAAGAGGGCAATTACAAATCTAAATTTTTTGACATCCAAAATTTAAAAGACTTTATAGACTAGGTTAACAACACCTTCCACTTATATATATATATATATATATATATATATATATATATATATATATATATATATATATATATATATTTTTTTTTTTTTTTCTTTTAGATGATGAGGTTTAAACTTTGGACGACTCTTTTATTCAGTTATAGATTAATGGCTCTTCATAGGAAGAAGACTTTGATTAATTGTTTGTACATGTGAACTTTTTAGTAATTTTCCCAAGCAATAAAATTCATTATAATGTATTTGTATTAAATAATGTCTTGCATGTTTCGATTAGGATGTTGAAATTATTAGTGCGTTCCGTATAATATACCTTCTTCTTACAAAAAGTGGACTTCATATGTGAATCCCACATATAGCATCCATCTTTATGTATGGGAAGAGTAGTACATCGGATATATAGAATAATTTCTTGATTGGGCGTCAGATTAAATTTAAGTTGGTTGAAAAATTGAAATCTGATTTGGACTTGGTACTCAGCCAACACCCCTTAATTAATAATGTTTGTCTAAATTTTTAGGCCCTTGTTTTTTTTAAGAAAATCCAATACGACTTGAAAAAATTTTAACAAAAAAGAAAAAGGATGCACATCTAACCATTACTTGATTAACCAGTAGGACATTTGCCCCTAATTATTAGGCAAATGGTCCTTAAGGCTTGTGATGTCATTATATTAGGAGGTTTGTATCATGTAAAGTATAAAATGAGAGAGTTGAACAAAATTTTAAAGGACATATGGTCATATAAAAATATCTTGAAGGAAAGCAAACTTGTGGTTGCAAGGTCCAACCATAAAAATCAACATTGATTATTTTTATGGTTATTAATTAACGTTACTATTCCTATATTGCGTACAATTTACATGTAGATAAACTAAGTAAATAGCTAAGCCAAATAGGGTTATATGCTTGTGTAGTCTTGGCATGGAAGAACCAAAGATGCTTACCATGTACTCTAATTTGTATGTGGCATACACTATGGAACTCAATAATAGATTTTAAAAAATAATAATATATTTAAAAAAAAAAAGATTAAAGAAAATAACTGATTGATATTCTTAATAAGATTCAGTTGCATGCCTCTACACTTTTATATATTTAATTATTAGCATAATATGCATGTTATTATCTATGTCACCATCAAAACATTTGCTTCAAACAATGCAAGATAGAAAAATCACTCAATTTTACACATTTATACACAGAAAGTAGGACTAGCAAACAAGAAGTCAGTATCGGTAATTAGTAATCTCTAAAAAAAAAGTGTTGCTTTGATTACATGCTAGACTCTTCTTATTCTATGTCAATAGGATCTGGAGGTGGGTCACCAATATATTAGATAGTACATACTTGAGTACTACTATAAATTATGATAAATTTGGTTGGTTGACGTAGATCCATGACTCGGGCTAAAAAATGTGGTTGCTTGCTTTGATTGTTCTTTTTGTTTTGATAGACTCAAGAAATTGAAAGATGTGATCTGAGAATTTTCATATCGCTTATAGATTGGGTTAACCAATATATCTATTCAACATTAATGCATGTAATGATTTTTATTCTTGACATATTGATGAGTGAGTAAAATAACTCATTTTTTTATGCAATATATTACTGTTCCTTGTCCAGCCCATTTTCTTCTATGGTTAGATAGCGTTTTCTATGAAATCTTATGTCCTATTCCTTGTTTTATTCTAATAAGTTCCACTCACATCATAGCTTCCAATATTTGCTACATGATTCTTTTGGCACTTTGTGTACCATACAGTTTAAACTATATATTGAAGATGATGTACTAGAGCTTTCTGCCTGAGCAATCTTTCTTCATTACTACTTGGCACTACTGCCTTTTGAAATTGCTGTTTGTTTGTTTTTTTTCCTCCCCCCAAAAAGTACGTTTTCAAGCTACTAAAACTAATCCAAATGAACACTTATAATGTTTGTATGGCTTGACTATAAAGGACAATTAAGTCGACATCTAAAAAACTTTGAAAAAATTTCAATATTTTATTCTATCACAATGGGGGAGGGGGAACTACTAGGACTGTAAATAAACCAAATTGTTTATGAGCAATTTGAACTCGACTTGAGAAAAAATTTGTTTATGTTTATTTGTTTGGTAAACAAGCCAAATTCAAGCCCAACTTTAGGCTTAATTATTAAATGAGATAAGTTCAAACATAATAATGTGTTCGTGAACAAGCTCATTAACTTGAGGGCTCGAATCAACTATATATTTATATGTATAAATGTCAAAAAATATATTTATATAGACTTAAAATTGGGTTGTATAAGTTTGTAAACTGGTTCATATAATATAAAATTATTATTTGTAATTTATTTAAAACATAAACAATTTATTTGTAGTAAAAATTCATAGATTTATGAAGGGGTAAAACATTTTAATCATGATTTTACAATATATTGGAAAAGAATAAGTTAATCAAATAGCTAGTGAACAAGCTCGAGCTTGCTCGACAAATAAATGAACCAAACTTGAACATGTAATCTTATTTGGTAATGAACTCAAACTCGGCTTGTGTTGGAAATAAAATCAAATGAACAAGCCTAAATTTTTAATATTGGCTCGACTAGTTCTTTTAAATTTTTGGTTTAGTGTAAGAAGATTAAACCACATCGATCCTCAACGCGTATGACATTTTCAATATTTTTTTTATCAATTAAAGAGTATAACTAACATAAAGATTTTTTTTTTCTAAATAATTCATGTTAGAATAATAGATAAATGATTAAAATTTTATCATATATTTTGATTATATTTTAAAGATTCTTTTTCCCAACTTATGTCCAATACTTGAAACAAGCGCATATGATATAACAGTGGAAGGATCAGCAAAATTAGGTGGTTTTGTACTACAAATTACCAGTGATGTAAATGGTTCATATGCTTATCCTAATGCAATCTCATTTAGGTGGCCATTGAAATTTAGTTTGGTGCGCAATCACATTCTTAGTTGGAATTTTCCCCCGTCACATGCAAAGTTACAAACACAAAGTTCCATGTTATGCTTATAGAAGTATGAAGTTTCGAATAATCTTAAATAACATAGTGGTCTTAATGATTTTTTTTTTTCTTTTAATCTTTTATTTTATTTTTAGGCTAAAACATACTCTCGGTCTCTAAAATTGGCAACGGTTCAAAATGAAATAACAAGTAGAGAGAATAGTGTGCTAGCAATGTATGCGAAAATATTTACTTCCATAATATCATCTTTTTATATATAATTTGAAATAATTTAGGATTTTTTTTTGGAGAAGAATTTCGGTGCATATTATTAAGGAATGCTATTTAGATCAACCTAAAGAACAGAAAAAAGGTTTGGTGGTACATCCTCCATCTAGACTGATCCTATAGAGCTAATAATACATTGATTACACTTAAGATTACTTGATTATCTATCCCATTTGCTCCCCTAGCTATTTGGAGTACAAAATTGTAAACCCATTGGATGGTATTTGGTTGTGGTTGCCTTGATTAATGGTGTTGATAGTCATTTTGGCCTTTCCTCGCCCTTGAATGTGGAGTGAGTTTATAATTAACTGAGATGGGATGAGATTCACGAGAGAGAGATCTATATGATCTGTGTTGTTGTTTGGTTTTAGGATGGACTGATCTGTGTTGTTTTAGTTTTGAACTGGGTTGGCCTATGTTATTGTTTAGTTTTGAGTTGGACTTATCTGTGATTGGGGTGTACAAAATTTAAGTTAGGGCATTCAAAAATATTTTTTAAAGTAAAGTAAGCTAATAAAAAATATATATTTTTATATATAATAATATTTTTATTTTCAAGTCAGGGGTTCATTTGAACCCCCTGAACAACACTTAACGCCGCCCTTGGCGGCTATTATCTCTCTACCCTAAACCTGACCTAAACCAAACCTAAGTATATAAAAAAAAAACATATTTAAAAATATTTATTATTTTATTTTGGATTTTTTTAAAACATATTTAAAAATATTTATTATTTTATTTTGCTTTTAAAAAAATCCAAAATTTTAGAAGTATAGCTACATCACATGGAAGAAAAAACTACTAGCTAGTAGTGAATTTAACTGTAATGTTAGCCAGAAAACTCTTTGGAAGTAATTTACAAAATTGATATGAACCTTTGAATATGAGTGATTGTTATTTGGAAGGGAATATGACGAGACTGTTTGCTTTTCACCAACCGAACAAAATTTTGTGAGGCCTATATTATGATTTTTTAAGATTCATTAATTATATTACTTAGAATGGCAGATAGGCGAGGAAAAAAAAAAGTCTATATGAGGAAACAGAGAATTGATTGATGCTACTTATTAGCCTAATTAATAACTTTCCACAATATGATTTCTCTCACTATCTCTACATAATGGACAGATAATAACTACACGGCTGCTTTTGAATATCTGCACTACAAACAATCAATTCTCTAATACTTTCTAGTTGCTGTCTTTCTCTTCTTGGTTTACATAATTACATCAACTTTATTAATTCTAGAGGTCATAATCCTCATATCCTATCCGATCTTTTATTTTGCTCGTGATGCATGCCCATGTGTTTGGAATTTGTCTCAAACCAAGCCAAAAACTATTTATTTATTTATTTTTAATAAAAATTATAAGTTTGCTAGAGAGAAAGATCTCCATTTGCTCCCAATTAAGCTTTGAGTTTGGACTAAATTACACTTTTGATTCTTGAAGTTCAAAGTTGTACTTGTTTTGTTCCTTAATTTAAGAATTTTCATTTTTATTCACCAAGTTAGATTTTGTTTTTTAAATTGTCATTCCATCTATCATTGTTATTGATCTGATGTTAACTGCCAACACAATGACGTCGTTTTTGTTTTAATAGTCAAAAGTGTAATTTAGTCTTAAATTTCAAATAATTTTGCAATTAAGATATCAACTTTAAGTAGATTTTTTTTGTTTGTTTGGAGGGAGATGGTGTGGGGGCTAGAAGTAGAAGAATAACTTGGTAAAACCAGAAGCATTCAATAGATTTATAATTTCATTGTGAATTGGGTGAGAGGGAGAACTTTCAGATATATTTTGCTAGTAACTTGATATTTGGTAATATATTCTCAAATGTATTTTCACACCCTACAACTTTGTGTATTATCAATGCTATTGAAAAAGCTCTTTTAATACCATGACACTGACTCCTTTTAATATCTATAATTTCACTGACAAATTAACCATCCCATCTCAATATAGTTTGAGATCTAAGGCATTTACCAACAAAAAACATAAAGATAGAGATCTAAGAGCATTCCCATTAAAGCTTTCAAAAATTTTAGTATTTAGCATCTCAAAAAGCCACTCTATCAATTTTAACAACTCATTTTATAATACACTTAACATTAAAGGTTCTATTTTTATCTTCGTCTCATTAAAATAATATAAACAACTTATTAAAATAAAATAAAATTTCAAAAAAAATTTCATAGCAACCAACCACTTTCACCACCACCGTGGCAGCCATAACTTACCCGAAAAAAAAAAAAAAAAAAAAAAAAAAAAAAAAAAAAAAAAAAAAAAAAAAACGCAACAACAACCACCATCATCAACAACCCACTACAAAACCCATTAAAATAGACCAACACCACTAGCCACAACAACCACCATCACAATCACAAGCCACCTCCCAAAAAAAAAAAAAACCCATAAAAAAACCCATCATTGCCTACCATTACCACCATGACCTGGAGAGAGAGCAAACCCACTGTGACCCACCATTACCACCATGACCCACCACAACACACCAAACCCATGACCAAAAATCTACCACCACCACCATAGCATAGCAAACCACGACCTAAAACCATTTACTGCCACCACTTTTTTTTTTATTATTTGGAGAGAGCTTGAGCAAAAGTAGAAGAAGAAAGAGCAAAAAGAGAAAAAGAGATAAGAAAAAGACAAACAGAAAAGAATGGAGGAGAAGAAGACAGCAAATAAAGAAATTTTTAGAAGAAAGAGAAATAAATATTATATAAGAGGAGAAGAGAGAGAATGGAATAATTTTTTTTTTTTTTTTTTTTTTTTAAAGATTGTTGCTACAGTAAGCTGTCAAAGATGACAACTTGCAACAGTAAGATTGTTTGGGTGCTAAATGTTTTAGCTTTACCATCATTGATGTAGATGCATTTTATTGTTTGTGTTGCCAAAAAATAACATTTTAGCATTTTGAAAGCTTTGATATAAATGCTCTAAGGGAGAAAATTGGCCTTTGCCCCTTTCGCGCAAAAAATCCAGTATTTTGCCCCATTTCCCAAACTAATTAGGAAAATGCCATTGTTTTGAAACTCGATTTTCTCAAAATTGAGTTTCAACGTCACTATAGACTCCTTAAAACCAATGTTATGAATACCGTTTCAATTTGCCCATTGGAATGAAATGTTTCGGTACCGGCTTATTTTGACGTACCGTTTCAGGGTGTTTCAGAGTTACTGCTATTTTATAATAAAAAATATATATTATTAATAAAAAAAAAACCATATAAATTATTAAGGGTTTTAAAGAAGTTATATATACATATTTCAACTAATATGTAATCTTTAAACCCAAATAATAATAATAAGTATTAGTTCAATCATTTATAAAATATAATAAGAGTAATAATATAGAAGAAGAAAAAAAAAAAAAACAAATGTTAATACTTAATATTAGTAGGTGGAATAGTGGAACAGGGTTAAGGCTGAACATTCTATTTAGTATTTTTATTGTTAGTCTTGTGGGGCTCACAAAAACATAACAAAGAAAAAATTCAAATTTTAAAACACAAGTGACAAGAGAGAACTCAAAGAAGAGTATCACGTGGGCTGGCAAAACAAACAAAAAAATTAAAACAAATGACGTAACATTTAAAGGAAGAGTAAAGGAGGCTGACAACAGTCAAAATACATTACCATTTACCTGTACAGCACAAATAAAAAACGAAAAGGAGATTGGCAGGACCGAAACCCACTAGAAGAAAAAAAGAAGAAGATGGGTTTGAAACCCATCAGAAGAAGAAGAAAAAAACAAGAAGAAGAAGAAGAAGAAAAAGAAAACAAGAAAAAGGGTCTGAAACCTAGAAGAAGAAGAAGGAGGTAAGATTTTTTTTTTTTTTTAATTTTTTTTTTAAGCCAAAATCCGGTACCGGCTAAAATATGTATTTCAGCCGAAATAGGCCGGAATGGCCAGAACACACTGAAATAGGCCGAAATTTGATCCGAGGTGGAATGAGGGGTATTATGGTATCGGTTTTCATGCCAGTACGAAATATCCCGACCCATTCTAGCCGAAACGGAACATAATCAATAATAATGCTTAAAACGCCACTATAGGGCTCTAGAAATTTTTTTTTTTTTTAATTTTTAATTTTCAGTTTGTTATAACTCGATTGTCCAAAAATCGAGTTTTAAATTAAAACTCGATTTTTTGAAAATCGAGTATTAAAACAGGGCCATTTCCCTAATTAGTTTGGGAAAGGAGGCAAAACGATGAATTTTTTTTTTTTTTTTAAAAAGGGCAAAAGTCCATTTTCTCCATTCTCAAGGCTATAAATTTAAGTGTTATTTTTTTAATCTTTAAATAATATTTATTTAACTTTTCATATTATAATTTATATTTAAAACCCACTCTTTTTGCGTGTAATATTACTAATTAAGTTTTTGTATTTAAATTTTGGTAAATCTTGTTTTATTTAATTGATAATAACTAATATATTCTTTTTGCTTTTTTATGTGCAAAATTACTAATCATCTTAATCATCGATAATGGTATGGTGCATTTAAGTTACAATCTTTTTTAGAAAAAAAATTAAGATTACAATTGGATTGGGTTTTATTGGACCAATATTTCGAGAGGCTTAGATAAAGGATATCAAATGATTCAATTGGGTCTTGACAGCGAAATGGACGGTGGGGGATTGGTTGCTTATTGCCAATGAAGACATTGGTTGATTTTATAATTTAAAGAGTACATTGTAAATGACCTAATAGTTACGGATGAAAGTGTAATCAATCCATACTATTTCCATTTATGTTAGTTTCTAACACACACACATATTTGGATAAAAGTTTATAACAAATCAAGCACGGAGAATTTACTACTTTTGGGCTGGAAGGCTTAGGTCGTTTATAGAACTATTTTTTTTCCTTTTTTTGAGAAGAATTTATAGAACTAATTTTCTCTTAGCCTTTTTTCTCCAAAAAAAAAAAAAAAAATGAATGAAATATTTTAATAAGGTTTAGTTTTTTTGCCAAGAAAAGAAGAACCCCACATAGAGCTGGAGAGGAAAAAAGGGGTGTGAGGTGAGGGGTAAAGGTTCCAATAATTAGCTCATACACAACCTTTTTGTTCTCAACAAAAAGAATATCCCTCTTAGTTCTGATCCAAAAATAAGAGGAACAAGAGACTAGTTCCAACATAATTAGCAAACCACAAATTTGTGAGGACTACTCATGCACAAGAGGGGCATGCCTATTCTTATCAGCCTATAATTCTAACAATATGTATGATGATGCCCTCAATAAAAAATTTAAAAGGAAAAAAAAAACGTATAGTTATAAAAATGATAAAGTGAAAAACATCTTTTGTTTCTAATTTATTCTGTTTTTTTTGCTTTAATTCCAATAAGAACTCCTTTGTCCCTTGGACAAACTAAGGTCCACATTTCAGCTAAAAAAGAATAGTGTTCACATTATTTATATTAGTTAAAAGCATATTTTGCTTTGTAGTTGTAGACAGATAGCATCTTCTACTTCATTATATTGGGTGGCTGAAGGCCCAAATGCCCATCAATCAATACATGCCACCACTCTAAGTCCATCTTTAAGCTTTATGTGTCAGATAATTGAGGTTCTTATGATGGGCTAAGCTTTTGGGTTATGACCCCAGTACAGATTTGCCTATAACCTCCCCTTTCTTCTCATTGAGAGGACCATACACCCACCCCACTAATCATAATCTTTTCCTTTCAAGTTTCATTTTGTGGGTCCATATGGGCCCGACCATGAACTGCCCTCATATTTTGGGCCCACTTGGTGCAGTTTATGGGTCATGGTCATTAGCCAGATTAAACCATAAATCTCACTTTGTGGTTTCCTATAAATGAAGATCCCCATATGCCAAAAACAAAAATCTTGAATTCCATTCAAATAATCCAATTGAGCATTATTATTATTATTATCTTTCTATAATTTGTGTTCATTTGATAATATTTTCAAGGATTATAATTTCCATAAAGTACTAAGAAATGTCAATTCACGTTGATCTTATATTATATCTGTGAGAATTTGTTGATATAACACCCGTATGAGTTTGAGAAGTGATTATAAGTTGAATTTTTTCTTATTTTATGTATTATTTGCAAGTCCCATGTTACTTTTTGTTTCAACTTTATTTAAAAAAATCTAACTTCCAATCTTTTAAGTTACTGTAAAATGAGATTCATATCTCTCATCAATAGACTGTCGGCAGACCCATTTCTTTTTATCTCTTAAGCAAAAAAAATGTCCACATTGCCTCCTTAATATGGGATTTTCAAAATTGTCTGCATCATTTCAAAAAAGGCACCTACACTCTTCGAACTTATCTTGTTTAACTTCAACTTCTTTAAGTTGTTTATCTTCCAATTTCTCAAAGACTAGTTTGAATTTTATTTTGTCGAGTGGAAGTTTAAAACCTTCATTATTATTTTCAACATTGTATTTCCAACCAACCCCCAAACGAGATCTCATTCTTGGAAGGTTGAGTTTACTCGCCAGCCATCATATGACTTTAACTATGATTTACGGCTATACGTCTAATTGATATTTTATTACTAGTCTAGGAATGAGAAAATGTGAGGTCTCCTATCCTAGTTTAGGTAATAATTTGACCATTATGGATAATCTTTCAACCATAAAAGTACAGCCAATAGACTATTTTTTTCAAAGTCTATGGATCCCATATTAAAGTTGAAAGTTTACCAAAATATTAAGGTGACGTTGAATCCCATATTAAGGTGGCTTTGTCCCGAGAAATTAAGAGATGAACCTGGGATCAATGAAGAACTTATTAAGGAGGCAATGGAGAAAAAATAAGGATTTTTTTTTTTTTTTTAAAAGATTTGATGTAAGTCAAATATTACATTGAGCTTATAACCTTTGAGCCCAAGGATATTATTGATTTATTGGGAAGCAAGGTGTCAAAATCCATTGATTTTCCAAGTGTAGATAATTTTGATTTTTTTCTACTTCAATTCTACTTTGCGACAACATCAACCATCACCGCCGTTTGCTCCAACGTCGGCACCAATAGAGTGAAGTTTCTTTACCTTATCTTTCATGAGTTTGAGTTTGAATTTTTTTTTTTTCTCCTTTTAACTTTTTAGCTTATTTTCTGATACACAACTTTTTTAGCAACCTTAAATTCCTTTAATACAACAATAAATTTGCCAACTTTTATCAGATGAGCTTATCAGAATCTCAGAGAAGCAAATAAGCTTTCATTAAACATCTAATCCAAATTCACACTTGTTTTATAGGCAATTTAACTTTACTATATATATATATATATTGTATTGAAAAAGATAAGAAAAAAAAATGTTAGAAACTATGTTAATTCTTTTTTTGGTATGTGAAAAATACGGAGGAACAATAATTCATTTTAATCCAATAAAATTCTAACCCGAACCCGATATGACGCATGACTAGATTGAATCAAAACTTGATTGACCCAACCCATTTCCAAGTTCTATAGAAAGTTTCAATCACCGGGGGACATATAGAATTACATTATTTCTCAACAATTTTGGCACTTAGCACATAGCAGAAACCATATACCCATATAGAATTACAATTGCTGGTGGCCAAATTTGGTTTTACAATGACAATCGCTGCTTCTCCAGCTAAGGTGTACGTTTTTTAAAAATAAATACCCACTCTGTTCCAAAATGTTAATTATTTTTTAAAAAATTCAAATTTTTAAGTGAATACTATTTAATATATTGTCTTCAGTTAAAAATGTACAAATTTTCAAACATACCCTCATAAATTTAAAGTATAGAAAAAGAATGGCATTAAAATTTTAAATAAAGTAAAGGAGTAAGATAGAGATTTTAAATTTTTTTTTTTAAAAGAATGTAGAGATTTTAATTATTAATTTTAGAAAGAGTACTTCATTTTGAGACTTCCCAAAATGGAATAAAGGACCAAACATTTGGAATGTATGGAATACTTTTTTATTTTTTTATTTTTGAGGAGGAATGTATGGAATACTTAAGAAGCTCATTTGCCCTCTAAAGAAAAAAAGAAGCTCCATTGTTCCTTGGACAAGCTAGGGTCCACATTTTAGCCTAAAACAAAAATAAATTAGTGTTCATATTGTATTAGTTGGTGTCTTGATCTGATGATAAAGTGCTACTATTAGGACCGGATGTCATAGATTGAAACTCTCACAAAAAGAAGAAGAAGAAGTTTAAAGGTCTAGTTATTGGGTGCTTAGGAAATTTGTTAATAAACCATTTAGAAAAATTTTGATACAACTTTTATGAAAAGTATAAAAAAATAATAAAAAAAAATCAATTTTTTTTTTTTTAAAATTTCTAGAAATACTTCATAAAGAATGCACTTAAGCCATTTTCCTCTGGTTTAAACTCAGTTTTGGCATTGTAGCAGTAGGCAGATAGCATCTTTTCCTTAATAATATTGTGTGGTGGAAGGCCCAAATGCCCACAATCAATCCATGGCACGACTGGAAGTCCATCCTTTAGATTTATGTGTCAGATAATTGAGGTTCCTATGATAGGCTAAGCATTTGGGGTTATGGTCCCCATTACAGATTTGCCTGTTAACCTTTTCTTCTCATTGAGAAGACCATGCACCCACCCCACTAATCATCATCTTTTACCCCTTCAAATTTCTTTTTGTGGGTCCAAATGGGCCCGTCCATGAACACCCTTCATTCAAGAAAAGGAATTATTATTATTATTATTATTATTTTTTTCTGGAAGATTTAGGAAGCCTAGTACATATTGGCATGAAATAAAAAGAGGAAATTTTTATTTTAAGATTTATTTTTGGGAAAAGTTAACAAATGCCTTTAGTGAACCATTTAAAAAAAGTTTTTATAGAAAAAAAGTAATTATTATTTTGACAGTTTTTCTAATTTTCCATAAATATAGTTGTGGGGCCAAAGAATTTGACAACCCCGGCCCACTTTATACTAAGCCCAAGGCCCACGCCGAGGAGGAAGAGATGGCCGAGGACGAACAAAGAAAGCCCAAATAGCCTAGAAACTTTGCCGAGGACGATCATGTCCTCGGCATTCCAGATCCCAGAAGGAAAGAACGGCACGCTGTCAAAAGCAGCGCTCCTAGAGCGCTCCCAAAAAAAGGGACAAGTACATTAGAACACCCATGGGAGCATGGTGTAGGAGCAGTTCAAAGAGAAACTGTCACCTTTGTATTAAATGCCCACAGCTAACGTTCTGGCCGCATTAATGAGGAAATGACCCCTGGACAGTGCGGTCTTGATTGCTGCAACTCACAGAAGGTTTGGGAAGGTGGCTGATGGGACAAACACTCGAGTAGTGACCTGCATGGTCAACAAATGTAGGGTCAAGATCAACTGAAAGGGGCTATATAATGTAAGAAACCCTCCATGAAAGGGGGATCAAAAAATTAGAAATAGAGAATACGATAGTAGTTTATATCATCTTTAGAACCCTTGTAACCAAGCACTGAAGAACTAACAAGAACAACAAGCTCCCTGGATAAGGCCCGAAGGGCCGAGGACAGAGTTTTACACTTTAAGTCCACGTCTTTGTTATTCAATCCACTCATAACCATGTTTAGTTGTTGTAACCCTCACTAAGGCCTAGTTCTTAAACCCATTCTCTATAAATTTATTGTATCGAGCTAGTTGGGCTTGAGTCCACTCCTCCAATAGTAGAGGTGCTCAAACCCGGTCCCTACAATAGTATAAAAACTTTTCTAAAATAGTTTTTTAACAATTGTCTTAAGGATGATGATTAACATTATTCTTTATTTTTTAAGTTCATTGTCTTTTTGCTTGAGTAAATATTGGGCTCAAAAAGATTAGATATGGGTGAGAAGTTTTTTAGGCCTAGTAGCCCTAGGTAAAGAAATAAGTAAGTGGGCTTTGATGGCCAAAACTTGTACCCCATTATCTTGTTGAACAAATAGGAAAAACAATCCTTCTTTTTTAGCCGCCACCTATATTCATCATTCTCACAATCGTTAACCGAGTGCTCGTTCAAAAGATGAATCATACTTAAAAAAACAACAAAAAGTTAAACAAAGGGAAAAACATGGGGCTTCTTGTTCCTTTACCCTCTAATCAATATTTGTGCACTAGATATAGAGGTAAAGGATCTGGGTTAAGTCTAGTGCATCTAGTGTACTAGATCCGTTGAGATTGTGACACATGTCTAGATATAGAGGTAAAGAATTTGGGTTAAGTCTAGTGCATTCAGTGCACTAGACCCGTTAAGATTGTGACACGTGTCCTCTTTGGACACATGTCATGATCTCAACGAGTCGATGCCACTGGACACTGGATCCAAGCCTTACCGTAGAGATAAATGAGCAAAGATTGGGTCTAATGCTTCAATGTATTGGATTCGTTGAAATGATGATAAGTGTCTACTTTTGATTACGTGTCACTATTGCATTAGAGGCACTAGACCCAAGTTAAGTTCGATATAAATTTACTCCGTTATCTTTATAACCACTAGTACCTATCACCTACTAGAACATGAATAGTGTAACATTACTTCTTACACTTAATAGAGAACAAGTTTTTTTTTTTTTGGGTAAACAGGAGAACTTCATTCACTAAGAAACATAAAAAACAAAGTATTTTCGCTTATACACAATCCCAACAGCATCAAGACTAATCAAAAGAAAAACATCAGATGAGGGGGAATGGAAAATTACAAAATCTTGGAATAGAAAGGCGCCTCTTCTAGCAAGGGCATCAGCACACATATTTGCCTCCCTAAAGCAATGTTGAACTCTCACTCTCGAAATCTTCTTAAGGCCCTCTCTACATTCAACGATAATAACCTCATTGCCATTTTTTCTTTCTTCATTTTGCAGTAGGTCCACTACAAGCTTCGCATCCAACTCAATTATGACATTGGTCAAGTTTAAATCAATACATAGGTTGATCCCATCCTGCAGTGCCTATAGCTCCGCTACCACACTGGTGGTGTGTCCAGTGGCCCTAGCATAGCCACTCACCCACTCCCCACGAGAATTTCTAATAATTCCACCTCCCTTAGCTCTGCCAGGATTTCCCGATAAGGAGCCGTCTATGTTCAGCTTGAACCAAATCTCAGGAGGGGGATACAATCGAACTTGGATAATAGTTTGTAGGCGTCTCGACCGTTTATTCACACCAAGGAAAGCAAATTCATAGTGTTTCCTCCTTAGAGATTTACGACTGGATTGCTCCCTAAAAATCACTCTATTGCGCCTAAGCCATAAGCACCAAACACCATATGGGAAAAGGGTGCCCCAAGGAATGCTAGAGATGGGCATTTAATGAGAGGTACAATTAATCCGTAACCAATCTAGCAAGTTTGCACCATAAAATATGTTGGGAGGGATAGGAGGAGGAAAGGAGTCCCAAAAAACCCGAGCTTGAGGACAATCCCTCAAAATATGAATGATTGACTCTACCTCATTACAGCAAAGGGGGCAAGAGAGAGGAATGTTTAAACCTCTCACACCAAGAACCTCTCTAGCAAAAATGCTTCTATGAAGGCACTGCCATAAGAAGCACCTGATTTTTGGAATAGTAGGTGTTTTCCAAACCCAATTTCCCTTGAAAGCTTCGCATTGGGGAGTGTCATGAGTCTCACAAGCCAGATTGTACGCATCTTTAAGATCAAACTCTCCATTGGGAGATGACGCCCAAGAAATTCAATCCACACCCGAAGCAGCCATGGGAATGGGAGTAGCTTTGATTTTCTGACTTAAAGGGATAGGGAAAGCAAAGGAAAGACCCCCCAAATTCCAGAAGTTATGTTGTGTAACATTCCTGAGGAGAATAGAATCCTTGTTTCTTTGAAAAGGGCCTGCAATGAGGCTTCTGATCGGCCCATCACTCAACCACTTGTCATGCCAAAGGATAGTTCGCTCTCTTTGCCTGCAATCCATTTAATACCTTTCTTGAATATTGGTTCGCCTTTCTTAAGAGCTGCCCACGTGGGTGAACAAGATTTGGGTTTAGGCAGAGGTTGCCTTCGTCTTCTCGAGTATTTGTGGGAAAGAACTCTGACCCAAAGAGAGTCCTCCTCATGGAAACGCCAGTTAAGTTTGGCCAGTAAAGCTGAGTTTCTCTCTTTGGCTGATTGGAGATCGAGCCCTCCATCTTTTTTTGGCTTCGTGATTTTCTTCCAACCAACTAAATGAAACTTCTTTTTGCTATCTGTAGTGCCCCAGATAAAGTTACGGCAAAGTCTATCTACACTTTGGGCAATCTTCAAAGGGAGGGCAGCACAGTGCATGGAGTAATTTGGGATAGTGGATAAAGTGGCTTGTGTCAAAACAAGGGAGTAATAGAGAACAAGTTTCTTTGATAGATCTTGTTATGTAAATATATACTGTTTTTACATCCAATAGAGAAGTAGATGGTTAATGGAGTTCGTGTGTGTGTATAATAACTAGATTTGTTATTATGTGAACCAATTGAATTGCCTCATGAGTTTCTTTAAGTTGACATAATGGGTTCAAAATTTTGATTGATTAGGCTCCAGTATATTATGACACTATTAGGCTTCGTGGTAATATTTGTATTGCTGCAAATATTCTAGTTTATAGATGTTGGAATTTTGGGTTTAGCTAAATGGAGAACTTATAAAATTGATGCTAATTTTATAAAATAAGTGTGTAAAAATGGGTTTATAAAAAAAAAGTGTGTAAAAATGGTTTTAGCAATTATAGTTTTCACAAAGAATCTTGTGCAACGAGTTAAATTTTATTAAGTATATGCATGTGTTCATGCAGCATTTCTCTTCTTCTTCCTTTTTGTGTGTGTGTGTGTGTGTGTGTGAGGAAACAATGTGACATTTCAAGTGTGTAAAAGTTTTCTAGAATCTTATTGTTAAAATCATCTATGAGGAATATTTTATTCATTTTACTAATGATATTTTGAGAAATTGTCATTGTTACCTTGTTTGGGATTATGAATACTTTACAATTGTTAACGTGTAATAGGTTATGGGTTTTACGCCCACTTTGTTTACTTGTATAACACACATACTTGTACTATACATTCTGCCTCCTATATATAAAGGCAGTCATGTATATTTTATTACTTGAGAAATACAATACATTCATTCAGTATTTCTAACATGGTATCAGAGTCACTGTTCTGACTTTCTTGTATCTTGCAGACTTGTCTTTGTTGGTATTTTCCGCTGCCTCATCTTCTCTGGCCAGTAAACCTTTTCAGTGCCCTTTCTTGACTGCTCCGCCACCGTCAGAGGTCCTCAAGTTGAATCTTTGCCATCAGAAGCTCGCTCTCCACCAACAAGACCACTGCCTTCGTCGGATTTATCCCTCTGGACCTCTGTTTAAGACATAAGACATATCACTGTATAGATCATCAATCGATCTACTCAACGCTAGAAGAATCGTACTCATTGGATGCCGCATGTGCTTCCACGCCCACCTAAACTTCCGAAAAGTTACTTCATGCGCTGCTGGAAAGACGACTTACGTCATTTGGCTATCCGTTGACGTCACTTGTTGATGTCATCTGCCACGCCAGCCCTAGTTGACTCACCTGCTAATATCATCTTCCACGTCATCTGCTGATGTCATCTATTGATTCTGCTAATGTCACCATTGACTTTCTACTATTTGACAGTTGACTTTTTGCCAAAGTTGACATTTTGCAGTCCTGGTGCTCATTACCCAGTTTTTTTTTTTTTTTTTTTTTTTTTTTTTTGCGTAGATTTCATTTTTGCAATCCATTTTTGCATTTTTTGCTTCTAAATGAAGAATAAGGACATGTCTTCTTTTTATTGCAACAATCATCGCCGATAACAAACGTTTTTGCAATTTTTGCAAACGTCTTGGCCATAATATTGAGACTTGCTATCAACGTAACAAATCAGCTATTTCCATTTCTGTTGCTACTGTTGCTTACACTGAGAGTATCCAACCAATGGCTCCCATCTCTACAAAGTCCAAGTCTTCTGGATCCATTATCACCATTTCCACAGTTGACCTTTAAAACATCATCGCTAATATCATTCGTATGGTTGGTAATGCATCTTATTCCTATTCTCTTTCTGTTTCATCTGGTATGTCTCCTTCCTCTTGGCTTATGGATTCTGCTTGTTGCAACCACGTGACACTTCACTCATCCTTATTTTCTCAACTTGAACCTGCACTACACCCTCTTAATATTCGCACAGCTAATGGTTCCACAATATTTGGTCATAATATAGGTTCTATCTCGACCTCCAACCTCTCGGTTCCTAGGGTATTTAATGTTCCTAACCTTTCTTACAATTTATTTTTTATGGGACAATTAGCCGAGTTAGGTTACCGCATTACCTTTGATTATTCTGGGTGTATTGTGCAGGATCCAAGGATGAGACAAGAGCTTGGGACCAGTCCTAGAGTTGGGCGTATGTTTCCCGTGGACAACTTTCGTCTTCCACCTGTTGCTCCTGTTTTTGTTGCTACTGCAGCTACCGTAGTTTCTTCTATTCCTTTCCTTGTACTTTGGCATGCCCGACTTGGTCACACATCTTCCTTTCAGGTACAACATTTGGCTTCTAGAGGTTTTTTAGGTTTAGTGTCCATAGAAAATTTTGATTGTGTTTCATGTCAATTAGGAAAACAACCATCTTTGCCTTTCAATACTAGTGATTCAATGTCCACTGATATCTTTGACCTAATTTATTCTGATGTCTGAGGGCCTTCCCCTGTCTCTAGTATTGGTAGATCTCGATATTTTGTTATCTTGTTGATGATTATTCCCACTATAGCTGGATTTTTCATATGAAACATCATTCTGAATTATTGCAAGTATATTCTAATTTTGCAAAAATGGTTGAAACTCAATTTTCCAAATGTATCAAATTTTTTTATCTGATAATGCTCTTGAATACACTCAATATGCTTTCCAAGCTATTTTGCATTCCTATGGCATTATTCATCAACTAACTTGTTCAGGTACCTCTCAGCAAAATGGCAGAGTCGAAAGAAAACTTTGTCATATTCTTGACATTGTTCGTGCTCTCCTTCTCTCTACTAAAGTTCCTACTCCTTTTTGGGGCAAAGCTACTCTTCATGCTGTTCAAGCTATTAATCGCATTCCTAGTCCTGTCATCGAAAATCAAACTCCATATGAGCACCTTTTTGGGTCACCTTCAGATCATCACCATATTCCCTCCTTCGGTTCTACTTGTTTCGTTCTTCTTCAGCCGCATAAGCATAACAAACTTGAGCCTTGGTCTAGACTTTGTTGTTTTCTTAACTATGGCGAAACTCAAAAGGGGTATCAGTGTTATGATCCTGTCTCTCATCGTCTTCGTATCTCCCGCAATTTTGTCTTTTGGGAACATTGCTCATTTGTCGAGCTCTCTCACTTCCGTGCCTCCCTATCTACCTCTTCTGTCTTAGATCTTTTTTTAGATGAGCCATATATTCCTTCTATAGTTGCTCCTGATCCTCCTTTAGACTTCTTTGTCCAACCACTAGATATTTTTGATGCCTCTCCTAGATCACCCTTTAATGAACAGGTGGAGGACGAGCCATCCAACCCTGAGCTTGGGTCCCCTGCTCCTACTCCGTTTGAAGATCTTGCACAAGACATTCCATCTTGTCACTTAACTCGGATAAGATCTATTCCTACACATTTACTTGACTATCATTGTTACACTGCCCTTTCTACGTTGTACGAGCCTCACACCTATCGTGAGGCCTCCACTGACCTTTTATGGCAGATTGCAATGAAAGAGGAACTTGATGCATTATCTAAAAGGCGAAAAGCACCTTTTAGTCCCTACATTTTCAGGAAATTCCCATTTTAGTCCCTACATTTATTTTTACCGCTTTTAGTCCCTATCTTGAAAAACGCTTCTCGTTTTGGTCCCTGCCGTTACATCAGAAACGGAAAAAGATGACGTGGCAAACGGCAAGAATAAAAAATACTAAATTAATGTCTACGTGGCTTAAATTAATAATAAAAAATGTTTTTTGGCATTAAAAAATGCCACGTCAGCATTTAAATTTAAAAAAAATTAATTTTAACTAAATAAAAAAAATTAAAAACAAAATTAAAGAATTGAGATCTAAGTGTGTCTTGATCAAGAACAACAAGAACACAAATCAGATCCAAGAACACAAACCCAGAAATTAAAAAAAAAAAAAAAAAAAAAAAAAAAAAAAACCACAGATTGGCCACAGATCCTCAACCTTTTCTCTTTCAGATCTGGACCATACATCCAACCTCCACATAACCGCCCTCACCACCACTCTTCCACTGTCATTGCTGCCACCATCGACCTAGTTGAATTTAACCCGACCCACCTCCCCTCAATCCGCTCCACAATCGCTCAAGCCTGCACAGACTACGGAGCCTTCCACGTCACCAATCACGGTGTCCCCACCAAGCTCCTCCGCCAAATCAAAACCACAGGCCTCACCTTCTTCAACCAATCCTTCATCGACGACAAGCTCACCTACTTCTGCAACCCTCACTCCTTCGCTTCCCAAGGCTACGGCTCCCGAATGCTCCTCAATGATGAAAACGACATCGTCCTTTTGGACTGGCGAGACTACTTCGACCACCACACTCTCCCTCTCTCTCGTCGAGACCCATCTCCCTGGCCCCACTTCCCTGAAAACTATAGAGAAACCATGGCGAGCTACAACGATGAAATGAAGGGTTTGGCTCAGAAGCTCACGGGTTTGATCTTTGAGAGCCTTGGGCTTAGAGGGTCGTACATAGAAGACGCTATGGGTAAGGGTCGTTCAGCAATAATGTTGTTGTTGTTGTTGTTGTTTTTTTTTTTTTTTTTTTTTTTTTTTTTTTTTTTTAATTTCTGGGTTTGTGTTCTTGTTGTTCTTGTTCAAGATGCATTTAGATCTCAATTCATGTGATTTTTAGTTTTTAATTCTGTTTTTAATTTTTTTATTTAGTTAAAATAAATAAATAATTTTTTTTTTTTAAATTTAAATGCTAATGTGGCATTTTTAAATGCCAAAAAACATTTTTTATTATTAATTTAGGCCACGTGGATATTAATTTAGTATTTTTTATTCCTGCCGTTTGCCACGTCATCTTTCTCCGTTTCTGATGTAACGGCAGAGACCAAAACGGGAAGCGTTTTTCAGGATAGGGACTAAAAGCGGTAAAAATAAAATGTAGGGATTAAAATGGGAATCGCCTGAAAATGTAGGGACTAAAAGGTGCTTTTCGCCTATCTAAAAACCATACTTGGGATTTGGTGACTCTTCCCCCTGGGAAACCTGTGGTTGGTTGTAAGTGGATCTACAAGATCAAGACTCGCTCTGATGGGTCCATTGAGCAATATAAAGCTCGTTTTGTTGCAAAAGGTTTTACACAAGAGTATGGGATTGATTATGAAGAGACCTTTACTCTGGTTGTTCGTGCCCTCTTAGTTGTTGCTGCTGTTGGTAAATGAGACCTTTTTCAAATGGATGTTAAAAATGCATTTTTTAATGGGAATTTAAGTGAAGAATTTTATATGCAACCTCCTCCTGGTTTCTCTATTGAACCGAACAAGGTTTGTCACCTTCGACGTGTACTTTATGGCCTTAAACAAGCTCGACGAGCTTGGTTTGCCAAGTTCTGCTCTACCATCTCTCGCTTAGGTTATATTGCCAGTCATTATGATTCTACCTTATTTCTTTGTCGCACTGACAAAGACACTATTTTGTTTCTCCTATATGTGGATGATATGATCATAACTGGTGATAACTTTAGTGGCATTCAAGAACTCAAGGATTTTCTCAGTTAGCAGTTTAAGATGAAAGATCTTGGACATCTCAGTTACTTCTTGGGTCTTGAAATCACTCATTCTACAGATGAACTTTATATTACTCAAGCCAAGTATGTTCTGAACTTTTGTCTCAAGCTGGACTCACTGATAGCAAGATTGTTAACACTCCAGTTGAACTTAATGCGCACTTGACTCCCTCAGGAGGGAAACCATTGTCTAATCCCTCTCTTTACAGACGCTTGATTGGCAACCTCGTTTATCTCACTGTCACTGGTCCAGACATTTCTTATGCTGTTCACCAGGTGAGCCAATATCTGTCTGCTCCACGATCGACTCATTATATTGTTGTTTTGCGCATTCTTCGATACCTAAAGGGCACTTTCTTCCATGGCTTTTTCTACTCTGCTCAATCTCCTCTTGTTCTTTGTGCATTCTCTAATGCCGATTGGGCAGGAGATCCCACTGATTGCAGGTCCACCATTGGTTATTGTTTTCTTCTTGGTTCTTCTCTGATTTTTTGGTGAAGCAAGAAACAAACTCTTGTGGCCCACTTCAGTATTGAAGTAGAATATCGTGCCCTTGCTGATACCACATCTGAGCTCCGTTGACTACGATGGCTTCTTAAGGACTTAGGTGTGTCCACATCTTCTGCTACTCCTCTTTATTGTGACAACCAGAGTGCCATTCATATTGCTCACAATGATGTCTTCCATGAACGGACTAAACACATTAAGATCGATTGTCATTTTATCCGTTATCATCTGATCCAAGGTGCTCTCAAGCTGTTCTCAGTCTCCTCTAAAGATCAACTTGCAGAGATCTTCACCAAATCACATCCTAAAGGACGCCTTTGTGCTTTGGTTGACAACCTCAAGTTGGTCTCACACCCACCTTGAGTTTAAGGGGGGCTGTTAACGTGTAATAGGCTGTGGGCTTTAGGCCCACCTTGTTTACTTGTATAGCACACATACTTGTACTACACACTTTGTCTCCTATATAAAGGTACTCATGTATATTTTATTACTTGAGAAATACAATACATTCATTCAGTATTTCTAACAATAATATTATTATATGGGGATGTTTACCTCGAGAACTTATTGTTCAATTGCTCATGATGTTTTAAGGATTTTAGTGCTTATGTTTCTTGCAATGTGTGGAAACTATCATGATATCAATAGTATTTGTGTTGCAAAGGCTGTACGGAAATACTTCAATAAGATTAGTTTATAACATGCTTATTGTGAGCAGCTTGAGAAGTGATTTTAACCCCTAGGTCAAGTTGTGATTAGTGACATGGTGAGATAGCTATGTCCAAAGAAGTGTTGATGCACTTACAATAACTCCAAAGAGGGAACATTTTTTTATGAAGGTTCTAATAAATGAGCTTTATCAGTCATAGGTCCCAAAGAGGGCCAAAAATCTTGTATGCTCCTGGTGTATACAATCTATGTGAAATTGATATGTGGGTGTCGACATGTCTGTCTCAAATAGGTCTTATATAGTTATACCCTAAGCGTATAAGATACTTTCTCCTAAGTTACTGAAAAGAAGGGGATCTAGTCCCATAGAATGGACCACACAACCATATCAATAGGAAGGTATTGTTGACCATGTGTAATGTAGCCTTGGAAAAATGACATCAAAATTTTATTACACTTATATAATTAATGCACCACTTAAAATAATTAATATAACAAAATAAATGTATTTATCCTATTATTAATCTTTTTAATTATATAGTAAATACTGAAAGGAGTTAGGAAATATAAATAGTGAAAATAGAGTTTAGTTCATTAACAAATCTTTTATTATTTATGGATTATTTTTATTATCAATTTTTTTCAAAGGACTCAAAGCAGCCAAACATGAGAAAAATTGTCATTTTCTAAATCTACTGCTATTATAATTCCAAATAAAAATTGTTTCCTATATAAAATTGATAAAAATAATCATATAAATTTCTTTAATATAAATAATTAATTCACAAATATAGATAATTAATATATACATTTACTCCATTGGCTAATTCAATGAACTAATATTTTAATATGAAAACATTGTTGAGGTAAAAGCCTAAATAAAAAAGATCTTAAAGAATGTGTCACATCGCATAACTTCGTGATTTTCCACAAATAGGTTGGCATTTCTAGTAAGTATGCAACAAGTTCAACAAATAGTAACTCTCTTTTTTTTTTTGATTGTGTTTTTTCTACTTTTGTGGGTTGGGCTACCTTGACTCTTTCTTAGGTCGAGGGTTGGAATGTGGGCCTCGTAACCCAATGGCCTAATTCGCATTTTGAGTGAAGTATGCGTTCTACAGACAAAGGATCTTGGGCTTTGATGAAAAATGTTGTAGACTTCTTAGCCTGATCTTTGTGGTGGAGAAGCATGGTCTTTTCGGCCCAATCCGTGAAGCAATAAATTTTCGTGCTTTTAAGCCACTCTTCTTGTGATGTATTTTGGGCTTTCATGCCCACCTCGTGTTGTGAGGGATTTTCTGGCTATTCAGCTTGTTTTGTATAATGATGAGTTGGGGCCTAATTTTCTGAAAATGTGAAGACTTTTGGGAAAAAGCCCAACCCATATTGTCCCTAAAAGTCCTCTTGGTCTCCTCTTTTGGTCTTTCCCCAAAATCATTATTATATTCATTTTCCTTTTTTTTTGGGGCTCCTTTGACCATGTGGCATGATTTGTCCAATAAGGCTATGTCAAACTTTGACTTGAGGGTAGGGGGAAAAAAAACCGTAACCAAGTTAAAGTGGGGTAAAACTTGTGTTCAGTGCTTTTTGCATTGGACAAATTACAATTTGGACTTGTGTCTAATTTTAAATATATATCCACATCTTAGCTTGTTTAGTGTAAAAAAAAAACTAGACACAAGCTGTATCCGTTAAAGTACTATAAATTTGATACCCAAGACAGACAATGAAATATGAGAAGTGAAACTCGTTATTATTATTATTATTTTGGGAAATGGAAGTCATTATTCATAATGGGTCCATAAGGATTCCACGGTTTCCCCACCTAATGGAGCGGTCAAAAAACTTTGAACAAGTCTTGGTCTTGATGGCCATATCATTACAAAATTGCGCCTAAAATATGGGTCGTCAGTGCTTTCTTTCTTGCTTTTATTTTGAAGTTTTTTATGCGAGCCTAGCCCAAGATATGAAGCCCATTTACCACTTGAATTATAGAAAGAAGGTACCAGTACCTACTTTTTTTTTGTTGTTATTGTTTTTTTTTTTTTTTTGGATAGGGTTCCAGTACCTAATACCTACTTGTTAAAGAACAGCAACCAAATTGCGGTTGAGGAGCAACTAAATTTGATGTTGAGATTTCCACTAAATTAGGACCTGTTGATTTTATGGGTCCACTAAATCATTTAGCATGCTTCATAAATAATCTTAATTTAATATATATATATATACACATTTTTTTTTTCTTTTAAGATAGACAGATAATGGAAGAAAAGGAGATAGAATTCAAACAAAAAACATAGTGTACTACTATACAAAGGATGTCATTCCCACTAGGTTATAACTTTTTCACTTGAACGGCCCTTAGTGTATAAAAGTTTTAGGCCTTTTCTTTACGCCTATTACTATTTATTTGATTTATAAGTTATAGGTAGTGGACGCAAATTAAATGTGTAGAATGAAACCTCCAAAAAAAGAAAAAGAAAAAAAAATATAATTGTTGACATTATTAAAAAGAAAAGAAAAGAGAGAGTGAGAGAGAAAAAAAGAAGGAGTAGTTGGAGGTAGTTCCATTTTTTTTTTTTTCAAATTTAATAGTTGAGAGATGGAAGATTTGAATCCTAACCATTTTTATTAGAAACATTAAAAAGTATCATTTTTTAGAAATATAAAAAAGTATCAATTGAACTACAAAACTTTTCACCTAGTTTCACATATTTGAATTTTAGAATATTCTAACTTTCTGATCACATAGTGATATTTAGTTGGAGAATCATTTGTAGTTATGGATAATCAGCCGTTACATTTTGATTTTTGCTTGACAATAACTCAATTACAAAGCAGTTTCATTTTTCTTTAAGATATGCACGAATACTTAACGAATTTAAGATTTATTGTTTCTTTATTTACCTCAATGTGTGTGTATATATATATCTATATTTCATTTAAGTTTGCTTGATTTATGAAGTGAGTGTATTTTCATTTTTCCTTTTAAGTTTCCTTTTCTTGTATGATACTATCCATTAATATCCAACTTTCTGATAAAGATAATACTAAATGATTTGGCAAATGGGTCAATTGATTTCTTGCAGTCAATCCAATTGGAAAAGTAAGCTAGGCCCAACACATGCACGACGATTCATGTGGTCCATATGGACGTTCTGCCACCCCTTCTACCAAATTGTTAGACTTTTTTCGACAACTTGTGCTGTGCCTTCATTTTCTCCTTTAAAATATGTATATAATATACATATATTCGATTGAATTAGGTTGGCAAATTTCATTTTGTTTTAAATATAACAATAATTCTAGAATCATAGCTCGTCACATGGTGGGTCGTGAGTGGTGAATCTATATGGACCCACAATTTTTTTTTTTTTTTTTTCACAACTTATAACTCGTCATGTGACGAATTATGACACAAATTGTGAATTTTATTGCAGTCCTAGCATTTTTCAAAATATAATTTAGACTAAAACTTCGTTAAAATCAGACCAAAACTTCGTGAGACTCTCACATGGCCCTCGATCGAGCTAGATTAGGGAACCTGCATGGTCATTTTTTCTTGAGTAAGAGTGCATCTTTTCTTGAGTAAACAAAAAAAATTTCTTGATAGGTGGTAAATTTGAGAGACAAAATTTGATAGTCAAATTGATTTCCTTTGAAGCCACAGGAATTGTCTACCTTTGTCAGTGAGTTAACTAACAAACTGAAATTCTGAATCGATACAAACAAAGTTTGTTTGCGGTGGAGATGATGTAAAAGAACTCCAAAGTTTTGGAGCTACTATGGTGGAAGCGAACAAGTCATTAGTTAGGTTACATATATATGTTTGCAAAGGTTTTGTAAGTATGTTGTTGTAACAAACTTTATTATAGTGAATTTTCTTTGCGGTAGGGTATCCCTGAAGAGATTTTTCTCTTGCAAAGTCTTGTGTTGATTTTATGGCTTTTTAGTTTTTACATCAAAACTTTTCAAATATCATAGCCATTTTCAATGTTGAATTTATGCTAAAATTCTAGTTTTCTTGTTTTTAACATCAAAACCTTTTCAAATGCTAACCCCTTTTTTTAAATACTAAAATTATGGTTTCCAATTTTCAATATATAGAAACCTCTTCAAATTTAAAATACCACCACTCAATGGACTTCAAAATCTGGTTTCAGTTTTCCATTTCAAAAACCATTTTCGAATAGAAAATCAATCTTTGGTTTTGGTTTTCCTATTTAAAAAACCCTTAAACTCTAATTCTGATTTTCCATTTCAATAGCCATTTTCAAACTTTATATCTTGGTTCTGGCTTTTCCATTTCAAAAAACTATTTTCAAACTTTAAAACTTGGTTTTGTTTTTTCACTTCAAGAACCAACTTTTCAATGATTGAACCGTGGTTACGTTTTTCTCTTTCAAAAACTACTTTTCAAAGATCAAGCCCTAATTTTATTGTTTTCCATAGTAAAACCCCCTTTCAAATATAAAATGATGGTTTGAAGAAATAATACAAAGGACAAAGTCTAGTTTTACTGTTTTGTTTTCCCTATAAATTAAAAGCATATATATCTTACCCCATGTATTAGGGTTAGTGCATGCATTATATCATTTGATATATTCCCCCAAAATCTGGTCAAGTATTTTGTTTATATTACATTACATATATTTTTTAAGAAATAATACAAAGGACAAAATTTAGTTACAAAATTGATTGTAACTTAAGGTTATAACCTTACTGAATAAAATAAATATTTTTACATATTTTGAAAATCTAACCGTTGAATTGCATATTTTTTACGCTCTTAATACACATGTCAAATTTTGTGTTGATCAGATATTATTTACTATATGATCTATAAACTTATATTTTATGCATAATTTTAAATTATAAAAACTTACAATTTAAACAATTTATTGATAACATAGTTATTAATCTATAATTTTCTAGAAATATTTGCAAGCATGGAGGATATAAGAAGAAGATGTAATCTAATGGTGGGTTTGTCAAAATTTACCTCCAATAAAAATATATTGAGTAAGGTTGTAGCCTACAACCTTACTTAATAAAATAAATATTACTATGTATTTTGAAAATCTAACCGTTGAATTGCATATTCTTTACGTTTTTAATACACATATCAAATTTTGTGTCAATCGGATATTATTCACTATATGATTTATAAACTTATATTTTATGCATAATTTTAAATTGTAAAAACTTGCAATTTAAATACTTTATTGATGACATAGCTATTGATCTTTAGTTTTCTAGAAATTTTGCAAACATAGAAGATATAAAAAGAAAATGTAATTCGATGGTGGGTTTTTCAAAATTCATATCAAATAAAAAGATATTGAGTAAGGTTACTACAATAAATTTTGTAGTCTAATTCTACAACCAATTTTGTAACTAAATTTTGTTCTAATACAAATTAGGTACCATTTATGGTTAGGTATCATGTGGTGCTTTACACATTAATTTCCCACATGCAATCGAATTCTTAAATTATCTTTTCTCATTCAATACACGATATTTTTATTATTAGTTTAGGCTTAGAGGAACAAAATTTAGGAAAAGCCACCTTGACATGTGCTAAAGTGATTGAGTGCACTTTTATATTACACATTTCTCTTAAATAAAGGTAGACCCTATGTGCTTTTGTATCTATATGCACCAAATAATTTCTCCTAAATGCTATATATGGTCATTAAATCGAGCTGTTTCTCTAAAATGACACATGATCCATTTAATGTGATGTCCTAAATCATCCAGAAACCACTCTAAGAAGTTTTTTTTTTTTTTCGATAAACTCACATGGGAAGTATTCATATTAGATTTGATTGGTCATTCTATGGCCATCAATAGATAGAGCAATTGAAAGCTCAAGACCCCACTATATTATCTCAAATGATACTATGATTAAGGGCATGGTCCCAATTAATATAGGGCCAAGCCACCTTGTTTTGCCTTCTCGTTGAAGGTGTGCAATTTAATGGATTTGCCACATGATTTACTTAACCCAATATTTTGCTGGGACACCAACGGCCAATTTGTGTTGCACATGGTTGATGGTTCTGTCTAACAGGTTAGTATGATAGTGAAGTTTTAGTCTCATTTATTTATTTGTTTTCCATCCTAATTGATGGAGAAATATACAAGGAGATGAACAACAAAACAAACAATATCCCTCTGCGAATATTAAAAGGAAAAAAGGCAAAAAAGCTAGCTAGCTGTTTTTGTCATTCTAGGGAGGAACATGAAGCTCTCAAATTCTCAATACCTGCCCTATGGACAGCTCAAAACCCATGAGTATGACTGTTTGTACTGCATGTATACCTAAATTTTGTCTCAAAGGAAGCTTCCTTTCTATTAGGGGTGTATGACTTTCTTCTCTGAGAAAGTAGCAGTAATTTACTAATTCTAAGTTTCCAACCAGTTTACTACAATGGAGTAAAAAGTAGGCATATTTCAATACTTTTTGGCAGTGTTTTGACAATTTCAAAAGGGTAGCAGAGATGAGGGTATTCATGATCATGAGGAGTTTAATTATGGTTCATCATCCAATGCCTTTACAGTGTGGATTACACGGACGGTCAAGCAACTCCAACTTGTTAAAAACCAGGCTAAAGTCAAGCTTTCACATGTTATGCATTTAATACCAGTTGCCTATTTCCAACGCAATTCCTGGTCGTCGATTTTCTTCTCTCCCTAATTTTAATACACCAATTGACAATTCATTTGATTTGATTAGGGTGGAAAACGTAGGTCCTCGAGTAAACACACCAGGGCATAGCCTTGCAATTCACCGTACTGATATTTTCGATGTTTTTAGTAAAGACGTTCAAAGTTTACCAATTCATCGATAGGACAGCTCAAGGCATTGTAGAAGTTAAAACGACAATTTTAAGTGAGGCTTCTTTTTATACTTTGAATATTAATAAAATATTTATTTAATTTTTAGATTTTTTTTTTTCATTTGAAATCTATTTTTTTTAGAAAAAAATTACAAATTAAAATGAACCTATCGTATTATTCAATGACTATACTACTAAAATAAATACTATTCATTGAATGAAGTAACCAAATACTAAAAAATTATGATTAAAATTTTTAATAAAGTTTATATTTGATATTTCTAAATAGAATTTGAGAAATTTATTTACTAGTGTAAGATTAATGAGTTATTTTAACATTTATGTGTGAAAGATTAAATGATTGACCCATTCAATGAAAATATTTTTCTTTAATTGGTTTTTCTTTGATAAAAAACAATTACTTTTTATTTAGAAAAATGATATGTCTACAACATTTTTATAACAAATTCTAAGTGGCAAGTTGTTACTAGTTGTTATTGTTGGAACAAAAAAGTAATCTTAACGTTAGTTTGAAATTTGAACCAATAACAACTAACTATTTGTGATTTGTTGTAAAAATATTGTAGACATAACATCTCTCTTTTATTTATTAGTGAATATTTAAGGCTTAATTAATTCTTCTATTGGTACAAGAATATCTCTATTGGTAAAAATTTAGGGGCCTTTTTTTATTGGGGGTCTTAGGCGGTTGCTTATTTGCCTCACCCATTGAGCCGGCACGGTTCATCGTACTGATATTTTCGATATTTTTAAATGAAGACGTTCAAAGTTTAAAGGCCCCGTTTGGTACACTTACTCAAACATATGTTTTCAGTTTTTAAACAATATTACACGTATTTCTATATACTTTTTCACCCACACGTATTTCCGCACATGTTTTCAAACACATATTTTCAATTTTTAAGTGTATGTACCAAACACCCCCTAAATCTTTCCTCTTCTACTATGAACTATGAACCTTTAAAAGAACACTGAACATGCCTTTATCCTTTTACAGAAACTGAGTAAAACTTTTTTTTTTTTTTTTGAGAAACAAAACTGAGTAAAACATTAGGTTGGATAAAAAGTTGTTCAGTTTATGTATTTGCAATGGCTACAGTGTTTGTCTGACCTTTTTTGTTTAAATGAACACAAACTTTATACATGCAAGGCCTTGATATGTATGTTGGTAAATGATCTGTTGGCTACAAATACAATGAGATGTCTACAACTTGCTTTATATGCCGATCACTGTGGAGTATGTTGACTCATCATGAAGTGTTAATTTGTCGATTAGAATTGTCAATATTGAAATTAATTAAAGAAACAACTTGTGTCATGTTGGGGATAAATAATAATATAGAGGGTGTTTGGATTCCCCGTTTTCCTGCGTCCACGTTTTGGTTTTGCGTTTTTTTTTTTTTTTTTTTTTTTTTTTTTTCTTTTGCCCGCATATGTTGACTTTGGTGGACAAAAATTACTGTTTTACACTGTAGCAGTACTGTTTATGTATTGTAACAACACTGTTCATACATTAAAAAATATTAAAAATGAGTCTCACGGTACTTTTCACACATTTAAAAATTATTTTGCTACAGTGTTTTCAGTTTTCAGTTTTCAGCAACAATAAGCTCAATCCAAACAGACCCTATGGTCTCTTCCTTAATAAGTAGAGTGGTTGTCTTAAAAGTCCAACTAATTTAGTCTCTGAAGCCGGAGTCGCTTGTCAATCACCATTCTATCTAATAAGGACGATATATATTATTATCTTTTGAAAACTAAGACATGGACTCATGGATCAATATCACTTGACAATAATGAACTTCAATCATGAAGGATCTTAATTATAAAGTGTACGTTGTTTAGAAACACAATTAGTATGTAGGTAGCTAGTCAGCCACATTGTGTAGAGGGTGTCCACATAAATGGTCCTTATTATTACAAATATGCTACAAATTAGAAAATTTTCTTTTATAAGTTATTCGCAACAAACTTTTTTTTTGAGAATTATTCGCAACAAACTTGATTCTCTCCAAGTGTCTTGGAAGACATAATATAAAATAAAAGAAAACCTAGATTTGAATCCCCTCGCTTATTGTAAGCTAAACCTAATCTTACCTATTAATACTAGACCTAGGTTCACAATAGGATGAGCCAACAAATATGAATAAATATCTTAAAAATAAAATTTCCATGTCACCTCATGATTGTAACCTTAAGTATACCAATATTTGTCTTGGCCGCCTGTTTTTACTTTTTGTGAATCATATGTTGAAAATCCATCAGCTTTGATAGCAAGGTTTGGTAAAAATCTAATCAATCAATTAAACTTGCGTTCAACTTCCCAACAACTAGACTATAGAGGAAATTAAATTCTTAGAGAGTGTCATGACTTATTATATGTACACTAACTTGTAATCTTGTAAACCGATAATGTGTTTAAATACAATTAGATATATATTAAACACAATCATCATGAAGCGGATGTCATGCATTAAAATTCTATCATATTTATTAAAAAATAAAAATAAAGAAATACATTAAAAATTTTATAATTAAGTTTGATACTACTAATGTTCATTTTAATTTTAATTTTTCAATTCTTGAAATAAACATTAGAAGATATTATTTGTTAGATTATGAAAATTATTCATTCTAAATTACTCAATTTTATGACAATAATTCTTAATTACTCAATTTTAGTTTTTTTTTAAGAACGTAATTTTTTGAACTATTTATATACTTAGCTTTTACTTCTTAAAGTAATTTTTGTTATAATGAATTTTTTTAAAGTTTACATTTTTTTTTTATAGAAAAAAAAAGTTATGTAAAACTGTAAAAGGAACATTCAATTTTTTCATAAAAGCTTGTATTTGGTTTAATATTAAGTTTTGTTAAGAAAATGGTTTCAAATATTGGATTAGAAGTAGTTTTAAATGAGCTTGAAATAAATGTGCTAGAAATAGTTTAAAATGGAAATCAAGTCATTTTAAATGAGCTAAAAGTAGTTTAAATTAGGAGGAAATTTGGCATATAATTTAAAGAGTAATGCTAACTCCACAATATGTTCATAATAATTTCACAATAAATTTTATGCAGCAAGTTGCTACTGGTTTTAATTTGAGCCTACCACCAATATCACTTTTTTACCGATCAGTCACAACTTAATAGTTAATACTTAAGATTTGTTATGAAATATAATTAAAATGACATTTTGCCTCACATTAAAAAATTATTATTATTTAATTTAAATCATATATTTAATTTTTGAGAAGAGGTCAGAAGTCATTTTTCCCATTTATTGTACTTCATTATACGCATTTTCGGTTCAGCATGCTTATATCATATCTCAATTTGTTTTGTTTTGTTTTTTGTTTTTTTTTTTCTTTTTGGGAGAAGAAGCATATCAATTTATTTGATAGAACAATATACTTTTTGTAACAAACATTTATGCATCAATATCCTAACATGCAATTTTATTGTGCCATTAGGATAGAACAATGCGCTTTAATATTATTACATAAATAAATAAATACAAAATTATGGCTTTCAAATTATATTGAGACTTTATCACCAAATTCTTGCCATAACAGCAATTGTTTCGCTGGAAGAGACCTTTCGATAATGCCTATGCTCTGGCGTAATTCAAAAATAGGCAAAGACAAAAGTCGCCGCCTTTACCAAACAATAGACACCGCATTTATTTGCTTTTTTAGATAGTAGAATTCTACCTTAGGATAACCTATGTGCGTGAACTTTTTTCTATAAACTTGAATCCTGGTTCTTGCCATTTCACTTATTCCATAATAACTTATACTTGTGAAGTGACTATTACGCTAAAGATGTGCGGTGGCGATATTGCATTTATTTCTTAATATCACCACAAATAATAAAACAATCAATATTATTATTACTTTGTTTCTTCTAATGTCTTTGCGAATTGATATTTACCTAGAGTGGCAGTTGAATTGGTTTTTCATTTAACAAATTACTCATTGCCTTTACAACTAAATTTTGAAATTAATTTCTTATATTTTAGTTTTTTTTTTCTTTTTTAAATTATTCTACCCCTAGTTCTAATTACAAGTACTGAAAATTTTAAGAATTCATTGATTAAATTCCATCAAATAAAGAAGTTGGTTTTTTGTATAGTTGATTTTCAATTGCCGTACTTAGAGGGGCATGGGTTGAACCAATAACCATGACCGACGATGTGTGTTATTGTAGTTGCTAAAAGGCTGATGAGTGATGAGTACATATCATTTCCACGAAAAGCTATACATTTAAGTCAAAACCAGCTAGCGAAGATGTTTTTGTTTTTTTTTGGCCTAATCATGGCCAATTTGTTTGTTGCACCGACGTACTTTGCCAGCTCTCGAATGTATGGTCCTTCTCAAAAATAAGTGACAAATTAGAAATCTTTAAGTCGCCCTAATAAACTCTGTCCTAACTATCAATGCAAGTGTTTATATCTAAAAATATATTTTGGAGTTTATAAAGGAAAGGAATGGATAAAATAGAAAAGAATGGAATGATATTAAACAATGATCTTATTGTTGTTTGGAAGATTAAAAAGAAAGGAATGGAAAGAAAAATAACTTTGTTTGAGAGTTGAATGGAAAAGAATCATTTAATAACACTACTACTATGTTATTTCTCTAATAGGGGTATAGACATTTAAAAAATAGATAGATAGTATTGGGACTTCAATTTTAATTCATTAAAACACATTACATTCCCTCCGATTCCTCCTATTTTTTTAAAGGATTGAAAAATGGGCTCATATGGGAAATGAATGAAGCGTGGGTTCATTCCATTCCCTTTTATTAAACTTCTAAACAAGAATTATTTTCTTTATCTTTTATTCCCTCTTATTCCTCCCATTCAGATAAGATATATGACGAGTTTTGGCTTATATTGGCTTTATATATTATCTGTAACTTGGGAGAAAATGCTATCAACTTCAATGTAAGTTTAGGGACAAAGGACAATCGTGCATGTAGTAAATGCTTAGATTATATTTACAAGCACTTCAGGTGCATTTAGTCTCCTCCTTTAAATTGTTGGAATATTCATATGTGAGTAGTATGGTTAGTTAACTAGTAAAATCCCTCATTAGATATTGATGGCAAGAGTGGGTGTTTAATATAAACAATTGGGCCCAAACTCATGAGTTTAAGCTAATGGGGTAAATGGTGTCTCCATATATTATATTATCCCCTTAATCGGAGTCACCCCATAGTGTTATCTCCTTAAAAATGTTGTATCAGAGTTTTTAATATTACCACAATTTTGGTAGGAGAATGAGATTGTGTTCTAAATCAAAAGGAGCCACTAATAAGAAACGTTATGAAATATGGATTATGGATTCTTCTTTTAACTTTCATATGTGTATCCTAATAGGGAATGATTTTACAACCTCAAAGAACCGAAAAGTGGTTCCTACATGGGTAATGACCAAACCTGTGAGATGTTGGGAATAGGTAAAATCAAGCTAAAGTTGCATGATGAAACAATTTGTTCTGTGATTGAAGTTTGGGATGTATAGGACTTGAAGACAAATCTTGTCTTAGATAGTTTGTTACTAGAATCCAAGGGTTTCAAAAGTTGTATAGAGAATGGAACTTTGAAGGTATTTGTGGGTGACCTTTTTGGAAAACCACCTAAGCCCTGAGACTGATGGAGATGGGCTTCCAAGGACAGATGGTTGTTTGTTAGGAGGACTGGGTTTGGCTCACCGCGGCCTTATTAGGCCGTTCTACGAACCAATCTGTGCACAAAACATGAACTCCACAACACAAAATGTATAAATTGGGTAGATAATAAGGAACAATAAGTACATAGCACAAAATATGCAAAATAAAAGGAAGGGGATCCCCGAATAGGGGTGATATTATACTTTATTAGATTGAAAATTAGAGTACACTGGGCCCCACTTTGTGAGGATTTACCACAAGGCTCAATTAGAGCTCAAAAGTCACAGACTTGAGTAATTCCACCAAAACTCTCAAGACTTATGAGGTTTGAATCTCCTTGAATCCAAGTGGCTCCCTCAAGTACTGAATATTGACCCTTCTATAATGCTTCTAAACTTAATACTTTTCTTATATTTTCTCTCCTAATTACTTGAATTTTTGCTCTCTAAATGCCCCCGTTGGCTTGGATTCCTCCTCCTTTTATAGTGCTCTTTTAGGGTTCTTTAAATTACTATTTTCCCCTTCAGCCCTTCTGGGTACTCGAAGGGCTGAAGGGAAATTGGTGGCTGGTCATTTCCTATTCTTCCATATTTCATCCTCCTGAGAACTAAAGGCTGAAAGCCCACCTACTGGCCTTCCTCTTGTGGAAGATCCTTGTGAGATAAACCTAGATTCTTTTCTGAGTCCCCAGATTATCAATCCCCCTCCCAAAGCTTCAAAAGGGACTTATCAAAATTATGAAGTCTTGAGGTTGACTTTCCACAATTTGTCTCTTTTCTGGGAATGAGGTGAATTCCCTTTTGCTGATGGTGTAGTCGGAAAGGGTCTTGACCACTTTCCTCTTCCTCCTTTCTTGCCCTGCCTGAGGTCCCTTGGTTTTCTTAACAAGCATTGAACCCGAAACTATCATCTATCCCTGTCACTCTCCTCTGGCTCTTATGAGCTGACATTAACAGGACCTCCTTCATTCTTCGTGCTTCCTTTGAGAGATATCATGAGCTATCCATATCTTGTTCAACATGCTTTGGTCTTCCATGAGGATCTACTTCCTAAGCCCGGTAGATTCTCGTGTATTTTGGGCCCAGATTATACTTGTTCTTTATTTTTCCTTTCTTTTTTGTTGCGCTTCTTTGATCATCAGGATCTCTTCATGTTGTTGGGCCAACTCTTCATTTATCCCTCCTTTTCCAAGGCTTAAGACCTGTCCCCTTTTACCCTTATGGGTCGGGCTCCTCTTTATTTCATCATCTTCTTTGTATTTTTTTTTTTTCATTTCTAGCGGGTTGGGCTTTTCTTACCTCCATGGGCCTGGGTCTTGATCACATTTTTGGACCTCAATAGTATTATATAGAGCAATATTAGTTGTGATGAAGGTCATACGTCAATAATACTTATCCTTAAAGGGTGTAACGTCACAATTTTTTATAAAGTTAGGGAGATTGCTTTTGAAACTACTAGGCTTTGACACATGCGTTTGAGACATATCAGTGAGAATATTTTCCTAAGGCTCGTAAAGCAAGGCTTTTTAAAGGATGCTAGGACCTACAAATTAGAATTTTGTGAACATTGTATTCTAGGGTTGCAACTAACAAATCAAATTTGGCATAATAGTTCATCAGACTAGAGGTTCTCTTTCTTATGTACACACAAATGTATTAGGGTTTGCTAAGATTGCTTCTCTTGGAGGTAGGAATTTGTAGAAACTCCATTTTGCGCCTCTCATAAACCTCACTTGCATTGCATTGCATATTATCACCATTTCATGTTTCTAAGGCAAGACTGTAATTTTTACTATTTGATCTCCAAATAGTTTTCATAAAATAAATCATGAGGTTATAATGATCAAAATTGATAGGCCACAAACTGAATGACCCCTTGTGATAGAAATTAATTAATTAATTAGCCAAGTTATTAATTAATCAATTTATCATGCAAAGCGTGGTAGCACAAACAAATCACCAATAAACTAATTATGCAGCAGAAAATAAATAACACGGTGATTTGTTTACGAATGGGGAAAACCTAATGGCAAAAACCCCACCGGGTGATTTTTAGGTCACTACTCCCGAAACTCCACTATTATCACAACAAGCGGTTACAAGTAAAGGAATCCCAAGTACCTTACCAACCTACAGTTGAACCCTTACCCCAATACCCAATTGGACTTGTTTAGTAGTGATAGTTCCCCTTTCAGATGCACGACTCCCAAGTACGTGACTAACCAATTGCGCGGATCCTAGTACGCGACTTCAACCACTAACTAAGAAGGTTGTTGGTTGCAAAGTTCTTCAGTTCATCCACACGATGAAGATCAAGAAGATGCTTGGTCACAAAACCCTACGGTGCACATACACAATAACTTCTTCAAGAGAAAAAGATGAACTAGGGCAAGAACTTCGTCTCCAGTCACAATTTGCTTGAACAGAGCTTGCTCAAAACTTGTGTAACTTGTAAACTATTTGACGGCCCTTAAAACAATCCTTTTATATGTTTAGGGTTAGGAGAAAAGAAGGCCCAAAGAAAAATTCACGAATCCCAAGAAAATCAGACTTGAATTTTGAAAACCTTAAACCTCGACAAATAGAAGCTGTCGAGCAGGTGTCGAGTTGATCTTGAAACATGGTTTCTTGAAGTATTTAAACACATCCTAAATCTACCCAAATACAAGTAAAGTGCGTTTTGTCAAAGGATAAGCCAATTACATAAAATCATGACATATGTTCATAACATGTGTAACACATATGTCTTAACAAAAATGACAGTTTATGAGTATTAATCGGACCGCCAGATTAAAAGATATCAATGGATCAAGTATTAACAATAATGTGTACTTGCATGAATCCGATCTTAAGCATAGGTGATTATGATATCTTAATTCTAATTGATCTATTTTTAGTTCTATTTAAATTAAATGATGTGTCATATTCCCATTGGCTGATGAAAGGGTTTATGGTAAAGTTGCATGCTTCTAATTTAATCCAAAGTCAAAGCATTTATTGATTCCCAAAAAAATAGGCAAAAATTGATTAATTAGACAAATTATTAATTAATTGAACTTAGAATTTGGAATTAATTTGCTAACTTGAGGACCAAGAAATTCAGAAAAGGAAACTAAAATTTGAAGGAAATCAGATCTTAGTTGAAAACAAATATAGATGGATTCGAAAAGGAAAAGATCCAGGAGGATCTAGACCAAGTGCCAATCGACACTTGGAATAGAATCCCACAGATTTCCTTCCTTTTCAATTCGTCTTGCTCCTCATTCAATTTAGCCTTGATTCCTATGTTTTTTCTTTAAAAAGCCTAATTTTCTAGGAGTCCTACATTGCTTAGAGAATAAACCTTAGCTCGACACATCTACAACAAATACCCTTCACCTTCGGTCCAAAAACACACTGAGTATCCAAGAAACTCTCAAAGCCTCCTAGCAAACTGAGATTTCTCTCTCTTTCTCTCTAGAGTTAGTAGTAAGAAGGTGTCTTGGACTTCCTCATCTCAATTCTTTAGAAGGGATATTTTGGACCTCATGATCTCAAGCTACCAACTTCTTACTTACAAAACCCCTTCTAGAAGTGTTGTCTAGCTTGGAGTGCTTAGAAGTGCTGGTGCATGCAGGTAAGGTTTTTAAACATTCCCTTTATTTTATGCCCTAGATTTTTAGATCTAAGCATGTTTAGCTTCGAGGTTTTTCACATGTTCTTTGTCTGCTAGCATGTTAGATTTAGTATGTTCATAGCCTTTGCATGAATTAGGGTTTTTCATTTTCAAATAACATGTTCACATGTTCTTAGATTAGGGTTTTTCAATTTCAAATAATCTATTCAAATTTTCTTAGATTAGGGTTTTTAATTCAATAATATGTTCAAATGCTCTTAGATTAGGGTTTGTCTCACATCACACACATATTCACCATCTCTTTCAATATCCAATATATGCATGCCTAGAATAGGGTTTTATTATGTTCATATCACACACATATTTACCTTGCAATCACATGTTTTGGATGATATAAACTCTTAAATGATATGATATAATCATTGGCCACCACAGTTTAGAAGACTGGTTTCACCCGGTAGATTAGGTGCCTAACAATTTTCTAATTTTGTAACCTAGCCCTCGAACTTAGATCAATGGTTAGTAGATTAGACTTTTCCCTTGTAATCTTTTTTTTAGATTGTAACTAGGAATCAAAATGTTGTACTTTTTTATTTTTTTATTTTTTAAGATTGTATCTAGGATCAAAACAATATATATATATATATATATATATATATATATTTTTTTTTTTTTAAATTATCAAAGAGATGTATAGTTTCAATTCATCAATAAGAACGATAACAACAATAGAACATCCACTATCTCTTGAGAGGCAATAAACACGACTCCGCCCCCATTCACTTTAGTTAAGTGCCAAAACCTTGTTTAGGTTGTGGGGGGGGGTCTCTCACAGAACTATTTTATTACTTTTGTTGGTGACTATTCCCATTGAGTTTGAGTTTACATTGAGAGGAACAAGGACAAGTTTCTTGAAGTGGAACAAATTTATTGAAATTCAAATAGATTGTAAGATAAAATGGCTTAGATCTAATAATGGTGATGAATACAAGTCTTATTCATTTTTGAAAGTCAGCCAAGATGAGGGTATTGTTTGTCATTTCACTATTAAAGGTACCCCACAAAAGAACAGACTGGTTGAAAGAATGAACAATACTTTGCTGTAAAAGTTAAGGTGTATGTTATCTTAAACAAACTTGGATAGATAATTTTGGGCCGAAGTAGTGATATATGCATATCATATCATCAAATGTTTGCTTATAGTTGTGAATTAAGGGAAGACTCCCTATAGGTATGGTCTAAATTTTCTAATATTGATTATGACTCCGTGCACATATAAGGTTTTTCCACATATTTTATATCATGTGAAGGATTCGAAATTAGATCCTAGAGCCAAGAAATCTATTTTCTTAGGTTTTGATTTGAGTGTGAAAGGATATAGGCTTTGGTGTCCCAAGTCAAAGAAGATAATTCATGGTCACGATGTTACAAATATGAATATGAGATTGTCAAGTCTACCAAGTAGGTGGAGGTTAGCTCTTTCGAAAGTGGTTTGTAGCAAATAGAGTTTGAAACTAATTTTTTTTTCTTCGAACTATGTTGACACATACAATAATTTTAGGGTTGATCAAGGAAATATTTTAGATGAGAGTGGATCTACAACTTTAACACCTTCCCGATTGATATAGTCCAATGCAGTGAAAAGGCCCAAACAAAAATTTCATGTGCATCTTTTCTAACCTGGCTAACTTTAATAAATTCTTATATACAAGTGGTGCGGAAAAATTTTGACCACCCTCAAAAAACCCAAACTCCAATACACTTAAATAACTCTCAAAAAAGGCTTTTGTTAAAGGGCGAGACAAACCAAAGTTTAACCATAAGTTATTATGTAGAATACTCACACATGAATGAGGAGATTTGTTGGGATATTCAAGTGTGAGTAGTGTGTAAGTAGTAAAGTCACACATTAAATAATAATAACAAGAGTAAATTGTTAATATAACATAACTGGATCCAAATTCATTAGCTTAAGTTTTTAGGTCAAGTGGTGTCCCCCATATGTTATATTTCAATTGAAATATCCTCAAGGTCTTATTACCCCAACATAAATATATATTAGAATCTATTCCATATGCTTATTTTAGACTATAACATGAGCCTTGGTGAATATTATAATAATAATAATAATAATAATAATAATTATTGAAAGTTCAAATAGTGTATAAAACACCAATGAACGTTTAGATCCCCAAATACAAAATTACCAACACAAGCTTATAATCAAACAGTATATGTGCGAAATATGAAATATAAGCTATATCCAAATTGGTAACACACTCTAAACCATAATTAATTACCAACACAGCGGCAGTTAAAAGGTAAAGAGAAAGGAAAGAGAGATGCAAACATAAAGATAATACGGCGATGTGTTATCGAAGAGGAAACTGAAGTACTCGGTGAAAAACCTCTCCGCCGCCCTCCAAGCGGTCAATAATCCATTAAAGAATGAAGTTGGGATACATGAATAGTAGAAGACCCTCCAAGCCTAATCTACCCAGTGCACCTAAGCCCTTCAAGCTTCTTGCTTCAACAGGGTTACGCCAAACCTTATTTTCTCTAGCTTAACGGATCCCACAATAAGCCCATTGCATCAACCAAATGAATTGGTCTTCTCTGAACTACTTCCCAAGCATCGAAACACCTCCTCACTGATATAGGTATGGTGAGATAAAAATTTGGCAAATGTACCTCTCAAGGATATGTCAATGGAGAGGGTGAGAGTAGAGGAATTTGGTGAATCAAATGAAAAAGATTGTGGATAAGTCAATCTTGTTTTCTCTAGGGTTTCTCTTTCAAAATTCTCTCTGAAATCTCTCTACATTTCGTGGGTATAAGGGATATTTATAGTAGAGTGCATGAGGAATGCGAAAAGTCAGTTTTCATCCAAACAGGGCATTCTGGCGACTCAACCTCGCGACTGGAATAAGTCGTAAGTCTAAGTTACGAGCTAACTGCCTGGCTAGACTGTAATTTTTTTCCTATAGTGCTCCGGCTGTCATGACCCTTCAGCTCCCCTGCATACTCCATACGTGTGCCACTTTGGCAACTTGCGAGTCGCGAGTCAATCGCGAAATCCAGTCGCGAGACTCCTTTGATTGCACACATCTTGAGTTTTCTTCACACTCTCTCACATACAACCCTTACATAAATCCCACATAAATACAGGGTATCTAATTGCTAAATTACAAGCAAATTGGGTACGGAATATAGCCAACACATGATTGAATAAATTCAACCTTACAATAATAATAATAATAATAATAATGAATCATGCATTTTAAATTTTATTTGTACGAATGAAAGGACTTAAACCAATGATATTCAGTAAATAATAGTTTTAAAATACTTGAAGGCGTTTCTTTACTATAAAAGGTTTTTTGCAATTCATTATTTAATTAGTCATACTACTCACATTTGAATATTCTAAAATCTCACACTTCTCCCTTGAACAGAAAATTTTTTCTTTAGTATTCAAGTGTCATGTTACCATCACCAATAGTGTGCCTTTTACTCAACCATGGGTGAGGCAAATATGGGAGGCTTCCTTGCACAATTATGAAAATCACTAAAATTCACCTAATAAAACTTTTACTCAAACATAGGTGGAGTGAATGTGGGAGTCTTTTGCTTTCTACTTGGTGGAATCCACTAACAACTACTTGCCCTTGAATTATCGGCTCTGATACCATTTGTTGGGGGAAGAGAACACCTTCTTTGACGTGAAAAAAAAAAAAAAAAAAAAAAAAAAAAACCCTTTCATTCCACGCTAAGGAATAGGAATTTGAGACAATTTCTACAAAGATGTATTTCTAGAATTAGGGCTGTAAACGAGCCGAGCTTTGTCGAATAGTGCATGTTCAAGCTTGGCTCGTCAGGAAAAATAAAAAACTTGAGCTTGGCTTGAGCTTGTGACAAACCTAAAAATAGTGTTTGAGCTTGAGATTGTGGGAAAGCCAAAAAGCTTGAGCTTGGCTTGGCTTTGCTTGATTAATTAGTCAAGCCAAACTCGAGCTTAATATCAAGCTCAAACTCGAGCTTCGGTCAAGTTTTTGAGCTTGAGATCTAAAAAAATTATAATATTAAATGCTTAAATCTCTAAAATTAAGAAAAAAGAAAAATAAAATAGTATGCTCATTTTATCATGCATCTAGTCTTACTTCAGATTAGCTATTATTCAAATTAATAATTTACATAATTAAATTAATTCATTCATCATTCCTTATCTACAATTTCAGCAATTGTTCAAAATACAATTTTTACATTCACGTTAGATGGTGAAGGACTAGAAAAATACCTATTTGTAACTATTATGAATGAGAAAATACTAACATGTTTCATAACTTTACTTTAGATGATTGATAGAGAATGATTATATGTGACCTACTTAATTATTTATTTATTTTTAAATGTAATTACAATCTAAAGTGGTTATTGATCAGTTTAAAGGAAAGGAAAAAATTAAGGTAATATAGGTAGTGATCTCATGTTGGCCATGTTATTATTAAGATATGTGTAATTAGTATATTTAGCTAACACATATAAATTTATAAATGAGTCTATGCTTGAATTGTTGTGTATCAAGCCTAATAGCTCACGAGTTTGTTCGTGAACAAATTTTTTTGCTTGAACTCGACTTGTTTATTAAACGAGCCTAAAACTAAGGCTCAAGTTTGGTTTATTTATAAACAAACAAACATGAACAGGCTTTTCATCAAGCCGAACTTGAGTTGTTTATGATTGACTTGGTTCATTTATAGCCCTATGTACTAGACTCTCTCCTTGTGCCTACAACATCACTAGAAACACCCATAAATAAACATCCTTTAATAAGTATTGGGACCCAATTCTAGCACTTAATTTTTCCCATTGATGTAATTCTATTAATTATCTCTCGTGAGATTTATCACTCTTTTATAAAATCATGTATAGTGACTAATAAAGATAAAGGAAAATACACCCCCCTGAAAAATCTTTCACCAACAGTGCAATATTCTGGAAGATAGATAAGCCTGGTTTGTTAACCTCATTCATTAATATGCATTAACAAACTGGGGCCCGTTCTGAATCATATCCTAATCCTTAATCAGCATCTTAAAAAATCTTCTAGATTATTTTTTATTTTTATTTTTTGCTGAATAAAAAAAAGGGGGTCTCTAGATAAGCCTGGTTTGTTAACCTCATTCATTAATATGCATTAACAAACTGGGGCCCGTTCTAAATTTGATTCACATGGGGCACAGAGGAAGTAATGGTATCATCATGAAAATGATGACTACATGATCAATAAGACAATAACCGCAATAATATCCTAATGTTTTGGATTCTTTGATTCTGAAATCAAACCCTAGTAATTTTCAATATTCTTTAGATATACCAAAAAACAGGAGCACAAAGTACAGTTATCAGCTTAGCTCTAAGAAGATAAGAAGAGGTTTATTACTATTTTCCAGTACACATAGCGTATAATATGGATGAACTTATTAATTTACAGTTTTACTTCCTCCAGTGAGGGATTGTTATCTTTCTGCTTGGGCTAGAAAGGAGTTATACAAAAGCTTAAAGACCTAAACCACAAAAAACAAAAGGAAACCCCTAAAAACCTAGGCAGCTGGACTTCATTTTAGAAAAACACTGCATTGTCCTCTAGTGGCATGTTAATTAGGTCATCTTGCCCCTGAGTTGTGCCATCATCAAACAGCCACTTCTCTATCAATTGGAGAGGGAATTGAGTCTCCATATTTGACTTGCTTTCATCTTGGAAGAGGCTGGTTTCTGGTGTCAAATTCGCTGTCTCATCCACCGACACAGATTCAGAGGTGGGAGAATTGAAGCTCAACAGTGAGTCAAAAGCTTGATCTGGTGTTGTGGCACTTTGTGCCCCTTCACTAGAACTGGAACCAGTTGCCCCAAGGTTGTTGTTTGAGGAATTCTGAGTGGTTCCTGAGTTTGTCTGAGCTGATTTTGGTGATGAACTTTTCTTCCAGTTCTCGAGCAATCGAGCTATGTTGTCAGCACTTGACGCATATGTGGATGATGCTTGATATGGTTTGGTAAAAGGGTGATAGCTACTATTAGAGGGCATTGAATCAGGCAATTGGGTTGGTTTGTCAAGGGACAGAGCCTCACATAGAGCTTGCTTAGCCATATGGATATCTGTTTGGAGCCTTCTCTCCCACTGACCCTTTGGCTGTGAGGATGAGAACCCATCTTGTTTTTGGCCATCAGGACCAGAATTAAGCTTGCTGAGTTTCTTTTTTAAATGGGTGTTCCAATAATTTTTTATATCATTGTCTGTTCTCTGTGGAAGATAGGATGCTATGGCTGCCCATCTGCAACAATTTATAAAAAAAAAAAAAAAAAGTTCACATCCACATGTGGAAATAAAATATCTCCCTTTCACTCCCACAAAAATAATTAAGCAACTTAAAAAAGCACATCTAAAATCATTACTTCTCATTAAAAAAAAATAACAATGAAGGAATCTTCCTGTTGGGATTTGGAAACCTAACAAATGAAAATCATAACCGAAAATTTTGGAAACCATGAATTTCCACTTCACCTCAGCTAGAGAGAGAGAGAGAGAGATATTTTTTACCTATTACCCAAAAGAGCTTGGAGGTGGATTATCATCTTCTCCTCATGATCAGTGAAGTTACCACGCTTAATACCAGGCCTGAGGTAATTAGTCCATCTAAGTCTGCAGCTCTTACTGCATCTGAGCAAACCTGAAAACCCCCCATATGGTAAAGAATACAAACCAGTGAGTAAAACCAATTCTACCATAGAAAGAAACTAAAAACTCTTCAATATATTACTACCAAGAAAAAGAAAAAAAAAAAAAAAGCGACAAAGAGGATAGTAAGAAGGTACACGGGTATTAATTACTTGACTTTAATGATCAAACCAACCCAAAAGCAAACAAAAAGCATAGAAAACGGGGTAAAATTTACTATCTCAGAAGAAGAAACTTTAAATAGAGAGAAAAAAGTAATTAATTTTACCTGTATTGGTGGGAACTGATCTCCAATTTCCTGGACCATGTTCTTGAATGTAAGAGACCAATATTATGTCTTCCTCTGGAGTCCACGGACCTTTCTTCACTCCAACTTTGTCACAGCAAGGTGGCCTTCCCATCTCTCTCTCTTTCTCTCTCACTCAAAGTTTTCAAAGATTTCTCAACAAATAGTCTTCCTTGTGATCTCTATAAGGTCTCCTTTCTTTCTAATAAGAGATGTATAGACAGGAGTCCAAGGTAGAGTGTGCCTTTTCTAAAGGGCATACCTAATACTGAATATATATAGAGAGCGCAAGAGAGAGAGAGAGAGAGAGAGAGAGAGAGAGGAGGCTAAAAAAACTGTTTATTACACGCTGACCAACAAAGAGAGGTAAAAGGGTTTGCAACAAGAGTCAAAATGGACAGCAAAGAGCATTTACTCATTGCTTGTAAAAAGTCAGCTATGCTTAGACAACACACACTCTCTTTCTCTCTGTCTAAACCGTGTGGCGTTGAATATCGATGCAGTGGCGGCACCGAAAAAAAAAAGAAAAAGAAAGAACCCTAATTTACTGTTCTCTTCTTAATCGGATATGTATTAATATGAAGTGGGGAAGCGGCTAGCTTTTCTAGCAAAATCCTTGGCATTTTTTACACAAATGAAGTTGTTTTCATGGATTTGAACTTCAATCCTCGTGAAGTGTGCAAAATGTTGACGTGGCCTTTTTAACTTCTCATAGATATGATGAATAAAAACTATTCCATTTGTATTATTGTTCTGGTTCTAGAATTATGTGTCAAAATTAATCTTGTCTTTCTAAATTATTGACTGTGTTAATTCAAAAAAATTTTTAAATTTTTTTTCCCATGGTTATAGAAAATGCTAAAACTTAGGGTGCGTTTGTTTTGGTGGTAAACGCTTTTAGGAAATCATTTTCCACCTGACCCGCGTGTTTGGCAGCTACGGAAAATAGAATTTTCCGAAAAATCATTTCATTTGACCTGTAATTTACTCCTTTGACCCGGAAATGGTTTTACACTTTCATTTTCACTTCAAACCATTTTCGGGTCATGCGCGAAAGAGAGAGAAAGCGAGAGAAAGAAGAGAGCTCAGCCACTGCACTCACACCGATCCAGCCACTCACACTGATCCAGCTCACTCCGGGTCACGCCAAGCTCAGCCATTCGATCCTCTCCCTTATGGTAGTCCGATCACCGAGCCAAACACAAACCCACGGTGAGTTTTCCTTCTCTGGTTGACCGTTTTACACCTCCGATCCACACACCTCACCTCACCTCACCTCACCTCACCTCCGATCCACACACCTTCGATCCACACACCTCACCTCACCTCACCTCACCTCCAATCCACACACAAGTCCGATCCACATCCCCTCAAACTTAGATATGCCAAAATCCACAACCCATCCTCCCGACCCACCTCTCGGATCCGATCTTAGCATTTTATATATATATATATATATATATATATATATATATATATATATATATATTTATTTATTTATTTAATTATCCATTTTTTATTTAAACTATGTATTATTCATGGATGTTTAAGGGGATCAATGTTTTTGCCGTGCTTTTGGGTAGAATTTGGCTTGATGGGTTATGCGTATGAAATTTTGGAGCTTGACTCATGATTGGGTTTAGGGTGATCAATGTTTTTGCTGTGCTTTTGGTTAGAATTTGGCTAGTTGGGTTACGCGTATGAAATTTTGGAGCTTGACCCATGATTGGTTTTTGCTGTGATTTTTTTTAGAATTTGGCTAGTTGGGTTATGTGTAGAACTTTTGCTGTGATTTTTTATTTATTTTTTATTTATTTTTTTAATTTGGCTAGTTGGGTTATGTGTAGAAATTTTGGAGCTTGACCCATGATTGGTGTTATTATTTTCTTGCAGTAGAATATGTGTGTGTTTAAACCTTAATTGAAGGTGCATCGGGTATATAGGTGATTGTAAATAGAATGCAATGTGATGGTATTGTGATGATATCAATGTGTAGTTATCAATGTGATGGTATTGTGATAGTGTAAATATTGATTGTAAATAGAATGCAATGTGATTTGGTACTCGTTATCAATGTGGTTTGGATGATTTCTGTTTGTGGCTGTTTTTATTTACTGTGTAATCAATAGCATGTTTGTTTACATACCTCTTAGACCACAGTGTTTGTGATTTTGTTAGATGAAGAAAAAAACCAAAGCTGCAATTCTTGCCTCAGTTGCATCTGTCCTCCTTGTGGGGGTTGCATTGTTAAGGAAATTGCAGCGTAGACGTAGACGACTGCCTAGGGCGCCTTATGTTAATCATGCCGCCGAGTGAGAGGAATACATAAATAGTGTTCTGCATGGAATTGAGAGACATTGTGTGAATCAACTTAGGATAAAGCTTATAGCTTTCCACCACTTATGTCACATCCTCACTGAGGGGGAGCACGTACACCCAACTATTCACATGTCTGTTACAGAGCAAGTGTTCATTTTCTTACACATTATTGGTCATAATGTGAGGTTTCGTGTAATGGGTAGTCGGATCTATAGATCAACTGAGACTGTTCATAGATACTTCAAGGTCGTCCTTAGGGGGGTCTTGAAATTATATAGAGCTCTAATAAGACTGCATAGCGAAGATACACCCCCAGAGATAAGGAATAGCAGAAGGTTCTACCCATATTTTAAGGTAAATATTGCGACTTGTGTATTTTTGTAAATTGTGAAGATTTGTGTAATTTTAAACCATTATGTCTGTCGAAAATTAGGATTGTGTTGGAGCAATAGATGGTACACATGTTCGTGCATCTGTGCCACCTGAAATACAAGGAAGATTTCGTGGTCGCAAAGATGGAACCACGCAAAATGTGTTAGCTGCCATTAGTTTTGACTTAAAGTTCACTTATGTATTGGCTGGATGGGAAGGCAGTGCACATGATTCACGTGTGTTAAATGATGCATTTGCTAGGCCAGGGGGATTTTCAATTCCCGACGGTATTATACGATTACTTCACCTTTTTGGTTTATTAGTTTAATAAATATTGTGCGTTTTCCTAAGCATAGTAGTGATTTGGTTTTATTTTTGAATATATGTAGGTAAATATTATCTTGGTGATGCTAGGTATGGTAATAAAAATGGAATATTGTCACCTTATCGGAGTGTGCGATATCACTTGAAAGAGTTTAATGATCGTCCTCCTGAGAATGAGCAAGAATTGTTCAACCTCCGACACTCTTCATTGAGAACTACCATTGAGCGAGGGTTTGGAGTGTTGAAGAAACGTTTTCGAGTGTTGGATGCAGAACCATTTTGGTCTTTTGAAACCCAAGTGAAAGTAGTGTTAGCATATTGTGTGGTTCATAATCACATTATGGGGGTTGAACCAAATGACCATATTATGGAAGATGCAATGAACCAAGTAGAGTCTAGTGACCCCCAACAAGAAACACAATCACGTCGGGAGTCCGTTGAAGACAGTAGATCGTGGAATGCTAAGAGAGATGAGATATGCCAAGCTATGTGGTTTGATTATACCAGGAGTAGGGAGTAGTACTTTATTTAGATTTCTATAATTGTAATATGTGTTTTTTCTTTCTGTTTTTTGTAAAGACAATGTATTTACTATAGACTTCTGGTGGTGTAATGAAAAAGTATTTTCAGCATTACATTGTTATTTGATGGTATTACATTGTCATTTCTAGTGTTAGCATGTTTCATTATGTTGTGCACATTTATAAGCGTGGTTGTATGTGTGTTTGATTTGTTGTTCATATTCCAAGCGTAATTACTAAATGCTACTCTCATTTTTAAATGCTACTGTCACTATACAATTTTCATATGTAGTAATGTCAAAGGGCAAAGAGAAAGTGAGCAGCAGCAAGCAGTTCAGGTGGCTGCCGCCCATGCATGAAATGATGCTTAGGATACTTGTGCAGGAGGCTGCAAAGGGCAATAAGCCGTCTAGCATTTTCAAGGCAGGCTCCTTTGCTCTTGTAGCGAAGGAGATAACTGCCCAATTTGGGGTTGAGTGCCACCCCTCCTATGTTGACAATCGGATGTGGACTCTAAGGACCATATGGTCCACTATTCAGACTCTTAGAAAGAAGAGTGGCTTTGGATGGGATGATAACCTAAAAATGATAACATGCGACGCGAAGACATACCAAGAAGAAGTCATGGTATGGCTTCCAACTATATTTTCTTAATATAGATGATAATATATGTTTTTGCCTTTTATATGAAATTTATAGTGTCATTCTTTTTAGGATTCCATTGCTTTTATAAGGTTTTTCAAATAGAACTTTCATGTGCGCATCTATTGTAAAATCTGGGCTTAGCATTTGTACATTGTATTTTCTGTTGTACTTATCTTCAAAATCATAAGTTATATCTCCTGTTCCCTAACAGATTTTTTTGTTTATCATTGACCTAAAACATTTAATGGCATCTATATTGAATTGAATATTGAATTTATGAGTGAAGTGATTATTGCATTGTTATTATACGTTCCTTTCTCCCTTACAGGCGCATCGAAAGCATGCAGAGTATCTAAACAAAAAAATTGAGATGTATGATGAATTAGCTATTGTTGTGGGGAAGGACATAGCCATGGGTGGCTTTTCTAAGTCCTATGTGGATATTGAGAATGAGCCAGACAATGGGGACAGTGCTGAGTTTGTTGCAGACAATGTGGAGGAAGGTGTGGTCGAGAAAGGGAAGAATGCAGTCGAGTCATCCATCACTGGGTCGGGAATTTCCAAGTCCCGCAAAAGAGGGCGTGCACCTTCTAATGCTGATGATAGTGTGTTGACTGATCTGTCTGATCAGCTGAAGGAAATAGCTGTGGCTCTGAAAGAAATCAATCGGGGCCCGGTGGATTACACAGCTCTTTACAATGAGGTCATGGCTATGATGGCAGATGGGTATAGCGAAGACATGCTCGCAACTGCGTTTGACCATCTTTGTGAAAATGATAAGGCAGCACGGGGATTTCTAGCCAAGAATGCTAGGCTGAGAAAGCTGTGGTTGGATGGTTTTTTGTTCTCACAAATTTGACTTGTCTGTTTCATGTTGACTATGATGATAGCTTTAGGAATTAACTTTTGTTGTAGTGCTAGTATTGACCTATCATTGTATTATATATGTAGTCTTTTGTATTATTGAGACGATACAATTGCCCAAATTATGTATTTGTACTGTTCAGATACCACGAATAGGTATTATTTTTGTACACCATGGAGGTGTAATGCCAGTGGTGAACGATTGATGTGGCTGTTTTTATATAAATATTATGGGTATATTCAAATGATTATTTTTGATGTTGAAGTGGATGATTATTTTTGTACTGTTACAGATATGTCTAGGTAATGCAGGTGCTTGAATTTGGATGATTATTTTTTATGTTGAAGTGGATGATTAGTTTTGTACTGTTACAGGTTTGTCTAGGTAATGCAGGTGCTTGAATTTGTAAGGCATTTCATATTTTTCATAAAATGATCCACAAACCAAACATGGGAATTGATTTTCCGTAAAAACGAATTCCATTTTTCGTAAAATGTTTGACCGTACCAAACATGGGAATTGATTTTCCGTAAAACGGAAAGCATTTTCCGTAAAATGTTTGAACGAACCAGACACCGGAATTGATTTTCCGTAAAACGAATTCCGAGACAGCCAAACAGCCTGAATACATTTTCCTTTTTCGGAAATTAGTATTTCCGGAAAATATTTATTTTCCGAAAAATATTTTACAGGAACCAAACACAGCCTTAAACTATTATAATTTTTACCATATAAAACTATCATTTAATTTGTTTTGGTCAGTGATGGAGTCCGAATTTTTTTTGGGGAGGATCATGGTTAACCTTAAGAGAAAAAGAATGAATATCACAAAACTGCGTGCCTAATAACAAATTTTAGGTCATTATTATTTTGATTTTATTAACGTATATCCTTTTATATATATTATCTTGTTAGTCTATATCTCATATCAAATTTAATTTTTTTATTAATGAGTTTCATGATTTACATATGTTAATATGGAGAATGTGATACTTTTCGAATATATTCGTAAGTATACATCGTAGCATGGATATTCTTAAATTTTTTTTTTTTTTTTTTTGGAGAAGAAGTTAGAAAATTCATACCATAAAACTTGTGTACTTTGATCTATAAGAAAGTGAGCACTTTTTATGATTTCCTTTAATGGTTTATATTTTTGTGCAAGTCCTCCAGTAGTTTATAGGATTTAGAAGAAATATTTTTTAAATTTATTAGTAAATGATAAAATAAATTATGAAGTAGTATATAACACATAATTAAAATTAACCCACCTAATTTGCCGAATTAAAACTGCCCAAATTTTCAACCACAAGAATTTTTCCAACCCACTAATTATAGCTTCATTAAAATTTTTTCCCTCAACCAATCAAATCCGACTGTACACCCCTAAGACCAAGTGGTAGTATGTTTCTAAAGGTCTACATACAAATACTTGACTTTATCACAGTAAAAATACACCATTTTAAAAGAAATTAGGAAAGGGGGAGGGACATTACAATAAAATAGTTTACATGTGGTTCCACCACCGAACAACAAAGAGTCAAGCAGTATTTATTCTTGACAGCTGATCTCCCGTCTGTTTGGCAGGATTAATTTTGTCAACTTATTTTACTATTCAGTTTATTTTTATTATTATTTATAGGTTCCACTTCATTTTTGGGTACTATTTATGAGTCTCATTGTACTATTTCAGTTAACTTTTACATTTATTTAAGTACTTTAAGTAAAAAATTTTCAGTTTCAGTAAAATAAGTGAATTCCAAACAAACTCCTCGTTACATCACAATTTGAAATCTTTTTTTTTTTTTTTTTTAGAGAAAGTTTGAAATCCTTTTAATTACGAATGCATGTGAATTAATTAGAAGATAAAGGACGCTAATTTTTATGGATAATTAATACTAAGATATATATAAATCACTATTGCAAGATTTTTCTTTGACGATGGAGTGGAATATTCTTTGGTTCTTAAAAGTACGATTGAATTATCAAAACGTGTCATGGTTTATATATTATATATCTTTTTTTGAGAAAGACATGGTTTATATATCTTATTTTAAAAAATGTCACAGTTATTAATTTCACGATAAATCTTAAGTGTGAAATTGTTATTGATTTTAATTTAGACCTATCACTCATATCAATTTTTTATCCACTAATAATTATCTAACACTTAGAGTTTATTTTAAAATTGTTGTAATTAAATATATGGTGGACGCACCATTACTCTAATATTAGATTTTAAATCACGACTTGAAATATTTTTAATGTTATTTAAATTAAGTGTGCGTTTGTATACGCTGTTGCAAACTTGTATTTTAAGTTTAAAATGAACATTTATAAAAAAAAGTTATGAGGAATTACTGTTGCAAAATTATATTTTAAATTTTAAAAATGATCCAAAACACCTAACCGGACCCTAACTAAACAAAGAATTATCTTGAAAACTAACAAATGAAAGGGAAAAAGAAATGGAATCAAACATAGCTGCGATTGGTTCTTGGTTACATCATAATGAAAAGGACTGATAGCAAGAGTAGACAGCATCTCGAGTTCTAGAAGATTAATAGTACATATACAGAGAACTTGACACTGCTAATTTTTGACTGACATGTGATACGATGACGTATAACTATTTTGGATTTTTATGTGTGATGCACTGATGTGCAGACAATTGGACGATGTACAGCGAGAAATTTATATGTATGAGAGAGAGAGAGAGAGAGAGAGAGAGAGAGAGAGAGAGAGCAATGTCAAAAAGAAAAAAACACAGAATAAATGATAGTATGAGAAACATACTGTGCCTAGTGGGAAACACGGTATCTCAGTACAATTTTATGACACTATTTTCTCACTTATATATGTGGAACTCACAGATTATATAATATATGGTATGAATGAAAGAGATTGAACCATTCCAAAATTTTCTATACTCATTTTTTATTTTTAGATAGGATAGAATTAAACTTATAGTATCTCTTAATATTTAGGTCAAGACACAAGTTGATTTATGATGTAGACTGAGTTTGAACCTTAAATTTTTTATTCGAGCACAAAAGATTTTATTTGTTCAAGAGCTAATTACTCGAGTTTTTTTTTTTTTTCTTGAACCATTTGTTTCCGACAATAGGAAATAAGGGTAACTAAACATGAACATTAAATTACTACAAAATAATGTTTAGAAATAAAGAATTCAATACATTTCTACACACACATATTTTTTATTTTTTTTTGTGTCACAATGAATTCCTATATGTTCATGATTGGTGGGAGTTTCTTGTGTGTCATTAAGAATGATTGATAGGAGTCACTCAAGTTTGATTCCAAATATTCAATAATTTTTATACCTAGCAAGCGCTCGCACGATCATATTTAATAAATTGACGTTCATCTCATTGATTATTATATACAACTAATTTTTTTCTTTGAATTGATTATTCAAGTGATGCTAACATGAAGCAAAATGATTTAATTTGCAATGTTGTACCGATTTTTAGCCTTATATTTTATTGGTATAGCAGACAGAAAAAATGTGACTTGTGATTCTCATTTCATTTATTTATTCTTATTTTCCTTTTGAGAGAATAAGGAGAAAAATTATTCAGTACTCGAGCATGCTACTAGGATAATTCATTCTTTTTTGGAAGTACATTCGCATAAACAAAAAAATAAAAACATAACAAAACAACAATATTTAACATGTTTTAGTTAGCTCAATTCCTACATCTACAAGAAATGCTAATCAAACCCACTTTTAGTGATTTGATTAATAACCACTTTTAACCAAATCTCACAAATACAAACCAACCCAAAACCATATATACAAAGGTATTCTCACACTAACACACAAAAACAAAGTCTTATCTTCCAAAAACATAAATTAACCTGAATCTCCAAGATACCCTAAATTGCTCACAGTAATACACAAAGTCTTGTCTTCTAACTCTTACACTAGACACAATTTTATTTCTCTCATGACGCATACCAAAACTACACCACTAAATCCCTTATACATGTACTACCTATTCCTTGATTGCCAAATAAAATAACATTATTTATTTGATAATGAATAAACTTGTCTTCCATACTAAGAAAACTTAAATAAGTAACCAAGTCAAATTACCCATGAGATGCCTTCACTAGTACCTTTTTGGATACCCTCTTTGCACCACTCTGTGGGTAGGAGTTTTGCACCACATACTTATCAAGAGATGTGCTCAATTGAGTTCAAGTAATGCTTGAATGTTTGCTTACTGACCAATAGTATAGTTACTATGTTTTCATATAAAAGAATAAGCACGGTTAAAAACAATAGGGCTTGCACCAGAAAGTAGTAAACTATAAACAAATTATATGTATTAAGACCATGGTTGTCAAAATCCTGATCTAGATCCTATGATCCTACGATTTTACGATCTCATATGCTCAAAACAATCCGGATCTTTTAAGGATCTTTGCGATCGTTCAGGATCGATAGGATCATACGATTCTGACGATCTCAAATGATCTTGGTTTCTTGTAATCTTCTTTAACTTGACAAAAGACTTAGTTGAATTCAAATAAAAAATAACATCTCAATAGACCAAGTTTTACTATTCAAATGTAGAGAGATAGAATGTCAGTTAGACCCAAAAAAAAAAATAACATCCCAATACACAATACAATGTCATGTTTTGAGGTTTTTGGTCTCTTTAAATGATACTTACAAATGGATGTAATGATGTATGGTAATTACATCAAATAGATGCAAATTTTTGGTTTTTTTTTTAATATTATTTTTATTTATTTATTTATTTTTATGAATGAATGTATAATTTATGTAATTATTTAATATACCAATATGTTTTTTTTTTCTTAAATAATGTAGGATCTTACGATCTACGATCTCATCTAGTTTCCATGATCCTATGTAGGATCCTAATTTTGACAACCTTAATTAAGACGATGCTTAGTAGTAGTACCTTCCTTCATGTACAATTGATAAAACTCTTTCTTCAATTACGAGTGATTCATAAGCAATTTCGACAGGTGTATCATTTTCATTCCACATGCTTTAGTTTACAATTGAGGTAGGATTCAAAAATTTCCCATTCATTATTATGATTAGTTGTTGCAGGGACGGAGCCAGAACTTAGAGATAGGAGGGGCAACTTTGCTGTTGGTTGTGTGTAGTGACTTCGACTTTCGATTTTGTTGCTACTTAGCCGCTTAGCTGCTAGTTGTTTAAATTTTTTTAAAAGGCCAGATTGTTTGTTTTAGGTAAAATTGATTGACTAGGCTTAATTTTTTTTTTACTATTTATAATTTTTGTTGTTGTACTAATTTTTTTGGGCTTGTATATTTCTTTTTTAGATTTTAGACTTATAAATATTTTTTAATGGTCTTTAAAATGAGGAAAATGTTTGAACTAAAAACTTTTTTACAAATTGCTGATAATGTAAGTGGTGAGCCCAAATGTGAACCAATAAGAATTTGCTACCTTAAAAGTTTGTAAAAATGTTATAGAAAAATTTGTGACTATAACAATACTTTTAAAAGAATCAATGATATTTTTAAGGGAGCAAAAGTGTAATTTTCTAAAACAAAATTGCTAAAATTAGTACCCATATATATAATAATATTTGTTTAAAAAAATTTGGGGGCAAACTCCAATCATGGCTCCGTCCATGGTTGTCGGCTTCTTCGACTTTTCAAACAATACATTAAACAATCCTTTTGTTATATCCCTAGCACTATTTTTTTTAGACAAGAAACATAACATTAATTTTAATTTGTTGAAAATGAATAAACATAACCACCACGATCCTAATTATGATCCTGATTTTAACAACCTTAATTAAGACAATGCTTAGTAGTAGTACCTTCCTTCATGTACAATTGATAAAACTCTTTCTTCAATTACAAGTGATTCATAAGCAATTTCGACAGGTGTATCATTTTCATTCAACATGCTTTAGTTTACAGTTGAGGTAGGATTCAAAAATTTCCCATTCATTATCATGAATAGTTGTCAGTAGGAACGAAACCAGAACTTAGAGTTAGGGGGGGCAGCTTTGCTGTTGGTTGTATGTAATAACTTCGGCCTTCGACTTTGTTGCTAGTTAGTCGCTTAGTTGCTAGTTGTTTAAAATTTTTTAAAGGGTCAAATTGTTTGTCTTAGGTAAAATTGGTTGACCAGGCTTAAATTTTTTTTTTTTTAAAGTTTTACTATTGATAACTTTTGCTGTTGTACTAATTTTTTTTGGGCTTGTATATTTCTTTTTTAGATTTTAGACTTATAAATATTTTTTAATGGTCTTTAAAATGAGGAAAATGTTTGAACTACAAACTTTTTTACAAATTGCTGATAATGTAAGTGGTGAGCCCAAATGCGAATTAATAAGAATTTGCTACCTTAACAGTTTGTAAAAATGTTATAGAAAAACTTGTGACTATAACAATACTCTTAAAAGAATCAATAATATTTTTAAGGGAGAAAAAGTGCAATTTTCTAAAACAAAATTGCTAAAATTAGTACCTATATATATATAATAATAATATATATTTTTAATTTAGGGGGCCATTCCTCCTCCTCCCCCCCCCCCAAAGTCCAACCATGGCTCCGTCCATGGTTGTCGGCTTCTTCGCCTTTTCAAACAATACATTAAACAATCCTTTTGTTTTTGTTTTGGGTCCTAGAATATCCCTAGTACTATATTCTTAGACAAGAAACGTAACATTAATTTTAATCCGTTGAAAATGAATAAAATTTTTCTTCCAAAATAGGAACACAAATTAGAAAAAATATTGTAGTTACAGCAATTTTGATATAAAAAGGGAAAAAGGAAAAAGAAAAAAGAAAAAAGAAAAAGAAAGAAAGTATATATCCTACCTCATGTTTTATATTATTAGGACAACATATACATGCGATATATGCTTGAATGCTGCATTAGAAGGTTGTAAAAAAGTCAAAAAGTGATAAGAAATACACAAATCGTGGTATGATGCTAACTATGTTGAGTCTCTGTATTGTTATACGTATGTCGATATTTAATTGTCTTATTTGTTGATGGTATTCGATTAATGATAATGATAATGATAATGGATCTAAGTACTACTTATCTTTAGAAGGAAGAAGATAGAGACTTCTTGTTCGGACTCAATTAAACTCTTACGACTATTTCTTACTCTAAAGTCCAAGTATTTATTGGCCGGGGAAGCCGATGTGGACCCATCAAAATTACAAATTCCAGCACGTAGAGCCATGCCTCATGTAATTTTCAGTCTACGTTCATTAATGTTTGATAACAAACAAGAAAACAAACGAGGCTATCTTGGCTTGCAACACTTGCGATTTCATGTTCAAACTATTCAAAAAGGAAGTAGAGGTCACAGGTAAGTACATGATTTGTTTATGGAATTTGTTTTTATCTATGAATTTATAGGCATGGTCGATCTTGCTCCTTTTTTCTTCTTCAATTTCAATTGCATTTCACATTGTTGACTTGTAGATATGTAGTACTAGTGGGGGTTGAGGAGACATAATTGGGAGCTAGGCAAATTATACAAAACACACTTCCATTTCCAACCAAGAAAACTTTTTGTTTCGTATATTATAGCATAAATATCACATGTCAGAAAGAAAAAAATAATAATAATAATTTGTAGTAGAAAGCTACGTTTGGATCATCGCACATCTGCGTTTTTGCCTTTTTTTTTTTTTTTTTTTACCAGCGCTTTTTGTACTATTCATAGGACATGAACAATGCATTAAGGTAAAGTTATAGTGTTTTCAACAGTGAACACTAACTTAGAAATGATTTTTTTTATTGTTTTCAGTAATAAGTTTTTAGTTTTCAGTTTTCAGCAAAATAAACGATATCTAAATACACACGAAATGTCACTTGGGAGTTTGATAGCTTTAATTCTATGATAATAATGTTTGGAAACATCATATCAACAAAAAAGAAAAAGAAAAAGAAAAAAAGAAAAGAAAAAGTTGTTGTATTATAACCACATCTAAGGAGATTCTGGCAATATGCCCTTAATTTCTAAAAAAAATTGGCAATATGCCCCTGTTTGCAAACTATATAGGGGCGTGTCCCTGTTTCGATACTCGATTACCCTAAAATCGAGTTCAATTAAATACTCGATTTGTAGAAAATCGAGTTATGCCCGATCAAACTTAAATTAAAAAAAAAAAAAAAAAAAAATTTGCATGGAACTCGACTTTCAGGAAATCGAGTTCCATGCAAAATAAAATTTATAACTGTGATCACCCCATATTCAGGGAACCCTATAGTGACATTTTAAAATCCTATAGCGGCGTTTTCCTGCAAATTTTTTATAAGTGTGGTTGCCCCATATTCAGAGTGCCTATAGTGGCGTTTTTAAGCTCTATAGTGACGTTTTAAAGCCCTATAGCGGCGTTTTCCTGCAAAAAATTTTATAAGTCCCCATACCAGGTTAAGGAGCCCTATAGTGGCGTTTTTAATCCCTATAGTGACGTTTTTAATCCCTATAGTGACGTTTTTAAGCCCTATAGCGGCGTTTTGGAACTCGACTTCCCTAAAATCGAGTTTCATGCATTTTTTTGTTTTTTGTTTTTTTTTTTTGTTTTTAAGTTTTATTGGGCATAACTCGATTTTCTATGAATCGAGTATTTCATTGAAACTTGATTTTAAGGTAATCGAGTATCGAAACAGGGGCATATCTCTATATAGTTTCGAAATAGGGGCATATTGCTAAATTTTTTAAAAATTAAGGGCAAAAGGCTAGAATCTCCCCACATCTAATAATAACTTCACTATAGAGTCTATAGTGTTAACTGTTAGCAAATAGTAGAGAATCTTAAGATTCTATCTATATATCTTGAAATGGATCGATTAACTTTTGCCATGATATTAATAATTTAAATAAATACCAAAATTATGTCAATCACACGATTCTTATCCAAAAAAAAAAAAATTATCACAGGGTAGAATTTAATTAATTCACTCGTATTAAAATTAATGGATAGGGTTTTAGAAGCTCCAAACTAAGGTCACTCTTAGAACTCTAAAAAATCTTAATTTGTTGGCCTTTGTAGTTTAGTAAATAGTCCTTCATCCCATATTATTGATCATTTTTAGAAAATTTAAATTTTTTAGGTAATACTATTTAATGAATTGTATTTTTAAATAAAAGGTACAAATTATCAAAACCATCCCTTTTAATTTAAATTTTAAAATTAAAAGTTAAACTCTAGTGAATGAAGGGTATTGAATTAAAGCAAAGAGCAAATAAGAAAATTCATTAATTAACTTTTCAAAGAAGCCCACTTGAGATATTTTAAAATAAAATAGAGAACTAACAATTTGAGACAGATGGAGTATATTTGGCAAAGTTTATGTTTTCTACAGTTTTTTTTTGCTTAAATGTGAGATATAAAATGACTTAAAGAAAATAAGTTAATTTTTTAAAAGAAAATAAACCTTCTTCCGTGTTTAAAGTTATTTTCTTCCTCACATTTAAGTTTAAGCTACCAAAATATAACCTACCCAAACTCACTCAATTTTCTTGAAAAAAATCTTAGATTTAATTTTAAGTAATTATCAGAATTATAATCCAACAAAGTCAACAGAGCTAATAACACAATATAACTATTTAAGGGGTCGTTTGGTAACATTGTTCTAATAATGTTGTTTGTATTTTTTGGAAATACATGTTGGTGAAAAAGTGTGTAAAAATGCATATAATGTCGTTAAAAAACTGAAAAATGTTGCTTAAACCACCAATGTCACAAACTTACGTACTTACATTTGTTGTTTTGATTATAACACACTGTTAAGTTTCTTTCTTGTTTCCATTCATTTTCTATTTAGGTCTTGAACTACAATCTTCAATGAACAATTAAAGATGCAACACTTCCTTCCTAACTTGAGAAGCCCTGTTGTCAATATAGTAAGCGTACAAGTGGTGCAATTGTAACCTCTCTAAAAAAAATACTATTATACACTTTGATCTTTGTAATTAATTAAGCCTCCCGATTTTCGAGCTATTGTTATCCCACATAAAATTTGGGCCCACAACCGCCATGTTATCCATACATGTGGCATTACAGGACAGGTGTATGGTCAGAAATCAAGCCAACGTGGAATTTACATTTATGTAGAACTTTTAGGGGAACAAAAGGAACAAATAAGAATTTGCCACGCAGCCCACACCCAGCCACCTTCATAAAGTATACTCACATCAAACAAACGGATCAAGTCTGCCATGATTGGGCTTATTAGTTGCCATTTTGGAGCCCACCACTCGAGCATGGATTTCTTTATCAAAAATGACTTTCGTCTAGAAATATTCTCACAATAAATTATAGATTATAAATTAATGATGGACTCAAAAATAAAATCTATATCAACTTATTATAATTTATTTATAAAAATATTGTGAACGCAACTTTTCTATGTGTGAATTAGTTAGGTAGAATTTGTCTTTTGTTTGGTGCCAAGTGTCACAATCATGACGCAATAGGAATTTAAAAGTAAGGTTGTTTATATTGGGAGGGGGGGGGGAGAGGGGGTTCATTGGCCCTGTTTACATTCAGATAAACTAGATGAAGGTGAAGATGATAATGTAGGTAATAGAGTTTTTTGGGGGTTAACCTAGGGATTGGTCAAATTAGTTGGATTCTTGGTTTCAAAGTGCTTGTACTGGGCTCGACTAAGTGTGCTCCTTAGTTCGAGTCCTGCTACCTGTACTTTGAAAAGAATTTCCTGGGCCAGTGTTTTATCCTTTCGTGGGCCCACCCAGCATGAACAGTGATTAATCTCTAGTTGAAAGTCTTGAGAAAACATGGTAGGAAACAAAAAAAAAAAAAAAAAAAAAAAAAAAACCAAAGAAAAAAAGAGTTTTTTGGGGGTTCGCACCTAGAAAATGTGAAGGGTAGACAAGTGGGAACTGTTGGGTCCCACTGCCGACAAATGATTCAATGTAGTTTTATTTATTTGGTTTGATTTGGATTCAATGTAGTTTTGATAGATGCAAAGGTGTTGTTGTTGACTGAGTCCCCCTTGATACTGAAATGATGAGTCGAAGGTAAGTTTAATGTGTGGCCTACACGTCAGAGTCTCTGTGCATGGATTTTCAGTACTAAGAGCGTGCGTTTGCAAACAGTATTTTTGCGTTTTGCGTTTTAAATTTTGAATCTCACACGGTACTATTTACGGACCAGCTAACTTATAAAAAACGTAACAATAAATTTGCTACAGTATTTTATGTTTTAAAAATTATTTTATTATAGTAGTTTTAGCAATAAATTTTTAACAAAATAGACGATATCCAAACAAATAAAAAAAAAGCATAATTTTTATTGTAATTTCCTTAGTAGATTGTGAGGGGTGAAAAATAAATAATAAACCTATATAATCTAACACGTAAAATAATTATAATAAAAGTTTTGATTTTTTATATGATACTAGGATTATTCGTTGGTAACTATCATGCATGCATTGCATATACAAAGTTTCCTTTTCTGCTGAAAAGGCTCTCATCTATTAAGCGAATTGTAATCACCACCTAAAGGTGTCATCAATTGATTACAATTTCAGAATTCTCCTAGCTTGTTTTCACATATGCTTAGAAACTTGATGTACCTATGGTTTAGTTATTTTTTTTTTTAAGAGTGTATTTAACTTCTTCATTTATCTCGAGTTTCCTAAATCTTCACCCTTTCTTTTTAAATTACAAATGTGTTATGTTTGTTTTCAATTAAAAATAAAAAGTTAATCCTAATTTATTCTATAAAAAAAGTACCAATGTTTAGAATTTTTTATTTTTTATGTTAGGACATATGTGATTCAATGTTAGGAACATATGTCAACATTTTATGTAATTGGCTAATTCTTTGACAAAACGTACTTTATTTGTAATTGGGTAGATCTAGGATGTATTTAATGCTTCAAGAAACAAGGTTTTAAGTTCAAGTGTTAAAACCATGCAAGTTTGTCTAAGAATCAAGTCAGAAAGTGCAGGATTTTAAAGCTTGACAGCTAGCATTTATTGAGATTTAAAAGCTGTTGAAACCTGTGACTCGACAGCTAGCTCGATAGATAGCTATCTATTGAGGTTTATGAAACTCAATTTTTCAGGACTATTTTTCATCCAATCTATGAATGTATGTTTGGGTTTTCTTTTCTCACAACCCTAAACATATATAAGGATTATTTTGAGGGCCGTAAAAGGTTACACAAGTTGCACAAGAGCAAATTCCACAAGTGTGAAGAAAAGTGTGACCAGAAACCTAGTTTGCCCTAGTTCTTGAAAAAGCTGTTTTGTTTGTATACCATAGGGTTTTGTAACCAAGCAACTTCATGATCTTCATCGTGTGATGAACAGAAGAACTTTGCAGCCAATATCCTTCTCTAGTTGGTGATCAAGTCGCGTACTGGGATCCGCGCATCTATTGGTTAGTCACGTACTGAGAGCCGTGTATTGAAAAGAGAGATTGTCACTACAGAACAAGTCCAATTGGGTATTGGGGTAAGGGTTCAATTGTAGGTTGGTATAAGGTACTAGGATTCTTTTACTTGTAACCGCTTGTTTTGATAATAGTGGATTCTCGGGAGTGGTGACCTTAAAATTACCTGGTGGGGTTTTTGCCATGTAGGTTTTCCCCATTCGTAAACAAATCACCGTGTCAATTTATTTTCCGCTGCATACTTTAGTTAATTGGTGATTTGTTTATGCTACCATGTACAATTGCATGTTAATTTGATTAATTAATAAACTTGGCTAATTAATCAATTAGTTCATCACAAGGGGTTAATTCGTCTTTGGCCTATCAAGTGGTATCAGAGCAGGCACACTTTGATTAGGGTTAATCTTTGTTGTGTGATCCATTAACCATTGTTGTCATGGAAACTCTTGATTGTTTTGATTTGCATGATCTTGTGTTGAATGATGATGATGATATTCAAGATGCCTATTGTAAGTGTTGTAATTTTTGTATGAGATCTCTTAAAAGTTCTACAAAATTAAAAGTTAAATTTAAAAAGGTCAAGCTTGAAAAAGATGATTTGATTGCAAAATTGGATGAAGCCAATAATTTGAATGAGAATTATAAAAATCAAATTTCATCTCAGGTGGACAAAATTAAGAGTTTGGAAGAGCAACTAGTTGAACTTAAAACTGAAGTTGAAAAATTAACTAGTGTTAAACTTGTTGTTGAGCCTAACTCAAAAGAAAAAGATTTTTATATTTCTCAATTTAAAAGGAATAATGAAGAGTTGAAGGCTAATATTGTTAAGATAGACAAAGGTAAATATTCTGATGTTAGCGCTGAAGTTTCTAAACCTATGTCTAAAACTCCTCCTAGGAAGAATAAAAAATTCTGAATTTGTCCCCACTTGTCATCATTGTTATATTGTTGGTCATATTAGGCCAAATTGTCCTAAATTAAGGTCTTTATCAACCTCTAAGGTTAGACCTCTTTCTAGGAAGCATAGTAGTTCGAAACTACTCATGTTTGTCATTATTGTGGTTTTTCTGGTCACACTCGTCCTAATTATTTCAAGTTTTTTCCTCATAAGCGAGTGTGTAATAGGTTTCATCCTTTGTCTAAAGGCTCTTTACCTATTCTTGGTGAGTTATTAAAAGCTTTGAGCTTTTGGACTCAATTTCAGGGGAATTCTAATTCCTCTATGTCCTTTAGTAGTCATACTAGGACACGTGCATTTTCATCTTCACGGCCAAAGACTCGTACTGTGTGGGTGATAAAGGATCCTAAGACTTAATTGTCTTTCTATTTGTCCTCTGCTTTTATTCTTTCTATCTAGAGTAGGACTCTTTTGCTTGTTTTCTTATCTTTTTGGAATCATACTTTCATGCTTTTGCATCTAGTTTTTATGCTATGCTTTGTTTAACATGTTTTTGTTTGTTTGTTTTTAGTTTTTGCTTTATTTTTTTTTTCATTAAAATAAATAAAAAAATTGAAAAATCAGAAAAATACAAAAACTATGTGTGTTTTGAGTATATTGGTACTTGTGTACCTTGGATGGCCATTGAAACAAAATTTTCTAAACTTTGTATTTTTTGTAGCTTAGATGAGCATCTCTATGCACAACTAAGCAAGTGAGCTTTATGGCCTGTGTTTGTGATAAGTAAGGTTAAGTGATCTCTTGTACTTAACACTCATATCACTCTTTTTGACAGGAAGGACTAGAAAATCCTAAGAGAAACTTAACACTCATATCACTCTTTTTGACGGGAAGGACTAGAAAATCCTAAGAGAAAGGCATAAATAACCATCTCACCACTGTTGCCCGCCAATCATAAAATGACATTTGTATGCTTCAGCATAGCAAAAGTGGAATGTCAAATGCTTAACATAATTAGGTATTTCTTTTCTCTCTCTTATATACCCATGCATGGTTTGCTTAAAAAGAAAAATATGCAAAGAAAAAATAAAAGCAAAAAGATCAAAATGCTTTATATATGATTGCAAGTGTGTATTCTAGGAGATGTGGGAGTTATAGGATGTACCTCGAAGGTGATAGTCCCCATCAAACAGTTATGATTTTGTGTGAGTTAAAGTGATTTTCTCATATCTCAAATCGTCATAACATGTAGACACTTATGCAATCTTGCGATATTTTTCACACACAACACGCAATATTCTTTACTACTCTTGATACATGTGCAGGTACAATGTGATTTGGCCATCACAAGGAATACATGTGTTAATGTATGCTCACTAAACTGTCGTAACTTGTTTTCGAAATATAAAATTGGTTAGACGTGTTTAGTGTGTGTGTGTGTGTTTTGGATCTATGTGCTTAACATTTTTCTTGTTGAGAGATGCTTTTGAGAGGTTAAAATGTTGTTTGGATCCTTGGTTGAGTTGCATGTTTGATTGCATTCATGTCTGTGTTTTTCTCTTCTTGAAAAACCGTTTTTAAGCAATCTCAATAGCTTCTTGACACCTCTCGGCACCTGGTTTATCTATCGAGCTCTTCAGCTTCTTTTTATCGCAATCTCGACAGCTTCTCGATAGCTCATTGATCCATCGAGAAAGTTTTTGTCTCCTTGATAGAAGCTCGATAGTTATTCGATCCATCAAGGTCTGCTTGATAGCTGCTCGACAGCTTCTCGATCTGTCGAGATCCTCTTGCATGCATTGTTTTTCACATGTTTTGCATCTTTCTATTATCTTGTCATCCATAGCATCTTGTTTCTCTTTTTCTTGTAGGTCTATGGTTCCTTGTTCTCCTCGTTCCCTCTATGTCTATTTTCTGTCTATCTCCTGTCATGTCTTTTGGCTTTTTATGTCCTTTGACAATCGTGTCAAAAAGGGGGAGAAATTTGAGAATTGAATATCTTTCCTCAAGGGGAGTAATAGATTTAGGGGGAGAACTTCATGTTAAAGGGAAGAAAGTTTTTGTTGTAACTAACTTAGGGGGAGAGTTAGTTTGATACACTTTGATATTGATATAATTTTTGTGTTGTGTATCTTTTGGTTTTGTAACCATTTACATACATCATGTGTTGTTTCTATATTTGATGATGATGTATGTGTTTCACTCTTTATCTCACATGTGTTGTTTCTTTTTTCTCTTTATACACATGTTTCTTGTTTATTTAACTTGTCATTATTTTCCACATGGTACCTTGATGTGTTTTGTTTAGTGCCTTTCAGGAAAGACAAGTTAAAGCCAAGTCAAGATTCCGAACCTTCTTACAGCAACTTCCAAGGTTCAGATCTTTTAGACTAGGCTTATTTATTCTGTAATCATGAGTAGAATGTATTCTAGGACATTCAATGTACTCTTGTGGTTTTGTCATGGATTGCTAAAGGGGGAGATTGTTAGGACATATGTGATTCAATGTTAGGAACATATGTCAACATTTTATGTAATTGGCTAATCTTTTGACAAAACGCATTTTACTTGTAATTAGATAGATCTAGGATATGTTTAATGTTTCAAGAAACAAGGTTTCAAGTTCAAGTGTTAAAGCTATGCAAGTTTGTCCAAGAATCAAGTCAGAAAGTGCAGGATTTTAAAAGTCGACAGCTAGCATTTATTGAGATTTAAAAGCTGCTGAAACCCATGGCTCGACAATTAGCTCGATAGATGGCTATCTATCGAGATTTATGAAATTTAGTTTTTCAGAACTGTTTTTCATCCAATCCGTGAATGTATGTTTGGGCTTTCTTTTCTCACAACCCTAAACATATATAAGGATTATTTTGAGGGTCGTAAAAGGTTACACAAGTTGCATAAGAGCAAATTTCACAAGTGTGAAGAAAGATGTGACCGGAAATCTAATTTGCCCTAGTTTTTGAAGAAGCTGTTGTGTTTGTACATCATAGGGTTTTGTGACCAAGCAACTTCATGATCTTCATTGTGTGATGAGCAGAAGAACTTTGCAGCCAACATCCTTTTCTAGTTGGTGATCAAGTCGCGTACTAGGATCTGCGCATCTATTGGTTTGTCACGTATTGGGAGCCGTGCATTGAAAAGAGAGATTGTCACTATAGAACAAGTCCGATTGGGTATTGGGGTAAGGGTTCAATTGCAGGTTGGTATAAGGTACTGGGAATTCTTTACTTGTAACCGCTTGTTTTGATAATAGTGGATTCTCGAGAGTGGTGACCTTAAAATTATCTGGTGGGGTTTTTGTCGTGTAGGTTTTCCCCATTCGTAAACAAACTACTGTGTCAATTTATTTTCCGTTGCATACTTTAGTTAATTGATGATTTGTTTGTGCTACCACGTACAATTGCATGTTAATTTGATTAATTAATAAACTTGGCTAATTAATTAATTAATTCATCACAAGGGGTCAATTCGTCTTTGGCCTATCATTTTAGTTTTTGGGCTTAAAGCTATTTTTTTGGAGCTATGATAGAGGCCATGTATTAGGTATGATTTCAAAACAATCCTTGTTTATTTTTGATAGAAAAGTCAATAATATATAAATTATGTACAATTTTTTATTTATTTTAAATTATCTTTTTGACAAAGAAAAGTCTTTTTTTCAATCTTCCATCACCAAATTTGGTCTTTCTAGTCTTCTCCTAAATAAATATATTGTCGGCCATGGCGGCTCAAGAATTTTTTTCTAGAGGGGTAAATAAGAAGATGTATCTTACGTAGGAGATATATCTTGCAGTCTACGTGGTTTCTTTATTCAAATTTGTACATAGTACTAGTAAGAGAATAAAAGATATACTATAAGTTCTTTAGACATACTGTTTCTTTATATAATGAACATACTAATTATTGCTTCTAAGATTAAATATCGGAAATCATCTATTGTTTCTGTATACAATAAACATGTTAAGTTTTGTTGTTAAGTGAATTTTAATTATTAAAACTTAGAATGTTTTTATTTATTAGTTTATGTCTATACTCTTACAATTATTTGATTTAACAATTCAACTTCACTTTGATAACAATTGGTCTTTGTAATTGTATTAAAGAAAATTTTTGTTGTGTTAACATTTGCTTTTATCTTCACCCAATCAATCTCCTATCCCACACCCCTGGTCTAATTTTTTAAATTTTTTTCAAGAATCACCATCTATCTAATTATTTGATTCTCTTTTAGTGTTAGCATTTGTTACCCACTAACTGATTGATCCACGCCCCTAGTCCCCACTCAAGAAATAACAAATTAAAAGTACATTCAAATTTAGCCACTCTAGTCACATATTTGGTCAAAAGTATAAATTACTTGAGAATTGTTATACCCACAACATTTTCACAATAAATTCTTGGTGCTAAGTTGTTTCCAATTCTAATTTGAATCTACTACTGGAATTACTTTCTACCCAATAGTAATAGCTAGTAACAACTTGCCATTTAAATTTTTTTGTAAAAATGCTGTGAAAATGTTGTGAACATAAAATTTCTCAAATTAATTATAACGTTATTTGCAAAAATAGATTGTTAATAGGGTCATTTTCAAGCTTATATCAATTGAGCCTAAAAAAATTAGAGTTAGGGTGTTGAAAATTTTATTTTAGGAAGTCTAAAGCTACTCAAAACAATTTTTTTTTTTTTTAAAATATTATATAAAAAAAAGTGGCCATCTTAGGGGGTTCATTTGAACCCCCTGAACTAAAGGTGGCGCCTTTGTCGGTCATGACAAATGGATTATATGTGTAAACTCCTCTATTTTTCATACAAAACTGCTTTAGGTATTCTCATTTTATACCATATTTTGTCCCTCATTTATAACCTACCCCGTCCCTTTTTTCTTGAAAAAAACTCCTGTGTAAGCCGACTATTCAATCATATCATAAAGTATTTAATTCTATGTCTTATCTTAGCCAAAAAAAAATATCATAAGCATTTTACCTTTTGCTCCTCTTGATAAATTTTTTAATTCGAATAGTTATTAATGGGGAAACCAATCCGCCATCATATTTTACAAGAGAAAATGGCCGCACCATAGAGTTAAACTTAAAGGTCATTAGCATAACAATCCGCCTCTTCGAATATACCTTTAGACACTTGATTTGCTAGTACGTAGAAACAATTTATTCATTAAAAAAAAAAAAAAAAAAACCTAATTATCCATTTCAAAACCTCTAGTAGATAGTGATGGCAACACTAGAAACTTTGTGGCTGTAGCGCAGAGGAGGGGGACAAAGGGATTGAGGAGGGCATATAATTATTTATTTATTTATTTTTAATTTGAAAAAAAAAAATAGTGATATCTAATATTATCTATTGTAAAATAAAAATGGTGCCCTACACTTTGATTGCGTCAACTAGAAGTCTGCTCTCATTCTTTCCTCATATTTTCTTTTTCGTTTTTTCTTCTTATATCATATGAATAGTCTTTAACTCATTTATAATGCACAATTAGAACCTTTTTTTTTTTTTATCCTGATAACAAAAGAGTTCTCAACACATAATTATATTAAAATTATCAAGTTAATTTTTCTATGAGTGTGTCTCAATAAGCTTAATTTTGTTTGAAAAATAAGTTGTACTTAAAAAAAATGTCAAGTTTTAAAAAATATACATAAACTGGAAAATAAGTTCATCCAAACATGCCACCCAAAACTCTATTACCAAAGTTCCAAGTATTTTAAACAAAAAAAAAAAAAAAAAAAAGTTCCAAGTATTTTAAACATCAATTAAAATTTTACTACTAAAAGTTTGAAATAATTTTTTTTAAATCACTATTTATTTCAAATTAAAAATATTTGGTCGTTCACTATATATATATATATATATTGTCATGTATCTTTAAGCAAATGTTTATTAACTACTTTATTACTCAATTTTGATGATATTTGACGTATGAATTTTAATTAATCTATGCATCATAAGGAAATAATGCTAGCTAGTTTGAATAATTCTTTTTTCTTTTATTTTTATTTTTATTTTTGATGAACTAGTTTGAATAATTCTAGCTGGGAACAAACATAATTTTGTATATTTATTAAACACTTTAACTAAAACCATTAACTTTATTGTGGCTTCCCTTATAATTGTAATGGTGACTTCAAGAGTTCCTCAACAGTTCTCACCTCTACTTTCATTCAAATATATTAGCAAGAGCTAGATGATGCATGTATGGCAAAATGTGAACTATTCGTATATCTGTATATGTGAAATATCATTACAGCACTGCAAGACCAGACCTAACCAAGTTGAAACAGTTGCATGGAGGCCCCTATAATTGATTGGCTGAATGAAAATAATGTCTTTAACATCAAAATAACCAAACCAACCCTCGTAAACAAATAACAATCCCCCATTTTTAAAAGTTTAAGGACTGGTTTGGTGTGTTTTAGGTTGTGATACATTACATATTAACACTGTTAATTATCATTTATGAAATTCTAGTTTCAAATACGTGATAAGGTTCAGCTTGACAACAACAAAAAAAAAAAAAAAAAAAAGAAGCATTAATGTCCATAGCATGCGTGCGCATCTAGAATTCGTACATTTTTATCTTTTCATGGTGTCTTATAGTTTTGGATTCTTAAATGCTACGTACCCAAAGTTAGATTCATATTCTACCTCAACAGCTATATAGGCATTGTGAAATGTTTGCCTATGCACATTCTTCACAAGAATCGTGAAAGCTTTATATGGACCAATAGTGTGTGTCAAATCAAACAGAAAAACTGTTTAATTTGTGTATTTCCGAGGAACACGAATGAAGATGCATCTTATGAACACCGTATCATACTTTATTTTAGTTGTAGGTCTAAATCGCATTACTTGTACTGATGAGAGCATTGCTCTATGGTCATACGTTGGTACAACCATGAATATATGTAGCTAGGAGTTATGGGTCGTGGTCGCTTTAACCTGAAAATGATAATGTTACCCTTTTATTACTTCCTTTTTCCCTTGATAAACATCGATCAAAAGCCAGGTGAGGGTGACGAGTGAGTGATGAGGATTCGATTTGGATTTGGATTTGGGCGTTCCAATCACAACCCAGGTGTTTTTTCTTTCTTTATTTTTCAACTCACCTCTCTCTCTCTCTCTCAAAAGACAAAAGACCAAAAAAAAAAAAAAAAAAATCTATAAAAACAATTTTCCAAAAATAGAAAACTATAAACAACTTTCTAGCTACAACTCTAAAATAACATTAAGCTTGTTCAAAAAATTTTATTTATTTCACATACTCACTTTTCAAAATACCTCGTATCAAATTATTTACTTTATACTATATTTTATTAAAAGATTAATTTTTAAATTTTTTTTTCTCTTTCTTGGCACACAACAATCATTCACCTTCTTCCTTTCCATGGAATAAGAAAAAGAAAAATTAATAGTGATGGTATAAATTACACTGTTATTGTAGCGACTATGTATTTTTACACAACTTTATATAGCTTGATGTGGGTGGATTTTGGAAATTGTACACTTCCTCCCTCCATAGGAATGATTAAGGGTAAAACTTAGCTTCAATTTTTAGGTTCACCAATTAAAGTCAAACACATTTATTTTGAAATTATCTTTTGGAAACTCAAGTATGAGTGTATGACTACTTTACAAAAAAAATGAGAGCAATGGAATACACAATTTTGGTAGCAAAACTACATTACAATACCTCACTCCTTATGCAAAAGAAATTTTGGCTGAATATTTTATGTTTTATAAACAACAATGTCAAGGTAAAGAGATAAATTATTACCATATTTTATGTTTTATAAACAACAATGTCAAGGTAAAGAGATAAATTATTACCATATTATCACATACTAAATGATGGTAACATGAATTATGAAAATTGACTTTCTCATACAAATCGTTGCCTAGACGTTTAAGCATCTCTCCAATTGATTTTTTAGGGATATTATGATTGATCCCTCATAATTAATCTGGAACTAAGTCTTTGTTTCTACAATGCTACTATTGTTGTTGTATTGGGATTTGATCACGGGGTTTCACTTTTTCATTGGAATTTAAAGTTTAAACTCCCTTAATTTTGTATATTTATTGTAATTTACCAATTTCAAAAGTTGGGACTCACCTTTTATTTTAAAATACGTGTTTATTACACACAAACTATTTATTTTAAAGGAGTACTGCATCACAAAGTACCTAATAATTATCCGTATTTGACAAAAGATTATTGTGAATTTAATTTGTGCAAAGAAAAAAAATTCATACATAAAAAAGAAAAGAAAAAAAGAAAAGGAAAAGGATATGTGAGGATGATGGGAATTGAGAAGTATGTTTGGCCCCAATTTTATTGAGCAAAAAATACAATTTTAACCAAAAATGTAAAAAATGTTGTGTTTGGGTCCACTAGATTTTACTATTTTAGAGAAACTGCATCTTCAAAACACCCCAAAATTACATTTTAAAATAGGGAAGTATTTGTTGCACACAAACTATTTTATATAATTTTACACACAACTAAAAAACAACTAAAGTCTGTATCAAAAAAAAAAAAAAAAAAAAAAAAAAAAAAAAACTAAAGTCACAATTTCCAAGTTCCCTATCTCTCACATTTATGGTAAATTTCACTAATTAAATTCATAGTAGGGTTGATCATAAATATAAGAGAAAGGAATACCATGTTATCGTATTTCGAGAGTATCTAATAATTTTCCATTAAACACCTTCCACATATAAGAAGTAATAGTTCTAATGCACAAATTTCCCTTTTATGCATTTGTGCAACATTATATTCTATCATTTATGGGTGCTAGAGGTAGATTTTGTAGTATTTTGTTTCATAGTGCATATTTTTATTTTGTCCTGCTTTTCCTTAAGCATTATTATGAGGCATCCCCTTCGTGGTTCAATTTCTAAAATTGACATCATATCTAGTTTTATTTCAAGTAATCTTCTGGCTCCAATAATCTTTTATGATGATAAGAAACCTAAAACAATAAATATTACTAATAGAACTTTCAACTTCCATTTTATAGTCCTTTAAAAAAAGAAGAAGTTGGGAGTTTCAACTTTCAACTTTCAACTTCCATTCCATATATAGAGAGCTTTCCTTAAAATTTTGGTATTGTGTTTCAATTCTGATGGAAACATTGCTTGGGAGTTGGGAGTTAGGAGCATATATAGGACAAGGGTTGGTTTTGTTTTGGTTCTTTTGGTTTTAAAATAAGAATTAAAGGAAACCCCAATCCAATTGACGAGTCCGCTAACACACACCACATCTTTGATTTTGGTATGGAAACCAATTAATGATGGAGAAATTTTCAATGATTTTAATTTTTTTAAAAATCTTTCTCGTTTTCCTTCCTTTTTTGAATGTCAGTAGCATTCTTGGCTGAAATTCTTCATATTCCTTCCTCTTTCCAACTGTTTTAGCTAAATTGTTTGATGGACTAATGTCTCTTCCTTTTTATTGTGTGTGGAAGAAGTAGTTCAAATTAGATTTTTTTTTTCTTTTTTTGGTGTGTGTGTGGATAATTCGATAATTGGGGAAGAAGAATTTAAATCCTGGATATCTCCATTGAATGTACTAAGAAATGTCAACCAGTTGAGTCACAACTAGTTAAAATCTGTTATAATTAATTGCTTAAAAAAGAGAGAAGAGGGGAGGAAAAAGAATTGAGTGAATATAGGAAGAAAAGTGGGAAGAATAACGGGCAAACATGACAAAGATAGCTAGACAACTTCGAGTATGAGAATGATCAAGATTATTGTACAATATAATTGTTTTTATTGTTAAATTATATTTATCATCAAAGTAAGTGCCTAAAATTTGTTATTTGGTGCGTAAGAGAACAAGAAAGATCAGTTGAAAATGAGTAATGTTATATAGACAAATCAGAGGATAATGTATATATGTGTGTGTTCTACAATCCTGTGTAGTGAATTCAAAATAAGTAATTCTTGCTAGAAATATAAGGGCAACAAATTCAACTTTTGTAAGTGTTGACATTTATCTCTACATGAGAAAGATTATAATAACATGAAGAATTGAATGAATTAAGCACATATCTTGTAAAAGCCAATTAGGCAATACAATATTCAACTCAAAATAAACTTACCATAAGAATCAAATAATCATCATGCCCATAAAATATCTTTCATCAACATGATTTGTTAACATAAAATCCATGTCAATATAGGATTTTAAAAATCTCACAAATATTTCTAGGCATGCATCATTATGATAATGAACAAATTAAATGGTGAAATTACAAATTCTTAGGGATCAATTGAGTGAATTAGGAGTGTCGCATGTAATAGTTGTTCATAGTGAAGAGCAGAAGCGCAACTTTTACTATTAACTTGTTGTAAAATGAAAGAAATAGCTAGTATAGATAAAAAAATTGAAAGATACAAAAACTAGCTCTTTCAGGTATTCTATATTATTCATTCCTTTTATTGGCATAGCGTTATAATGATTGAATACTTTAAAGGTGAGAAATTTAACCTAGGAGAAGTCAATGAATGCCTTAAAGATATCAGTTTAGAAAGTATTTTTATAAATTTTTATGAGAAAAGAAAAAGGTAATAAAAATTTTTGATAGTTTTTGTATTTTTCATAAAATTGGTATCAATATTTTCTTAAAATGGTCGATTAACAAATACCCTAATGAAATTTTTTAACCAAACCTTTTAACTAAAACCGAACCCAAGACAAGAGGTAGAAACTGAAGTGATGGAAACCAAAGTGATTGAAACTCAAATGGACATTCACTACCATTATATTAATTGAAAGGTTGTCATTGACTAGTAATACTGACTGGATTAGAATTTTTTTTAGGGACAGTGATGGCTCTAGAAATATTTTTGAGATTCGTCATTAAGCAACTTAAATTATACAAGATCTAATAAAAATAGAACTTCATATATTAACGACAAAAAAAAAAAAAAGAAAAAGGCGCACACACACACATATGCAAACACATAAAGTCTAACAATTTCCTTCTTCGAATTTTCTTATTTTGAAATTGTTAGATGATAGTTTCATTATCAATGTTGCAAGCTACATCTTTTTAAAATTTTAGTTAAATAAAATTTTTTGAACCTTTATTTTTTATTTTTATTGTAAGGACCTAATATATTATTAAGGGGACTAAAGTTTAAGGACAAAATTTGTTTACAAACTAAGTTGTAGCACAAGGCTACAACTCTCACTAAACAAATTAACATTGTTAGAACATATGTGAATCATGTTAGGAACATATGTCATCTAGAATTGGTTAATACTTTGACAAAATGCACTTTATTTGTAATTGGGTAGATCTAGGATGTGTTTAATACTTCAAGGAATAAGAGTTCAAGTCCAAGTGTTAAAACTAAGCAAATCTGTCCAAGAAACAAGTGAAGAAGTGCTGGATTTTAAAACTCGACAGATAGCACCTATCGAGGTTTAAAAGGCAAACTTAGCCCGATGCTCGATAGATAACCTATCTATCGAGATTTACGAAAATCAGTTTTTCAGATTTAATTTCACACATATCCATGTAAACATGTTTGGGCTTTCTTTTCTCACAACCCTAAATATATATAAGGATTATTTTAGGGACCGTCACAGCTGATGAAAGTGGATGCAACTTAATGCAAAAGTTTTTCACAAGCATATTATGACCGGAGACATATGTCCTAGTTCATCTTTCTCTTGAAGAAGTTGCTGCTTTTGTATGTCGTAGGGTGTTGTAACCAAGGAACTTCGTGATCTTCATCATGTTGATGAACTGAAGAACTTTGCAGCCAACATCCTTCTCCAATTGGTCGTTAGTCACATACTTGGATTCGTGCATCGATTGGTTAGTCACGTACTAGGAGCCGTGTATTGAAAATGAGAGATTGTCACTACAGAACAAGTCCAATTGAGTATTGGGGTAAGGGTTCAACTATAGGTTGGTATAAGTACTGAGATTCTTTTACTTCTAACCACTTGTTGTGATAATAGTGAATTCTAGGGAGTAGTGACCTTAAAATCACCCAATGAGGTTTTTGCTTTGGAGGTTTTCTCCATTCGTAAACAAATCACCTAGCCAATTTTATTTTTCGCTGCATATTAACTTAGTTGGTAATTTGTTTGTGTTACCATGTGTTTTGCATGTTAATTGAATAAATTAATTAACTTGGTTAATTAATTGGTTAATTTATTACAAGGGGTCAATACATTCTTTGCACATTACTACATATTTTGCAAATCTAACTGTTGAATTGCATGTTCTCTATATTCTTAAAGCACATGTTAAATTTCATGTCAATCAGATGTTATTTAATATTCGATCCATAAACTTATTTTTTATGTATAATTTTAGATTATAAAAACTTGAAATTTAAACATTTGATTGATGACATAGTTATTGATTTTTTATTTTTTTGAAATTTTGTAAGTATGAAGGAAATAAGAAGAAAATGTAATTAAATGGTGGATATGTTAACATTCACAACCAATAAAAAAAAAATATTGAATGGAGTTGTAGCCTTAGCTTACAACAAAGTTTGTTGCCAAATTTTGTCCAAAGTTTAGTTATGTTGGGCCTAAAAAAAATTTAGGGTTTTCACAAATTTTTTTTAAGGTTAAAAAAATCGTAAATTTTTAAAATTTATACATAATGATTATTATTTTATCCAGGCCAAGGTGATTTTGTGACCACCCTAGACTCTATGTAGAGCCGCAAGTGTTTAGGGAACAAAACTATATATATATATATATATATATATATATAATAGAGGTAGTTATTGGCTACCATAGTCGTGTGTTGAATTTTATTTATGATTTCTTGTTTTGATAATCCATCTATATTCCATTCATAGAGTTTATCAGAAGATACTGAGAACTGGTTGCTGACATTTTTCTCTTCAAACTGGAGATCATGGGGTGTTGGTCTAGGATACCAATTTTTGGTAAGATTGGTTGGGGTTACTCTTCGGTGGTAAAGTTTATTTACTTGTAGTCCTTGGAATTGGTTTTCTAATTTTTCTATTTCCTCTTGAGTTTCTTTGATTTCATGTTGAAGGTTGTTAACTTTGATTTCTTTCTTAGCTTTGGTAAACCTGTTGAAGATTTTCCCCAGGTTAACTGGAGGTTCAGAGTGCTTTGGTTTGGTTTCCTTTGTTTGTTTGACTAAGTTTTCTAAAACTGGCTAAGATATTGGGCTTTAACAACTGTCTTTACATCCTATCTTGATGTCTGGACTACTAGAGATGCTGGATGACTTTCTAGAAGATGATGACTGGTTTATTTGGAAAATCTCATGATCACTACAACTGCTGAAGAACTCACTGTCTGTGTGGTTAAGTTCTAGGAGCCTGAAAATTTCATCTTTGCTGGTTTAGTCCCCTTGGAGAGTGTTGATTAAAGCTTTAGCTTTGGATTTACACTCAGACCTAAAATGACCTTTCTTGCCACATTTATAACATTCGCTATACTTTTTATCGAATGTTTTTTATGCTGGATTTTTTCTTTTACTATTGACCTTATGGTACTGGACTTCTTGCTTTTCTTATAGAAATCATTTCTGCTGAAGTTGCTGGGTTTCTTATGACTTCTATAATACTTGGAGGCTGTTCTTTTCCTAGGGTATTCTTTTTCCCTGGGTTTTCTCTTGGATGGGGCTATGGAAGGTAAGCCATACTGAGTACAAAAGTTTCCTACTTCGTACTTAACTTTTCTTTTGTCCTTATTGACTTGATTTTGGATTTTCATATCTATGCACATCTTCAGGCTTTCCCTGCGGATGACATTAGATATGTCTCCATAGGTTAGGTCATCATAATCTACGACACCTGAGGTGTTGCTGAGGGTTTCTCTAATCTTATGAGCAAAAAGACTGGGTAAGCCATTGATAAACTTCTCCTTCCAAAAGGGGGAGTTACAATCATTTCTGTGCATAACTCTGGTGGTAAAGACATCTTCGTACCACCTGTAGTCACTAAGGGTAGGACACTTGAGGTTACTTAACTGGTCATGTATCTTGGCTGTAATGTTGCTAGGGGTTCCTATGAAATGTCTTGTAATGATATAGATTATGGTGTTTACTCCATCTGGGACACCTCGACCTATGGTTTCATCAAAGATTGGACGTCCATCCTCATCTTTCTAGACTGCACTTTTGATGTCTTCCTTTGATTCTTCAGTTAGGTAGTGGTTCCACCATGACAAGTTTTCCTGTGAAACCTAAGACCAGAAGTTCAACTACTTTAGTATGGGGACGATTTTCATTGAGGTAGTTATTGGTCACCATAGTCATGTGCTTGATTTTATTTATGATTTCTTGTTCTGATAATCCATCTATATTCCATTCATAGAGTTTATTAGAAGATACTGAGAACTGGTTGTTGACATTTTTCTCTTCAAAATGGAGATCAGGGAGTGTTGGTCTGGGATACCAATTTTTGGTAAGACTAGTTGGGGTTACTCTTCGGTGGTAAAGTTTATTTACCTGTAGTCCTTGGAATTGGTTTTCTAATTTTTCTATTTCCTTTTCAAACTCTGAAGAGGTTTTGCTGCTGCTGCTGCTAGAAGCCATATGGATGTCTAGGGTGTTTAACCTGGGGTCTCTGCTAGTCAAAGAGGTAGTTGGTTCCTTTTTGACTAGTTCTTCTAACTTCTGGTTGACTATTTCTAGTGTTGTCTTGTCTTTGGACCTGAGACTAGTTTGTCGAGTTATTAGTAACTTGACTAAAGGTTTCTCTAAAGACTGGATGGGCTGCTTAACAAGGTTTCCTGCTTAACAAGGTTTTCCTATGACATCTAAACACTGGTTGGTATAGTTGTTTTGTTCTATGTCCTTTTTTACTAGTTTATCCTCACTAGAAGGTTTCCTAAAAAGAGTAGCAACTACTTCAAAACCTTGATATTTGATGGTTATATTCTCTAGGGGAGGGTGACTAGAGCAGACCACTTCCTTGTTTTCTTTGGTCCAATTTGTTTTGGTGATGACACAAGATTTTCTGTGCCATTGAAAATGGGTCTCGAAATATTCAAAGAAAGGGATATTTGCTGATATCTCTTTCATGAACTCTTGCCATTTGGTGTACACTTCTATCTTATGTTCTTTGGTATGATTTGCCTTATAGGCTTCTCTTTTGACCTTGTTTGTCTTGGAGTCAAAATCATCTCCTAAAGACTTATGATTTGGGGTGAAATCCTGTTTCATGACATTAAGCTTGTGACCTACTGGAGGTTCAGCCTGCTCAAAGTTTGACTGAGTTGCGGAGGATTGGCTGTGATTTTCCTCCTCATAAGCAACTGACTCTTGTTTGGCTATGTAGCATGGTGTGCTAACTTGGGATCTAGTCTTAACTCCTTAGAGTTCTAAGTCCAAATTTTTCTTAAGGGGTGGGTGTCTGGATGAGCTACACTGGGATGCAAATCTATCTCTGAGGAGAAAAGGGGACTGCATTCTGGGTTGCTGAAGATCTAAGGGAAATCTAAACCTGGACTAATCAAAACTTAGCCTGACAATTTTATCAATTAACTATTGGACAAAATCTAAATCTGGGGTTTGGGTAGGTGTTGGATCTGAAAAGAATAATTTTCATTTTGCAGAGTCCAATCTTGTGGGAACGAGATCTTTGTCCACTTAAGGGTCTTGGGTACTTGAATCTGAGATCCAGGGGTTGTGGTCTGGATAAGGGTGGTTTCTCCTTTTGCTTTCTTGTTAAGGGCTTGGACATTTAGGTTTGTCCTGATGCACTTGTAGTAGACTCTATATATTAAAGCTAATTGTTTGGTTCCTGGTACCATGAGGGTTCTTGAAGTCTTGATGTTTAAAGTGAGGGCTTTCTTGATATGTGGGTCATGAAGGAAAACTGTAAAGTTAGGGAAACAATTGAAATGGATTGGTCAACTACTAAGACTAGTTTGGATGGTTCCTAAGAGACTATCTTCAAATATGATTAAATATATATATATATATATCTTCAAATATGAATATAATTATTCTTGTTTGTAGAGTTCTCAAAAAATACATCACATCCATGAGATCACTAAAGAAGCAGAATTTAGAGAGGGTAATACATTGTTCATAATATGCACATTTGTGTACAAGCATTTCACCAGGAGTATAAAACTATAAATTGCAGCCCCACATAGTTGTGAACCTTTTTGTCTTGGAGAGGGGGGGTGTGGAATGTACCAATTTTAAAAGTTGGATTTAAAATTCTCCTGCAAAAACTTGTAAAGCTACTAAGCAACCATGGCAGGATACTCCTCTAGCGGAAGACCTGGAACCTCAACAAACTTGCTCACTCCTTTGGCGGACACAACCAGCACAGGTGTCTTTCCCTCCAAATTTGCAAAGAAAGCGAGTGGAAAACAAGAAGGAAAAGAAGATGAACAATTAAAGATGCAACACTTCCTAACTTGAGAAGCCCCGTTGTCAACATAGTAAGTGTACAAGTGGTGCAATTGTAACCTTTCTTAAAAAAAAAAAAAACTATTTTACACTTTGATCTTTGTAATTAATTAAGCGTTGCGATTTTCGAGCTATTGTCAGAATTCAAGCCAACGTGGAATTGACATTTATGTGGAACTTTTAGGGGTAACAAAAGGAACAAATAAGAATTTGCCACGCGGCCCAAACCCAGCCACTTTCATAAAGTATACACACAACAAGCAAACGGATCAAGTCTGCCATGATTGGGCTCGTTAGTTGCCATTTTGGAGCCCACCACTCGGGAAGGTATTTTTTTTTTATCTAAAAAAATGGCAATGCGTTTATAATAATTTTACAATAAATTATAAATTATAAATAATAAATTGTTATTAGTATATAAAAAAATTAGCATTAATGATGGACTCAAAAATAGAATCCTTATTAGTTTACTACGTTAGATTTGTTTGTATGGATTATTTAGGTAGGGTTTGTCTTCTGTTTAGTGGCAGGTGTCACAATCATGACGCAATGTGAAGGGTTGACACGTGGGAACGTTGGGTCGTACTGCCGACAAATGATTCAATGTAGTTTTGATCTTGAAGAGATGCAAAGGTGTTGTTGTTGTTGATCACTTGATTGATTCCCCCTTGATACTGAAATGATGGGTACCTAAGGTAAGTTTAATGTATGGCCTACAAGTCAGAGTCTCTGTGCATGGATTTTCAGACTTTCGATTCGAGTGATTTTTTGTTTGTAGTACTATTGGGTCCCTAAATATTTAGTAAAAAAAAAAAAAAAACACACAATTTTTTTTCACAACTGTTTACGCAGTAGACGGTAAGTCTTGAAAAATATGTAATTGACTTGTATAAAAGTGATAAATAATTAATTATAATTTATTATATAGGATAATTGTAGTAGAATTTGTGACTTTTTGTCTCCGTTTGAATACCAATAAAAAATAAAAATCATTTTACTATTTAATTTATTTCTGCTATTATTTATGGGTCCTATTGTATTTTTTGGTATTATTTATAAGTTTTATTGTACCATTTCAGCTAATTTTTACCATTATTTACAATACTTTCAGCAATAAGTTTTTCATTTCAGCAAAATAAATGGTATCTAAACAGACTCATTATATGATACTAAAATTATTCATCCTATCATGCATGCATTGCATATGCAAAGTTTCCTTTTATGCTGAAAAGGCTCACATCTGTTAAGTGAATTGTAATTCACCACCTAAAGGTGTCATAAATTGATTACAATTTCAGAATTCTCCTAGCTAGTTTTCACATATGCTTAGAAACTTGATGAGCCTATATATGGTTTAGTTATTTTTTTAAGAGTGTATATAACTTATTCATTTTTGTCAAGTTTCCTAAATCTTCACCTTTTCTTTTTAAATTACAAATGTGTTCTGTCTGTTTTCAATTAAAAATAAAAAGTTAATCCTAATTTATTCTATACAAAAAGTATCAATGTTTAGAATTTTTTATTTTTTAGTTTTTGGGCTTGAAACTATTTTTTTGGAGTTATGATAGAGGTCATGTATTAGGTATGATTTCAAAACAATCCTGGTTTATTTTTGATAGAAAAGTCAATAATATATAAATTATGTACAATTTTTTTATTTTAAATTATCTTTTTGACAAAGAAAAGTTTTTTTTTTCAATCTTCCATCACCAAATTTGGTCTTTCTAGTCTTCTCCTAGATAAATATATTGTCATTTGTCGGTCATGACAAATGAATTACATGTGTAAACTCCTCTATTTTTCATACAAAACTGCTTTAGGTATTCTCATTTTATACCATATTTTGTCCCTCATCTTATAACCTACCCCCTCCCTTTTTTCTTGAAAAACACTCCTGTGTAAGCCGACTATTTAATCATATCATAAAGTATTTAATTCTATGTCTTATCTTAGGAATTTTTTAGTTCGATAATTACAAGAAGGGATTGAGATATTTTTTTAAAATAAATTACACATAAATCAAATAGTTCTTAACGGGGCAACCAATAATCCTCCATCTTATTTTACAAGAGAAAATGGCCGCACCCTAGAGTTAAACTTAAAGGCCATTAGCAGAATAATCTTCCACTTCGAATTTACCTTAAGACACTTGATTTGCTAGTAGAACCAATTTCAACCTAATTATCCATTTCAAAACCTCTAGTAGATAGTGATGGCAACACTACAAACTTTGTGGCTATAGCCCCCGAGTTGGCAGAGGAGGGGGACAAAGGGATTGAGGAGCGCATAGAATTATTATTATTTTTTAATTTGAAAAAAAAATAGCGATATCTAATATTATCTATTATAAAATAAAAATGGTGCCCTAACTTTGATTGCGTCGACTACAAGTCTTCTCTCATTCTTTCCTTATATTTTCTTTTACATTTTTTCTTCTTATATCATATGGACAGTCTTTAACTAATTTATAATGCACAATTAGAAATTTTTTTTAATCCCTGATAACAAAAGAGTTCTGAACACATAACTATATTAAAATTATCAAGTTAATTTTTCTATGAGTGTGTCTCAATAAGCTTATTTTGTTTGAAAAATAAGTTGTACTTAAAAAAAAAGAAAGTGAAGTTTTAAAAAATATACATAAATTGGTAAATAAGCTCATCCAAACATGCCACCCAAAACCCTATTACCAAAGTTCCAAGTATTTTAAACATCAATTAAAATTTTACGACTAAAAGTGTGACATAATTTTTTTTTTTTTTTTTTTTGAGATTGTTGGTGCAAACACAATAATAATGGAAACAACACAATGAGAAACTGAATAGTATTTTTGAATATTATTAATCAATGAGAAAAATTACACAACACTATTTGGACTGAGGCGCAGCACTTGCTCTATTTAAGAAGATTCAAGCCCTTAGTTGGCTAAACTTTGTAACCGGTGCAGACCTTCTTTGACTTGTCTCCCCCAGAATACAACAGCCCAACAAGTGTCGTATGGCTAGAACAACCTTTGCACAAAGTGTTCAAACCCAAAGCTCCACCAGAAGAACACCTTTCTTTAGCCCGAAATCTCTCAAGTATTTAGAAATATTATTGAATTCACTCTCTCACACAATACACTTTGCTTTTAACTATTTTCTTCATTCACTCTTGATATGAAACTAGTCCATAGCATAACCTTATATATAGTCTTCCAACCCTTCACATAACTTACATGTTATTTATTAATTTAGAAAACTTCTCTTAATTTATTTAATCTAACTTACATACAAGTAACTCTTTTTTTAGCAAATTATAACTCATCTCTTTATTCATCTTCAGTTATTTTGAGTTTCAACATATTTAATTTAAAATATACTAACAGAGGTAAAAGGTATAAATTTTATTGATGATAAATATACATGACATGTGAAAACCCTGACCATTACAATAACATAAGGCCATCAGGGGAAGCAACAAATGGTCTACAAACTAGACAATTATGCAGAAACAAGCCAGCAGAAGCTGGTTCTCATTCCTGTAATTCTACAGAAAATACAAACAGCCAAAGCCACAAAATGGCCATGACCATTACAATAACACAAGGCCATCTGCATACCAAACAATTATGCAAAAAAAAAAAAAAAAAAAAAAAAAAAAACACTAGGCCGCGGCAACACACAAAGCAGAAGCTAGTTCTCATTCCAGCAATTTTGCAGAAAATACAAACAGCCAGAGCCATAAACTACCTATGACCATTTCAATACACAGTACTAGAGCTAGTCCTCAGTCCAGCAAGCATGCATAAAATACAAACACAAACACAAAGGCCAGTGACATACATTACAAAAAAACCACAAAGAAATCATTCAATTATTTGTTTGAGCAGCTACCAATCTTTAAAATTATTGTAGAAATCTAATTGCTCCATCAAATATAGACTTGGGGTGAGTTTGGATATGTTCAAAATAAAATTTGTTTCGAGCATTCCAAATTGTCCAAGCAACTACCGCCCATCTTTCCAATTCCTAATGTGAAAGTTTATCTATCAACCAACGAAAAAACATGAAGATATCTTGAGCATTGTTAGAGAATTTCTGAATCTTTCCTCGGCAAAGGGCCAATATATTTCTTGCAGAAGAACACTCCTGAAGCAAGTGTGCAACAAACTCCAATTGTTGATAGCAAAACTCATACTGTGGGTCAATTTTTGTCTTTCGGCGATGCAAGTTGTCCCTAGTAGGCAAAATATTTAAGCATGCTTTCCATACAAACATACGTACTTTCATTGGTACATTCAAACTCCACATCCTTCTCCATATTCCACGGTCAGCCACCATACTTGAGTGTTCAACCTGTGATTTCTCTTTCATCCGTTGTGCTACCTAGTATGCTTATTTAACTATAAATTTTTGGGACTTGTTTTCCTTCCAAACCAATACATCCCTTGAAGACAACCTTGGCAGAGACAGCTGCTGAATTTGCATACATGTCCTATATGCGAAAAGATCAACAGCTTCTCCCTATCCCATTGTCTTGTGGCACTATCAATCAGGTCTTTCACATACAAATGAGGCTAAATCTCTCCTAGGAAAACCGGTTTGTGTGTCAACCATTTATGTGTTGAAACTTCAATGTAACTTCCATCCCCTACTTGCCACTTTGATCCTTCTATAATAATATCTCTAGCTGTTAAAAGACTTCTCCAAACATATGAAGGATTGTTGCCCATCTTTGCATCCATAAAAGAGCAATTTGGAAAATATCTTGATTTATATACTCAATAGAACAAAGAGTGAGTGTTATGAATCAAATGCCAATCTTGTTTAGCTAGCATAGCTAAGTCGAAAGCTTGGATATCTCTAAAACCCATTCCACCTCTTTCCTTATTAGTACAAGCTTTTTCCAATTCATCCAATGGATTTTCTTTTCATCTTTAGACTGGCCCCACCAATAACTTGCTACTACGGAGTTAATAGAATCACATAAAGCCTGTGGGATTTTAAAAATACTCATAGAGTAGGTGGGAATAGCTTAAGCCATTGTTTTGATTAAAATTTCTCGCCCTGCTTTTGGGATAAATTTTTCCTTCCATCCCATCACACTATTAGTTATCTTTTCCTGTAGATCTTTAAAAGTATTGACCTTAGATTTTCCTCCAACCATTGGCAAGCCAAGATACTTTTCACAATCCTCCATAATTCTTGCACCCAACAAAGCTTGTATATCATGCTTTACTTCTGCTCTTGTATGCTTGCTAAAAAAAATAGAAGTTTTTTGCCTATTAATTGCTTGACCTGATGCCAATTCATAATACTCAAGTAAGGTTAGGAGATACTAACATTCCTCCACAATAGCTTGGCAGAAAATAAAGCTATCACCCTAAAAAGGAGATGAGAGATACATACCCCATTTGTACATGATGGGATACCATGAAGATTTTGTGATGCCACTGTCTTTCTAGTCAGAGATGAGAGCCCCTCCGCACATAGTAGAAACAAGTATGGGGATAAAGGATCTCCTTGTCTTATACCCCCTAGATGGGGTGACAAAACCTTTAGGCTCCCCATTTATAAGCATTGAATAAGAAGTAGCAGTCACTGTTTCCATTGCTAGGTGCACCCATCAAGCATCAATGCCCAATTTGAGCATGATTTGCCAAAGAAAACCCATTCAACCTGATCATAAGCCTTACTAATATCCAGTTTAATAGCCATATGCCATTTCTTCCATGTCCTTTTATTCCTCATCCCATGTAATACTTCAAATGCTATAGTAGTATTATCAGTAATATTTGGTCTTTCACAATATATATATATATATATTGTCATGTATCTTTAAGTAAATTTTTATTAACTACTTTATTACTCAATTTTGATGATATTGGACGTATGAATTTTAATTAATCTATGCATCATAAGGAAATAATGCTAGCTGGTTTGAATATATATATAGTTTTTGGATGAACTAGTTTGAATAATTCTAGCTAGGAACAAACATAATTTTGTATATTTATTAAACACTTTAACTAAAACCATTAACTTTATTGTGGCTTCCCTTATAATTTTAATAGTGACTACAAGAGTTCTTCAACAACAGTTCTCACCTCTACTTTCATTCAAATATATTAGCAAGAGCTCCATGATGCATGTATGGCAAAATGAGAACTATTCGTATATCTGTATAAATGTAATATCGTTATAGCACTGCTAGAATAGACCTAACTATTGATGGAGTTAGGATTTTAGTTTAGGAGGGGCAAGATCAAAAGACAGTAATAAAAAAATAACCTAAAATTATTAATTGATATTAATAATAGAATTTTAAACAAACAGTAATTGTCATACAATCCCTATTAAAATTAAATAATTGTAAAACATCTAATTCATAGTTATTAATTGACAATCATCATCAAGGTAAGAGATTAATCTATATACATAAGGTTTAGAGATCTAATTTGATTCCTCAAAATAAATTGAGAAAATAAATTTCAACTTTTCTCAATTCTTTTAATTATTTAAAATTTTGGATTTATCGTAGAGACTCAAATTTTGAAACTATGAAAATGGAAGAGATGAAGGATAAAAAAAGTAATGGACATTTTAATGCTTTAGTACCATACAACACATTATTATTATGATGTGTAATTAGAGCTCCACGGACTGAACTTCAAATGAAAAGAAGGAAATTTAGATAAGTGAAAAAAGAAAAAGATAAAAAGAGTTAATACGGTCAAAAGTGTAAACAGCTTTGACAAGTTTAGTTCGGTGGCATTTATTTTGTGGCAGATTGTTTAAAGTGGGAGGAATTGTTTTAGTAACACCACAAAATTTCACAATATTCTTACAATAAATTGAGGTGTTAGTATATTATTGATCAGAATAAAATTAAATAAATTATTTTGTGATTCATTTCAACTAAAAACAAGAGAATTGTGAAAATATTGTGAGATTTTATTGTGTCTTTTAAGTTTTCTCGATGGAAAGATTTGTCATTTTATTATTTATTTCATGTCATATACAGTTTGTTTAGGGAACTATTTCCTTGTTTTTCTATTCTATGTCAGGAGCTAAACCAACTTTACATAAGCTGTATAATAGACTTTTTAAGAGGACCTGCCCCTCCGCCCCTCCGCCCCTCCGCCTCTGGACCTAACCAAGTTGAAACAGTTACATGGAGGCCCCAATAATTGATAGGATGAATGAAAATAATGTCTTTAACATCAAAATAACAAAACCAACCCTCGTAAACAAATATCAATCCCACATTTTTAAAAGTTTAAAGACTGGTTTGGTGTGTTTTAGGTTGTGATACATTACATATGTTAGTTATCATTATGAAATTCTAGTTTTAAATACGTGATTAGGTTCAGCTTGACCAAAAAAAGCATTAATGTCCATAACATGCATGCACATCTGGAATTCGTACATTTTGTCTTTTCATGGTGTCTAATCGTTTTGGATTCTTAAATGCTACGTACCCAAAGTTAGATTCATGTTCTACCTGAACAGCTATTTAATGTGTGTCAAATCAAACAGAAAAAATGTTTAATTTGTGTATTTCCGAGGAACAAGAATGAAGATGCATCTTATGAACGCTGTATCATACCTATTTTAGGGAAAAAAAATTGGCCTTTGTTTTTTTTATAAAAAAAATCCAGTATTTTGTCTTATTTTTTAAATGAATTAGAAAAATGTTCTTTTTTTGAAACTTGATTTTTTTAAAATCGAATTAAGCCTTATAATGACGTTTTTAAGGAGCCTATCATGACGTTTTAAGGACATATAATAGCGTTTTGTAACTCGAACTCCTTGAACTCGAGTTATAGTTAAAAAAAAGAAAAAATATTGCATGTAACTTGACTTCATGGAGATCGAGTTACAAAACGCCACTATAGGTCCTTAAAATGTCACTATAGGCTCCTTAAAACGCCACTATAGGGCTTCAGAAATTTTTTTTTTTTTTATAACTCGATTTTGAGAAAATCGAGTTTTGAAAGAGGGGCATTTTCCTAATTAGTTTGGAAAATGGGGCAAAATGCTGGATTTTTTTTTTTTGAAAGGGACATTTGCACATTTTCTCCTTATTTTAGTTGTAGGTCTAAATCGCTTTACTTGTACAGATGAGAGCATTGCTCTATGGTAATACGTTGGTACAACCATGAGTATATGTAGCTAGGAGTTATGGGTCGTGGTGGCTTTAACCTGAAAATGATAATGTCACCTTTTTATTATTAATATTACTAATAGAACTTTCAACTTCCATTTTATAGTCCTTTAAAAAAAAAAAAAGAAGTCGGGAGTTTCAACTTTCAACTTTCAACTTCGATTCCATGTATAGAGAGCTTTCCTTAAAATTTTGGTATTGCGTTTCAATTCTGATGGAAACATTGCTTGGGAGTTGAGAGTTAGGTGCATATATAGGACAAGGGTTGGTTTTGTTTTGGTTCTTTTGATTTCAAAATAAGAATTAAAGGAAACCCCAATCCAATTGACGAGTCTGCTAACACACACCAAATCTTTGGTATTGGGGACAAAATGGGCTTCTGCCCTTTTCGGGCAAATTAATTAGCTTTATATCCTATTTTCCAAACTAAATAGGGAAATGCCATTCTTTTAAAACTCGATTTATGATAAATCGAGTTAAGCCCTATAGTGACGTTTTTTAGACCTATAGTGACGTTTTTTAACTCGACTTCAATAAAATCGAGTTATAGGCAAAAGTAAAAAACGTCACTATAAGTCTTAAAAACGTTACTATAGGCCCATTAAAATGCCACTATAGGGCTTTAGAAATTTTTTTTTTTTTTCTAACTCGATTTATCATAAATTGAGTTTTAAAATAGGGACATTTCCCTATTTAGTTTGAGAAAGAGGGTATAAAGCTAATTAATTTGCCCGAAAAGGACAAAAGCCCATTTTGTCCTTGGTATTGGTATGGAAACCAATTAATGAAGGAGAAATTTTCATTGATCTTAATTTTTTTAAAAATCTTTCTTGTTTTCCTTCCTTTTTGAATGTCAGTAGCATTCTTGGCTGAAATTCTTCATATTCCTTCCTCTTTCCAACTGTTTTAGCTTAATTGTTTGATGGATTGATGTCTCTTCCTTTTTATGTGTGTGGAAGAAGTAGTTCAGATTAGATTTTTTTTTTTTTTTTTTTGGGGATAATTCGATAATTGGGGAAGAAGAATTTATATCCTGGATGTCTCTATTGAATGTACAAAGAAATGTCAACCAGTTGAGTTACAATTAGTTAAAATCTGTTATAATTAATTGCTTAAAAATGAGAGAAGAGGGGAGGAAAAAGAATTGAGTGAATATAGGAAGAAAAGTGGGAAGAATAACGGGCAAACATGACAAAGATAGCTAGACAACTTAAAGTATGAGAATGATCAAGATTATTGTACGATATAATTGTTTTTATTGCTAAATTAGATTTATCATTAAAGTAAGTTCCTGAAATTCATTATTTGGTGCGTAAGAGAACAAGAAAGATCAATTGAAAAAGAGTAATGTTATAAAGACAAATCAAAGGATAATATATATATGTGTGTGTTCTACAATCCTATGTAGTGAATCCGAAATAAGTAATTCTTGCTAGAAATATAAGGGCCACAAATTCAACTTTTGTAAGTGTCGACATTTATCTCTACATGAGAAAGATTATAATAACATGAAGAATTGAATGAATTAAGCACATATCATGTAAAAGCCAATTAGGCAATACAATATTCAACTCAAAATAAACTTACCATAAGAATCAATTAATCATCATGCCCATAAAATATCTTTCATCAACATGATTTGTTAACATAAAATCCATGTCAATATAGGATTTTAAAATTCTCACAAATATTTCTAGGCATGCATCATTATGATAATGAACAAATTAAATGGTGAAATTACAAATTCTTAGGGATCAATTGAGTGAATTAGGAGTGTCGCATGCAATAGTTGCTCAAATTGAAGAGCAAAAGCGCAACTTTTACTATTAACTTGCTGTAAAGTGAAAGAAATAGCTAGTATAGATAGAAAAATTGAAAGATACAGAAACTATTTCTTTTAGGTATTCTATATTATTCATTCCTTTTATTGGCATAGAGTTATAATGATTGAATACTTTAAATGTGAGAAATTTAACGTAGGAAAAGTCAATGGATGCCTTAAAGATATCAGTTTAGAAAGTACTTTTATAAATTTTTATGAGAAAAGAAAAAGGTAATAAAAATTTTTGATAGTTTTTTGTATTTTTCATAAAACTAGTATCAATATTTTCTTAAAATGGTCGATTAACAAATACCCTAATGACATTTTTTAACCGAACCCAAGACAAGAGGTAGAAATTGAAGTGATGGAAACCAAAGCGATTGAAACTCAAATGTACATTCACTACCATTATATTAATTGAAAGGTTGTCACTGACTAGTAATATTGATTGAGTTAGAATTTTTTTTTGGGACAGTGGCGGCTCTAGAATTTTTTTTGAGAGCCGTCATTAAGAAACTTAAATTATACAAGATCTAATAAAAATAGAACTTCCTATATTAACGACAAAAAAAAAAAAAAAAAAAAAGCACACACACACATATGCAAACACATAAAGTCTTACAATTTCCTTCTTCGAATTTTCTTATTTTGAAATTGTTACATGATAGTCTCATTATCAATGTTGCAAGCTGCATCTCTTTTAAAATTTTTGTTAAATAAAATTGTCTTGAACTTTTTTTTATGTAAGGACCTAATATATTATTAAGGGGACCAAAGTTTAAGGACAAAATTTGTCAACAAACTAAGTTGTAGCACAAGGCTACAACTCTCATTAAACAAATTAACATTACTACATATTTTGCAAATCTAATTGTTGAATTGCATGTTCACTATGTTCTTAAAACACATGTTAAATTTTATGTCAATCAGATGTTATTTAATATTCGATCCATAAACTTATTTTTTATGTATAATTTTAGACTACAAAAATTTGAAATTTAAACATTTGATTGATGACATAGTTATTGATCTTTGATTTTCTTGAAATTTTGCAAGTATGAAGGATATAAGAAGAAAATGTAATTAAATGATGGATTTGTTAAAATTTACAACCAATTAAAAAAAAAATATTGAATGCAGTTGTAGCCTTAGCTTACAACAAAGTTTGTTGCCAAATTTTGTCTAAAGTTTAGTTATGTTGGGCCTAAAAAAAATTTAGGGTTGCTACAAATTTTTTTAAGGATAAAAGAATCATAAATTTATAAAATTTATACATAATAATTATTATTTTTTCAAGGCCTAGGTGGTCCTGTGACCACCCTAGACTCTATGTAGACCCGCAAGTGCTTAGGGAACCAAACTTTATATATATATATAGAGAGAGGTAGTTATTGGCTACCATAGTCATGTGCTGAATTTTATTTATGATTTCTTGTTCTGATAATCCATCTATATTCCATTCATAGAGTTTATCAGAAGATACTAAGAGCTGGTTGCTGACATTTTTCTCTTTAAATTGGAGATCAGGGGGTGTTGGTCTAGGATACCAAGTTTTGGTAAGACTGGTTGGGGTTACTCTTCGGTGGTAAAGTTTATTTACCTGTAGTCCTTGGAATTGGTTTTCTAATTTTTCTATTTCCTCTTTGGTTTCTTTGATTTCATGTTGAAGGTTGTTAATTGTGATTTCTTTCTTAGCTTTGGTAAACCTATTGAGGATTTTCTCTAGGTTAACAGGAGGTTCAGAGTGCTTTGGTTTGGTTTCCTTTGTTTTTCTAACTAAAGTTTTCTAAAACTGGCTAAGATATTGGGCTTTAACAACTGTCTTTACATCCTATCCTAATGTCTGGACTACTAGAGATGCTGGATGACTCTCTAGAAGATGATGACTGGTTTATTTGGAAAATCTCATGATCACTAGAACTGCTAAAGAACTCATTGTCTGTGGTTGAGTTCTAGGAGCTTGAAAATTTCATCTTTGCTGGTTCGGTCCCTTTGGAGAGGGTTGATTGAAGCTTTATCTTTGGATTTACACTCAGACCTAAAATGACATTTCTTACCACACTTATAACATTCTCTATACTTCTTATTGAATGTTTTTTGTGTTGGATTTTTTCTTTTACTATTGACCTTATGGTAATCTCTAAACTTCTTGCTTTTCTTATAGAAATCATTTCTGCTGAAGTTGCTGGGTTTCTTATGACTTCTATAATACTTGGAGGTTGTTCTTTTCCTAGGGTATTCTTTTTCCTTGGGTTTTCTCTTGGATGGGGCTATGGAAGGTAAGCCATACTGAGTACAAAAGTTTCCTATTTCGTACTTAGCTTTTCTTTTGTCCTTATTGGCCTGATTTTGGATTTTCATATCTATGCACATCTTCAGGCCTTCCTTACGGATGACACTAGATATGTCTCCATAGGTCAAGTCATCATAATCTATGACACTTGAGGTATTGCTGAGGGTTTCTCTAATCTTATGAGCAAAAAGACTAGGTAAGTCATTAATAAACTTCTCCTTCCAAAAGGGGGAGTAATAATCGCTTCTGTGCATAACTCTAGTGGTAAAGACATCTTCGTACCACCTGTAGTCACTAAGGGTAGGACACCTATGGTTACTTAACTGGTCATGTATCCTGGTTGTAATGTTGCTAGGGGTTCTTGAAAGCTCGAGTTTGTGTTAAAACACAAGAACTATTTGGACCCCCAATTAAAAATTACGGCTAGATTGCTTTTACTCTAACTTATTTAAGTGCGGAAACAAGAGTAAATGAAGCGCAATTAACTGATAATACTCTAGTGCATAAATATGAACAAAAAACATTAAAAGTAAAGCACAAGAGTAAGAGAAGAGAGAATGCAAACACAAGATAACATGCCAAAGTGTTATCAAAGAGGAAACCGAAGAACTTGGCGAAAAACCTCTCCGCTGCCTTTTAAGCGGTAATCGATCCTCTAGACAATTAGTTGGGATATATGGGTTAGCAAGAGACCCTCCAAGCCTAATCTACTCACTATACCTAAACCCTCCAAGCTCCTACTCCAACAAGGCTTCTCGGAATCGTGTCTTGTCTAGCTTTCTGGATCTCATAATACGCTCGATTGCATCTGCCAAGCCTCACCAACTTCTTTTGGCAATTCCCCAAATCTTTCCAAGCTCCAAAACACTCTCTACACTCTGAAAATGTGTGGGTTCTGTTTGGGTACAAATCTCCTCTCAAGGTATGACAATGTGAGAGGGAAGGAGAAGAGGCTACAAGAATTTCTCACTAAGGATGAGTAGCTCTCTCTCTAAAAGATAGATGTGTGTGTTGTAGAAAACCTATCTAGGGTTTTTCTCTTTGAATCACCTCTTTTACATTTGTGGGTAATGAGGGTATATATAGTATGGGTGAAGGGTAAGAAAGACACTTAAAACTCCTCCAGGCAGAATGTTTTGCGACTACCTCGCGGGAAGGCCTTACTTGCGAGACACTCGCGAAAACGACAGCCCGGCACGACTCTTCAGCTTCTAGCATGTGCTTCTCACATGGCTCTTTCACGGGTTAGCTTCTCACGAGCTTCTCGTGAAATCCACTGATTCTTCATTTAAGCTTGATTCTTCACCAACTTAATACTAAATCCAATACAATAAAATCCCACAAAATACAAAGAACAAAATTAAAGCAATTACAACATTTTCTATCATGGAATAAAGCCAACATAAAACATAGTTGTAAATCACAACTTTACAGTTCCTATGAAATGTCTTGTAATAGTATAGATTAAGGTGTTTACTCCATCTGGGACACCTCGACCTATGGTTTCATCAAAGATTGGACTACTGTCCTTATCTTTCTAGATTGCACTTTTGATCTCTTCCTTTGATTCTTCTGTTAGGTAATGGTTCCACCATGACAGAAGTTTTCCTGTGAAACCTAAGACCAGAAGTTCAACTACTTCGGTATAGGGACGATTTTCGTTAAGGTAGTTATTGGCTACCATAGTCATGTGCTGAATTTTATTTATGATTTCTTGTTCTGATAATCCATCTATATTCCATTCATAGTGTTTGTTAGAAGATATTGAGAACTGGTTACTGACATTTTTCTCTTCAAACTAGAGATCAAGGAGTGTTGGTCTGGGATGCTAATTTTTGGTAAGACTGGTTAGGGTTACTCTTTGGTGGTAAAGTTTATTTACTTGTAGTCCTTGGAATTGGTTTTCTAATTTTTCTATTTCCTTTTCAAACTTTGAAGAGGTTTTGCTGCTGCTGTTGCTGCTAGAAGCGATATGGATGTCTACGGTGTTTAACCTGGGGTCTCTGCTAGTCGAAGAGGTAGTTGGTTCCTTTTTTACTAGTTCTTCTAACTTCTGGTTGACTATTTCTAGTGCTGTCTTGTCTTTGGACTTGATACTGGTTTGTCGAGTTACTGGTAACTTGACTAAAGGTTTCTCTAAAGATAGGATGGGCTTAACAAGGTTTCCTGACTAGGGAATGGCCTTGGCTTCTATCCTATCTAGCTGTTTTCCTATAACATCTAAACACCGGTTGGTGTAGTTGTTTTGCTCAATGACCTTTTACACTAGTTTATCCTCACTAGAAGGTTTCCTAAAAAGAGTAGCAACTACTTCAAAACCTTGATATTTGATGGTCATATTCTCTAGGGGAGGGTGACTAGAGCAGACTACTTCCTTGTTTTCTTTGGTCCGGCCAATTTGTTTTGGTGATGACACAAGATTTTCTATGCCATTCAAAATGGTTCTCGAAATATTCAAAGAAAGGGATATTTGCTGATATCTCTTTCATGAACTCTTGCCATTTGGTGTACACTTCTATCTTCTGTTCTTTTGTTGTGTTTCTAGACTTTCTCAATTGGAAGATTTGTTATTTTATTATTTATTTCATGTCATATGTACAGTTTGTTTAGGGACTGTTTCCTTGTCTTTCTATTCTATGTCAGGAGCTAAACCAACTTTACATAAGCATGTATAATAGACTTTTTAGGAGGACTCGGGGGGGGGGGGGGGGGGGGGGAGGTGCCCCCCTCGCCCCCCTCTGGCTCTGCCCCTAGACCTAACCAAGTTGAAACAGTTACATGGAGGCCCCAATAATTGATTGGCTGAATGAAAATAATGTCTTTAACATCAAAATAACCAAACCAACCCTCGTAAACAAATAACAATCCCACATTTTTAAAAGTTTAAGGACTGGTTTGGTGTGTTTTAGGTTTTGATACATTACATTTTAGCACTGTTAATTATCATTATGAAATTCTAGTTTCAAATACGTGATTAGGTTCAGCTTGACAAAAAAAAGCATTAATGTCCATAACATCTGGAATTCGTACATTTTTATCTTTTCACGGTGTCTAATTGTTTTGGATTTTTAAATGCTACGTACCCAAAGTTAGATTCATGCTCTACCTGAACAGCTATATAGGCATTGTGAAATGTTTGCCTATGCACATTCTTCACAAGAATCGTGAAAGATTTATATGGACCAATAGTGTGTGTCAAATCAAACCGGAAAAATGTTTAATTTGTGTATTTCCGAGGAACACGAATGAAGATGCATCTTAACAACACTGTATCATACTTTATTTTAGTTGTAGGTCTAAATCGCATTACTTGTACAGATGAGAGCATTGCTCTATGGTCATATGTTGGTACAACCATGAATATATGTAGCTAGGAGTTATGGGTCGTGGTCGCTTTAACCTGTAAATGATGATGTTGCCTTTTTATTATTTCCTTTTTCCTTTGATAAACATCGATCAAAAGCCTTGCGTAAAGTGATAAATTATTACCATATTCACATGCTAAATGATGGTAAGATGAATTATGAAAATTGACTTTGTCATACAAATCTTTGCCTAGACGTTTAAGCATCCCTCCAATTGATTTTTTAGGGGTATTATGATTGATCCCTCATAATTAATCTAGAACTAAGTCTTTGTTTCTACAATGCTACTATTGTGGACAAAATTGCCAAATGCCCGTTTCGGGCAAACTAATTAGCATTTTGCCCTTCTTCCCAAACTAAATAGGGAAATACCCTTCTTTTGAAACTCGACTTTTTCAAAATCGAGTTAAGCCCTATAGTGACTTTTTTAAGGACCTATAGTGACGTTTTTAAAGACCTATAGTGACGTTTTATAACTTGATATCCATGGAATCGAGTTATAGGCAATTTGCCTATAACTCGATTCCATGGATATCAAGTTATAAAACGCCACTATAGGTTCTTAAAACGTCACTATAGGTCCTTAAAAACATTACTATAGGGCTCCAGAAATTTTTTTTTTTTTTTTTTTTTTTTTTAAACTCGATTTTGAGAAAATCGAGTTTCAAAAGAGGGGCATTTTCCTAATTTGTTTGGGAAGAAGGGAAAAATGCTAATTAGTTTGCCCGAAAAGGGCAGAAGCCCATTTTGTCCCTACTATTGTTGTTGTATTGGGATTTGATCACGGGGTTTCACTTTTTCATTGGAATTTAAAGTTTAAACTCCCTTAATTTTATATATTTATTGTAATTTACCAATTTCAAAAGTTGGGACTTACCTTTTATTTTAAAATACTAGTTTATTACAAACAAACTATTTATTTTAAAGGAGTACTGCATCACGAAGTACCTAATGATTATCCGAATTTGACAAAAGATTATTGTGAATTTAATTTGTGCAAAGAAAAAAAATTCATACATAAAAAAGAAAAGAAAAAAAGAAAAGGAAAAGGATATGTGAGGATGATGGGAATTGAGAAGTATGTTTGGCCCCAATTTTATTGAGCAAAAAATACAATTTTAACCAAAAATGTAAAAAATGTTGTGTTTGGGTCCACTAGAATTTACTATTTTAGAGAAACTGCATCTTCAAAACACCCCAAAATTACATTTTAAAATAGGGAAGTATTTGTTGCACACAAACTATTTTACATAATTTTACACACAACTAAAAAAACAACTAAAGTCACAATTTCCAAGTTTCCTATCTCTCACATTTATGGTAAATTTCACTAACTAAATTCATGGTAAGGTTTATCATAAATATAAGAGAAATGAATACCATGTCACCGTACTTCAAGAGTATCTAACAATTTTCCATTAAACACCTACCACATTTAAGAAGTAATACTTCTAACGCACAAATTTCCCTTTTATGCATTTGCACAACATTATATTCTATCCTTTACGGGTGCTAGAGGTAGATTTTGTAGTATTTTTTTTCATAGTGCATATTTTTATTTTGTCCTGCTTTTCCTTAAGCATTATTATGAGGCATCCCTTTTTTGGTTCAATTTCTAAAATTGACATCATGTCTAGTTTTATTTCAAGTAATCTTCCGGCCCCAGTAATCTTTTATGATGATAAGATACCTAAAACAATAAATATTACTAATAGAACTTTCAACTTCCACTTTATAGTCCTTTCAACTTCCATTCCATATATAGAGAGCTTTCCTTAAAAATTTGGTATTGCGTTTCAATTCTGATGGAAACATTGCTTGGGAGTTGGGAGTTAGGAGCATATATAGGGCAAGGGTTGGTTTTGTTTTGTTTTTTTGGTTTTAAAATAAGAATTAAAGGAAACTCCAATCCAATTGACGAGTCCGCTAACACACACCATATCTTTGATATTGGTATGGAAACCAATTAATGATGGAGAAATTTTCTTTGATTTTAATTTTTAAAAATCTTTCTCGTTTTCCTGACTTTTTTGAATGTCAGTAGCATTCTTGGCCGAAATTCTTCATATTCCTTCCTCTTTCCAACTGTTTTAGCTAAATTGTTTAATGGACTGATGTCTCTTCCTTTTTATTGTGTGTGGTAGAAGTAGTTCAGATTAGATTTTTTTTTTTTTTTTTGGATAATTCGATAATTGGGGAAGAAGAATTTAAATCCTAGATGTCTCCGTTGAATGTCCTAAGAAATGTCAATCAGTTGAGTTACAACTAGTTAAAATCTGTTATAATTAATTGCTTAAAAAAGAGAGAAGAGGGGAGGAAAAAGAATTGAGTGAATATAGGAAGAAAAGTGGGAAGAATAATGGGCAAACATGACAACGATAGCTAGCTAGACAACTTTGAGTATGAGAACGATCAAAATTATTGTACAATATAATTTTTTTTATTGCTAAATTAGATTTATCATCAAACTAAGCCTGAAATTCGTTATTTGGTTCGCAAGAGAACAAGAAAGATCAATTGAAAATGAGTAATTTTATATAGACAAATCAGAGGATAATATATATGTGTGTGTGTTCTACAATCCTGTGTAGTGAATCCAAAATAAGTAATTCTTGCTAGAAATATAAGGGCAACAAATTCAACTTTTGTAAGTGTTGTCATTTATCTCTACATGAGAAAGTGAATGTTCAATTAGTGTGTAAAACACCTTGAACGTTTAGACCCCCAAATTACAAATTCAAGCTTATTATCAAACAATTTATGTGCGGAATATGAACATAAGCTTAACACAGAATTGATAAAACAATCTAAACCAAATAAAATCACAACCATATCAAAAATTAAATGGCAAATATTAAGGGAAGAGAGATGCAAACACAAAGACAACACAACGATGTGTTATCGAAGAGGAAATCGAAGTCCTCGGCGTAAAACCTCTTCGCCGCCCTCCAAGCGGTCAATAATCCACTACAGAATCAAGTTGGGATACATGAACAGCAGAAGACCCTCCAAGCCTAATCTACCCAGTGTACCTAAGCCCTCTAAGCTTCTTGCTCCAACGAGGTTACGCCAAACCTTTGTCTTCTCTAGCTTACCGGATTCCGCTATAGCCCATAGCATCAACCAATATCAATTGGTCCCTTCCTAACTGCTTCCCAAGCTCCAAATAGCCTCCTCACTGATATGGGTATGGTGAGAAAAGGTTTTGGCCAATGTACTGAGTCGCAAGTTCAAGTCGTGAGTTAACTGCCTGGCCAGCCTAGGACTTTTGTCCTGTAGTGCAATAGCTGGCGTGACTCTTTAGCTCCTCTGCATGCTTCACACGTGTGTCTCTTTTGGCGACTTGTCAGCCACGAGATCTAGTTGTGAGGCCCTGCTGAGTTGCACACTTTTGAGCTTTTCTTCACACTCTCTCACACACTACCCTTACATGATTCCCACCTAAATACAGGGTTTCTAAATGCTGAATTACAAGCAAATTTGGTACGGAATAAAACCAACAAAATGGTTGATTAAATTCAACCTTACAATCTCCCCATTTGGCTATTCCATGACAAAACCCTAAAACAAACTCTAGACTTAACATGTGAGTTGGGAACAATTGAACAAAACTCACTCACACCTAACTCTAGAATCTATGTAGCTCTTGAACCACAAGTACAAGTATCTCCTGAAAAACAACACAATATGATCATTGTATGCAGAAAACTTGTAATGCATATTGAGCAAGCATAATGCGATCAAGCAAAATGGAATTAAACAATAAACCATGGCTTGACCAAAAATGAGCAATCACTATAAAATAGTGACCACAATGCTCATTCATACAAGAAATGAACATTTGGACATGCAAGCTAATAAGCTCAATGCAAAGTATCATTTGCATGTCCAACACTCAACCAATGCAACAACTCAAGGTAATTGCATTAAGGATATAAAATCCAATAAAGGGCACAAGAGTGATGTACTTAAAGGAAATGCATAGCATTAGACAACAAGTACTACGCTACAAAGCAAGGGTACAAATTAAATACTGAATATCATCTTTTATATATATATATATATAAACCAATGTACCAAAAGCTTTAAACAAAGTATTAAAACCATATCCATGAGTTTAAACCAAGTGTATTTAGCAAATATTGAATATCATCTTATATATATATATAAACCAATGTACCAAAAGCTTTAAACAAAGTATTAAAACCATATCCATGAGTTTAAACCAAGTGTATTTAGCAAACCCATAATAACAATTATCCAAAACATAACACCACTTTAAAACATAACACCAAAACACATAAATAACATAAAGTAAACACTGCTGAAATTAAGTTTTTGGTATGCTCCCCCTCAAAATGGCACTCCCCCTCAAGAGCTACCCTCCAAAATTCTCCCCCTTTTTGACCGGAATGGCCAAAGGGCTACTGCTGGGTGGTGAAACTATCAAACTTTGCTAAAAGTAAGTTCATCTGATCTTGGAGAGCAGCCAGCCTATTAGATTGCTCATTTTGGACATCTCTAAGCCCATCAATCCTCTTAAGGATGGTCTGGAATGCATCTGAAGGCACAACAGATGAAGATGAAGCTCTACTCCTCTTGCCACGGTCTCTTGAGCTTGAGGGTTGTCCTTTAGTCTCAGTCTCAGTCTCCATTGGTTCACCTTCTTTTTTATCACCCTTCTTTTCATCACCCGGAAGATGAACTCTTATCCTTGTAATGGTTAGAGTGTTAATGGCTAAGGGAGTAGACATGAGGCTGGTATCTTGAGGGATTTCCACACCCTTTGCTCTAAAAAGCCTCATATGTAGGCTAGGGAAGATTAGCTTTGCTCTTGAAGTTGTTCTGGTCTTATCAACAATAATACAGAAGATGTGAGCACTTATATCGATGTAGGTGTTCTCCTTGAGCTCCATGAGGAAAATGGCTCTAGCATTGTTGATTATGGTCATCTTCTTCACTGGGTATAAGGTTGAACATCATGATCATAGTGAGGCATCTCATATCAGTTGCAAAGGCAGTGGTGTTGAGGCATCTCCCCTCTCTAACTCCACCAATATGAGTTTGGACAGTTTCTATAGATAGCATCCTGTCCTTGTAGTGTGTTAAATCATGCTCCAAATCCTCAAATCCCAGCACCTCATCAATATCATCCAAGTCTATGGTAAACTTATGTCCTCAAATCCAGCAGTTGATCTCATCCTCTCTTAACACAACATTCGCATAGAACTCCCTAATCAGAGGTTCACATACTCCAGGCAGATCATTCAGTAGCTTGTTCCAACCCTTGTCCTGAAGGAAACTTGGAATGAATGTGTCCCTCAAATCTACCAAATCCACAAATCTCTCTTGGATGATAGGTGCCTTCAAGTAGAACTGAGTGTGCCTCTCAAAATGTTGAGGAGACCTGAACTTTGTATTTTCCATCTTCAACCTTTTGTCACCCTTTTTTGGCAGTAGTCTTCTTCTTTGCAGGAGTCATCTGCAAAACCACAACAGCAAATCCCACAAAAACAGAGCACAATAGATGGAACCTCATAAGTTAGTAACAGGTTAGTAGCACTGAAAAGAACAGAGAGTGATACCAAACAGTCAGTCTATATTCAGTTCAGAATCAACATGACATGAGATAACCCAAAGCAGAAGAACACAGTACAGTTTTATCACCAACTCTTAAGCATAACACAGTGTGACAGTGTGCACAGAAACACAACAAGAACAACCTAAGGTACACAGCCAAACACATAAACTAATATGCACTAAGCAAATATTGTGAACCAAAGACACACACAAACAGTGTGAATCTCAAAATCCCTAAAAATTAAGCACATGTCCATAAGACATATCTCAATGGGTATGATATGCTCAACACAAGACAAATTAGTAGATATACTTAAGGATGAAAATCAATCAAGCTAACAAGAATATCCATCATCCTAAAAAACAAAATTAACAAAACCCAAACACCCAAACTCAACAAACACGAACCCAACCCATATTCGAAACTACATATATCTCAAATCTTAATAACATATCACAAATCCAAGAAAACAAGGCTATAAACATGAAATACTTAGTGAGAATAAGAAAACCCATACCTTTTTCTTGAAGATTGAAGAGAAATGATGAACAATAATGGTGGTTTTTCAAGAGTGACACGGTGAGTTTGAGAGTGATAAACGGGGAAGACAATGAACAGTCGCAAATGTTCGAGGGAAAACTAAAAAGTTTTTAAAAACTATCCAATATGCGCAAAACACGCGTTTTTTGCAACTGAATTAAGTTGTAGACAAGTCACTAGGACAAGCCACCAAACACCTTGTGACAAAAATTTGAAAAATTTGTCTAAGTATTTTTCGCGACTGGAAGGTCCACCCGTGAGAAAGTCGCGAAGGGAGCCGTGAAAACCTCTGAGTAAGCTCGCGATTGAAGCTTCCACCCGCGAACAAGTTGCCAAACTGAGTCGCGAGAACTTCCAAAAACCCAGATTTTTGAAAAAAATTCTAAGTATTTTTCGCGACTGGGACATTGACCCCCTAGTGAGTTGCGTAAACCTACTGAGTAAGCTCGCGACTGGGGCCATGCGACTAGTCATACCTGCGACCAAGTCGCCAGAATAGGGCAACATTATTTTTGAAAATTTTGCAAAAAATAAAACACTTTCCAAAAACAATTAAAACACTCAAAAATCTTTTTGTGTTTGATCAACAAAAATTGAGTATGTGAAACACATTTAATCAAATACAATCACACAAGTGAATATGGCATTCATTGAACATAGTCATGTGTGATGTGTGTGGATATAAAAAATGAGATAGTCCTTAGTCTAATGTGAAGCTTCAATGATCAATTCAACCAAGACATACACAATTAGCACTAGATAGAGTGACTCATCTCAATTATAGAAATATGCATATATGACCTCCCATATAACTTGATAACATAATTTAGAGCTTTTCATTTGGCTCCATTCACATAATAACATTTGATCTTTTTTAATCAATATATCTCATTTTGAGATCAATGCCTGAAATTTATAATATTTCAATTTAATGAGCAAGCCTTTGGCTTTTTGGACATCATACATTTTATTTTAAGTCGCTTTTCCTTTTTTCTAGTCAAATACTAGTATGTGTAATAGGCTTTTGCAGCTCATTATCTCTTTTCATTTGGAGATTTATATTTGTTGAGCTCTTTAAGCAAAAACAATAAAATAAAAGAGTGGGAAAATATATAGGCATAAGTCTATACATGTCTCAAGATCAACAAAACTATTGACTAATCATTCATGACAAGTTTGAAGATCTATTTACAATAATCACATAGATGTCAAGAGTTTTCCCACAATGATATGAGTGCATAGGGAACAAACTACGCTCGTAAATGCATAAAGCCATTTGTACGAAGGTACAGGGCAAAATATGCTTGTGACAAAACACAATAATGTTGATCAAACTTTTTTGGATTTTCTACTTTTTATGTGTTTTTGGATTTTTGACACAAAAGCAAGAATAGATTGATCAAAAGCAACAATGTAAAAACATTTAAAACAAATGCAAACAAACAAACGATTTTCAAATCAAGCTAGCAAAAAGCACACAACCAAGCATAGTCACAAAACATAGGAAATATTGATGCATGGACATGTTGTAATGCTTATGCATGAGTACCCTTCTTCACCAACACGTCACGTGTGTTTGGGGTGATATCCCTACAGGATTGGGTACGAGTGTTAGGGCTTTCAAACCTTCTGGTGAAGCTTGTCAAATAGGTGGTGAATGCATCGATCATTTTCATCACGTCCATCACCCTGGAATCACCATTTTGACCTCTTGATTGCTCAACAACCCAATTCCTTTTGTCATTTCTCGGTCCTCTCGACCTTTGAGCACCTAAATTCTTCAATGCTTGCAGCTTATGACAATTGGGTCTGGTGTGACCTTGAATTCCACAGTGATGGCAGAAGTGGTTTGTTCTCGGACCTCTTTGTGATTTTGGAAGTGATTTCCCTTTGGCTTCGAACTTGATCTCTGATCGGTTATGAGGCTTATTCAACACCCATTGGTCAGTCACATTCCTCTTCTTCTCCTGCATCACTTTCTCAACCTTTGTGATAGCTACCTTCGGTTCTTTGGCTTTCACAAACTTTACTTCCTTGGAGATATTGACAGCCGAACTACTCTCTCCAGTATATCCTAATCCGGTTTTGTCGGAGAAAGGTTTTTGATGAGAAAGTACTTCATCAAGCTTCTTGGAGGAAACTCGCTCTACTTCTGCAGTGGCTTGAACCACCTTAAGCTCAACAAAATTTTATCTTTGAGTAAGCTTCAGTTACCTCTCCATTCAGTGTCTCTATTTCACATTTGGCCTCCTTATATTGCACTAGGAGACTTCTATAGTCCTCCTCTGCCTTCTTCATCCTTTTAACGTCTGCCTTAGCCACCCTTGCATATTCTCCTGACTTCTCAAGGAGGGAATTGTAGTTTTCTTGAAGACCCACTGTACTTTCATCTTCTTCAACATCCGATTCTTCTACAACTCCCATTGATTCCTCATCACTATGCTCCCCAAGCTCTTCTACAAGCAAATTCAAGTCCTCCGAAGACTCAACATGAGCAATAGTCATAAAGGCGGAGTAATTCCCTTCTCCATCACAGCTTTCCTTCGAATCAGAATTGGAAGAGTCTGAGTCACTAAGAGTGGTGGCATACACCTTGCCCTTCATTCTCAAATAATTAGGACATTCCTTCTTGAAATGGCCATGTCCATTGCATTCGAAACAAGTGACTCCTTGAGTGGATTGAGACTTCTTTTTCATTTTTCCTTTTGAAGTCCCTTTTCTCCTTTCCAGAACTTGAAAATTTCCCTTTATCACCAAATTTTTCGTTGTTCTTGAACTTCAAAAATTTTCAAAAATTTTTCACAAGGTAAGCAACATCTTTCTCGACAACATCCTCACCTGATGAGTCGTGAGCTTCTACCCTTTCATTAATTGTCTTAAGAGCAAGGGATTTGCTCTTCCTTTGGGATGGCGATGACAACTCATATGTTTGAAGTGAGCCAATCAATTCGTGAACTTTGATATCATCAAGGTCCTTGCTCTCTTCAATTGTTGTAACCTTTGCACGAAAACTCTCCGACAATGATCGAAGGATTTTCCTCACTATCTTTGAGTCCTCTGTTTTCTCACCTAAGTTGAACTTGCCAATGACCACCTCATTCAGCTTGCTATAGAAAGAGTCAAATGACTCGTCCTCACTCATTTTCAGCTCCTCAAACCGGGTGGTCAGCATCTGCAACTTAGTGTCTTTCACTTTCTTCATTCCTTCATACGTGGTCTCCAATATTTGCTGTTAGGACATATGTGTTTCACATGTTAAGAACATATATCATGATTTTATGTAATTGGCTTATCCTTTAACAAAACGCACTTTACTTGTATTTGGGTAGATTTAGGATATGTTTTAATACTTCAAGAAACCATGTTTCAAGATCAAGTGTTAAAGCCTTCAAGTCTGTTCAAGAAAACAAGTTCATAGTGCAAAATCATTAAAGCTCGACAGCTGTATCTATCGAGCTTAAGGAAGCTGTTCTACATTTGGTGTGCTCGACACCTATTCGACAGCTTCTCGACACCTTCTATCTGTAAAGGTTTATGATTTTCAGAATTTCAATATGATTTTCTTGGGATCCGTGAATTTGTCTTTGGGCTTTCTTTTCTCCTAACCCTAGACATATAAAAGGATCAGTTTAAGGGCCGTCAAACAGTTCACAAGTTGCACAATCTTTGAGCAAACTTTGTTTAAGCAAATTGTGACCGGAGACAAAATTCTTGCCCTAGTTCATCTCTTTCTCTTGAAGAAGTTGCTGTGTATGTGCACCGTAGGGTTTTGTGACCAAGCATCTTCCTGATCTTCATCGTGTGGATGAACTGAAGAACTTTGCAACCAAAAATCTTCTTAGTTGGTGATTGAAGTCGCGTACTGGGATCCGCGCAATTGGTTAGTCACGTACTTGGGAGTCGTGCATTGAAAGGGGAACTGTCACTACAGAATAAGTCCAATTGGGTATTGGGGTAAGGGTTCAACTGTAGGTTGGTAAGGTATTTGGATTCATTTACTTGTAACCGCTTGTTGTGATAATAGTGGAGTTTCGGGAGTGGTGACCTGAAAATCACCCGGTGGGGTTTTTGCCATTAGGTTTTCCTCATTTGTAAACAAATCACCGTGTTATTTATTTTCCGCTGCATTATTAGTTTATTGGTGATTTGTTTGTGCTACCACACGTTTACATGATAAATTGATTAATTAATAACTTGGCTAATTAATTAATTAATTTCTATCACAAATGGTCATTCAGTTTGTGGCCTATCATTTGCCATGCCTCCTTGGCAATAGAAATGTGAGATATCTTGTGGAATTCATCTGGAGATACACCACAAAAAATAGCGTTAAGTGCTTTGCTATTTGAATTAGACGCTGCGAGGGTTGCCTTATCCCACGTGGATTTGGCAGCCTCTGGCCTAGTCCATCCAATATCCACTGCATCCCAAACGGTTTCATCCATTGAACACAAAAATGCCCTCATCCTGACTTTCCAAAGGCATAGTTGCTACCATCAAAATATGGTGGAGCATTTAGAGATTGAGACTGGTCCATCTCAAACGGGGTCAAGGATCGCACTAAGGTAATTAAACCATAACAAGTGCACCCGCTCTGATACCAATTGAATGTTCAATTAGTGTGTAAAACACCTTGAACGTTTAGACCCCTAAATTACAAATTACCAGTTCAAGCTTATTATCAAACAATGTATGTGCGGAATATGAACATAAGTTTAACACAGAATTGATAAAACAATTTAAACCAAATAAAATCACAACCACAGCAGAAATTAAATGGCAAATATTAAGGGAAGAGGGATGCAAACACAAAGACAACACAGCGATGTGTTATCGAAGAGGAAACAGAAGTCCTTGGCATAAAACCTCTTCGCCGCCCTCCAAGCGGTTAATAATCCACTAGAGAATCAAGTTGGGATACATGAACAACAGAAGACCCTCCAAGCCTAATTTACCCAGTGTACCTAAGCCCTCCAAGCTTCTTGCTCCAACGAGGTTACTCCAAACCTTTGTCTTCTCTAACTTACCGGATTCCGCTATAGCCCATAACATCAACCAATATCAATTGGTCCCTTCCTAATTGCTTCCCAAGCTCTAAATAGCCTCCTCATTGATATGGGTATGGTGGGAAAAGATTTTGGCCAATGTACCTCTTAAGGATGTAACAATGGAAAGGGTGAGAGTAGAGAAATTTGGAGAATCAAAAGATGAAGATTGTGGATGAGTCAATCTTGTTTTTCTCTAGGGTTTCTCTCTCAAAATTCTCTCTAGAAGCTCTCTACATTTCGTGGGTATAAGGGGGTATTCTCTCTGGGTCAGTTTTTCCCAAACAGAGTGGTTTGGTGACTTAGCCTCGCGACTGTACTAAGTCGCGGGTTCAAGTCACGAGCTAACTGCCTGGCTAGCCTGGGACTTTTGTCTTGTAGTGCAACAGTTGGCGTGACTCTTCAGCTCCTCTACATGCTTCACACGTATGCCTTTTTTGGCGACTTGTCAGCCGTGAGCCAGCTGCGAGATCCAATCGCGAGGCCCTGCTGAGTTGCACACTTCTGAGCTTTTCTTCACACTCTCTCACACATTACCCTTACATGATTTCCACCTAAATACATGGTTTCTAAATGTTGAATTACAAGCAAATTTGATACGAAATAAAACCAACGAAATGGTTGATTAAATTCAACCTTACAGAAAGATTATAATAACATGAAGAATTGAATGAATTAAGCACATATCATGTAAAAGCCAATTAGGCAATACAATATTCAACTCAAAATAAACTTACCATAAGAATCAAATAATCATCATGCCCATAAAATATCTTTCATCAACATGATTTGCTAACATAAAATCCATGTCAATATAGGATTTTAAAATTCTCACAAATATTTCTAGGCATGCATCATTATGATAATGAATAAATTAAATGGTGAAATTACAAATTCTTAGGGATCAATTGAGTGAATTAGGAGTGTCACATGTAATAGTTGTTCATAATGAAGAGCAGAAGCACAACTTTTACTATTAACTTGTTGTAAAGTGATAGAAATAGCTAGTATAGATAGAAAAATTGAAAGATACAAAAACTAGTTCTTTCAGGTATTCTATATTATTCATTCCTTTTATAGGCATAGAGTTATAATGATTGAATACTTTAAAGGTGAGAAATTTAACCTTGGAAAAGTTAATGGATGCCTTAAGGGTATCAGTTTAGAAAGTACTTTGAGAATTTTTTTATGAGAAAACAAAATGGTAATAAAAAATTTTGATAGTTTTTTGTATTTTTCATAAACTGGTATCAATATTTTCTTAAAATGGTCGATTAACAAATACCCTAATGACATTTTTTAACCAAACCTTTTAACTAAAACTGAACCCAAGACAAGAGGTAGAAACTGAAGTGATGGAAACCAAAGCGGTTGAAACTCAAATGGACATTCACTACCATTATATTAATTGAAAGGTTGTCACTGACTAGTAATACTAATTGAGTTAGAAATTTTTTTTCAGGGACAGTGGCTACTCTAGAAATTTTTTTGAGAGTCGTCATTGAGAAATTCAAATTATACAAGATCTAATAAAAAGAGAACTTCATATGTTAACTGTTAGGTTCTAAAGATTTAAGAATTAAATATTTAGAATCATTATTATATTGTATTGGCAAACCGAGATCAAAACATGTTTAGTCTAGGTGTTTAGGCAATGCTTAAATAAGGGTGTTTCAAGTTTTGAAGTCCAATTATTTGCAGAAAAGAAAAGTGAGGTTCTGCCTTTCTTGACCGATCAAGAATTAGGCTTAATCGATTGAAAATCCCAGGCATAGTTTTCTGCAGAATTTTAAATAGGCTTAAGCCCGCGAAAATGTTTAGGGTTTCACTTAATCTTCTTCATATATAAAAAGGAAACCCTAGTCACGTTTTGGAAGAGCTGAAGAAGACTTGTGTGTTACTCTTTGTGAGATTTGAGAGCTTTAGTACCTTTTACTACACAAGAATCTACCGGAGCTAAAACTACAATCAAGGATTGGTAGAACTAGTTGCTGCATCAAGATCAACAAGTAGAGGTGATCTGAAACTTTTGAGTGGAGTCTCAAAGTCACAAGCAAGGCGGTTTGTGTTGGTGTAAATCCAAGAAGAGAAGGAGTTCGTAGATTCGGAGCTTGCACGTGGTTGTGTCAGTAAGTTACTACATGAGGTAGCATTAGATTTAGGGTTAAATATTTTGTAAAAACTTCGATTCTCTTATAGTAGATTTGGTTTACCTTGGGGATAGCTAGGTAAAATTCTCCCCAGGTTTTTACTTTGAAACGGTTAGTTTCATTAGTTTTCTTGGGTAATTATATCGTGGTGTTATTTACTTTTCCGCATCTTTATATGATATGATTCATTTGTGTTTAACCTAGATCTGAAAATTAATCTAAGTGATCACTTGATTAATAAATTAGGTTAAACAATCTGTTAAAGGGGTCCAAACAAACTTTCAATTGGTATCAGAGCGGGTTAGCTCTTGTTTGTAGGTATCTTTACCTAGAGTTGATCCTTGACCCCTGCTGTCATGGATTTCTTGTCTTGTTTCTTGAAAGCTACTAGGATGAGAATTGAATATTTTTTCCTCTTGTTCATTATGGCTTTTTAGATGTGCTAAATTGAAAGTTCAATTAGTGTATAAAACACTATGAACGTTTAGACCCCCAATTAACAAATTACCGATTCAAGCTTAATATCAAACAATTAATGTGTGGAATATGAACATAAGCTTAATACAGAATTGATAAATAATCTAAACCAAATAAAATCACATCCACAGCAGAAATTAAATGGTAAAGATTAAGGGAAGAGAGATGCAAATACAAGAACAACACAACGATGTGTTATCGAAGAGGAAACCGAAGCCCTCGACGTAAAATCTCTCCGCCACCCTCCAAGAGGTAAATAATTCACTAAAGAATGTAGTTTGGATACATGAACAGCAGAAGACCCTCCAAGCCTAATCTACCCAGTGTACCTAAGCCCTCCAAGCTCCTACTCCAACGAGGTTATGTCGAACCTATTTCTTTTTTAGCTTACCGGATTCCGCTACTTGACCATAGCATCAACCAATATAAAATTGGTCCCTTCTTAACTGCTTCCCAAAGCACTAAACAACCTTCTCACAGATATGGGTATGGTGAGAAAAGGTTTTGGTAATGTACCTCTCAAGGATGTAACAATGGAGAGGAAGAGAGTAGAGGAATTTGAAGAGTCTCTATATGAAGATTATGGATAAGTCAATCTTTTTTTTCTCTAGGGTTTCTCTCTCAAAATTCTCTCTAGAAGCTCTTTACATTTCGTGGGTATAAGGGGTATATATACTAAGGTGAGAGTGGAATGCGAAGAGTCAGTTTTTTTTTTTCAAAATAGAGCTGGCTGGCGGCTTGGACTCGAGACTTGACTGAGCCGCGAGGTAACTGAATGGCCAGTCTGTACCTTTTGTCCTGTAGTGCTCCAGCTGGCATGACACTTCAACTTCTGGCATGCTTGGCACGTGTGCAACTTCTGGCGGCTTGCAAGCCGCAAGCCACCCGCAAGATCCAGTTGCGAGTCCCTGCTTCTTTGCACAATCTTGAGCAATTCTTCACACTCTCTCACACACTACCTTTACATGATTCCCACCTAAATACAGGGTTACTAATTGCTAAAATACAAGCAAATTTGGCACGGAATAAAGCCACAAGATGGTTGATAAAATTCAACCTTACATAAACCTATCCTTGGATGTTCACGTATAACTACTTCCTACAATAATTATGTCTGTTATACTGCTTTAACTGCCTTAAAGGAACATGATACTTGTCTTTGGTATTTGGATAGTGGTTGTTCCAGGCACATGACAGGTAATAAAGCTTTGTTCAAGAATCTTTTTGAAGGAAAGATTGGTAATGTCACCTTTGGAGATGGAAGCAAGTTAGTCATTCGAGGTATTGCAACAATCGACATTCCAAGGCTGCCCGTGTTTAAAGATGTGTGGTTCATGGATAGGTTGAAAGCGAACTTGTTGAGCATTAGTCAAATTTCTGACAATGGGCTGAATGTGTTGTTCACCAAGGGTGAATGTGAGATTCTTGATGTAGGAGGTGATTGTATAAGTGTTCGTATAAGAACAGTTGATAATTGTTATGGTATAACACCAAGCATAAATCATAAGTGTTATAGTGTAAAAATTAATCAGGTGGATTTGTGGCATCAACAGTTAGGACATGCTAATCACAAACAAATAGAGAAAATCTCCAAGTGTGAAGTAGTTCTCGGGTTACCAAAGTTTGAAAAGATAGAGAAAAGTATTTGTGGACCATGTCAGATTGGCAAACAAGTGAAAGCTAGGCATCCATCAATCAATGAAGTTCGGACTTCTAGACCGTTAGAGTTACTACATATTGATCTTATGGGTCCTGCCAGAGTTCAAAGTTTGGGTGGAATGAAGTACATCCTTATTGTAGTTGATGATTTTACAAGATACACTTGGGCAGTTCTTCTAAAAGCTAAGTCAGAAACTGCTAACAAGATGATTCATCTGTGCAAAAAGTTGCAAGTGGAGAAAAATATCTAGATTGCTTGGATCAGAAGTGATTATGAAAAAGAATTTGAAAACTCCAAACTCGTATCCTTTTGCAATGATCAAGGGACAAGAAGGAAAAAAAAGATGAACAATTAAAGATGCAACACTTCCTTCCTAAGTTGAGAAGCCCCGTTGTCAACATAGTAAGTGTACAAGTGGTGCAATTGTAACCTCTCTTTAAAAAAAAAGAAAAAAAAACTATTATACACTTTGATCTTTGTAATTAATAAGACAGGGAGATCCCATCTCTCCCTATCTTTTTCTGTTGTGTATGGAGTTTCTTGGAGCCCAAATCACTGGTATGTGTGAGGATAGAAGGTGGGATAAAATAAGGGCTTCTAGAAGTGGTCTGAGTTTTTCTCACGTATTTTTCGCTGATGACTTGATGCTGTTTGCCAAAGCAGACTACAAAAACTGCGAAGCTATCATTGAAGTTCTTGACAATTTCTGCAACCTGGCTGGGCAGAAAGTTAACTATACCAAATCTAAGGTTCTTTTTTCTCCTAATGTGACTAGAGGAAGGGTGAGAGGCATTTGTAGGAGATTGGGTATTGCCGCAACCACCAACCTAGGTAAATACCTTGGTTTTCCCATTATTAACCAAGGAAGAGTGGGGAATGCTTTTAATTTTGTGGTTAACAAGATACAAAGTAAGTTGGATGGTTGGAGATCTAAACTGTTATCAAGGGCTGGTAAGCTGGTTCTTGTTAAATCTTTTGCGGCTCTTGTGGCAGAATATTATATGCAATGCCATTTGCTGCCTGTTAAAGTTTGCAACCAAATTGATAAGCTTCAAAGAGACTTTCTTTGGGGTTCAACTGAGGAAAGAAGGAGGCTGCATCTGGTTAGGTGGGAGACTGTGACACTTCCCAAAGAACTTGGAGGGCTGGGGCTGCATAATATGAGGGATAGGAACTGTGCTTTGTTAGCGAAGCTTTGCTGGAGATTAGCTTGTGAGCAGGAAGCACCTTGGGCGAAGATGCTGGTGGCTAAATACCTCTCGCCCAGCAGATTAAATGATTAAGGTAATAAGCTTCCTTGCTCCTCTATTTGGGCAGCTTGCAAGAAGGGTGGACCAGTCTATGTCAAGGGGCTAAAATGGTCAGTGAGGAATGGGGAGAAAGTAAAGGTGTGGGATGATTTTTGGCTTCCTATTGGTCCTTTGAAAAACATAATTGAAGGGCCTTTAAACCGGTATGATAATCTCATTACGGTGAAGCAATGTTTTAATCAAAACCATGAATGGCAAGCTCAATGTCTTTCTTTTGATCTGCCGGAACACATTCTCAGTGTCATCAAAGCTATTCCGCTGTCTTGCAGCCCGGAAGTTGAGGATTCACTTCATTGGGCCTTTTCCAAAAATGGTTTTTTCTCTTTGAAATCTGCATACTTGTTAGCAAGGGATTTAAACCCTTTGAACCTTGATACTATTACGGTGGATTGGGTGTGGAAAGCTGAAACTTATCCTAAGGTTCAGTTTTTTCTATGGCTGTGTCTTCAAAACAGCGTGCCCACCGGGGAAGTTTTGGATTCAAGGGGTTTAAGTCTTGACCCCATCTGCAATATCTGTCTTCAAAGCATGGAAACAATGGATCATCTCTTGAGGGGCTGTTGGTTTGCCCGTGACTTTTGGCAGCAAATTCAATTCCCGGTTTGTCTAAGGGATACTTTTAGTTTACCGGTTAGTAGATGGCTTGAAGTCAACTGTAAGGCAGAAATCAATTACAATAGAATGGAAATTCCTTGGAAGATTGTGTTTCCCATGGGAGTGTGGCAGCTATGGTTGCATAGAAACACTTTTCTTTTCAAATCCGGCAAGGTGAACCGGTCTTGTTTCAGTAAGAGTGTTAAGGATAGTGTAGAGTTCTTCTCTATAGGGCTGAATGCTAAATTGCCTAAAGTCAAATCTGTTGTTGCCGTGGGATGGGAGAAACCTCCAGCGGGTTGGGTGAAGCTAAATTCAGATGGTTCAGCTCTTAGCAGCCTAGGACGTGCTGGTGGGGGCAGAGTGATCAGAGACCATGAGGGGAAATGGTTGAAAGGTTATGCTAGGTCTCTTGGTAGCACCAACAGCTGTGTAGCTGAACTATGGGCTGTAAGGGATGGTCTTTTACTTGCTAAGGAAATGGGGCTGCACAACATCATTGTAGAGCTGGATGCATTAAGTGTTGTAACACTCTTAAACAATAATACTACCAACTTGACTTTGGAACCTTTGCTTAATGATTGCAGGAACCTAGTGAAGGTGTTCCCCAACATGCAGATAAAGCACATATATAGGGAGGCCAACCAATGTGCGGATGCAATGGCCAAAATGGGCGCAAACAATGTAAACTCTTTTGTTGTTTTTTTGAATACACCGGCTGTGGTGGAAAGAATCCTAGCTAATGATAAAGCTAGCTTGTGTTGTAACAGACTTGTTTGTTCCTAGTTTTTATGATATTTCCTTATTGACCAAAAAAAAAAAAAAAATTAAGCCTCCCGATTTTCGAGCTATCGTCAGAATTCAACCCAACGTGAAACTTACATTTATGTGGAACTTTTAGGGGTAACAAAAGGAGCAAATAAGAATTTGCCACGCGGCCTAAACCCAGCCACTTTCGTAAAGAATACACACAACAAACAAACGGATCAAGTCTGCCATGATTGGGCTTGTTCGTTGCCATTTTGGAGCCCACCACTCGAGAAGGGATTTTTTTAATCTAAAAAATGACGGTGAGTCGACTATTATATTTTAATAATAAATTATAAGTTATTATTAATAAATAAAAAAATTAACATTAATGATGGACTCAAAAATAAAATCTGTATTAACTTACTACGTTAGGTTTGTTTGTAAAAATATTGTAAATTCAGTTTGTGAAAATATGGTAAACCCAATTTTTGACAAAGAAAAGTCTTTTTTCAATCTTCCATCACCAAATTTGGTCTTTTTAGTTTCTAGTCTTTTCCTAGATAAATATATTGTCATTTGTCGGTCATGACAAATGAATTACATGTGTAAACTCCTTTATTTTTCATACAAAACGGCTTCTCATTTTATACCATATTTTCTCTCTCATCTTATAACCTCCCCCCTCTTTTTTTCTTGAAAAACACTCCTGTGTAAGCCGACTAATTAATCATATCATAAAGTACTTAATTCTATGTCTTATCTTAGGAAAAAAATATCATTTTATTTTATTTTATATGAGATAGAAATTATATTTTAACATAATCTAAGTGTATATATATGTGAAATTTTCTCCTGAAAACTTAAACCCCAGCCCTTGCCTCCCACATCCTACAAGCACTTATACTTGCGAAGTGACCATCGTACCAAATGTGTGCGGTGATAGAAAAAAATATCATAAATATTTAACATTTTGCTCCTCTTCATATATATATTTTTAATTCGTAATTACAAGAAGGGATTGAGATTTTTTATTTATTTATAATAAATTACACATAAATCAAATAGTTCTTAATGGGGCAACCAATCCTCCATCTTATTTTACAAGAGAAAATGGCCGCACCATAGAGTTAAACTTAAGGTCATTAGCAGAATAATCTTCCTCTTCGAATTTACCTTGAGACACTTGGTTTGCTAGTAGAGCCAATTTCAACCTAATTATCCATTTCAAAACCTCTAGTAGATGGTGATGGCAACACTAGAAACTTTGTGGCTGTAGCCCCTGAGTTGGCAGAGGAGGGGGACAAACTGACAAAGGGATTGAGGAGCGCATAGAATTATTATTATTTTTTAATTAGAAAAAAAATAGTGATATCTAATCTATATATATCATATACTATATAATAAAAGTTGGACTTAAACGCCGTGATTGTGCCAAGTGGCGACATCGAATTGTAGAAATTTTTTTTAGATTTTTAGATTTTAAAAAGAAAACATTTACATAAGAAGAGTCTAATGCGTTTTAAATTGCAGCAAAGTAAACATAGTGTAATCTAATTCTTCTTATTTTTTAATTACTCCACTAAAAAAAAAAGGTATAATGCATCTTAAATTGCAGCAATCATATACTACACTAAAAAAAAGAGGTCTAATGCATCTTAAATTACAGCAACAGTATACTACACTAAAAAAAAGATGTCTAATGCATCTTAAATTGCAGTAATGTATACTACACTAAATCAAAAGGTCTAATGCATCTTAATTAAATTGCAGCAACCGTATACTACACTAAAAAAAAAAAAAGAGGTCTAATGCATCTTAAATTGCAGCAATATTTATAAAATATTTTAAATATATATATATGTGGGTGCATTTTTAGCTCCAGGCCAAGGGTGTCCCTTGTACCCTTTGGCTTTTTTTGCTGATGGTACACTACTCCTTCAGCTTCACGCTTATAAGGCAAAAAGTGGAGGGAGATTCTTTCGATGTGGGACAGCAAAAAAAGCCAAAGGCTACAAGGGACACCCTTGGCCTGGAGCTAAAAATGCACCCACAATATATAATTAAATTACAATTTCACTACTAAGAGCTTTTAGAAACATAAAAATTGCCATAATTTTTTTAAATATTTTATAATATATATATATATATTTGCAAAAAAAAAAAAAAAAAAAAAAAACTTACATAATATACATTTTCCATGTAACTTAATTTTTAAAAATACTTTTACTATTTTCTTTTTCTTTTTTTGGTTATTAGATTTGATTATATTATCAAAAAAAAATTTAAAAAAAAAATTTATATATAATCTTTTTATTAAACCGTGTATCGCACAGGCATAATACCAGTATATCTAATACTATATATAAAAGTAGAAGCCTTTAAAGAGGTGTTGCCACGTTAGGAAAAAAGGCCACTTAAAATGCTGCCACGTCCATAGGTAATTCTTTAAAATACCGTATGGTGCGTTTGGAAGACTCACTTTTAGACACCAACCCGCTTATCCAAAAAAAAGAAAAAAGAAAAAAACGCAAACCCTTATAAAAACACCAAGCTGCTTATCCTAAAATAAAAAAAAATAAAAAAAAACCCCACAAACCCTAAAACCCAAACCGTATTTCCCGATCAAAATTTAGACTCAAACTTGTGATTCTTCGCTGCACCTCCATATACACACAGATCAGACTAGCGCGTTCCAACCCATCAAACAGACAAAAAAAAAAAAAAAAAAAAAAAAAACTTTGCAACAGTGATAACCTTTGTTCGTCCTCTGCAACAACAGTCAATTTAGAAGCTATCTCGTCTCTGCTCGTCAACAACAGACAATTCAAAAGGTAGGCATTTTCCCCCCCCCCCCTATTTTGGTTTTCTATTCAATTATCGTTTCTAGGGTTTTCAAAAATATATGGGTTTAGTAGAAGGTAGGCATTTTTTCCCCCATTCAATTAGTGTTTCAAACAGATAGATAGATAACAAATATTTTGTTAAATACTATTTTACTGCACTGCTCAATTAGGGTTTAAGGTTTGCCTACCTTTTTCCCTAATTTCCCATATATATATAAAACCGAAGCCTCTGATCTCTCCACAATTTTACATATCAGCATTATTTAAATAAATAAATAAATATATATATATAAATATATATATATATATATATATACCGGAAGGGGGACACCAAGCTGAAGGCAGAAGCACAATTATACAGCAATAATATATGTGGAAATAATATGAAAGCAAAGTAAAACCAGCCAAGAAGGCGGTATTGTAAATATAATCAAAGTAATTTAAAAATCAAAGTAATTTAAAAGTAGTAGTAAGGCGGTAGAACCAGCCAAGCAGTATATATGAAAGCAATAAAAATTTAGAACCGTCCAAGATGGCGGTAGCAACAAGTAGTATAATGAACAGAAAACTGAAAATACTTGTTATTGAAAGTAGAACAAACACTTACAGTAGTAGTAGTAGTTATAAGATCTCAACAGTACAGATTAACAGTTACAATGCTTGAACTAGTCCTAGTTACAAGGATTGTAGGGAAATAGTGGTAATAGGAACAATGAATTTTCTCTCTAGGAAGGCTTCTAAGGGAAGAAGTTCTAAGGCAAGAAAATTATGTCTGAAATTTAAGGGACAACCCCTCTTAAATAGGCAAAATTCGGAGTGAACGGTGTCATGAATAGTAATAGGTGAATAGTAACAAATGAAACGTAAAAAGTGAATTTTTCCACTTTTGACTCAAAATTTTGGGGAATCATACGGAGGATATGTAGAGATAATTGTTGTCCTTTTGTGCCAAATAATACCAAATGAGCACCATTATTGGGAATCTTCAGAAGCATAGTATTGGTGGGAAATAGGCTTTTAGCAATGGTAAATATTGAAGTGTTTTGGCCGTTGTGCAGGCTAGACAAATAGGAGAATCAATACCAATCTTCCGCCAAATCTGGGGTATCTTCAAACAGTTCCGGATTGTAAGGGTTTTCAGCAACATATTCTTCAAAAACATTGTAGCATTTTGGCTTTTGTGCAAGCCAGACAAACAAGGGAATCAACTTTATAAGTGAGACTTGTCGAGAATTCTTTTAGTAGTAACATTAACTTAAGGAGACCATTCCTCAATCAGTGGAAGGAGCATCGGATGGATAACCATCATAAGGATCCCATGGAGAATCATCATTACATGCATGCTCATGATAGATAGCATATTTATTACATAGTCCGCAATATAAAAGTGGCTCAAACTCTGGAGTTTTTCCTGGGGTGAGAAGACTTCTTGGATTACAATGATCTGCTATTCGTAGATGAGCAATGGCATTGGCATAGGGTTTGGGACCAAAAATAGAAATTCTATCTGTGCTTCCTATGAAATGATAATCTTTCCATAGATTTTGAGCAACATCAAGAATTTGGTTATTAAAATAATTTCTCCAACATTCGGCAAGAGCAAAAGGATCTTCGAAGGACAAGTAAGAATTTCCTTCAAGCCATTGCCCTTGGTGAGTGTGACCATTGATAAGAATGAGATGTTTTGAGGGCTGGACATTCATCCAGTTATCTCTTTCCCATTTTGGCAAAGTGCTCCAGCATCTGATGGAGACAAAAGATCTAATGGAAGAGCTTTCAAACCCTTTAATGGCAGTCTGAATAATTTGTGGAAGCTGACTGGCCTGTTTATGGCTTGTTAATTTTCTGAACCTGATAAAGATTCAAACATTTGGGAAAGCTAGTTAGGATCCCTATCATCATCATCATCATCTGAATCATTATCAGCAACATATGAACCATCATCATAATCAATCAGGAGACCAGGAAATGGGTGTTTCTTTTCATACACTCTGAGACTACTCCCAAAGTGTTCTTCCCAGTCTAGTTGGATAAATACATTATCAGATTCATCCAATTCATCAAGATCAGGAATAGTAGTTGTAACAAGTTTTTTGAAATATTTGAACCATAGGTCAAAAGACCTAAACATAGCCTTGCTTTTCAGTATACGAGATTGTATATCTGTTGGCAAGTTGGTAAAAGAACTTATTAATAGAGATTGGGTCTTAAGACTCAATCTAGCATAATCAGTGCCCATTATAGTCTCTTTATCCATTGAATGGATTTCCTCTTTGAGTTGACTAATGTAGGCTTCAAGACGACTTCTAAGAGCCTCATTTTCTGAAACAAGATTATTTTCTGAAACAGAGTTATTTTCTAAAGCAAGGTAATTTTCTGGAACAAGGTTATCATAGTGGCTCATATAAGCCTCATTTTGAGCAGTAAGGTTAACAAGGTGGATTTCAAGTGCTCGGAGGGTTCTCAGGAAGAGGTTACGGTGATTTCTAATAAAAGCAGCTTGAAGGTTATCAAGAATAAATTTGATAGAATCTGGTAGTTTTGAATAGGTTCCATTGTGGAATTGTAACCTATTAGACAAAACTTCTTGCAAAGCAATTACTATATCACCACTGGAATATGTCACCTCTGCCGGAACAAATTCCTGAAGGGATGTTGATCCACTGGATTTTACTCCAGAAGATGCACCTTCATGCATTACAAAAGGTTGTGATCCCCGTGCTGGTGCTTTTCCCTTGTTCTTCCTCTCTGCCGAAGAAGTCATAATAATCCACTTACTAGTGGTATAAGTATTAGTATTATTCCACTTATTAGTGGTACTTACCCACGTATCATGCGTTGATTCCTGCGAAGAAATATTGATAATGTTAGGACAATCAATAATAGTTAACATTCTGGTGCTATGAGTATTACCTTTAGCAATATCTGTGAAACATTGGCAAGAACCTATCATTAGGTCTTGAATAAGCACATTAATAGGGAAGTTTTCAACATAAGACAGATTATCAATGTGTATTTTCTTATGGCAAAAAGCATTAGGAGCATCATAGAAAACATCATCAATAAGAATTTTCTGAAAATTATCAATTTTAATTTATCAGAAAGTTGTTCAGCAATTTTCTTGTGTCTAACTTCTTGCTTAAGGAAGTTAAGATGTTCAACTTTAGCATGAATCAGGTTCGAAGCATAATCAATATCAATTTCAAACTTTGAAGCAAATTTGAATTTTACTTTCTGTCTAAAAGGATCAGTAGTAATTCCATCATGTTCAACAAGAAAAGGATACAAAGCATTTATAAATGGCAGACCAAGAATCACTTTATCAGTCATACTTTTAAGAAGAACATAAGGAATCTTGAGACAATCATTACCATGACAAACATGAGCATTATTCAATTCATATTTGATCTTCATTTGACTACCATTAGCAGAAACCAATCTTTTAGTTGATTTTTCAAAATATTTTGAAGGAATTAATCCTTCTTGGATACAGTTCATATCCGCACTAGAATCAATCATGGCAATAACAATAAAATAATAATCATGAGAAACAACAATTTTAACTTTTGTAAACAATTTTGGAGGAAGCAATTTATTAACAAGATTAAGTTGAAGATTATCAACAATAACTTTATCAGAAAGAAGAGCCTGTTGACTGGATTCATCTCCATCTTTGTGCTTATCTTGTTCATCTTGTTCGTTATCAGATTTATTAAGATTTTTATCAATTTTTAACATTATCAATTCTTGTTTGAGATTATTGTTATCACTTTTAATGTTTTTAAATTCATGTTTTAATTCATTTATCTCTTGTTTAACAATATTAATTTCATGTTGAAGATCATTAACAGTTAAATCTTTGGATTTCTTTTTATTAAATCTTTCCAAAGTTTCTTCAAAGCTTATAGTTGATTTTAGTTTTTTACCAGTTTCATCTTTTATCAAATTTTTCTTAAACTTATCCAAATATTGTTTTTGTAATTCAGGGTTTTGAATTTGATTTATCAATTGAATTATTAATTTTTCATTCTCTTCACTCTTAGTGAGAGTATTAACAGATTTAATAACATTACAACAGGATTCTCTACAACCAATTTTTATATTAGGTGAAGCAGAAGAATCAGTAGCAGATTGATAGCAAGAATCAGATGAAGAAGAAAAATCAACTTCCAAAGAATCGGACGAGTTGTTTGATTCAAGGATTCTGAATAATTCTTCTTGCTCTTTATCATCAATATTTAACATGTTAAACTTATTCTTTAACTTACCAGGTTTTTGTTTGCAGTCTTTACTAAAGTGTCCAGGTTTACCACAGTTAAAGCATTTACCTTTTCCTGATCTCTGTTTATCATATCTTTTAGAAACATTTTTCTTCTTAGCATAGAAATCATTAGGTTTAATAAAGTTGTTTTTGTATTTTTTATATTTTTTTATGGCTTTTATCATGTTTTTTTACCTTTTTGCCTGGAAGGAGCAATAGGAGGCAAACCATATTGTTCACAGAAATTACCCATTTCATATTTAGCTTTTATTTTATTCTTTAATTGGTGTTTTAACAGTTTTTCATCATTGCATATATTAATACCAAGTTTTTTTAATAGTGCTTAAAATATCACCATAAGTTAAATTATCATAATCAATAAAATCATTTTTACCCATTAACAATTGTTTTACCTTATGAGCAAAGATAGGAGGCAGACCGTCAATAAAATTTTCTTTCCAATAAGGCTTGTGGCAATCTTTCCGAAGCATCACTCTGGAAATAAAAACATCTTGATACCATCTGTAATCAAACATAGTAGGACATCTCAAATTATTCAAATAATCAGAAACTCGAGATGAAATATTATATGGAGTACCAACAAAATGTTTGAGAATAGTATAGATCAGGGTATTAACACCATCAGGAATACCGCGACCAATACTTTCATCAAAAATAGGCAAACCTTCATCATTCTTTTTAACAACATGTTTAATAGAGTCTCTGGATTCTTCTGTGAGATAAGAATCCCACCATTCACGAAGAGTACCAGAAAAACTAGTAACAAGTAAATTAACAATTTCATGTTGGTCAAGATCATGGTTATTTTGATAAGCAATACCAACCATAGACATATGACCCATTTTATTAATGATTTCTTGTTCAGACAAACCATCAATATTCCATTCATGAAGTTTATTAGCAAAAACAGAAAACTGTGTTTGAAAAGATCTTTCTTTAAACTACATATCAGGAGGAGTAGGTTTTGAATACCAATTCTTTGTAAAAGACATGGGTTTGGAATTTCCAACAAACCTTTTTATTTTTGGTAAATCATCCTAAAAAATCTTTTTAGTAGAAACAGAAGATACAGTATCAGAATCTGTATTAGAAACAATTTCTTTTTCATTTCTTGAAATAGTGCAAGCTGTACTTCTAGAAGTACCCTTAGTTTTAACTTTTAAATCAGAAAGCATTTTTTCAACAATTTCAAGAGTTTTAGCTTGAGAGGTTTTGAAATTAACTTTTTCTCTTTGACTGGGTAAATCAATCAAAGATTTCTCAGTTTTGACAGAAACAGATTTTTCAGAAACAATTCATTCAACAGAAACAATTTTTTCAACAATTTTTTCTTCAATACGATCAAATTGTTGACCAATAACATGTAAGGATTCATTAGTAAAATATTTTTGTTCAATAATACTAATGATAGGGGTTTGAACATCAGCAATTTTGAAAGGGGAGGCCTTCACTTCCGTCTTTTGATTTTGACTATTTCGGCAAGTTATCTAAACTGTCTCAAGAGGCGGATGACTAGACCTAATTGAAAGCTCGAAAATGTGTTAAAAACACAAGAGCTGTTTAGACCCTCAATTAAAATTACGGCTAGATTGCTTTTACTCTAACTTATCTAAGTGCGGAAACAAGAGTAAATGAAGTGCAATAAACCGATACTACTCTAGTGCATAAACATAAACAACAAACATTAAAAGTAAAGCACAAGAGTAAGGGAAGAGAGAATGCAAACACAAGATAACACGCCGATGTGTTATTAAAGACGAAACTGAAGAACTCGGCGAAAAACCTCTCCGCCGCCCTCCAAGCGATAATCGATCCACTAGACAATCAGTTGGGATACATGGATTAGCAAGAGACCCTCCAAGCCTAATCTACCCGATGTACTTAAGCCCTCCAAGCTCCTACTCCAACAAGGCTTCTCGAAACCGTGTTTTGTCTAGGTCTTCGGATCCTGCAATCCACCCAATTGCATCCGCCAGGCCTCACCAGCTTCTTTTGGCAATTCCCCAAAGCTTCCCAAGCTCCAAAACACTCTCTACACTCCGAATAGGTGTGGGTTGTGTTTGGGTACAAATCTCTTCTCAAGGTATGACAATGGGAAAGGGATGGAGAAAAGACTACAATGATTTCTCACTAAGGATGAGTAGCTCTCTCTCAAAAAGATGGGTGTGTGTGTTGTAGAAAACTTATCAAGGGTTTTTCTCTATGAATGACCTCCTTTACATTTGTGGGTAATGAGGTTATATATAGTATGGGTGAAGGGTAGGGAGGTCACACTTAAAAATCCTCTAGGCAGAATGTTTCACGACTACCTCGCGGGAAGGCCTTACCCATGAGACACTCACGAAAACAACAGCCTGGCACGACTCTTCAGCTTCCAGTCATGTGCTCCTCACGTGGCTCTTTCGCGGGTTAGCTTCTCGCGAGCTTCTCGCGAAATCCACTGATTCTTCATTTAAGCTTGATTCTTCACCAACTTAATACTAAACCCAATACAATAAAATCCCACAAAATACAAGAAACAAAATTAAAGCAATTACAACACTTTTTGTCATGGAATAAAGCCAACATAAAACATAGTTGTAAATTACAACTTTACACTAACAATGGTTTTATCTTCTTTAACAAAATTTGATCGCTTTATGACATTTAAATGTTGTTTTGAAACTTCATCTTTTGAAACATAATGGTTTTCAAGAAAATCAAAAAATAAAATATGGTTTTTCAATTGATTCATCTTTTCTAACCATTTTCTTTTAACACGGTCTTTTTCAGATTGAACAAAATTACTTTGGAAATATTTTCTTTTATTTCTATTTTTAGCAAGCATAAATTCATTGTACAGGGAAACCATATCAACTTCAAAACTTTCATCCAAAACAGTCAAAACTCTTAATTGATTTTGGTAAACAGGATTATCAGAATTAGATGGACAAACAGATTTAGTATCATCTTCTTCTTCATCAGCAGTTCTGCTATATGGAGAGGAAGCTTCGGGTTTAGTGGAATAGTAAACCGAGCTGATTTGAGATTCATCACTTGAAACACCTTTTAACTTTAAATCAGTGGGTTTTTCAAAATTCTTTTGCAAAAAATCATTGAGATCTTGATCTCTTTTTGAAATACTTTTAGATCCAGCAAAGGAATGTCTTCCTTCGTTGATCCTCAAAGGTTGATTGTTTTGAAAACTTATTTTAACAGTACCATCAAGATATTGTTGAATATGAGTAAGATCAAGCTCATCAAAAATAGGTTTAGCAAGAGGAGATTCTTGTTCCAACAACCATTCAGTGGGAAGCTTAACGTCTTGCCATTGAATCATTTTTGGAACTTAAACTTTAGCATCAAGGGTTGAACATTGAATTAACATAGTTTTGCCAGAAGTTTCTTTATGGTTTATAGCACCAGGATTTAATTGAGTACCTAACAATCTGTAATAAATATGATAAATCAAAGCAAAAGTTTTACTACCTTCTTCCATGTGATAACCAGATGAAGCAATATTCAAAGTCAAAGCTTTAACAACATTAGGATCATCCAAAGCAAGAGTAAGATCAGAATAACAATTGAAATATACAGGACCATCATACAAAGAGGCAGTAATCATACCAAGAATGCTATCTTTAAAGTTCTTAAATCTAGCATCACGTAAACACATAAGAACAGAAGCATTAATACCCTTTCGGGTGAGTGGTTTAATAGCAACTTGAACTATTCTAATATGCAAATAACTGAATTTTTTAGTAGCAATAAATTCACCAATATTCTTTTTAGAAAACAAGCAACATTTTTCATGAGTTCTTGAAATAGAAAATATTTGTTCAACAGTTCTAACTTTGTAAGCAGAATGAAAAGCATTTTTAGCCCAACTTATTTTGTAAATATTTTTAGTATCAATCTTAGGAATAGTCCATTTTCGGAAGTCAGGGATCTCATGTTCTTCAACATTGTGATCTTTTTCATTTACAATATCAGGAGGACAACCAATCTTGGAGATGACGGAGGATTTGGATCTCCACAATCTTTCCATACTATCCTATTTTTAACATTCAATTATCATGTTTTTCTCGCAACCGTTGCATTTCGTAACACATACCCTAACCAACCCTATACCTCTCATGCCCTACATGCCCTCTCTGGCTCAAACGGGCCTTACAGTTCAGTTATGGGAATTCACTTTACGATTAGGGTGGTGCCAACGAAGGTAAGAATGGAACACAACAAATGAGTATCAAAGTTTCGGGTAGACATAGACAGAGAGACAGAGAACACAACCTCACTATCACCAGCCAGAAAAGAATGGCTCTAATACCATAAAGGGGGAAGGGGGACACCAAGTTGAAGGCGGAAGCACAGTTATATAGCAATAATATACCTATATATATAACCAATTTCAATTAGAACACGTCTACTTTTAAGAATTTCACTCCATAACAAACTCTAGTATTAGAAGCCTTCTAATTTTACACATCATCTAATTATTTGCTATTTTTTATGCATATTTTCTTTTCTTTTATTTATTTATTAATTTATGCTTATTTTTAGCTGATGGTACCCGATTCTTTTTCTTCCTCTCCTCTTTTTAGTCTCTCAAATATGATTGTCTCTCTTCGAGCCGGAAGCCTCCACATCTGTCACTCTCCTTCTCGAAGCATTTATATAGCATCATCCCGTATAAAACCACGAAAAGTTATATACTTATCGTTTGTCCGGCAGTTAAATCACAACCCCAGTGGAGAATAGTATGTATAGATCAAAAAATCGCAAATTTCTAAATTCAACTGACAATTTTTTTGACTTTTTATGGATGTTTATGTCCAACTTTTTTTAAAATTTTGTTTTATTTTATTTTATTTTTTTATCAGTTATGTCCATCTATTAAACCTACGAGTAAGTCTAATGCTCTAAACCTACTGGACTTAAAAAAGTAATGTAAAATACCAGTCTCACACCCAAACAGTGGTCTAAAGCCACCGATAGATTCACATTTTTTTAATAATATTTTATATTATTATTTTTAATGTTGTTTTGTCAAATATTAAACTATTCAGTATACAACTATTTGGGATAATTTACGTAAATAATGTGCTTAGTGGTTGATATCATATTATATATAGTAAAAGTTGCGCTTAGACGCTGTGGTTGTGCCGTGTGACTTCACCAAATTACAGAAATTTTAATAAATTTTTAGATTTTAAGAATAGATATATACATATTTTTTGGATAAATATGAAAGAAAATAGTATTTCATTTACAACTATAACAGTTGTATCTATCTAAAATATTATCAACAAAGCCTAAAATCAATAAAATAGAATTACCTAAGGATAGAATTTAAATAAAAGAAAAATGTAAAAGAAAAAAAGATCAAATTTGTTTTTTTTTTTTTTTCCACGTTTCTTTAAAAAACGTAAAAGGAAAAAAAAAAAAGATAGAACTTGCATTTTTTTTTCTTACGTTGTTTTTTTTTTTTTTTTTTTTTTTTTTTTGTGTGTGTGTGTGGATAAATTTGCATCTTATGCCATCTCTTTCTAATAATAAAGTAAAAAAAAAAAAAGTATTTGAGTTTTACCTAAACTACTTCTTTTTGTTCATATCATCTTCTTCACAACCTAAAATTCTCACTATATATACACAGAGTTTTTTGGTGTTTCATTATTTCTGCTATGTACTTTACAATTATTTGTTATATTCTTCATTTCTCAAGAAAATTGACGTGATTTGTTTTTCATCATTTTGTTGGCGCCTTCAAATAAACAGCACGAAGAATAGGTCAGTGCTTCATGTAGCTCTCCGTGCTTCAAGGGATGCAGTTATACAGAGTGATGGAAAGAATATGGTCCCTGAGGTCTGGAGTGTTCTGGACAAGATCATGGACTTCTCTGAGAGAGTCTGCAGTGGTTCTTGGGTAATATAAAGCTGATATTAGTATCTAATTTGGGCATGAAATATGTGAAGTTTTGGTAACTGGAAAATTTTGGTAGGTAGGAGCCACAGGAAAAGTACTGAAGGATGTTGTTGCCGTTGGTATTGTTGGCAGCTTCTTAGAACCTCTATTTGTGCACACTGCTCTTCAAATAGGTTGGGTGTTGTAGTCCCTTATGTGCACCACCTCTATGTTGTCCTTTTTTTGTGATAATGTTATTATTTTACTATTAAAAGTTTTGAAGCCTGTCATACAAAAAAGCTCAGTCGACATGTTCATGGTTTAGTGGTTGCATCGTGCAGATCCAGAGGCTATCAAATCTGCAAGGGGACGCCATCTATGTTTGTGAGTGTTAATATTTCACTATGATACCATAAGTAATGAAGTATTCAAATTCTAGATGTAGATCTTCCTTTTGAGGTCTTACTTTTGTATATATATAACTTTCAGTTTTCGGTTTTTTTTTTTCTTCAAATTGAATAGATTTTGTGTATTTGTTGCCTTTTTATTATATATAATATGATTTTTATCAACAAGTTTTATAGATAGGTTGAAATTCTATGTTTGATCACACCTTTTAGTGTTTTTATTAGAAGTCAATATGGCAAGCAATATATTTGTATTTTTTAATTTCTTATTACATGATTATTTGTTGTTGACATCAATATTTTATAATGGATTTAGTTTGTTATGGCTTTTGTTTGGTACTTTGTTCCATGTAATCTATATTCTTTAATTAAAAGCAAAATTTGCTATCAAACATGAAATTGGATACAAGGGAATCCATCCGTCCAAATTTCTATGTAAGTCTATCTTTACTTAACTCCATTTTTTTTAACTAAAAAATTTGGATATTTTTTCATTAATGAAATTGAGGTTTTGGCTTAATTTTTTTTTCAATTGTTTTTTTTTTTTTTTTTTTTTTTTTTTTTTTTTTTTGAGAGAGTTTCAACCTATGGCGTCCGCTTCTGATGATAGCTCTTTATCATTAGACCAAGACACCAATAAGTTTTTGGTATAGGCGGAGATTGAACTCCAGATCTCTTATATAACCATCAGAGACTTTACCACTTGAGCTAACAGGAACCCACTGTTTTCAATTGTTTCAATTATTGAATTCATTATTTTTTTCATGTGTAATATTAATATCTGTGTTTTGTTTATGATAAAAAAAATATATATGTGTTCTTAAAGGTTAAAACACTATACAATTACAAACATTACTTTAAGTTAGGGTCTTATATTTATTTATTAGTAAGTTATAACGTTATATTAAGTTAGAGTATTATATTTTTATTTATTATTATTTAGAATGTTACATATGGATACATATGCTGGTTTAGGGTGGATATAACTTATAACAATTTGAATAAAATCAACACTAAAATGAATGATTTAAATATCATAATAAGAAATAAAAATTAAATTTCTTTTAAGTGTACAAGTACAATTTATTTTGTAATCTTAAATTTTGAATTAATAATTTTTTTTTCATTTTATTTGTTATTAAATTTAATTATATTATCAAAATATTTTCTATTAAGCCGTGCATCGTACAGGCATAATAAAAAATAGTTTTATCTCTTAAAAGTGGCCAATTTTTTTAATACTATGTCTAAAGATTTTAATAAAGAACAATGACGAAGAAAAACAAGGATACTCTAAAAACATAGTGTACAAATAAGTATTCAAAGATTTTCCAAATGAAAAAAATACTTCTAACATTTTTTTAATCATTGATATTATTTTTAACAATACTTCAAGTCACTAACAAATTAGTACTTATTTTTTTATAATAATTATTAAAATATATAATTATTTATACATATATTTTATAAGTTTTTAATAAACCGTACAACGCACGGGCCTATAACCACTACAACAAAATGTAACTACAGTGACGAATTTTAGTGAGGAAAATATTTTCGTCACAAAAAAGTACCATATAGTGATGAAATATATATTTCGTCACTAAATATAAAAAAAATATTAACCTTTAGTGACGAAATTTAGATTTCGTCACTATAGGGTATGCTAAATTCAGTGCACCAAACAAAAAGGATAGGCGGGAAACAAATGGATCTATAGCGACGAATTTTTTCGTTGCTAAAGGTTCTATTTTTTTGTGACGAAACTGTTTCGTCACAAAAAAATAGAACCTTTAGAGACGAAGCTGAAGTCGTGACTATAGGTTCTTTTATATATAAATTCAACAAACCCCTCATTCGACGAAACTAATCATTTTTTCCCTCACCCACACATTCGACGAAACTACTCCAACTCGCCGGCGACGCTTCGCCTTTCCGGTGACGCTTCGCCTTCCGTTGCCGCCTAGCCTCAGCTTGCTGTCGCCGCCTAGCCTCAGTTCGTCGTCGCCGTCGCCTTCCTTCAGGACGATTCAGACGCAATCGTGACGCTTCGCCTTCCTTAGCCCCAGCGACGCTTCTCTTTCCGTCGCGCCGTAGCCTCAGCTCACCGTCCCCGTCACCTTCCTTTGCGACGATTCAGACGCAATCGTGACGCTTCCTCCTTCGCGACGCTTCCGACGACGTTTCATCATTCGTGACGCTTCCGGCGTCGCTTCATCGTTCGCGACGCTTTAGTTCGCGACGCTTTCGGGTATTTTTTTTTTTTTTTTTTTTCCTTTTGAGTTAATTTTTTTTGTTAATTTTTGTTTCTAAACGCTTGATGTTAATTTTTCAGCTTAATGTTAATTTTTTTTGTTTCTTTCTCGCTTACACTCGCTCCTGCTTCTCCGATGCTATTCACAGGTCTGTTTCTTTCTCTCTCTCTCTCTCTCTAAAATTTTACTTTATTTTTTTTTTTAGCCAATCCAATTTGTTTAATTTTCTTACTTCTCTGTTTGGTTGCTCAGAAAGTGTGGGAAACTGAAAAATAGAATAGTGGCTTGAGTTGTTGCAATTATGTGATTTGTGTATTGTTACTAACACTAGTCAGCTATTCAGAGCTAAGTAGTCATGTGTAGAGCAGAGAATGTGATTTTTTGAAGTATTAGGGATTAAATTCTCGTCCAATTCCCTTGTTTTTTTGGAGTAAAAAAAAAAAAAAAAATTAGGGGTGAATATTATGCAATGAGCAACCGTATCATTACTTTTATACAAATTAGCTTGCCTTGTTGATTGCAAGAAGATTGGGAATTGTGATTAAGGAATAGGAATTTTAACCTAGTTTTCTTGTATTGGCTTGTATTTATTGTCATTAATATAAAAGCATAGTATATGGTGATTGCCAAACTACGTGGGTGCATTGGCAATGCTCTTGAAGAATCTAGGATCATAACATTTGATGGTTTTATGTTTAGGCCATTTTTGTTAAAAATATTTTGAGTTACTATTGAAATTCTTTGGTTAGAATCAGGCCTTTACTCTTCTTTAGATAATCTTACATTTTTGGGTTTCTGATTGAAAGTTCAAAAACGTGTAAAAAAACCTTTGAACGTTTAGACCCCCAAATTACAACTTAACCAATTCAAGCAATATGTCAAACAACTAGTGTGCGGAAACTTAACATATGCTATAATATGAAATTGGTTAAAAACTATCTAAGCCATAACAAAATAAAATCCACAGCAGATAATAAAAAGGCAAAGATAGAGAGGAAGGAAGATGCAAACACAAAGACAACACGCGATGTGTTATCGAAGAGGAAACCGAAGCCCTCGGCGTAAAACCTCTCCGCCGCCCTCCAAGCGGTAAACAATCCACTAGAAAATACAGTTGGGATACAAGGACAGCAATAGACCCTCCAAGCCTAATCTACCCAGTGCACCTAAGCCCTCCAAGCTTCTTGCTCCAACGAGGTTGCGCCGAACCTTTTTCTTTTCTAGCTTCCCGGATTCCGCTACTAGACCATAGCATCAACTAATGAAGATTGGTTCCTTCCTAACTGCTTCCCAGAAATCCAACCAATTGTCTCACAGTGATGATGATGGTGAGAACCAGGTTTGGTATAATGCCTCTCAAGGATTTGACAATGGAGAGGAAGAGAGTTGGGGAATTTGGAGAGACTCTAAGGTATAGATTGTGGGTGAATCAATCTTGTTTTTCTTTAGGGTTTCTCTCTCAAAATTCTCTCTGGAAGCTCTCTTTCAATCGTGGGTAAAAGGGGTATTTATACTAGAGTGGGAGAGGAATGTGAAACGTCAGGTTTAACAAAACAGGGGTGGCTCGCGGCTTGACCTCGCGGCTTGACTAAGTCGCGAGATCCAGTCGCGAGATAACCGTATGGCCAGTTGTCCTGTTTTGTCCTGTAGTGCTCCAGCTGGCATGACTGTTCACCTTCCAGCATGCTTGGCACGTGTGCTGCGTCTGGCGGCTTGAAGCCGCGAGTCACCCGCGAGTCTCTGTTTTCTTGCACACTCTTGAGCAATCTTCACTCTATCTCACTCACTACCCTTACATCAAACCCACCTAAATACAGGGTTACTAAATGCTGAATTACAAGCAAATTTGGCACGGAATAAAGCCAATTAGATGGTTGAATAAATTCAACCTTACAATCTCCCCCTTTGGCTATTCCGTGACAAAACCCTAAAACAGACTCTAGACTTAACATGTGAGTTGGGAATAGTTGAACAAAACTCATTCACACCTAACTCTAGAAGCCGTGAAGCACTTGAATCATATGAACATAATACTCCTGAAACACAACAATACACCATGATCATTGTAAGCAGAAAATTATAAAATGCATATGAAACAGGCAATATGTGATCAAGCAAAGATGGAGTTAAGAAACAAACCATGGCTTGATCAACCAAGTGAACACCACAAGGTAGTGATCACAGTGCTCATTCACACTTGGAATGAACACAAGGACATACAAGTTAACAAGCACAAGGCAAGACACTTGTATGTTCAACACTCAACCAATGCATAACACACAAGGTATATGCATCTAGGAACAATCCTACAAGGGCACAAGAGTGACAGTACATAAACCAAAATGCAGAACATTTAGATCAAAGTACTGATTTCAACATAGCATAAAGGCTGCATTAAGCAAGGTACATACCATAAAGCCTACAAACTATGCATAAAACATTAACCCTAAAAGCTTACAAAAGCACATGGGTACAAACTACAAGTCATCCTGAATAGCAGTTTACAAAACACAATATATCAACTTAAAGTGAAAACTTAAACTGAAGAAGAATGTAAAGACACTCCCCCTTAGGTAATATCCTCCCCCTCTGATCATGCCTATCACTCCCCCTTTTTGTCATGGAATAGGCTATTCATCCTCTTCCAGCTTTCTCTGAATTTGATCCAATTGAGTTTGAAGAGAAGTAAACTTCATATCCCATCGAGTGCTTTGATGGTGTAGAGAAGCTGTGAGTCCAGACATCTTTGTATTCAGCTCGTGGACAGAGGATACAATGTGATCAAGTTTCTCATCTAGGGAGAGAGTGCTGAAATGAGATCCACTGTGAGAAGCAGAAGTTTCTGGTTTGGCTCTCTTCCGACTATGTCCAATGCTTGCATTGAATGTACGCATGTTGATTGGACTTGGTTTTGAGATAGGAGATTCTTTTGCCGTTGGATAAATTCCCTTGAGCTTCAAGATCTGTGAAATGAGACTGCAGAAGGGAACGCATATCCGAGACTCAGTTCGAAGAACCGTTTTGCGCAGAACATGAAAGATATGTGCACAGATGTCTATTTCCACATCAGAGATTAGATCATGAAGAAACAAAGCACGTCCGAGGTTCATATACCCAGTGCTTGATAAGGGGTACAAATTGTGAAACATCACAATTGTAAGCACTCTCAGTTTTGGAGACAAAGAGGAAACACTGATGGATTTCCTATTGGGTGAGAACTCCAAATCTTGACCAAGACTTTCTTTGAGAAGCTCCTCATCAGGACAGAGATCATCGTAAACAGGTGAATGTCGGAAAATTGGTCTGTTGATGTGAAGAATTTCTGCCAGATATGTAGGAGAGACAGAAAAGCTCTTTTTCCGAACCCAGCACTTAAGTTCATCTCCTTCCACAATTGCGTTAGCATAAAATTCTTTTACCAAATTTTCATACGCGTCATCCAGATCAGAGAGAAGGTAATTCCAATCCTTGTGAGCAAACCATATCGGAATGTCAGTGTCATGAAGTGAGGGCTGATCCACAGCTCTTTCTAGTAATGGTGTGGCATGTAGAAAGTAATTCGCATAAGACTGATAGGCTGCATATGATCTGAACTTGTTGGGATCGAAGCTCTTTGATGAAGAGCGAGTCCCTTTTGTTTGAGGAGGGTAATCATCAACATCAATTACTGGTTCCTTCCCTTTGGAACTACCTCCTTTCACAGCAGCTTTCTTGAATGGAGACATGACTAGTCTGCATTATGAACAAGAGAAATGACAGAACACAATCCAACAAACTTTATTAGCAGTGGGTTAGCGAAAATTTAGGGACAATGAAGAAACCCTAATAGCTGGATGAAAATGGCCAGAAAAATAGCAATGAGGGACACGAATGGCCCAAATTGAACTACACAGTAGAGGGAGTCAAAATAAAACCACACAATCATCTGAAAAAGGACCCACATTCAACAACACATCAACAGGATACTACACAGGATCAATTAGAAACACCACATCAACAGCAGATCAGACAAAAATAGCTAACCCTAGCTAAGCACAAGATGACGAACAAGACCAACAGTATAAAATAGCTTAAAACAGAAACGAAAATTTCCATAAACTAAGCATGGACAAAGAGTAATAGCTGAGCTAAACACCCATCTCAAAATCACAATGAAATACGAATAAACCAGAGGGAAAACCATAACAACAAGTAGAACAGAGTTCAAGACAGAAAATCCATACCTGTTACTCGATGATTTTGAGCTGAAGAGAGGCAAACAATGGAGATCGAAAATGGAGGCACGGTGTGAATGGGTAAGAGCAGATGAGAAAGACAATGAACAGTTCACAAAAAGATCGAGGGAAAAGCAAAAAGTTTAAACAAAACTGTCCCTGTATTTCCAAAACACGCGATTTTCGCGACCGAAACGAGTCGCCACAAAGTCGCCAGATCAAGCCGCCAAAACACTCAAGGACAAAAAATGTGAAAATTTTTCTAAGTGTTTTTCACGACTGGAAGGTCTACCCGCGAGTGAGTCGCGAGATGAGCCGCGAAAATCTCTGAGTAACCCTCGCGACTGGACCTTCCACTCGCGAACAAGTTGCCAAAAATGACCCGCGAAGACGCGACTGAGGCACGTGACTTGACATACCCGCGACTGAGCCGCCAAAACAGGGCAAAACTGGATTTTTGAAATTTTCAGATTTTTCAAACAAAATACTTTCCAAAAACACCTAAAACACTCAAAAATCTTTTTGTGCTTGAATTAACAAAGATTGAGCATGTGAAAAACATATTTCATCAAGTACAATTACACAAATGATTATGGCATTCTTTGAACATAAACTTGTGTGTTGTGTGTGGATATCAACAATGAGATAGTCCTTAGTCTAATGTGAAGCTTCAATGATCAATTCAACCAAGGCATACACAATTAGCACTAGGTCATGTGATCTATCTCACTTATAGAAATATGTATATATGACTTCCTACAAAACTTGATAAAATGACTTGGAGCTTTACATTTAACTCCACTTTTAGTCATAACATTTGATCTTTTTGATCTTTTGAGGCAATCACCTCTCATTGTGAGAGTGATATATGACATTTCTCTTTGATGAACAAGCCTTTGGCTTTTTGAATAAACATTACTCTTTAATTTTTGGTCGCTTTCCCTTTTTCCTAGTCGAATACTAGTATGTGCGACAGGCTTTTGCAACTCAATATCTCTTTTCATTTGGAGATTTACATTTGGTGAGCTCTTTTTAGCAATAACAAAAATAAAGAGTGGGAAGATATATAGACACAAGTCTATGCATGTCTCAAGATCAACAAAACCATTCACTAATCATTCATGACAAGTTTGAAGATCTATTTACAACAATCACAAAGATTTCAAGATTTCTCCCACAGAGATATGAGTGCAAAGGAACAAGCAATGCTCGAAAATGCACAAAGCCATAAGCACAAAGGTACAAGGCAAAACAAGTTTTGAGACAAAAACTCAACAATGTCAATCAAGCCTTTTGATTTTCTAATTTTTATGTGATTTTTGGATTTTTGACATAAAAGAAGAAAATGATTGAACAAACAAAGAAAGAAGCAACCGTATTCACAAATGGACAAACAAACAATAAACATGTTGCACAAAGAGTTAACAAAGAAGTGTGTGCCCCAACACAAACAAACTTATCATATTATAAATATGTGAAGCACACAACACACAAGAGAGTCAAGGAATTGTACCAACACCAATGGTCTTACGGAGTGATTCAAACCGTGGACCATCAAGAGGCTTGGTGAAGATGTCCGCCTTTTGATTGTCGGTGTGTATGAACTCAAGACACACAACTCTTTCCTCTACCAAATCCCGAATGAAATGGTAACGTATCTCTATGTATTTAGATTTTGAATGCTGGACAGGATTCTTGGAAAGATTGATGGCACTGGTGTTGTCACAGAAGACACACATCGTTTCTTGAGGAATTCCATAGTCATGAAGTAATTTCTTCATCCAAAGAAGCTGAGTGCAGCAACTTCCAGCAGCGATGTATTCAGCTTCTGCAGTAGATAGAGACACTGAATTCTGCTTCTTGCTCATCCATGAGACAAGATTGTTACCAAGGTAGAAACAGCCGCCTGAAGTACTTTTCCGATCGTCTACACTGCCAGCCCAGTCAGCATCTGAATACCCAGCAAGACAAGCATTTGAGTCTTTTGAATACCACAGACCATAGTTTGCAGTACCATTCACATATCGAATGATTCGTTTAGCAGCAGTCAGATGAGATTCCTTTGGATTAGCTTGGTACCTGGCACAAACGCCAACACTGAAAGCAATGTCCGGTCTACTGGCTGTAAGATAGAGCAAACTCCCTATGATGCTCCTATACAATGTAGGACTTACTTCGACTCCAGACGAATCAACATTCAGTTTAGTGGATGAGCTCATGGGAGTGGAGGCATGTTTTTTGGAGTCTAGTCCAAACTTCTTGACAATGTTTCTGGCATACTTCTCTTGAGATACAAATATACCCTCCTTCTGTTGTTTGACTTGAAGGCCCAAGAAAAATGTGAGTTCCCCCACCATACTCATCTCAAACTCCTTCTTCATCTCCTCAGAAAATTCAGTAGCACGATCTTCGATGGTTGCCCCAAACACTATATCATCAACATAGACTTGTGCCACAAGGAGATAATCTTCATCATTTTTGACAAACAGAGTTCGGTCGGCATACCCTCTTTTGAAACCTCTATCTAGAAGATAATGTGTAAGACAATCGTACCAGGCTCTAGGCGCTTGTTTTAAGCCATAAAGGGCTTTCTTCAATCTTAATACATGATCTGGAAAATGAGGGTCCTCAAATCCTTTTGGTTGCTCAACAAATACTTCTTCATTTAGATATCCATTCAGAAATGCGCACTTTACATCCATTTGATAAAGTTTGAAATTCAAAGTGCACGCAATGGACATGAAGATTCGAATGGATTCGAGTCTTGCCACCGGAGCGAAAGATTCATCAAAATCTACTCCTTCTACTTGAGTGTATCCTTGAGCTACTAATCGAGATTTGTTTCAAATTATCTCTCCCTCTTCATCAGTTTTGTTTTTAAAAATTCATTTTGTGCCTATAACATGAACGTTCTCAGGCCTTGGAGCAAGTTCCCACACATCATTCCTCACAAACTGATTCAGCTCTTCATGCATTGACTCAACCCAATTCTCATCTCGAAGAGCCTCTTCAACTCTTTTTGGTTCAAACTGTGCGAGATAGCAGTGATAAGTTACATGATTGACTAGCAGAATGTTTCCTTTCCTGAGGCGAAGACCTTCATCAAGAGATCCTATGATGTTACTTTCCGGATGATTCTTGATGACTCTTGAAGATGGCCTTTTTAAAGTGGAAACTTCATCACTTCGAGAGATAGGAGGATGGACTTCCGGAGGAGTAAGAGGACTTGATGTTCTAGACATCGATCTCGTTTCCATTCTTGGGTTGATGGGAGTCGATTCTGCTTCTAGTATAGGTTCTTCACCTTCTATATCCAAGGCTTCTACCTCAACATCGGGCTCTTTGGTGCTCGGCCCTTCTACATCATCAATCATTTCCACCTTAGATAGGGCATCATCAATCTTGACATTTATGGACTCCATCACAGTCTTTGTTCTCTTGTTAAACACTATATACGCTCGACTTGTAGTAGAGTACCCAAGAAAAATACCCTCATCACTTCTCGCATCAAACTTCCCAAGATTTTCCCGATCATTTAGGATATAGCATTTACTTCCAAACACCCGGAAATACTTCACTTTAGGCTTCTTCCCATTCCATATCTCATAGGCAGTCTTCTTTGTACCAGCTCGAAAGAAAATCCTATTGCCAATGTGACACGAGGTGTTGACAGCTTCTCCTCAAAAATTTTGAGGTATTTGCTTGTTAAGCAACATGACTCTTGCCATCTCCTGAATCACACGATTTTTTCTCTCTACCACTCCATTTTGTTGTGGAGTTTTGGGAGCTGAAAATTCTCTCTTAATTCCATTCTTCTCACAGAAGGACTCGAATCTTGCATTCTCAAATTCCCTCCCATGATCACTTCTAATTTTGGCAATCGAAATCCCCTTTTCGTTTTGTAGTTTCTTGCACAGAATCTCCAACCTCTCACATGCTTCTGATATTTCTCTAAGGAATTCAACCCAAGTGTATCTTGAGTAATCGTCCACAATGACCATAATGTATCTTTTCCCCCTTAGGCTTTCAGTTCTGGTAGGCCCCATTAGATCAACATGAAGTAACTCCAAGCACCGAGAAGTGGCGATCACATTCACCTTGTGATGACTTGCCTTAGTTTGCTTCCCCATTTGACATGCACCACAAACGGTCTTCTTCACTTTACCAAACTTTGGGAGTCCCTCGACTGCTTCAAGTTTGGAGACTTTTGCTACTTGTTTGAAGTTGGCATGCCCAAATCTGTGATGCCACAGCTCCAACATATCCACACGAGCACTTCTACACGATAGGGGTGCCGTGGGAACTATTCCATAACAGTTATCTGTAGTCCGGCTTCCCTCCAAAACCTGAATCCCCTCTTCATTGATGATCAAGCATCCCTTCTTGGAGAATTGTACCAGGAAATCATCATCACAAATTTGAGTGATGCTCAGCAAATTCGCCTTCAGCCCTTTTATATACAGCACATCTTTCAACAGCGGCAAACCAGGTATCTCAATGGTTCCTTTGCCTAGGACTTGAGCATGACTTCCATCACCAAAAGTTACATAGTCACCAACCTTTTCTTTGATTGTCTTAAACAGTGACTTATCCCCTGTCATATGGCGAGAACACCCACTGTCAAGATACCACAAACACGCATTAAACACCTTCAACGAGGTATGCACAAATAGGTTCACATGTGACAAACATTCTTGACCTTCAAACACAAACTCATCATCAGTTTTCATGCTTCTTTCAGATTGATTTTTCATTTTCAGATTCTCAATCATCTCACACAACATTCTATTCTTTCTTTTATACTTCTTAATCAATGATTTAGATTCAGATATGCTACTGTTTAAGACATGATTCTAATTTTCAAGATATTCCAGCATGTGAACAAATACTCTAGCATGTTTCTTAGTTTTTAACAACTCTATGAGATCATTAGTAAAACACCTTTCAGACATATGCATAGAGTCATTTTCACAAACACTTAAGCTATAATTCAGCATGGTATTTTCCATAACAACAACCACAACACAGGGGTCTAGGATCACACTTAGGTAATCAAACCACAACAAGTGTACCCGCTCTGATACCAATTGAAAGTTCAAAAACGTGTAAAAACACCTTTGAACGTTTAGACCCCCAAATTACAACTTAACCAATTCAAGCAATATGTCAAACAACTAGTGTGCGGAAACTTAACATATGTTATAATATGAAATTGGTTAAAAACTATCTAAGCCATAACAAAATAAAATCCACAGCAGATAATAAAAAGGCAAAGATAGAGAGGAAGGAAGATGCAAACACAAAGACAACACGCGATGTGTTATCGAAGAGGAAACCGAAGCCCTCAGCGTAAAACCTCTCCACCGCCCTCCAAGTGGTAAACAATCCACTAGAAAATACAATTGGGATACAAAGACAGCAATAGACCCTCCAAGCCTAATCTACCCAGTGCACCTAAGCCCTCCAAGCTTCTTGCTCCAACGAGGTTGCGCCGAACCTTTTTCTTTTCTAGCTTCCCGGATTCCGCTACTAGACCATAGCATCAACCAATGAAGATTGGTTCCTTCCTAACTGCTTCCCAGAAATCCAACCAACTGTCTCACAGTGATGATGATGGTGAGAACCAGGTTTGGTATAATGCCTCTCAAGGATTTGACAATGGAGAGGAAGAGAGTTGGGGAATTTGGAGAGACTCTAAGGTATAGATTGTGGGTGAATCAATCTTGTTTTTCTTTAGGGTTTCTCTCTCAAAATTCTCTCTAGAAGCTCTCTTTCAATCGTGGGTAAAAGGGGTATTTATACTAGAGTGGGAGAGGAATGTGAAACGTCAGGTTTAACAAAACAGAGGTGGCTCGCAGCTTGACTAAGTCGCGAGATCCAGTCGCGAGATAACCGTATGGCCAGTTGTCCTGTTTTGTCCTGTAGTGCTCCAGCTGGCATGACTGTTCACCTTCCAGCATGCTTGGCACGTGTGCTGCGTCTGGCGGCTTGAAGCTCGAGTCACCCGCGAGTCCCAGCCGCGAGTCTCTGTTTTCTTGCACACTCTTGAGCAATCTTCACTCTATCTCACTCACTACCCTTACATCAAACCCACCTAAATACAGGGTTACTAAATGCTGAATTACAAGCAAATTTGGCACGGAATAAAGCCAATTAGATGGTTGAATAAATTCAACCTTACACTGATTTTACAACTTTTGATTTTAATCTTGAATTTAATTCATGACATGCAGCTGGAATCCTTCTTCCAATTTGAAAATAAAAGGTTGAGGGTATCGGGTGAATGGGTTATTGTAGTTTTGTCTTTGTTTCTTACCAACCACTTTTTGGTGGGTTGGGGGAGACCTCGTTCTCGTAGTATGTGTGGGTCCCACTGCTGTAGGTCCCACATGCTATGAGAGAATATTATTTTATTTTTATTTTAGATTGATAGTTCCTGAGGGAGAGATTGAGCCAGAAGTTCCTGCTAATTTTTATTTGTTTATTTGTTTGGATGGGTGAGGGAAATTGGTCTAATATGACTTTTCGATTTATGACCTATTTCAATGCATATGCTGGCATGAAAAGTAAGATGACATGTATCAATTTGAGAATAAAATGCATTGCTTATGGTAATTGTAGAAGGATATATATAAGGTATTGACAGTTGGGCTCTGTTTGATTGCAATTAAGAGAAGTAGCAGCTTGCAATTTCATGAACTACCAAGTTTATTAACTAAGAAAAAGGATGTCTTTGTAGTTGTCCAATAAATGCCTATATATAGATAGATATGAAAATTGAAATTTTTGTAATTGGTGCATATTTTCTCTAATGATTGGGTCTGGCTATACCACAGTTTAGAAACAAGAAAAGAATAAAGAATATGTATTTTAAATTTGGTTCACTAAAAGTTATCTTTCTTTTATCTCCAGCTCTCTTTCTCTTTGGTAATTGAAGAAATTGTAAGGAACAAGGTGAAGAACACAAGTTAGCTTTGGATTTTTTCTGAAAGTTGTAAACTTAGCTTGAGCAAAGAAAGTATATTCTAGTTAAAAACTTATAAAACTCTATATATACTTGTGATGTTGGAAATTTGTTTTGTGGTGGGTTGTTGTGTTGGAGCAAGCGGGTGGCTTGCATGGTGTTATAAGGTGATTTAAATTCATATTGGGAGTGTTTTTAATTTTCTTGCAAATGTGAATGAAACTTGTTGATTAGTAGCAATTGTGTTTCTTTATTCAATTTCAATATTTGTAAGCATTATACTTGTGATGTTGGAAATTTGTTTTGTGGTGGGTTGTTGTATTGGAACAAGCGGGTGGCTTGCATGGTGTTATAAGGTGATTTAAATTCATATTGGGAGTGTTTTTAATTTCTTGCAAATGTGAATGAAACTTGTTGATTAGTAGAAATTGTATTTCTTTATTCAATTTCAATGTTTGTAAGCATTATACTTGTTAATGTGCCCCTAGAGTTTTAAGGGGAAAAAAAAGATTTGTAGTTTTGTTATAAAAAGAGAGAGAGGTTTGCTTGACCTTAAGCTAAATGCACTCTTATCACCTTTTGTTTGGTATTCAAGTGTCACGTTTATGAGGGATTTTATTTTACTTACCATTCGATCCAAAGGATATGAGTTTAGAAAGAGCTAACCTATTGTCAATCATCAACATTTTGGGTGTTCAAACTTCAATCACCAATGCCTCTATTAAGCAGTCGAATAAGATTTACTTTTTGGTATTTTCATGGCTGAAGTACAATGATGAGAAGTAGAATGACTGTGTTATGGCAACTAGAGGAGATGCAGAGATCTCCACCAGTAGTCCATTCTCTTTTGCTCGAAATAGATGGCCCTTTGAGTTCATTGTTGAATGGTTTGAGTATGTCAGATTCATGAGAGGAAAAAGTCATTTTTCAAAGAGCATAACTTGCCATCGATCGTCACAGGCATCAAAACTAGCAAAGCTTGACGAGGTAGCCCAAAGTCTTCACATGTGCTTGAAATAGGGATACTAACAACTGATCAAATATTCATTCTAAATTACGGAGGAATTTGCAATATATACTGTATATAAAATTTTGTAACTAACAGCTAAATTTCAGATTAATTTACGACATACATATATATTATTACAAATTAATAACTAGTAGATACATTAATCTCTAACTAGGATATTCATTGCAAATTTTTTTAGTCTGTAGTGCATAATGCAAGCGTCCCTGTACTTTGGAATAGATAGTTATACTAATATGTTATTATGTACATCATAACTCAATCTCAAAGTAGGGTGTTGATTAGAAAATCTTCACCCCCTATCTAGAGATCAAGAGGAGCGAGCTAAGGAGCAAGATGCACGAACTAAGCAAGATGAGGTCCAAAAGAATATTCTTAACTTTTTGAGGAGCAAGGGTTATGATGATGCTCTTACTTATGGGGGTGGTTCAACTTCAAGTTAAAACATTTTTTGGTTAGTACTTTATTTGCTTTCTACAACTTATACATTAGGAGTTGTGATTTTAATTTATTGGTGTGGTTACTCTTAATGCATTGTTAGAAATGTTTCTTATAACATAGTTAATGTTTTTACTTTATGATTTTAACGAAGTATTGTTTTTATATTTGTGCAGATTTCTTATTGGTGGCTTTTGGTATTAATTGAAGACATATGAGGATATCTTCCGTTAGTTCAAAAATAGGGTTTAGGTAGAGTTATTGTATGTAATGCAAACAATTATTGTATGGAAGGAGTTTGAATTGGATACTTGTTTTATTTTTTACTTGTGGAATGTATGGATCTTTTTTTATAAATTTGTTGTTGAAATAAATGTGTTATTCAAATGTGAGGTTTTAATAATGTAATGACAGGTTACAGGTTAATATCAAAGCCATGAAAAAAATAAAAACAGAAAATAAGTTTTAGTGACGAATTTTTTCGTCACAAATATAGCAACAATAAATTGTTTTAGTGACGAAAATTTCATCACTAAATATAGAAAAATTTAGTATGAAATGGTTTTAGTGACGAAAATTTTCGTCACTATATGTGCCTGAATTTTCTTAAAAATAGTTTTAGTGACGAAACAATTCGTCACTATATGTACCTGAACATAGTTTTAGTGATGGAATTATTTGTCACTAAATATAATTTAGTAAACTAAAGTGTTTTTAGTGAGGAAATATTTTTGTCACTGAATAGTGTTTTTAGTGAGGAAAACATTTAGTGACGAAACGTTTTCGTCACTAAAAGTTTTTTTTTTTTATAAAAATCAAATCAGACTTTTAGTGACGAAATTTTTCGTCACCAGGACTTTTAGTGACGGGGCTACAGTGACGAAATGAGTTTCGACACTAAAAGTCCAATTTCGTCACTAAAGGTCCTTAGTGATGAAAAACTGGACTTTTAGTGACGAATTTTTTCGTCACTGAAAATACATTTTGTTGTAGTAAACTAGTATATATATATAAAACTAAAGTCTTTGACTTTTTGTTGACCTCTTCAAAGCTTGCCACATCATTATTGTAAGGACTGGATTTGGATTAGACCCAATATAGGATTGAGTTTTAGCCAAACAAGCCCAGACAATGAATTTGTAGAGCGTGAGTGATAAAACTGTTCTATTCCAGAAGAAAGACAATGATAGTTGCTGATTTAAGAGCATTAAACATAAATAAGATAAGAAAATCTGTCTTCGGCATGGCCTGAGGAGCTATGTTAGAGTGTCTTATCGATGAACAAAGTTACAAGGGTTCAAAGTATTATTCCAAAGATTTCTTGGTTTTTCTGATCCTCTCCCTTTAGGCCAACTTCCCATACTATATATTACAATCTTGGTATCATCTCTACCATACATGTGTAGTTTAGATTCTAGGAACTCCTTCTTGTCCCATCCAACATCTCCCAGAACCATCAACTAGTAGTTTTAAGGCTGCTTGACCACTGTTCAGGTATCACCTCCACATTAATGTGGCCAGAAAGTTAGTTGGGAGGCATTTAATGTGGAGGTAGCAGCTTTTGAAGATATTTGTTGCCTCCCTTTACTCATCCCTTATCTAATGTCCGACTTCTAGTTGTGATGCAATCTTGAAGAATGTCTAGGATGATAAGACATTCTTACTAACCTCGGATCTCCGTTTCTGAGATGACTTTTCTCCTCGGACATATTTTGAACTATCACATACAATCTTTATTTCTTCTTCTTATACCATTCCCATTATAACCTTATTTGACCATCCTCGGATTGGCTAATATCCTCGGATTGGGCCATAGGCCAAATTCGTACAGCTTTAATAGTACCTCCTAGCTAATTGGCCCCCACAATAACCCCTCAAAATCTTGCTTTTCGACTCCTCGGGAGGAAAGAAGGATTTTGATACCCTCAACCCGTCTCGTTTATGGTTATGCCCTGTCCACCCGAACTCCTAAATGTCTTTTTACCTGCTCAAGGCATGCTCCTGACGCTTCGATGTCCAAAGCGTGCCATCATTAAATTTTGGCGGCACTCTTGTCCCCCACGTTCAACGGCAGGATGTAAATCCAATGGTGGAGGATTTTCCTAGGTTTATGAGCGGGAATTTTCCCGCTTGTAACTTCTGTGTCACTATAAACAGCTTTTCAAATCAATTCATTTTCCTACTTTTATTAATCACACAATCCTAGAGCTCATACATTGAACCTGTCATTTTCTCTCATTTCCCTGTGCGTCTTCAAATACTAAAATTTTATCCGAGGACCTTTTTTACGAACTTGTAAGTTTCCTTGAACCCTCTTAGTTTTCGTTTCAAACTTGTTAATTTTTCTTCAAAACTTCCTAGAAAAATAGGTAAGTTCAAGTGTTTGGTTGAGTCCGAGGAGGGTATAGAAAGGTTTAGGGCTAAGTACAGGATCCCACTAACAGTGGGCATGAGATACGCTGCCCAGGGGGAATGGGTAGATGCTAGGAAAACAGGAGAGGTGGTCATCCCAATGATCGCCTTCATAAAGGGAGGGATGACCATTCCCATGGGTAATATCACTAGGAACTACCTTAGGTTTTTTAGACTATCTCCCACACAGTGCGCCGCAAATATGTTTAGGGTATTAGGGAGTATAGAAGTTCTAAACGAGAGAATGAACTTAAATTTAACCCATCATGATGTGAACTGGGTATACAACCTACACCATTTGACGGGGCAGGGATATTACCTTAAATCAATGTATCCCGAAGTAAGGTTAATCCAATGCCTCCTAACATCAAACAAAGGGCTAAAGAGGATTTTTTAATCTTTTCTGGGGAATGGCATGATGGCCTACCCTATCCGACTAAGGAGGGAAAACCAGGTGGGGGTACAGTCGTAAATTTATGCTTCTTGGCTTATATTTCTCTTTTATTTCTCGCTATCTCTGCTTCTAATAAAATTTTCTTCCATTTTAATGATTTTGCAGACAGAAGTACTACTAAACCTCAACTCAGCTTAGTCAACAAAGAGAGCTTAGACAGAATTTTATGATCCGAGGTGTTCGTGAACGAAGCCGACTGTCAATTGCGAGCAGTGCACCTAATCCTTGGGTACATGCCCATTTCTCTCGCATTTCAAGCCCCCAAGTGCGTGATAAGAGCCAACGATCCTCGGCTCCACTGTATTAGTGTTGCCTACAAAGGATTCATCATTCTAGAGGGTATTCCAATTCCTGAAGGTACACCCCTTACTCGACCACTCTTTGTGGCCACCCCTTCGGTAGGAGCATCCTCATCCCAACCCATTCTTGAGGAAGAGGAAGAAGAAAAAGAAAGTCCAGGGGGGATTGTAACTTTGTCAGACTTCTCAGAGCAATTTGAAGTGTTCAACCAAACTCCATCTCCCGAGGGTATATCGGACGAAATGGGTATCTAGAGGAAATCCCAGAGGAGTTTGATGAAGTTAATAGAAAATCAACCCAGAAAAGGTGCACTGGGGAAATCCGCATAACCCAAACTTCCTCCTCCTCAACCATCTCTACCTTCTAGACCTAAACCTGCTGATCCAAAAAGGAAGAGAGAGCAGAAGGGTAAAGATGTGGTGGAGACTGGGAGGTCTCGTCCTGCTTATGAAGACGAGGCCCAACGAGCTGCAAAGCAGCAAAAGGTTAGCCAGACGTCACAGCGAGGCGTGGAAAGGGGAGATAATCAGCCTCCAGAGCCTCAGGCTTGGCTTCCAGCACCTATGCTCAATGGTGAACCCTTCAGGGATGATGCATCACTCAGGGATTTCAATAGGGGTATTGGATGCCATATTGCCTCAGCTTTGGAGGGGGCTCTGTTACTCCCGACTGATATGGCCGAGCTGCGGAATATCAGGAAGAATGAGGTTTTCCTCAACCTCAAAAGATATTTGGGCATGGTATGATGTTATCCCTCTTTTTTTTTTCTTTTTTTTTTAAATCTTTTTGTTATTTGTTGTGTTACTAACCCTTTTCTTTTAGGCTATCCAAGCCACTTTCAGGGTTGAGGAGATAACCAACTCTTGCTATCAGCAATTGGACGACGAGAAGAAAAGGCGTGTGGCAGCTGTGCAGTCGTTCAACATTGCTGATCAAAGAAACAAAGATCTGAGGAATAAGCTGATTGAGGAAGAAAGGGCCAGGAGGAGTGCTGACTCGGCTTTGGAGAGCGCGCAAAGGCAGGCTGAGGATCAGAGGCAGCGTTTGCGTGATGCCAATGATCAGCTGGCTGCTTCCAGGGAGCAAATAGCAGCCCTTAGGAAGAAACTGGAAGAAGCCCAGAAGCTCAAAGATCAAGCTGAGAAATTGAAAGCTGAGGCCGAGAAGGCAAAAATAAAGGCCGAGAAGGCTAGGGAAGAGGCTGAACAGCATGGTTACGACGTCGGCGTAGTTGAGACTGAGCATACCCTCCGGGCAGAGGTCCTTGCTGTTTGTCGAACCTACTGTGCTCAGACTTCGGAGGAAGCCCTCAACCGAACCGGGGTTGAGGCTTCTTCTGAGTTGAGAAGGCCAGAAAATGTTTACTTCCTCCCAGCCATACGAGCCTCGGACCTTCCTTCTACTCAAGGTGAGGTGTTGACTCGGTCGAGGAAGCACAGCCTCAGGATCCTCTTCCTCCCAATCAGCAAGAGTAGTTAAAGGAACTTGAAGTTTCAAAGGAAACATCCTCGGACAAGGCTGCAGAGGTTCCACAGGATGGGGCAGCTTCCCAAGGTTTTGAACAGGCCTTAGCTTTAATTACCATGCCTGCTGAGGGAGCCCCCAAAGAGAAGGAAAAAATGATTCCTACTGAAGCGGATAAACCAGCTGACAACACTTCCAAGGACAAGCTTCAGATAAAATTGAAACACTGAATCTTCATTTTGTAATGTAATTATGATTTCTATAATGGAATTTGTTTTTCCAAGACATGTTTTAATGAAATACGCATTTTTACTTTCTCAAATTTGTATGAGTTATTATTTATTTTATTATTATTATTTTTTAAATAATTTTCATTTTTACTGTCCTTTGTTTGAACATAATCATATGCCATGAGAGTACAAAGTTGCTTACATAAGAGAAAAACAAAGTTTACACATATTTTTAATTGGTAATCAGAATGGATTGTAACCATTGAATCCTAGTGCTATTAAGACATATTTTGAATCTATCAATTCTAACAAGTTTAATTTCAAGAAAATGTTCTAATGTTTGATCAAATAAAGCTAAGTCCAGGGCACTCCAGAATACTTTAAGTGATGCTCATGGGCTTATTGTGGTTTAAATCTTTATTGGGTGATAACAAACTTTGTGATCTGAGAGAGGGAATCAGAGGTTCATTTCCTTTAAATGCTTAAGTTCATGTTGGACTAGCATTTTAATAGGTACCATAGTGTATTAATTTCCATTAAGTCTATGGTCCGAGGAGCCTAACATGACTTAGTTTCAATTTAATACTTCAATAGATGTCAAAGGGTATTAATTTCCACTAAGTCTGTGGTCGAAGGAACCTAACATGACTTAATTTCTGTTTAATACTTCAATAGATGTCAAAGGGTATTAATTTCCACTAAGTCTGTGGTCCGAGGAACTTGACATGACTTATTTTCTATTTAATACTTCAATAGATGTCAAAGGGTATTAATTTCCACTAAGTCAGTGGTCTGAGGAACCTGACATGACTTAGTTTTTGTTTAATACTTCAATAGATAGAGAAACACATGATACATGATCGGAACGAATTAAAGAAGAACTAAACAGGGCTATTTTTATTAATAATAATACCTCTTTAGGTTGTTTACATTCCAAGGATGGAGTACAGTTTTTTCGTCTAGATCCTCCAAATAGTACGCACCTATTCCTGCCACCGAAGTGATTCGATACGGCCCTTCCCAGTTAGGCCCTAATTTTCCCCAGGCTGGATTCTTTGTAGTCCCAAAACTTTTCTCAATACCAGATCTCCTGAGGCCAACGGTCTTAGATTTACATTAGTATCATAACCTTGCTTGAGCTTATGCTGGTAGTAGGCCAGTTGGACCATTGCATTCTCTCTTCGCTCATCAATCAAGTCTAGACTCTTTTCCAACAACCCATCATTGCCATCCGAGATAAATGTATTTGTTCTTAGCGTCGGGAAACCTATTTCCAGAGGGATTATAGCCTCGGCCCCATATGTCATTGAGAAAGGGGTCTCTCTTGTTGACCGTCAAGGCGTTGATCGATACGTCCAAAGGACATATGGTAATTCCTCCACCCATTTACCCTTTGCATCATCCAACCTCTTTTTAAGTCCATTCACTATAACCTTGTTGACAACTTCAACTTGCCCATTTCCTTGTGGATAGGCTGGAGTGGAATATCTATTCTTTATCCCTAGGTCAGAACAGTATTTCCTGAAGGCTTTGCTATCAAATTGAAGGCCATTATCCGAGATGAGGGTATGGGGAACCCCGAATCGAGTAACGATATTCTTCCAGATAAACCTTTTGACATCCACATCTCTGATATTAGACAAAGGTTCAGCTTCGACCCACTTGGTGAAATAATCTGTGCCGACCAGTAGATACTTTTTATTTCCTAGTGCTTTAGGGAAAGGACCAACAACATCCAAACCCCATTGAGTAAAAGGCCAAGGGCTGGAAAGAGGTTTAAGAACTCCTCCAGGCTGGTGAATGTTTGGCTCGAATCTCTGACACTGATCACATTTTCTAACATATTCTTGTGCTTCCTTTTGCATGCCCGACCACCAGTATCCTTGAGTAATGGCCCAGTGAGATAAAGATCTTCCTCCTATGTGACTTTTGCAAATTCCTTCATGTAGTTCTTCTAGGAGTGATTCTGATGCATCGGGATGTACACAAAGCAGATATGGTCCAGAAAAAGAACGTTTGTACAACTTTTTGTCCTCAGACATCCAAAACCGAGGAGCTTTCCTTCGAACTTTCTCAGCTTCTGACTTCTCCTCAGGCAATATATCCCTTTCAAGGAATAGCAGTATAGGATCCATCCAACTCGACCCTAACTTGATTCGATGGACTTGGAGCAAGTCTCTCTTTATTGGGGTAGGGGTGCATAAGTCTTCGACAAGTATCACTCGGGGCAAATCCTGTGCCAAGGAAGTGGCAAGGGTAGCCAAGGAGTCTGCATGGGTATTTCCACTTCTGGGGATATGTGATAAGTCGAAGAATTCAAATTTTGTTTGTATACGCCTAACTTGGCCCAAATATTCCTGCATTCTTGTATCCCGAGCTTCCAATTCCTTTTTTACCTTGCCTACGACTAGTCTTGAATCTGAGAACATTTCCACTGTCTTTCCACCCATTTCCTGGACCATCGCCATTCCCATCAATAAAGCTTCATATTCTGCTTCGTTGTTTGTAGCCGAAAACCCCAACCTCAAAGATTTTTCAATGGTGATCTTCTCAGGAGATACCAGAACCAACCCCACTCCTAAGTCTCGTTGGTTTGCTGCTCCATCCACATATACTTTCCAGGGTGAGGGATATTGTGCGGAGATTAGGCCAACTAATTTTTCATCCATGCCATGCTGCTTCACATCTATTTCTTCAGGAAATTCAGCAAATTCGGCTACTAGGTCAGCGAGGGCCTGGCCCTTTACAGAGGTACGTGACATATACTTGATATCAAAAGCTCCTAGAATTATGCCCAATTTGGCAATCCTTCCGGTATAATCCGTGGTCCGAAGTATTGACTTGAGTGGAAACTGAGTTAGGACAACCACGGTGTGTGCTTGGAAATAATGGGGGAGTTTTCGTGTAGCATGCACTACTGCCAAGATGGCCTTTTCCAGTGGTAAATACCGCACCTCGGCTTCATGAAGTGACTTGCTTACGTAGTAGACTGGTTGTTGTATGCCATTGTCTATTCGTATCAAAACAAAGCTTATTGCATGAGAGGCTACTGCCAGGTAGGCAAACAAAACCTCGTCCACCTCAGGACTGGACATGATGGACGGCCGAGATAGGTACTCTTTAAGCTATTGAAATGCTACAACACACTCCTCGGTCCATTCAAATCCTTTCCATTTATGCAGCAAAAGGAAAAAGGGTCTGCACCTATTTGCTGACCTAGAAATAAATCGGTTTAAAGCAGCAGTCATCCCAGTCAATTTCTGGACCTCCTTGGGGTTCCGAGGTTGTTGCAAGCTATTAATGGCCTTAATCTGATCAGGGTTCACCTCAATTCCCCTATGAGTCACCATGTAGCCCAAAAACTTTCCTAAGCCTACACCAAATGAACACTTAGAAGCATTCAGGTGTAACTTGTGCTTTCTCAGAATTCCAAAAATGTTAGCAAGGTCTCCCACATGCTCAGACACCACCTTGCTCTTTACAACCATATCATCAATATAGACTTCAATGCTCCTGCCCAACTGTGGTTCGAAAATTTTAGTCATCATCCGTTGATAAGTAGATCCTGCATTTTTCAAACCAAAGGGCATCACTTTGTAATGATAGTTTCCAGTGGGAGTGACAAAAGCTGTCTTTTCCTGATCTTCCAGCGCTAATGGTATTTGGTGATATCCTTGAAAGGCATCCAAAAAACTCATCAGAGGATGGCCTACCGTCGCATCCACCAACTGATCTATCCGAGGCATAGGGAAAGGATCTTTGGGACAAGCCTTATTGAGGTCCGTGAAGTCCACACACACGCGCCATTTCCCAGTTTTCTTTTTCACCACCATCGTGTTAGCTAATCGCTGAGGATAGAAAACTTCCTTGATAGCCCCTGCTTGTTTGAGCTTTGTTACTACATTTCTGACAGCCTCGGCGTGCCCTTTTAATGAATGCCGAGGTAGTTGTCTCTTCGGAGTGATGGAAGGGTTAACATTCAAATGATGACAAATGAAACTTGGATCTACACCCGGGGCTTCATACGCGCTCCATGCGAACACATCAACATTTTTTCTAAGGAATTCAACCAATTGTTCCCTCTCCTGCAGAGTCAGTTGAGCTCCAACCTGAAAGAACTTCTCCGGATCATTGCCAACAATTACCCTCTCTAGATCTTCACATTTCGCTTCGTGGCTGGTCCATTGAAGGGCAACGTCGGAGTTTCTGATTGCTATAAGCCATTATCAGCGGTGGCCGAGATTTCAGCCTCAGGCCAATGTTGGATGGCCGCTACTAAGCATTGTCTGGCTGTAGGTAGATTTCCTAATATTTCCAAGACCTGGCCTCTAGATGGGTACTTCATCTTCTAGTGAAGAGTAGAGGAGATGGCTCATAGGGTATGAAGCCAGGCTCTACCCATAATGGCCGTGTATGGAGAGAAAGCATCTACAACAATGAAGTCCACCTCCACCACATCCGGGTCGATCTGCACGAGTAATTTGATCTGACCTTTCGGAATGACCATTTTACCTTCAAAACTCACCAGAGGAGAACTGTAGGCTGTTAAGTTTTTAGGTTTCAAATTTAGCCCCTTATATAGGTCAGGATACATTATCTCAGCTCCGTTGCCTTGGTCAATCATCACCCTTTTCACATTGTATCCACCAATTCTAAGTGTAACCACTAAAGCATCATTATGGGGCTGTATGGTTCCAAGTTTGTCCTCATCTGAAAAACCTAACACCAGTGGGATGCCCATCTTGACTCTCTTCGGCATAGAACTTGACTCCTCGGATGGGTAATGGGATACCGACATTACTCTGGAGGGACAAGATCTGGTCCTCCTTGGGGCAACAAATATGACATTTATTGTGCCGAGAGGGAGTTTTGAAGAAGCATCTCCCCGAAATTCCGAACCCGTTTGGCTTCCCTGTCCATTGGAATGATGCAAGAGTTGCTTTAATTTCCCTTCCCGGACCAGCTGGTCCAAATGGTCCCACAAGTTTCTGCAATCCTCGGTGGTGTGTCCATGGTCCTGATGATATTGGCAATAAAGGTTTTGATTACACCTCGTAGGATCTCCTGCCATCTTGTTGGGCTATTTAAAGAACGGCTCGTTTTTAATCTTCTCTAGCACCTGCTGTACTGGTTCTCGAAACATAGCATTAACCACCTAGGTGTTGGCAGATCCTGGCTGCCCAACAAAGTCTTTCCGAGGTCAGTTATTATTGTACCAGTCCGACCTGAAATCCCTCCTCTCCTAAGGGATCACCTTAGCCTTTCCTTTCCCCTACAGTTGGTCTTTTTCTACCCTTCTATACTTGTCAATCCAATCCATAAGTTGACGTACACTGGTAACAGGCTTACCAGTTAGAGATTTCCTCAGATCATGCTCGGCTGGAAGGCCAGCCTTGAAAGTACTAATGGCCACATCGTCATAGTCTCCTTCTATTTCGTTAAACATCTCCTAGTATCTATCTGAGTAGGCCTTCAGAGTCTCCCCCTCCTGCATGGACATAGGTAATAAGGATCCCAAAGGCCAAGGAACCCTACTACAAGTGATAAAGCGAGCACCAAAGGCCCAGGTAAGTTTCTTAAAGGAGTCAATAGAATTCGCCTTTAAACTATTGAACCACCTCATCACCACTGGGCCCAAGCTAGATGGAAAGACCTTACACATCAAAGCCTCATCTTTAGAATGAACGGCCATCCTTTGACTAAAATGACTGACATGTTCCACTAGATCTGTTCGACCATTATAAATTGTGAACGTGGGTTGATGGAATCGCCGAGGAAGACTCGCACCTTCTATGTTTCGTGTGAAGGGTGACTTAGAAACTTGGCTCAACGCCTTGTTCATGGCATCGTTCCCCAGGCCTTTGCGAGGCGGGCTCTTGTACCTACGCCTATGGTGGTACTCCTCGTCATAGGAGAAAGTCTCGCTGGGCGGAGTTCTGGATCTCCATCTATAACTAGCACCATCTGTCTCTTCAGAGGACAGCTCGGAGTTGGGCGATGAATGTCTTCGTCGTGCGTGACGCAATTTCCTCTTCAATTCAACGATTTCACGTTGCATGTCTCTATCATTCTTTGCATGGGAAACACGGCTCTTCCCTCGAGACTAACCTTTACTGGTATGAGTTGTGTGCACACTTCCTTCACGATCTTCTCTCTGTTCGAGGCTCCTACGCGGATTGCTATGTTGAGACCCCCTTGATTCTGCTTGGTGTAGATTAGCATCCACCTGGTGTGGTCCTGTTGCTGCCTGGTGTGGACCTGCTTCTTTCATCTTAAACGTTGTACCCGAATCTCTTTCAGAATAGATCAAGTCTTCCCCATAGACGGCACCAATTGTAAGGACTGGATTTGGATTGGACCTAATATAGGATTGAGTTTTAGCCCAACAAGCCCAAACAATGAATTTGTAGAGCGTAAGTGATAGAATTAGTTCTATTCCAGAAGAAAGACAATGATAGTTGCTAATTTAAGAGCATTAAACACAAATAAGATAAGAAAATCTGTCCTCGGCACGGCCTGAGGAACTATGTTAGAGTGTCTTGTTGATGAACAAAGTTACAAGGGTTCAAAGTATTATTCCAAAGATTTCTTGGTTTTTCTTATCCTTTCCCTTTAGGCCACCTTCCCATGCTATATATTACAATCTTGGTATCATCTCTACCATACACGTATAGGTTAGATTCTAGGAACTCCTTCTTGTACCATCCAACACTTCCTAGAACCATCAACTAGTAGCTGTAAGGCTGCTTGACCACTATTCAGGTATCACCTCCACATTAATGCGAATAGAGAGTTAGTTGGGAGGCATTTAATGTGGAGGTAGCAGCTTTTGAAGATATTCGTTGCCTCTCTTTACTTGTCCTTTATCCAATATCCGACTTCTAGTTGTGATGCAACCTTGAAGAATGTCTAGGATGATAAGACATTCTTACTGACCTCGGATCTCCGTTTCCGAGATGACTTTTCTCCACGGACATATTTTGAATTATCACATACAATCTTTATTTCTTCTTCTTGTACCATTCCCATTATAACCTTATTTGACTATCCTCAGATTGGCTAATATCCTTGGATTGGGCCATAGGCCCAATTCGTACAACTTTAATAGTACCTCCTGGCTAATTGGCCCCCACAATTATCATTTTATTATTTTTTAACAAAATTGTATTTTATAATTTTTTTTAGTCTTATCTTCTTCTCATATAATTTCTAACCAGATAAAAATCATAATTTGATTACAATCGAAATTCTTCTACTACAATTTATTTGTTCATATCCTATCAAATTCTATTTCTTTTTTTTTGGATAAATAATAAAACAAAAGTAGCCACCGCCCACCATTACAGTCTCTTTTTATTTATTTAAAATATGCATCCTACTAGGTTGATACCTATACAATACCTATGGGAAACTATTTTAAATTATAAAATAATTTTTCTATTAACTTTTAATTAATAGTTTTTTCATGTAGGACTCTTTATTTTTTTTCTTTTAAAATATATGTGATTTTAAATTTAACTATCTCGTGCATCGCACGGGTTAGCAACTAGTATTATCTATTATAAAATAAAATTGGTTCCCTACACTTTGATTGTGTCAACTAGAAGTCTTTTGTCATTCTTTCCTTATATTTTCTTTTTTGTTTTTCTTCTTATATCATATGGACAATCTTTAACTCATTATTATGCACAATTAGAACTTTTTTTTAATCCCTGATAACAAAAGAGTTGTCAACACATTACTATGTTAAAATTATCAAGTTAATTTTTCTATGAGTGTGTCTCAATAAGCTTTTTTTTTTTTTTGAAAAATAAGTTGTACTTAAAAAAAAAATGCGAAGTTTAAAAAAAATACATAAACAGGAAAATAAGCTCATCCGAATATGCCACCCAAAACTTTATTACCAAAGTTCCAAGTATTTTAAACATCAATTATAAATTTTACGACTAAAAGTTTGAAATAATTTTTCTTTGAGGTAAAAGGTAGAAATTTTATTGATGATAAATATACATGACATATGACAACCCTAACCATTATAACAACACAAGGCTATCAGGGGAAGCAGCAACTGGTCTGCAAACCAGACAATTATGCAGAAACAAAACACAAGGCCATGGCCAACAAAAGCTGGTTCTCATTCTTGCAATTCTACAGAAAATACAAATAGCCAGAGCCACAAAATGGCCATGACCATTACAATAATAGAAGGCCATCTGCATACCAGACAATTATGTAGAAAAAAACACAAGGCCGTGGCAACACACAAAGCAGAAGCTGAATCTCATTCTAGAAATTCTACAGAAAATACAAACAGCCAGAGCCATAAACTGCCAATGACCATTGCAATACATAGTGCATGAGCTAGTCCTTAGTCCAGCAATTATGCATAAAATACAAACACAAACACAAAGGCCAGTGACAAACATTACAAAAAAACCCCACAAAGATATACACAAGCAGACCATTCAATTATTTGTTTGAGCAGCTACCAATCTTTGATATTCCTACAGAAATCCAATTGCTCCATCAAATATAGACTGGGGGTGAGTTTGGATATGTTCAAAATAAAATTTATTTCAAGCATTCCAAATTGCCCAAGCAATTACTACCCATCTTTCCAATTCTAGCTGTGAAAGTTTATCTATCAACCAACGAAATAACATGAAGATATCTTGAGCATTGTTAGAGCATTTCTGAATATTTCCTTGGCAAAGGGCCCATACATTTCTTGCAAAAGGACATTCCCAAAGCAAGTGTGCAGCAGACTCCAATTGTTGACCGTAGAACTCACATTGTGGGTCAATTTTTGTCTTTCGGCGATACAAGTTGTCCCTAGTAGGCAAAATATGTGAATGTACTTTCGGTGGTACATTCACACTCCACAGCCTTCTCCATATTCCATGGTCAACCACCATCTTTGAGTGTTCAACCTGTGATTGTTCCTTCATCCATTGTGCTACCTAGTAAGCTGATTTAATTGTAAATTTTTGGGACTTTTTTTCCTTCCAAACCAATACATCCCATGAAGACAACCTTGGCAGAGGCAGCTGCTAAATTTCCATGTGTCCTATATGCAAAAAGATCAAACAGCTTCTCCCTATCTCATTGTCTTGCGGCACTATCAATCAGGTCTTTCACATACAAATTAGGCTGAATCTCTCCCAGGAAAACTGGTTTGTGTGTCAACCATTTATGCGTTGAAACTTCAATGTAACTTCCATCCTACTTGCCACTTTGATCCTGCTTTAATAATATCTCTAGCTACTAAAAGACTTCTCCAAACATATGAAGGATTGTTGCCCATCTCTGCATCCATAAAAGAGCAATTTGGAAAATATTTTGATATAAATACTCGATAGAACAAAGAGTGAGTGTTATGAATCAAATGCCAAGCTTCTTTAACTAGCATAGCTAAGTTGAAAGCTTGGATATCTCTAAAACCCATTCCACCTCTTTCCTTATTAGTACAAAGATTTTTCCAATTGATCCAATGGATTTTCTTCTCATCTTTAGATTGGCCCCACCAATAATTTGCAACTATGGAGTTAATAGAATCACATAAAGCCTGTGGGATTTTAAAATACTCATAGAGTAGATGGGAATAGCTTGAGCCACTATTTTGATTAAAGTTTCTTGCCCTGCTTTTGAGATAAGTTTTTCCTTCCATCCCATCACACTATTAGTAATCTTTTCCCGTAGATCTTTAAAAGTATTGACCTTAGATTTTCCTCCAACCATTGGCAAGCCAAGATACTTTTCACAATCCTCCATAATTCTTGCACCCAACAAAGCTTGTATATCATGCTTTACTTCTGCTCTTGTATTCTTGCTAGAAAAGATAGAAGTTTTTTGTCTATTAATAGCTTGACCTGATGCCGATTCATAGTACTCAAGCAAGGTTAGGAGATACTAACATTCCTCCACAATAGCTTGGCAGAAAATAAAGCTATCATCCTCAAAAAGGAGATGAGAGTTACATACCCCATTTGTACATGATAGAATACCATGAAGATTTTGTGATGCCACTATCTTTCTAATAAGAGATGAGAGCCCCTCCGCACATAGTAGAAACAAGTATGGGGATAAAGGATCTCCTTGTCTTATCGAGCATCAATGCCCAAGTTGAGCATGATTTGCCAAAAAAAACTCATTCAACCTGATCATAAGCTTTACTAATATCCAATTTAATAGCCATATGCCATTTCTTCCATGTTCTTTTATTCCTCATCCCGTGTAATACTTCAAATGATATAGTAGTATTATCAATAATATTTGGTCTTTCACAATGTTTATATTTTTGTCATGTATCTTTAAGTAAATGTTTATTAACTACTTTATTACTCAAATTTGATGATATTTGACGTAGGAATTTTAATTAATCTATGCATCATAAGGAAATAATGCTAGCTGGTTTGAATAATTCTTTTTTTTTTTTTTGGATGAACTAATTTGAATAATTCTAGCTAGGAACAAACATAATTTTGTATATTTATTAAACACTTTAACTAAAACCATTAAATTTATTTTGGCTTCCCTTATAATTGTAATAGTGACTTCAAGAGTTCTTCAACAACAGTTCTCACCTCTACTTTCATTCAACTATATTAGCAAGAGCTAGATGAATATGCATGTATGGCAAAATGAGAACTATTCGTATATCTGTATAAGTGTAATATCATTACAGCACTGCTAGACCAGACCTAACCAAGTTGAAACAGTTGCATGGAGGCCCCAATAATTGATTGGCTGAATGAAAATAATGTCTTTAACATCAAAATAACCAAACCAACGCTCGTTAACAAGTAACAATCCTTCATTTTTAAAAGTTTAAGGACTGTCAATTCTCATTGTGAAATTATAGTTTCAAATACGTGATTAGGTTCAGCTTGACAAAAAAAAGCATTATTGTCCATAACACGCATGCGTATCTGGAATTCGTACATTTTTATCTTTTCATGGTGTCTAATAGTTTTGGATTCTTAAATGCTACGGACACAAAGTTAGATTTCTGTTCTAACTAAACAGCTACATATGGACCATAGGGCATTGTGAAATGTTTGCCTATGCACATTCTTCGCATGAATCGTGAAAGATTTATATGGACCAATAGAGTGTGTCAAATCAAACAGAGAATGTGTTTAATTTGTATATTTCCGAGGAACACGAATGACGATGCATCTTATCAACACTGTATCATACTTTATTTTAGTTGTAGGTCTAAATCGCTTTACCTGTGCTGATGAGAGCATTGCTCTATGCTCATACGTTGGTACAACCGAGAAGGTAGGAGTTATGGGTCGTGTATCAAATCAAACAGAAATTGACCTTGAATGCATTATTATGAGGCATCCCTTTTGTGGTTCAATTTTTTAAAATTGACATCATGTCTAGTTTTATTTCAAGTAATCTTCTATGATAATAAGATACCTAAAACAATAAATACTACTAATAGAACTTTCAACTTCCATTATATTTTATAGTCCTTTCAACTTCCATTCCATACATAGAGAGTTTTCCTTAAAATTTAGGTGTTGCGATTCAATTCTGATGGAAACATTGCTTGGGAGTTGGGAGTTAAGGAGCATATATAGTACAAGGGTTGGTTTTGTTTTGGTTTTTTTGGTTTTAAAATAAGAATTAAAGGAAACCCCAATTCAATTGACGAGTCCGCTAACACACACCACATCTTTGATATTGGTATGGAAACCAATTAATGATGGAGAAATTTTCTTTGATTTTAGGATTTTTTTTTTTTTAAATCTTTCTCGTTTTCCTTCCCATTTTGAATGTTAGTAGCATTCTTGGCTGAAATTCTTCATATTCCTTCCTTTTTCCAACTGTTTTAGCTTAATTGTTTGATGGATTGATGTCTCTTCCTTTTTATTGTGTGTGGAAGAAGTAGTTCAATTTTTTTTTTTTTTTTTTTTTTTTTGTGTGGATAATTCGATAGTTGGGAAAAAAGAATTTAAATCCTGGATGTCTCTGTTGAATGTACCAAGAAATGTCAACTAGTTGAGTTACAACTAGTTAAAATTAGTTATAATTAATTGCTAAAAAAAGAGAGAAGAGGGGAGGAAAAAGAATTGAGTGAATATAGGAAGAAAAGTGGGAAGAATAATGGGCAAACGTGACAAAGATAGCTAGACAACTTTGAGTATGAGAATGATCAAGATTATTGTACAATATAATTGTTTTTATTGCTAAATTAGATTTATCATCAACGTAAGTGCTTGAAATTCGTTATTTGGTTCGTAAGAGAACAAGAAAGATCAACTGAAAATGAGTAATGCTATATAGACAAATCAAAGGATAATATATATGTGTGTGTGTTCTACAAACCTGTGTAGTGAATCCAAAATAAGTAATTCTTAATAGAAATATAAGGGCAACAAATTCAACTTTTGTAAGTGTTGACATTTATCTCTACATGAGAAAGATTATAATAACATGAAGAATTGAATGAATTAAGAACATATCATGTAAAAGCCAATTAGGCAATACAATATTCAACTCAAAATAAACTTACCATAAGAATCAAATAATCATCATGCCCATAAAATATCTTTAATCAACATGATTTGTTAACATAAAATCCATGTCAATATAGGATTCTAAAATTCTCACAAATATTTCTAGGCATGCATCATTATGATAATGAACAAATTAATTGGTGAAATTACAAATTCTTACGGAATAATTGAGTGAATTAGGAGTGTCACATGTAATAGTTGTTCATATTGAAGAGCAAAAGCGCAACTTTTACTTTTAACTTATTGTAAAGTGAAAGAAATAGCTAGTATAGATAGAAAAATTGAAAGATACAGAAACTAGTTCTTTCAGGTATTCTATATTATTCATTCCTTTTATGGGCATAGAGTTATAATGATTGAATACTTTAAAGGTGAGAAATTTAACCTATGAAAAGTTAACGGATGCCTTAAGGGTATCAGTTTAGAAAGTATTTTTAGAATTTTTTATGAGAAGAGAAAAAGGTAATAAAAAAGATTGATAGTTTTTTGTATTTTTCATAAAACTAATATCAATATTTTCTTAAAATGATTAATTAACAAATACTCAAGTGACATTTTTAAACCGAACCTTTTAACTAAAACCAAACCCAAGACAAGAGGTAGAAACTGAAGTGATGGAAACCAAAGCGATTGAAACTCAAATGGACATTCACTACCATTATATTAATTGAAAGGTTGTCATTTGTCAGTGGTCACCCAAGGTTGTTCTGGTTGGGCCACTCAGCTGAGAACCCATGTTTCATTCTTTCATCTTCCCTCTCCTTTTTTATATTTTACTTGTTCATGGTAGAGATGGGCTGGACCCTTAGTGATCTTCTTGGTCCTGAAGTATTATTTAGCTTGAAAAGAAATGTTGGATTTTATTTTAATTTTTTAATTTTAGAAATGAGAGAATTTGAACCCTCCTATAAAAATACTAAAGAGTGTCAGTTGAATTACAAAACTCTTGATAGATTGCAGAGTAAAAAACTTGGAAAACCCAATTATATTTTTCAGCCACTAATGCTACACTCTATATGAGAAAGGAATATCACACAATATCTTGCAGAAGGTTGACACAAACATGGTACAAGTTCATGAAAATTGCATTGCCATATTTTAGTTTGAATTTGGAGAAAGGAATTCAATTCACCTGTTAAAAGGTACAGAAATCACACTCCTAATGGATTACTTTTTGTAAGGTTGAATTTAATCAACCATCTTATTGGCTTTATTCCGTGCCAAATTTGCTTGTATTTCAGCATTTAGTAACCCTGTATTTAGGTGGGCTTGTTGTAAGGGTAGTGAGTGAGATAGAGTGAAGATTGCTCAAGAGTGTGCAAGAAAACAGAGACTCGCGGCTTGATCTCGCGGATGACTCGCGGCTGCAAGCCCCCAGACACAGCACACGTGCCAAGCATGCCAGAAGGTGAACAGTCATGCTAACTGGTGCACTACAGGACAAAACAGGACAACTGGCCATACGGTTATCTCGTGACTAGATCTCGTGACTCAGTCAAGTCGCGAGGCCAAGCCGCGAGCCAACCCTATTTTGAAAAACCTGACGTTTCACATTCTCCTCTCACCTCAATATAAATACCCCTTATGCCCACAAATGAGAGAGAGCTTCCAGAGAGAATTTTAAGAGAGAAACCCTAGAGTAAAACAAGATTGATTCATCTACAATCTTTACATAAGTGTCTCTTCAAATTCCTCAACTCCCTTCCTCTCCATTGCCAAACCCTTGAGAGGCTTTTTACCAAAACCTTGTTCTCACCATATCCATTACTGTGAGAGGGCTGTTTGGTATTATGGGAAGTAGTTAGGAAGGAACTAATCTTCATTGGTTGATGCTATGGTCTAGTAGCGGAATCCGGGAAGCTAGAAAAGAAAAAGGTTCGGCGCAACCTCGTTGGAGCAAGAAACTTGGAGGGCTTAGGTGCACTGGATAGATTAGGCTTGGAGGGTCTATTGCTATCCATGTATCCCAACTACATTTTCTAGTGGATTGTTTACCGCTTGGAGGGCGGCGGAGAGGTTTTACGCCGAGGGCTTCAGTTTCCTCTTTGATAACACATCGCGTGTTGTCTTTGTGTTTGCATCTTCCTTCCCTTTTATCTTTGCCTTTTATTATCTGCTGTGGGTTGTGATTTTAATTTGGCTTAGATAGTTTTTCCAATTCTATATTATAGCTTTTGTTCATTTTTCGCACACTAGTTGTTTGACATAAAGCTTGAATTGGTTAATTTGTAAATTGGGGGTCTAAACGTTCAAGGGTGTTTTTACACTATTTGAACTTTCAATTGGTATCAGAGCAGGTGCACTTGTTGTGGTTTTATTACCTAAGTGCGATCCTAGACCCCTGTGTTATGGTAGCTGTTATGGAAAATACCATGTTGAATTGTAGCTTAAGTGTTTGTGAAAATGACTCTATGCATATGTTTGAAGGGTGTCTTACCAATGAACTTGCAGAGTTGTTAAAAACTAAGAAACATGCTAGGATATTTGTTCACATGCTAGAATATTTTGAAAATCAGAATCATATCTTACACAGTAGCATATCTGAATCTAAATCGTTGATTAAGAAATATAAAAGAAAGAACAGAATGTTGTGTGAGATGATTGAGAATCTGAAAATGAAAGGTCAATTTGACAGAAGCATGAAAACTGATGATGAGTCTTTGTTTAAAGATCAAGAATGTTTGTCTCATGTTAGCTTATTTGTGCATACCTCATTGAAGGTGTTTAATGCATGCTTGTGGTATCTTGACAACGGTTGTTCTCGTCATATGACAGGGGATAAGTCACTATTTAAGACACTCAAAGAAAAGGTTGGTGACTATGTGACTTTTGGTGATGGAAGTCATGCTCAAGTCCTAGGCAAAGAGACTATCGAGATACTTGGATTATCGCTGTTGAAAGATGTGTTATACATAAAAGGGCTGAAGGCAAATCTGCTGAGCATCACTCAAATTTGTGATGATGATTTCCTGGTACAATTCTCTAAGAAGGGATGCTTGATCATCAATGAAGAAGGGATTCAGGTCTTGGAAGGAAATCAGACTACAGACAACTGTTATGGAGTAGTTCCCACGGCACCCATTTCGTGTAGAAGTGCTCATGTTGATATGTTGGAACTTTGGCATCACAGATTTGGGCATGCGAATTTCAAACAAGTAGCTAAAGTGTCCAAACTCGAAGCAGTTGAGGGACTTCCTAAGTTTGGAAAGGTGAAGAAGACCATTTGTGGTGCATGTCAAATGGGAAAGCAAACAAAGGCAAGTCATCACAAGGTGAATGTAATTGCTACTTCTCGATGTTTGGAGTTACTTCATGTTGATCTAATGGGGCCTACCAGAACTGAAAGTCTAGGAGGAAAAAGATACATTATGGTCACTATGGATGACTACTCAAGATACACTTGGGTTGAATTTCTTAGAGAAAAATCAGAAGCATGTGAGAGGTTGGAAATTCTGTGCAAGAAACTACAAAACGAGAGAGCGGTCCCTATTGCCAAAATAAGAAGTGATCATGGGAGGGAATTTGAGAATGCAACATTTGAGTCTTTCTGTGAAAAGAATGGAATAAAAAGGGAATTTTCAGCCCCCAAAAATCCACAACAAAATGGAGTGGTAGAGAAAAAAAATCGGGTGATTCAGGAAATGGCGAGAGTCATGTTGCTTAACAAGCAAATACCTCAAAAGTTTTAGGGAGAAGCTGTCAACACCTCGTGCCACATTGGCAATAGAATATTTTTCCGAGTAGGAACAAAGAAGACCGCCTATGAGATTTGGAATGGAAAGAAGCCTAGAGTGAAGTATTTCCGGGTGTTTGGAAGCAAATGTTATATCCTAAATGATCGGGAGAATCTTGGGAAGTTTGATGCAAGAAGTGATGAGGGTATTTTTCTTGGGTACTCTACTACGAGTCGAGCGTATAGAGTTTTTAACAAGAGAACTAAGACAGTGATGGAGTCCATCAATGTCAAGATTGACGATGCCTTATCTAAGGTGGAGATGATTGATGATGGAGAAGGACCGAGCACCAAAGAACCCGATGTTGAGGTCGAAGCTCTTGATATAGAAGTTGAAGAACCTACACCAGAAGAAGAATCGACTCCCATCAACCCAAGAATGGAAACGAGATCGATGTCTAGAACATCAAGTCCTCTTACTCCTCCGGAAGTCCATCCTCCCATCTCTCGAAGTGATGAAGTTTCCACATCAAAGAAGCCATCTTCAAGAGTAATTAAGAACCATCCGGAAAGCAACATCATAGGGTCCCTAGATGAAGGTCTTCGCCTCAGAAAAGGAAACATCCTGTTGGCCAATCATGTAACATATCATTGCTACCTTGCTCAATTTGAGCCAAAAAGAGTAGAAGAGGCCCTTCAAGATGAGAATTGGGTTGAGTCAATGCATGAAGAGCTGAATCAGTTTGTGAGGAATGATGTGTGGGAACTTGCTCCAAGGCCTGAAAATGTTCATGTCATAGCCATAAAATGGATTTTCAAAAACAAAACCGATGAAGATGGAGAGATAATTAGAAACAAATCTCGGTTAGTAGCTCAAGGGTACACTTAAGTAGAAGGAGTAGACTTTGATGAATCCTTTGCTCCTGTGGCAAGACTTGAATCCATTCGAATCCTCATGTCCATTGCATGCACTTTGAACTTCAAACTCTATCAAATGGATGTAAAATGTGCATTTCTGAATGGATACCTAAATGAAGAAGTGTTTGTTGAGCAACCAAAAGGATTTGAGGATCCTCACTTTCCTAATCATGTGTTGAGATTGAAGAAAGCCCTTTATGGCTTAAAACAAGCACCTAGAGCTTGGTATGATCAGCTTACACATTACCTCCTAGATAGAGGATTCAAAAGGGGATATGCCGACCGAACTTTGTTTGTCAAAAATGATGAAGATTATCTCCTTGTGGCACAAGTTTATGTTGATGACATAGTGTTTGGGGCTACCATTGAAGATCGTGCTATTCAATTTTCTGAGGAGATGCAGAAGGAATTTGAGATGAGTATGGTGGGGGAACTCACATTTTTCTTGGGTATTCAAGTCAAACAACAGAAGGAGGGTATATTTGTTTCACAAGAGAAGTATGCTAGAAACATTGTCACGAAGTTTGGACTAGACTCCAAAAAACATGCCTCCACTCCCATGAGCTCATCTACTAAACTGAATGTTGATTCTTCTGGAGTAGAAGTAAGTCCTACCTTATATAGGAGTATCATTGGGAGTTTACTCTATCTTACAGCTAGTAGACCGTACATTGCATTCAGTGTTGGTGTTTATGCCAGATATCAAGCTAATCCAAAAGAATCTCACCTGACTACAGTTAAGCGAATCATCCGATATGTTAATGGAACTTCAAACTATGGTCTGTGGTATTCAAAAGACTCAAATGCTTGTCTTGCTGGGTATTCAGATACTGACTGGGCTGGTAGTGTAGACGATCGGAAAAGTACTTCAGGAGGCTGCTTCTACCTTGGTAACAATCTTGTCTCGTGGATGAGCAAGAAACAAAATTCAGTGTCTCTATCTATTGCTGAAGAAGAATACATCACCGCTAGAAGTTGCTGCACTCAGCTTCTTTGGATGAAGAAATTACTTCATGATTATGGAATTCCTCAAGAGACGATGTGTGTCTTTTGTGACAACACCAGTGCCATCAATCTTTCCAAGAATCCTGTCCAGCATTCAAAATCTAAACACATAGAGATACGTTACCATTTCATTCGAGATCTGGTAGAGGAAAGAGTTGTGTGTCTTGAGTTCATACCCACCAACAATCAAAAGGCAGACATCTTCACCAAGCCTCTTGATGGTCCACGGTTTGAATCACTCCGTAAGACCATTGGTGTTGGTACAATTCCTTAACTCTCTTATGTGATGTGTGCTTCACATGTTTATAATATGATATGTCTGTTTGTGTTGGGGCACACACTACTTTGTTGATTTTTTTTTGAAACATGATTGTTTGTTTGTCTATTTGTGCATACATTTGGTCAATTTTTTTTCTTTTTCTTCTTATGTGTCAGAAATCCAAAAATCGCATAAAAATTAGAAAATCAAAAAGTTTGATTGACATTGTTGATTTTTTGTCTCAAAACTTGTTTTGCCTTGTACCTTTGTGCTAATGGCTTTGTGCATTTTCGAGCATAGCTTGTTCCTTTGCACCCTTATCACTGTGAGAGAAATCTTGAAATCTATGTGATTGTTGTAAATAGATCTTCAAACTTGTCATGAATGATGAGTGAATGGTTATGTTGATCTTGAGACATGCATAGACTTGTGTTTATATATCTTCCCACTCTTTATTTTTGTTTTTGCTAAAAAGAGCTCACCAAATGTAAATCTCCAAATGAAAAGAGATATTGAGCTGCAAAAGCCTGTCGTACATACTAGTATTCAACTAGGAAAAAGGGAAAGCGACCAAAAATTAAAGTGAATGTTTATTCAAAAAGCCAAAGGCTTGTTCATTAAAGTGAATTATCAAATATCACTCTTACAATGAGAGGTGGTTGTCTCAAAAGGATCAAAAAGATCAATTGTTATGATTGAAAGTGGAGTCAAATGTAAAGCTCCAAGTTATGTTATCAAGTTGTGTGTGAGGTCATATATACATATTTCTATAATTGAGATGGGTTTCATAATCTAGTGCTAATTATGTATGCCTTGGTTGAATTAATCATTGAAGCTTCACATTAGACTATGGACTATCTCATTGTTGATATCCACACACAACACACAAGTTTATGTTCATTAAATGCCATATTCATTTGTGTGATTGTACTTGTTGAAATGTGTTTTCACATACTCAATCTTTGTTGATTCAAGCACAAAAAGATTTTTGAGTATTTTAGGTGTTTTTGGAAATTATTTTGCTCTTAAAAACTGAAAATTTCAAAAATCATTTTTGCCCTGTTTTGGCGACTCAGTCGCGGGTAAGTCAAGTCGCGGGCCTCAGTCGCGTGTTCGCGGGTCTATTTTGACGACTTGTTCGCGAGTGGAAGGACCAGTCGCGAGGGTTACTCAGAGATTTTCGCGGCTCATCTCGCGACTCTCTCGCGAGTAGACCTTCCAGTTGCTAAAAACACTTAGAAAATTTTTCAAAATTTTGTCTTTGAGTGTTTTGGTGGCTTGACCTGGCATCTTGTTGGCGACTCACGTCAGTCGCGAAAATCGCGTGTTCTAGAAAATGAGCTCATTTTCAACACTTTTCTCAAAAAGGGGTTCTCATTTGCCTGTCTTGCACTCTGTGTCTGTTCATTTTCTGATCTTACTTTCACTTTTGCATCTTCACTGTGGTAATCTTCAAACTCTTTCAAGAACTTGTTACCATTCAATCTATCTTCAAGGAAAGGTATGGGTTTTGTTCTCTACTCTGTGTTTTGCTTTTTCCTCATGTTTGTGTTCTCCTTGGTATTCATATTTCTCTTACCTTTGTTTGATAACTTGAGTGTATGATGTTCTCATTTTTGTGTGGTTTTAATCTGACTCACTCTATTGTGTAGCTACATTTGGGTCATTTTTGGCCTTCATTGCTATTTTCTGGACATTCCCATCTAGCTTTTAGGGTTTCTTCATTATCCCTAACTTGACACTAACCCACTGCTAATAATATCTGTTGGATTGTGTTCTTTCTTTTCCTCTATTCATGTTTCAGACTGGAAATGTCACCATTCAAGAAAGCAGCTGTGAAAGGAGGTGGGTCCAAAGGAAAGGAACCTGTCATTGATGTAGATGACTACTCACTTCAAACAAAAGGGACTCGCTCTTCCTCAAATGGTTTTGATCCCAACAAGTTCAGATCCCATGCTGCCTTTCAGTCTCATGAGAATTATTTCAAACATGCTACACTATTACTGGAAAGACCTTTTGACCAATCATCACTTCACGACACTGACATTCCAAAATGGTTTGCTCACAAGGATTGGAATTACCTTCTCTCTGATTTGGATAACGCGTATGAGAATTTGGTAAAGGAATTTTTTTGCCAACGCGATTGTTGAAGGAGAAGAACTTAAGTGCTGGGTTCGGAAAAAGAGTTTTTCAGTCTCTCCAGCATATTTGGCAGAGATCCTTCACATCAACCGACCACTACTTCGTCACTCACCGGTTTATGATGATCTTTGTCCTGATGAGGAACTCCTTAAGGAGGGTCTTGGACAAGACTTGGAATTCTCGTCCAATGGAAACTCCGTCAGTGTTTCCTCTCTTCCTCCAAAACTGAGAGTGCTTACAATTGTGATGTTTCACAATTTGTACCCCTTATCAAGCATTGGGTATATGAACCTCGGACGTGCTTTGTTTCTTCATGATCTAATCTCTGATGTAAAAATTGACATCTGTGCTCATATCTTTCATGTTCTGCGCAAAACGGTTCTACAAACTGAGTCCCAAATGTGCATTCCTTTTTGCTGTCTCATTTCAAGGATCTTGAAGCTCAAGGGAATTTATCCAATCGCAGATGAATCTCCTCACCCAAAACCGAGTCCAATCAACATACGTACATTCAATGCAAGCATTGGACATAGTCGGAAGAGAGCCAAACCGGAAACTTCCGGATCTCACAGTGGCTCTCATTTCAGCACTCTCTCCCTTGATGAAAAACTTGATCACATTGTATCCTCTGTACACGAGTTGAATACAAAGATGTCTGGACTCACATCTACTCTACACCATCACAGCACTCAATGGGATATGAAGTTTACCTCACTTCAAACTCAATTGGATCAGATACAGAGAAGGCTAGAGGAGAATGTATGGCCGATTCCATGACAAAAAGGGGGAGTGATAGCCTGATCAGAGGGGGAGGATATTACCTAAGGGGGAGTGTTTCTGCATTCTTCTTCAGTTTAAGTTGTTATATTGTAGTTGTTATATTGTTGATGTTATTCAGTTTATATTGTGTCTTGTACTCATGTTGCTTTTGTAAGCTTTTAGGGTTATGTTTTATGCATAATTTGTAGGCTTTATGGTTTGTACCTTGCTTTATGCAGCCTTTTATGCTTTGTTTAAATCAGTACTTCTATCTAAATGTATTGCATTTTCTTTTAAGTACTGTCACTCTTGTGCCCTTGTAGGATTGTTCCTAGATGCATATACTTGGTGTATTATGCATTGGTTGAGTGTTAGGCATGCAAGAGACTTGCATTGAGCTTGTTAGCTTGTATGTCCTAGTGTTCATTCCAAGTGTGAATGAGCATTGTGGTCACTACCTTGTAGTGATTACTTGGTTGATCAAGCCATGGTTTGTTTCTTAACTCCATCTTTGCTTGATCACATATTGCCTGTTTCATATGCATTTCACGATTTTCTGCTTACAATGATCATGGTGTATTGTTGTGTTTCAGGAGTCTTATGTTCATATGATTCAAGTGCTTCACAGGTTCTAGAGTTAGGTGTGAATGAGTTTTGCTCAATTGTTCCCAACTCACATGTTAAGTCTAGAGTCTGTTTTAGGGTTTTGTCACGGAATAGCCAAAGGGGGAGATTGTAAGGTTGAATTTAATCAACCATCTTATTGGGTTTATTCCGTGCCAAATTTGCTTGTATTTCATCATTTAGTAACCCTGTATTTAGGTGGGCTTGTTGTAAGGGTAGTGAGTGAGATAGAGTGAAGATTGCTCAAGAGTGTGCAAGAAAACAGAGACTCGCGGCTTGATCTCGCGGGTGACTCGCAGCTGCAAGCCGCCAGACGCAGCACACGTGCCAAGCATGCCAGAAGGTGAATAGTCATGCTAGCTGGAGCATTACAGGACAAAACAGGACAACTGGCCACACGGTTATCTCGCGACTGGATCTCGCGACTCAGTCAAGTCGCGAGGCCAAGCCGCGAGCCAGCCCTGTTTTGAAAAACCTGACGTTTCACATTCTCCTCTCACCTCAATATAAATACCCCTTATACCTACAAATGAGAGAGAGCTTCCAGAGAGAATTTTGAGAGAGAAACCCTAGAGTAAAACAAGATTGATTCATCTACAATCTTTACATAAGTGTCTCTTCAAATTCCTCAACTTTCTTCCTCTCCATTGCCAAACCCTTGAGAGGTTTTTTACCAAAACCTTGTTCTCACCATATCCATTACTGTGAGAGGGCTGTTTGGTATTCTGGGAAGCTGTTAGGAAGGAACCAATCTTCATTGGTTGATGCTATGGTCTAGTAGCGGAATCCGGGAAGCTAGAAAAGAAAAAGGTTCGGCGCAACCTCGTTGGAGCAAGAAGCTTGGAGGGCTTAGGTGCACTGGGTAGATTAGGCTTGGAGGGTCTATTGCTGTCCATGTATCCCAACTACATTTTCTAGTGGATTGTTTACCGCTTGGAGGGCGGCGGAGAGGTTTTATGTCGAGGGCTTCGGTTTCCTCTTCGATAACACATCGCGTGTTGTCTTTGTGTTTGCATCTTCCTTCCCTTTTATCTTTGCCTTTTATTATCTGCTGTGGGTTGTGATTTTAATTTGGCTTAGATAGTTTTTCCAATTCTATATTATAGCTTTTGCTCATTTTCCGCACACTAGTTGTTTGACATAAAGCTTGAATTGGTTAATTTGTAAATTGGGGGTCTAAACGTTCAAGGGTGTTTTTACACTATTTGAACTTTCACTTTTCTTTCTGTTTCACCTTCTACCCACTTTCTTTCAATAAATTTTAACTTGCACAAAGTCAGAGCTTCAAGAAATATCTAAAGCCCACTTGAGAGATGACACAAGAAAGTGTACCCATTGTTTTGTGGGCACCTCTTAAGATATCGTTTAATGTAACTATCTGGTTAGTGGTTGTATCAAGTCAGGTTGAACAAGTCAATCTCATTTATAGCTAACTAGTAATACTGACTGAGTTGGAAATGTTTTTCAGGGATAGTGGCGGCTCCAGAAATTTAGGAGGCATCCCTTTTGTGGTTCAATTTCTAAAATTGACATCATGTCTAGTTTTATTTCAAGTAATCTTCCGGCCCCGGGCCCCAGTAATCTTTTATGTTCATAAGATAGCTAAAACAATAAATATTACTAATAGAACTTTCAACTTCCATTTTATAGTTCTTTAAAAAAATAAAAATAAAAACTTCCATTCCATATATAGAGAGCTTTCCTTAAAATTTAGGTATTGCGTTTCAATCCTGATGGAAACATTGCTTGGGAGTTGGGAGTAGGAGCATATATAGGACAAGGGTTGGTTTTGTTTTGTTTTTTTTGTTTTTTTTTTTTTTTAATAAGAATTAAAGGAAACCCCAATCCAATTGATGAGTCCGCTAACACACACCACATCTTTGATGTTGGTATGGAAACCAATTAATGATAGAGAAATTTTCTTTGATTTTAATTTTTTTAAAAAGAATTTCTCGTTTTCCTTCCTTTTTTGAATGTCAGTAGCATTCTTGGCTGAAATTCTTCATATTCCTTCCTCTTTCCAACTTTTTAGCTTAATTGCTTGATGGACTGATGTCTCTTCCTTTTTATTGTGTGTGGAAGAAGTATTTCAGATTAGATTTTTTTTTTTTTTTTTTTTTGGTGTGGATTATTCGATAATTGGGCCGGGAAGAAGAATTTAAATCATGGATATCTCCGTTGAATGTTCTAAGAAATGTCAACTAGTTAAGTTACAACTAGTTAAAAATAATTAATTACTTAAAAAAGAGAGAAGAGGGGAGGAAAAAGAATTGAGTGAATATAGGAAGAAAAGTGGGAAGAATAACGGGCAAACATGACAAAGATAGCTAGACAACTTCGAGTATGAGAATGATCAAGATTATTGTACAATATAATTGTCTTAATTGCTAAATTAGATTTATCATCAAAGTAAGTGCCTGAAATTCGTTGTTTGGTAGTAAGAGAACAAGAAAGACCAATTTAAAATGAGTAATGTTATATAGACAAATCAGAGGATAATATGTATTTGTGTGTTCTACGATCCTATGTAGTGAATCCAAAATAAGTAATTCTTGCTAGAAATATAAGGTAAAAAATTCAACTTTTGTAAGTGTTGACATTTATCTCTACATGAGAAGGATTATAATAACCTAAAGAATTGAATGGATCAAGCACATATCATGTAAAAGCCAATTAGGCAATACAATACTCAACTCAAAATAAACTTACCATAAGAATCAAATAATCATCATGCCCATAAAATATCTTTCATCAACATGATTTGTTAACATAAAATCCATGTCAATATAGGATTCTAAAATTCTCACCAATATTTCTAGGCATGCATCTTTGTGATAATGAACAAATTAATTGGTGAAATTACAAATTCTTAGGGATCAATTGAGTGAATTAGGAGTGTCGCACGTAATAGTTGTTCATATTGAAGAGCAGAAGCGCAACTTTTACTATTAACTTGTTGTAAAGTGAAGGAAATAGCTAGTATAGATAAAAAAAATTGAAAGATACAGAAACCAGTTCTTTCAGGTATTCTATATTATTCATTCCTTTTATAGGCATAGAGTTATAATGATTGAATACTTTAAAGGTGAGAAATTTAACCTAGGAAAAGTTAATGGATGCCTTAAGGGTATCAATTTAGAAAGTATTTTTAGAAATTTTTATGAGAAAATAAAATGGTAATAAAAATTTTTGATAGTTTTTTTGTATTTTTCATGAAACTGGTATCAATATTTTCTTAAAATGGTCGATTAGCAAATACCTTAATGACATTTTTTAACCAAACATTTTAACTAAAACCGAACCTAAGACAAGTGGTAGAAATTGAAGTGATGGAAACCAAAGCGATTGAAACTCAAATGGACATTCACTACCATTATATTAATTGAAAGGTTGTCACTGACTAGTAATACTGACTTGAGTCAGAAATTTTTTTTGAGGACAGTGGCGGCTCCAAAAATTTTTTTGAGGGTCGTCATTAAGAAACTTAAATTATACAAGATCTAATAAAAAGAGAACTTCATATATTAACAAAAAAAAAAAAAAAAAAAAAAAAAGCACACACACATATGCAAACACATAAAGTCTTACAATTTCCTTCTACAAATTTTCTTATTTTGAAATCGTTACATGATAGTTTCATTATCAACATTGCAAGCTACATCTCTTTTAAAATTTTAGTTGAATAAAATTTTCTTGAACTTTTTATTTTTTTTTTTATTTTTTTTTTTTATGTAAGGACCTATTATACTATTAAGGGGACTAAAGTTTAAGGACAAAATTTGTCTACAAACTAAGTTGTAGCACAAGGCTACAACTCTCACTAAACAAATTAACATTGCTATAATTTGCAAATCTAACTGTTGAATTGCATGTTCTTTATGTTCTTAAAACACATGTTAAGTTTCATGTCAATCGGATGTTATTTAATATTCGATCCATAAACTTATTTTTTTATGTATAATTTTAGACTACAAAAAATTGAAATTTAAACATTTGATTGATTACATAGTTATTGATCTTTGATTTTCTTGAAAATTTTCAAGTATGAAGGATATAAGAAGAAAATGTAATTAAATGGTGGATTTGTTAAAATTCACAACCAATAAAAAAATTATTGAATGGAGTTGTAACCTTAGCTTACAACAAAGTTTGTTGCCAAATTTTGTCCAAAGTTTAGTTATGTTGAGCATAAAAAAATTTTAGAGTTGTCACAAATTTTTTTTTAAGGATAAAAAAATCATATGTTAGGGCATATGTGGAGATTATTAGAGACATATGTTCTGTAAATTGGCTAATCCTTAGACAAAACTCACTTTACTTGTATTTGGGTAGTTCTAAGATGGGTTTGGTACTTCAAAGAACAAGAGTTCAAGGTTAGTATTGAAGTCATGCAAATCTATCCAAGAAACAAGTGAAGAAGTACTGTTCATTAAAGCTTGACGAATAGCTTGATAGATCCATATCCGTCGAGGTTTAATGCTGATGCTCGACAGCAGCTCGACAAAAGCTGTATCTATCGAGAATTACGAAATTCAGATTTCCAGATCTAATTTCACGCATATTCATGTATATTTGTGTAGGTTTCTTTTCTCACAACCCTAGACATATATAAGGATTATTTTAACAGCTTCCAAAGGTGATGCAAGGTGATGCAACTCAATGCAAATTGATTGTACATGCAAATTGTGACCAGAGACAAAATTTGTCTAGTTCATCATATTCTTTGTAGAAGCTGCTGCGTCTTTGCGCCAAGGGTTTTGTAACCAAGGAGTTTCTTGATCTTCATCGTTGGATGAATTGAAGAACTTTACAACCAACATCTTCCTCAAGTTGGTGTGTCAGTCACGTACTTGGATCTGTGCATCAATTGGTTAGTCACGTACTGGGAGTCGTGCATTGAAAGGAGAGATTGTCCATACATTACAAGTCCAATTGGGTATTGGGGTAAGGGTTCAACTGTAGGTTGGTATTAGGTACTGGGATTCCTTTTACTTGTAACTGCTTGTTTTGATAATAGTGGATTATCGAGAGTGGTGACCTTAAATTCACTCGGTGGGGTTTTGCCTTGGTGGTTTTCCCTATTCGTAAACAAATCACCTGTGTCAAATTTATTTTTCGCTGCATTTAACTCAGTTGGTGATTTGTTTGTGCTACCACACTTATTGCATGTAATTGAATCTAATTAATTTCATTTGTCTGAATTAATTGATTAAGTTACCAAAGGGGTCAATACATTCTTGGCCTATCAAGTGGTATCAGAGCAGGCACACTCTGATTAGGGTTAATCTTTGTTGTGTGATCCATTGACCCCTGTTTGTTATGGATAGAGGATAGTCTCTAATTATACCTCCTTTATTTGATGGCACTATGTGTTGGGGGCGGTTTTTTGCGCGTAGCCATGTTTCTTTCACTGGAGGTGTGACTTTGCTAGGCCTGGATTTTTTTTGGGGAGTTCAATCCGGAACTCGACATTGGGCCGCATAAACCAATGGCTTCTGGTGCATTTTAAGCTTACAAAATAGATAAGACCCAAAGTCTTAGAATCACGATAATGGTTGAAATATATAAATAATATGCTTAGCATGATAGTTTTGATTACATGGTGAGTTGATACGTTATTATTATGTTTATTAAGTGATGTCCAATATTAGAAAGTGGTTAATTAAGTGTCATATATCCGTTAATGGGATGAGTCCAATAGTCCATATCCAGCTGCGGTTCATGGTTCATGTTTAACATAATAAGGTATGTCCAGCAATGGTTCATGTCCAAATAATATATGTCCAATGGTAGTTCATTTCCAAAAAATATGTGTCCAATGGTGGTTTATGTCCAAATAATATATGTGCAATGGTGGTAGATCAATTTATTAATATGTATGTTCATTAATGAAGTATTAGTGAGATCATGTTTACTAAATAGTGAGATAATATTAAAGTAACTTGCATCCAGCGGTGCAATAACAATGAATTAACATGTACTTAATAGTGTTATCTTGAAGATAGAGAGATTTTGACTTATCTTGTAGGTTTCTGACTTCAGCTGTACTGCATCACTTTGTTCTTTATATGATTTATGACTCTAGCCGTATAGCGTTAGTGAGCTGATAACATTCCAGCAGCAGAATAATATAAGTACAACAGTACAGTGATAATAAATTAAAATATACTTAATAGTATAATTTTGGAGATAAAAATATAATGACTTATCTTCACAGTTTGTAGCTTCAGCCGTATAATAGCAATGGACTTATAATATTTCAACAGCATGATGAAGTGAGTCCAGCAGTGTGGTATGATATTATGAGTCCTTTCATGGAGACTTCATGATTGAAAGGGAAAAATGGGTGCAACTGGAGGGAGAGAAAACATGTCCAGCCGTGTGCATAGGTTGGTTAAGTTTGTCCCCTTAATCATGCACTTAAATGATTTTCCTCATGTAATGCTCTTTTAGTTTTTAGTCAAGTATGAGTGATATTTTCTTCCATAAGAAGGGCTTTTAATTTTATAAGTTTGTGTCTTTCATAAGAATAGTTTTAAGCATTAGAAACGTATGTCTTCAAAGAGAATGACTTTAATATGAAGTCTTTATGCCTTTTAGGAGAAAGGACTTAATATTGATGTTCATATGTCTTTCATGAGAAGGGCTTTTGTAATATGTTCTTGGAAGAGTATTTGGCATCTTTCAAGATGTATGGAGATAGTAAGAAATATATATACACTTTGTGAGATATGGTGTTTGTAAGATAGATTAGAAAAATATATGTGAGAAATATGTATAGATAGTTTGCGAGGAATGTATTTGTGAAATATATGGAAGTATGAGATAGATAATATGATGGTTAAATATAGTAAATACATGAGCTGATAGTTACTGCTGGAGTGGTTTTTTGTGTTATGTCATAGGTTATGTTGCTTTCTAAGAAGAGAGGTATTGTAAGAGAAATAGAGAAAAAGATGGAGATGTGTTTTTATTTAGCAAAATGATGAAGTTTCAGAATATTAAAGTGTGGGAGAGATGGGTAGTAGTGTGTGCAATAGGTGTTATCTAAGAAGAGGAATTTTGTAAGAGAGATGAAGAAAGATATGGAAATGTTTAGAGATATGGCAGCAAAGTGAAAGAAGTTTCAGAATAAGGGGGTAAGAGAGGGATGGATAGTGGTTCTCTTTAGTGTGTAGCTTAGTCCTCTTTATATAGAGCCAAGTATGTAACTAGATTAGAATTATTGAAGGGAAATTTAGCAAATAAGGAAAAGTCTTTGACAAAGTAAGTGGTTTCATTAGTGGGTTTTTGTTTTTTAGCCAAAAGAAGAAAGTTTGAGACTTTAATGCTACTGGAGCTGTTGTTACAGTTGTCAGTCACAACTGTAGCTGCTGGATGATGTCATCTGAATGACATCTTTTGTTTGAAGGAAAATATTTGGCATTAAATTCATGGTTTGGCTAAAAATGGTAAGATAACCTTTGTGGGATCGTTCTATTTCTGGTACTGCAGCTGGAGGCTAAGGATCTTAGCTTAAAATGATATGATTTCTTTTATAAGACCCTTACTTCTTTGGGTATGACAGCAAGCTGCTGGGATTAGGCATTAATAGGCAAGTGATGTCATTTTAGGATATGTGTCAACTACCTAAGTTGCTACTGGAGCTACTGCAGTTGCTGCTGGAGCTAGTGCAGTTGTTGCTGGAGCTGTTGCAGCTTCTGCAGGAGCTGTTGCAACTTCCGCTGGAGTTGTTGCTAGTATTTTTGGCTAAGTTTCATTTTTTGGAAAATTATATGTTTAGTCCATATATAATTTTGGTAAATAATAGACTAGTTGGTTGATATTTGATGAAGTTTTAGAGATGTAATTATGGTATCTTTTTATTTTAACCAAATCTTGGAAAGTAAGGAGAGCATTTAATGCTAGATATAAGATATTAATATATATTTAGCCATGTGCTTGGGATTGATTTAAATAAAAATAATAATATAATTAATATGAAATGATATTATTATATTTTTAAACTTATATTATATGATGGACATTAATTTTTATGTAAAGAGCATGAGGAGTTTTATCATTTTAAGTGTTATGTGATATGGGAGGCTTACCAAATGTCACCTATTGCACACTAAACCGTCAGAGTTCAGGGAATTGGGGAAGACATGCCAAGCAACATGCTTTCCTTTATCAACTTTGAACCACTGGAGCTTTACTAAACATACTTCTTTGCACTTCAAACCACGACTCCCAAAATTCCCCTGATGAGGCTCATGAGCTTGGATCATGAGCCAAAAAATGAGATGATGTGCTATGAGCTTGAACCATGGGTTTTGACGCCTTTTTGTGTAAATATGGGTTGTTTTGGGCTTCAAAAGAGATTTTTTCCAACATTCATGATAACGTTGATGTGGTGAGGGTTGCCAATGAAATAAAGTCATGTGGTGTGAAAAATTTGTCCTCAACACTATGCATACTGGAAAGTACGCATGAGAACTTTCTTGTAGTCTTTAGATGAGAAAGGTGTGGCAAGCTGTGGAGATTGGCTCGACTAAGCCAAAGGAAGTGCTGACTAATTAGGATGATGCCAAGATCAAAGCGGAAAACTTCAATAGCAGAGCATTGAATGCTTTATTCAGTGCGGTCACAAATGAGGAGTTCAAGAAGATATCCTCTACCGAAACTGCTAAGGAAGCATGGACTATCCTCCAGACAACTTATGAAGGGACTAAGGCTGTCAAGGATTCAAAGCTTCAAAGGCTTACTACGAGCTTTAAAGAGATTAAGATGGAGGAGGAGGATGAGTCATTTGATGAGTTCTATGCCAAGCTAAAGGATATAGTTAACTTTGCCTTTAATCTTGGGGAAACTATTTCCGAACCCAAGTTTGTAAGAAAGGTACTCAAATTTCTGCCTGAGAAAGTCCATGCCAAGATCACTGCTATTGAAGAATCAAATGATATTGACAAAATTCCTTTGACAGAGCTGGTTGGCAACTTGCAAACCTATGAAATGGGTTTGACTAGGATCGGGAAATCGAGCAAAAGTGAGAGCATGGCACTGAAGGCCAAAAGCAGTGATATTGATGAGTATTCTGATGATGAAGATTCCAAGATGAAATCTTACATCACTAGGCAGTTCAAGAAGTTCATGAAGAATGCCAATGCGAAAGGATTTGATAAGGACCATAAGCAATCCAGTTTGTCTCAGTTCAAGAGCCAAGACAAAGGAAAGAAGGATGCTAAGGATGGTGGTCAGTACACTATTCCTTCCGGACCAAAGTGTTTCGGATGTCAAGGTTTTGGACATATGAAACAAGAATGTCCAACATATCTCAAGACTATTGGAAAAAGCAAGGTCCATGTTGCTACCTTGAGTGACACCGAGGTTGAGGATGATTCAGATGACAATGATGACGAGAGAATCTTGAATGCCTTCATTGCTACAGTTGATCCTACTGATGGGGTTTCAGAAACAGTAGATGATGAAGAGGACTTGGTGGACTCTAAGTTTGAGAAAATAGATGAACAAGATGACAGCCATATAGCCTATGCAAAATTGTACAAGGTTTCTGAGAAGCTTGAGAAACTATATAGGTTGGCCACCAAGAAGCTAAGTGAAGTTGAGCTAGATCAAGAGGAGCTCTCCACAAAGTTTGATGAAGCAAATCAAACCATGAGAGCTTTACGGTTCGAGAACAACTTCCTTGTTGAGAAGACAAAAAAACTTGAGCAGAACTGTTACATGTTAGAGCTCAACTAGAGAGGACTTCTAGTGCAAAGCTCGATGAGATGCTTAGCCTTCAGAAATCTGCTTCTGATAGAACTGGTTTGGGGTATGATTTCTCTTCTTCTAATATTGCCTCATCTAGTACCGCTGCGTTTGTCTCACCTGCTAATAATGTTAATTCTGAGAACAATGAATGTAAAACTGATATAGCTAGTGAAAACGTAGACAAGGGTAAATCTATTTTAGGTGCACCCCCTAAGCTTGAAAAGAAAGAAACTAGAAACTCTAGGTCTACGAAAGCTGTTGAGGACAAATTTTTCACATCATATGGCTTCATTTCATTGGTGACCTACACCACGTCAACACTATCATGAATTTTGGGAAAATCTCTTTTAAAGCCCAAAAGAGTCCATATTCACAAAATGACGCCGAAGCCCATGGTCCAAAACTCATGGCGATATAATCTCATCAAAGCCCATAGTTCGAGCTCATGGCATAACATCTCATTTTTGGCTCATGATCCAAGCTCATGAGTCTCATCGGGGGAATTTTGGGAGTCGTGATTTGGAGGGCCAAGAAGTATATTCAGTAAAACTCTAGTGGTTCAAAGTTGATAAAAGAAAGCATTTTGCTTGGCATGTCTTCCCCAATTCCCTGAACTCTGACAAGTTAGTGTGCAATAGGTAACATTTGGTAAGCCTCTCATATCACATAACACTTAAAATGATAAAACTCTCTATTCTCTTTACATAAAAATTAATGTCCGTCATATAATATAAGTTTAAAAATGTAATTATATCATTTCATATTAATTATATTATTATTTTCATTTAAATCAATTCCAAGCACATGGCTAAATATATATTAATATCTCATATCTAGCATTAAATGCTCTCCATACTCTCCAAGATTTGGCTAAAATACAAAAAGATTATAATTACATCTCTAAAACTTCATCAAATATCAACCAACTAGTCTATTACTTACCAAAATTATATATAGACTAAACATATAATTTTCCAAAAGAGGAAACTTAGCCAAAAATACCAACAACAGCTCCAGCAGAAGCTGCAACAGCTCCAACAGAAGCTGCAGTAGCTCCAACAGGTTGACACATGTCCTAAAATGACATCACTTGCCCATTAATGCCCAATCCCAATAGCTTGCTGTCATACCCAAAGAAGTAAGGGTCTTATAAAAGAAATCCTACCATTTTAAGCTAAGATCCTTAGCTTCCAGCTGTAGTACCAGAAATAGAAGGATCCCATAAAAATTATCTTACCATTTTTAGCCAAACCATGAATTTAATGCCAAATATTTTCCTCCAGCAAAAGATGTCATTTAAATTATATCATCTAGCTGTAACAGCAGCATTAAAGTCTCAAACTTTCTTCTTTTGATTAAAAAACAAAAACATACTAATGAAACCAATTACTTTGTCAAAGACTTTTCCTTATTTGCTAAATATCCCTTCAACTAATTCTAATCTAGTTACATACCTGGCTCTATATAAAGAGGACCAAGCCACACATATTACGACCACCATCCATCCCTCCCTCACCCCCTTATTCTGAAAGTTCACTCATTTTGCTGCCACATACACATTTTCATACTTTTCCATCTCTCTTACAAAATCTCTCTTCATAGATAACAACACAACACACATATTATGACACACGATTATCCATTACCCATCTTTCCCACACTCCATTATTCTAAAATATCATCATTTTGCTGCTCATAAACACATTTTCCATCTCTTTCTCTATTTCTCTTGCAATACCTAACTTCTTAGAAAGCAACATAATCAATGTCATAACACAAAAAACAACTCTAGCGGCAATTTTTACTACATTTAACCTTCATATTATCAATCTCATACTTCCATATATTTTACAAATACATTCCTCACAAACTACCCATACATACTTCCCACATATATGTTTCTAATCTATCTTATAAACACCTTATCTCACAAAATATATATATTTCTTACTATCTCCATACATCTTAATAGATACCCAACACTCTTCCAAGAACATATTATAAAAGTCTTTCTCATGAAAGACATATGAACATCAATACTAAGGCGCTTCTCCTAAAACGCACAAATACTTCATATGAAAGTTATTCTCATTGAAGACATACATTTCTAATGCTTAAAGCTATTCTTATGAAAGGCACAAACTTATAAAATTAAAAGCCCTTCTTATGGAAGGCAATATCACTCATACTTGACTAAAAACTAAAACAGCATTACATGAGGAAAATCATTTAAGTACATGATAAAAGGGATAAACTTAATCAACCTATGCCCATGGCTGGACATATTCTCTCTCCCTCCAATTGCACCCATTTTTCCCTTTCAATCATAAAGTCACTATGAAAGGACTCATAATATCATATTGTACCGCTGGACTCATTTTCTCATTTTGCTGGAATGTTAAGTTCACTGATGTTATACGACTGGAGCTATAAACTATGAAGATAAGTCATTATATTTTTATCTTCAAATTTATAATTAAGTATATTTTATTCATTATCATTATACCACTCAACTAATGTCATTATACCACTGGAATGTTATTAGCTCATTAACACTATATGGTTAGAGCCACAAACTATGAAGTAACACCATACAGCTAGATCCACAAACTATAAAGTAACGCTATACGACTGGAGCCACAAATCATATAAAGAATGAAGTGATGCTATACAGTTGGAGTCAGAAACATACAAGATAAGTCAAAATCTCTCTATCTTCAAAATTACATTATTAAGTACATGTTAATTCATTGTTATTGTACCGCTGGATGCAAGTTAATATTATCTCACTATTTAACATGATCTCACTAATACTTCATTAATGAACATACATATTAATAAATCGATCTACCACTATTGCACATATATTATTTGAATATAGACCATTGCTAGACATACCTTATTATGTTTATCATGAACCGTGAACCGCAGCTAGATATGAACTATTGGACTCATCCCATTATCGGATATATGACACTTAATTAACCATTTTCTAATATTGGACATCACTTAATATACACAATAATAACGTATCAACTCACTTTTTAATCAAAGCTATCATGCTAAACATATTATTTATATATTTCAACCATTATCATGATTCTAAGACTTCAAGCCTTATCTATTTTGTAGGCTTAAAATACACCAGAAGCCATTGGTCTATGCAGCCTAATGTCGAGTTCCAGATTGGACTCCCTAAAACAAATTCGGGCCTAACAAAGTCACACCCTTAGCAAAAGGCACGTAGCTACGTGCAAAAAACCGCCCCCGGCAAAAGTGAATAATAAAAAGTCTCAACCAAAGAAGCCGCATTTCTGTCATCACTGTGGAGATTCAAGGCATACTCGTCCAATTTGCTACAAGTGGTTAGCCACTCAACAAAGCAATAGTATGATCTTGTCCAGAAACCAGAATCAGTTTCCATCCTTTTTTGCTCCTCTTAGAGATCTTCTTAAGGCCCTCGTGTTCCTTTCGAACTTTAACGGTTTCAACTCTTCTCCCTCACCACCGGATCAAAGGTTCGCTCAAAGGAAAGGTTCTTCCAAGGTGTGGAAGGAAAAATGCTCTAAGTGATTTAGTTACTTTTCTCTCTCTCTCTCTCTCTCTCTCTCTCTCTCTCTCTCTCTCTCTCTCTCTCTCCCCCCTTTTGTTTATGCATTACTTGTTTGTTTTGCTTTCTTGTTTTTGAGTCAGTCTAGTTTTATGCATTGCTTTGTTTAACATGTTTTTGTTTATTTGTTTTCAGTTTTTGCTTTATTTTGTTTTTCATAAAAACAAAAAAAAAAAAATGAAAAATCAGAAAAATACAAAAACAGTGTGTGTTATGTGTACATTGGTACTTGTTTACCTTGGATGGTTATTGAAACAAAGTTTTTTTAAACTTGGTATTTTTTGTAGTTTAGATAAGCATCTCAATGCACAACTAAGTAAGTGAGTTTTGTGGCTCGTGTTTGTGATGAGTAAGATTAAGTAATTTCTTATACTTAATACTCATATCACTCTTTTTGACGAGAATGTCTAAAAAATCCTAAGAGAAAGGCATAAATAACCATCTCACCACTAAAGCTTGCCAATCATGTATAACATTTGTGCGCTTCAGCATAGCAAAATTGTGATATTTGTGGCTTAACATAATTGGGTATTTCTTTTCTCTCTCTTATATGCCCATACATGATATGCTCAAAAAGAAAAAAAATATGCAAAGAATATAAAAGCAAAAAGAATCAAAATGCTTTTAAATATGGCTGTAAGCGTGTTTCTAGGAAATGTAGGAGTTATAGGATGTACCTCAAAAGTGATAGTCCCCATCAAGTAGTTATGATTGTGTGTGAGTTAAATTGATTTTCTCATATCTCAAATCACCATAACATGAGACACTTATGCACTCTTGTTATGTTTTCACACACAACACGCAAATTCTTTCCTACTTTTGATACATGTACAGGTACAATGTGATTTGGCCATCACAAGGGATACATGTGTTATTGTATGCTCACTAAATTGTCTTAACTTATTTTTGAAATATCAAATTGGTTAGACTTGTTTAGTGTGTGTGTGTGTGTGTGTGTTTTGGATCTATGAATGCTTTGCATTGTTTTTGTTGAGAGATGTTTTTAAGAGCTTAACATGTTGATTGGATCTATGTTTGATTAGCTTGCTTGTTTGCATTAATCTCTTTGTGTTTTTCCTCTCTTTGAAAAAATGCTTTTTATCAAGCTCGATAGCTTCTCGACAACTCCTTGACAGCTTTCTATCTATCGAGCTCCTTGGACTTCTTATCTCGATAGATCTTATCGCAATTTTGATCCATCGAGCTATCTGGAATTTGTCTCGATAGCTTCTCGACAGCTTCTCGATCCATCGAGAAAGTTTATGTCTGGCTAATAGATTCTCCATAGAATCTCAATCCATAGAGGTGATTTTGCCAACGACAGATTCTCGACAGCACTTAAACAGATTCACATCTGTCGAGATTTAGTGCTAAACAGATCCTTGATCCATCGAGATGCGATTTCTATTTATGGGTCAGCATGAAATCAGATTTCATTTCTCTCATTTCTCTCTCGATAGTTTTTCTTTCTCTCTTCTTCCAAACATCTTACCCACTTGGATTTCGGCCTAGTTTGTGCTTCTGGCTAATAGATTCTCCATAGAATCTCAATCCATAGAGGTGATTTTGCCAACGACAGATTCTCGACAGCACTTAAACAGATTCACATCTGTCGAGATTTAGTGCTAAACAGATCCTTGATCCATCGAGATGCGATTTCTATTTATGGGTCAGCATGAAATCAGATTTCATTTCTCTCATTTCTCTCTCGATAGTTTTTCTTTCTCTCTTCTTCCAAACATCTTACCCACTTGGATTTCGGCCTAGTTTGTGCTTTTCTCCTCTGGTAAGGGTCCTTAATCCTTCTTTCTTCATGTATTTCACACATTAGACCTAGGTTTTTGGGGATTTTTGAAAATCTTTGAGTTTTTATGAAAGTTTTGGGTTGGGTGTTGCTTATTTGATGCTATATGATCATGCATTGCATTCCATTTGCATTTTCACAACGTTTCATGCATTTAGATTTGTGTTTGTTTGTTGAAAACTTGTGTGCTGTTAGGTTCGAATTGGGTTGAACCCATGATGCAATTTCTTTTAGCACGTCACATATTCATACCTTTTTCATGCATACGTACCCTTTCTTTTCTATCTATCTTTTCTGGGTTGTGATTGTGTTTCCTCTCTCTCTGATAGACTACACATGACACCCAAGCTCAAATCTAGTCTGACTCGAAACCCTTTTCGTTCCGGGTCATCATCTTCTTCTGATCCTCCCATTCCCCCTCTTCATGTTCAGTTCCGTGATGAGAAGGCCCATCAGGACTTCTCAGAGAACTTTTCTAAACGTGGCGTTCATCCGAAGCACCATGTGATTCTATCAGACTTTTCCAATACTCCTCTTCCCGATGTCATTCACACTCAGGGATGGGAATCTCTTTGTGAAATACCCTTGAGGTGTCCCACCGTGTTCATACAGGAGTTTTACTCCAACATGCACGATATCGATACCTCTGTGCCTCAGTTTGTCGACATTCAGAGGTACACGTATCGTAGTCACTCTGGATCTTATATCCGAGATACTACACGTCCCATGGGTAGCGCATCCTGACTACCCCGGTTGTCAGCGTCTGAGGACTATGTCCAAAGATGAGCTTCTATCTCACTTATGTGAGACTCCTTCCTTATATGGTGAGCATCAAAACACCCCATGCTCAGGCTTTGCAAAAGGTCCGAGATTCTTTAATATGGTGATGACATTTGTTCTTACTCCATTGTCTCACTATAACTCCATCACAGAGCCTTGTGCTTGATTTTTGTTATCCTTCTTAGAGGACCTCTCTATAGACTTCCCTTCTTATTTCATTATCTCTATTATAGATGTCTATAGGGATACGGCGAACCGTGATAAGCTCATTTTTCCTTCTACTATCATGCGAATCCTTCACCATTTTTCTATCCCTATTCCTGATTCTCCTCTCTACACTATCATGGGTGCCATCAGTGCAGCTTCTGTTCAGTGGAGCGAGGCCCAGCTTTGACTGAAGCGGCCGCGGACCGAGACGATGGATCCTCCAGCCCCTACCATTCCTTCCACCTCCACTCCTTCTTCTTCGGGTGGTGGTGTGACTCTCAAGGTCATTATGGCGCAGCTTTAGGGCATGGATGCTTGCCTTAACACTCTCAGTGATGAGTTGTGTCAGGTGAACACCCGTGTCAGTCGTATTGCACGACGACAGGCTCGCCTAGGTGGTTTTTCCGCTTCTCCATCTCCTTCTCTAGAGGCTTCTGAGGATGAGGATGCTACTGATGGTGATGATGATGATGAGGATGAGGATGCTAGCTCTTCCAGTGATGAGGAGATGACGACTTCTCAGTGACTTACCCTTTGTCATTCACGACAAAAAGGGGGAGTAGTTTTGGGATGATGAGAGTAGTCATGTATTTAGGGGGAGAGTTAGCATAGGACATTTTTTGTTAGGGGGAATGTCTACATATTTTGAGGGATGTAGTGAGAATTATTTGTACTTTTCTTTTCTTTTATCTTTAGATACATTATCCTCTTATACACTGGTCTTGTGACCATTTATTTATGACATACATTGTATTTATTTTCACATATATATGATGATGTATGTTGTTTCTCACCTATCTCTCCATGTGTTGTTTCTTTTCTATCTTTATACACATGTTTCTTTATGTATGCAATTATTTATTTCTGTTTCACACTAAGATGCCTTGATAAGTTTTGTTTAAATTTTTTCAGAAAGATAGGTTGTCAAAATCTATCATGCCATGAACTCTCTTTTTGCAAAGTTTTTCAAGAGTTTGTGTTAGGATTAGATTTTATTGCATTCAACAAGTGGTTATGAGTTTAGTGATTTAAGACTTCTCTCATAATCCATTTGTTCGCTGTGGTTTTGTCACAGATTGCCAAAGGGGGAGATTTTTAGGACATATATGGAGATTGTTAAAGACATATGCTTTGTAAATTGGCTAATCCTTTGACAAAACGCACTTTACTTATATTTGGATAGATCTAGGATGAGTTTAGTACTTCAAGGAACAAGAGTTCAAGGTTAGTATTGAAGCCATGCAAATCTGTCCAAGAAACAAGTGAAAAAGTATTGTTCATTAAAGCTCAACAGATCCATATCCATCGAGGTTAAATGCTGATGCTCGACAGCAGCTCGACAGAAGCTATATCTGTCAAGAATTACGAAATTCAAATTTCCAGATTTGATTTTACGCATATCCATGTATATTTGTGTAGGGTTTCTTTTCTCATAGCCCTAGACATATATAAGGATTATTTTAAGAGCCGTCAATGGTGATGCAAAGTAATGCAACTCAATGCAAATTGATTGTGCATGCAAATTGTGACCGGAGACAGAATTTGTCCTAGTTCATCATATTCTTTGTAGAAGCTACTGCGTCTTTGCGCCAAGGGTTTTGTAACCAAGGAGCTTCTTGATCTTCATCGCTGGATGAACTAAAGAACTTTGCAGCCAACATCTTCCTTAAGTTGGTGTGTCAGTCACGTACTTGGATCTGTGCATCAATTGGTTAGTCACGTACTGGGAGCCGTGCATTAAAATGAGAGATTGTTACTACATTACAAGTCCAATTAGGTATTGGGGTAAGGGTTCAACTATAGGTTGGTATTAGGTATTGGAATTTCTTTTACTTGTAACCACTTGTTTTGTTAATAGTGGATTCTTGGGAGTGATGACCTTAAATTCATCCGGTGGGATTTTGCCTTGGTGGTTTTCCTCATTCGTAAACAAATCATCTGTGTCAAATTTTTTTTCTGCTGCATTTAACTTAGTTGGTGATTTGTTTGTGCTATCATGCTTATTGCATGTAATTGAATCTAATTAATTTCACTTGGCTAAATTAATTGATTAAGTTACCAAGTGGGTCAATACATAATTATTCTTGGCCTATCATCATAAATTTTTAAAATTTATCCATAATTATTATTTTTTTTTCAGGCCAAGGTGGTCCTGTGACCACCTAGACTCAATGTAGAGCCGCAAGTGTTCAGGGAGCCAAGCTTTATATATATAACATGCATATAGTGTGTATATATATATGTATTATATACATTTTTTATAAGTATATTATATTTATTTATTTCTTATACACGTAGAATGTTTGTAATTTTGATTTATCATATGATATTTTCTTACTTAAATAAATATTTACATCAATTGAGTCTATCTTTGCACAAAAAAAGTGAGCAAGTCTTGATATGTCTAAAAATACACAAGTCAATTTAATAAGAATAAAACATAATTAAATTATCTATGGTATACATTAAATATACTTTGATTTAATTAGCTATGTATGATATATATATTTCAAAAATACAAGAGGAAGGGAAAATTTTTGAAAAAGTAAGGGGGCCATGGCCGCACCTCCACCCACCCCCCCCCCCCCCCCCCCCCCCAAAAAAAATACGTATTAAGTGTGTAATATGGAGTATGGACACTCTTACATGCATGGCATCTTAACATTCTTCATTTTTTTCCCCTTTTCTCTAATGGAAGTGAATGGCCTAGAAGGAAGGGTGAAAGAGGGAACCAAACTAGTGATGTTTATTTCATTACCAGATTGACTACCTTGGCACTAGGGTGTTTTATAAATACTAATGGATGTGAATTCTACCATTGGCCAAGTGCTTAGTGACATTCCTACTTCACAAGAGTTCCCAGGAAAGACTTCATTTGCATCTGAAGCAATGGAATCCACTAGCAGCTTAGAATATAATTATTCTTGTTTGTAGAGTTCTCAAAAAATACATCACATCCATGAGATCACAATGAATTACATGTGTAAACTCCTCTATTTTTCATACAAAACTGCTTTAGGTAATCTCATTTTATACCATATTTTGTCCCTCATCTTATAACCTACCCCCCTCCCTTTTTTCTTGAAAAACACTCCTGTGTAAGCCGACTATTTAATCATATCATAAAGTATTTTATTCTATGTCTTATCTTAGGAAAAAAAATCATTTTTTTTTATACAAGATAGAAATTCTATTCTAGTCTAATCTAAGTGTATATGTGTGTGAAACACCCTTCTGGAGATTAAAACCCCAGCCCTTACCCCCCACACCCCACAAACACCTATAATTGTAGAGTGACTATCGCACCAAGAGTGTGCGGTGGTAGTAAAAAAATATCATAATTATTTAACCTTTTGCTCCTCTTCATATATATATTTTTTTAATTCGAAAATTACAAGAAGGGATTGAGATTTTTTTTTTTTTAATAAATAAATTACACATAAATCAAATAGTTCTTAATGGGGCAACCAATCCTTCATCTTATTTTACAAGAGAAAATGGCCGTACCCTAGAGTTAAACTTAAAGATCATTAGCAGAATAATCTTCCTCTTCGAATTTACCTTAAGACACTTGATGTGCTAGTAGAACCAATTTCAACCTAATTATCCATTTCAAAACCTCGAGTAGATAGTGATGGCAACACTAGAAACTCTGTGGCTGTAGCCCCAGAGTTGGCAGAGGAGGGGGACAAAGGGATTGAGGAGCGCATAGAATTATTATTATTTTTTAGTTTGAAAAAAAAATAGTGATATCTAATCTATATATATCATTTACTATATAATAAAAGTTGGGTTTAGATGCCGTGGTTGTGCTAAGTGGTGACACCGAATTGCAGAAATTTTTTTAGACTTTTAGATTTTAAAAGAAAACATTTACATAAAAAAAGTCTAACGCATCTTAAATTGCAACAAAGTAAACATAGTGTAATCTAATTCTTCTTATTTTTTTAATTACTCCACTAAAAAAATGGTATAATGCATCTTAAATTGCGGCAATCATATACTACACTAAAAAAAAGAGGTCTAATGCATCTTAGATTGCAACAACGTATACTATTCTAAGTCAAAAGGTCTAATGCATCTTAAATTGCAGTAACCGTATACTACACTAAAAAAAGGGGGTCTATTGCATCTTAAATTGCAGTAATGTATACTACACTAAATCAAAAGGTTTAGTGCATCTTAAATTGCAGTAACCTTATACTACGCTAAAAAAATAGAGGTCTAATGCATCTTAAATTGCATCAATATTTATAAAATATTTTAAATATATATATATATATATATATAATTACAATTTCACTACTAAGAGCTTTTAGAAACTTAAAAATTGCCATAATTTTTTAAAATATTTTATAATATACTTTTTTCCACAAAAAAAAAAAAAAACTTACATAATATACATTTTCCATGTAACTTAATTTTTAAAAATATTTTTACTATTTTTTTGTTATTAGATTTGATTATATTATCAAAAAATATTTTAAAAAAAATTTATATATAATCTTTTTATTAAACCGTGCATCGCACAGGCATAATACTAGTATATATATATATATATATATATATATAATTGAAACCTCTGACCTCTCCACAATTTTACACATCAATATTATTTAAATAAAGAAATATATATAACCAATTCCAATTAGAACACGTCTACTTTTGAGAATTTCACTCCATAACAAACTCTACTATTAGAAGCCTTCTAATTTTACACATCATCTAATTATTTGTTATTTTTTATGCATATTTTCTTTTCTTTTCTTTATTTATTAATTTATGCTTATTTTTAGCCGATGGTACCCGATTCTTTTTCTTTCTCTCCTCTTTTTAGTCTCTCAAATATGATTGTCTCTCTTCGAGCCGGAAGCCTCCACATTTGTCACTCTCTTTCTCTAAGAGCACTACCATCAGGTGTGCTAAATGTGCCAAATGTCAAATATTTGGCACATTTAACACACCAAACATAAAAACAAGCTCCCATCAGCCGTTCTAAATCTCAAAAAATTTAGAACATGTCTACAGTACCGTCTCAAATATGAGACGGTATGGACAAAAATGCCATACACTGTTTAACTTTATTTAATTCGTTTTTTCTCTCTCTTCTCCCTCATTTGTCTCTCTCAGTCTCTCCGTCTGCATCATCTTCACGAAATCAGGCTGTTGAAGGTAAGCCCCAGTGGATGGATCCGCAGTCAGCTTGGCCCACATCTCCGGACTGGAGAAAGCATCGCTGAAGAGATTGTTTCCCGGCGGCGGAGGTCCGGCGCGGGACCGAGAATCCGAGGCTTGAGCATCGGCTAAGCCGGATTTGAGAGCCTCGTTGTTAGGGTTGTATTCGAGACCTTTCTTGTAAGCTGAAACGGCGTCGTCGTAGCGAGCCAAGCCGAGATGAGCTGCATCGAGTCTTCTATAACCCTTGGACCAGTCGGGTTTGAGCTCTACGGTCTTCTTAGCATCGGTCAAGGCCTCGGAGTACTTGTTGATAGAAACGTAGGCGGCGGATCGGTTAGAATAGAGGACGTGGTTGGTCGGAGGGAGATTGATTGCTTCGGAGAAGTGGCGTATGGCGGTGGGGAAGTCGCTGGTGGAGAACACCTCGTTGCCTTTGGCTTTGGCTTCTTCAGCCATTAATCAAAGAGTAGGAAATAATATATTATTTTAATATGTAGTAAATATTATTTTATGTATAGAATTGAAGTATAAAACATCTGATAAATGGTATGTTGTAAAATGATGTGTTAAAATGATAAAGTGGGTTTTTGATGTGTCAAAATGGCATTTTTTTTGAAAGACCTGATGAGAATGCTCTAAGCATTTATACAGCATCATCTCGTATAAAACCACGAAAAGTTATATACTTATCGTTTGTCCGGCGGTCAAATCACAGCCCCAGTGGAGTATAGTATGTATAGATCAAAAAATCGCAAATTTCTAAATTCAACTGACAATTTTTTGACTTTTTATGGATGTTTATGTCTAACTTTTTTTTTTTTTTCCAGTTATGTCCATCTATTAAACCTATGAGTAAGAGCATCCATAGCAGATGTGGTATAAAAAATGTCATTTTGGCACATCAAAAGCCTACTTTATTATTTTACCACATCATTTTACAACATCCCATTTATCAAATGTTTTATCATTCAATTCTATACATTAAAATAATATTTACTACACATTAAAATAATATATTATTTCCTCCCCCATTATCATGAACAACAGCAACAACATCAATGGCACAACCACCAGCCACCAATATCCACTGCTGCAACAACACCTCTACTGCAAACCAACCACCACAATTACTCACCAATATGACAATATTAGATCAACCCAAATTGCAGCCAAAAAAAAAAAAAAACCCCCACAGATTGAACAGATTGCAACCAAACCCATTCCATTCCATTCGATCCGAACCCCAACTCCACAGGCCCGACCCAAATAAAAACCAGGTTTCACCGTCGTTGACAAGCATGATCGTGACGAACACTCCGGCGGCGGACCTCGCCCTCACAAACCTCGCTTACTGCTCTCACGTCGATCTTCATGGCTTCGCCGTCCCTGGCACCAAGCTCTACCTCGCCTCCATCGCCAATTCCTTTGTTCTTTCTCTAACAGGATGAAGATCTGTTTGGTTTGTGATGATTCCATTTCTGGGTTTTGTTTTGAACTGGGAATTGGAGTTTGATTTGAGGTGCAAAGAGAGAAGAAAGAAGATTTTTGGGTTTGATTTGAGGTGCAAAGAGAGAGAAAGACGTTTGAGGTTGAGGGAGGAGCTGGGAATCTGATCTGAAGAGGAAAGAACATCGGTTGGGAGAGAGAGACAGACTGTGAGGAGAGAAAAAAAATCAATTAAAGAAGTGAGAGGAGAGAGAAAAGTCGAATAAAAAAATAATAAACGCAAATGCCATATTCGTCCGTGCCGTGGCAAATTGCAACGTTATTGTTCAATATTGCAAAAGTTTGACACATTTAACAAATCTGATAAAGTTCCGTTTTTGGTGTTTGGTGTGTCAAATGTGCCATATTATAGCATTTTGCACAGATACCACATCTGTTGTGGATGCTTTAAGTCTAATACTCTAAACCTACTGGACTTAAAAAGTAATGTAAAATACCAGTCTCACACCCAAACATTAGTCTAAAGCCATCGATAGATTCACATTTTTTTTTTAATAATATTTTATATTATTATTTTTAGTGCTGTTTTGTCAAATATTAAACTATTCAGTATTCAACTATTTGGGATAATTTACGAAAATAATGTGCTTAGTGGTTGATATAAATATATATATATATATATAACTAAAGTCTTTGACTTTTTGTTGATCTCTCCAGAGTTTGCTACATCATTATCATTTTATTATTTTTTAACAAAATTGTATTTTATAATTTTTTTAGTCTTATCTTCTTCTCCTATAATTTCTAAGTTAATAAAAATTTTAATTTGATTACAATCCAAATTCTTCTACTACAATTTATTTGTTCATATCCTATCAAATTCTATTTCTTTTTTTTGAATAAATAATAAAACAAAAGCAGCCACCGCCCACCATTACGGTTTCTTTTTATTTATTTAAAATATGCATCCTACTTGGTTGATACCTATACAATACCTATGGGAAACTATTTTAAATTATAAAATAATTTTTCTATTAACTTTTAATTAATAGTTTTTCCATATAGGACTCTTTATTTGTTTCTTTTAAAATATATATAATTTTAAATTTAACTATCCCGTGCATCGCACGGGTTAGCGCCTAGTATTATCTATTATAAAATAAAAATGGTGCCCTACACTTTGATTGCGTCAACTAGAAGTCTTCTGTCATTCTTTCCTTATATTTTCTTTTTTGTTTTTTCTTCTTATATCATATGGACAGTCTTTAACTCATTTATAATGCACAATCAGAACTTTTTTTAATCCCTGTTCCCTGATAACAAAAGACTTCTCTACACATAACTATATTAAAATTATCAAGTTAATTTTTCTATGAGTGTGTCTCAATAAGCTTATTTTGTTTGAAAAATAAGTTGTACCTAAAAAAATCAGTGAAGTTTTAAAATATACATAAACTAGAAAGTAAGCTCATCCAAACATGCCACCCAAAACTCAATTACCAAAGTTCCAAATATTTTAAACATCAATTAAAATTTTACGGCTAAAAGTTTGAAATAATTTTTCTTTGAGGTAAAAGGTAGAAATTTTATTGATGATAAATATACATTACATGTGACAACCCTGACCATTACAATAACACAAGGCCATCAGGGGAAGTAGTAACTGGTTTGCAAACCAGACAATTATGCAGAAGCAAAACACAAGGCATGCAGTGGCCAGTAGAAGCTGGCTCTCATTCTTGCAATTCTATAGAAAATACAAACAGCCAGAGCCACAAAATGGCCATGACCATAACAATAACAGAAGGCCATCTGCATACCAGACAATTATGTAGAAAAAAACACAAGGTCGTGGCAACACACAAAGCAAAAGCTGGTTCTCATTCCAGTAATTCTACAGAAAATACAAACAGCCAGAACCATAAACTGCCTATGACCATTACAATACACAGTGAAGGAGCTAGTCCTCAGTCCAGCAATTATGCATAAAATACAAACACAAACACAAAGGCTAGTGACTTACATTACAAAAAAACCACAAAGAAATACAAAAGCAGACCATTCAATTATTTGTTTGAGCAGCTACCAATCTTTGATATTCCTACAGAAATCCAATTGCTCCATCAAATATAGACTTGGGGTGAGTTTGGATATGTTCAAAATAAAATGTATTTCGAGCATTCCAAATTGCCCAAGCAATTACCGCCCATCTTTCTAATTCCAACTGTGAAAGTTTATCTATCAACCAATGAAATAACATGAAGATATCTTGAGCATTGTTAGAGCATTTCTGAATCTTTCCTCGGCAAAGGGCCTATACATTTCTTGCAAAAGGACATTCCCAAAGCAAGTGTGCAATAGACACCAATTGTTGACAGCAAAACTCACACTGTGGGTCAATTTTGGTATTTCGGTTATGCAAGTTGTCCCTAGTAGGCAAAATATTTGAACATGCTCTCCATACAAACATACGTACTTTCGATGGTACATTCAAACTCCACAGCCTTCTCCATATTCCACGATCAGCCACCATCCTTGTGTGTTCAACCCGTGATTGCTCTTTCATCTGTTGTGCTACCTGGTAAGCTGATTTAACTGTAAAATTTTAGGACTTGTTTTCCTTCCAAACCAATGCATCCCTTGAACACAACCTTGGCAAAGGTAGCTGTTGAATTTCCATACATGTCCTATATGCAAAAAGATCAAACAGCTTCTCCCTATCCCATTATCCTGTGGCACTATTAATCAGGTCTTTCACATACAAATTAGGCTGAATCTCTCCCAGGAAAACCGGTTTGTGTGTCAACCATTTTTGCATTGAAACTTCAATGTAACTTCCATCCCCTACCAGCCACTTTGATCCTTCTTTAATAATATCTCCAGCTACTAAAAGACTTCTCCAAACATATAAAGGATTGTTGCCCATCTCTGCATTCATAAAAGAGCATTTTGGAAAATATTTTGGTTTGTATACTCGATAGAACAAAGAGTGAGTGTTATGAATCAAATGCCAAGCTTGTTTAGCTAGCATAGCTAAGTTGAAAGCTTGGATATCTCTAAAACCCATTCCACCTCTTTCCTTATTAGTACAAAGCTTTTTCTAATTGATCCAATGGATTTTCTTTTCATCTTTAGACTGGCCCCACCAATAATTTGCAACTATGGAGTTATTAGAATCACATAAAGCCTGTGGGATTTTAAAAATACTCATAGAGTAGGTGGGAATCAGGGGTGTAGCTATGTGTAAGAGTGGCCCCCCCAAAATTTTGAAAGTTTTTGAAATATATATATAATTATTTTAATGTTTTCAAAATTTAGTCTACAAAAATAAAAGTTGACCCCCCCAAATATTTGATTTAGTACAATGATGCTCTTAAAAAAAATTTGGTTTGATAATTATAGAGACATAACATTATTTTTCACAATTCTATTTTTTATTGTAAAATAAGCTCTTATATCTGTTAAATATTTGATAAAGTTTGGCATCAAACATGTTTGAATCTATATCTTTTTCAACAAGTTATGTGGCAATTAACAAGTCATTGACTCATTAAAAAAATAATGTCACTAAAACTACACATGAAATGTTTCTTTAGTTACTACATAATGGGATAGAGCAAGATAGCTTCAAATATGTTTGAAGCCTAACTTATTCCTCCATGTTTTGGATCATGTTTTTGAAAATTTCATTAGTTCAATTGAAAGATTTTTTACTTACTTTAGTATAAAATTTGATATTTTGTATCGAAAATGAAATTTTTTAAGAATTTCACTATAAAAATAGTAAAAATGAATTTTATTTAATGAAAAATCGCCACTAAACATAGTTTTGATTGAAATTACTAAGCTTTTTTTGTTGTTATTTGGTGTGTGTATATATAAAACTTATCAAATAAAAAAGTGTGTGTATATAATAAAAAAGCGTGTGTATATGTGTACGTGGGGGTTGTCTTGCTAAATATATTAGAGTTGCAACTTGGCCCCCCCAAACAAAAATTTCTGGCTCCGCCCTTGGTGGGAATAACTTGAGCCACTGTTTTGATTAAAATTTCTCGCCCTTCTTTAGAGATAAATTTTTCCTTCCATCCTATCACACTATTAGTAATATTTTCACGTAGATCTTTAAAAGTATTGACCTTAGATTTTCCTCCAACCATTGGCAAGCCAAGATACTTTTCACAATCCTCCATAATTCTTGCACCCAACAAAGCTTGTATATCATGCTTTACTTCTACTCTTGTATTCTTGTGAAAAAAGATAGAAGTTTTTTTATCTATTAATAGCTTGACCTGATGCCGATTCATAGTACTCAAGCAAGGTTAGGAGATACTAACATTCCTCCACAATAGCTTGGCAGAAAATAAAGCTATCATCCACAAAAAGGAGATGAGAGATACATACCCCATTTGTACATGATAGAATACCATGAAAATTTTGTGATGCCACTACCTTTCTAATCAAAGATGAGAGCCCCTCTGCACATAGTAGAAACAAATATAGGGATAAATTATCTCCTTATCTTATACCCCCTAGATGGGGTGACAAAACCTTTAAACTCCCCATTTATAATCACTGAATAAGAAGTAGTAGTCATTGTTTCCATTGCTAGGTGCACCCATCAAACATCAATGCCCAATTTGAGCATGATTTGCCAAAGAAAATCCCATTCAACCTGATCATAAACCTTACTAATATCCAGTTTAATAGCCATATGCATATGCCCTTTCTTCCCTATTCTTTTATTCCCCATCCCATGTAATACTTCAAATGCTACAGTAGTATTATCAGTAATATTTGGTCTTTCACAATATATATATATATATATATATATATATATATATATATATATATATATATATTTGTCATGTATCTTTAAGTAAATGTTTACTGACTACTTTATTACTCAATTTTGATCATATTTGACGTATGAATTTTAATTAATCTATGCATCATAAGGAAATAATGCTAGCTGGTTTGAATTTTTTTTTTTTTTTTGATGAACTAGTTTGAATAATTCTAGCTAGGAACAAACATAATTTTGTATATTTATTAAACACTTTAACTAAAACCATTAACTTTATTGTGGCTTCCCTTATAATTGTAATAATGACTTCACGAGTTCTTCAACAACAGTTCTCACCTCTACTTTCACTCAAATATATTAGCAAGAGCTAGATGAAAATGCATGTATGGCAAAATGAGAACTATTCGTATATCTGTATAAGTGTAATATCATTACAGCACTGCTAGACCAGACCTAACCAAGTTGAAACAGTTGCATGGAGGCCCCAATAATTGATTGGCTGAATGAAAATAATGTCTTTAACATCAAAATAACAAAACCAACCCTCGTTAACAAGTAACAATCCCTCATTTTTAAAAGTTTTAAGGACTGTCAATTCTCATTGTGAAATTATAGTTTCAAATACGTGATTAGGTTCAGCTTGACAAAAAAAAAAAGAATTAATGTCCATAACATGCATGCGCATCTGGAATTCGTACATTTTTATCTTTTCATGGTGTCTAATAGTTTTGGATTCCTAAATGCTACGGACCCAAAGTTAGATTTCTGTTCTAACTAAACAGCTACATATGGACCATAGGGCATTGTGAAATGTTTGCCTATGCACATTCTTCACAAGAATCGTGAAAGATATGGACCAATAGTGTGTCAAATCAAACAGAAAATGTGTTTAATTTGTGTATTTCCAAGGAACACGAATGGCGATGCATCTTATCAACACTGTATTATACTCTATCGTCACCCTTTTTTTGTCCTGTTTAAAAAGTTAAACTTTTAAGGGAATATCATTTATTGTTTTGTCTACCTTTTAAAAATGTATAAGTTTCCAAAACTACCCTTAAAAAATTTATAAAAAAATTGAATTAGTCAATTAATAGGAGTATAATAGAAACATTAGTAAATTAATGACTTTTATTTTTAGAAACAGGACAATATTTTGAGATATCTCAAAATAGAATAGAGGACAAAAAAAGTGAGACGGAGGGAGTACTTTATTTTAGTTGTAGGTCTAAATCGCTTTACTTGTGCTAATGAGATCATTTCTCTATGGTCATACGTTGGTACAACCATGAAGGTCGGAGTTATGGGTCGTGGTCGCTTTAACGGTTTAACCTGAAAACGATAATGTTACCCTTTTATTATTTCCTTTTTCCTTTGATAAACATCGATCAAAAGCCTTGCGTAAAGAGATAAATTATTACCATATTCACATATTAAATGATGGTAAGATGAATTATTAAAATTGAATTTGTCATACAAATCTTTGCCTAGACGTTTAAGCATCTCTCCAATTGATTTTTTAGGGATATTATGATTGATCCCTCATAATTAATCTGGAACAAAGTCTTTGTTTCTACAATGCTACTATTGTTGTTGTATTGGGATTTGATCAGGGGGTTTCACTTTTTCATTGGAATTTAAACTCCCTTAATTTTATATATTTATTGTAATTTACCAATTTCAAAAGTTAGGACTTACCTTTTAGTTTAAAATACGTGTTTATTACACATAAACTATTTGTTTTAAAGGAGTACTGCAGCACGAAGTACCAAATGATTATCTATATTTGACAAAAGAATATTGTGAATTTAATTTGTGCAAAGAAAAAAAATTCGTACATGAAAATTAAAAACAAAAAAAGAAAAGGAAAAGGATATGTACGGATGATGGGAATTGAGAAGTATGTTTGGCCCCATTTTTAGAGAGCAAAAATACAATTTTAACCAAAAATGTAAAAAATGTTGTGTTTGGGTCCACTAGATTTTACTATTTTAGAGAAACTGCATCTTCAAAACACCCCAAAATTACATTTTAAAATAGGGAAGTATTTGTTGCACACAAACTATTTTACATAATTTTACACAACTAAAAAAACAACTAAAGTCACAATTTCCAAGTTTCCTATCTCTCACATTTCTAGTAAATTTCACTAATTAAATTCATGATAGGGTTTATCATAAATATAAAAGAGAGGAATACCATGTCACCGTACTTTGAGAGTATCTAACAATTTTCCATTAAACACCTACCACATTTAAGAAGTAATACTTCTAACGCACAAATTTCCCTTTTATGCATTTGCGCAACATTATATTCTATCATTTACGGGTGCAAGAGGTAGATTTTGTAGTATTTTTTTTCATAGTGCATATTTTTATATTGTCTTGCTTTTCCTTAAGCATTATTATGAGGCATCCCTTTTGTGGTTCAATTTCTTAAATTGACGTCATGTCTAGTTTTATTTCAAGTAATCTTCCAGCCCCAGTAATCTTTTATGATAATAAGATACCTAAAACAATAAATATTACCAATAGAACTTTCAACTTCCATTTTATAGTCTTTTCAACTTCCATTCCATATATAGAGAGCTTTCCTTAAATTTTGGGTATTGCGTTTCAATTCTGATGGAAACATTGCTTGGGAGTTGGGAGTTAGGAGCATATATAGGACAAGGGTTGGTTTTGTTTTGGTTTTTTTGGTTTTAAAATAAAAATTAAAGGAAACCCCAATCCAATGGATGAGTCCGCTAACACACACCACATCTTTCATATTGGTATGGAAACCAATTCATGATGGAGACATTTTCTTTCATTTTATTTATTTTTTTAATCTTTCTCGTTTTCCTTCCTTTTTTGAATGTCAGTAGCATTCTTGGCTGAAACTCTTCACATTCCTTCCTCTTTCCAACTGTTTTAGCTTAATTGTTTGATAGACTGATGTCTCTTCCTTTTTATTGTGTGTGGAAGAAGTAGTTCAAATTATATTTTTTATTTTTTTCTCTTTTTTTGTATGGATAATTCAATAATTGAGGAAGAAAAATTTAAATCTTGTGATAGGCCAAAAACGAATTGACCCCTTGTGATGAATTAATTGATTAATTAGCCAAGTTTATTAATTAATCAAATTAATATGCAATTATATGTGGTAGCACAAACAAATCACCAATTAACTAAAGTATGCAGTGGAAAATAAATTGACACAGTGATTTGTTTACGAATGGGGAAAACCTACACGGCAAAAACCCCACTGAGTGATTTTAAGGTCACCACTCCCGAGAATCCACTATGATCAAAACAAGCGGTTACAAGTAAAGGAATCCCAGTACCTTATACCAACCTACAGTTGAACCCTTACCCCAATACCCAATTGGACTTGTTTTGTAGTGACTATTTCTCTGATAGGCCAAAAATGAATTGACCCCTTGTGATAAATTAATTGATTAATTAGCTAAGTTTGTTAATTAATCAAATTAACATGCAAGATGCGTGGTAGCACAAACAAATCACTAATTAAACTAAGTATGCAACGGAAAATAAATTGACACGGTGATTTGTTAACGAATGGGGAAAACCTACTCGGCAAAAAACCCTATCGGGTGATTTTAAGGTCACCACTCCCGAGAATCCACTATTATCAAAACAAGCGATTATAAGTAAAGGAATCCCAGTACCTTATACCAACCTATAGTTGAACCCTTACCCCAATACCCGATTAGACTTGTTTTGTAATGACAATCTCTCCTTTTAATGCATGGCCCCCAGTACGTGACTAACCAACTACGCGGATCCCAGTACGCGACTTCAATCACCAACTAGAAAAGGTTGTTGGTTGCAAAGTTCTTCAGTTCATCACACGATGAAGATCAAGAAGCTCCTTGGTTACAAAACCATATGGTGCACAAACACAGCAGTTTCTTCACAAGAAAGATGAACTAGGGCAAATTCTGTCTCCGGTCACAATTTGCTTGAACAAACTTTGCTTAACACTTGTGCAACTTGTGTCACCTTTAACGGCCCTTAAAATAATCATTTTATATGTCTAGGGTTGTGAGAAAAGAAAGCCCAAACTTACAATCACAGATTGAATGAAAAAAAAATCCTGAAAAACTGAACTTCATAAACCTCGATAGATACCTATCTGTTGAGCAACTATCGAGCCACGGGCTGGAACAGCTCTTCAAGGCTCGATAGATGCTAGTTGTCGAGCTAGTTGTCGAGCTTTAATGAACAACACTTTTCACACTTGAATCTTGGACAGACTTGCATGGCTTTAACACTTGAACTTGAAGCCTTGTTTCTTGAAGTATTAAACACATCCTAGATCTACCCAAATACAAGTGAAGTATGTTTTGTCAAAGGATTAACAAATTACATAAAATATTGACATATGTTCCTAATATGTGAAACACATATGTCCTAACAATCTCCCCCTTTGGCAATTCATGACAAAACCACAACTAACAAATGAACATATGAGAGAAGTCATAAATCACTCAACTCACACTCACTTGTTGAATATAATAAAATCTATCCTAACACAAACTCTTGAAAAACTTCGCAAAAAGAGAGTTTATGGCAAATAGACTTTGACAACTTGTATTTCTGAAACACTTTAAACAAAACTCATCAAGGCATCTTAGTGTGAAACAGAAATAATAGATTGCATACAAGATATAAGAACCATGTGTATAAAGAAAGAAAAGAAACAACACGTGTAAGGGTAGGTGAAAAACATACATACATCAATATATAAAGAATATAAGTACAATGTATGTCAAAATGGTCACAAGACCAATATACAAGATGTGATGTATCTCAAATAGAAAGAAAAGAAAAAACAAATACATCAAGACCTCACTACATCCCTCAATGTGCACTCTCCCCCTAACAAAAATCTCCTATACTAACTCTCCCTCTAACTATGACTACTCTCATAACCAAAACTACTCCCCCTTTTTGTCACGGGTGACAAAGGGTAAAAGTGTCAAGTAGACATCTCGTCAATGCTGGAAGAGCTAGCATCTCCATCCTCATCATCGTCGTCGGAGTCGTCATCATCCTCGAATGTCTCAGATGCCTTGGGAGGAGGGGAGGGAGACTCCACAAAGCCACCAAGGCGAGCCTGCCATCTAGCAATACGGCTGACACAGGTGTTCACCTGATACAACTCAGTAGAGAGTGTATCACAGCGAGCATCCATGCGCTGAAGCTATTCCATGATTGCATCCAAAGTCACACCTCCCGCTGAAGTAGAGGGAGCGGAGGTGGATAGAGCTGAAGGAGTGGGAAGAGCTGTTGTACCGAACTGCCTCGAACAAAACTGCGCCTCGCTCCGTTTAACGATAGCGGCATCAATGGCACACATAACGTGAAAGTGGTCGGAAACAGGAAAGGGAACAAAAAAATGGCGTAAGATCCTTGTGATAGCAGATGGGAAGATGAGCTTATCACGAAACTCCGAATCTCTATAGACATCTATAATAGAAAGAATGAAATGAGAGAGAAAATCTATAGTGAGATGCTCTAACAAAGAAAGAAAAAATCAAGCACGAGGCTCGGTAATAGAGTTATAATGAGAAAGAGGATGAAAAACAAAAGTCATAACCATGTTCAAAAACCGAAGGCCTTTAGCAAAGGCTGAACAAGGAGTGAACTAACGATCACCCCAATCGGATGGACGCTTACAAAAAGCGGAAATAAGCTCGTCTTTGGACACGGTCCTCAAACGCTCACAACCGGAGTAGTTAGGATGCTCTACCCTTGGGACACGGAAAACATCGGATACAATATCTGGTGTGACAACTATGCGCGTACCTCGAATGTGAGTAACAAAAAGAGGTACTGAATAATCAAATCCATGCATGTTGGAGTGAAACTCCTAGATCAGCATGGATGGATAGGTGACCGGGACATCACACAGTGACTCACAACCCCGACTGTGAATGACAGTGGATAGGTCAGTGTCGGAGAAGTCCGACAAAATAACTTGGCATTCCGAATGAACGCCTCGTCTAGAAAATTTCTCTAAGAAGTCCTTTCGGGTGTCCTCATCACGGAACCGAACAGAAGGAGTAGGATTAGACGAAGTGGATGCCCTAGAACGAAGATGATTTCGGGACGGAGTAGACTTACGTTTTGGTGCCATGACGCACTAACATAAACTAGAGAGTGTGGGGGGGGGGGGGGGGGGAGAAAAAAACACTCAAAAAAGTCTCAAAACATTTCAAATATATAAAAATATATAGAATGTAAAGGACGTATGCATGAAAATGCATGAGCATGTGATATGCAATAGGCAAAACATCATGGACTCAGCCCAATCCAATCCTACCAGCACACAATCAGTTTAACATATATAACACACGTCTAAATGCATGAAAATATAGTTCTAATGCTTATGAGATGCAATGTATGAAGTTTTTAAGATCAATTCTTCAAAACCCATCCCAAAAATTTCACAATAACTTCATCAATTTTGAAAAGCCCCAAAAAATTTTTAAAAACCCAAAAACTTAGGTCAAATGCATGAAATGCATGAAGAATGAAGGATTTAGGAACCTTACAAGTGAAAAAAACACTTGATTTAGGCCAAAAATCAACTTGGGATGAAGTTTGGAGTGAGAGAGAGGAGTTTGGGAGGTGAAAGAACACAGACAAATCGAAAGAGATTGAGGAAAATGAAGACCAGATCACGCTGACCCTTTATATAGGGGTTCAATAATTCTCGATAGATAGTAGGTGACGAGAGGTATCGAGCTTTAAAAATCTTTGACAGATTTAGCTATTGAGCAGGTGTCCTCAGGTGTCCACAGGTGTCCATAGCAAAACAAGCACGATGGATCGAAGAGCTATCGAAAGGACAAAAACTTTCTCGATCGATCCACCTAGCTATCGAGAGGTGTTGAGATTGCGATAAAAAAACAACTGAATAGCTCGATAGATAAGCCAAGTATAGAGAGGTGTCGAGGAGCTGTCAAGATTGCTTGAAAAACAAATTTTCAAATAGGAGAAAAACACAAACATGAATGCAATCAAACATGTAACTCAACCAAGGATCTAAACAACATTTTGACCTCTTAAAAACATCTCTCAACAAAAAAATGATAAGCATTTTGATCCCAAAACATACACACACACACACTAAACAAGTCTAACCAATTTTATATTTCAAAAACAAGTCAAGACAGTTTAGTGAGCATACATTAACACATGTAAACCTTGTGATGGCCAAATCACATTGCACTTGCACATGTATCAAAAGTAGAAAAGAATATTCCTTGTTGTGTGTGAAAAACATCGCAAGATTGTATAAGTGTCTACATGTTATGACAATTTGAGATATGAGAAGATCACTTTAACTCACACACAATCATAACTGTTTGATGGAGACTATCACCTTCGAGGTACATCTTATAACTCTCACATCTCCTAGAATACATGCTTGCAATCATATATAAAGCATTTTAATCTTTTTGCTTTTATTTTTCTTTGCATATTTTTCTTTTAAGCAAATCATGCATGGGCAAATAAGAGATATAAAAGAAATACCCAATGATGTTAACCTTTTGACATTGCACTTTTGCTATGCCGAAGCATACAAATATCATTTCATGATTGGAAACAATGGTGAGATGGTTATTTATGCCTTTCTCTTAGGATTTTCTAGTCCTTCCCATCAAAAAAAGTGATACGAGTGTTAGGTACAAGAGATCATTTAACCTTACTCATCACAACACGAGCCATAAAACTCACTTGCTTAGTTGTGCATAGAGATGCTCATCTAAGTTACAAACAGTACAAAGTTTAGAAAACTTTGTTTCAATGGCCATCCAAAGTACACAAGTACCAATGTACACAAACATAAATTGTTTTTGTATTTTTCAAATTTTCAAATTTTTTTTTTTTACTTTTATGAAAAACAAAATAAACCAAAACTGAAAAGAAAACAAACAAAAACAAATTAAACAAAGCAATACATAAAACTAGACTGACTCAAAACAATAAAGCAAAACACACAAGTAATGCAAACAAAAACAAGAAGAGGAGAAAAAAAAAGTGATAGAATCACTCGGAGCCATTTTCCTTCCACACCTTGCAAGAACCTATCCGTTTAGTGAACCCTCGATCCGGTGGTGATGGGGAAGAATAGAAATCGTTCAAATTCGAAAGGAACATGAGGGCTTTGAGAAGATCTCCAAGGGCAGCAAAAGAGGATGGAAACTAATTCTGGTTTCCCGATGCAATCATGTCGTTGCTTTGTTGAGAATCTAACCACTTATAGCAATTAGGTCGAGTATGATCGGCTACTCCACAGTGATGACAGAGATGCTGCTTTTTCTGTTTAGACTTTTGAGAGTTAGCCTTCTTAGCCCTAGGGTTCTTAACTTCTTTCTTATCCTGCTTAGGGGGTGCTTCTAAGATAGATTTACCCTTGTCTATGTTCTCACTAGCTAAATCATTTTTAACAACATTGTTATTAGTTTCAATATTATTAGCAGAAGGAACAAAAAGAGTAGTACTAGTAGAAACAATACTAGGAGAAGAGAAATCATACCATAAACCTGTTCGATCAGAAGCAGATTTCTAAAGACTGAGCATCTCATCAAGTTTTGCACTTGAAGTCCTATCCAATTGAGCTCTGACTTGAAACAGCTCCGCTTCAATTTTCTTGGTCTTCTCAGCCAAGAAATTATTCTTAAACCTCAGTGCTCTAATAGTCTGATTGGCTTCATCAAACTTTGTGAAAAGCTCTTCTTGTTCCAGCTCTACATCACTAAGCTTCTTGTTGGTCAACCTATACATCTTTTCATGCTTCTCTGAGACCTTGTATAACTTTGCATAGGCAGTGTGGATGTCATCTTGTTCATCCATCTTCTCAAACTTGGACTCCACCAATTCCTCTTCTTCATCCACATTTTCAACAATCCCCTTAGTAGGATTGACAGTGGCAATGAAGGCATTTAGGATTCCGTTATCCTCATTGTCGAAATTATCCTCAAGCTCGGTGTCGCTCAAAGTAGCAGCAAGTGCCTTGCTCTTCCCAATGGTCTTGAGATATGTGGGGCACTCTTGTTTCATGTGACCGAAGTCTTGACACCCGAAGCACTTTGGTCCTGAGGGAACAGTATACTAACCGCCATCCCTAACATCCTTCTTCCCTTTGTCTTGGCTTTTGAATTGTGAGGAACTAGATTGCTTACAGTCCTCGTTGAAGCCCTTCCCATTGGCATTCTTCATGAACTTCTTGAATTGCCTTGTAATATAGGACTTCATCATAGAATCTTCATCGTCTGAAGACTCATCAGTATCACTGCTCTTGGCCTTCAATGCCATGCTCTTACTTTTGCTCAATTTCCCGATCCTTGTCAAACCTAACTCATAGGTCTGCAGATTTCCAACTAACTCTGTCAAAGGAATCTTGTCAATGTCCTTTGATTCCTCGATCGCGGTGATCTTAGCATGGAATCTCTTGGGTAGAGATCTGAGCACCTTTCTCACAATCTTGGGTTCAGGAATGGTTTCCCCAAGATTAAAAGCTGAGTTCACTATGTCCTTGAGCTTGGTATAGAACTCATCAAATAACTCATCCTCCTCCATCTTAATCTCTTCGAAGCTGGTAGTGAGCCTTTGAAGCTTCAAGTCCTTGACAGCCTTTGTTCCCTCATAGGTTGTCTAAAGAATGATCCATGTTTCCTTTGCAGTTTTAGTGGAGGATATCTTCTTGAACTCCTCATTTGTGACAGCACTGAATAAGGCATTCAAAACTCTGCTGTTGAAATTTGTCGCCTTGATCTTAGTATCATCCCAATCGTTAGTGCCATCAAATAAAGGAGGTACAATAAGAGACTGTCCTCTATCCCCGACAAACAGGGGTCAATGGATCACACAATAAAGATTAACCCTAATCAAAGTGTGCCTGCTCTGATACCACTTAATAGGCCAAAAACGAATTAACCCCTTGTGATAAATTAATTGATTAATTAGCAAAGTTTGTTAATTAATCAAATTAACATGCAAGATGCATGGTAGCAGAAACAAATCACCAATTAAACTAAGTATGCAATGGAAAATAAATTGACACAGTGATTTATTTACGAATGGGGAAAACATACACAGCAAAAACCCCACCGGGTGATTTTAAGGTCACCACTCCCGAGAATCCACTATTATCAAAACAAGCAGTTACAAGTAAAAAAATCCCAGTGCCTTATACCAACTTATAGTTGAACCCTTACCCCAATACCCAATTGGACTTGTTCTGTAGTAACAATCTCTCATTTTAATGCACGGCTCCCAGTACATGACTAACGAATTGCGCTGATCCCAGTACACGAATTCAATCACCAACTAGAAAAGGTTGTTGGCTACAAAGTTCTTCAATTCATCACACGATGAAGATCGAGAAGCTCCTTGGTTACAAAATCCTATGGTGCACAAACATAGTAGCTTCTTCACAAGAAAGATGAACTAGGACAAATTCTGTCTCCGGTCACAATTTGCTTAAACAAACTTTGCTTAACACTTGTGCAAGTTGTGTCACCTTTGACGGCCCTTAAAATAATCATTTTTTATGTATAGGGTTGTGAGAAAAGAAAGTCCAAACATACAATCACGGATTGAATGAAAAACGGTCCTGAAAAACTAAACTTCATAAACCTCGATAGATACCTGTCTGTAGAGTAGCTGTCGAGCCACGGGCTAGAACAGCTCTTCAAGGCTCGATAGATGCTAGTTGTCGATCTAGCTGTCGAGTTTTAATGAACAGCGCTTTTCACACTTGAATCTTGGACAGACTTGCATGGCTTTAACACTTGAACTTGAAATCTTGTTTCTTGAAGTATTAAACACATCCTAGATCTACCCAAATACAAGTAAAGTGAGTTTTGTCAAAGGATTAGCCAATTACATAAAATATTGACATATGTTCCTAACATGTGAAACACATATGTCCTAACACTCTTCTTTTCAATGCACGGCTCACAGTACGTGACTAACCAATTGCGCGAATCCCAGTACATGACTTCAATCACCAACTAGAGAAGGATGTTGGCTACAAAGTTCTTCAGCTCATCCAAACGATGAAGATCATGAAGTTACTTGGTCACAAAACCCTATGGTGTACAAACATAGCAGCTTCTTCAAGAACTAGGGCAAATTAGGTTTCTAGTCACATGACTCCACTCTTGTGAAATTTGTTCTTATGCAACTGGTGTCACCTTTTACGGCCCTTAAAATAATCCTTATATATGTTTAGAGTTGTGAGAAAAGAAAGCCCAAACATACATTCACGGATTGGATGAAAAACAGTCTTGAAAAACTGAACTTCATAAACCTCGACAAATACCTATATGTCAAGAAGCTATCGAGCCATGGGATTCAGACAGCTCTCTAAGTCTCAATAGATGCTAGCTGTCAAGCTTTAATGAGCAGCACTTTCACACTTGATTCTTAGAAAAACTTGCATGGCTTTAACACTTGAACTTGAAACCTTGTTTCTTGAAGTATTAAACACATCCTAGATCTACCCAAATACAAGTAAAGTGCGTTTTGTCAAAGGATTAGCCAATTACATAAAATAGTGACATATGTTCCCTAACAATCTCCCCCTTTGGCAATCCATGATAAAACCACTACAAACAAATGAACATATGAGAGAAGTCATAAATCGCTCAACTCATACTCACTTGTTGAATACAATAAAATCTATCCTAACACAAACTCTTGAAAAACTTTGCAAGAAGAGAGCTTATGGTAAGTAGACTTTAACAACCTGTATTTTTGAAACACTTTAAATAAACTCATCACGGCATCTTAGTGTGAAACGAAAATAAAAGATTGCATACAATTAATAAGAAACATGTGCATAAAGAGAGAAAAGAAACAACACATGTAAAGATAGGTGAAAGAACATACATCAATATATAAAGAATATAAGTACAATGTATGTCAAAATGGTCACAAGACCCATGTACAAGAGATAAATGTATCTAAAGTAGAAAGAAAAGAAAAAGATACATGAAATCTTCACTACATCCCTCAAAATCAACACTCCCCCTAACAAAAATCTCCTATACTAACCATTCCCCTACAAGTATGACTACTCTCATATCTAAAACTATTCCCCATTTTTGTCACGAGTAACAAAGGGTAAGAGTATCAAGTAGACATCTCGTCAGCACTAGAAGAGCTAGCATCTCCAACCTCATCATCATCATCGTCCTCAGATGCCTCGAGAGGAGGAGAGGAAGACTCCACAAAACCACCAAGGTGAGCTTGCCGTCTGGCAATATGGCCGACACGGGTGTTCACCTGATACATCTCAGTAGTGAGTGTATTAAGGCGAGCATCCATGCACTAAAGCTGCGTCATGATCACATCAAGAGTCACACCTCCTAAAGAAGAAGAAAGAGCGGAGGTGGATGGAGCTGAAGGAGTGGGAGGAGCTGCCGATCCAGACCGCCTCAAACAAAACTACGCCTCGCTCTGTTTAATGGTAGTGGCATCAATAGCACCCATAACATGGAAGTGGTCAGACATGGGAAAAGGAATAGAAAAATGGCGTAAAATCCTTATGATAGCTGAGGGGAATATGAGCTTATCACGGGTCGTCGAATCCCTATGTACATGTATGATAGAAAGAATGAAATGAGAGGGAAAATCTATAAAGAGATGCTCTAAAAGTGAAAGCAAAAACTGAGCACAAGGCTCTGTAATAGAGTTATAGTGAGATAAAGGATGTAAAACAAAAGTCATGACCGTGTTAAGAAACCTAGGGTCTTTAGCAAAGGCCGTACAAGAGGTGAACTGATGATCACCCCAATTAGAGGGACACTCACAAAAAGAGGAAATGAGCTCGTCTTTGGACACAGTCCTCAAACGATCACAACCGAGGTAGTCAGGATGCTTTACCTTCGAGACACGGAGCACATCGGATACAATATCCAGTGTGACCACAATGCGCGTACCTCAAACACGAGTAACAAAAAGAGGTACTGAATAATCAAATCCATGCATGTTGGAGTAAAACTCCTGAATAAGCATGGATGGACAAGTGACTAGGACGTCACACAGTGATCCCCAACCCCTATTGTGAATGACAGTGGGTAGGTCAGTGTCGGAGAAGTCCGACAAAATGACTTGGCATTCCAAATGAACACCTCGTCTAGAAAAGTTCTCAAAGATGTCCAATTTGGCCTTCTCATCACAGAACCGGACAAAAAAAGGTATAGGATCAGAAGAAGTGGATGCCCCGAAATGAAAAGGGTTCCGGGACGGAGTAGACTTGCGTTTGGGTGCCATAGAAGCAGACTAACGCAAATAAAAGAGAGAGGGGGAGAAAGAGACAATCAGAAAAGTTCCAAGCAGCAAAAATATATCAACATGTATTGAATAGAAAGTATGTATGCATGGGAATGCATGAACGTGTGACATGCAAAAGTAATTGCATCATAGGCTCAGCCCAATCTAATCCTACCAGCACACAAGTTTGCAACAAGGTAAACACACATCTAAGAATGCATGAAACATTGTTATAATGCAAATAAAATGTAATGCATGAAGTTTTAAGATCAAAAATACAAAACCCATCCCAAAAATTTTGCAAAAACCTCTTTGATTTTGAAAAACCCCAAATTTTTCATCAAACCCCAAAAGTTTGGTCATAAAAGATGAAATGCATGAAAAAGAAGGATTAGGACCCTTACCAAGTGAAGAAAAACTTGATCTAGGCCGAAAAATCCTTAACGAAGAGGTTCGGAGTGAGTGAGAGAGGTTTTGGGAGGTGAAGAGTTGAGAGAGATCGAGTGAAATGCGTCTGAGATCGCGAGGACCCTTTATATACAAGCTTAGTAATTCTCGACAAATCAAGAGGTGTTGAGAGGTGTCGAGCTTTAAAGGGTTCGACAAATGCAACTATCAAGCAGGTGTCCAAGGCAAAAAGAAGCTCGATAGATCGAGGATCTGTCGAGGAGCTATCAAGGGGACAGAAACTTTCTCGATCGATCGACCTAGCTATTGAGAGGTGTCGAGATTGCGATAAAAAGCAATTGAAGAGCTCGATAGATAAGCTAGTTATCGAGAGGTGTCGAGGAGCTGTCGAGATTGCTTAAAAACAGTTTTTCAAAGAAAAGAAGAAAAAAAAAAAATATATATATATATATATATATATATATATATATATGAATGCAATCAAACATGCAATTCAACCAAGGATCCAAACAACATTTTGAACTCTCAAAATCATCTCTCAACAGAGAAAAAAAAAATGTTAAGCACATGGATCTCAAAACACACACACACTAAACAAGTCTAACCAATTTTATATTTCAAAAACAAGTCAAGACAGTTTAGTGAGCATACATTAACACAAGTATTCCTTGTGATGGCCAAATCACATTGCACCCGCACATGTATCAAAAGTAGCAAAGAATATTGCGTGTTGTGTGTGAAAAACATCGCAAGATTGCATAAGCATCTACATGTTATGACGATTTGAGATATGAGAAAATCACTTTAACTCACATACAATCATAACTATTTGATGGTGACTATCACCTTCGAGGTATATCCTATAACTCCCACATCTCCTAGAATACACGCTTGCAATCATATATAAAGCATTTTTATTCTTTTTGCTTTTATTTTCTTTGCATATTTTTTCTTTTAAGCAAATCATACATGAACATATAAGAGAGAGATAAGAAATACCCAATTATGTTAAGCATTTTGACATTCCACTTTTGCTATGCCGAAGCATACAAATTTTATTTCATGATTGGCGGGCAATAGTGGTGAGATGGTTATTTATGCATTTCTCTTAGGATTTTCTAGTCCTTCCTGTCAAAAAGAGTGATACGAGTGTTAAGTAAAATACTTAATCTAACTCATTAAAAACACGAGCCACAAAGCTCACTTGCTTAGTTGTGCATAGAGATGCTAATTTAAGTTACAAATTTTAGAAAACTTTATTTCATTGGCCATCCAAGGTACACGAGTATCAATGTACACAAAACACACATTGTTTTTGTATTTTTCTGATTTTTCAATTTTTTTTTAATTTTTATATGAAAAAAAATTAAAAAAAAAACTGAAAACAAACAAAAACATGTTAAATAAAGCAAAGCATAAAACTAGATTGACTCAAAACTTGAAATCAAAACACACAAGTAATGCAAACACAAAAACAAGAAGAGAGAAAGAAAAGTGATAGAATCACTTAGAGCCCTTTTCCTTCCACACCTTGGAAGAAACTTTCCTTTGAGTGAACCCTTGAACCGATGGTGAGGGGAAAGAATTGAAACCGTTCAAGTTCGAAAGGAATATGAGTGCTTTGAGAAGATCTCCAAGGGGAGCAAACGAGGATGGAAGCTGATTCTGGTTTCCCGATGCGATCAAGCCGTTGCTCTGTTGAGTGGCTAACCACTTATAGCAATTAGGTCGAGTATGACCAGCTACTTCACAGTGATAACAGAGATGCTGCTTCTTCTGTTTAGGCTTTTGAGAGTTAGCCTTCTTAGCCCTAGGATTTTTAATCTCTTTCTTATCAAGTTTAGGGGGTGCTCCTAAGATAGATTTACCCTTGTCTATGTTCTCACTAGCTAATTCATTTTTAACAACATTGTTCTCAGTTTCAATATTATTTGTAAGAGGAACAAAAACAGTAACACTAGTAGAAGCAATACTAGGAGAAGAGAAATCATACCCTAAACCGATTTGATCGGAAGCAGATTTCTAAAGACTGAGCATCTCATCGAGCTTAGCACTTGAAGTTCTTTCCAGCTGAGCTCTAACTTGGAACAATTCTACCTCAAGCTTCTTAGTCTTCTCAACCAAGAAGTTATTCTCAAACCTCAGTACTCCAATAGTCTGATTTGCTTCATCAAACTTTGTAGAGATTTCTTCTTGCTCAAGCTCCACATCACTAAGCCTCTTGGTGGCCAACCTATACATCTTCTCATGCTTTTCTGAGACCTTGTATAACTTTGCATAGGCTGTGTAGATGTCATCTTCTTCATCTATCTTCTCAAACTTAGACTCCACCAATTCCTCTTCTTCATCTACATCTTCAACAATCCCCTCAGTAGGATTGACAGTGGCAGTAAAGGCATTTAGGATTCCATCATCCTCATTATCAGAATCATCCTCAGGCTCAATGTCACTCAACGTAGCAGCAAGTGCCTTACTCTTCCTAATGGTCTTGCGATACTCAGGGCACTCTTGTTTCATATGTCCAAAGCCTTGACACCCGAAGTACTTTGGTCATGAGGGAACAGTGTACTGACCGCCATCCCCAGCATCCTTCTTCCCTTTGTCTTGGCTCTTGAACTGTGAGGAGATAGATTGCCTACGGTCCTTGTCGAAGCCCTTCCCATTGGCATTCTTCATGAACTTCTTGAATTGCTTTATAATATAGGACTTCATCATAGAATCTTCATCGTCTGAAGACTCATCAGTATCACTGCTCTTGGCCTTCAATGCCATGCTCTTGCTCTTACTTGATTTCTCGATCCTTGTCAAACCCAACTCGTAAGTCTGTAGATTTCCAACCAACTTTGTCAAAGGAATTTTGTCAATATCCTTTGATTCCTCAATTGCGGTGATCTTGGCATGGAATCTCTCGAGTAGAGATCTTAGCACTTTTCTCACAATCTTGGGTTCAGGAATGGTTTCCCCAAGATTGAAAGCTGAGTTCACTATGTCCTTAAGCTTGGCATAAAACTCATCAAACGACTCATCCTCCTCCATCTTGATCTCTTCGAAGCTAGTAGTGAACCTTTGAAACTTCAAGTCCTTGACAACCTTTGTTCCCTCATAGGTTGTCTAGAGAATGGTCCATGCTTCCTTCATAGTTTCAGTAGAGGATATCTTCTTGAACTCCTCATTTGTGACCGCACTGAATAAGGCATTCAATGCCCAGCTGTTAAAGTTTACCGCCTTGATCTTAGCATATCCCAATCGGCCGGCGCTTTTGTAGGCTTAGTCCAGCCTATCTCTACAGCTTGCCACATTTTCTCATCCAGAGACTGCAAGAAAGTTCTCACACGTACTTTCCAGTATACATAGTTAGTGCCATCAAATAGAGGAGGTATAATAAGAGACTATCCTCTATCCATGACAAACAGGGGTCAATAGATCGCACAGCAAAGATTAACCCTAATCAGAGTGTGCTTGCTTTGATACCACTTGATTGGCCAAAAATGAATTGACCCCTTGTGATGAATTAATTGATTAATTAACCAAGTTTATTAATTAATCAAATTAACATGCAATTATACGTGGCAGCACAAACAAATCACCAATTAACTAAAGTATGTAGTAGAAAATAAATTGACACGGTAATTTGTTTACGAATGGGAAAAACCTACACGACAAAAATCCTACCGGGTGATTTTAAGGTCACCACTCCTGAGAATCCACTATTATCAAAACAAGCGGTTACAAGTAAAAGAATCTCAATATCTTATACCAACCTACAATTGAACCCTTACCCCAATACCCAATTGGACTTGTTCTGTAGTGACAATCTCTCATTTTCAATACACGGCTCCTAGTACGTGACTAACCAATTGCGCGGATCCCAGTACGCGACTTCAATCACCAACTAGAGAAGGATGTTGGCTGCAAAGTTCTTCAGCTCATCCAAACAATGAAAATCATGAAGTTGCTTGGTCACAAAACCCTATGGTGTACAAACATAGCAGCTTCTTCAAGAACTAGGGCAAATTAGATTTCCGGTCACACTCTTCTTCACTCTTGTGAAATTTGCTCTTATACAACTTGTGTCACCTTTTACGGCCCTTAAAATAATCCTTATATATGTTTAGGGTTGTGAGAAAAGAAAGCCCAAACATACATTCACGGATTGGATGAAATACAGTCCTGAAAAACCGAACTTCATAAACCTCGACAGATACCTATCTGTCGAGAAGCTGATGAGCCACGGGATTCAAACAGCTCTCTAAGCCTCGATAGATGCTAGCTGTTGAGCTTTAATGAGCAGTACTTTAATAGTTGATTCTTGGACAGACTTGCATGGCTTTAACACTTGAACTTGAAACCTTATTTCTTGAAGCATTAAACACATCCTAGATCTACCCAAATACAAGTAAAGTGCATTTTGTCAAAGGATTAGCCAATTACATAAAATAATGACATATGTTCTTAACATGTGAAACACATATGTCCTAACATCCTGGATGTCTTCATTGAATGTACCAAGAAATGCCAACCAGTTGAGTTACAACTAGTTAAAATCTGTTATAATTAATTGCTAAAAAAAGAGAGAAGAGGGGAGGAAAAAGAATTGAGTGAATATAGGAAGAAAAGTGGGAAGAATAACTGGCAAACATGACAAAGGTAGCTAGACAACTTCGAGTATGAGAATGATCAAGATTATTGTACAATATAATTGTTTTTATTGCTAAATTAGATTTATCATCAAAGTAAGTGCCTAAAATTCGTTATTTGGTGCATAAGAGAACAAGAAAGATCAATTGAAAATGAGTAATGTTATATAGACAAATCAGAGGATAATATATATGTGTGTGTGTTCTACAATCCTGTGTAGTGAATCCAAAATAAGTAATTCTTGCTAGAAATATAAGGGCAACAAATTCAACTTTTGTAAGTGTTGACATTTATCTCTACATGAGAAAGATTATAATAACATGAAGAATTGAATGAATTAAGCACATATCATGTAAAAGCCAATTAGGCAATACAATATTCAACTCAAAATAAACTTACCATAAGAATCAATTAATCATCATGCCCATAAAATATCTTTCATCAACATTATTTGTTAACATAAAATCCATGTCAATATAGGATTCTAAAATTCTCACAAATATTTCTAGGCATGCATCATTATGATAATGAACAAATTAAATGGTGAAATTATAAATTCTTAGGGAACAATTGAGTGAATTAGGAGTGTCGCATGTAATAGTTGTTCATATTGAAGAGCAGAAGCGCAACTTTTACTATTAACTTGTTGTAAATTGAAAGAAATAGCTAGTATAGATAGAAAATTTCAAAGATACAGAAACTAGTTCTTTCATGTATTCTATATTATTCATTCCTTTTATGGGCATAGAGTTATAATGATTGAATACTTTAAAGGTGAGAAATTTAACCTCGGAAAAGTTAATGGATGCCTTAAGGGTATCAGTTTAAAAAGAATTTTTAGAAATTTTTATGAGAAAAGAAAAAGGTAATAAAAAAATTTTGATAGTTTTTTGTATTTTTCATAAAATAGGTATCAATATTTTCTTAAAATTGTCGATTAACAAATACTTTAGTGACATTTTTTAACCGAGCCTTTTAACTAAAACGAAACCCAAGACAAGAGGTAGAAACTGAAGTGATGGAAACCAAAGTGATTGAAACTCAAATCGACATTCACTACCATTATATTAATTGAAAGGTTGTCACCTATCAGTTGTCACCCAAGGTTGTTCTGGTTGGGCCACTCTGCTGAGAACCCATGTTTAATTCTTTCATCTTCCCTCTCCTTCTTTATATTTTACTTGTTCATGGTAGAAATGGGCTGGACCCTTAGTGATCTTCTTGGTCCTAAAGTATTATTTAGCTTGAAAAGAAATGTAGGATTTTATTTTATTTTATTTTTTTAATTCAATAGTTAGAAATGAGAGATTTTGAACCCTCCTTTAGAAATATCAAAGAGTGTCATTTGAATTACAAAACTCTCAGTAGATTATAGAGTAAAAAACTTGGAAGACCCAATTATATTTTTCAGCCATGAATGCTACTCTCTATATGAGAAAGGAATATCACACAATATCTTGCAGAAGGTTGGCAAAAACATGGTACAAGTTCATGAAAATTGCATTGCCATATTTTAGTTTGAATTTGGAGAAAGGAGTTCAATTCACCTGTTAAAAGGTATAGAAATCACACTCCTAATGGATTACTTTTCTTTC